>OX276374.1:17324841-18764841 GCA_946251855.1 Alsophila aescularia
ATTTCAGTCTGCAATTGACAGAGAAATTGAACATTCACAAAAAATACTTACGAAGTACACAACTCCAAGCAGCACGCCGAAAAATGTAATCATGGTGATTACTTGTGGACTGTACAATGTACACTCGAATGAAATATACCGAAAGACTGTTCTGATTTCATCGATAAAATCGGCTATAAACAAAATAAGAGGCACAAACTAAGTAGGAGATACGGATAAGTGGAGTCATTGCGTGGGCTTCCATTTCCGAAAGTATCGGATACCTATAATAAAAAATATAAATATAACTTGTAGGCTTCCGAAACTTTTTTTTCGGTTACCTACAAGCTGATCGGCGTAATCATGGTATGAATGGCAAAGGAGGCTGAAAAGTTTTAAATTTATTTGATTTAAGTCTAATTTAATTTATTTTTGTGGCAGGCATTTTCTACACATTTATATAGGTAGATTTACTTAGTTGTATTTATGTGCATACCACATAAAATCAAAGTAGGTAGGAGGTAAACAAAGGAATTTAGGTAGGTAAGTAGGTATTTATTAAGAAAACTTTTGATTATTTTACATGATTACAGTGAAACTTATGTACATTATACGAAATTATCCTATACATAAATACATTCAGATATCAGATTGTAAAATATACGGTTTCGGAGACCGTAACCGAAATATTTTTTCCTTTCCGTAACTAAAACTCCAACCCGTACAACCCTATTAAAATAATCAAATGTGACAACATGGTAGGTCATTAGTGGGTCACTAACCGGTGTGAAGTTAGTGGCCTATTAGAGAAGCAAAAAGCGTAGACACAGACATAATATCATTGATAATTTTCCGTTACGTAATTCTAAATCTTTGAGCGCCCAAATATATGCCGACCAATTTAAGAAGTTCGCAATTTATTTCAATGTAGGTAAAACATACCACTGTCTTGTAGACGAAAGTTGAAGATGACCAGACTGATGAACTGGATCTAGCCATGATGGAATCCGTGAAAAATAGGTATATATTCATGGGAAGATTGTGTTCTTATAGAATTTCAATGCGCATAATGTTCGATATCGCTTCCAATTCCATAGGGCATTCGTTCTTCCATTATCTTCCATTCTCTTCCATTCATTCTTCTTTTCGTTAGTTTCTGTTTTGGACGGATTAGATCTTGCAATAGAAGATTAACAGCATAAGTACCTACTTGGTTTGATAACCCTCGCAAAGAACTCATACGTTTACAGGATTATTGGTAATTCGACGTATTCCCGTTAGGAGGTGATAGGGGTGACCATTTGCGATAAATTTAAACCCCATATGCATAATGTAAAAGTGAACCATTTTTGAGTTATCATGTTTTTAGCTTTTTTCAAAATAAGTCAAAAAGAAACAAAAAATTATTTTTTTAACATTTTTCATTTTAATCTCTTTTTTTGTTCTGATTGATAAAAACAATTAAACACTGGTTATTTATCAATATTAAAATAACAATTATCGGTCCAAATTAAAAAATGCGAGACGAAAAACGATATTAATTCAATATTTTTTTGGGTTTTTTTTACCACTAAAATGCTTTAAAATCAATGAAACTTGGCTTGCAGATTATTTTAAAAACATAACCGTTTTCTTATCTCTCCACATTACACACACTTTCTTTTTTAAAGGACGCGTCTTCTATATCCGCATTTAACATAAATCTACAGAAAGCTCTCCTCTCTCCTTTCAGGGTCCTCTTTGTGAATAACTTGCACAGGCGTATAATGGTAAGGATAGAATCCTGCATGCACTGTAGACCACTCTTTCCATTGTGTTACAGAGAGTCGTGTGGCGACGGTGTTTGTCGAAATCGTTGGATCATCGATAAATTCCTGCAGAATATACTCTTCGTAATTAACACCATAGACTGGGGGTCTTCCGGCATTAATTTGTCGTCTCTAAACACTACCAGTTTTCGGATTCGCCTATACACTCCATTAATAACTGATACATGGGGTAACCGGCGATTTGAAAACCGACGCGAATAGTCTTGACGAGCAGCTTCACTGTTATTGTTGCAAAAGCCGTAACAAAACACAATATCGGTGTATTCTTAATTTGTGTAATTTTGAAACATACGCTGTTCATTTTGATCACGCTTTTCCATATTTCAATTCAAATAAAAAATTAAACTACAACCATGAGTACTTCAAAAAACACGGCGTCAATTTGTAAAACAAAACTAATGCATGCGTGAAAAGTTTTACGAAAAAGAACTTTGTTTTTTTCTTAACCTGCCAGTTTGCTTCCTGCATTGGCTTAGGTACGCATTAAACCATTTGCAAGATATTCAAACAGCGATTTTAAGTTTAGCCTTGTACTATTATTTATTCTGTGGTTTAGCTCGAATACGAATTTCCGCCTGCTTCCTTTGTGATCATTTTTTTTTTCAGTTTCTTTGAAATAAGTTCCTAGTTGTTATGTATTGCTGGAGAGCTAAGAAAACGGTTGTTTCTAAAATAATCTGCAAGCCAAGTTTCATAACGTTTTTTTTTGTTTTTAAGGCACTTTAGTGGAAAAAATATATTGAAATAATATCGCTTTTCATGTCGCTATTTTAAATTGGGACCGATAATTATTGTTTTAATATTGATAAATAACCAGTGTTTAATCGTTTTTACAAATCAGAACAAAACATGAGATTTAAAATGAAACTTTTTTTAATAAACTTTTTTATGTTGCATTTTGGACTTATTTTGAATAAAGCTAAAAAACATTGATATAAAAAATAATAAATTATTTGCGTCTTAATTCTTTATTTTAGTTTTATTGACACCTTGTTATTTTTTTGAGTAACATAGCAACAAGTTTACATTCCAAAATGTAAACTGGAGGTAGTTACTACTTACAAATCAAGCTTATAACAAACTTATTAAACACATCCTTACTTAAAGGCTTGGTAAGTATATCGGCTAACATCTCAGTCGTAGGAAGATACCTAATCTTAAGTGTACCACTGTTTACTATTTCTCGTATAAAATGATGTCTAACATCAATGTGCTTAGTGCGTCCAGAATACATTGTATTCTCTGATATTTTCTTTGCAGATTGATTATCGTTGTATAATGTGATCACACTCAATTGACCTAAGCATTCTTCCAAGAAATTCTTTATAAACAAAGCTTCCTTCGAAGCGTCTGAGATAGCCATATATTCAGCTTCTGCACTGGATAACGCAACAGTGCGTTGTTTACGACTTTCCCATGAAACCAAGTTCTTACCAATCTTGAAAATATATCCGGTATATGACCTTCTGTCAATAATGCACCCAGAAAAATCTGCATCCGCATACCCAGTGACATCTATTCCTGTCTTCTCGTAAGTAATTTGATACTCCATAGTGCCTTGACTCGTTTCGCAGCCTTCCAGTGTTCCTCTGAATAACAATCGTTAAATTGACTCAATACTCCAACAGCATGAGCAATATCAGGGCGAGTATACACAGCTAAATACATTAAGCATCCAATGAGATTCCTGTACTCTAGTTTCTCATTCTTCTGTTCACTCTTAGTTACCTTTAGTCCAACTTCCATGGGTGTAGGAGCTGGCTTACATTCAGCAATTTAAACCGCTCAAGTACCTTTTTCAAGTAACTAGATTGATCCAAAACAATCTTGTTTCCATGTTTCTCGACTCGCATACCTAAGATGTGGTGAACAGGACCAAGGTCCTTCATCACAAACTCTTTCATGAGTTCTTCTTTAATCTTCCTCTTTTCAATATTTGAATTGGTGAAAAGCATTATATCATCTACATAAAGGGCTATGAATACCATCTTTCCCCCTCTTGACCGTATGTGGACGCATGGTTCTGACGTCAGTCTATTAAATTTAAGTTTCTCGGTAAAAACAGAGTTGATTTTTTCGTTCCAAGATTTAGGCGCTTGTTTTAATCCATAAACAGCTTTTTGTAAACGATACACTTTGTTTTTGCCTTGCTTAATTTCATATCCTTCAGGGATTTCCATATAAACTTCCTCTTTCAACTCTCCATTTAAGAATGCAGTTTTGACATCTATATGATCTATTTCCATATCATATTCAGCAGCCAAAGCCAGCAGCATTCGAAACGTTGAATATCTCACAACTGGTGAAAATGTTTGTTGGTAATCGATACCAAGCTTTTGAGTATATCCTTTTGCAACTAATCTTGCTTTGTATTGCAAAAGTTCATCGTTTAAACCTCGTTTCTTCTTAAATGTCCACTTGCACTTGACAGGTTTTTTGTCCTTTGGCTTGTCAACAAGTGTCCAACATTTATTATCAATAAAAGATTTATACTCATCGTCCATAGCAGACTTCCATTGCTTAGATTCTGGTCCACTAAGAGCTTCCTGTACCGTCTTGGATTCATTGCCATCAATTTCATTTGAAATCGCAATCATATTGAAAGCATCTTCAAATTCACTCATTGTTCTAGAATCTTCACAATCAATGTCTCCTGCATCTGGAATGTACGTCAAATCAGAAGAAAGATTCGAGTCAGAATCCTCATATTCAGATTCAGAAATATTTCTATTAACTGTTCGTTCCTGCTAAACAGACTCATTCGATGAACAAATCGTTCATCATCTCACATCGTGAAATGTTGATGTTGTTATTAGACACGGGTTGGGTGTAATATTTATCTTCTAAAAACTTGACGTTTCTGGCCTTAACAACCTTGTGTGGAAATAAAGGATCAATCAAACGAAATTCTTTCGTATCCTCACAGTAGCCCACGAACCACGCTTAAAATAAACGCACGAAATAAACGCTTTACTTTTCGCATCTAACTTCCTTCTATTGTAAACAACAGCATATGCTAAACAACCAGACTCGTAAATTATTCAAGTTTACCTTGTTTCCTGACCATTTTTCCTCAGGTGTTACTCCCTTCACCGCTTTTGTGGGTGATCTGTTTTTTATGTAAATTGCAGTACTTACAGCTTCAGCCCAGTATTCCTTACTCAAGCCAGCCTGCTGCAACATGCATCTCGCTGCTTCGATGATTGTTCGGTTTGCCCGTTCTGCTACTCCATTCTGTTGTGGACAGTAGGGAACAGTAGTGAACCTATCAAACACTTCCGTTTTCGATTTTATTAAATACTCGAAAGTCTTTCTCGAGTAGTCGTCAATAAACGTGAGAAGATATCGCGTACCTCCAAGAGATATGTTTGACATGGGCCCACATACATCTGTGTGTACCAAGCCTAATATCCACGTAGCTCTACTCACAGATTTTTTCGGAAAAGGAATCCTAGTTTGTTTCCTTCAATGCAGGAAATGCATGGTGTGAAATCAGCTTTATCATAATTTATTCCTAAAGCCATACCTGATTTCAGTAGGTTCATGCTTCGTGCCTTCAAGTGACCTAGTCTTCGATGCCATAATTCCTGACTTTCTTCTTTCGTAATGCTTACTGGTAAACTCTTTTCGGATCCTATGATGCTCAGACCTTTTTCTACAGATTGTACATCGGACTTTGTCATCGCACCGATTAACAGTTTTTTATTGCAGTCATCGACAGTATTTAATTTATACATATCATCACAGAGACTCGCGGTCGCATCAAGCACATTTTTGTTAGAATAAATTTTACAAAAATCTTTTGAAAAAACAACTCTAAAATCTAAACGTGTCAAAAATCTAACAGATATCAAATTCGTTGACAGATCTGGAAATAAGACGACGTCACTTAAAGTCATTACACCTCCTTTGTCCAAAATGAGTTTCACATCACCTCGACCAGTACTAAAAAGTTTTTCACCATTGGCGACGGTCACTTCCCAAGTGGAGTCAGGTACGAAGTTCGTAAGTAGGTCAACCCAAATGCACATGTGACACGACACTCCGGAATCGATGTACCAGGCATCTTTCTTCACATTTGAAGTCAGCGCGATCACATCGGCGTCTACTTTGCTTCGACTTTGTTGGGGGACAGCTTTCTTAGGCTTCTGAGGACAATTTTTACTTATGTGCCCAACCTTTTTACACCGAAAGCACGTTACTTCAGACGTCTTCTTGGGCTTAGCTGCTAAGACAATCTCGTCTTGTCGTTCAGTGGTGTTGTCTCTTCTGGTGTCTTCTTGTAAGAGTTTCATTTTAACAAGATCACTGGACAACTTCACTTTGCTGTGTTCCAGCGCCATAACCAGTGGGTCATAATTGGTAGGGAGCCCACTAAGCATTATCACTGCTAGAAATTCATCATCTATCGAAGATGACATATTGCTCAGCTTGTCTGCGATATCTATAATACTTCCCAGGTAAGCCTCTATCGATGGGAACTGTTCCAACTTCGTATTAAACAGTTTCCTCAGCAGTCCAAGACGTCAACACAGTCCTTTGTCTTCAAACGCCTTCACAAGACTTCCAGGCTTCATGAGCCGTAGTGGCATTGCGTACGTGATGCTGCACAGATGTACTCACGTTCAAACAGATTTTCGCTAACGCTTTTTGCAGTTTCTTTGAGTCATCTTTAGATCCTTCGGTATCAACAGTTTGAACACAGTCCCAAAGATCGTGATCTATCAGTATAATCTTCATGTTGAATTTCCAGGATGTCCAGTTGGACGATCCTTGTAATTTTTCCAACATTGTACTGCTACAAGACGCCATTTTACGAAGTACAGCACAGCGACTAAAAAATTAGAGCTCTGGACTCAGCTCTGCTGCCATGATATAAAAAAATAAAATAATTACGTCTTAGTTCTTTATTTTAGTTTTATTGACACCTTGTTATTTTTTTGAGTAACATAGCAACAAGTTTACATTCCAACAAACATGATAATCAAAAATGATTCACTTTTGAATAATGCATATGGGGGTTAAAATTATCGCAAACAGTCACTCCTATCACCTCTTAACGAGAATACGTCGCATTACCAATAATCCTGTATATAAAAAACCCAACCGTCATTTCTGTAAGGAACTAATATCCAGAAAATTTAAGCCAGTTACTGTTTCGGGCGGTTTTGACCTTGATATTGGAAGATTAACATTATACAGAATACTAGGATTGATAACTAACGCAAAAAAAAAACACGTATATATCCAATATACTTTCCGGCATTTCTGAAAGGATGAAATCACCCAACCAGCCGCTCTAGACAGGTGATTTCTTCCATGCAGAAAAAACGGAAAGGATTTTTGAAATATACGTATGAAAGCTCTTTGCAAGGGCTATCAAATCTAGTATTCGGTACTTATTCCATTAGCAAGGTAAAATCCGCCCATAAGAGTGAATGGCTTAAATTTTCTGTATTTTTGCTCCTTTTTGATTTTAAAAATAGTATGAAAGCTCTTTGCGAGGGCTATGAAACCTGGAAGGTATTCGGTATACCTACTAAGAAGTTAATCTTTTATTGCTGTCAAATCCGTCCAAAAAAACAACGAAATAATGTGTAGCGGAAGAGATATCGAACATTATGCGCATTGAAGTTCTTTGTGAACACTAGCTTCCCCTTGAATATATTTTTAACACGGTTGCTTTCACTTAATCTAAAAGACAGTGGTAGGTATTTTTTATCTACATTCAATAACTTTTTCGCATATGTTCCTACTAAATAATAAAAAAAAATTGGTAAAATGGTAATGGTATGGTAAATCGTGTACCAGTTGCTTGCCGCGACGCGCATGCCCAGTATGCACGTGGTAGTGCGCAATGTTAGATATATCGCCACCCGATGATCGACTGGATCGACTCGACGTAACATATACCACTTTAGTTCTACCTATCAATTCGTGGTCATCATATTATGATCACAAATGGAGTGTTAACTGCCTCAAAATTAGAAGATATATTTGATTAGTTGAAATAAAATGAGAACTTCTTAAATTGGTCGGCTGATAATTGTCCGCCAGCTTCACATCGGTACTAAAATAAGGGTATCTGTAAACGATCAAACTTATTTTTTAATTCAAACCTACTTACACCTATTTATTTATTACAAACTTACAGTAGTACTTACCTACTTACTATATTTTCATCGTACTACTTGATGATCACAGGTAAATGTTGATAATTATACTGGTAATCACCACGCATGGCAGGCGGCTTGACGATCGCAGTAGATGTTGATAATTATACAAGTAATCATCACGCATGTAAGGCAGCTTGACGATCGCAGTAGATGTCGATAATTATACAAGTAATCATCACGCATGTAAGGCGGCTTGACGATCGCAGTAGATGTTGATAATTATACAAGTAATCATCACGCATGTAAGGCAGCTTGACGATCGCAGTAGATGTCGATAATTATACAAGTAATCATCACGCATGTAAGGCGGCTTGACGATCGCAGTAGATGTTGATAATTATACAAGTAATCATCACGCATGTAAGGCAGCTTGACGATCGCAGTAGATGTTGATAATTATACAAGTAATCATCACGCATGTAAGGCGGCTTGACGATCGCAGTAGATGTTGATAATTATACAAGTAATCATCACGCATGTAAGGCGGCTTGACGATCGCAGTAGATGTTGATAATTATACAAGTAATCATCACGCATGGCAGGCGGCTTGACGATCGCAGTAGATGTTGATAATTATACAAGTAATCATCACGCATGTAAGGCAGCTTGACGATCGCAGTAGATGTTGATAATTATACAAGTAATCATCACGCATGTAAGGCGGCTTGACGATCGCAGTAGATGTTGATAATTATACAAGTAATCATCACGCATGTAAGGCAGCTTGACGATCGCAGTAGATGTTGATAATTATACAAGTAATCATCACGCATGTAAGGCGGCTTGACGATCGCAGTAGATGTTGATAATTATACAAGTAATCATCACGCATGTAAGGCGGCTTGACGATCGCAGTAGATGTTGATAATTATACAAGTAATCATCACGCATGTAAGGCGGCTTGACGATCGCAGTAGATGTTGATAATTATACAGGTAATCACTACGCATGTAAGGCAGCTTGTCGGTCGCAATAGGTGTTGATAATTATACAAGTAATCATCACGCATGTAAGGCGGCTTGACGATCGCAGTAGACGTTGATAATTATACAGGTAATCACCACGCATGTAAGGTAGCTTGTCGGTCGCAATAGGTGTTGATAAATATACAAGTAATCACCACACATGGCAGGCGGCTTGACGATCACAGTAGATGTTGATAATTATACAGGTAATCACCACACTTGGCAGGCGGCTTGACGGGCGCAGTAGATGTTGATACTTGAAAATGCTGCTGGTTGAATACTTTCAATATAATAGATAAGAATAGAATACTACATATTTACCTAGGTAGGGGTCATAGGGGTGGAATGGATAGATAGTGTTAGGTGTATGGTGTGATAACCTTTGCTTGACCGGGCTACATACTTGGTGTAAAATAACAGTCACGACGCGATGAATGAACTTGTTTTGACGTAAAAACGTCATTATAATCGGTACCGGGTTGGGGATCCATCGCGGCCAAATGTGCCAGGAGTTTTTGTGTGGTTTAGTGTGGCCATAGGTACTTGTACTATTATTTATTCTGTAGTACAGCATAGATCCAGTTACTACAGTATACTAAAGATAAATTAAATACTGTGCTACAGTCATTTGCGTTCTATATTATCTGTGAACTGGCCTCAGATTATCAGGGTGTGCACGCAGTGCAATTCAGTTCATACAATACCTACCTTGGTTATGCATCATCAACATGAGCTGATGTTGCACAGGCGATAAATAGGACGCAGCCAGGAAAGAAAAAGGAAGCCGTTTGATGTAGGTACCTACTTATATAGATACGTAGATTATCAGGCCGTGCATTATTGGCCTTGAAATAGATACCATAGACAAAGATTAGATTCATTTATCGGACACGATCGGACACAATAGGTAATATAGTGATTACTAAACGGAGTATCAATACAGCCGATAATTCATTTGAATCACAGACTAAATAGAAATGTCATAGTCAAATCCGTGTTCACACGTTCTTAAGTAGTATTTGCCAAGGAAGTTGTATACTAATGTAACCGGAAGGATCACTCGTCATTTGAGGAAAAATGAATTTGAACCTTATTACAATTGAATAACGTTATTTTGTAATTCAATATAGTTATAAGGAAAAACGGTCTTGAGAGAGACTTACTTTTCAGTCGCTGTGTCCCTTTCACACAGTTGCTAGCATACAATTATCAGTAGTGTGCCCATTCAATATAAATTTCAGGATTTTCACTATGTATTTCAATAAGTGACGTTCATATGTTCCAACTCATTTCCACCTTGTTGTCCAATTTTTTGCGTTACAGATTGCCTGATTAAGAAGATTAAAAAAAAAATGAATGGAGGTATTGCAAATTTGTGTAAATTTGTCTAAAAAATGTGGGATATATTCCCGAAATCCTCACCAGACCGACCCCACCAGTGGTGATTTCGGGAAAAAACAAAAAATATTTTTTGATCTATACCTACTTTTATCGCCGCCTTCGCTATTTCAAAAACACGCGCTATAATCTACGCAGAATGTTTGGTGGTTTGGTGTACAGTTTTGACAGCCATATTCCTTTTATTCCACTTCCCTAGCCTTTACCTTTCCTTCGCACGCACGCCTACGATGTATATATGTGTCTCACGCGTACTATATGTCGCGTGAAGGTGCATAAGAAAAACGCAAGACAGTGACACTCCAATCGCTGCTCGAGTAACGACGAGTTATGCTGCACGCTGCAGCCTGCCGCGTATATATATAAAATATGTCTGACGATCTAAACAATATCTCAATATAATATAATAATGTATATATTTGGTCAATATAAAGACCAAATAATATCTCCGCTTCGCTAAATAAATATGTAAATCGGATATCCGGGTATCAAAAGGACTATAAAACAAACACAAAAATAATGGTGATTGAAAAAATGGATAAAAAAGTGTTTTAGTGACATTATTAGAACACGTATGTAGCTCCATACCGGTGCGCCAGCTGCACTCTTCAAGGACAGGATTTCACACCGAAGCAGGCCTGTAGCAAGCCTTCTCAACAACATCGGAGACTTGGACAGAGAAGGAGTTCATCGAAAAGGTACCCATCCTTTTCTTTTTCACGTTTTCTTTTCCACCATCTAACCTTGGCTCCTAACCTGTCACCAATCTGTCCCCACAACGCTTTTCGCCCTATGAATAACAAAATATAGTCCATAAAACGCAAAGGTCACATAATTTTATTATTCGATCCTTCCGCACCAGGATTATATTCCTGGATTATATTTCTTTATTGGGATTTCTCTGATCTCAATTTCCGCAAAACCGCACCCGTGGAGACGCTCTTCGGCGCCTCCACCTACCTTAGCACAGAAAACCTAAAAAAAAACGTCAAAGTACGACTATGGAAAAACTATGTTACAATGTGTTTTATGGAAAAACGACAGCTTTTTTCATGTGAAATACTTAAAATTTTGAACGAAAAATTACTTCAGTTTTTTTATTAATTTTAAACAAGTAGTTATTTGAGCGGTGCCAGATTGATTACCGGTACATCGAAGTGTTGAAGTGTTTGTACAGCAAGGCCACCATGACAGTTCGTCTTCAGGGTCAGAGAACGAATTCTATCCAGCTGCAAAAAGGGGTGAGACAGGGAGACGTTATTTCTCCGAAACTGTTCACCTCTGCTCTGGAAGATATATTCAAGCTTCTGAACTGGAACGGATTTGGTGTTAACATCAATGGCGAATACATCACTCACCTTTGATTTGCTGATGATATAGTCATCATGGCTGAAACCCTGGAAGATCTAAGCACAATGCTCAGTGACCTCAATATTGTTTCCCAACAGGTGGGTCTTAAAAAGAACATGGGCAAGACGAACATCATGTCAAATGCCCATGTCGTACCCATGCCGGTTTATGTTGGGAACGATATTATCGAAGCTGTTGATCACTATGTCTACTTGGGTCAGAGGATCCAACTGGGTAGATCCAACTTCGACAAAGAGGTCGACCAACGAATCCAACACAGATGGGCAGCGTTCGGGAAATTACGCCATATCTTCTCGTCACAGATACCGCAGAGCCTCAAGACGAAAGTTTATAATCAGTGCGTGTTGCCAGTGATGACATACGGCACTGAGACGTGGTGGCTAACTATTGGTCAAAGCTCAGAGTTGCGCAGCGTGCAATGGAGAGAGCTATGCTCGGTGTTTCACTACGTGATAGAATCAGAAATGAGGAAATCCGTAGAAGAACGAAGGTTACCGACATAGCTCTCAGAGTTTGCAAGTTGAAGTGGGAATGGGCAGGCCATATAGCTCGCAGAACCGACAACCACTGGGGAATAAAGGTTCTCGAATGGCGACCACGAACAAGCAAGCGAAGTGTGGGGAGATCCCCCACACGATGGACCGACGACATTGTAGCCATCGCAGGAAGTCGGTGGATGGAGGTGGCACAGGATCGCTCGTCATGGCGCTCTTTGGGGGAGGCCTATGTTCAGCAGTGGACTTCTAAAGGCTGACATGATGATGATGATGATGATGAGTTATTTACAGAAGTAATAGATCTCATCGATATCTTCGTTTGGATGTCAGCTGTCAAACTTAAATCGACTATAACTCTAAAACTATGGATCTTAGACTAAATTTTTTTTACAAAAGTGATAGATCTCATCGATATCTTTGATTTCGATGACAGCTGTCAAACTTAAAAGGACTTCAACTCTGAAATGATTGATCCTAGATTAGTAGTTTTTTTACAGAAGTGATAGATCTCATCGATATCTTTGTTTTGGATGACAGCTGTCAAACTAAAAATGCCTATAACTTGGAAACTATTGATCCTAGGCTAAAAACGTATTTACAGAAGTGATAGATCTCATCGATATCTTCGTTTTGGATGAAGCTGTCAAGGTTAAAAGGACTATAACACGGAAACTATTGATTCTAGGCTAAAAATTTCTAGACAGAAGTGAATGATTTCATTGATATCTTTATTTTGGATGACAGCTGTCAAACTTAAAAGGGCAGTAACTCTGAAAACATTGATCCTAGACTAGTAATTTCTTTACAGAAGTGATATATTATCTCATTGATATCTTCGTTTTGGATGAACATCAAAAAATCCAGTATTGACAGCTGATGTCAGAAATTACAAGCAATGTCAAAAATTACAGTAAATGACAAAATTACAATGTTAAAAATGGCTAATGATGACAAAAATTACAGACAATGTCAAATATGACTGAAAATGACTAAAATGACAGGTGAAATGACTGGTGATATATAAATATAAACAATGAGAAATAAGTCTTACTTACTAATAGGGCAATTTATTGCGTTTAGTAACTATGAATAGTTTCGATAAATCCGTATACTATGTAATTTTGACTTAGCCTGTCATTATTGACATTTGCTCTCAACACTGGATGTTTTGAGGTTTGACAGCTGTCATCCAAAACGAAGATATCGATGAGATCTATCACTTCTGTAAAGAAAATACAAGTCTAGGATCAATAGTTTCCAAGTTACAGTCCTTTTAAGTTTTACAGCTTTCATTCAAAACGAAGATATCGATGAGATCTATCACTTCTGTAAAGAAAATACAAGTCAAGCATCAATTGTTTCCGAGTTGTAATTCTTTTAAGTTTCACAGCTGTTATTCAAAACGAAGATATCGGTGAGAACTATCACATCTGTAAAGGAGTAAAAAAAAGTTTAGTAAAAAAAATGATGTAATTTTTCGTAAAAAAAAAGTCTTTTCCCATAGAGCTCCCAAGTATAGTTCTATAGTAGCTGTGATGGGGGAAGTTTTGGGAAAAAGCTAAAAAATATTTTCCTAAATCCCTATTAATTGTCAAAAACAAAAAACTTCCCCCATCACAGCTACTATAGAACTATACTTGGGAGCTCTGTGTGGTATGCAGCTTACATTTCAAAGACGAAGACTTTCTAACCAGAGGTTAAAACCTGAAGCATGAAAGCTGTTGTCCTGTTTACTTCATAAATTATGGTCGCCCTTTTAGAACGAGACACAGGTTCATGGAGGCCGCGGTCTGAATCGTTTTTCATTGCTCAAAAGTGTTGACGGAAATAACTGCGGTCCGAATCAAAAATTGCGATTTTGACAGCTCACAGTGCTGTCAGCCACTGTTAGCGTGATTTTGTATCGGACCTTCCTTTGAGCGCGGATAATATTTCTCTTTGACGTGGAATAACTCAATTTAGCTCGTTTGACCTCTTGCAGCGTCAAACGGAGGGTGAACTGCCTCCCGGTTCTCCCGGTGTTCCCCTTCATCACTAATAGAGACTTCAATTTTCTCCAAAATTATAAACGCAGGCAGCAATGACCATATAGGAAGATATGGAGATGTACGTAGTGATTATATTCTTTAATCTCAACTCATCTTAGCTTGTAAGGGTTCTTTTCTCATTGCGTTAGTCCACAAAACCGGCGATGTATGGCAGAAACGTCATATTTGACATAAGGCTCACAATGATTTCACACAGGAGCATAATCACCGTAAGTTCAATATGGTGGCAATAATGACGTCATCTATGACATCACACGCGATATCGTCAGTATGTCGTTGGCGCGCTCACGCTGAATCGGATCGCTTATGAGCGCGATAATATTGATTATGGCCAGTGGCCGTATTACAGAACTTGGTTACAATCGGATTATCACTTTCTTCATAGCAATTTCGACTCTATCGCAAGGCATTAGTGATAGCGATATTGACAATCCGATTGAAGCCAAGTTCTGTGGTCGGGGCCCTGATTCGGTTCGCGCCGATAGTTAGTCTCTGTCGGACCGCGTTTCTTGTACTAGGGGTGCGTTTACTTACTACGCTCGAAGACGCACGGATCATCCGCGCGATCACTCGAAATCGTTCACGGCATCATCAGGCGTACGCACGAGTCACCCCGAAAAAAGTAGGGGAGGGAAGAATGGTATGAAACTGACACTTGACAGTTGTCAGTTCTATGTCGACGGCCAAAGTCGTTCATTAACTCCGGCAGTGCGATTACGTAATGTTGATCATGACGGTTTCAAGCCGTCAAATTCAATAATGCTTTGCAATAGAGTCGATTTTCCTATGAACAAAGTGACAATCTGATTGAAGCCAAGTTCTGTAATACGGCCACGGATGATCGAGCGATATTCGCACGGGTGATTCGAGCGTAGTAAGTGAAAGCACCCCAGTGATCCTTCCAGTTACATTATTAAACAACTTCCTTGGTATTTGCATGCTCTTTGGTTCTAGACTCCAGTAGTGCTATTACGCAATATTGATCATATCGGTTTCAAGCCGTCAAATTCGTTAATGCTTTGCGTTAGAGTCGATTCGGCCCAGTGGCCCTGTTACAGAACTTGGCTTCAATCATGTTGTCATTTTTTTCATAGCAATTTCGACTCTATCACAAGGCACTAATGAATTTGACAGCTTGAACCTGGTATGATCAACACTGCGTAATAGCACTGCAGGGGGCAGTTACCTATCTCTTTGCAATCAGATTTTCATTATCACGTGTCCTTAATGCGGTGCGTTAGATTTGATATTGCTCCAAAAATCTGATTGCAACAAATCGCATTGGCTTAGGGAATCGCACTGCAGTCAGTTTATATATAACATCATTGACTGCAGTATCCCATTACCACAGTTTTCGATCCCAGAAGTGCAGCCCTTCCGCCCTTGCGAAACAAAACTTAGGTACCAACGCTCGTCTCTGCAGCTTTGGCTTTTTGGCCACCTTCAGTGACCAGCCTCCGCCGCTACGGCTCCCGCTGGTACCTACACTTGGCTAATGCATGCCCCTCCCTATCCCTCTGCAATTCCGGCTTTATAAAACAATCTAAGCTACAGCAGACAACACAGACCATATAGTAGATACGGCGCTTAGACAAACGAGAATCTAATCTTTGTCTATACCGCCACAGCCTAACCCGGTGGAACTATAGATTCCGGAGAAAATATTCCTTGATTAGGTACATACTAGGCATCCCAATGGCGAAGGAAATGTCTATGAGGTACCCTAAGGCCTAAGGGTGCACTCTGAGAAGGGATTTTTTGATATTCCAGTCTTGTAAAGTAGAGATATTTCAAACTAGAAGTTCTTATTACTTTGTTTAAGTACATACATATTCTTGTCAAACATGAACATGCATCTGTCACATGTGTACAGTTTGATTGTTTACAGTTGCCTTTAATTTGAAAGAGAATAATAATTAATTACGTACGTATCATTTACTATAAAAAAGTTTCCATGACCGTTGACCTTGTGATTTGTTAGAGAATTGACAATAATTATTATCTCAACTCTGGTCTTATAAAAATATGTACCTACTAAATAACAGACTGGGCGCGTAGGTATATGTATTATAGGTACCTACTCACTCAGGTCATACGGAATGTTTCTGGATTCTCAATAATAAGACCACAAATTATGTTCATTATCAGCCTATACGTGTCCACTGCTGGACGACGGCCTCTCCTAATGAACGCCACTTAGCACAGCCTTTAGCTCTCTTCCTCTTCATACATTTTCTGCCAGCCGCTTTTCGCAGGGCGTAACTCCACCTGGCCACAGGGAGTCCTACGCTACGTTTGCCTAAACGTGGTCTCCCCTCGAGAACTCATCTACCCCAACGGTTATTGGTTCTTCGGGAAATGTGAACAGCCCACTGCCACTTTAGTTTGGCTTGCTTTTTTTAGAGCTATGTCGGTTACCTTGGTTCGCTGTCGGATATCTTCATTACGAATCCTGTCCTTCAGAGAAACACCAAGCATAGCTCTCTCCATAGCTCGCTGAGCGACCTTAATTTGTGGACTAGTTTGATCGTGAGTGTGTCCACGTTTCAGCTCCGAAGGTCATGACTGGTAGGACTAACCGATTGAAAACTTTTGTCTTCAGGCACTGTGGTATGACAACGAGAAGACTCGACGAAGCTTGCCGAATGCTACCCAACCCAGCTGAATTCATAAGTTGGCTTCCTTCTCAAAGTTGTTCTTATCCAATTACAATATTTGCCCAAGGTAAACATATTGTTAGACAACTTCAAGAGCCAAACATTAATTACAATCAGTTCTGGGTTAATAAGATCGTTGAACATGATCTTAGTCTTATCTATGTTCATCCCGAAATCGATGCGTCGAGAAGCATCATCTAGGTTGGTCAGCATACTTTGCAAGTCTTGCAGCGACTCCGCCATTAGGATGATATCATCGGAAAATCGTAAGTGTGAGAGGTTCTCGTCATTGATATTTATGCCTATTCCTTTACAATCCAGCGTCTTAAACATATCTTCCAAGGCATTAGTGAACAGTTTCGGGGATATAATATCCTCCTGTCAAACTCCCTTGCGCAGTTGGATATGTTTAGACTGCTGGTTTTATACTTGGACACTCATAGTCGCGGCGTCATACAGAAACCTCAGCACTTCGACTTGACACTATCGCCAGTGCACTTGACACCGCTGCAAATAATCCAGAACCGCCCAGTCAAAGGCTTTCTCATAGTCCACAAAAGCAAGACACAGGGGCTGGTTATACTCCTCAGACTTCTGTATAATCTGCCTCACTGTGTGTATGTGGGCTATGGTATGCTAAACCCTCCCCCTCCGCGAAACCCGGCCTGTTCAGGAGTCTGGGATTCGTCAAATCTTCTTGCAAACAACTTATAGACGTGGCTCAAGAGTGAAATAGGTCGGTAGTTCTTTAAAAGGATTTTATCCCCTTTTTTTAAAGAAGCTAAAACCACCATCTTCTGCTCCACGTCTCTGGGTTAAGAACTGTTAAGAACGGTGCTAAATAGCCCCTGGAGCTCCCGAAGTACGGTTTTCCCACCTTCTTTCAAGAGTTCCGAAGGAATACCATCCTCACCGGGGCCTTTCCATTCGTAAGTTGTTTGAGCGCCATCTCAATCTCGTCTAGGCTGACGTCGAGCAGTTCGTCAGTGTAGTAATATAGTGGCAGTTCAGTATTGTGCGCAAATTATGTCAATGATACCTTTAATATTTTTTGAAGTATTTTTCGAAGTGTACTGTTTACACACTTTTGCCACATAATAGGAATTATTACATTTAACCCATTTCAAACTCCTTTAATAGATACTATTATTTTAATTAGCTCAGGGATTTCAATTACATGAGCTCATCATGCAATAATTGAAAATAATTATTCACAATGAGTTTTATAAATTAAAATTATACCTACCAAAATAATTGCTTTTGCATTCTTTGGAACCATTGTAAAAAGCAGTTGGCCCATTCTTCCGTAGGGACGTCTTCAATGGCTTCAAGGAACGCATCCACCGTCGCCTCGGGACTTGTAAATCGAATATCTCTAATATTATCATTAAATTTCGGATATAAAAAAAACACAACGTGCAAGATCCGGACTGTACCTATGGCCACAGTACATACATAGTCTCCGTAAGGACAATTATGTACAGTACGGCTGATAAGTCGTGGCCATTCTGAATTTCGTGCAAAATGAACATTTTTAGGAACCGAATGGCGGAATGAGGCGACATGCACGGGGCTATGGTCTAGGCTACATATGCATCTCATTCCACCATTCAATTCCTAAAAATGTTTACTGTGCAGCCATTTGCATGAAGTTCAGAGTGGCCACGACTTATCGGCCGTAACTGAACTACTGTACGTAACTGAATATTATGGATTTGGAAGATGTAAAAAATTGCTAAGCGTAATTTTTTTCTAAGAAGGTACCTACTACAAGTACTCTACTTGCAGTAGGTACCTTCTCAGATAAATTTTACGCCAGTATCGAACCTCTTTGTTAATCTACTTCTAAAAGGAGGAGGTTCTCAAGTCATCTGTATTTTTATGTTTTTTTAAATGTTTGTTTCAGTTTCAATCAGTTGTCGTGGTATCGATATTAGTTTAGGTAACAGAAGTCGCCGGCTGGCCTTCACGTAAATTGTCAAAGTGATGATCATCAACGAATATACAAATACCACAGTATTACAACATAAATACTATGTAAGTAACATCACGTCGTCCACGTCTGATTCCACTGAATCAGGAACACACAGAGCTACGAGAGCCGGAGCTTCAGTACCTACCAAAAGTCAGTTGAAGTCTCTGGCAACTTTCTTGTTGACCGAAATTAATAAAAATTATGTCGTGAATAATTATAATGCTGCCACACAGTCACAGAATGAATAATAGTACAAACACAGTTTTCAAAACGATGCCACAATAAAAACAAGTCAAAAACACGATTGCCCTGAGAAAAAGGGAACCTTAAAAAAATGCCTATGTCACTTGGGCGAGATTATGTATGAATTCTAATAATTATCCAAATCTGTTCAGGCGTTTAAAAGTTATGGTGGAACAAAGAAACTCACATATGTAAATGAACCCTGAAAACATTAACTTTATTTTTTGGGCAGTCGTGTGTTAAAGAAACTCGCATACATACAAAGGTACATACGTACATACATACATAAACCCTGAAAATATTATACTCCTTTTTTGGGCAGTCGTGTAAAAAAGTGACAATCACACAAACTTAAATTGTAACCATGAAACTAAAAATACTTCGTTATAGTAGAGGTTCGTGATTGTAACCTGTTCAAGGAGTCCCATTTTTTTTAAATATTCTTTTTACAAATGGTAGAACTAGAAGGGGTTCCATCATTTTTTTGTTGAGTTCCTGTGACTACCTTCCGGCTCCATCATCAGACCCTGGATACCACATAAAACCAAAGAATTCATCAATACATAAAAAAAGAGCCTAAACTTGAGGAGATTCCATCATTTTGTTGTTGAGTTCCTGTCACTACCTTCTGGATGAATCATCAGAACAGCTCAATAATACCATAATATTGTATTGTCATCAGAAAAACACCCGTGTGCAAAATTTCAGCTTCATTGGACGTCGTTAAATGGTTCAAAAATGATTTGCATACTTGTCCCAAGCATAATAACCCAGTGAACTACATAAAGTTTGTAAAAAACTACTAAACCAATTTTGATCAGAAAAAATGGGAAATCATAAACCGGTTCAGTAGTTTTAGAGATATGAGGTAACAAACATAAAAAAAAACATACATATACAGACGAATTGAGAACCTCCTTCTTTTAGAAGACGATTAACAAAGAGGTCCGATAGAGGTTGAGAAGGTACCTACTACAAGTAGTAGGTTTTTGTTTTTTTTTATTTTTTTTATTACGGACTAGGCAATCGTTTGACCACGATCTCACCTGATGGAAAGCGATGATGTGGTCGAAGGTGTAGCACGCTTGCCCAGTAGGTACCTTCTTAGATAAATTTTACGCTTGGCAATTTTTTACATCTTCCAAATCCATATTATTCAGTTACGTACAGAACGGCCGATAAGTCGTGGCCACTCTGAACTTCGTGCTAATGGCTGCGCAATTAACATTTTTAGGAACCGAATGATTTGGCGCTTTTGCTTAGCAATTAGCATTGTTACTTCGAAATAAATTCATAATTAAGCAGGTACGACATTCGACTTCCTTTCCTTTATCTTCAAACAAATATTTAATATACTATATCATATAGCATCCCATATCAATCCACTGCTGGGCAATGCCATAAGTACATATATATTAAACTAAAACGTGAAAAGAAAATGCACAAATTATAACAATATTCTCTATATTTATGGCACTTTAATATTTCCAAAACATCATTTACCTTAGGTTTGAAGCCATATGTCGGACACAGACATGGTCACAATAATACTGCTTTTCATGTTATTGTCGGTTCATACAAGTATATATTGTTTCAAACCACCAGTGTACAGTTTATTTATTCTATTGACTAGGTTTACAGAATTGTGTGTAAACCCCTTTACATTAATAAAAACCACATTCTTTAGGAAATCCGATTTTTATCGAAGTAATAAAAAATGTCTATCTGAAGAAAATTACAGATTAGACTTGTGGTTCTTATTAACATCTTGGTTTTCTTACATACCATTTATTGCTAATAAGTAGGTCGACATAAAAGCTATGCTACTGCATTGCAAAAAATCTAAATGTATTTTATTGAAATCAAAATTGCTGGACTTGTTTATTTAGGAGACTTTTTTTAATTTTTATTCGGAGTCCATATTATCACAATCTTATATCGTATAAAACTAAATTATAACGCATAAATAACAATATTTTATTAATACTATGATATAATATCTGTAGATTGTGTTATAACAGCACAATATTGTCACAAAAAGTAATACAACATTCAACGAATAATATAAGTCATATTTACCCAACTAGGATTCCCTGAAATCTTGAACATCAAGAAACATAATCTCACAAAAAAAAAGCTATCAGAAGGAAATTATGTGTCAGTTTTTCTTTCCGTAATAAAGTTTAAAAAGTTACACGGGCTTAAAGACTTGGATATTTACCAGCAATTGTAGAACAAATATCTAACTACTTAAAAATATATATTATCAAGCATTTCTTGAAATGCAGTAGATATATTGCGCTTGCCGACCTAGCCGACGTCCTAAGCAAGAGTGTCGTATCTGTGAAGATACGGCACTCTTTCTTAGTACTTCAGTATTCCTCTGCATGTGTTGTACCATCGTATACCATGTGAAAGGTCTGTCAGTCAGGCCACATAGTGTTTATTTTATTATAGGACAAGTGATTATTCTTTCCGTATTTGGTATAAATATGTGAAAAACGTGAAACGTGAACATGTAAAACGTGACTCATGGTAATTATTTTATTATTATTTAGTATTTGTTATGTCAATAATATAAGTAATAATATAAGCCAGCAAGTACTTATTGTGTAAAATTACGGTCTATATTATTATGAATTATTGTGTTTGTTCAATTTTATGCATCTAAATCTAAGCCAGTTGTAGAGTAATTCTCACTCCACCTTAGTTTTTTACACAAAAATAATAATATATCAACACTTACTGATAGATAAGTGTCAATATATTTAGATTTATTTGTTTGATTTTTATAATAACAATGTTCTTAAAAGAGACTTTTAATGTTTGTGGGAAGGTAATCACTTGTCCCATAATTGTAAAGGGGATAAACTAGCAGCAGACTCAACTGGAGGCCAATTTTAATTAAAAACCGCAAAGCTAGCTGTTAGTGTGTTAATAACAAAAGTGCAAGTTTTTTTGGATAAAACTATCTCTAAATAACAGGAAATACTTTATTTTAAAGTGCTACAATATATTATATTATGTACTGCCGTCCTCAACAAGAGTGTCCTTACAGTGAGCAAAAACAGCCGCCGAGTATGTCACATGCAAAATTTTCGTGTGCAAAGGTAAATATGGATGGTTGGATATGTTCGGCGACTTTTGACGCTTAGTGTTCAAAAATTCATAACAAATGACACTCTCGTTTTGAACGATATTTTTATGGCAAAACTACATTACTGATGCCTGATTTTAGCAACAATGCCACAAATTAATGAGGTGTGAGCTCATACATTGATGTAATCGGAAGAGTTAATGATATTCTCAAGTATCATGGTAATAAACCATTATTTTCATTAATAAGAATGAAATAAAATAATTAGTTATTTATAAAAGTTATACCTACTCAAAAAATAGGAATTGATGTCTATAGACAAATTTATGCATGAACCTTTTGCTGTCATTAGCATAAATGACGCAAATACATAGTATTTAATATATATCTCTATGTACATATTTACGTCAATCAGATTAAGACGCAGTAGCTTTGGGTCATCTAAACATTCCTTTTATTCCAAAACTATAGCCAAAGTAAAATTTTCGCAGATTTTTCAATAGGCTAAAGACAATTGAGCTTAATAATTGAGACAGTTTTACCCAAAACAAATTGTAACATGCTTCAGGAATATCTGAAACCCTTTTCGGCGGGCCCCTCAAAGCGAGCCCGGGATAACCCCGCAATAGATATGTCAACTCGTCTAATTGACTATTTCATTATAATCAGAACTATTTTGTTCTAGTACGCGTGATATGCAATTGGAAAAGTGAAGAAATTTGTTACTTTTTACTAAATTTCAATTTTATGTTGGATTACACTTATGCGCAACTTTTTGAGCCTGGCAAAATGCACAAACATAGTAAGAAAAAAAAAAAGGGAAAGTCAACTGAGTCAAATTTGATATACCTATCAATGGTGGCTTTCAGAAACACGAAATCAATTTTGTTTAGTTCCAAATACCACCACGAACAAAACTAAATAGACGAAATCACCAAGGAAAAGTGTCGTATCTGCACTAGCAAATACGACACTTTTGCTTGCAACGATAGTTCCCAATATACGAATTGCAATAACGCGTAATATTTTTAATGTATATGGGAATTATACTAATGCAACAGGCAAAAGCCATATCCTTCCAAAGAATGCATGCTATTATTATTTTCTTTTTTATTTATACCTAAGTGTAATCCAACACTACAGAGCATACTTAAATTACTAATTTAGATTAAATTAAAGCAAATATTATTAAAGTTAGGTTAACAGCATTACAACAAAATGTCTCTAGGTACAGTATGGGTTAGTTTGGCTGTTATTTTAAGATTTTATGGCCAAGTAAGCGTTTAAACAAAACTTTTAATTCAGTATTTTAATATGAAAGAATTTACATAAATACGGTGTAAGAAATTACGTTTAAATGAATAAAGATAGCGGTCTAGCTTTCTTTCTTCCTCCAAGATTCTACCTCGTCAGTTGAAAAGTTAAGTACGTAGTGATGTCCAATTGCAACTATTGCAAGTTAAAAATATCGGTGTTTTATAATTATTTTTCTTTAATACATATGAATCTTATCATATACCAGAAAAATAATGTACAACGTTTTATAAAATTTATTATGACTAATTTATCTAATATTTACAGTTTTCATCTTAAAATAACAGCTCATGGAACATTTTCAAAGGTTATTAGCATCCAGTGTCTCGGTCGTGTCAAGCGAGACTAAAGTGCAGTGGTCATGCTTAAAATCTATCGTTACAAAACGCTGGATTTTATATTTTTTAATGATTAACACATGCAATGGTCATGGCGGTATTCATAATTGTTTATCGTTACGAGAATTGCTTTCAACATCGAATACGTTGTAGACACAAAGCCATATTATCATTGGCTAGTAAAACCTTAAAAAGAGCATCTAATACCTAATTTATGAAGTATTTTGTATTTATTTTTCAAAATGTAATCAATATTTGGTCAACAATGTGTTGAAATTTACACAAACAAAATATCATTTCATTATAACTAATTTTGAGTATTTCAGCCATTAATGCAGAGTCGTATATTTTAAATACTTGGCTACCATTAGCAATTATATTTCCTTTACGATTTTAAAAGAACGAAACCTTTTTATTATAATAAAACACAACAAATATCCTATGCAGCTGATAAAACCTGTGTTTTAATTCAACAAATAAGTTGTTGAAAGTAATCGATATCGAAAGCAAGCTACCTGACTCAATCTTTGAAGCCATTCAAACGTTCTCGAGCACTTTTCGCAATCATTCGCTCCAGTAGTCATTAAAATGTATGATAATGTCTCGTATGTTAGAATAATTTTTCATGATGACTTTCGTGACATGAGAAAACTTTAGTAAAAATATTAAAGGCTTGTATATTTAAAGACTAAATAATAAATAACAAGTAAAGGAAGGTTAGTTTATAATTTACGCCGATGTAGACTTATTTTTATTTATTTAATTACATATATTACATTACAACTAATGATAAATCTATTATATTATTATGCTTTGCACTTGATGTTATAATATCAGATGTCCTGTGATTGAGTAACTGATAAAAATAATTGATATCAAAAGCTTACAGAAGTAAACTTAATAACTTAAGTGTGGGTCATATTGTTGTGCTTAAAAAATTCTATCAATTATAACATAATTTTCTTTTATAATTCTTGTTTTTTTGTTTCTTTCTGGTAGTAGGTAAGGTACTATAGCACTGTCAAGAATAAAAAAACAAACAATAACTACTATTAGTTAGCTCAATGACTATTCATTTATTTCTCCGCTACTTAATAGCATGTGGCACTATCGCAAATAATTTTCAAGTTTTATCAACATAATATAATATATATTTACTTTATAATTTTCATTTTTTATCAGCCACAAGACATCTCAAATATTTGAATTTATAATAACTAGCCTAAAACTGATAATCCTAAAAACGAGGACCTATACATTTCTCGTTATAAAATGACGATAAACGTATAAATATGTAAAATATTTATAATTTGATCATTTAATTAGTTATATTGCACCCGTTCTTAAATTAACTTTTTAATGTGGAGGAACTACATTGGTAATAAAGCTATTTATATTTTCTAGTGTAATGCTTTTTATGCTAAAACGGACGCCAGCATTTTCGATAATTATTGTAAATAATATTTTCGAAGCTCTGCCCATGTGGGGATATTATAATAAATTATATTGTTATTATTAAGTGATGCCCTGTTGTATGCAAAAACAGACATAGTATTCATCCGCACACACATAATTTGATGAGAGGAGTAGATCATACGCTGATGGTAAGCAACATTTAAATTGCAACGCCCATCTCGGCACTTATAATTTATTGCATTAATCCCTTTGAGATTTCAGATATTTTATGTCTAGGCTTTATTTTAATCTTTATAATTCGTGTGTGTTCACGCTTTCAATTGATTAAATATCGCTCAAGATAAACATTTTATAACAATTATTTTGGACGATTGAAGTTTTTGTAATAGGTATTGTGTAAGGTAGGCTGATTCATCTTTCAGACATCACAGATATGGTAATGTAACTTTTGAAATTTCGCGATTTAAACTCAATTAAACGGGACTTAATCACGCTTTAAGCTTTAGTATTTTTTACTGTGACTTTTTAATCATGTTTTATAGACCGTAGTCACGAGAAGAATGAAATAGCAGGTATCAGAGTCACGATGGCTGTCTTAAACTAGACCAACTTGTCCTTAAAAATAATCGGACACATAAAAATACAAACGGGAGTAAAGAAAGTATTTGAAATTAATTGATCTGAATGTATATAGTATTTAATAAAATTTGAGTAGTATTTGTGAATATTTGCACTGTTGCCAAATTATACCACTTATTATTATCTCGCAACATACTAACGTTTTCACTAAAATTTAACTATATTTATACATATTTATGATTAATTTGGTGTTTAATTTCGTAAAAAATAATTTTTCTATGCTAAACGACGCCGTATCGTTAATGTATCTACTATCTAGCGATTATTTTATTAATATCTAGCTCATGGTAAGCAACATTCCACAATGAAAACAATTTTATTTTTATTATACATAAGATGCTTAAATTATAAAAAAAAACCTTGCAAAAATATTTTTTTACGATTTTAAAGTACTTCATTATTTGGAAAACCACTCCAGCTCACAATATAATTGTATCTTAATTAACTAGATAATAAATAAATCGTTATTGAGTCTTTTCTGTGACGGCATGCATAAAGCTATATGCAACTTTTTTTTTAAATATATTTAAGCAAGTACATAGTCAATGTTATTTTAGATGAACTTCATAATTCCATGTGAATTTACATGAGAAATATTTGTTTATTAGGTAGGTTCTTAATTTTGTATGCTCCCATAACTTTGTCTTTTTAATAACTAAAATTACTGTTAAAACGAAAAACACAACCGTTATTCTAACCTAATCAACCGATCTGTAACGAATTCTATCAGGCACCTAACTATTAACTTTAACGTTTCTAGAATATTATACGGCAGTTCTTGCTAGTTTCATCTTCCTTCCTTATCTCATTTTTTTTCTATCTACTGAGTGCTTCACGTCTATCTGATGTGCAATCTATGAGCAAATTGGTCAGTACAAAGTTTGGACCAAAATATAAAGCATCGCTGAAAATCTCTTTTTAGTCACTAACAAAATATTTACCATGTATGCTGATTTATTCGGTAGTAAGTTCTCGATATATTCTGAAGACTGCCCTTGGTAACGGTGCATGAAACAGGACAAAATACCGACAACTGGAAATAACACACATGGTGCATATCACGCTAATAACGTCATGCTCGATATTTTATCGATAACTATCCACCTTTCTATCGTTACTAACCGCATCACTATGTGACTGAGCAATATGTACACGCTATGTCGATTATTGGAAAACTCCATTTCTTATAATAATGATAACCTTAATCTTTAAATTAGAGCAATAATGCCGAAGATGAAAAAAAAAATGTGCTTAGTTTTGCCACCACATAAGCTTTTTAAGAAGAAAGTTAACTATAATAACTGTAATTTAATTTTAAAGATTTGACAACATGCTAAGCGTTACTTTTGTAAAAATTCAAGTCTTTTTGTACATTACTTGTTAAGCAAAACCTTAGGTATGTATAATTTGTCAATGCATATGCAACAATGTTCGATAAACCCCATGCATTCTCGGCAAAAGCTTTCAAACGCGCCGTGCTGATAAAACTAAGCACACACTAAACTACAGCTACTATTGGACGAAGAATTTTAATTAAATCTAGTGTTAGTACGCCTCGACTCAATCGATCGAATTTATCGACATAACAGTCGACGCCACTAGCAAATTTTACGGTCATCACTGTTTGACAGCTGTCAGTTTGACAGTTGTAGTGATGCGGCACATCCGATGCGTCTCGATCGTCAGAATCGGAGGCAAGCTACGTCCTACTTCACCTGAGGCATGCACATGCTAGCAAGAGTGCGAGCAAGGCCAGCGTTGGGCCTGCCGTTGGCGCAGCGTTACACATGTCTTCTTCACAGAAACACATGTGGCCTGTGCCAGTACTTTCCATCATGCATACGTGGTCGACCATGAAAAGGTTGATTTGGAGTTGAGACGTGCACGTTCGTCGGACGACTTCGTACGCTGAAACGAGACAAAATAATATTAATATCAAAATCAGACTTATACAGGCTGTGGCAAAACTACCTTTTCCTTTGTAGTTAAAAGCTTTTGTTCAAGAAAAAAAAACACAGTCTGAGAGAAATAGAGTTGATTGAGACCAACCTGTTTTTACGCATTCTTTTTAGGCAGATCCAACTTTTTTTGAAAATCCACAAATGCAGTTAATTTTTCTTCAAAATAGTCCCGATGTTTTTTAAGAACTAAAGCTTCTAACTACAAAGGAAAAAATACCCATAATGCCCTATTAATGCCTCATCTGTATATCTGAGAATTGGTTACTAAACCTCATAATCACAAGTGCCACCAAGTAGAAGTGCTTACAAGTGAGCAAGCATCAAAAATGATGCTGGTTTTGACAATACATTCAAACCTAGGCGTTCAGGCGTGGGATCCGCTTTCCATCAGGCGAGCGCTCAACTTGTTGTGTGATGGTCGCCGGGCAGAATACTAAAATAAAATTATACCTAACGGGTCGATCCTCGGCTCCGCACCAATGATATTTCCATGTTATATGCGAATTTCTATTGCTGCGTGCTTCGGAGCACACTTGAAGCATTCGGTCCTGGCTGTAGTTCACCCAGGTCAGAGGCCCCTAGGGCCTGACAAGCTCTGACACCAGAAGCCAACACTATCTCATACGAAATGCAATTCTTACAGCAAACCCGCCCAACCACAACTGTGGTTGGGCGGGTTTGCTGTAAGAATTGCATTTCGTCATTAGAGTCATAAAAGCCAAATCAAATTGCCAAATACTTACCCAATTGCATCTGCCTAATGAGTTAGCAGTAATTCGTACTAAAGTTTACAGATTGGATTTTAGGTACTTGCATTTGGCTCAGATCCATGTTCTTATAATGTCTCAATTCGATAAATCAAAATATTTCAAAGCTGCTGAGTGAATTTACGGTATAATGAGATATTTGCTTCGACATAAAATGCGGTGAACAGATTTGCTAGTAAAATTGTTGGTTGAGTGTTGTGTTGTGTGTGGACCCAAGCCAAATGAAGAATTTCTTTACTAGCTTTCACTTGCGGTTTACTTTTGGATAGCAAAAGCTATCCAAAAGTAAACCGCATCCCAATCGGTCCAGTAGTATTTACGGTAGGCGTGAACAAACTTACAAACAAACAGACAGACACAATTTAACAAAATGTTATATTCTTGTTCAGAAGCCTATTTTAAGTACCCTAGACAATTTTTTTTATTATCTTCATTGTACAGATTTTTTTTGATACTTACTACTTTATTCTATCTATACTTATAATGAAGCAGTAAGTATCAAAAAATCTGTACAATGAAGATAATAGAACAAAAAACGATCTGGGTACATATAATAGGCTACTGAACAAGAATATAACATTTTGTTAAATTGTGTCTGTCTGTTTGTCTCTAGGTTTGATCGCGCATCACATAAAACTACAGGACCGATTGGGATGCGGTTTTCACTTTTGGATAGCTTAGGGTCTGGCTTAAAAACTGAGGTACTTGGTATCTTAATCCGATGATTATATGCCGAGGAATCGATAAAAACTATTTGAACACAAAACGAATTTTGAAGAAATGAAGTATATAGTACTACAGAGGTACTTTTGGTCCTTCAAACGTTAAATGTGTTAAATTCCGGTCCTTGGTCAGTCAACACTTCAACGGGCATACCATAGTTATAAATTTGTATCAAGCTTTTACCAATTCTGAGAAATCTCAAGTTAGATGGGACGGAGCTCTACTTACGTGCCGCGGCTCAGAACAGTACCTAGTAACCATAAAACCCAAGGTGGAGAGGAGGGGAAGGGGGGAGGGGGGGAGGGGAGTTTTAAACCGTTCAACCACTCAGAGGATATGGACAATTAAATGAAATGACCACGCGGGCAAAGTAGCGGGCACAGCTAGTTATTATAATAAAATAACTGTTTTACCTAGTTTATAGTTTAGCATCAGTCCAGGCGGCTCAGACACAATAAAATATTCCACATCCTGTGACAACACATTTGTACCTATACATTTTCACTCTAATTGCTGTCCTACATTTTACGCCCTTCGCACACTCGATACTTTTGGCAATGGCGATTAGTGACTCAATAGAGTAGCTAGTACCTACTAGCTGATGCTTCTAGGGCATGCAGTTTTATTATGAAATAAGTGTCATGAGTCTCGAAAATTAAGTTAAAGAAACTCTTTAGTAATGAGACTGTACATTTATGCTTTTATCTTGAATTAATGTGTAATAAACATGAAACTCCGATGTAGTACGGGAGCCGAACACATGCAAGAACTCGCCGAAGAGTTAATTCGTAACTTGATTCGTACTCGTATATTCAGGAAAAAAAATATCCGCCATTTTGTGTCATGCCATCTTTAATTTACAATGATTCTGAATATACATAATTGTATTGTCATCAGAACTAAAAGTGTGTACTAAAATTCAGATCAATCGGTCAACAGGAAGGTGGTAAAATTACAATTACTAGATTTGACCCAAAAAACAAACAGGGCAAGATAATAAAACCGTTTAAAAAATGGGGCACATAGTTACGTCATGTAATACCGATGTAATACTTATGCCATGAAATGGCGCAATATTGGTAGTGACAGAAAATACTAGTCTGCATTATTTATTCTGTCTGCATGTTCCTGTATGGCTAAAAGTGGGTATTTGCCAGACAGTTCCAAGATGACGACTTTACGCACTGTGTCCCTACTTATGTCATCTGATACAAAAATTGAAATTCGTTGCAGATGTTCGGTATTAATTTTATAATTAAGGCGCTATGGGCTCCAAATTTTTGTCCCTTCATGGTGCAGGGTAAGTAGGAAAGGTGATGCATCTCGGGACCCGATTTTAGTTAATATTTTCACAAACGGGTAATATTTACTAAACTTTACGTTTTTTTTTCTATAGAGCCAAATTTATTTAATCGAGTTTCGGTGACCACATCCGGATAAAGTATTTTGTGAACATTTATTACACACTAGTTGTACCTACCTGCGGCTTCGCACGCGTGGGCATTTTTCTAGGTTAAAAGGAATCTATTATAATTCCAAGACATAAAGTACCAATATACCAATATTTAAACAAAATTCATTCAGCCGTTCAAAAATTCAAAGCGATTGCTCGGTTTTTACTTATCGGATTGAGATTACACCAGAGTACACCAGAGTTTTAAGTCATATCCTAAGCTATCCAACAGTGAAAACCGCATCGCAATCGGTCCAGTAGTTTTAACGTGATGCGTGAACAGACTAACAGACAAACAGAGAGACAAATTTTAAAAATGTTTTATTCTTTTTCAGTTGCTTATATTTAGTAACCTATTTTTTTTTAAATATCTTCCTTTTACAGATTTGTTGGTACTTATTGCTTTATTATATCTAGAGATGCCCTTCACTTTTGGGCAGAATAATAAAAATGTGTTCTATTACATTACTTTAATCGTGCCTATAAAACAGTACCGCGACATACCTACTGACTGACTGACAGACAACGTTCAGCCTAAACTGGTGGACCTAGGTATTTGAAATTTGGAGAAATATTCCTTGAATATCCTAGAGGTGAACTAAGGAAGTAACTATAAACCTTAAAACATGAATAACAATTCCAAATAAAATACCCCTATCCTGCGGGGACCCTTTAATTAACCGGTAAAAAAGTATCCAATGTCCTACCTCGTAATATGCCAAGTTTCATTTGAATTCATTCAGTTGTTTCGGCTTGATGCACGTCCAAGATACAGACAGACAGACAGACCGATAGACAGACAACAGATAAAAATGAAAAAAATAATAATTTTGGCATCAGTAAGAACAGAAAAGACTCCAAAAAATATTACTAAATATCTTCATGTACAGAATTTGGACCCATATCCCGAAGGAACCCTTTATTTTTCGGTAAAAAGAGTATTCTCAATTTTCACTCATTATATAAACTATGACTGTGCCAAGTTGCATCAAAATCCGTGCAGTAGTTTAAGCGTGATACGTGTTCTTTTAAATAACTTTCAATCCCTATCCTGCGGGAACCCTTTAATTTATCGGGATGAAAAGTATCAAATGTCGTGCCAATAATTACACTTTTCACTTTGTATATTGTACACTCGGAATTGGGGATCAAATACATCGGAAAAGAATAAGGTGCCTAGGACTTTTTCAGATTTAATTTAGTTTTGAATACAAATTTTAACCCAATAATAAATCATTTAGTCTATTTAAAAAGTAAAAACAATAAAGCTTCTGATAAAAATAGCCAAACCGTCAGAAAGGTTCAGTAAATTCTTAATTTTCAACGTCCTTACGAGTTTTGGTGAAAATACCGCGGAAATAGGTGCCTTTACCTTAGTATAATTAGTCCAACAAAGCTATTCTTGCCGTAATCTCCCCAGATATACCAGTTAAATCGTCTCCATCTAGAATCGCTAGAACTGCTCGGAGATGTGAAAAGTGAGAACCGGACAAGAAGCCAAGTTTGTCCAAGAGCTACTTGAAGTTTTGTGCCGTGGTTTTTCGAATAGCAATCATTCTATTATCGTCCAGGATTCAGTTTCTTGCTGGATTACTACTTAAAAATGTTTTGCAAATGTAGTGTGATGGACCAAATAGCTGCATCAGCTGTAAAGCTGCCTATTTTAAAAGCTTTTATTTAACTTGCAATGTGTTAGTTTGTCTAAGTGGAATCTTGCGAATTGAGTTAGAACCACTTCCTCTTATACTACAGAGTTGAATTTTTACATATTGGTTCAGTTCCGATGACAATGCATTTTTTATGGTACCATGCCCTGTCGATTCAGGGCATGGTAGGCAAGAGTTGCTTTATCTGGATCCAGGAACAGCTCCAGCTAAAGCAACTCCTCAACGGTCATCAACATAGACACGAAATTTTGTATACGCACAAATTGTAAATTGTGTTTTGTATTTTGTGTGTTAGTCCGTTTTAGGTTCCCCATGACATGGCCACTGCATAAACCATTTTTTATGTTTTTTAAATTAACATAATTATATTTCTTGCAAGAAAGATTTGAACTGCTGGAAGTTCTGGTACTATTAAAGGAGTGTGTCTGACCAAATAGAGACATTGGTTCTCTTACTGATATTTTCACCTGGAAACATTGGGGAGCTGCTGGAAATGTTAGAACTGATGGAACCACACTCACGGCTTTTAGAGTAGCGGACCATCTTGACGCAGCAGCCGTTGCAGGTCTGCAGCGGTGGCTGGTCCCGTGGCAGCGCGGTGTAGTTGAACGGGTCTTTGCAGCGCGCGTCCGTCCAGCTGTCACATTCGTAGCAGTATATCGTACGAGCTGGAATGAGAAGGTTGGGGAAATTAGATTTACGTAGGGCAAACTATACAGCAAAAAAATTGTATATGTAAAGTTTCTTTCTCATCTTATTTTAATACGTCTGGTATATCTTAATTGACAGCAATTTATTCTTAAAACGTTGTTTTTTAACTCATAAAAAACACCACCGTTGTTTTTTAACTCGCTGGGTGAAGATTGACCCATCCACAATCGTCTGGGTAGAGAACTAAATATTTTACGAATGTATTAGCTGTCGATATTAATTGAACCACTTATAAGTATTTTTGATAAATTTCAGATATTAAAGGAATATAAAAAACGGACGACTCTGCTGACTCTTATTAAATTAAATTTAGTTTAACAGTTAGTTATTAATACTTTACCAACATCTATAGGAAGAATAGCCATAGAAATAGAAAAGTTAATAACTACCTAGGTAAGTAAATATTATTAAAATAATTGTAAAATAATCTACAAGCACATAAAAGCAATTCCATTCCAGCACATGCAAATCTGAACAACTAATTGAGCCTGACCTGTTCACATAAACTGTTTATCCTAGATTAAGAACTAAGCTCTAGAAATGCTAGACCAAGGTTGGCCGGTCAGGGCACGCGACGAAGCAGGCTTAGGGCAAAAATATCCCCGTGTAATGGGGTTGGCGACACAGTAGGTTTCAGCGGGCGAAATGTCCTCGTGTTATGAGGTTGGTGACACAGTGGGTTTCAGCGAGCGAAATGTCCTCGTGTTATGGGGTTGGTGACACAGTAGGTTTCAGCGAGCGAAATGTCCTCGTGTTATGGGGTTGGTGACACAGTAGGTTTCAGCGAGCGAAATGTCCTCGTGTTATGGGGTTGGTCACACAGTAGGTTTCAGCGAGCGAAATGCAAGGCGTACTTGCTCTGTTCACTATTAATAGATACTGAGTAGGTAATTGGGTACTTATATGTGATCGTGATGTGTTAATAAATACCTACCTACGCACAAAGTTTTTCGCAATTACAAATCGTATAGGTAAGTACTAAGTTATCGTGAGGGTGAACCACGGGCAAGAAAAAGTGCCCGTGGTCCACCCAGGTGAACTGAGCAGGTGGACCACCACCAATGCCCGGTTTTTTTTTCGCTAGTCTTTATAAAAGTTGCTTTAGGTAGGTACTTGTATGTATACGAATAGAAAGCAAACAGTGATTTGCTTCCAATTTCTGTTCATGTTTTATTGTACTATACCTATGAACCGTAGTTATTAGCCGTAACATACGTTCCGACTTGGCTGACCTGACTAGCTACTTACCTCGGATACCGACCAATAAGACCACTGCGACATTAGGGGTAGATAGATAGATAGGTAGATACATAAATGATTTATTTGTTTCTATAAAACACAAACGTATATTTATTAAATGCAAGCAAGCAGATTTAAATAAGGTATAATAGGTACATATCTCTTAACATGATTCATATTTCGTACACATCGCGTGCACCAGACATAATATGCACAAAATATCTGAGATACTATACATAACTAAAGTACGTGTGTGTTGTAGTAAAACAAATGGGTCATAGCTCAGCGAATAATATTGCACAAGGGGCAAACACTGATTTTCAGCGATTACCATCGAGATGACGAACGAAGCGAGCGCAATACAACAATCAGTGAAAGTACCCATAATATCGTGTACGTAGTATTATTATTAATTCAGTGATTAGGGCTGGAACATCTGACTGGTCGGTGTATCCGACGTAGGTAGTTAGTCTGATCAGCCAAATCGGAACGTACCTAACATATTATGGCTATTTAAAATTAAATTTAAAAAAATACCCAATAGTCACGACGTATCCACCATTCGTACCCATCATTGACGTATGCGAACAAACTCGTGGAGTTAAAAGTTCGCGAGCTCTGTTGCGTGTTTATACATTTAGGTGCAATGTGGATCAAGGATTTATGTGGAAAATGAAAAGGTGGATCTACTAAAATAATCCAAGAGCCCGCGACGATCAGACCTTCGTTATTTTATAAAACCTGAATGTCCCGTCCCTAATACGGGTAAAACCGATCCCCGACTATGATGTCTGGATCAAGGTGGCTTTGAAAGATAACAGGTAGCAAAGTGTATAAAATTTCACCTCAAATTCGTTAAGGTATAAAGCTCTGTTTTTATATATTTTATTTGGAACTAGATTTCCCGCCTGCGGCCTCATCCGCGCGGACTACTGTTTATCGCGAAAAAAAACATTGTCTAGGATATTAAAAACCAATGCAAAAGTAGGTAGGTATAGCACCAATGCTCTTGATCTTTTTTGACATACTTGTTGTTTCGTTTCCATGGCAACCTTTTCTTACAGCTATTCCAAATTTCATCAAAATCCGCCCAGCCGTTATCGCGTGAAAGCTCCCCAAACAAACAAACAGATTACGTTTCACTTATGGATAATATTAGAAATAGGGTTCGGTTCTAGGCTCTGCACCAATTACTTTAAGTTATGTGCGGTTTTCCATCGCTCCGTGCTTCGGAGGGCACGTTAAGCTGTCGGTCCCGGCTGTTATTTATTAATAGCAGTCGTTAAGCCATGTCAGAGGCCTTCGGGTAGCCTGACAAACTCTGACACCAGAGGCCAGCACTACCTCATACAACAAACAAACAAACATATTAGAAATCACATCGTCCATTGTCAGACACTTAGTATAGTTGCAACCCCCTGTCAGACCCTTAAACCATAATTACGTTATAGTATCAAAGATGTATTTTATATATGTTACTTGAGGAACAATCAACTGATGTTTTTTCAGTAATCAGACAGTTTAGATGGTTTTTACTCCTTGTCAGACACATTAAGATACATTAAGACACAGACACATTAAGTGTACTGTAGGTGCGAGTTGTTTGCCTAAACGTGGTCTCCATTATAAAACTCGCTTACCACAAAATTTGTCGATTTTTCGAGTTATGTAACCGGCCCATTGCCACTTCAGCTTGCTAATTCATTAAACTATGCAGGCCACCTTGGTTCTCTGGCGGATCACCTCATTTCGGATTCAAGGAAACTCAGAGCACAGCTCTCTTCATAGCTCGCTGAGTGACTTTAAAATTAAAGACCAGCCTCTCTGTTATTGTCCTCGTTTCGGCTCCTTAGGTCGTGTATGCAAGCGTTGAAGACTTTCGTCTTTAGGCATTGCGGTATGGACGACGAGAAGACCAGACGTAGTGCACCAAATGCTGCCCATCCGAGCTGAACAGAAACTACTTGCTCATTTGAACATTCTCATTCCTCAAGAGTTTGCTGGACGAGCTTAAACTAAAACTTTTATTTTTACGGTTAATCTCGTTTTTGTACATCTACTATATAAAAAAATAAGTTTGTTTGTTCAACTTATATGCCTGCGCGCATCCGATTATGTTGAAACTTTGTACAGTTGTAGTTGTACTTGCGTGAAGGCATTCGACATAAAAAAATATTGAAAGAAAAAACCATAGTAACCCGCGGGGCGCAGCTAGTAAAGGGTATAGGAATATTTCACATAAAATTAATTTATTAATCTGATTTGCACACAGCAGAAAACAAGCTATGCTTTGGCCAAAATATGATATTTAATATTTTCTCGATTCACGTAATAATTTCATACATCACTGTCGTAATATTATACACCTAAATTGAATTCCGTCAATAATATGATAATATGTTTTTTATTTGACAATTTTCATTTTTCCTTGCATTACGCTAACTTTTTTTGCATAGAGGCCATCTAGAACAAATAAAACGCGACATTTTACTACAAAAAAAATTGATTAGCGCGGGATTTATTTTACGCCAGTTAGAGTAATTCAAAATCTTTGATCGCAATAGACCGAACGCAATATTTCACTCGCACCCGTTTGCGTATACGAGTATATACCTTGCGCTCGCGCCTCGCACCTACGGTAGACTTTTGATGTGTCTGACAAGGTGTAAGAACCATCGAAACTGTCTGATTACTGAGAAAACATCTTTTGATAGTTTCTGAAGCAACATACATAAAATCCAGCTTTTATACTATAACGTAAGTATAATTATAATTTATTATAATTTAAGGGTGTCTGACAGGAGGTTGCCACTGTACTAAGTGTCTGACAATGGACGACGTTATTTCTAATATTATTCCAAATAGTTTATATAAAAACTGAGCTTTATACTTTATCGAATATGAGGTGTAATTTTATACACCTTTGCGGTGGCCACGGTGGCTTTGAAAGATAACAGGTATGTTATCTTTCAAAGCCACCGTGATCCAGACATCATAGTCAGGGATCGGTTTTACCTGTATTAGGGACATACACAGATAAACTTTCAGGTTTTATAAAATAACGAAGGTCTGATCGTCACGGGCTCTTGCACTAAAATAAAAATCTATTCGTTTTCGCTATTGTTCAGATATTTTATTGAAAATCTAAATGTAATTACCTACTACTAACTAAGTAACTACCACAGATGATGAGAATAAAGCTAACTACTTTACTGCAGTTTTCCGTAAGCGTGGCGCTTTTAACGGACAAAGCATTAATAACGTCGATTTATTACTAACACATACCTACATTAAAAAACCTAATATGTACTTTATTTCTACTACTAGGAATAAATCTTGATTACTTCTTATTTTATTTTTAATTAATGTTACATGCTGTTACGAAAAAGCCTATTACATAACATGCTGTTTTTAACCATCTAAAAGCGACCGATTCTGCTTTCTACCTAAAAGATGAAAAGTTGCCCCGTCTCATCGGTTTTCCCGCGTTTCTTGCCCTTTCCAATTAACTATTGAGGTCAAGACTCTCAAGCTGGCAACACTATGATGGCAGGCTAAAAAAAGAACACCAGCGTCTATGAAAATAAAAAAAAGTTTCTGTCTCAATAAATCCTTCATTTTAATAGCAATAAAGAATATTTTTATGCGTACGTAATCGTGACTCTAAAATAGATGACACGCTAAAACTGCTGGCATAAAAACTGTTAATGAGTCTACACAAAAAGTAGAAAAACAAGCACATGCGTTAAATACGGTAATGTACGGAAGTTGTAAATCTAATTTCTAGCTATTAAGTTGAAATGTGCTTCGTTTTACTTATTAATGTTTTTAAACCCAGTCTACGGCATTTTCAAATTTTTATGATATTTTTACATGACGATAAAAACTCATTTTTTGTCTGTGAAATTTTATTGTGATTTCGAATGCTTTGGCAAAGGTAGACTAGCTACTAGGCAATGTGAGCTGTAATGATTTTCCCCTCAAGCCTAGAAGCTTCGTGAACATTAAATAGTTTTTTCCTATAAAATACTTACTTTGGCATTCCGCCTGTACAAGGGGGCTGAGACTTAGAGCCCATAACGCTGAAAATCCATGCTATTATTAGTAAAAAAGAAAAATAATTAGAGAAGAACCAAAGAAACACAAAACTACACAGTTATCTAGAAGAAGTGTTAGATTCAAATAAAGAAGAAATCCTGTAAATAACTGAATCTAGAAGAATTTGGAAAGAAAAGACCGTGGACTGGGTCGAACGAGAGATTTCTGAACGCTAAGTTGGACTTCTAATAATGTAAAAGTATAGATTATGTTATTAACTTATAAAATATAAGGCTAATGTACTAAAATATGTACATGATGTTCACGACAACGAATAATTGAACAGTTTACAATTTTTTTTTATTTTTTTTTAATAAAAATGAAAAGTATATTGCAAAGATACATAATTATTATTATAATCATTGTAGGTCAGTTATTCACAGGAGCACGATGTTTAGTGTAGTATTTTTCCAAGTCGTATTTTTCGGGTAGTTAGTGTGCCTAAGTGACTATCACAGTATAAAATGCAGTAAGGTGCCTACCGAAGATTTTGTCTAAGGGTCGAATTATAAAAATAATTTTATTTGTTAAATACTATCATTAAGATAAGCGATTACGGAATAATACGCGATTAAATTGACGAGATACTCGCGTTTATGTTGTTTGCGTTTGCGTTTTTTGCGTTTGTGGCGTTGGTACTTATTCGTGCCTAGTTTTATAGATTCGGACTTCGGGCTTCGAAGACAAAGTCTTACTGATTTTATATTGTTCTAAAATTATTATGACATGCAACAAATTACCCATTCCTTGTAACATTTCAACATACATTCCTGTGGACACTCAAACACATAAATACGTATACATTTTACATAGTAGCTGCAAAAACTTCGATAAACAATAAAGTGTTATTCTATAGTCGATAAGGTCGATTCTCTTTTCTCAGCACGCTTCACAACATAAGTTTGTTACTTATTTGAACCTAATAAAAAAAGAAAAAATAGATATAATATCTTCTAAAAATCTTTGTCCCTTTCTGAGACTTTACAAGGCAAGACTAAATAAAACCGTTTAAAAACACCAATAGAATATATAACTAACAATATATTAATAATCACTAAGTTTCCTATAGGGATACATCATACAAATCTAAAATATGTAATTAGGTCTAAAAATAACTACATTAGTCTGCTCATATCTAGTGTTGTGCCTACAGAAAAGAATATCGACAATCGATAACGCAACTTTTTTTATTTTGCTTATTTCGTTCGTCAACCAGAGACATTTTTTATAAATTTTTTACCGTCCGTTTTTGCAGCATTGCCACGACACATAATCTATAACACCTAGAAAACAATGGCCACGGAGTGATGAATACTTCGCGGCTGTTATTTACCCGTTCTGATGCAAGAGTTGGCTTTTACTTGTTCCACGCCGAACCAGGACATGAGAAGAACTGAAAAAGTGGAATACATAATAAGTTTTTTTCAACTAAAATCGATATATAGTCACTAAACTGTAGGACACGAGTTTTTTGGGTGTTGTAACGGTGCTGAAGATATATCAGGAACTCATTACAAGAGAACAAATCCTGTTTATAAAGTTGATTATAATTTATAAGTTTTCTTGAAACTATCGTAAATCATACATTACCTAATTGACGTTAGAAACGAGATATACTAGGTGTCCACAAATACCCTCTAATCTTTATAGGCATAAATTTACCTGCATATCAAACCAAAATGGAAGGCAGTCGACCAATATATCCCGTCTCTAGGTCAAATTAATTAAAATTAAAATGATTCGCATAGATTTGTAAAACACAAAGAAGATAGCCTCTGACCTCTGACACAGTAAGTACTCTGAATGATGGATATTCATGTACGTAGACTTATAATAGTTTGAAAGTACGTCAGAGATGATAGTTATGACGTTAGAGACGAAGTTTTCGTGGCTCATTGCAATATCACGGATTGTCAAATGAAATGTCCTCTGACGTAATGCGTGATTATTTTTAAAATATACTGGGTGCGGTGGAGCAGTCAAATTACTTCTCATAAATTATTTATAAGATGTCTTCATTCGCGGAAAGTAACAGATAACAGTAACAGATTTAGCTTCTCAAAAGATTTTTAGTCGAAATTTGATTTTAAGTTACACCTACTTTATTATTATTAATATTTTCTTATAAATTACATGCCAATAAGATTCTATGTATATGTGCATAATAATGTCGCATTAAATTTCAAGATATATGAATGTATTCCATATGCCTAGGTACACTATGCTCAAATTTGATATAGTCCGTCTTATCATCCATGTTTAAGACGAGGATATTATATCGCCATCCCAAACTGTCATAGAAATGCTTCTGATTAATTGTTTCCGTGTAAAGGTATATTCAACTACAATTTTATTGATTACTTTTTATTACATTCTCCCGCAGCTCCCCGACTCTAACGTCTCATGTATTTTGGGGACGAATTGCGTTAATATTAGTATCTGCCCACGGGTTCTCCCGAGTCAATTGCAGTTTCTCCGGTCAGACTTGGCCGTTAAGCTGTTTAACGTTTGACACGGTTGAATATATTTTGTAATACGGCAGTCGGTTTTGTAATACTTACTTTTTTAAACTAAGTACCATATAATGTTTTTTGTTTCTTGTGGATGTCAAGTCAATTAAGAAATGTTTATACACGTAAAGACCCCAAGAGGGCACTCATGGAAGTTACAATAATTGACTGTACCATCGGATTGGCAACTAATAATAAGACCGCCCATTGTGCCTATTTTTAAAATTAATTCTTGTATTTGTTCCTTATATGGTGTAATAAAGTGTTCATTATTATTATTATACCATTATTTATTATTGTTATTATAAAGTGTTTATTATTATAGTGCCATTTTGGAATTTTGCCTGTAAAGGCAATCTTATAATTAATTGTATAACAGGGGCGTTACCCTTGTCGAGAATTCTACTAGATGAAAAGTCATTCAAAGGTGTGCTATTATATTTTATTCTGTGTTCAAAGGTTACCCTCAAGAGAATTCCAGACTTGATGATTTTGGCTGTCGCCACTATTTTTAAAGAATTATATAACTAAAACATACGTACCGTATTTTTTGAGAAAATTGAAACAGTAAGTAACGCAGTAAATATTTTCGAAAACAATCACTTGGCTATAAAAACTTACCTACTACACTATAGGTATAATGCGTTGGTGCCTAAAGTATCGATTAATCTGTCGATAAAATGTGCTTTTGTTTATGGATAACGAGATAAGAAAAGTTTAATTGATATTAATCACGCGCTGTATTTCTCTTTCTACTGATTTACGGTTTGTTTTTTCTGCGGTTGGCAAAGGCGGTTTTAATTGTATGCAATGAAACTGTTCATGTTAGACGTGTCTGAAATAAAATTTATTTCAGATGTTATGTTTGTTTTTAAATATGTTACGATGTATCGGTTTTTTATTTTTACTTTGTTTTTCTTAAAATTTACTACCTAATGAAGTAGAAAGTTGCTTAGCCGAACCTAAATACATATTACAAAAAAATTCAAAAATAATAATTGAATGTTCAGTTCAGCCCACCGTAACGAACCGAATCGATTCGATATTGTGAATTGTAAATGTATTGAATTCCCACTAAAATGGGACAAGTTTCCTAGATAGTAAAAAACTTATGTTTAACGTTAAACCATGCAGTTTTCATTCACGTTGCATGTCTAGCCTATTCTAACCGTTTAAGATATAAAACAAATATTAGGAAATGAAAAGCATGCCTTGCGGCCATAGTTTCCTGAACACTTCAAAGCAATGCGACACTCGCCGACACCGGCCGGAGACACATCCCGACAGACGCTGTCAGACACTGTACTGACAGCTGACATGCGCTCAAAGGCATAGCTCTGGCAGGTTGGGATGAGCTTCACAGCACAAAGCTATCTAGCTAGGGATGGCTTATCGCGTCGCATATTACCGACTTTTATGGGAACGAAACGAGTGATTAGTACTTGTCAGATGTTGATGCTGTATTCGACATTGACAGTTTAAATTTTATGGTTATGTATGTATACCCACCCACAGTAATTATTTATGGCAGCATTTTAAGGAAAGGGTCACAAGTTTTTCAGACATAGGAATATGTTTTATATTTTTTAGGGTTTAACATCAGAATGAAACATGCACAGAATTATTATTGGATCACTCATAGTATGCTCATGGTCCGTCCGTCTGTCACAGCGAATTTGCTCCGTATCTTCTGAACCGATAAAGTTACTACACATATGAATTTCTCCGTACTAGGACGTGTTACGTAAATAAATTAATTTTGAATATAGGTCACTTTAGAGAAGCAAACTAGAAAATAAAAATAAAAGTTTCGCAAACTGTACCGTGTGACATATCAAATAAATAAGGTTTTATTATTATTAATTTCGAACAATTAGTTATAATTAGTTTTTAAGTTATTTAAAAAAATATATGAATATTGACCGTTCTCCGAAACAAATGAGCCTAAAATTTTGGAAAATATACATAAATTAGTTATTTACTTATGGATTACAGGAAAACCTATAAGAATTCTATGGTCTTAAAATAACATGGTAAAGCACTCAATATTGTGAGGTTATTTGTTCATCGAAAGGAAAACTGTTCACGCGAGTTCAAATCGTATTTGTTTAACCGAAAAACCTGCCAAGTGGATTTAATTAAAAATTACTGAATCATTTTTCATGAAATGCATATGGGCAAGCCTTGGAGAAATCGGTGTACCACTTTTATAGATAGACTTTCTCCTTTTCAGAGGTCATTAAAAATATACCTATAGCGGTTTGTATTTATATTATACATTATACAAACCGCTGCCAGAAGCCTCAGTAGGCAACGTTGTATGACATTGCTATGTCGGTCGTATGGCACAACCAAATAAAATATTAGGTATACGCAATGCTTAATCTTTGAGAAAAATAAAGCTCAGTATTTTGGTTACGTGTAATTCCCACTTATGCCTTGTAATATATATTTTTTTGTGCTTATTATTTGTAGAATTTTTATTAATTGTAAGTAATAAGTAGCCCGGTGTAGTTTCTGCTTAATATTTAATAGGACCCTTCTCATCTTGCGTGTGCTGTGTGAACCATCTGAAGGAATTCAGAATGCACAGCGAAATTTTCTTGAGTGTCTTCTATCAACCCGCAGTGGCCCAGAATGGTGGATAATAGCCAATCCTCTCTCTCTGAGACAATGTCTTTGTCCCAGCAGTGACAAGCAATAGGCTGACGATGATGTGGTAGTAAGTATAGTAGAACAAGTAGTCTTACCTGGAACGGGAAATATCCAACGCATTTTTCGTCGGTGTTCAAAACGGTCGCTGTCAGTCGGCGGCTCACCTCCGGCCGGCCATGCTCAATGCAATACTTTAACTCTACAATTGTAAAACATCTTTGACACTTTAGCTGTTTCGAACGGAATATTTAGCACAAACGTTTTTGTAAGTGACGACCCGAGCAGGTCGTTTACCTGATGGTAAGTCACTGACCACGTGACACTTGCCGTAAGTGTCACGCCCTGTCTTTAAAAAGTGCCGCACGGAACTTTTGTTTGCAAAGTCATGCGCGGCACTATTCTGTGCTCATCAACATGAATGATTCATAAATAAATAAGTAAAATATATTTTTTGTAGATGTGAGTAGTTAGTCTTGTTGTTGCACAGTAATATTGGCTGTACAATGCCATCCAAACGAAAAATATATACAATAAATCTTTCCCACTAGTTAGGTACTGATTGGTATTAGTAGCAAAATTAAGGCTTAGCGTGGCGGTGGTAATAGGTATACAATATACAATACATGTAGGGTACCTATACCTATTATTACCGCTTAGTCCAACAATTGGACTAAGCGGTAATAATAGTTATTGTTTTGTTCTCATAATTATTTCTTACTTCTGATTATTTGAAATATTTAACTACCTACACCTATCTAAAGTATGTTTGGTAAATAATTACGGTTAAGAGCCCCCGCTTCATCTGTTTACAGAAAATATAATAATATAAGTACCTAGGTTTTGTACGATTACGATAATGTTTACCACGGCGCTTGACACGGTGCCAAAATATCAAAATCTCAGTAAAAAGTAGTAGATAAGCAAAAATTAGGCCACAAGCAAGATTTTTCATATAACTGGAAATAATATGGTATCACGCTGTTGCTTCTGCCAATTCCATAAATAATTTTATGGATCTAAATTTTTTTGGCTACTGTCGGCTTGTGCGCGAAAGGTCTGAGTAAAATTTAATCGATTATAATACCAGCCGTTTCATTATAAATATTGAATGCCACGACACTATATATTTAAAAAATAACAATTACCAATGAGTTTATACTCTATGCATAAATAATAATTTGTTTTATCGACATAGGTATTTTAAATTGACACACTACACTAATATTATAAACGAATTGAACATTTAAAAGAAACATCGACAGACGCTCGACATCGACAGACGCAATGCCGCGAAGCGTCATGGATAATGAACGGATCATGAATCGTCAACCAACTTTACTGCTATTATTTAGATTTCACGTGATTTTACATAAGTAGTTACCTACCTACTTGCATGATGATTTTAATGATTATGTTTAACCTACATACCTACCTACAATTACAAAATCTAAGGTATTTTATTTTCTAAAATAAATATAATTAATAGAGAAGTACGTAGGTAAGTACCTACCTTAATAGATTTTAATTTAGGTCTTGTAACCCCAGTCCACTTATGTAAGCAGCTATACGTGACAGGCCCTAAATGTGGTCTGGTCAAGTACCTACCTACATTTGAAAACTTATCTTACGTAGGTACCCATAAATCCAATCTAGTACTTTTTGTAACTAATCACTAATAGTAAATTAGTGATTAGTTAGAGATGCAGAGACTACATACGAGTACCTACCTAATCACACAACACTTTCACACTAGAAATATTATAATATGTAGAAAAGGTACATTTAAATTATGCATCGAAGACGCTAAAATCTATAAATTCAATAGGCTTTCTATAATAAATGTTATAGGTTACTTATTTGTTATAAAAATTCATTGATAGGGTGTGTTAAATGAGCATTAAGGTTACCCTTATGCATAAATAATCAACTACTCTAAAACACAAGTACAAGCCACTAAATAAACGAAGAGTAAATCAAATAACGTACTTATTAGGCAAATACATTGGAAGACAAAAAAAAATATTTTAGCATTCCTTTTCACTAGCGTGAAAATATTACGGGGATTGAGCTTCTCGGCAATGCGCGGACATTATTGATTTTAGGGGCGAATGACTACATCTCGTTCGGTTTTGTTTACCGTATCGTCACTTTTTAGCCGCCCAGACAATATAACAAACCCTTTTTCATTAATCAGGCTGAATAAATAATATTGCACTTGTCACTGAAAAAATAATATCGCACGTAATTTTCAATTTTGAATACGCACAGGTTAGGTATTTTTTTAATTTGGTTCTTTTTGGTCACCACACGAGTTTCTTTATGATTTTTATGGAAAGAAAACTTGTTGTTTTTATTATTCCGGTTTATCCCTAAAATTAAATAATTTTGCGGTAATATTAATAACTAGGCGAATTTACCTACGTGAACAACGAATGTTATAAATATACTGAATACATTTTTTTTTAATAATACGGGTTTTAATGTATTTTATAATGTTCTGCCGAAATAGAACGGTTTTGAGCCCATTTTATTTCGGACGAGCCGGGGAGACCGCCCGCGCGCTCATTTGATACTGCCGGGGTTGCTAGCCCTCGACAATATTTCGCCTACTTTTTACCCGACCGCTATGTAGCACTACAGAAGACTCCAAACTTATAACACCCCTCTTTTTGCTTCGGGATTTGTTATTTTTTAGAGAGTAAATGTAATAAGTATTTATTTAGTAAAATATGTTACAATGTCATTTTTGAAACTTATAATAATTAGGGCTAGGTTATTATAATACGCTAAAATCAATGAGGTATCTGCCAAAGAATATGCAAATACTACATAAGGTATCTGCTGCTGGGCTTAATGCCCTTGGTTCATTCATACCTCCAAGATCACTATCTTTAAAACTAGCCTCCATGATATGGAATCTAAATCACTATTTTGTTCTGTGAAGCGTTGTCATTGAACAAAATAATAGTATTACCCGCGAGACGCCGCGCGGCGCCTAGGCCGGAGCGCGCCGCGCCGCGGCTGCAGCAAAGAATAAATAATAGTACCTTCTACGTAGCCACGGCCATTCGGCCGGCCAGTATTTTTTAAGGATGTATACACGGTGAAATTGAATTCGATATCTTTCTTAAATGCATGTATTCAGTCTTTTATTAGAATCGTTCTATAAAAGAAAAAAAAGAAAAACTGGCGAAATAATAATGTCTAGGTCAACCGTGAATACAGTATACATAACAATATGTATGGCTGAGCGTTGCGCGTTCTCCACGCTCTATTACAAAAACGGTGAAAAAATGTTTGGAACAAAATTTATTGCAAATTTTATGTTATACACTTTTGTGATAAAAAATGGCATCATTGGAACCATAGAAACCGAAATATTTGCAAAAGAAAAGGTTTTGGTTTGACCTTGAATAACCTAAGACGCAGACACGAGATGTTAAGAGACTTGAGACAACTTTTAGAATGGTTTATACTAGTTTCCAGCTTATTATCTCTCTTTCCGAGGTTGACCCTTGTATTTGGCTTATTTGTCTGGAGTATTGATATGCAAGTGTCACGCACAAAGGAATGTTTAAAAAACATACATACAATCGAACATATAACCGTCTCCTCTTATGAAGTCGCTTAAAAATAAAATTAAAGTCTAGAAAGCGAATAATACGAATTAACTAACAAAATTATCAGGGCTATTTAGAGTTTACTAATTTACGAGATATAGCGGACCAAGTTAGACTTTGTTGTCATGTCACGTAAAAATTGGACCGATTGCTATGCGATTTTCACAGTTTGTAGCTTATGAGCCTGGATAAGGAACTCTAAAGTCTATCGAGTCCGACACGCACTTGGCAGGGGTTTTTTCATTTTGAAGTTTCTACACATAAGTGATTATGTTTAGGTAATTATTTTCATCTAACAAACAGCTATCAGCGTGATAGTACTTACATTGGAATAAGTACGATGTACTCGTAGTTATTTATTTACGAGTCCAATTTCAATCTCCTTAAATAAATGTAACTTTCCCAAGTGACTGGCAACACACAATGCGTAGCATGAGACGTGCGTGCGTTGCTGCTATGCGGAGGCATAAAAATATAATTCACTTTGCCATTCTATTGTATTCAAAAAAAAAAACGCCAAATCCGCGGGAAAAGAAAAATACCAAGCACAGTGCCTGATGGAAGCCATAATAATTATAGTTATGTAAGACTTTGCTAATAATGTTACTGTAGGGGCTAATACGGATTATTTTAGCGTAAGCGTTAGGGGTAGTAAAGCAATACAAGGTCAGCGGGTGGGTGATGAATGGCGTAAGGCTGATAGAGTAAGTTTATGGATGGCGTATATTGGGTTTATACTATGCTCAATTCTATGCAGTAGCGTAGCGTGGTTCAGCCTACTTAATTTAGTGGCTCTCGTTTTGTCTTAAACACGGTTTATAAAACAAGTGTATAATATTAGTGTCAAGTGATATAATTGAACGGTGCCTTGGTAATGAGAATTATTAAAAAATATGTTTTTCTGTGATTATTGTATCTTTACAGTTTAAATCGAAACTTGTGTGGATGAGTTAAAAATTATATCTGATGGTGAGTAGAACAAAATATATTCAAATAAGTAACCGATCAAGAACCTACCTATACATTTCCGTCAAATTAATGTTGTCTTATTAACTAGCTTCAACTTCGACCGCATCAGTAATTCACATCACTGTCCCATTGCGATCCACAGCTACACCATTAGGAATAGAAAAAAAAAATGACATTGAAATGGTTATAAGTACCTACTTTATCAAATCATCTGAGTTGTGCACATACCTATACTGTAAAAATACGTGTTGTTGATTGAACGAGGCACACTGCCCTGCGGTCTTACAGTGAAAACTGTCCGGAGGGTGGATGTAAATCTTTCAACCAATAAATTAGTTTTTGCTGTTTCTGAGTATATGACTGTATAATACAATACAATACAATAACTCTTTATTGCTCACCAAACAAAAACAAACCAGAAGAAACTTAAAAGTACAATCGGCGGCCTTATTGCTAAATAGCAATCTCTTCAAGGCAACCTTTGGATGGAAAGAAATGAACATACAAATTTATCGGTCGGTGGTGCATCAAAAAGGATCAAGAAATAATATATAGATACATAATACCAAACATAATCTACAAACAAAACAATAAAATACATACCAATATAACAAGTAAACTATATACCTACGTACACATATATAAAATTAATGATAACAATAATATATATAATAATTAAAAATTTGGATCACGGACGAGATTCGAACTCGCATACTGTGCTTCTGCGCGGCACATGCCTCTACCAATTCGGCTAGCGTGACCTATGCATCGCCATCCAAAAGAAAATTATTATATTACTAGCTGTACCCTCGGCTTCGCACGCGTGGCCATATTACTATTCCAATATACCAACATTTAACCAAAATTCATTCAGCCGTCAAAAAGTTTTTTTGATTGCTCGGCTTCTACTCATCTGATTGGGATAATAAGTACACCAGTATTTAAGTCGAACCTTAAGCTATCCAGAAATGACCGCATTGAAATCGGTCAAGTAGTTTTTACGTGATGCGTGTAACAAACTAACAAACAGACACGACTTTTAAAAATGTTTTTTTTTCTTTTTCATTAGCTTATTTTTAATACTAGTAATAATAGTTTTTTGTTTAAATATCTTTCTTTAACATATTTGTTGGGACCCACTGTTTTATTATAAGTATAGATGCCCTTCCCTTTTGGGCAGAATATATAGAACAGTATCGTGACATACCTACTGACTGACTGTTTGACTGACAGACAACGCCCAGCCTAAACTGGTGGACCTAGGTAGGTATTTGAAATTTGGAGGAATATTCCTTGAGTATCCTAGAGGTAAACTAGGAAGTTACCATAAACCGTAAAAATACCAACTACCAACTCCAAATAATGGACACCAACTCCAAATAAAATACCCCTATCCTGCGGGGAGATCCTTTAATTTACCGGTAAGAAAAGTATCCAATGTCCTACCTCGTAGTATGAACTCAAAACTTGCCAGGTTTCATTTGAATTCATTCAGTAGTTTCGGGGTGATGCGCGGCCAAGACAGACAGACAGACATAAAGACAGACAAAACAGTTTTGGCTTCAGTAGGAATAATAGAAGAGCCTCCAAAAAAAATTTACAAAATATCTTCCATTTACAGAATTGGACCTGTTACAGTTTTATTATAAGTATAGATCATAAGTATATGTTTACGCTAAGCAGGTGTTAACTGCTAAAATCATAAAAAATATATTTGGGAGGCGTTATCTTTCAGACACGAAGTTAATCAGTATTAGCCGTGTTTGGTTGGTTAGTTCGAAATACTACCAATAGATGGCATTACCGTCCCCATAAGTCGGGTTCAAGAAGCAAGTGGAACAATTTGGATGGCGATGCATAGGTCACGGTACCCGAATTGGTAGAGGCATGTGGTGGCATGTGCCACGCAGAGGCACAGTATGCGAGTTCGAATCTCGTCCGTGATCCAAATTTTTCCATTAGAAAATTATTATATATGTTTATAGCGTAAACATATATAATCTATATATCTATATTATAATAAAACTGTAACTGGGCTAAATCTACACATTATATTTTTTTTTTTATTGAAATAAATTTCAAAATCGATATGGAGTGCATAAAGGTTTTTTTTTTATTTTTTGTCTGTCTGTCCGTCTTCTTGAACACGCATCGCGCTAAAGCTACCAGACGGATTTTGATACAACTTGGCACAACCATAGCTGATGTTATGCATTAACATTTAGAATACTTTTTATCCCGAAAAAATAAAGGGTTCCCGCAGGATAAGGGTTGAAAGTTATTTAAAAGAACACGTATCACGCTGAAACTACTAGACGGATATTGATGTAACTGGGCCTATTCAAAGTTTATATTATCTGTTAAAATTTAGAATACTTTTACTCTCGAAAAAATATTATGTTAAATTAAAGTAATAATACAACCGTTTAAAGGACGGTACCAAATTTCGTTGTCCGTGGTAACATGCGTGGAAATGTAATCCAGACGTCCGTAGATCAAAACCACGCGCTCTAGATTTTTTTTGCTCCATAATTAAAAGCATTTACATATTTCAAGCGTCATTTTTCCTTTTTTTACCCCCGAACAAAGAGACGGGTATTATAAGTTTAGGGTGTGTATCACTGTATGTGGGTGTGCGTCTGTCTGTGGAATCATAGCTCTCAAACGAATGGACCGATTTAGCTGCGGTTTTTTATGTTTGAAAGCTATAGTAAAAGAGATGGTTCTTAAGATACTCGGTCGATCTGTTTTCAAACTACTTGGATAACTCGGACGATGTCGGTAGTCATCGACTCAGATGACATCAGACAGCGTCGGATGTTCGAATCATCATCATCATCACATCCATTAGAAGTCCACTGCTGAACATAGGCCTCCCCGAAAGAGCGCCATGACGAGCGATCTTGTGCCAACTACACCCACCGACTTCCTGATATTCGAATGGTGCTATATAAAGGGCCTCTCGACTTAGCAATAGCTAAGGTTCTTGGTGTCTGCCGCACCGAGATGACCTTGGCAAGTTAAGTGCTTTTATTATTACTCTGTTATGCTGCTACTTTGTTGCTGTGTTTTTATTACAGTATATTTGTTACTGTGTATTACTTCACGGTGAGGTGATAGAATTATCAATAAATAGCCAGTGAGATTATGTCAACGGGGTTATCAATGTTTAAATGCTGTTCTCTAAGTTATCATGCCTAGTGTAACTAAGGCGAATATAAATGTTTGTCTATGACCAATTATCACATTTAAATAGATATTTATTAATAAATATCTAGGTATGTCAATGGTTATTGGCATAATGTTACAAAACATATTCGCCAAATAGTTTCTTGCCGGTTTACTTCTATAGTGGTGTATTCTGAATCTGGTGTTCAAATAGGTAAACAATATAAAGATTTGCAAACCTATTTCCTTGTTTTTATTCACTACTCCTTGTTAAAGGGACTACTGCTGGATAATAAAAGGTGTGGTATAATAATGACCATATACAAAGTTATGAAAGCCGGTGCTGGCGTGGTGTGGTGGCTGGTTCCCCCTCTCGTCCTAGCACTGGCGGACATTGGCAACTGTCACATTGACACATGTCACTTTGATACCTGTCTCGTTGACACCTGTCACATTGACACCTGTCACATTGACACATGTCACATTGGCAACTGTCATTTTCACACCTGTTACATTGACACATGTCACTTTGATATCTGTCTCGTTTTCTTTTTCTTGACATTTGTCATAATTTTATTTTGATGGTTTCAATGTAATACTTGAAAGGGGGGATACAGGAGTACTCAAATTATTATTTTTAAAGTAGGTTCTGATATCTCCCCAAGGGGGGAAATCACGGGAAACACGAGTCCGGCACCAAAAAAAAGAAGGTCTACGCGACACATCTGGCCGCGCCGACTTTGCGTAAACAAACAGTTTTTATGACCACTTCATTGAGCGCTTAGATAAACAAACTGGTGATTTATGGAGCTAAATAGGTACGGCACATATTTCAAGTGTATATGTTGTGGGTTTCGAAGCAAAATAATTATATAAACACGCTTACTAGTGGGTAAGCCAGTGGGTGGACGGGGCATTAGGGGATAACCATGCGGGCAAAGCCGCTTGCACAACTAGTATTACGTAAATACTTATTTATTTTCGAGTGGCCAGTATGTCTAAACTTGACAGGGGATACATGAATACATATAATATTATTTTAAAATTAGTTCTGATATCTCCCCTGGGCTAGGGGAGACATCAGAATTTTTAAATCCTGATGTCTCGGGGGGCCATCAGGGGAGACACGAGTTCATCACGTTTTTTTTGTGGGTTGACAATCAGATACCTGTGATCTCGGCACGTACCCAATTAATCCCCAGTTTGCGGCCAGATGTGTCGCTCGACCTTCTTTTTTTTTGTGGGTTGACCATCAAGTACAACGCAATGTAGTCTCAACGCATATACAATCAATTACCAGTTTGAGGTTAGATGTGTCGCGTCGGCCATTTTTTTTTTTGGGTTATCAGTTTGGTCCTGCGGTCTTCAGCGCGTGGACAACCGAGCGGTTATGTAATTGGTCTTTTAGTTTTCCACACTGGTGTGACTACGAATCTTATATTTTGTAGCTTACTCGTTGTTACACCAAGCAGTGTGACCACGAGTAAAAAGGATGACAAAATGGTGTGACCACGAGTCCGTCGCCACAGTTAGTGCTTAATGAAACAGCAGTTCCCGATGGCACTACTGGCATCATTAGGTTGTCTCATTGGTATAATATATTTCCCTTTGGCACAATTGGTAGTGCCTAATGGAATAGCAATTCCCCATGGCACAACTGGTAGTGCCAAGCAGTTGTGCCACGGGTAAGTAACGGACACTCTATACCCGAAGATGAATCGATTGACACTTCGCTTGTCAATATCGGACCAATACGGGAACGTGGTGGAACATCCAGTGAGCGTAATTCAAAGCCGCAGTTGGGAATATAAATTCCCATCTGCCCCATTGATGGGGACGTTAATATGGCAGTTGGGAATATATCCGTTTATCGATAGTATATCTATTCAACAGCTGATATGTGGACGTTCCCAATATATTGATTTTGTATATTATACATACATACATAGACAGTATTCGTTACCCTTGCCTTGCTTCGCCATAGTCGGGTAAAAAGAAAAACAACTACTATAGCTTTGACTACTTTTATTGTTACACCAATATGGACAAAATGCGTTTCCTTATATTAAGTTAAAACTAGAGTTACTATGAACACATAATCAATGCTACGGTATAACCATCGCTTGTACGTAATTTAGGTATGAAACAGACGAACGACAATTTATATATTTTTTCCAACAATTTATATCGCACACTAGCCAAGATAAAACGACATTACTTCAGACTAGAGACAGGCCATACATTACAGACAAGATAATACAAGTTTAAACAACGCTACCTATATATCATCATTTTCGATCATTGAACGAATGTTTCGTAGACAAATCGATCGTCTGCTTAGGCCCTAATGCTTAAAAAACATCTACATTATTATCAAGTTTAATATTAGTGATGGAAATTCATACTCTATTTACCCCAAAAAAGCCTCGGGGTAAAGCCTAAAAAGTTTGCTAGGTGTTTTATAGCCACAAAAATTAACTACAAAATAACTGGTATTAATAATTATTCGTAATTTACTTTACCGGATCGATAAAAAGTCGTGCAGTTTTTACCAGGTTATGAAAACAGAAAAAAAACGCGCGACTTTCTCAACGTGTTTTCTTTTCCTAATAGTTTCATGTTGTTTGTAAACTTTGAACAGTTTTATCGCATTAACGACATATCTAAGAAACACCATAACTGATTAAAGCATTTATCACTAACAACATTTCAATTTGGAAAAATACAAGACTAAGTACATGAAATTGAATTGAATTGTTTAACTTTGAATATCATGGATAGTTTCGTGTAAATGTGCATTAACATTGTAAAGTCGTGCGACTTTTTGACGTAAAGTCGCCAAACAGGCTAAACTTGTGTGTGAATGCCTTAAACGTACTAATTAAACATTAACTACTTCTATAGATATTGTAACAGCACTAGGTCCTAAGTCGAAAAGTGTAGAATATTTTGATTACAGACACACCTAAGAGCCAAATTACACAAGCGATTTCAATGAGTATGCGACTAGAACGCTACGCTGGAAAATCGCATGTGATTTAAATCGCCATCATTGTGAAGTGGACTTGCGTAAACCTGGTTAGCACAATAACACCGAGCTAATCAGTAACTATTATTGAAGTAATACAGGATGCTCCAAAAGTCAAAGTGCATCCAAAGTAGTACTGATAGATCATAAAAACAGAAATACACATTCCTTCTTGAATCAGAACTTGAATATCTTTTTCTACCTCAAAGTATAGTAAACTTTTTACTTAGTAAAGAGTTTAGATTGGGTTACGGCAGGCGGCTTACAGCAGAAAACAATATTTGTATTTTAAATACTTATAACTGAAATAGTGTATTCGAAGCTTGAACTCAATGGTATTAAACCCGAGAAAACTCAGAAGAGAGTCATGCAGCTAGCCTGCTAATATAAGTATTATATTAGCAGGCTAGCTGCAGTAATAATTATAATCTACTAGTGACTCGCCCCGGCTCCGCACGGGTAGCGCTCACATAGCGGGTTTTTTCTTACTTTTAGCATTATTATACCCGTCTAACCTCCACCAGTAAGCGTAATTCCAAATCTTTGGATGCAACGAAAGTGGTGTTTTTTGACTGCATTATTACTTACGTACTTGACAGACTTTCTATTGTTTCGTTTCCATGGCAACGTGTCATTATTATTTCGTTTCCAAAGCATTCCGTTCCGTACTTTTGATACCTTGGGTTACATTATTGCAATTTTCGTGGGGCTCTCTAATTTATTGAAAAATAAAGTGTTACCCATGTTACTCGCTGATAATGTAGTTTTCTACAGGTTAAATAATTTTTTTAATCGGTTCAGTATTTTTTGAGTTTATCCGTTACATACAAACAAACCAAACAAATCTCTCCTCTTATTATTAGTGCAAAAGAAGAAATATTTGATTGGTTTAAATGCTTATTATCAGTTATATTCTATTGCTTGTACAACATTGAAAATAAAAGTTTACGGCCAAGGACATTGACTTTTAAAACATACTATATATCCGAGTAACGAGCTACCTATAATAGCTCGGAATTAACAAGCTAGCATAAGTCGACGAAAGTGGGCCCCAGACACCTAACATTTACATTGAAATACATGAGATTATGTGTTCGTAAAGATAGAAAAATATACATATACATACATATTATACGTGTTCAAATCCTTCATTCATTATCACAGTTCGTTACAGACCATGCCTCCTTAAAACAAACAGACAATATTTACTATACATGGCCACTGAGAACATAGTCAATGGACATTATAATTGGACATCCTATATTTACATTATTCATCATCACATAGTGTTGTGCTATTATTTATTCACTAGTAGACTTTATGAACGATTGAGGCCGAGCGGTAATGTGCGCCTTGCGATCCAACGACACCGGGTTCTCACCTTGGACCTACCCATATGACAAATAATATAAGATATGCGAAATTTTTCGTGCTGCAGAGGGCACATTAAACTGTCAGCCCTGGTTGCTAGAAATTGATAGCAGTTATTAAACAACGCCAGGGTTAAGGCCGTAACATTTATTTTATCTTTTCTTGTGGAAAAAAATGAACATGCTGGTCGTCCATTGGCTAAGTCGTCAGTGAAATGGTGTTATTAAAGTGAAAAAATCACAAATGATGAAAAAAGTGAAAAATAAATTCACTTTAAAAATAATTTCACCCAAATTCATTTTACTTCTAAAGTTAATCATCAAGTTGTTACATTTATTTTTACCGCTAAAACTTAACGTAGAATTAAACATAGTATGTACATTTCTAGCAAAATGGCGTGATACAAGTTAATAGGTTACTAACTTCAATTTAAAAACTAATATAATGATTTCTTTCTTTTAGGTTAGTTTTGTCGGAACATAGTTTGTCTATCGAATGTATCGATGGTGAATCGATCCTTAAATCGCTCTCACTATCGATTATATCGAAAGGAATATGAAGACAGTAAACTTCGATAGTACTTCTCTACTCGCTGCACCCCGCGGTTTCGATCGCGTTGAAAAATATCACAAGCAGTAGATGAGTTACGTTTTGTTAGAGGATTTAGGACACTACAGCTAAGTTAACAGAGTATAAAGTATGTGAACATGCACTAAAAGTTTTCACAAGTCGGTATAGGTTTATATGATTTAGCAATAACATATCTAATAATTTTCTAAAGGAAAAATTTGGATCACAGGTGGGGTTCGAACCCACATCATTCCGTGCCACTGCGCGGACATGACTTTACCAATTCAGCTACCGTGACAGGTACAACGTCATACTTTCTCTATAAATCTCTCCAAACCACTCTTACGGGGACGGTAACGCCATCTATTGACAGTATTCCGAACTGACCAACCGAACACGGCTAATGCTGCAAGCAACCCGTCCGTGATTCAAATTATTCCTTTAGAAAATTATTAGAAAAGTAGGTATAGGTATATAAAAAAAAAGTTAATTTAAAGTAAATGGACATACAAGATATTATTATATACAGGTGGATTTTTGAGATACAGGGCAGGTGTACATTAACCGGAGTTGCTGCAAGAAAACATTTTGGAGACATTGGAGTTGAGTTTGTGTGATACCCTGAAAGTTTCAACAGGATAGCTAATCAGGAAGTGGTCAAAATCTGAATTGCAAGATTCCAGGACAGACAGAAACACATAGATATCTTTATAGATACATACATACAAGTGAAGTAAAACAAAAGCTCTCTTTGTTCGGGGGTTAATGAACGAAGAAACAAGAAAAGTTCAAAAACTAAAACCGAGATGTTTGAGTGTTATTTTATTCGTCCATGTTTTTTCGTACTTTCGATTTCTGACTTTCGAGAACTCTACCCATAATTATTCCGGTCGAGAATTTTGATCGTTGTAAGAAACAGGATCGATTGGCATCAAAAACTTTTTATGTAAATGGTCAGTTTTCTTACTGACTGCACTCTTTTTCTAAAATCTGTTAATGTCGGTCAAAATATCTCCAACAGTAAGGACAGTCTCCTAAGAACGTTTTCCTGTAGCTACTACTATTATTTATTCTGTGCTACGGTTGAGATACCTGCCGTTACTGCACCATCTCAAAAATCCAACTGTATGCCATCTTTATAATTATAATTTTTGTACAAAAAACTCGGCGGCTAGCAGCCGCTGTAGCTGCCGGCAGACATGTTGAACGTGTCAACGCCTAACTTAGCGGCCAAACAAAGAGGGTCGGTTATAAAAAAGTATAACAAAATGTTTATAAAAAAGTACTGTTTTTAATTTATTTTATAAAGTTTTTTTTTATTGAAATTTGAATTACAAGTTTCCAGGACAGACAGAAATAGATAAGATACTAGAGATGCGCCGAATATTAGAAAATTATTAGTATTCGGCATATTCGGCATGGTTTTATATGTTCGGTATTCGGCCGAATCTTCGGTTAATGTGCCGAATATTAACCGAATAATAATCTTATGTAATTTTAAGGCCTGCCTCCAGCTTGTATTGACTTTAAACTATTTAGCATACATATCAAATATTAACCAATTAATTAATATTAAAGTACGAGCCGAAATAATTCGACTTAGTCATTTTTATTTGGAAAATAAAACCAACTAGTAATATCAGACAAACATGACATTATTTAATATTGATGTCATTTTGTATGATGACAATTAGAGTTAGTGAGTTGTTTTGATAGTTGTCTTCATTCAATCTCAGATAACATAATGAAATAGAAAATAAATACCAATCAAATTGTAATTTATTATGCAAAATTGTTTTTATTAACTCCATCCCAGTAGCGTTTTGTTTTTGATAAGGTCGCAGGAGGTCGTACTTTGATCCCAGATTACAAAGTTTGTGGCTTAGTTTCGAACGATTGATTGGTACTCTAATCATACGAAGAACACTTATTTTTGACGAAAATGTAAAGAAATGATGCCCATCTTAAAAATATATCGGTTTTAAAATTCTTAGCCGGCCGGGCGCCTCGCGGACCTGTACTGCACACACGTGTTTAGTGCGGCAAAGCGCTCCTAAATGGAACCGAATAGTTCGGCCGAACATTCGGTTCGGTAACGCTGAACCCAACAATGTTCGTTATTCGGTTCGGTTTAGAAATCCATGTTCGGCGCATCTCTAATAGATACATACATACAAGTGAAGTTAAATAAAAGCTTTTAAAAAAGTGCGATAACTTTTAAAATATCTAGAAAAAAATAAAAACTAAATTAAAGTTTATATCATAACAAATATATAAAAAAAAAACAAATAATAATAATAGAAGTAAAACTTTATTATTTATTTTTGATGATTGTATCAGAAACCATAAATAAAAAATTAAGTCGATTTTTATAATTTAGTATCTGCTCTGAAATCTGGCGGAAAGCATGCCAAGCCGTATAACAGCTGCATTAACAGCTCGTGGTGGCAATACAACATACTAAAATGTGTGAAAATTGCATATTTGATACCGTAGCACAGTTTTCGCGAAGGATGGTATTTTTTACTAAGCCTACTTATATTAAAAATCTTGAACTTTTATTTAAGCACTATAAAATTGTCTATAACACATTCTTTATTTCATAAAGCTAGTTCCAATGGTTTGGAAGTTATTGAGGTTTTTGTTATCGACCCGCTTTCTTTGCGGCCCACTGAATGTTTATACCTCAAAATCCATTCAGCCGTTTCTGCGCCGTAAGTAAGATTAAACACGAAAACTTTCGGTTTTTTCAATGTTAAATGTTCCTAACTATATCTTAAAGCTTTTATTTCCAAGATTGCGGGGGTAGTCCGCTAACTATACTATAATTATAAATGTCGTAGCTATATCATAGAATTGATAACTTCATGATATGGTCGATAATTTCATGAAATGGTTCTATTTCTTGAAATGGCCAGCTGAAACTGACCATATTGTTGAAACATCAACGTTTATTGTTATTTCAATACACATTTGGCCATTACATATCGTCAATATAGGGCTTTCATGATACCAAAGATTTGTACACCAGACAACAGATAAGTTTCCAAGGCCAAAACAAAAAACAAGACGATGGCGGTAGCGAAGCGCTTCGCTCCCGCCTTCCCCTTCTAACCTATCACAGCCAAGTCGGGCTTCCGCCCTTGCCTTCTATTATACGATATTGTCACTAATATTTGACCATATCATGAAGTAGCCGTGCGTTTAGCTGTTCATATCGTCCAACAAGCGTCCAACGCTGATTATTCATTCATCCGGCCAAACCATTTGATGATATGACCGATAATTTCATGATGTGGCCAACCATTTCATGAAATGATCAATTGTACGATATCGCCACGGCATAACATACATTATTAGCTGCACCCCGCGGTTTCACCTGCGTGGATGATAATGATGATGATGATGATGAGCCTATGTCACTCTCCGGTCCTTGAATATATCTTATCCTTGAGTATACCTAAGAAAAAAAACACTTTACCAGTCATAAAAACAGGTCATATTATCATTTCCTAAAATCAAAAGTCACTCATCACTGCCAACATAACAGTAACTCATCACTGCCAACATAACAGTAACTCATCACTGCCAACAGTACTGTAACTCATCACTGCCAACATCACAGTAAATCATCACTGCCGATATTTCCTATATAATTGATAGTCATATCGTTATATGATTATCGTTATTATTATGACGGTCATATTGTTATGTGCCAACAATGATTCCAACATTTCATAAGGTGATAACTGAATATGATGGTCATATAATTTCCAACAGTCCCGAAGATCATATCGTTATGTGACTGCCAACTTTCTCAAGATCTTATCGTTATATGACTGTCATATCGCTTATGAATGCCAACAGTTCAAATGTCATATCGTTGTATGACTGCCAACTTTAGGTCATATTGTTACATGATGGTCATATAGTTATAACTTGGTCATTATATTATATGATTTCCTAAGTTCGTATCGTTATATGATGTTGCAACAGCGACAGTACCGCGGTCGCGCGCCACCGCCGGCCACGGGCGGTGTCACAGGCGCGAAGTAAGCGTGTACTTTTATGTTCGGCAGGTGGGTCTGGGGACAAAACATGGGCAAAGTCAAGTAGATTCGCAGTGCAATGTCGCGTGAGGTTTTGAAATAATTCAAATCAAATCATCTGTTGACTGTAGTTAAAATAATTGTTCATAGATAAAAGTGAAACGTTGTCTGTTTGTTTGTTTGGGGAGTAATAACGCAATAACGGCTGGACGGAAAAAATAAAAATATCCTATTTCATTAAATACCATGGAATAAAACATAGGATACTTTTTATCCTGTAAAATTGTAAGTTTCCACGGGAAAACTGGAAAATGTTAATTACTCGCTGTAAGGAACGATTTTCCAGTGTTCCCGTGGAAACTTACAATTTTACAGGATAAAAAGTATCATCATAGAAACGAAATAACAAGTCGGTCAAAAAACATCAAGAGCGTTAGTGTTCTACTTTTGCATTGGTTTTTAATATTCTTGAAGAACGTAGGATGCATTTTTTCGCGATTAACTGTAGTCCGCGCGGACGAAGTCGAAGGCGGGAAAGCAGTTGTTAATGAATTGTGGCAAAATTTTCGCTATCACCACTTTTGGTATTCTACTGCAATGGTTTTTCATGCCGATAATTTTGATAATCAATCAAACCATAGTATAACACTAACCTCGGGTTTCTGAAACGTTTGTTAACTTTAACAACAGATTAATTCTAATGCTACCTTTGTCTGGCACTAAACAAATGACAAAGCCAGCAATAGACTTAATCTCTTGTCAGAGTTAACAAACGTTTCAGAAACCCGAGGTATGTCTCTTCCCGCCGTCTGTCTGTCTGTAACGCTTAATCTTTTAACCTACGCAACAGATTTTAATGCGGTTTTCATCAATAGATAGAGGATTCAAGAGGAAGGTTTATACGTATAGTTTGATATTGTTTCGTGTTAATTTATATAGTGATAATTGTTCGAGATGGCGGAAGAAATCAAGCCGACTGAGAGCTTGTTGAATTTGGAACATTAGTTTTCTCTGAAAACTCGCATAGATACGGGCATTGTAAAGAGAGTTTATTCGAAAACCGAACTGGTCACCATAGGTAGAACAAAAACAAAAAAAAGACAAAAAAAAGGCGTGTTTTCCCCTTACGTACAGTAGTCGCAGCGGAAGTTTGTGCCTCGGAAGTTATCTGCTAGTCGCTGTGCAAACTGCTATTTTTCAGGCGCAATCTCAATGTTGAAGGTGAAGACAGCATTGTATAACTGACTCGCTCACTCGCTTACGTTTTTCACATATTCTATCTCGCTCTTACTTTACGCTATCTTATTCTCACAGCAGTACCTGCGCAATCGTTTACTTACAGAGCCTAACTTCACAAACATAAAGAATCGCTGCGAGTACTATATCTGAGTACGGAGTAATGTGCAGTTGTCTATGCCGTATCTCCTATATAGGAAGTGGGCGCGATTGAAAAGAATGTGAAACCAATGACGGTATTTGGTGTTATTGTAACAGTTCCGTATTTTATCATTTTCAACACAACACAAAAATCTCGTCAAACTATTATTCCCCGAAGCGGATTGAAGGTCGAATGTGCAAGAACTACATTTTCACCTCTTTTTCTTCTTCTTAATTACAACTGTGCGATGCCGGGGTGGGTCACTAGTTGTTTTATAATGGCAAGTTTTTCGTAAGGCAATAAAAAATTAAAATAGTTCATAAAAATGTGACAGATGGCGTTGACGAGACATGGATCTTAAGATTTTGCAAAACCACACGAAGCAAGGTCAATAATAAAAATCTTGCTTATTCTCGTAGACAAGTATCTGTCTTGTGTGTCTGTCATGCTCGTTTTTGTTATTTTGTTTCGTGTATTATTCTCTTTGGTTTTTGTGGTTATTGTTTGATATGAAACAGAGTACTTTTGTTTTTCCACATCACAACACAAATTAGTATGAAGGTACATAAGTGTGCCTTGCCTAGCCGTGTTATAAATTGAACAAATTCATTGAACAAATGCGAAAAACGTTAGATCTATGTCCCGTCAGCGCCACCTACCGATAGTTACAGAACTATGTTCCTCCAGATGTCAGAAAACCTCTCATTGTCACAATTATCGAAAATATATAAATGAAAAACCAATAAAGTAGAAGGTAAAAGCGAAAATTTAAACACAATTCATTAACGATCTACGAACGATTGTTTTATTAGACTTGGGGGCCTGAATAATTCACGCCGGATATTTTTACCGAATTATTCACCAACCGGGTTATTTTACTTTCAGTAAAAACATATTTAGTAGCCATCGATTAAAACTTCATTTTAAAATCTTTAATTTATTTTAGTGTCAATATGGAACATAGAGCGTTTGCGATCACGTGACAGTAATTAATTTTGATGACAGTATGGAATATAGAAGCGATGTGACAGTAATTTATTTTGGTGACAATGTGGAACATAGAGCGTTTGGGATCACGTGACAGTAATGTATTTTGGTGACAATATGGAACATAGATCGATGTGACAATATGAAACGTAGTATTTGCGATCACTTGAAAGTAAAGCTACATACCCTGAGTTTCCTGATGGCGTTCCTGGAAACCATCTGACAGTCGTACAACTCAATCAGCTGCAGGTTGTGGCACGACGTCAGGTGTTCCAACGCGCCGTCCGTCACCAACGGGCAGTTGTCTAGACCTGTCAAAGTCAACGTATTTATTGTAAATAGGCTAAATAACAGCAGTTTTACAAGTCAAAATTGAACATGTCATGAACAAGGAGAAAAACATAAATTATTATCATCTTCATCATCAGCCTATATCTGTCCACCGCTGGACATAGGCCTCTACTGAGCACCACTGAGCACGCCACGCCACTGAGCTCGATCTTCAGCTCTCTTCATCCATTTTCAATCAATAAATTTAGGTTAACTTTGGAGTTGAAAAAGGAAATTTCCCTGTCATGTGCCCACTCAGAGTTGAACCTCGCACAGGAAAAGGAAACACCCTGCTGACGCTACCTGTGATTCGGAAATACGCCCTGTAGAGAAGAGAGCACCAAGATAATCTAATTAAATTTAATTACCGAGGTAATTTTCTCAATTTTCGAGAATTCTTTATATATATATTTAATATTTACATGACATGTTTTATTATAATTAAATTAATTTCGATAGAGACGTCTCACAATAATTATCGAGGTTAACTGTAAGAATGTGATTATGACAGAACACAAAATAGGGCTTTGCCCTTCGAAATCGGAATTTATTATTCACGAACGAAAATGCCACACCTATGATGACGGGCGGCGATACGAGAGCTGTTTTTTGCAAGTGTTGCTAGTATCGATAGTTACATTTATAACTATTTTTAGGGATACCAGTTACCAAATGTGAACAATTATATAACCTGGGGCAAGCAATAACTATTATCCATACTAATATATAAGCGAAAGTAACTCCGACTGTTACCTTTCACGACTAAACGGCTAAACCGATCTTGATGAAATTTTACGAGGAAACTGAGCATCATGAAGAAGGAAATAGGCATATATTATTTTTTTCACCTTGTTATTCAAAGTTTCTAGTACAGTAAATTGTTATGGAAGGCACAACGCTCACTATCATGCAGCCGACCTGCTCGGGTCTTATAAGTAAACTTACCGAGCACTGTGAGATGTTCAGCGGCGCAGGGAGACATTGACAGCTGTTTTATACCGTAGTCCGTTATAAGCTCGCAGTGTGATAACGTCTGAAATGCCAATAAAAAAAGTCTATACAGTGAAGATAATTAAACATTCGGTCTAGGACAAGGCTATAGCTAGCGGCACGTATGTCTAGCGGTGAACGAAACGTGGCGGGGATCTTGGCACAGTCAGTTTTCGGGATAAAAAGTATTCAACATTTTAACACATTATATAAACTTTGACTGTGCCAAGATCCCCGCCACGTTTCGTTCACCGCTAGACTAACGTGCCGCTAGGTACGAGTATACCGGGAAACCTAAGCTACTGAACAAGTTTCTTTTTAAATGGTGTCTGTCTGTCGCGCAACACTTAAAAATTACTGGATAGATTTAAATGCGGTTTTAACTGTTAGGTAGCTTAGGTTTTGAGTTAAAATTTGGGGTACTTAATCCGATGGATAGAAGCAGAGCAATCGGTAAAAAAACTATTTGTCTGCTAAACGAAATTTGGTATATTTTACTTTCAAGGTACCTGATGGTCCTGGAATATACTTTTCCCTTTGAAAAATAACCACGCAGGTAAAGCCGCGGGCGCAGCTAGTAATTAAATAAGACACTATGACTGACTGCCGCACTCGTAATCCACAATTAACGCTAATAATGCATTTAATCGCTTGTTTTGACAAATTTCTTCTTCTTTTTTAATCGACTTTTAAAAGGAGGAGGTTCTCAAGTCGTCTGTGTTTCTGTCGGATCAATTAATTTTGAATCTTGTCCTTTACAGAAGTTGAAAAGCTCCCAGCATAGCTCTCTGCATAGCTCTCTGAGAATCCCTATATTTGTTGACCAGCCTCACTGTGAGTGTCCCCACGTTTCGGCTCCGTGTGGGTAGGACGCACTGATTGAAAACTTTTGTCTTCAGGTATGGTATACACTGGTATGGTCGACGAGAAGACTTAACGAAGCTTGCCAATAATGTTGCCCAACCCAGCAGAATTCAATATTCAATTCCAACAATATTTGTCCTATTGCAATCGATTCCGGGCCAATAAGGTCGTTGAACACGATCTTGGGTCTTATCTATGTTCATTCCGAGACTGATGCGTCGAGAAGCATCATCTAGGTTGGTCAGCATACTTTGCATGTCTTGCAGCGACTCCGCCATTAGGACTAATATCAAGTGTGAGATGTTCTCGCCATTGATATTAATGCCCATTCCTTTCCAATGCAGCGTCTTAAACATATCTTTCAAGGCATTAGTGAACAGTTTCTTCTTGATTGATGATTTGGGATGATTATTGATGTATTGAAACGGGTTGAATTACAGTGTAGTCCCATATAAACTTCATCAAAATTGGTTCAGTAGTTTTTTTATTACAAAATCTATTTGTTTTTGTTCTTTCATATTTTTCGGGATTTCTGAATCCCTAAATAGATTATTATTTTTACTTAAAGGCTCAAAGCGAGCGCTCGTGCAGGACGTTTTTTGTATAGTGTAACGGTAACAAGAGTTACCGCTCGTATTTAGCCTTTAAATAATATAACTCCAGTGAACCGACTCCAAAAACTCTACTTTTCTTTACATTAACATTAATTATTTTATTGATATCAGGGTTTTTATACAAAAAACATTTAGAATATGAAGTCGTTTTTTTTTTAAAACGGACGCGCCCTCCTTTTTTTCTTAGTTCAGAGCGCAAAGTTACGATGTGCGTACTATAATAATGAATAGGTAAGTACCTAAAACTACTACTTGTACTTGTACTAGTACTTGTTGTGACGAACAAGTGTTCGTCACATTATGTTCGTATAAAAATAATGAATAGGTACTTGTTCGTCAAATTTTGTTCGTATAAAAATGACATAATTGATTTTTGGAATACCAATACGGGCGGTCTTAAAAAAAGGTCTTAAATGTATATTCTTGTAAAATGAACAAAATAAAAATATGTAGCTTACTTCCGCCAAAACTGTAAGTCAGACAAATGATAAATGGTAAAATTAACACAAGTAAAACCCCACGCTAAACAAAACCCTACCCCAAATTGAACTAATGAAAAATATAAATGAAATGAAAGCTAAGGCCTGGAGGCCAGAAAAAAACACTTATATACAAATAATATATATATATAAATATATATACACAATAAAAAAACCCCCAAGCTAAACAAACCCTACCCAAATACAAGTATCGTAACACTTATATATTCATATGCATATAATATAAAAACACAATAAAAAACATATACCTCGATCCAAATACCAAACGTCTGACATCAATACGACACGTGTTTCGCCTCTGCACGAGGCATCTTCGGGTGATGTTGACTCGTTGAGTGCTGTACGTTTCTGGCCTCCAGGCCTTAGCTTTCATTTCATTTATATTTTTCATTAGTTCAATTTTGGGTAGGGTTTTGTTTAGCGTGGGGTTTTACTTGTGTTAATTTTACCATTTATCATTTGTCTGACTTACAGTTTTGGCGGAAGTAAGCTACATATTTTTATTTTGTTCATTTTAAATATGGATTTCCGCAAAGTAACGCCTGAATCTATCAAGTATATTCTTGTGTTTGGTTTCTTAGGTGTGCATTATAGCGTTTATCTATCTATCTATGCAACTGAAACATAAGGCTTACCAGTTTCTCTAACCGCGGACATCCCATCGCGAGGTGTATTAACGTTGCGTCTGTGATCAGAACGCACTCTTCTAGGTCCATGCGTTCCAGCATTCTGCAACTCTGTAGGCAAACGAGAAAAAAACGATGTAGACTTGTCCTGGGATCGAATCCTACTACGTAAGAAATGTTCTGGAATATAGGGTACAGAAAAAGTACAGCAGTCACAAATAATCTTTGTGGCTCGAAGTTGTCTGCAAGTCGCTGCGCAAGGCGCTATATTTCAGGCGCAATCCCAATGTTGAAAGTGAATACAGCATTGTATACTCGCTCTTACTTTATGCTGTTTTATCCTCACAGCAGTACCTGCGCTGCGTTCACAGAGCCTAACTTCACAACCACAAATATTCAGTTCTTGTTTATGCTGGGTGCAGGCAACATAAAACTGAATTTTATGCTCTAGTCTAGTGCATAAGTGTTTTACTTCTTTAATTCTCTATGGTCTCTCCGAGACTAATTAATATTTCATGTAGAAATTTTTTAAAAAAAGTGGCTCGTCTTTTTTAGCAGTATTTAAATAAGATAAGATATCAACTCGTTCATAAAACCCTTCAATATCTACCCTTGCCTTCGGCTCGGGCGGATTAATGTCACGGATAAAATGGCTAGTTTTATACACTTGTTGTACAATCTACTATTAGCCTGTGTCTGTTGAGTGTACATGCAAATGTACAAACACACACAAGCAGAAAACCCTCCACACCTATTACACACATTCACTTTAAAATGCTATGGAATTGTATATAGCAAGCGGCCATGGCGCGCGCCCGGTCGCTCGCCCTTAGTAACTATTTAGTCATGTGTCAACGCGCCATATTACATTTTAAGCCGGCCGCGCGCCCGGGGCGCTTGCTATATCAACTCCCTAAGACATAAAATAAAAAAAGTATTTATATATGTTTGTCGTATGAGGTAGTGCCGACCTTTAGCTTACTATTAATTATTCTGTGCTCTGGTGTCGGATTTTCTCAGGCCTAAATACCTTTGGCGTGGCTAACGATTGCATCAATTAACATTTTTAGGAATCGAATGGCGGAATGAGGTGCATCTGTAGCCTAGACCACAGCCCCGTGCACGTAGCCTCATTCCGCCATTCAGTTCCTAAAAAAGTTAATTGCGCAGCCATTTGCACGAAGTTCAGAGTGGCCACGACTTATCGGCCGTTCTGTATGTAATATGGTACAAGAATCTCTTCTGGACCCCTTCCAACCTGTCTGAATGCACTTGATATACTGGGTTTCAAACGATACTGCAATAATCTAAAATACTGCGCACTAGACTGTAGAAGAGGTGAATATACGAATTATGAAAAAAAAATGCCGTGTAACAAACCCAGCACCTATTTTATATGCTTTCTTAACAGTAAGATCAATGTGATTCCGAAAGCAGAGCTTAATTCTTTAGTGTCCCCTTAGTTGAGTACTATGTCAAATTAATTGATTGCAGATGTCGTTAGTGTTGTGTGTCATGACAATTCTGAATTTTTACAAAACCAAATGCGAGTAGTTGGAGACAACGCTCGTCCTTCTCGGTGCTGACACCCGCTACTCCATCTTCTCGTGACCAAGATCAATGCAACTTGATCGACACGTCGAGATAAATAAAAAATAAGTTTTCAGCGCGATTAAGTCCCGTTTAAACATATACCTATATGTCTAATTACGTAGTTTAGCAGTGTCCCCTTAGTTGAGTAGTGCACTCACCCGCGCCAGGGCCTGGAATCCGGCGTCGGTGAGCATGGCACACTGCGCCAGCTCCAGCGTCTGAAGGTCGGCGGTGGCCGTGGCGAGCGCCGCCAGAGCGCCATCCGTCAGCCGCACGCACCCCGACACGCACAGCCGACGCATGGATGAGCCCAGTTTGGAGATCGACTCGTCTGTCAGTTGCTGTAGGGACAAATATTCCTCGGTTCGAAATCGACTTCAGAAAGGAGGTATCCAATAGACCTTTTCATTACCGCGTAGCGCGATCTTGCATGCGCATAAAAAAGTGAACATTATCTTAGATTATTTAACGTATTGACAATTATTACATTAATATATTATTATGAGGTTAATTATGGAAGTTAAATAGTTGATCTATGTAGTTACTACAAAAAATATTGCAAATCAGCGTTTACCTTAAACAGATTTCCGTTTAGTAACATGTATCAGTTTCTTTGATTAACGCCCACACTTGTTAGATACATTTGAATTCAGAATGGCGGTCACGCGGATATAATCCGAAATGAAAAGGCAAAGAGATTGAATTACGGTTTCTTTTGTTTCTCTACAAATGTATCTGCCCGTTTAGCGGCCAGATAACTGTTTATTCGTCTGCTGTTGTCACTAGAACAACAAACAACTTTCGTAAAATACCACCACAGTAGCAAGGGGGTTGTATTACGCTTACTGACCACAAACATATTGTTCAAATAAATGTCAAACAAAACAATGACATTTGACTGTATCCTATTTGTGGGACATTACAATAATTAAAACACGGAGTGCACCGTTATCCTTTAATGGCGACCACATGACTCCTTGTTATTTTTACAGATACCTATTAATAAGGTTATAGTATAGCCAACGAGGTTAGATACACACCTTATTAAGTTTATGGGCATATATAGGTATATAACTCGGTATATGCATACATCATAGACTGATAGACAGAAATCTGTCCTGCTCTAACATTCATGTTATCAATATATTTGTTTCACCTCTCTGAGGTTAGTGACGCCTTATTTGCTTCATTCGGCTAGATATTCCATACAATGAATGACAATTGAAAAATAGTTAACAAAAGTATCAGACCGTTAAACAGTCTAATAAATGTATTCCTCGAACGGTTATTATACGTTTATCTGAGCATTGAAAAACCAGCCCTAAGTGAACAGGTCTGTGACCGCCATACATCAGTTTCGAACATTGGCGGCTGAAGATAGAATTTTTACTATTTATACGTGACTGCACGTAGCGGAAATGAAATGGTCTATTGATGAAAAAACAAGGTTGACTCTCCTAATGAGTGTTTTCGATATTTTTCTGACACCAGATGTCGCTACGTAGGCGTCTGGTCTAAACAACGGTCAAGTTGTAATTTTATGCTGTTTTACCAATATAAATATGGATTAAAGACAAAGAAAAGTAGCTGAACTAAAGATTGAGCTCAAACGCAGAGGTGCAAACTTTTGCAACTAAAGATTGAGCTCAATCTTTAGTTGCGTAGTTCAATTTGACAGTTGTTTAGACCAGACGCCTAAGTAGCGACATCTGGTGTCAGAAAAAATATCGAAAACCCTCATTGAATGCGATCACGCGATTATATCGCGAACAAACAAAACAATAAATCAAACAAACATTTTAGTCGCGCGATTGCATAGCGCAACTGTCAATTGGACACCTATTCGATATCAGTTGATCGTAGATTCATACGAACAAAATTCGCGCCTAACAAGTTTAAGGCTAGGCTCCATTAATACATTTCCCCACGCTAGCTTCGCCTCTACACTCTGCCATCCGCTACCCGCAACAAGCACTGCAGTGCCTGCGTAACATGGTTGAATATCGCGAGCGCTGTTTGAACATACAATTTAGCTCGGAACTAAATGACGTAAGTCTCAAAAGTTATTTATTTTACTGGCATGCTAATAATTTAGTTACATAAATGTTGTCTTGACAGTGGATAATAAACTATATTTTCTTGCTGTGAGATTTATTTTAGAGATAAAACTTAAGCCGCTGAGTAGAAAAATGAAAATATTTCTATAATAACGTGATTTTTGATAAGAATATGTATCGAATGAAATTCTGTTAATCACGTTTTTGTCTTGATCACGCAGAGATAAAGATCTCAAAAACATACATGTTAAGTTTCACATTTATCAGGTATGTGTTCCTCCCAGCATATTTATGGAAAAAAAAAACATATAAAGTGGAGCCTGGTCTTAAGTTACGCGCGTTGCCAAATTAATTGTAACATTTGGGATGATGACAAGACATAGCATACTTAGTTTAAGTACCTACATTTTGTTGATTTGATCTATTTATAATATTTTATGTATTTCTGCTTGTTCATGTGATGCTAATTTTGTTGATTTGATCTATTTATAATATTTTATGTATTTCTGCTTGTTCATGTGATGCTAATTTTGTTGATTTGATCTATTTATAATATTCTATGTATTTCTGCTTGTTCATGTGATGCTAATTTTGTTGATTTGATCTATTTATAATATTCTATGTATTTCTGCTTGTTCATGTGATGCTAATTTTGCCTGGTGCTATTATTTTGCCTATTTAAAATAAAATTATTTTGACTTTGAAACAAATATATATTGAAATGTAGTCTTTAATGCAGCTCTTCGAGTCATAGTTGGTAGTTAATTAATCACATTCGTTTATTTAAAACCATAATTTGCCCGCGACTTCGTCCGTGTGGACTACATAAATTTAATTCTAGTGGACCAGTGAATGTTATTTACACTGCGATCTATTTTCCTCAATAACGCCATCTAGTTTAGTTTAAATGTACTAAAAACCGAACGCAATTAATTTTTAATCGTTTTTTAATTGTGATTGCTCTCTTTCTTATCGGTACATATTGATAGAAAACCGCAGTAAGATGTACAAATAGTTTTTTATTGATTTCTCGGCTTCTATTCATCACATTGAGATACACTAGATTTTAAGTCAAAACCAAAGCTATCTAAGAGTGAAAAACGCATTTCAATCGGTCCATTAGTATTTACGTGATGCGAGAACACACAGAAAGATAAAGAATAAAATAATATAAAAAAAGAAAAAAAAACAACATTTACCATCCCACTGTTGGGCATAAGCCCCCTCTCTTTGACGCCACGTCTTTCGACCTTTCGCTTTCCTCAGAAACTGTTTGCCAGCAACTCTGGCTATGTCATCGCTCCACCGGGCTGGTGGTCTGCCAATTGATCGTTTTCTTTCTCTTGGCCACCACTCGGTGACTGCTTTGATCCACCATCCGTCGTTCCACCCTGCAACTTGTCCCGCCCATCTATATTTAACGCTTGGCAACTCCAGCGTGAGCGGCCACGTATTGGAGTGAGGATGTGAAAGACACATTGGGTTTTACGAAATTTTAGCAGGTATATCGGCAAGTTTCCTTGTTTATCTTTCATATTTTTGTTACTGAATGCTTTATTAAAAGTATATATATAGCATTAGTTATAACTTACGTCACAACCCTGTACGTTGAGTACTTCTAAATCGGGACAGTATGTCGCGAGGCAGGACACAGCCCTGTCGTTTACATTTTTACAACCTGAAACACAAATTGTTATATTAAAGACGATCACCAGATAAAAAGAACATTATTTCGTAATCCGGGACAAAAGTAAAAAAATAATACTATTATAATATATAATATATATAATAATACTATTTCTCAAATAAATTACATCGAGATCGCTTCGGCTGTTTATTCGTTAAAGAGTAAAGTTAACAATTACTTTTGTAATTATAATATTAGTGTGATTATAAGGTTAATAATTGGCGGTTTGATAGTCGTATGAAGTAGTGCTGGCCTCTGGTGTTAGTGTTTGTCAGCCTGAGAGCCTCTGACATGGCTTTACGACTGCTATTAATCAATAACAGCCGGGACCGACAACTTAACGTGACCTCCGAAGCACGGAGCGATGGAACTTCGCATAACTAAAAACCCGGTATCGTTCTCTGGTGTTAGCGATTGTCAGACCACCCGAGGACCTCCGACATGGCTTTATAGCTGCCATTAATCAATAACTATCGAGACTGACAACTTAACGTGACCTCCGAAGCACGGAGCGATGGAACTTCGCATAACTAAAAACCCGGTATCGTTCTCTGGTGTTAGCGATAATCAGACCACCCGAGGACCTCCGACATGGCTTTATAGCTGCCATTAATCAATAACTATCGAGACTGACAACTTAACGTGACCTCCGAAGCACGGAGCGATGGAACTTCGCATAACTAAGAACCCGAAACTGTTGAACTATAACGCGCAATCGTATACCACCTATCGGCTCCCTTCCATCCTCGTGCATAATATGGAGCATGTCACCTGACCCAACTGTCACGATACAGAGATCTTACTTATTTAGACCAAGTTCTCTTATACCTATAAAACAGTAGCGTGATATACCTATTGACTGACTGACTGACATACAACGCACAGCCTAACCAGTAGACCTAGATATTTGAAATTAGGAGGAAATATTCCATAAGTATCCTAGAGGTGTAGTGAGGAAGGATTGTTTGAAATTCCATCCCTAACAGGTGAACGGGGATGACGTGTGTAGTTTGTTCGCGGGCAAGGCTGCGGCGGGGTTACCTCTGCATATAAAGCTCTTCAGTTTTGGACAGCCCCTCGCTAGCGCCTCTACTCCGTTTTCAGTAATAGACTGACACCACGACACGTTCACATGTGTGAGTAACTGCGAACAATATTGGAAGTTCATCAACATCCGTATTTACAAACGTTACTACACTGGGCCGCAAGGAAAACCTTCCAAAATATTGGAACTAGCTTTATGAAATATATACTGTATTATAGAAAACTGACTGTACCCGCGGTATCGCACGCTTGGTCATTTCTAATTTAAAAATACTATAATATGTGCTATTCCAGAACCTAAAATACCAATGTACCAACATTTCATCAAAATTCCTTCAGCAGTCAAGTTTTTATCGATTGCTCGGCTTCTACTCATCGGATAAAGATAGCGCCTGACTAAGCGCCTTCAGACTCAAAAACCGACCGACCCCCCACCTTCCATTATAGTTAAGAAGCATCTCGGTCACATCAGCTTTCAAACAGAAAAGAACCGTCAAAAAATCAAAATCGGTCCATTACTTTGTGAGCTACGATGCCACAGACACATGGATACATATAATGGCAAACTTGCGTGGAGGTATCAAGTTAAAATTAATATCAAGCACTTAGGTCTACAATCCCTTGGAGCTGTGAAAAAAAAAAACTTTTTCAACGCAATCAAAAGATACTGCCGCTTATTCCGCATATTTTGACACTCGCAAGGGATTCAATTGAATACTTGCTAGAATCATGACATTTGGCAAGAGCCATATTTTTATACCACAAGTATCGGGAAAAATCTGAATGCCGTAAATGAGCAGGTACAAAAATAATGAGTGTAATTTAAAAAATAAATTTAAAATAAAAAGCTTATACGGTTTTTATTAATAATTGTTTTTTTTGTTTCGTTTTCACTTTTTGCATTAATTTTTCATATATTTTTTCCCTTTTTTTTTTCTTTGTCATCGGTTTATGAGCTACCCTGATAGTAGCTTATAGCTAGTCGGGGAAGTGCTAGAAATTTAAATTGCAAGATTCCAGGACAACATACATAGATACAAGTGAAGTTAAATAAAAGCTATTAAAAATAAAACGGTTTTATTCTTGTTTGCGGTTGGTAAACTGATCGCGACCTATGTCGATGTATGGGGACAGCAGTTTTCCAACGGCAAAAATAAGTTCCTAAGGAACAATCAGTGCGCGAGTCCGAATCACAATTGGCCGTTTTTTTTAAGTACCATATGGTTTTAAACATAACAATCAAGTACTTATAATTTCTGTACGTGCCTCGTACTCTACTTACCGGACATCCATCTGACAAGGCTTTCAGTGATATATCACTGATGCTCGGACAGGAGTCCAAGTTTATCCTCTGCAGCTTGCTACACCGCCGGCCCAGAGCTTGGCACGTCTGGTCGGTGATCTTCTTACATTTGTTCAAGTTTAGGTCTTCTATGTTGGGACAAGACTGTGGGCAAACAAACAATTTTCATTATTTTTTACCTACTAGCTGCGCCCCGCGGATTCTCCCGCGTGGATTGTAATGATGATGATGAAAAGTAGCATATGTGTTTAATACAGGATATAAGCTATCCTGGTACCAAATTTCATCCAAATCCGTTCAGCCATTTGTAACGATATAAAAGGGTGTTTTTGTAAATTTCTGAGAATAAAGGTTATAAGTTATAAAAAATAAATTGGGGCGAGTCAGACCAAGAGTGGGGTGAGTCGGGATTCTTACCCCATTCGGTCGCTTTGAACGCGAGGACGCTATACCTTTCTTCGGAATCACTCGAAACTAAAAATACTCGTTACTATTTTGAAATTAATAAAATTACCTGGATAAACTTAGACCGGAACGAGCTTCAAGAACTATTGGATCAAGACCGTTCGGTAATGTACTAGCTAGTGGGTACAATAGTGGAAGATAAAACATACAACTCAAATTCACCAATACAATATTTATTATCCTTAGTTTAATTTTGCTTACTTACTTAAAATCTAAGGAACCGTGCCGTAGGTACGTTGGACGGCCATTCAAGCTAGCATGTAATAGTGGAAGGCAAAACATGCAATTTAAATTCACCAATACAATATTTATTATCCTTGGTTTAATTTTTTTTACTTACTTAAAGTCCAAAGAATCCTAGCCTGCAGATCCAACTCAGCAGCCAAGAAATACCAAGATTACCCTGTTATAACTAGGGTCGATATAGAACTGACAAAATTAAGTATTTACTCTAACAAAACATTGATGAATTGCCGGCCGGCAGTGTAGTCTACTTATTTACCTTTTTCTATAGGATTTAGCCGTTATGTTAGTGAAGGTAATTCTCCATCCGACGTTTCAGCAATGTCCGATTCGCGTGAGAGGTAGCCAGGCTAGACCCATCAGGCGTTGCAGGTGTCCAGCAGGTCGGTGGGGAACCAAAGTTCAACACTCCGGTTAACGAAATATATGGATAAAATACGATACCGCATTCCAAGAACGTGGCAGGAATCGTTGGGTATAATGTCGGCGTGGCGTGGCGTATCGCGACACGGCGCCTTTCTACTTAAATCCGGGGGGAGAGGAAGCCTCCTTCGTGGGGTATTTCAGCCCGGGGGAAAAACCCGCTGTGAATGAATAGACACAACGTTTGTTTAGAATTCGAGACTTCGAAAACGCCACCGCTCTCAGTTCGCTAAAATGGCGTCTCGAAAAATGGATAAAAGTGATTTCACAATCGCAATCATTACTGCAGACAATACAAAAAATACCGACAAAGGCTCTCACCTTTTTTTACGGGTTTTATAATATGCAGGGAAAAAACTTGTCAGTCCTACTGGGCTCTCCAGCACGAAAAGAAAGGACACGTCACTCGTCTCCATTCCTCGGTTTCTTTTGTCTAGCCGGATCTAGTTTTTTTTATTTAGCAAAATCTATCCGAATAACATTTCGTTCCACCAAGAAACCGATCAGCGCTTACACATGGGCTTTGGAAATGATAATATGGTTTTATTTTTATTTTTAAGATTTCTCACCCTCGAAATCGCATTTGTTTATTTACCGTTTCTTTAACCATTTTTGACAGCTAAACAACTGCCAAGAGACGTCTAAGAATTGTTATAAACTATAGTCCATAAAACGTTCCGTACTAGAAACGATCCGTTCACTTCCAGACGAAAGGTACGGAACGCGGTTTTTTTGCTTCGCTACCGTTATATTATCATAAAACTATATACTGTAACTATTAAATTATGATATTGTATGGGTTTGCTTTGGAAAAAATCTACGTTCCTAAATTTGACATTCGTTGCATTTAATTGGTTTGTTTAATTTTATTTCCTATTTCCTGACATTGCGGGACCGTGCCGAACAACGGAACGCGCCCTTTTGCTTTGACAGCTAATCGATGCAAAGATAAGTAAAATTTCCGGTAGAGGTCATTACTTGTCTCCGTGTTTATCAATTGTACTTTATTAATTATTTATTTATTATCTGATTCCCAGTTATTCCTTGTTCCCTTTTGTATTTATTTCAATCAATTGACCTAATGAGAGTTATAAAGTCGTGATCCGTAGTGCGTGGACGTGTTATATTTATCGAAGTGTTTATAACCTCTGATTTTGTTATGAATACATGCGGCGAACAAAACAACCGGCGACTGTTGTTTATTTACTCCAAAAACGAAGATAAATTCTAATATGTGAGTATATTGAACAATATGCAATTATAATTCTAGTTTTACTATTATAAAGATGCGTTTCTATGAGTTGTTTATGTGCTGTCTTGTTTATTCCTACTTTTACTTGTCGAATTGTTGTTTTGTATTGCTAGTTATAGGTTTATTGTTTTTTTATTTAAGTAGCGTTTTGTCAACGCTACACATTTGAGCGTGAAAGAGTAACAAACATACACAAACACACATACTTCTAAAGATAAAGGCGCAAATCTTTTTTATGCATTTTAAGTCGTTTTGTATGGACTGTCAGTTCTAATGTAAGGAGTTCTGCATCGCGCATATGAAGATTTCCGCTCGGTTATGACTATTCATTTTTAAAACTCTAATCTCTGATTGGCCAGCTTACATCAATGGCAATTCTCTGACTTATAATAATAGTGTGATGATAAACTAGCTTTTGCACGCGTCGTTACTTCGTCCGCGCAGATTTCAGTTTATCACGATATAAAGTGTCCTATACACTTCCAGTTGTGGGCAAAAATAACAACCGATTGGGACCCATCTGAAGCAAAACATCAGCGTGGCCGTCCCAGACGAAGGCGGCGAGACGAACTGGCCTTTTTTTTTTAATAGTCAATCGTTTGACCACGATCACAGCTGATGGAAAGCTATGATGTGGTCGAAGGTGTAGAACGCTTGCCTGGTAGATACCTATTCAATCCAGCCTTGAACACACCTGGGTTATATTATACCGGAAACACTGACGAGCGCAGAGCACTCAACTCCTTTGCAGTTGTTATAATAAATGAAGAAGCGTAACGCTTCATATGGTAAGGAATGGCCGTTCATAGCATGTAGCGTTGACAAAACGCTACTTAAATAAAAAAACAATAAACCCATAAATAGCAATACAAAACAAAAAATCGACAGGTAAAAGTAGGAATAAACAAGACAGCACATAAACAACTAACAGAAACGTATCTTTATAATAGTAAAACTAGAATTATAATTGCATATTGTTGGATATACTAACATATTAGAATCTAACAGATGACGACATTGAAGTCGCACATAGTTGATTGAAACAGTACTATCGTTCGTATTTGGTGTATACCAGCGAAAGCAGACGATCGGATACATAGAATAGATTATCGTACGTTGTTTACTTACATGATATAATTCTGTAAATCACAGTTCCAAAAGAATAATAGTCATGTTCATAGGTTATAAACACTTCGATAAATACAACACGTTCGTGCACTACTGATCACGACTTTATAACACTTATTAGGTCAATTGAATGAAATTAATTCAAAACGGAACAAGGAATAACTGGGAATTAAATAATAAATGGATGGTTAATAAAGTTCAATTGATAAACACGGAGACAGGTGGTGACATCTACCGGAAATTTTACTTATCTTTGCATCGATTAGCTGTCAAAGCAAAAGGGCGCGTTCCGTTGATCAGCACGGTCCCGCAATGTCAGCAAATAGAAAATAAAATTAAACAAACCAATTAAATGCAACAAATGTTAAATTTAGGAACGTAGATTTTTTCCAAAGCAAACCCATACAATATCATAATTTAATAGTCATGGTATATAGTTTTATGATGATATAACGGTGGCGGAGCAAAGAAACCGCGTTCCGTACCTTTCGTCTGGAACGGAACGTTTTTATAGACTATAGTTTATAACAATTCTTAAAACGTCACTTGGCAGTTGTTTAGCTGTCAAAAGTAGTTAAAGAAACGATAAATAAACAAATGTGATTTCTAGGGTGAGAAATTTGAAAATAAAAATAAAACCATATTACTTGTCCAAAGCCCATTTGTAAGCGCTGATCGGTTTCCTGGTGAAACGAAATGTAATTCTGATAGATTTTGCTAAATAAAAAAAAACTAGATCCGGCTAGACGGAAAAGAAACCGAGACAATGAAGAGGAGTGACGTGTCCTTTCTTTTAGTGCTGGAGATCCTAGCAGGACTGACAAGATTCTTCCCTGCATACCATAAAACCCGTAAAAAAAGGTGAGAGATTCTGTTGGTATTTTTGTGTCGTCGGCAACAATGATTGCGATTGTGAAATCACTTTTATCCATTTTTCGAGACGCCATTTTAGCGAACCGAAAGCGGTGGCGTTTGCGGAGTCTCGAATTCTAAAAAACGTTGTGGCTATCCATTCACAGCGGGTTTTCCCCCCCGGACTAAAGACACCCCACGAAGGAGGCTTCCCCGGATTTGAGTAAAAAAAGGCGCCGTGTTGCAATACGTCACGCCACGCCGACATTATACCCAACGATTCCTGCCGCATACTTGGGATGCGGTATCGTATTTAATCCATATATTTCGTTAACCGGAGTGTTGAACTTTGGTTCCCCACCGACCTGCTGGACACCTGCAACGCCTGAGGGGTCTAGCCTGGCTACCTCTCACGCGGATTGGACATTGCTGAAACGTCGAATGGAGAATTACCTTCACTAACATAACGGCTAAACCCTATAGAAAAAGGTAAATAAGTAGACTATACTGCCGGCCGGCAAATTCATCAATGTTCTGTTAGAGTAAATACTTAATTTTGTCAATTCTATATCGACCCTAATTATAGCAGGGTAATCTTAGATCTTTGTATTTCTTGGCTGCTGAGTTGGATCTGCAGGCTAGGATTCTTTGGACCTTGAGTAAATAAGCAAGATTAAACCAAGCATAATAAATATTGTATTGGAGAATTTAAATTGCATGTTTTGTCTTCAACTTTACATGCTAGCTTGAGTGACCGTCCAACGTACCTACGGCACGGTTCCTTAGATTTTAAGTAAGTAAGCAGAATTAAAACCAAGGATAATAAATGTTGTATTGGTGAATTTAAATTGCATGTTTTGTCCTCAACTTTACATGCTAGCTTGAGTGACCGTTCAACGTACCAACGGCACGGTTTCTTAGATTTTAAGTACATGAGCAAGATAAAAAAAGGGTAATAAAGATTATATTGGTGAATTTGAGTTGTATGTTTTATCTTCCACTATAGTACCCACTAGCTAGTACATTACCGAACGGTCTTAATCCAATAGTTCTTGAAGCTCGTTCCGGTCTAAGTTTATCCAGGTAATTTTATTAATTTCAAAATAGTAACGAGTATTTTTAGTTTTGAGTGATTCCGAAGAAAGGTAAAGCGTCCTCGCGTACAGAGCGCCCGAATGGGGCAAAAATCCCGACTCACCCCACTTTTGGTCTGACTTGCCCCAATTTATTTTTTATTACCTTTACTTTCAGAAGTCACTAGAACACACCTTTCTTATCGTTCAAGATGACGAAAACCTTTCTTATCATTACAAGCATTAAACAGAAAATCATGGAAAGAGGGACGATTCATGCTGATATAATAATAATGATGTCCTTCCCCAAGGTTGATGATACTATATCCACACCAAATTTCATCAAGATCGGTTTAGTCGTGAAAAGGTAACAGTCAAACAAACAGACGGACAGAGAGACAGAGTAACTTTCGCTTTTAGATTATTAGTATGGATTGTAGAACAGGACAAGCACAGTACCTGAGCCAGGGTCTTCATGGATCCATCTCCGATGCTCTCGCAGCCTCGCAAGGACAACTGCCGCAGGAACCCGCCGCACCTGTGTGATATGTTCTCTATTACTGGGCCCTGGAACAACGGTAAAGCTGCTACACAAGTCATACTCCTGAACGGGTGCTGCTTGTGGGGACTGGCCCAGCCTGGTATCTTTTAATTTTGACACATCCTACAGCCCTTAATTACATTATGTAAAAATACTTTTAAAACAAAGTTTTTAATATTTGAAAAATATATAAGTTTTTTCATTAGAACATTGCTAAGAGATTGACACGTGAATTAAAAGTAAAACAACGGTCAAAAAGTAAAACAACGGTCGGGTAAAAATTTGCCTATGACACTCAAATGGATTGATACCTCGCTTGTCAAAATAGGACCAAGCTTTTAGTACCAAGGTTTTACCCTTCCTTTACTTCACCGTAGTCGGGTAAAAATCTTTTTAAGATATTCTTAGTTATTACAGTCTCGTCAGATGGTGACGAGGGTCTAAATGATGGAGCCGTAATTTAGTCACGTTACCTGAGCAAGCATTTTTTTGGTTTTTGATATATGACCATTATACGACTTAACTTTTCCAAATGAACTTGGACTTGGAGCCTGTCTGACTTGAACAGTGAACACTGATCTCTATGGATTTGCTTTGTCGCAACTTCTTTTGTGCTGATTCAAAGCGCCCCCACCGAGGGTCCTTGGAACTAAAATGGACATTGTCTCATCTCCTAACGTTATTCACAGAATAAATAATAGTACCGGTACGTCAGTTCGGTGGTTACTCACTACTGCTCCAAAATGACGATAATCTAATTCACATTGCAACGGTCGTCAAAAGCCTGTCTAGAGTAAGGGGGACTATTTATTCTGTGTTAATATGCAGTTGTCTATGGACTTGCAGGACATTTTTGACATCTTGCATCCGTCAATGGACCAGTTGGTGCCCATAATCGCTCTGAGAAAATGCCTGGGTCCTAGCATTAGAAACCTAATGGACAAATCAGCCAAATTTTTGTCCACTGCTGGACGTACGAGTAGGCTTCTTCTAGTGAATGCTGCTGAGGCCGATCTTCGGCTCTCCTCATACAGTTCTTGGCAGCCGCATTTCGAAATTCGTCACTTCACCTGCTCCACACTACATTTGCCTAAACGCGGTCTCCACTCGAACTAGTTTACCCCAACGGTAGTCAGTTCTTCGATAGATGTGAACAGCAAATTGCCACTTCAGCTTGCTAATGCTTTGAGCTATGTCGGTAACTTTGGTCACCTCGTTGCGTATCATGTCCTTCAGAGAAACTCCGAGCACAGCTCTCTACGAGTAGAAAGCTGGCCGAGTGCAGTTCTTACCTCAACGTCTCTTTGAAACTCGAACAAGTCGATCCTCTGCCAGTTTGATCCATCCAATGCCAGCATGTTCCATAGTTTCGATACCTGAAAAACAAACAAGTTTAACTTTAGAGCTTGTGAAAAGAGAACCGACCGTTCGCGGCTCAAAAGGGAACTAACGTTAAGACACATGGAAACCCAACCCAATACATTTACATTTTGAAAGGCAAAAACGGGAGTAACTCACGTATATTATTTATAGTTGAATTAATAGTTCGCCCCCGCACCAGTTGCTGTCATCGCGCGCGCTGCAAGCGGTGGCCCGCAGTGCGAGGCAAGACACGTCCGCGAGCGTTCCGCACTCACTTTGAGAAAGATCATCACATTTGGATGAAACTATATTTGGAATAATTCAACTAATATACGTGAGTAACTCCCGTTTTTGCCTTTTAAAATGTATAATACCACGATAGTTTCCAATACATTAATCTCTCAATACAAATGAAAATATGAAATAACAGTGTTGCCAACCATACAAAAATATTATACTCTCAAATGCTGGGACGGTTTTCTTTTCACCAAGGAATTTTGTAACAGGAAGGATCACTGGGACAAGAAACGCGGTCCGACAGAGACTAACTACTAAGGACCTGTGTCTCGTTCTACAAGGGCGCCCATAATTTATGAACTAAACAGTACAACAGCTTTCATGCTTCAGGTTTTAGCCTCTCGTCAGAAAGTCTTCGTAATTGAAATGTAAGCTGCATACCAAAGAGGGATTAATCCCGAAATGCCCACCAGACCGTCCCCACCAGAGGGGATTTCAGGAAAATACCTAAAAAAAAAAACGAAATATTTACTAGTTGTCAGGAGTGGGGATTTCGGTGATAAAAAAAAACTTTTTAACTTTTTCCCCACCTCGGCTACTATAGAACTATACCTACCTTTGGGAGCTCTATGGGAAAAATACTTTTTAAACTAATACTCCTTTACAGAAGTGAGGGATCTCATCGATATCGTCGTTTTGAATGACAGCTGTCAAACTTAAAAGGGCTATAACTCTGAAACTATTGATCCTAGACTAGTAGTTTATTTACAGATATGATAGATCTCATCAATGTCTTCATTTTGAATGACAGCTGTCAAACTTATAAGAGCTATAACTCTGAAACTATTGATCGTAGACTTGTATTTTCTATACATAAATGATAGATCTCATCGATATCCTCGAATGGATGACAGCTGTTTTGTTTCAGAGTCATAGCTCTTTTAAGTTTAACATCTGTCATCCAATACGAATATATCGTTGAGATCTATCACTTCTGTAAAGAAACTACTAGTCTTGGACTAATAGTTTTAGAGTTATAGCCCTTTAACCTTTAACGCCCGGACGATGAAGTGGAGGCTATGTATGACGACATTTCTAATGCCATACATGCTCCAAAAACACACTTTACAGTGGTAATGGGGGACTTCAACGCACGGCTGGGCATGAGGAATGGCGATGAACTGAGAGTGGGCCAGTTTGGATTTGTACAGCGGAACCAAAGGGGACTGTATGATGAACTCCTTTTTTCAAGAAGCGCCCCTCCAGGAACTGGACGTGGCTGCACCTCGGCGGTCATAAGCACGAGATAGATTTCATTTTGACGACCAATAAGCATATATTCAATGATGTCTCTGTGATCAACAGTGTTAAGACCGGCAGTAATCACCGCATGGTAAGAGGCTCATTGAATATCAACGTAAAGCTGGAGAGGTATCGTTTGATGAGATCTACTCTTCGTCCAAGTCCTGCCCAAATCCAAAACCCCGAGAGCTTTCAGTTGGGAGCTCCAAAATCACTTCCAAATCCTTACCGAATGCGATACAGTAGACGAACTAAACAACGGGCTGGTGGAAATTGTCCACGCGGTTGGGTCGGAGTTCTTTAAGACCCCCCGCAAAAATAGAACACAGAAACTCTCTGAGCATACACTCAAACTTATGGTAGAACGAAGCGTGATGTGGCTGCAGTCTTCAGTGGATATGTCGAGTTACAGCTTGCCTAGTAAACAGATCTCCAAGTCAATGCGACACGATTTGCGTTCCTATAATACTACTTGTATTAAGAACGCAATAGAGCGGAGCAAGGGCTCCAAAGTGTTCGCAAGAGATCTGTCTATTGGGCAAAGCCCGTTGACGACGCTGAAAACCGACAATGGCAGCATCGTTTCGTCGAAGCCAGAGATTTTGAGTGAACTTGAGAACGATTTGCGTTCCTATAATACTGCTTGTATTAAGAACGCAATAGAGCGGAACAAGGGCTCCAAAGTGTTCGCAAGAGATCTGTCTATTGGACAAAGCCTGTTGACGAAGCTGAAAACCGACAATGGCAGCATCGTTTCGTCGAAGCCAGAGAATTTGAGTGAGCTTGAGAAGTTATATGGACAATTATACACCTCATCGCGTAGTCCTCCTAGCACGACTAGCGATGCAAGAGCCCGTTTGGCCCGACATTATACCGAAGATATCCCAGACGTCAGCCTATACGAGATCAGAATAGCTCTCAAACAGCTTAAGAGCAACAAGGAATCAGGGGAGGACGGAATAACGACAGAGCTACTGAAAGCGGGTGGAACACTGGTACTTAAAGTCCTTCAGAAGCTGTTTAACTCCGTCATCCTCGAGGTTACTACGCCAGAGGCGTGGCACAGGAGCGTAGTGGTTTTGTTCTATAAGAAAGGTGATAAAACCATCTTGAAGAATTATAGGCCCATTTCGCTGCTGAGCCACGTCTATAAGCTGTTTTCGAGAATACATCACTCACCTTCGATTTGCTGATGATATAGTCATCATGGCAGAAACCCTGGAAGACCTAAGCACAATGCTGAGTTACCTCAATATTATTTCCCAACAGGTGGGTCTTAAAATGAACATGGGCAAGACGAACATCATGTCAAATGCCCATGTCGTACCCATGCCGGTTTATGTTGGGAACGATATTATCGAAGCTGTTGATCACTATGTCTACTTAGGTCAGACGATCCAACTGGGTAGATCCAACTTCGACAAAGAGGTCAACCGACGAATCCAACTCGGATGGGCAGCGTTCGGGAAATTACGCCATATCTTCTCGACGCAGATACCGCAGAGCCTCGCAGAGGTTGCATACCGGACTATTGGTCTCATACACAAGCTCAGAGTTGGGCAGCGTGCAATGGAGAGATCTATGCTCGGTGTTTCACTACGTGATAGAATCAGAACTGAGGAAATCCGTAGAAGAACGAAGGTTACCGACGTAGCTCTCAGAGTTTGCAAGTTGAAGTGGCAATGGGTAGGCCATATAGTTCGCAGAACCGACAACCGCTGGAGAATAAAGGTTCTCGAATGGCGACCACGAACAAGCAAGCGAAGTGTGGGGAGACCCCCCACACGATGGACCGACGACATTGTAGCCATCGCAGGAAGTCGGTGGATGGAGGTGGCACAAGATCGCTCGTTATGGCGTTCTTTCGGGGAGGCCTATGTTCAGCAGTGGACTTCTAAATGCTGACATGATGATGATGATGATATAGCCCTTTTAAGTTTGTCAGCTTTCATCCAAAACGAAGATATCGATGAGATCTATTACTTCTGAAAATAAATACTTGAATAATAAAAATAAAAAAAAGTTTAATAAACGAACCGAAGTAAATTTCTTTTAAAACTTTAAGTATATTTCGTTAAAAAATATCGGTAATTTTTCCATAGAGCTCCCAAAGGTAGGTATAGTACTAAAAATATATTTTTGGTTTTTCCCGAAATCTCCACTGGTCTGGTGAGGATTTCGGGAATAATCCCCACATTACTTCCAGAAATTTCCATTATTTACCAGAAATTTGCAATGCCTCCATCCATTTATTTTGCTTATCTTCGTTATCAGGCAATCAGTAACACAAAAAAAATTAACAAGGTGGAAATGAGTTGAAACATATGAACGTCACATAATAAAATACATTGTGAAAATCCTGAAATTAAATTGAATGTAAACACTACTGATAATTATATGCTAGCAACTGTGTGAAAGGGACACAGCGACTGAAAAGTAAGTCTCTTTCAAGACCGTTTTTCCTTATAACTACATTGAATTACAAAAGAACGTTATTCAGTTGTAATAGAGTTCAAATTCATTTTTCCTCAAATGACGAGTGATCCTTCCTGTTACATAGTATACAACTTTCTTGCTTTTCACATTGTACTTTTTTATGAGTTCTGTAGTCTATGGAACCTGACATCATAATTTCTAGAGTAGTACCAATGACGAAGGAAATGTCTAATAGACAGGACTTGTCATATCACAACGTCCATGACGCATAACAACGAAACAAACAATGAATTAAAAATGGCCAACCTCATAGTGATGTGACCCAAACAACAATTCATTAGATCGAAATACTATTACTTTGTATCGATTTTATAAAAACTTTATGTACTATCTGTGATACCTTTATGACGTCAATGCGCATTTATGAAAATGGATTTGTCAAACTTAAAAGGACCATAACTCGGAAACTATTGATCCTGGACTAGTAGTTTATTTACAGAAGTGATAGATCTTATCGATATCTCCGATTTGGATGACAGCTGTCAAACTTAAAAGGGCTATAACTCTTAAATTAGCGATCCTAGACTAGTAGTTTCTTTACAGAACTGATAGATCTCATCGATACCTCCGTTTTAGATGATAGCTGTCCAACTTAAATGCCCTATAATTCTTATACTAACGATCCTAGAATCGTAGTTTACAGAAGTAATAGATCTCATCAATGTCTTCATTTTGGATGACAGTTGTCCAACTTAAAAGGGCTATAACTCTGAAACTAACGATACTAGATTAGTAGTTTCCTTACAGAAGTGATAGCTCTCACCGATATCTTGGTTTTGGATGAAATCTAATGCAAAGAAACTACTACGGATTAATAGTTTCCCCTATAAAGCCTTTTAAGTTTGAGAACTGTCATATAAAATCTCGAAGAGATCTATCACTTTTGTTAAGAAACTACTAGACTAGGATCGATAGTTGCCGAGTTATAGCCATTTTTAATTTGACAACTGTCATCCAAAATGCAGATATCGATGAGATCTATCATTGCTGTACAGTAACTACTAGTCTAGGATCAATAGTTTCCGAAATAAAGCCCTTTTAAGTTTGACAGCTGTCATATGAAATGAAGATCTCGATGAGATCTATCACTTCTGTAATGAAACTACTAGTCTAGAATCAATAGTTTCAATAATAAACCATTTTTAAGTTTGACAGCTGTCACATGAAATGAAGATCTCGATGATATCTATCACTTATGTCAAGAAACTACTAGTCTAGGATCAATCGTTTTCGAGTTATAGTCATTTTTAGTTTGACAGCTAGCATCCAAAACGAAGATATCGATGAAATCTATCACTTCTGTAAAGAAACTACTAGTCTAGACTATTGATCCTAGGATCAATAGGGTCCGAGATAAAGCCCTTTTAAGTTTGACAGCTGTCATATGAAATGAAGATCTCGATGAGATCTATCTTTTATGTACAGAAACTACTAGTCTAGGATCAATAGTTTCCGGGATAAAGTCTTAAAACCCAAGTTTAATTTGATGTCCTTGTCATTACATAATTTACATACTAAAATGGTTCAGAGACATGTACTTTACTACTTATGACACTAACTTAAGGCTTACACTCGACAATTCTGTTTAAATCGATAACAGATTAATCTTCAAACAATATCGACTTATTTTCAGAGTATCAAATTGTTCCAACACTATTTTCAATAATGAATCAAAAATGAAACAATAAATGGTTGCTAGCTGCATCATAGCAACATAATAAATATATGGCTTATAAACCTTATAGCCACTCTAGTTACTCTGTAAGTAGTACGCATAGCCCTAGTCATTTATTCATAACAATTAACAATATCAAATTATATGTCAAAGAGCAGAAAATAATAAAATCAAAAGAATACAGTACAATTTCGAATGACTAAAAAGAATATAATAAGTATTACATTTAAAGAACCTAACATCATTGAACAATTATTTATTGTAAAAAGTACAACAAAAATAGTGACACTCAAGTAATTATAAGTAATGAATGCATAACTACTACCTAACTCACGCGCGAAAAAGCTACCTCGCGCATACTGCGCGTGCGCCCGCGTAGCAAGTCTTAAATATAATTAAATAACAAATTCAAATAGTCAAAATAAATGTGTTTTTGTGTTCATGTTCACTATATCTCTTAAATGTTTTTTTTTGTTTCAAAAAAGGAATTTCAGTGACCCCATACAAAAAAATATGCAGTTTGATATTCTCTAAATTTAATTAAATAGAAATCCATAATTATAATAATTCTTGATATAAAAATTAATGCTAATCTAACTTCATAAGAAATAGTTTGAGCTACACAACGTAAACCCCCTAATAAAGCATAATTAGAATTAGAATCCTTTCAAAAATGTTATATTTTGTTTAAGGAATTACTTATTTACCTGCGCACACCTGCAGAGGGAGACGACATCGAGGTACGACAGGATCCGGAGCAGCAGCTCTTTGGGCAGCTTCCGGTTGATGTGGTTCTCATCCTCACTAGAGAATCTAGTGATCTGAAACATAACATAAAATATGGTTACAGAATTTGAACCATAACTCCTTTGTAGACAGACGCCATGTCTTGCGCCTCACCACTCTTGAAGAGAGACGCCTTTGTGGTGACCTCATCGAAACCGTCAAGATTATTAGCCACCAATACAATCTTCCAGGTTTCCGGTATACACACCAATAATACAAGTTGAACTTGTTTGTTTGTTTGGGGAGCTATCACGCCAAAACGGCTGATCCGATGTTGATGAAACTTTGTAAATACGAGGTAGGTAGGTACTCTACAATATAGAGACCAACATAAGATACTTTTATGGGAAAACTCGAAAATGTCGATTACTCACTGTAAGGAACGGAATAACGTTTCCGTGGAAACGAAATAATAACAAGTGGGTCAAAATGCATCAAGTGCGTTGGTTTTGCACATAGGATGATTTTTTCACGATAAACTGTAGTCCGCGCGGATGAAGGCGCGGGCGAAAGCTAGTATATTTTTAAGAAAAAAAAAAAAAATAAAAAAAAAAAAAAAAATTATATTAATATATATTTTTTTTTTTTTTAAAAGAAGACTCAAGACCTTCTCGAGGTTATTTTAAGAAACCTCGAGCTCTGAGCACCACTGCTAGTGCTACTGCAACTGTGACTAACTGTTGCTGTCCATAATTGGAACATGCAGTAATTATTTTAAAAAACAGACTATAACTGGTTACAAACTAAAAAACATAGTTACAAAAGTGAACATTAATGTGAAGTGACTTTCAACACTGTGCCTTTCTATCTAAGCCTAAAAAAAATATACCAAACAAGACAAGTTCAAAAACTAAAACCCGACTATGGTCAGGTAAAAAATAGCCTATGACACTCTTGCGATGAAGTCCAATCGATTTATACCTCGCTTGTTAAAATCTGACCAAGGTTTTAGTTTGAACAAATAGCTCTTCCTTTGCCTTGCCGTAGTGACAGCTGTGCAAGTGGGCCATAAAGGAATAAAATTATTATAATTGAAACAAAAATATACCACTTTTTCAAAATTCAAAATGTTTTACCAATACAAAAATACAACATTAGATATAAAAGAGTTTTTTGATGTCACTTTAGGTTGATCAATTTATGAAAATGTTATCAGTTAACTTGCATAAAAGTTTTTTTTTAAGCAAGTCTTTTTTTTACAAGTCATCACTAGTACCAAGATCAAAGAAATCATTGAGACAAATCAAATGAGCCCAAACTCAACAGGGTTTCAACATTTGATTGTTCAGTTCCTGTGACTACCTTCCGGCACCATCATCAGACCAGCACAATGGTACCACCATATTGTAATATCATCTGAACTACACGAGTATGCAAAATTTCAGCTTCATTAGACGTCATTAAGTGGTTCAAAATTAACTTGCAAGATTTGCCCCAAATATACTAACACTGTAATATACTACTAAACCAATTTTGATCAATTTTATACAGTACCACACTGTAGGGTAATTCTTCAAAGTAAAAAATAATGATGTCCCACATCAATTACCTCTCCGTCCACTTGGCTCCCCTAACATTTTCCCCTTTCCTTTGATCCCCTGGGGATTCATTTGGATTATTTGTCCACACGGATCCCCTGGACAAGAAAAATCACTGTAAGATCCCCTGGGGGATTTATTTGGACTGGGACATAAATAAAAAACAAAAATAAATCAAAATACAGAGGGTGTCCTCATGGTCCAAGGTTAGAATGTAACCTGCCTCGTCAATTCCCATTGTCCCCCAGTGGTGGATATCGAAAATAACCATGTGCCATTGTCCCTCACTACCTAAGTGACAGGTGTCAAAGTCATACGTCAACCCTGTTAAAATCTCATCAATACCTTCGTTTTGGATGACAGCTGTCAAACTTAAAAAGGCTATAACTCGCAAACTCTTGCATTTTCTTCACAGAAGTGATAGATCTTATCAATATCTTCGTTTTGTATGACAGCTGTCAAACAAGGGCTATAATTCTGAAACTATTGATTATCAACTAGTAGTTTCTTTACAGAAGTGATAGATCTCATCAATATCTTCGTTTTGGATGACAGTTGTCAAACTTAAAAGGGAAACTATTGATCCTAGACTAGAAGTGATAGATATCATAGATATCTTCGTTTTAAATGACAGCTGTCATTCACTAAGTACATGATTATCGGGTGGCAAGCAAGTGGATAATTTAGCTTTTTCCTGAAACCCCCACCGGTGGGGACCGTCTGGTGGGGATTTCAGGAATAATCCGTTCATTTAGTCAAAGTACGTTAAAAAACAAGGTACTTAGCTCATGTCAATAAGTTTGAAAATCGTCTGTTTCCCCACTCCTTACCTTTTATTCCCCCAGCCCCTCCCATCACTTCCCCCAATTTTTTTCCTTTTGTGAAGTCGATATGTAATAATATTAGTGTGTAGATGATTTCTACGCTTCCGCATGATGGCTCATGCGGAAGCGTGTTGCCTCCCTGTTGCTCCATTATGTAAATTAAAATTTAATTACACCAGTTTTTAAGCAAACCCTAAGCTATCTAACAGTGAAAACCGCATTGCAATAGATCCAGTTGTTTTTACATGATGCACGAACAAACACAGAGACACAATTGTTATTAATGTTATATTTTTGTTGAGTAACCTATTTTAAGTAAAATAGACATATTTTTTAAATTATTTTCTTTTTACAGATTTTTTGGTACACTTACTTTTTTATTATAAGTACTAGCTTTCCCGCCCGCGACTTCGTGTGCGCGGACTACTGTTTATCGCGAAAAAAACTTCCTATGTTCTTCTAGCATATTAAAAACCAATGCCAAAGTAAACTTGTATAGCATCAATGCTCTTGATGTTTTCAGACATACTTGTTATTTCGTTTCCATGGCAACCGTTTCTTACAGTGAATAATCAGCATTTTCCCAGTTTTCCCATGGAAACCTGCAATTTTTAGTTTTAAACGAATCCTATGTTTTATTCGGGTATAATTTCATCAAAATCCATCCAGCCGTTATCGTGTGCAAGCTCCCCAAACAAACAAACAAACAGACAAAGTTTCACTATTGTACATTGGTATGGATAGATTGTTTACTAGATGTACCCATCTAGAAAACAAATTAAATAAATTAAAATAATTAAATCTCATTGTATAGTTTTTTCATTCTGTGTTGATTGTTGTTTTGTTTGGTTCCTCTGGAGTTTGTCAGGCCACCTGAAGGCCTCTGACATAGCTTAACAACTGCTATGAATAATTAAGAGCCAGGACAGTCAGCTTAATTTGCCCTCAACAGAGGGATGGAAATCGGCACATAACATAGAAAAATCATTGGTGCAGAGCCAAGAACGAAACCCAATATCGGTCTATTCTAACATGCTCTAGTATTCAGCTTGGTACTATCAGTCAAGAAGAGGTAGAGGGAAGAGGGTGTTATAAGTTTGAAGCTAGTAAGCGCATGTGCCGTGTGGTCCCTAGGCTAAGTAATGGGTTCACCTTTTCTCACCCGGCAGGTGCTGCAGGAAACAATAATCGCATTCAGGAAATAGACAGCAAAATTTTCGTGAGTATCAACATCTACTGTAATCACTGAAATGCCTGCAAGCAAGCATAGCAAAAAGCCCCCTATTATGGAGGAAGCCTATGTTCAGCAGTGGATGTCTTCGGCTGACGATGCAATGCAATCATGAATAAAATATGGATATAATATTTTTCAACATCTGTCTGTATGTTCTCGCATGATGTAATAAGTACTAGACTAATTGAAATGCGGTTTTTACTGTTGTATAGCTTAGATTTGATCGTAAAATCATCATCAATCTGATGAGAAGCAATTGATTAAAAAAGTATTTGATGGCTGGGCCACTTATATTTTTTCTGGATATTTTCCCAGAAAACTGACCATGCAGGCGAAACCGCCGGGCGCAGTTAGTAGCTATATAATTAAGGTCTTTGAAGTAAGGTACCCTAAAAGTGTAACTACTTAGAGCCTGAGTTTCACAATCTTTTGATAATTCTTTATCTTACACATGATTACACATTTAATACCTACTTAGATAATGTTTGTTTATTTTAATTAATCTTCTAAATAGGTCACTAAAAATAAAGGTCAACTCAGGCCAACTGACGATTCCAGTCAAACATTATGACAGATTGTTCAAAGGAATATGGCAAAGGAACCAGCTTAATCTACCTCATTCAGGTATTACTTTAGACCTCACAAATTAATGAAACAATCAGTGTAACGGGACAGCGCGGGTTGAGCGTCCGTAAACAGAGGTCATTTACATTGTAATGAACAAAGGCGCACGTCGCACATATCCGGCTTGCCCTAGCGCTACCGCATTCAAATACTCAATAGAAAATACATAACAACACAAAAATGCGTAATACCGAAAGTAAGGAATTATAAAAAAAGAAGTATTAAAAATAGAACTTTGTTAGCGCGCTGCATCATCGCGGGGAGAATCCCATCCCATCACTTCGCACTTGTGTAATTTCGCTGTAGAACCAACGTGGTAGGACTTTTAACTTTTGAGAACAAAGAAACCGGCCCCTAACACCTTTGTCAGCTGTTTCCATCAAAATAAAAACACAAACATTGCTACCGCGATCGATTTCTTACCTCGAATTTACTTCGCCCCGAGTGGCTCATATTCGGATACGGTGTTATTTTAGCCACAATGCCTGTTTTCACTCGCTCGTCGATCAAAAATAAACAATACGCGGCCACGGCGTAACTCGAAACAAGTATGGTGGAAATTATTAGTTTTTCGCGACACAAACAAACGAAACCACGACGGACGACCGTATTTCTTTTGTTATTTATCTGACTGTGACTGGCCGTGGCCGGTGGGTGGCCGGTGTTGCCGCTTCAGCGGTGAAGTTTACCTGAATCAACTTATCAAATTATTTATCCAGTTTACCCAACGACAGCTGGGACGACAGTAAGAAATGTGTCTTATAAAGTTTACCACAACAAATCAAAGAATATATTCTCAAGTATTTGTAGATGTTCTTTGTGCCTTCTTTAGGCGCATTCCATCTAAAGCAAAAAAGATCTAGCAATGTGAACTTTTTTAGCCCCAATGTCGTTCCACAAGCCCTCCGATACTAGCACAAATAACAAACGTCAAACGTTCCACAATGCAAAATGTTAACATTTTTAGCTTCGGAAACTAGCATCGTCAGACCCGTAGACAGAGAAACCAACAGACAACTAGATAGCTTCCATCGCACTCATACAACAGACAGACAGACAGATAGACAGAGAAGAACTTATGCATAGTTCTTGTGAAGAAATGAGACAGAAGGATATGATCTTTTGTTGCAGGTCGCGAGCTGTTTTTATCAAGTTCAGGGGCCCTACCACATAACTTAGCTTCAATCGGATTGTCAGTATCGATATCACTAATGCCTTGCGATAGAGTCGAAATTGCTATGAAAAAAGTGATAATCCGATTGTAACCAAGTTCTGTAATCGGGCTGCATCACACCTCTGTGCTAAACACAAACCATAACCAAAGCATAGTTTGTGAGAAAATTATTCACCTGGGTGTGTTGCCTGCATTTGAGATGAATGTTCCCTAGACTCTTTTATTATTCTGTACCCAAACTACACTTTTTTTTAAATAAAGTGATTTAATTGCTTTGGTTCTCATTTGTATCAATAGTAAATTCAATATAATGTTATATCTTACGATGTTGTTAATATGTATACAGAATATAAAGTTTATTCGAGAGAACAAGAGCATCTACAACTACTTAAATGCCTTAACCATTAGAGCTACATACATAAAAACTGTTTGAGCCTTGTCATAGGCCCTCTGGCGGCCTGACAAACTTTGACACCAAAGGCCCAGCATTACCTCATACGACAAACAAACAAACTGTGTGAGAAGACCTTCCGTGGATTTTGGAGACAGTTTGATTAAAATTTAAAGAATTCGGAAAAAAAGTGTGAAAGAGAAATGGTAATATTAACAAAAAATGACTTTTTTTCTATTAAAATTAGCGTCTATATGAGATTAATATTAGTTAGAGTAGGTACTAAAAAAGTTCAATAATATTGAAAGGTTATTCCCATAGATTTGAGTACAAAATGATTGCAGAAATTCAAAGTGTGACAAATAAACATAGTAGAAAAAAAACTGATCACTGTCAAAAAGACCGCACAGCTATATTCCTGTCTAACTTATTGCAGTAAGACAGGAAGAGAGCTGGTCGGTCGGGAATTAATGATTTATTTACATTATGGGCGTATTTTTGCAATGTTTTCGCTGCGACACCGCGTACTTAGGTTGACACGCACTATTTAAGACCATGGTCACCATAATGTTGCATATCACCAGTATTGTACACTTTTTCATGCATGATACACCATATTTAATCTATTTATTTTACGCTGATGGCCCACCATGGATGACAAAGATATATAATTATACTGAAAGCATGTTCAATACAAAATAATTGTAGAAATTGTAAAAAAGCTTTCTGTAGTTTCTATTACCCTTATCCATATTAGTCCCATAAAGATTCGATCTTTTTATGGAACGAGATCGTACAACACCTAAAATTATTTAAAATCTCATTTTTCGTAAATCTGTAATGTCTCTATAACCCATCAATAGCCTATAATATAATCTTGAATCTGGGATTGCTTAAAATCAGAGTAAAAGTTTTGATATGGCAGCACACCCACCTATTGTTCTATCTCACAAGTGGCACGACAACCAAGTGTCTAATGGATTATCTGTCTACGGTCAGACTCATGTTGTTTTGTGGGTTCGGAATGCTACTTTTAGACAAGTGACAAAATTTAGCGGCAGAGCATGTAATTTTAAATAAAGGTTTTGCGGTTTTATGTGTAAGTTTTTCGATAATGCTTTTCATTTCCTATTTTTAAATTACTTGGGATGAGGGAATGGTGCTACAAAAGTAAAGCAGCAACACGTTTCACTTGTAACGGATGATCCAAATAGTTTCCTATATTGGCAACCCTGTAAAAAAAGTTGTAGATAATGGCGCGTATTTGAAATGTCAAATGCTAGTATATTGTTTAATATATAACATTTACGATATCAATTGCATAACTAGGGCTCAACGTGTTAAAATTGTTCAGTTATTCTACAGAAATAACAATTCTGTAAAAAAGTGTATAGACTTTAAGATGATGGACAAAACAATCGTCCTACTGAGCGAACAATTCGCAACATCGTAAAAAATATTGAAAAAACTGGAAGAATTGGAGATAGGGTGAGCCGTGTGAATCGTCGTGGCATGCGTTCAGCCGAGAATATTGATGCTGTGAGCGATAGTGTGGCCGAAGATCCAGATTTATCAATTCGTCGTCGTTCGCAGATTTTGGGCCTTTCCTAGGCGGCGTATTTTGCATAAAGACTTGCTCTTCCACCCGTATAAAATACAGAAAACTCAAGAACTGAAGCCCAGAGACCATGAACAGCGAAGAACTTACGCGGATTGGGTATTAGCGCAGCAGGAAGTTGATGCAAATTTTCCGAAGAAAATTTTCTTTTCCGATGAAAATTTTCTTTTCCGATGAAAATTTTCTTTTCCGATGAAGCACATTTCCTACTGACTGGGTATGTTAACAAACAAAACTGCCGCATTAGGGGGGAGGAAAATCCTTACGTGATACATGAGACATAATTGCATGCCCAAAAAGTTAGGTACTGTATGGTGCGCGTTGTGGTCAGGTAGTGTGATAGGGCCTTACTTTTTTGAAAACAATGAAGGTCAGACAGAAACAGTGAACGGTGAGCGATATAGGCGTATGATAACCTATTATTTTTGGCACTAAATTGCGGATATCCATGTGGAAGATAAATGGTTTCAGCAAGACGGCGCCACACATCAAGAGAAACGTTGGATGTTTTGCGTGACAAGTTCAGAGGTCGCATTATTTCTCGTCATGGTGACATTAACTGGCCGCCAAGATCATGCGATTTAACGCCGTTAGATATTTTTCTATGAGGTTTTCTTAAGAGTCGGGTATATATCGACAAACCTGCAACGTTGGAGAACCTAAAAACTAACATTCAACGAGTTTTAGCTGAAATAACACCTGAAACATGCGAAAATGTCATAGAAAACTACCTACCTTAGACGAATCGACTCCTGTAGAATGTCGGCCATTTGACCGATGTAATTTTTCGTATTTAATTTAAAACACTAAATATTTCAGTAGTAAAAAAGTACTAGTACAGTTTTGCATAGTAAGTACGAGTTTTTCTTTTAATAAAAGTTAGGAAACTTAAATTGGCTCACCCTTAAGAAGTTCCGCCGTGCTAATATTGCTGGTTTTTCGAGAGAAACGAACGCTCATTGAGCGCTAGTCATTCATGTTAGCACAAATGGTATTTGGAACGTGGAACGCGGCATTTGTAACTCGGGTTTTTCCACGAAAGAAGGCCGAGTAAGCCAAAGAGTATAATCTATATTAGATAAAATAAAATTGAAAAGAGGTAGTTTGTGAGGTTGTAGGGTACGTATTCCCGTATCTCCTGTATACGTTGATCGCAATAAAACAAGTGACACTAAATTCATTATAAATTTTAATGTTCGTTCGTTAAATACCAACAAAAAGATCTCTTATTTATATCAAAGTAAGTTTGAGCAAATACTAACTACCTAGACAAATTGGACGGAGCCGAGATTTTAATAAAATAAACAACAAATTAAATTTGAAGTTAATTTTATTGGTCTTTTGACCGTACAATTCAAGCGAAGATAAAATAATGACAATTTGTACTTAGTAACTTCCTTATATAACTTTTATAAATGCGTAGGCGATTTCTAGTACATTCTTCATTTGCAATAACAACTAAGTAGTTACATTTCTCATACTTTAGCGAGAAAAACATCTAAGTACATAAATGCTTATTCAGCTATGCGCAATTAAATCAAATCAACATGTAGAGTACCTCTACTGCGCATTATTCATAGAAAAACAACATAAGTACAAAGAGTGCTTACTTGGTACTTTCACAATCAAAGGAAGTACCTACTTGTATGATTAAATATGTCGCAATTGGACTTCGGTAAACAACGGTGGGTTTGTGGTACATATAACATCTCCACCCTGAGATTGAAAATTATCTGAAAGTTCATTTTCTGAAGTCAGATTATTTTCAATTTTACATAATTTCAAAATCTTATTTTTATATTTTATAATAAAGTATACAATAGTAAAAATCATTATAATATAAAGTATTAATGTCCATAAACTAACACTTTTTATTTGCACTTTATTGACCATTTCACTCATTTCACTATATTCACTGTTTTTACTTTTCTTCAAAATATAATTCAGCATTTGTAGATTTTCCATGTTTACTCCATCTAAGTTAACAGGTTTTCTTTTGAAATTATTTGTAGCTGGAACACTTGGTAAATTTATCAATGGTAGTTTAGGAATATGTAAGTTCATTCCTCTGAACGATTTCTTCCGTAGAGTAATATCTTCAACTTGTATTTTACAATTATCGTCCAAGGTTAAAATATAAGTACCAAGGATTTTCTCTCGAGTAATCTCATTTTCACAGGTTTTTGTCAAGTACGTTTGGTAACTTGCAAAAATTATCCATATGTTCATTTCAATTTGTTGAACTTTTATCTCTGAAGTTTCGATTAAAATTTGAGAACACGACGTAATATTCAACGTAAATTTCATTAAATCAGTTACATTTATCTTGTTCCAATACGACTGCACAACTTTCTTTACAAAGAAATAATTTCTCATCAATCTCGTTGCATGGCTTGGAGAGCAATGTGATAGAGTTCAAATCCTTCACGAGGATAAAAGGATATTTAGGAAATATCAAGGATGTAATATTATTAAAAGTATCAAGGATAGGTAAGGGGAATAACTGGTAATATTTGTGTTTTTGCGTACAATTGGAATTGCCAGTACAAATGTAATTTGCCTACCCTTAATATAAGCTTTTATCTCTATATTTTGCTCTATATTAACTAAATTTTCATAATTAACAGGGAAAATTAATGTATCTGTTCTCTCAATATTTTTTAACAATTCAAAAAATTCATTAGTATCAACTATTGATCTATGTAATATCTTATTTTTACTTAATGCGATTGCTGTATCAATCTCATCTAACTTAGAAATAATTATTTGAAAATTATGAGTTATCAAACTATAAGCATGAGATACTTTATTTTCAAAATCATTTATTTTACTTCTATTCAATGCTTTCTCTATATCAATTAAATTATTCTCAAATTGTATAAAATTATAATAAGAAGTATTAGTAAAATTTACAAAACCATCAACCATTTCTGCAACCAAAGTAACTTTCTTTGAAATAGCATCTTGCATAGTTTTAATTTGATTAATTAATTCATCATATTTGATTGCGTCATCATTATCCATATTTCCAGTTATCAATTTAATTATTGATCCTAAAGGATTTACAAGTCCTCTTTTAACACGTAAAGTTGGGACAAATTGCTCATACCTTTCTAAAGTTAAGTTTTTAATAAATTCAGTTTGTATTTTATCATCATTAAAATTAATCGTATAATTAACTTTATCTCTTAAATATATGTTTAAATCTTTCAACTTATTTATGTTAAAATATAAATCATCTTTAATTAAACTTAAGTCTAATACCTTAATTAACTTCCATTTATCATATTCTAAAATTGCATTTCCTTTTTTAACAGGCGATATTGCAGGATTATTTTCAATCCTTTGTAGCTGAATAGCTAGTCCTTGGGTCATCAGTGTCAGGATGACGAATCTGTGGACGTTTAATATCTTTTATTGGAACCTTAGTTTTACGACCATTTATTATTACAGGGACAGTTATAACGTATTATTTCTCCTGTCACTTGTGCTTTTTGATATCTAGGACTATCTTTACTTCGCCTAGTATTAACTCCTTTTATAAAAACTTTATCACCTAATTTTATATTAAATTTATTTTCTCCGCCTCGTTTTTCTTTAATTCTTTCTTTCTTTTCAACTAACTTTTCCGTTAGATATTTATAAAGATATTTTGTTCTTTGTGCGTGCTCTTTAACTAATTGCTGAGTAAAATATTTATCAAAGTTTACAGCAAACATACTACTTGAATCCGTATGTCCAAATACTACTTCAAATGGTGTTTATTCTAAAAGCTGGCTGGTTTTTGAGTATTTTTTTTTTATTTTTCATTTGATATTGTGTTTGGAAATTCACCTCTTCTATCACAACACTTAGAGCTTGTTCTAAAGTAACGCAACTTTTCAGACGCACAAATCGAAGTAAATCTTCAGATAAATTGTACATAAATACATATAATGCAGTGCTATTAAATTAAATTTATAAAATTATTATTCAATTAAATTCACTTTTGCAATCAAAGAACTTCTCACATTTTGAATACGGTGGCAGAAATCGATGTAGGATTCGTCATTTTTAATTTTAAGACTTTCAAGTTCAATAGCAATACATTGTTCTGACCTTGGGTCGCCAAAATGTTGAGTAAAAGTATTTTACAATTGTATCCATGTTGTAATATCGCAACGTTCACTTAATAATGAGGCTGCTCTGCCTATAAATCTACTTGAACTAACATGAAATAAATATAACTCTTGTGCTGCAGTAATTTCGGTTCCACTTAAGCTACGCACATATTCACATTTTGAAATAAATAAATTTAATAATTTTTCATTCCCATCAAATTTAGGAATCAATTTCAAAATTTCATTCGTTATAATCCTCATAGGTTCCATTTAAAATAAAGTATGCGTTTGTACAATATAACACATAAAACACACAAAAATTCAAAATATAATTAAAGAAAAGCACATAAAAGTTCAATAAAAACACTTCAAAAATCAATAAAAGCACATAAAACTCAATAAATTCACATACAACTCAATAAATTCACATAAACATTCAATAAAGACATAAAAAACAATAAATTCACACAAAATTCAATAAAAACGCATAAAAAACAATAAATTCACATACAATTCAATAAAAACGCATAAAACGTCAATACATTCACAATAAAATCAATAAAGACACATAAAATCAATAAATTCACATAAAAATCAATTATGACGCATAAAAAAATCAATAAATTCAAATTAAAATCATAAATTCGCATACAATAAATAAAAAAATAACAAGTGTATTGGCAATGTTTGTCCAAAAACACTAAGGGTCGAATAGCAGGGCAAGAATACGGAAAGTGAATGATTTTTGACTCACTTAAAACCGCTCGATCCCATGCTTCGGTGATTATTCCACTAGCTGAATTATTTCTCAACTCCTTTTCCCAATACAGTCATATTTGTTTGATTCGAGTATTTTTTCCGTGGATTTGTCAGGAACACACTGAAGTTATTCAGGACAGCTACACCAAATATGTAAGGTTGCGCCAGACAAATTATATTTCACAATTTTTGAAGTAAGCGCCGGACAAATTAAATTTCCACGACTTTAAAAAAAAAATACAACCGGCTGCGCCAGACAAATTGGACGGAGCCAAGATTTTAATAAAATAAACAACAAATTAAATAATAAAGTTAATTTTATTGGTCTTACTTTTGAATTCATGCGAAGATAAAATAATGACAATTTGTACTTAGTAACTTCCTTATATAACTTTTATAAATGCGTAGGCGATTTCTAGTACATTCTTCATTTGCAATAACAACTAAGTAGTTACATTTCTCATACTTTAGCGAGAAAAACATCTAAGTACATAAATGCTTATTCAGCTATGCGCAATTAAATCAAATCAACATGTAGAGTACCTCTACTGCGCATTATTCATAGAAAAACAACATAAGTACAAAGAGTGCTTACTTGGTACTTTCACAATCAAAGGAAGTACCTACTTGTATGATTAAATATGTCGCAATTGGACTTCGGTAAATAACGGTGGATTTGTGGTACATATAACTACCTACTTAAGTACATACATTTAAAAAAGTTGTGTAATCATAATTATATATATTTAAAATTGTGCAATTATTAATAATCTCGCAGATTCTCGCGAGTTGAATATTCAAAAACTTGTAACGCATAAGTCGGGTAAACTGACCAAACAATGATTTAAATTAAACCGACGGTAAAAAAGCTTTTAACCTTCAAATGTCCCGTGACACATACGGGGGCAATGAGATTTTACCAATAGAGACGTCATACCCATTTTACAACACTAAAAACACGGCGAAATTGTACTTTAGTCTTGTACTATTATTTTTTCTGTGCTATAGCTACTTACATAGAAGTTAAGTAACTATATTTGCATCACTGACGAGGCTAAAAGATCACAGAGATATACAAAACCGCGTCGTCAGAATGAGATAACCATATGTTCTCAGTTACAATGAGTTTCATTGAGCGGCCGATCACCAATCACAGCCGATGACGGCCTGTGATGTCATTTGCGTCGGCTAGCAGCTAGAGTAAACTGGGGCAAAACGGATAGAAGGGTTTATTCAAGATTAAAACAAAATGTTTTTTTTTGTAAAACAACCACCGAACCATTTTATTATCCAATAAAATCGCTTGTTTCAAGCTGTTTTCAACCTAATCCAATACAAATAGAGTTGCAACTCCGCTAGACTCCCCGACTGAAGATCGTCAGCCGTGGGCTTTACGGGTCGGAGCGCAGACTGATGATCGTCAGCCGTTGGTAAGCCCCAACATCGCCTAGCATCATACGAACTAACAACGCTGTGCGCTATTATCGCGTTCTCTCTGTCGCTCTTACACGTAACTCGCTACTTGTCTCGTTCGTGTAGGTGGCGAAGCGGCAACATCGCAGCAGTTGATTTAGAGTAAAATTAAATTTATTATTTTCCATTTACATTATCGTAAACAGTACTTAAAAATGAAAAGACACAACTCACAAGATGGCATTTTTGATTAATTTTTCAAGTTTCGGAAGTCGCATGTATTTACGTGTTGCGTCGTTGCCACTCTGCTTGGGACTAAGTCGACACAAGCTGATTAGCTTGTGTTTGCTTTGCCACGCAGAGCGGGGTACAACGTATCTACCTCAGTTTATATATAACATCATTGTACGGGGGTGCCATGCGCACGCGCGTGGAGGTTACGTGTGGTGTGGACACTGTAGTGTCTGTAGCATATATTAGTCTTTGACTATATATGTACTGTGTCTGTAGTATGTAAGTAGGTTCATATCCTATCCTACTTATAATTTACAACATTTGCAATTATCATCGTTCACTCTTATTTGAATGTGTATGTACCCAAATAAAACATAGGTGAGTGGTTAGTACTATTATTTATTTTGTGAATTAGGTTACACATTAAACATTTTTAACTTTTATATGGATATTTCAATTATTTCGAATAGGAACCCAGTTTTTTGCATTCTGATGCAAATGTCCATAGCACCCGTATACTTTACGGGTAAAAGCTGTGCGCCGTAGAAGCCGTGAGCCGCATTACGCTTCAGTTTTTTCAATTTTTTTCATTACAAATGGATCAGCAATGGGATGCTCAACCTTATCGAACGGGTAGTACTTATGATCCTGCCAAAATGAAGGCACGATCATTCTGGAATTGGAATTGAAGCTGTTAATTCGTTCTATTTCTTCTTCAGTGAGGTCGAAGTCGAAAACTTCGAAATTTTCGCGCTGCCTTTTTGGGTTGACTGATTTCGGTAGCGGTACTACGTTTTTTTCAACCTGAGAACAAACAATACACAACATTACAAATATAAAGGAAATTGATGAAAAACAAAAAAAAAACTCTTTTGGAAAATAGTTTTCCTGAGCTTTTTCGTGAGAGCAAATGAGAAAAGAAAACGTAATTTGTTGTGCACGAAATGTTGTGTTGGGATCGAAAGAGTCAATCAAAGGATATTTTCTTGCCATGTAATGTTACATGTACAGTGGGTACCTAACTTAAATTAAAGGAACACCAAGAAACATTACATTTAATTTAAAATCAATGTATATAATGTAAATTATGTCAATAATGTTGAAACATGTTATGTATTATTTATTTTATCTTACGGATTCCGTACTTCAAACAATATCGGCATTTTATAGTAACAAACAAAACAGACACAATAACTATATAAGTAAAAGAAAATAACAGGGAAGAGAAATAAATGGAAATTTAACCTGTGAACTTGTGTACCGCGACTCCGCGACTGACTCGTCTGCTCTTACATTGTTATTCTATTGTTATAAAAATGCCCGGTACTGGATAGATTAATTACTTGGTGTTCTTCACAATAAAATTACTTGACAAGAATGGTCCTTTTGATTAACCCTTTTGATCGGTACGACAAAAATAAAGGATCTAACAGAAAACAGTTTTAATACAGAAACATTCACGTCGCCGCGTCGCTTGTTTTGACTTGTCTTAATATATATATTTTTATAACGGACTAGGCAATCGGCTGACCACGATCTCACCTGATGGAAAGCGATGATGTGGTCGAAGGTGTGGCACGCTTGCCTAGTAGATACCTATTCACTCTTGACTTGAACACACCTGGGTTATAATTTACCGGAAACACTGAAGAGGGCAGGGCATTCCACTCCTTTGCAGTTCTTATAATAAATGAAGAAGCGCAACGCTTCGTTCTCGTGCGAGGCATTTCAACCATAAAAGGGTGGCGCTTTGCCGGTCGTCTAGTTGTACGGTGATGGAAAGGTGACGGGGGAATCAGATTGTGCAATTCTTGTGCACACTCTCCATAGTGCAATCTGTAGAATACCGAAAGGCTTGCTACCTCACGTCGATGCGTCAGACTTTGAAGCTTGACTCTTTATAGAGAGTCATCCCCAATGAGCCTGATAAATACATTCACGCATTTGAATCCAAAGACTCGAGCTGATACTTTGGCAGAACTGTCCCAGAGGTGGCAGCAGTACTCCATACAAGATCGGACCTGTGCTTGATAAAGATTCAAAAGCTGTTCCAGTGTGAAGTACCTACCGTCTAACCTTAGACAAAATACCTATTTTTTTTTGCAGCTACCTTTGCTTTGGATTCAACATAAGACCCAAAATTCAGGCTTGATGTGAGTTCGACACCCAAAAGCTCCAGATGGTCGCCTATTATTATTCATTTATAAAGTCTTTATTTTTAAGATATATTATAGGTAAGTTCTACGGTTACATAATTTCCCAAATTCTTATTTTCATGAGATTTTCTCCCCGAATTCTACCCTTTATTTTTCTAATTCAACCCTTTATTTTCAAGCCACTCACCGACCACCTCAGCACGACTTGCGCCGTGGTCTTGCCGTACTTCTCAGCAATTGCCACCAGCACAGGATCGTCCGACTTGGGGCCGGGGAACATTACTCCGTAGCGCATCACGAGCGTCCCCAGGGGGCTGTACCCCATCACCACGATGTTGTGGGCACGGCAGAGGGCGATCAGCTCTGTCTGAATGATCGAGGGGTGGACCTGGAAAGTGAAACATTTTTTTGCTGTGATATAATTTCTGTAACGGTCTTTGATAGAATTTATCCATAATATTTTAAAAACGAAACTAACTTTGTATCTCTGTTTGTTTGTTACCTATTCACGACTAAATAAATGAACAGATTAAATTTAGAAGGGAGATAGTTTGATCCCTGGGTATGGGATACTTTTATCGTGATAATAAACGCGCGGTCGTAGTCGCGGGCAAACGCGATAGATAAGCTCAGGGCAAATTAGATAGATAAGCTCTTTAATGGGACACCACAAATTATAACAAAACAATATCTCACAATAGTATCACAATGGGCGGCTTTATAGGTACCTCAAAGCAATCTCTACCATACAGCAAACACAGCTCTTCATGTATTTCAGGCTGTAATGTGTCTGGCTTCACGCTGCCTTCCTACAACGTTCTCTGCATGTGTTGGTGTGTTTTCTCCAAAACACAGCTGTTCCTACCTCAATCCTCAAAGTTGCTGGCTTCACACTACCTTCCTTCATCACTTTCTGCTTCTGTCTTGATGTTTGCTCCAATAGTACCTCAATTTTACAGTTTCTGACTTCACGCTGCCTTCATATTCCTACCTCAATCTGCAGTGCTGCTGGCTTCACAGTCCCCGCCTTCAGCAATCTCGTCATCTGTTCCATGTTGAAGTTGGAGACGCCGATAGACTTGGCCAGGCCCAGACGCAGTACGTCCTCCATCCCGCGCCAAGTCTCCATGTAGTCCACTTCCGAGAAGGTGTAGTCTTCCTAAAAATTGTAAGTAGCACAATATACACCTACTTTAAAAAATAGAATGTAGGTATGTAAAAGGCGGTAGGATGGTAATCTAAAGTAAGACACAAAGTTTTTTCCATAAACAAGGAAGTATCGTTTTATAGGTTGACATATGACAATAGTTTGCAGGATTTCAAACCAGGTTGTTACAAGGCCGTAGAGGTCATCTGGTTCGGTTTAAATCCAATAAACCCTAAAAACTCCCGAGATGTGTCATCGTTACCGCGCTATTTGCACACGGATAGAGGGACAAAAAAAAACATTGCAATGCAAAAGTGCCCCGCATATATTATTATTTGTAGGTGGTTGGTATGAATAGGTAGGTAGGTACTTATCACTCGCGTTACATTTCAAACCCAAATAAGACTCAACACTTAACAAACTGAGACCTTAGCTTTATTTTTTAGTAGTATAGTTGTTATTAACTTACATTAAGTGCAAATGGCCAGTGAACTAAGTACAAGTCGACGTAGTTAAGTTTCAGTTTTTCCAGTGACTCCCTGAGCTCTTGCGCCACCTGTTCTCTCTTGTGATGGGTGTTCCAAAGCTGAAACAATAGTTACAACATCATCAGCCTGAAGACATTGCTGTGCATGGACCTCCACATAGAACGACACATCGAGCGATTGCTTGCTGTTAGAGTCCAATTGCTCCGTGAGGAGGCGTTTACTCTAAAATGGACGACGATTGTCGTAGCATTTTGCGAGTGTTTTGCGAGTGGGCAAGTCGTCAGTCAACCTCGTGGGGTCCGTCCTAGGCCACAGAATAAATAATAGTACAAACCTAGGCTCCGTCTTCAAGTTAGTGGTCGCCACTAGAGAACCTTTGTCCCTCTTAATCTTAATTAATGTATACCTAGCCAAAAATCAGAGCGGGCCGAAAACTTTGTGGGCATTTGAGACTGTTTGTTTGTCGTATAGATATTGCGAGGCAGGTTGTGAGGCCGTCCTAGGGCCTATGACAATCAATAATAGTCGGGACCGATAGCTTGACGTGCCCTCCACTGATCTAATACTAATCTTTCCATTCCATCTATTCAAAAAAACGCTGAATGGTTCCTCGATAAGTGGGAGCAAAGTAGGTATTTTCTGTTCAAGACTTTCAGAGAGGGCAGTAATGAGTTTTGAATTTGGAAGATGAATTTTGTTCATTTGGCCGCGTGGCGCGCTGTCTGTATTTAAAAAAAAAAGCGCGTAAATTCCGATATCATCGTCACGGAGACAAGGAACATTGACAATACAAAAACTAAATAATTTTACGAAAATGAATTCATCAAGTTCAAGTAGCGAAAGTATTATACTACTTAAACTTGAAAATGTAAGAAACGTATTATTATGTGATGCGGAATCTATGTATTACCAACTAAGTCCCGGGAAAGATATTTGGTAGCTTTAAATAACAATTTATTCAGTGGGAAAACACATTTTGGAGGTCAGTATAAATAATGACCTTCTAATCGAGATCTACACCATATTTATAACACAATATCTGAAGATACTGTCTCCGGGACATTTATCAAAGAAGTCCAAAGTGAATATAAATATTTAGCTAAGCTATTAAATAAATATATGAGTTGTAAAGTATCTAAAAGCGCCTTTTTTATTTATTTTCCTCATAGTGGGGGATGAAAGGTAGAGTGTATCTATCACTCGGACGCAATATTATTTTTTCTCGGGCGACGTATATTAAGCTTGCTACGTTCAGGATTCTACTTAAAAATAGAATCCTTCACTCCGTTCTGGATTCAAAATAGCGCCCTCGCCGTAATCATATTATTTTGCTCCCTTGTCAAACAATCTACTTACTATTGGTGCCTTCCACAAGCACGGAGCAATGGAAATCCATTAAATTAGATAAGTCATTGGTGCGAACGGATCTACGACCTAATCCGGTATCGTTAGATTCTAACGCACCCTTATACATCTCTTGACCACCATCGCTCATTTGAGAATGAAAAACAATGTAGGTACCAAGTTTACGAGCGCACTGCAGTGACGAGCAAGGTTTTACAAACAATGTTCTGGATGACACTGCAATTGTTTTGATTTGAATAGAAGCAAGTTAAGAACTAAGTCCCGACTACGAAACAACCCATCATGCTACTGTTATTAGAAAATGGCGTCCAAATGTTGCAAGTTTCGTGAGCACGTGCGCGCATCAGGGTGATTCTCGGGCGCGTGAGATTAGCTTTCGTACATAATGACGTCAGATCTTCTATACTCCAGAAATTTTGTGAATCGTATGAAAGGCAATCTCACGCGCCCGAGAATCATCACTCTAGGCGAGATCATTTCTTCGGGCGTTTTCAGCAGTACGGTTATTTAGCCCGGTCCCGGACTTTTCGTCTCGACAGTTCGGTGATGCAATACCACCGGACTACTGAGCCCGATAGTTCGGTATGATAATACAGGACCTTCGATGTCGGAAAATATAATTAAATATTGTTATTTTTTAATGTCTCGAGAATGTCTTTAATGTGCATTCCTACGAATTCAAGTATTTTAATAAATAGTGAGCCTGTAGACCTTGTGCAGTCATCCACATTTTTGGGTATTACTGTAGATTCAAAATTACAGTGGGGTCCTCACATATCGTTGTTAGCTGGTAGATTGAGCTCTGCAGCCTATGCAGTACGTAAAATTAGTCAGTTTACCGATATAGCTACTGCAAGATTAGTATATTTTAGTTACTTTCACAGTATTATGTCATATGGCATTTTGCTGTGGGGTAAGGCCGCGGAAATTCAATCAATATTTGTGCTACAGAAGAGAGCAATTCGTTCCATTTACAATATGAAATCCCGAGATTCTCTTAGGGAACGTTTTAAAGAGATCAATATTCTTACAGTGGCTTGTCAATATATATATATATATGAAAATATAATGTATGTTCAGAAGAATATCAATACCTTTGTTAAAAATAGGGATGTTCATAATTTTAATACTAGAAATAAAAATAAACTAAAAGTGTCTGGATTTCGGTTAAAGAAAGTTAGTGGTTCATATATGGGGAACTATACGATTTTTTAATAAGTTACCTGACGGCATTGATCAATTACCAATGCATAGGTTTAAAACTTTTGTTAAAGTAAATCTCATAAAGAAAGCGTATTACAATGTAAATGATTATATTAATGACAGAAATGCATGGCCTGATGTCTCCAAGCTCCATGATAATAATAAGTGATCATATAATATCATATATATCATATGATATCTCATTGTCACTTTTACCTTTTATATTTGTAGTTTACATGTTTTGTTATAATTGTGATATTTGAAAAATATATAAAGAATGAACAAATATGGAAAAAATACATCCCCGTAGAGTTTCTTGGTGCTCTCTTCTCTAACGGGCGTATTTCCGAAACACCGGTAGAGTCAGAAGGGTATTTCCTTTTCCAGTGTGAGATTTAACTCTGTTGGCACATGAAAGGGAAATTTCCTTTTCAAACTCAAAGAATACTTAGTTTATCTAAATTTGGATTGATTTGATCTTTTTATAATATTTTATGTAAATCTCTTTGTGCAGGAGATGTTAATTTTGACTTGTAAAAGTGCTATTATTTTTGCCTATTTACAATAAAATACTTTGACTTTGACTTTGAATCAAACATGTGTGCCAAATTTCAGCCTAGATAGCTTCAGTGGAAGTGGGTATAATATTGATTGCAAAATTCCAGGCATACATACAAGTGAAATTAAATAAAAGCTTTAAAAAAACGTTCATCATTAGTCTTTTACCGATACCGAACTATCAGGCTCAATAGTCCGGTCGTATTAGATCCACGAACTGCTGAGACGCAAAAGACTCACTAGTCTGGTGACTGAACCAATGAGAACCATATTATATACCTATCATACTTTGTTGCCACATGTGTTACATATTTTTGAAGTGGTCTTTTAGTGATCTTGAATTTGATACCCATCAAGCTGTAATCCGATGATTTTTATTTTTTATTCCACAACTTTACGGAGTAACGGTCGCCTAATTATAAGAGTTTATAAAAAACGACTTCAAATCGTATAAACTTAAAAGATATAAATAATTCATTTTTTTGAGGTCTATCATCATCATTATCATCATCATCATCAGCCAGTGTTCATCCACTGCTGGACATAGGCCTCTCCCAAGGCACGCCATTTGGCCCGATCTTCAGCTCTACGCATCCACTTTCTGCCAGCAACCTTACGCAGATCGTCGCTCCAGCTAGCCGGTGGGCGTCCTACACTACGTTTGCTAATTTGCGGTCTCCACTCGAAAGCATGTTTACCCCTGCGGTTATCGGTTCTGCAGCTAATATGGCCAGCCCACTGCCACTTCAGTTGCTATTTCTCAGTCTGTGCTACGCCCAAACCGACTACGTAAGCAAGTACCTACATAAAGTACTTCAGTACTTCGGGCCATCTTATGTATTTCAGGGAAGGAGACCAGCAATCCCAAGGTGGTATCGGGTTCCTTATCAATAAGGTCCTCTCTGACAACATTGTAGAAATCTCCAGTGTTTCGAATACGGTTGCGTACCTCGTAATGAAATTAATTCAGGTGGCAATGGTTATTCAGGTAAACGCGCCGACTTCGAAACACTCGGATGATGAAGTAGAGGATATGTGTGAAGACATATCTAAAGCCTTGCACAATACCTCCAAGGCTCACTTGAACATTGTCATGGGAGACTTCAACGCTAAAGTGGGAGGTACAGACATGCGGCGAGTCGGTGTAGGACAACACGGATTTGGCAGCAGAAATCACAGCAGGCAAATGCTAGTCAACTTCCTCGAGAAAAAAGGGCTGTTTTTAATGAACTCATTCTTTAAAAGTAACCCTTTTTTCTCGGAACGGAAGTGGACGTGGCAAAGCCCCGATGGTGTACGAAAAATGAGATCGACTTCATCATAGCGGACAAAAAGCGCATATTCAGAGATGTCTCTGTGATCACTAGGTTTAAAAGCGGGAGTGATCACCGACAAGTTCACGCTCCGACCTAACCTGCTCCAAACCGTTGTTGGATCCGTTGAAAATTCCAGTTAAAACTGTGAATCAATTCGCTGTCTTGGAAAGCACAATTGACGTTGACATTGACAAGGAACTTGACCAAGTGGTGGGAATCCTGAGGGAAGAGGGAACGAAGTTCTGCGAGTTGCGGCGTACAAACAGGAAATCAAAACTTTCGGTGGAGTCATTGAGAAACTACTCGAAGATCCAGCAGTCACTTCGTCAGATCAGCGGGCTTTGAATAAGTAATTTCCCGTAGAAGAATACAGCTAGGCTGCAGGCCGACCGCGGTTGAGCGATTGTAATTTAATGTAATCGTTTATGACGTCAATGCAGTGTCCGTCCTTGTCGTATACACACACATCGTAACACAATGAAAAAGATGGACATAGCATTGGTATCGCTATCGCTATAGGTTTGAGTTAGGCGGTCACTGGCCTGGGCAGCATTTGCGAAACTTCGTCGAGTCTTCTCGTCGCCAATATCGCAGAGTTTGAAGACAAAAGTCTTCAACCAGTGTGTCCTATCTGTTATGACATACGGAGCCGAGTCGTGGATACTCACGGTACGACTACTTAGTCCACCAATTTAAGGTCGTTCAGCGGGCTTCTTCTCTGAACGCTATGATGCACCTTGGCACAGTTATAATTTATAAGATGGGTAAAAAATTGGGGATACTTTTTATCCCGAAAAAATAAAAGGTTCCAGCGGGGTAGGGATCCAAATTCTGTACATTGAAGATATTAAGTAATTTTTTTTGGAGGCTGTTCTTAATTCATGCTGAAGCCAAAACTGTTTTTTGTTCTTTTTTTTCAGTTGTTTGTCTGTCTGTTTGTCTGGCTGTATCTCGGACGCGAATCACGCCGATACTACTGAATGAATTCAAATGAAACCTTGGCTTGATTTGAGTTTATACTACGAGGTAGGACATAGGATAATTTTCATCCCATATAATGAAAGGGTTCCCGCAGGATAGGGGTTGAAAGTTATTTCAACAAATACTTATCACGCTGAAACTACTGAACGTACTTTGATGCAACTTGGCACAGTCATAGATTATGATTATGAGTGGAAATTGAGCACATTTTTTATATCGAAGAAATAAAAGGTTCCTGCGGGATATGGGTCCAAATAAAGTACATTGAAGATATTGAGAAAAAGAAAAATTGGAGTCTTTTCTATTATTCGTACTGAAGCCAAAACTGTTATATTTTTGTCTTTTTTCTGATCTGTCTGTAGCTTGGACGCGCTACACGCTGAAACTACTGACTGAATTCAAATAAAACTTGGCATGATTTGAGTTCATACTTCGAGATGGGACTTTGGATACTTTTCACCCCGGTAAGTTAAAGGGTCCCCGCAGGATAGGGGTATTCTTTTTGAGTTGGTATTCATGTTTTACGGTTTATAGTTACTTCCGTAGTTCACCTTTAGGATACTTAAGGAATATTCCTCCAAATTTCAAATACCTCGGTCCACCGGTTTAGGCTGGGCGTTGTCTGTCAGTCAGTCAGTCACAAGGTATGTCACGGTACTGTTTTATAGGCATGATTAAAATAATAAAATAAAACACATATTATTATTATTATTCTGCCCATAATGTGAAGGGCATCTATACTTATAATAAATCAGTAAGAATCAACATAAAAATAAGCTACTGAAAAAGAATAAAACATTTTTAAAATTCGTGTCTGTCTGTTTGCCTGTTAGTCTGTTCACGCATCACGTAAAAATTACTGTACCGATTGCGATGCGGTTTTCAGTGTTGGATAGCTTAGGGTTTGACTTAAAAACTGGTGTACTTATTACCTCAATACGATGACGAGAAGCCGAGCAATCGAAAAAATATTTTTAACGGCTGAAGGTATTTTGTTTAAATGTTGGTATATTGGTATAGGTCTTGGAACAGTAATAGTTCTTTTAAACTAGAGAAATGGCCACGCGTGCGAAGCCGCGGGTACAGCTAGTATAAACTATGAGTGTGCCAAGTTGCACCAAAATCCGTGCAGTAGTTTCAACGTGATACGTGTTCTTTTAAATAACTTTTTCAATCTCTATCCTGCGGGACCCCTTTAATTTATCGGGTTAAAAAGTATCCAATGTCCTACTTCGTAGTATGAACTCAAATCATGCCAAGTTTCATTTGAATTTATTCATTAGTTTCGGCGTGATGCGCGGCCAGGATACAGACAGACAGACAGAAAGACAAAAAAAACTGTTTTGGCTTCAGTATTGAATATATAACAGCTTACAAAAAAAAATTACAAAATATCTTCAATGAACAGAATTTGGACCCCGATCCTGCAGGAACACTACTTTTTCGGGTCGAAAAGTATCCTCAATTTTTACCCATCATATAAACTATGACTGTGCCAAGTTGCATTAAAATCCGTCCAGTAGTTTCAGTGTGACAAGTATTCGTTGAAATAACTTTCAAGCGCTATCCTGCGGGAACCGTTTAATTTCTCGGGATGATAAGTATCATATGTCCTACCTCGTAGTATGAACTCAAATCATGCCAAGGTGCATATGAATTCATTCAGTATTTTCGGCGTGATGCGCGTCCAAAATACAGACAGACAGATAGAGCGACAGTCAACAGCAAAAAAGAAAAAAAAAACAGTTTTGGCTTCTGTACAAATATAGAACAGCCTCCAAAAGAAATTAATGAATATCTTTGATGTACAGAATTTGGATCCCTATCCCGAAGGAACCCTTTATTTTTTCGGGATAAATAGTATTCTAAATTTTCACTCATCATATAAACTATGACTGTGCCAAGTTGCATCAAAATCCGACAAGTAGTTTCAGAGTGGTAAGTGTTTATTTATATAACTTTCAACCCCATCCTGCGGGAACTGTTTAATTTTTCGGGATGAAAGTATCCTATGTCCTACCTCGTAGTATGAGCTCAAATCATATCAAGTTTCATTTAAATTCATTCTCTACGACACGAGTATAATCTCAGTGTAGGTTCTGCTGTTCTATTTAACAGCAACTATTTACAAGCCTTTATCTGAATTATATTTAGATTTATGACCTTTTTATGTATTACTTGTATATTGTTTTGAAATAAACTTATTATTATTATTATTCAGTAGTTTCGGCGTGACGCCTAGCCAAGATACAGACAGACAGACAAAAATGAAAAAAATACAGTTTTGGCTTCAGTATGGAATACAGAACGGCCTCCAAAAAAAATTCTAAATATCTTCAATGTACAGAATTGGACCTGTTACAGTTTATTATAAGTATATAGATAAAGTGTAAGTACTAAGGCGCTGTGAGAGAACAGAGGAACATATATGCCTTCATACATACGCTGCTAAAATTCTGTTTCGTACGCGGGTAAAAATAGATGTATCTATTGTGTTATTGTATGCAACATTTTAAAGGAAGCTGACCTCAACTGGTTCATACCTTGGTAGTGATGAACATATCCTCTCTCTTCACAACTCCTTCATCAATCTTGGTCTTCAGCGCCTCTCCGATCTGGTCTTCCGTTTGGTATATGTAGGCGGTGTCGATATGTCGATACCCGATGTCAATCGCGTGTAGTACCGCGTCCCTAACTTGCATCTCTTCGGGTTTTGTTAGACCATCCTGATTGAAAAATGCATCATTAATAAACGTTTTTAGAAGGGTGTACACTGAAAAGTAAAAAATAACTCTGACTATTCCCTAACCGTTTTTCCAAATTTCCCTGACCAACCATGTTCATTATAAAGCAATTTAATTTTTCATAAAATAATTACAAATAATGTAATCTAAATAATGAATCCATACCAATATATAAAAGTGAAACGTTGTCTGTTTGTTTGTTTGGGGAGCTTTCACGCGATAACGGCTGGACGGATTTTGATGAAACATACAATGGAGATAGCTTATACCCTGGAATAAAACATAGGATACTTTTTATCACGATTTATCAATTGTAAGTTTCCACGGGAAAACTGGAAAATCTGGAAAAAAATATTACTCTTTGTAAGAGCCGGTTGCCATGGAAACGAAATAACAAGTATGTCAAAAAACATCAAGATTTGCTATACTTACTTTTGCATTGGTTTTTAATATCCTAGAAGAACATAGGATGCCTTTTTTCGCGATAAACAGTAGTCCGCGCGGACGAAGTCGCGGACGGGAAAACTAGTCATTTAATAATTTTCATATTGTGTTATTTTTTGAAATGAGTTTATTAATTGTTTGAGAAACAAAGAATGAATTAACTCATTGGAAAAAAAACACAATAACTAATTGAGGTAATTTTTAAAGCCAGCAATGCGTAAATCGGGCATTGTGTTCACTTTACAGTAACCTAATGCGGGATTATCCGGGACATCACATAACCATTCTTTATTGAATGTACATTATTTAACACTCATTTTGCCACCGTGTCGCTTCACTATGTAACATAGTGAAATCACTTTATTGATAATGTGATTTCACATCAGAAATCATAGAACGATGGTAACAATAGTGCAACTTAGAATCCGACGATACCGGGTTCGGTCCTAGGCTCCACACCTATGACTTTTCTAAGTTATGTGCGGTTTTCCATCGCTCCGTGCTTCGGAGGGCACGTTAAGCTGTCGGTCCCGGCTGTTATTGATAACTAGCAGTCGTTAAGCCATGTCAGGAACTCTGACACCAGAGGCCAGCACTACCTCATACAAACAAATAAACATAAGAAATTAAAAAAATATAGAAAATAAGAATTTAATCAAAAAAGCACTTTTAGAACCATGTCATGAACTTTTTTTATTTTCAGTAACTCGTCCCATTAGGACGAATGTCTCTTGGGACGAGTCGCTGAACTAGCCTTATTTAAGACCAAAAATGATTTCATAATGTTGAACACTCCAATACTGAAAAAAAATGCTTCAATATTTTGGTCAAAGGATCAAACTAGACTCTAGTTTGACCTTTTATTACTAGAACATTAAATATATACCTTATCCTGACATTCCAGATGACCCCTCGATTTCCCTGACTTTTCCCTGACTTTCCAGAAAGTTGACACCCTGTTTAGTTTTAGTATATTTTATCTATTTGAGGACCGGTTATCCTAGAGGCTAGTGACTTTTAACTACGAAGTTTAAAACGGTCGTGGGTTCGAATCCCGCAAGGTGCAAGGTCATTTGTGTGAAGAGCAGAAATGTTTGTTTCCGAGTCATGGATGTACCTAATATTTGTACCTATGTATGTTTATCTGTTATCTAGTTTGGGACTAGGGAATTGCACAGAATAATAAAAAGCTAAAAAAAAACACGCCTGCCCTGCCAATAAAGAGCTTTTGCCAATAAATTATACACTGTTGGAATGTTCTTATCAAGGCCTTCAATTTGATACCCGTATTGTAAATTTAGAAGTTTATTTTTCTCTTTCGTTTTTTAAAATGGTGTCATACTGCTGCCATATAGAATGTTTTAAAAAAAATAGCCTATTTTACTCAGGGGGATTCTAACATACCCCTAAATCTGTTCAGGTATTTAAAAATTATAGTGGAATAAATAAACTCACATAGAAACATACATGAATGCTAAAAACAATTCACTCCTTTTTTTGGGCAGTCGTGTAAATATTAGTACTGTTAGTGTGAATTGTCCTAAATATATTAGTATTTTGCTTGACTTGTCTTTTGTTTCATCCAAAGGGTCGCAATTGGAACCCTAATATTGTGGCGACATGACGCTGTCTAGAGCCTAAACGAAATATTGTGGCGACATGACGCTGTCTAGAGCCTAAACGAAATAAGTTTTTGATGTGTAACACTTTCCGCTCGCTTTTCTGCAACCTATGCGAGTGATTTCGTGAAAAGCGCAACCAATGTGTAACCGGAAGTGTGTATCCGGCAGTGTAACAGGAAGCCGGAGAAGCGCGCGATTTTTGATTTGACCAATGAGCGCGTGTGGTGCTATCAAGCTAGAAGCCATCACATAAACATAAAAAAAACACACGGTAAAAGTGCAAAATGTAAACACTTCAAACAAAACGTATACTTTCAGATTCCATAGAAATTTTATTAAAAACGGTTCAGTAGTTTTTTAACCAGTTCCAATAATAAGAAAAATTTGGTTCTAGCGTTCGCGAAGTACGAGCGTTTGAAGTCGGTTGGTCACATTTTTGACAAAAAATAATTATTAACACTATATTTAAATCCAAGACCCAAAATAAAAATTCGAGCCTAAAAATTAAGCCTCGCTAATCATTTAAAATCGTACATAAACAAATAGTAATAGTCGCCAAGTCATTTTTAACAGCCCACCTACAATTTCAGTCTATCTGTCTTACTGCCAACGAAATTATCTACCACTAGTGACATGCCCCGGCTTCGCACTTCATATTTAAAATGTTAAAAACCAATGCAAAAGTATAGCAGCAACACGCCAGGAAGCGCAAAATCTTTGGCAGCAACGCTCGTGAAGCTTTTTGACAGACTTGGTTATTTCGTTTCCACGAAAGTCGGAAACGTGTCATTCCGTTTCATAAACCGGGTAATCGAAATTTTTATGGCCAATTTTTTTGATATCTTGGGCTACATTATTGCAAAGGATATCTAATATTTAGAAAAATAAAATTTAGCCCATGTTACTCGCTGATAATTAAGATTTCTATATGAGTAAGATTTTTTAAATTGATTCATAAATTTTGAGTTTATCCATTAGAAGCAAACACACATACAAAGTTACAACTAAGTATACAAAAACAAATCTTTCCTCTTTATGACATTAGTGTATGTAGAAGTGCGTAGATGTATATTTCTCGACTTTTTTGCAGCTTGACTTTTGAGCCTTGTTTAATTTGCTAAGTACCTAGTGGTCAACGAAAAAATATTATCATTATAATGATGATGTAAGTATGTTCTCACGATTCAATTCATGTTTACAAATCAGGTTCCTAGACATAGAAAAAGTTAGAGCATTAGCAAAAAGCCTACTTAAAAAAAATACATAAGTTTTTATTGGTTTTTATTAGGTTAGTACCAAGGTGTATTATTATAAAACTTCCTCATGTACATTATTTTAAAGAGGTAAACTTGTAGTTGCTCTCTGACAATTTATTATTACATAAAAATATACTTAAATACAATTATAATAAAAATAAATAGACTACTTCAAATTAATAAAATAATCGCTTAAATCACCTGTAGACTAAAAATATCTATAAGTAAGTAGTTTAAGGGATCAATAAACTTAAACTAATAGTAATAAACAAAAAAAAAACTTGTTTGAAAGTAGGTAAGTATATTTAGCTTACCCGCCCGCGACTTCGTCCGCGCGGACTACAGTTTATCGCGAAAAAAAGCATCCTATGTTCTTCTAGAATATTAAAAACTAATGCAAAACTAGGTATAGCACTAACGCTCTTGATGTTTTTTGACAGACTTGTTATTTTGTTTCCATGGCAACTGTTCCTTACAGCGAGTAATCAACATTTTCCAGTTTTCCCGTGGAATCTTACAATTTACCGGGATAAAAAGTCATCCTTTGTTTTATTCCAGGGTATAAGGTATCTATTTCAAATTTCAGCAAAATCCGTTCATACGTTATCGCGTGAAAGCTCCCCAAACAAACAAACAGACGTTTCACTTTTATATATTGGTATGGATATGTTTGACGTTTGTCGTAATTTCTGTAACTTTTTTATATCTTTTATTCGGGATCCGATTCTGAAAATTCCGTCGAGCCAACACAACCAACCAACGAAGTAGTCTGTTTCCTTTGTTCACTGATAGATCGCTACACTATTTTAGATGGACATACCCAGTATGCTATTTTTTCTCCGGGAAATTGGAAAGTTTCCGCGGGATAACAGTAAACTACGGGCAGAGCAAATAGTTTTATGTTAAAGCGGCTGGGACCGCGACGAAAAACAATTAAATAGTTCCAAGTCTAAGTACGCGCTATCACAGAATAAAATAATACAATTTTCCACGATGTCCACATTCAGAATGTAGTTGGCCTTGCGAATACCTGTCTTGCTCATAACGTACATACAGTCAAACACATAACCGTCACCTTGTTGATTATCCGTAGTTAAACTAATGTAAGTAACAAAATCATGAATGCTACGGGTTCGAATCTCGTCTGCTGTCCAAATTATTCCTTTAGAAAATTTACAAGATTTGGTTGTCGCTAAAGCAGGCGTTAATAATAATAATAAACACTTTATTGACACCAAAACTAAGAAACAAAATATACAGGAAAAATTAAATAAGTTTATGTAAAAACAATTTAAAAAAAGCTCTTATGCAGTAGCCATGATGATAAATTTTAGAACGGTTTATCACAATTAAATGCGTATACAACATTTCGTGTCTATGCTGTTAACCGTTGAGGAGCTCCCTAGTCAGGAGCCAACCCGGAGTGCAGCAACCATGTCATGGTAAAACTTCATTCAAACAAGCTAGCACAATATAATGCATACACAAAATTTCGCGACTGTGCTGTTGACCGTCGAAGAGTTCTTTTATCTGGAGCTGTTCCTGGATGTCGATTCAGGGCATGCTTACCATAAAAATGCATTGTCATCGAAACGGAACTTCCAAAGAACTCTATAATCGTGCGTTTTTGCCATATTTTAATTAGGTAAAAAAACAATAGATAAAGTATGGATAGGGAAATAGCGTTCACCTGTTACTTACCGAACCTAAGCCAAGAAAGGTGCCGAGTGCGATCGCCGGCATCTCTCTTCCATCGTTCATTTTTATATTCGGCGCCTTACCACTTGACGCCATCTGCGAATTAATTAGGAGTCATCATCATCAACATCAGCTGGAAGATGTCTACAGCTGAACAACCCCAATAGGACACCTCTTATAGGATAACCCCCATAGGACGACCCCCACAGGATACCTCCCATAGGACACCCCCAATTGGACACCCCCATAGGACGACCCCCAAAGGACACGGAGAGCCCCCCACGGGACACCCCCATAGGATACCCCCCCACATAGGACCTCCCTATAGGACAACCCCCATAGGACGACCCCCACAGGACACCTTCCTATGAAGGCGTGTCCTAACACACACACCCAATAGGACAATCACTATAGGACAGCCCTTTTGGATGACCCCCACAGGACACCCCCATAGAACTCACGCGTTGCTCGCTGTCTGCATCCAGCGGCTTCCATTAAAATAGTTAGATAACACTAAAATAACTCTTTCAATAAAAACTTAACAATTTTGATAATTATGGCACCGCCTTGGGGATCACGCTTGCGCTGATGGTACAAATCAATTTAAAAAAAGCATCCAAGACTGCTCGGTTTTTTTTCTAAATTGGAAATGTGCCAGCGCAAAAACAAGATTCTTTCAAATAACTAAAGAATAACCCATATCGGTAAAAAACCTGGAGATACACTAATAAAAAACTACTAAACCAATTTTGATGAAATATAGGTAGGTACGTTGGATTTTTGACGTATGGGTAAAACTACGTAAAATTGAGCCAGAGCGTGTCAAAGATAGAACCCCGCTGGCAGCAGCAGTTATACTATTTTGAAGGACAAAAGCAAGCCAAATTAGTATTTTTAACTCCTTCGATTGTTTTTTTGTGGGTTTAATCTTAGATTAGCATAAACATGTAGGTACTCAATATTTTTACCATGACATTGATTTCTCGTCAGGTACTTACAAAAACTATGTAAATATGAAGATTTTGAATTACTCTTACTGGCGTAAGTACTCATTGACCTACCTATCTTTGCACGTAGGTACATAAAATATTCTTTCCCACATACTCTTTGAATGTTCAACTTACTCGTACTATTATTTATTCTGTGCTTGTAGTGCATTTAGCCAGCGTTAACACGTTGAGTGCGAAACCAGATCTGAAACACCTTGTCTATGCCTCGCTTACAGTGCGGCTAAGAAAAGTATAGACCTCTTTGTCGTGCGAAAGGCATAAATTCAATTTGGTTCGGTGTAGGAAAGAGATGAATATATATCTAAGATGTGTTATTAAAATGGAGTCCATTGGTTTAGCTACCTTAATACCAGTTTTTTTCGGCCAGGTACCGCACAGAAGAGATAAAATTTCATCACAGTGCGAAAACAGGTTGAATGCTCCTGGTATTCCACGCACTTTGTACCGCACCCCGCGCTAGCTTCGCGCGGCTAGTGTTGGATCACATTCGAGTGAAACGCACGCTTCGACATGGCGTCAAGACCGACGAAAAGGTGCCGTAAAAAAATAAACTACGATGTTCGTGAAGACAGTGGGGACAATATATTTTTATTTTTCATCCCTAAAATATGCAGAAAACTTCCCTTTTTCAGTGCGGCACAGGGTGCGTAAGACCCTGTATTTTATTATAGCTATAACTTTTAAACAAAACAAGCTGTTGACGTACGCCTTCAGGTTCATGTCAATTAATTTATTACTGTTAATATTCAAAGCAAAAAAAAACATAGATATTTTTACATGAAGCCAAAAAAAGGGTTTTAGTTTCTTATACGTTACAAGGTTTAATAAGCCCTGTACCGCCACAATGATAGTTTTAAGACCAGGTGTACAACGCCTTGTACAGCAGGAATGGAAAGAATAGAAAAATCACTGCCTCTTTGAACGTGTTAAATAAAGATATATTACAAGTTGTATGTTATATATGACTTAAAAAAAACGTAGGTTCTCAAGTTGATGGGTATGTATGTAATATTGTCAAAAATGCTTAATATCTATACTTATAATAAAGCAATAGGAACGAAAAAGTCTGTACAAAGAAGATAATTAATAAAGCAGGTCTAGGTACATAAAATAAGCTACTGAAATTCGTGTCTGTCTGTTTATCTGTTTGTTCGCGCATCACATAAAAACTACTGTACCGATTGCGATGCGGTTTTCACTGTTGGATAGCTTATGTTTTGACTTAAAAACTGGGGTACTTTATATCTCAATCCGATGAGTAGAAGCCGAGCAATCGATAAAAAATATTTTTGACGGATGAAGGAATTTTGATCAAATGTATATTGGTATTTTAGGTCCTGGAATAGCATAAAGAGTACTTTTAACCTACAGAAAAGGACACGTGTGCGAAGCCGCGGGCATCAGCTAGTAAAACAATTGTTTGTCTGTTTATTTGTTTGTTCGCGCATCACGTAAAAACTACTGGACCGATTGCGATGCGGTTTTCACTGTTAGATAGATTAAGGTTTGACTTAAAAACTGGTCTACTGAATCCGATGAGTGAAAGCCGAGCAATCGATAAAAACTTTTTGACGACTGAAAGAATTTCTAATTGGTATTTTAGGTCTTGATTATTTATTAGTTGATTATTAGTTTATTATGAGTACTTTTAACCTAGAGAATTGACAACGCGTGCGAAGCCGCAGGTACAGCTAGTTCATAATATATGTTACTCTTTATGAGTATCTGAACAAATATACCAAATTTCGCGAAATGTATGTATGTATTATGTATGTTTGTTTTCTTTCTACTTTGGGAAAAGTTCAAGTTTCATCAAATCCGTTCAGTAGCTAGTTTAAAAGATATGGACTGTTAACTGTGTACAGTAAGAGTAAGCCTTTTTTCTTAGCGAACCGAATAAGTAAGTCCTTCATTTTCTTAGGCCTACTTTAAAAATACTAAAAAGTAAGAAACAAAATTTATTAAAAAAACGAAAAACCTTAATTTTTTTGAGATCGGTGCTACGGCCAATTTATTAGTTATATTAGTTTTTGTTTTTCAATAAATAGGTAGTCCCCGAAACGCAACGACATTAAGAAATGTTTTTCCAATCTCTATGAGTCCCGGTCAGTCAGGTACTCAAAATTCTAGTCAAGTCACGATTCAGTAAAGTGGTGGAGCTTTACTGAAACATCCTGGGGAGTTTAGGAGAGAACACGAAATGTCACGTTTTTTACGATTGTATCATTTGCCTATACACTCGAGCAGTCGAGCACGTTAACCAACGCATGGTTAATATTCCACCAATATTACTACGTAATATTAAAACTCGAAGAAACAAAAGTTTGAGAAAAGAATGCAAAGCAAGCCTACGTCTTGATATCGTTTTCCCGCCGAAAAATATTACTCAGTTATTGTTATTATATTTAAGCAGTAACTAAAAGTACACTAAGAAGATAAATAAAAAAAATTGACCATGAGTAGAGGAATATGCTACTGAACAAAAATAGAAATATATTTTAGTAGTGTATGTTATGTTATTTGTTTGTTTTAGCATTATTTAAAAACGGCTGCTCCGATTGAAATTTGGATTTCACTGTTGGAAAGCTTAGGGCTTCACTTAAAATCTGACGTAATTTGCATATCACTAGCAAGTAGAAAACGAGCAATTCATTGATAAAAACTATTTAACGAATGAACTAATTTTGAGAAAAGGTAAAAGATAAACATAAGCACAGAATAAAACATAAGTCACTTTTAACAAAGGGAAGTGACAACACGGGCAAAGCCGTGGGCCCAATCCCGTCGTCACAGAATAAATAATAGCCGACGTTTCAAAAGAGGGACCATCTAGAGACAATATTTATGGGTAAAGTCGAGGGTTGTGAAAATAAGTTAATTAAAAACGTTTAAAAAAATGCTTTTCTAGATAGAGTTCGAAACACTACGCTTCGCTCCAGGACAGGAAATATGGACGTAGGATACAAGGCTGCCAAGCTCAAATGGGATTGGGCGGGTCACGTTAGCCGTATGCATCACGACCGGTGGGCAAAGGTCATGATCATGTCACAGTGGACGCCTGAAGACGGACGACGCCGCCTAGGCCGGCCCAGAAAGAGGTGGCGAGATGATTTAGACGTCTACCAAGGGGGCTGGTAGGAGGCGGCTAAGGACAGACATTCTTGGAAGGATAAGGGGAGATCTTTGACCAGCACTGGGACAGTACAGGTCAGAAAAAAATATGTATATCTAAGCCATGTCATGGTGAAACTTAGAACGGGAAATCACAATTAAATGCGAAGGTAGGTAAACTTACAACATTTCGTGTCTGTGCTGTTGACCGGTGAGGAGTTCCCTAGTCAAAACCTAACCTTGAGTGCAGCAACCATGTCATGGTAAAACTTAAAACAAAGTATCATAATAAAATGTGTACACAAATTTTCGTGTCTGTGCTGTTGACCGTTGAAGATTTCCTTTATCTGGAGCTAATCCTGGATGTCGATTACAATTATGCTTACCATAAAAACGCACTCTGATTTGAACTGAACCAACAAGTAAAAAAACAACTCTTTAGGATAAGAGGAAGTATTCACCTTGCAAAATTTGACCGTAACAAACATTAACTAGGTAAATTACATTACCTAGGTACATTACATTACCTAGGTACATTACATTACCTAGGTACATTACATACAAACATTGCAAGTTAAATAAAAGCAAATGTCAGCTTTGCGGGTGGAACATATGAATAATCTAGCATATCTAAAAAATACACGCCTGCGCTGCCAAAGAACTTGTGCCAATGAAATATATTGCTGGAATGTGCTTAACAAGGTCTTCAATTTGATACCCATATTGTAAAATTCCAAGATTTTTCGCATTTGGTAATGGAGCCCTACTGCAGCCAAAATGAATTAAAAAAAAAAATACCTATGTTACTCGGGGGGATGTAAGGATTCTAACGATGCCCGATGTCTAAATCTGTTCAGGCATTTAAAATTTATGGTGGACTAAAGAAACTCACATACATACATACATAAATCCTAACTACAGACATTGCACTCCTTTTTTTGGGCAGTCGTGTAAAAATATAATTGAGTCGTTTGCGTGCCCAAGGAAGACCGATACACCGTGTCGACGATATCAAAAACACGTAGTTGTTTTAAAATTATTATTGACCCCTTACTCAACTGGTGTAAAACTACGCGGTCGAGCTCGTGACTCGAAGACTCCCAGGTTATAACTACCTATCAGGAAACTAAGACTCCAGCATGGAGTTGCACTTCTTAGTGGTAGCGTAGATAAGTATATTAAATGAATCATTGAACTTCATGATGAACTTCTTCTGGGAAAGGAGAACATGATTATTGAACCAAAACAAGAATTAATGGCGTAAATAGAAGAACGCATTTGACAGGGGTAGAATCAATGTAGAAAGCTGGTAGTTTCTCCTGTACATAATTTGTACATACATCACTATGGAGTTTCTAAAATACGAAGTTTAAAGCAAAAAGTTTCCACTTACGAGCATACTAAGCGTTTGGAGCAGTCATTTTTCTAAAGGAGCTATGTCCTGATAAGCTTGGATTAAAGCAACAGGACTCATCCTTCTGCGGGGACGGAGCACGTTTTTTTTCGGATTTAGAATAGGATAGATAGATAAATTCTTTGTTGCACACACCACAAAAAAATAACAAAAATAAATAAACAGTAGTAGAAGTAATAGGCAGTAGTTAATCATTGAATAGGTACATTTAACATTTATAGGGCATCACAGGTAAAAAAACTAGCGTCTTATTCACTAAAATTAAATGTTGGCATAATAAAAACCTGGTAAGTATTTCACTCAAAGTGCGTGCCAAGTAATAATGCCTTTGATTACGAGAAATACGTTAATATAGATAAGTAATCAGGAATTTTGTTAAATAGCAAAATTTAATAAGACAACTCAATGTTTTAACCTAAAAAAATGTTTAGGGTTCCGTGAAATGTGTGTCAACAACGTATGGCCGCCCATTGTACACTTCTTCTGCTATTTTTCCTTTATTTTTTGTTGATTTTGTTTGTGGTGTGTGCAATAAAGAATTTATCTATCTATCTATCTATCTATGTATCCAATAAACTCAAGTATAACGCTAACTTGAACTTCGAGCAATCGGGGGGGTTCCGCTATAGTATAATTTTATCAGTGTAAAAACATAATTTAAGTACTAATGTATATAGGTAAATAGGTAGATACGTATTGAACATCGCTTACTTGAACAGCTTTAGACCGTCACTTGGGTAACCACAATATCTAAAAAAAAAACTTTACCATAGATAAACCCAACTTTTAGTTAAAAAAGTAAAATATGTATAACATTTAAATATGGAGGTGCATATTCAGTGACTACGGTAATAAAATTGGCAACTTACCACAACAAAAAGCAAAACACAAGCGTATACGATCATCTCCGGAGGCAACTCTGTCCACAATGATGAGATTGTTGAGATCTGCAGTCCTTTAAACCACCGCGGATACCGGATACCGTATGTAGCGAGACTTCTCGTGTTTATGTGCCTACACGTCCACCGCTCAGACAAAGCTGTTGTTGACACGGACAAAACTCGAGATAATGTTGTAGTCTTTAATAACCGTCCAGTCGTTATCGAGTTAAAACTACCCCAAACAAACAAACAGACAACGTTTCACTTTTATACATTGGTATGGATGCTGTACACTGCTCTGTATTTCGAATACTGGCTAACGGTTTTTACAGCTGCTACGAAATAACAGGTATGTAGTAAGGCCAGACCCTTCCCCACTTCTCTATGAAATACCTTTTGATGGTCTAAAATCAGGATGGATAACTCAGGGATATAAGTTATCTTAAAATAGTAACAAATAGGCATCTACGCATATAATCTAAAGAAGATTCTACAACTTTCTCAAAATATTGTACATGTCTTATTAAATATTAACTTCATTAACTTATTTGTTTGTTAATTATAGTAGTATATTTCGATTTGCAATTTTTTTGTTTATCAATCTAACATGTAATCTTACGTTTGTCGAGTAATTGAAGTGTAAATTTTAATAAATAGCTCAAAATTGTACATAATTATGTAAAAAAAAAAAACGAATTCGAGTATTTTTTTCATTTTTTTGCATTTTCTGAGAAGATTTACTATGGTAATATATATTTTTTTTATACACCATCGGAAAGTAGAGATTTAAACAAACAGAAAGCACTTTACTTTTTGATAAAAGACGGATTTATTTCTTTTTGACGGATGAATTTTCGATTGAAAATTAAGGTGCTTTTTCGATATTAAGTCAAAATAAGGTGAAAAAATATATATTCAAATCAAATAAATTATAGTGTATTTAGGTCATAAAAAGGTAAGTTTTCACAAAATTTCGTTTTTTTTTTTGTAATAGAAAAATAAACCAAAAACTCGGTTTTTTGAATTTTTTACATACATTTTGAGGTTATTTGAAAAAAGTGTAGATACAAAAGTTGTAGATCTTTTTATTACCTACATCATTGCAGCTTGACTTTTTTCCATAGGACTTGTAGTTTTGCCGGAAATCGAAATAAACCGTTTTTACCCTTAAAAACTCACCCCCTCCCCTTCCTGACCTCAGATCGCCCGTAAATAATTTTTCCTTTCATTTTTATAATATTCTCCTCACCTTCAGGGAAGACTCGAGCGACTGAACGCCCGCTGCCTGTCGCTCAAATGCCTCCTCCTCTCTTCAATCACGGGAAAGTTAGGGGAGAGTGAGGAAGATGGAAAAACGTAATGGAAAAACGTGGGGAAAGTAGCAGGAGGGTAAGGGGGAGTGAGAGGAGGGTGGGGGCAGATGATAAAAAGTGAGGGGAAGATAAGGTAAGTTTGGCAAAAGTGAGTGGAGGGTGGGGAAAGGGTAGGGAGGTTGGGATAATGTGAGGGGAGGATGATGTAAGTCGGGGATATTTTGGGGGATGTGAGGGGAGGGTGAGGAAAGTTGAGGGAGGGTGGGGGGACTAACTACGCAAAATTTATGTTTAGTCCTGTCAAACAGATTATTTTGTTACAAACTTACTGAACTAGCGTAAATTTAGCTTTCCGACTAAATTTTAGTTATGCAACGGAACTAAGGGACTTGAGGGAGGAAGTGTTGTGTAATGCTCGGCCAGGGGCGTGGAAGAGGGTGCTGAGGTAGGGCCTAGGGGGACAGTGAGGGGAAGATGGGGGGAAAGTCAGGGGAGGGTGAAAGTAAAGTCGAGAAAGGTGGGGTATAGCTATCCTAAAAAATGAAAAATTTGTTTTTATGTTTTACATCCTTATACAAAATGAGAAGAAAGTGGCGGTACCTCAAATTGACAGGAACGGGTTGCCATGCAATAAGGAAAATACTCTGTACACAAACCGTGCGAGGGCTGAGATGTGGGTACCTGTCTATAATATGTAAAAAAGTTGCAAGGAATAAAGCAGATCATATAATTATTATCGAACTCCACGTACAGGTTAGTTCGTTTGATCATTATTTTATAATAATAGTGAACAATTCTGTACCTGAAAAACTTCTATGCAGCAAAACAAACCAGCTATTTATTCAATGAGAAAATAAAGTAAGTATTGTGACGATGTCAAACCTCTTTCATCATATACATACCTTTTTGATAGTTTATATTAATTCTAAATTCAAATAACCTGTCATTCCGATATTGTCATTGGATTAGCAAAAACTGGAATTTTACGAAATAATATGTTATAAAATATGTCCCCAAATAAGTTTATTACATCTGGAGTCCTTTAAATATATAGATAGTACTTTCGTTCGTTGTTGTTTTGATCCTACCCGCTCAATGCCCCCGCTATAAAACAACCTATAATGTAAATACACTCCGATCACGTGACCATGACATCATCGCGGCAAGACGGCAAAATGGCGCGAAAATATTGTTGCTGCGTAAAACTTATTTTCCGTTCCTTCCTCAACGGTTTGGCGGATCCGTACAAAACTTGGCCTGTGATACGCTGAATATATGTAGCCACTGACAAACCGAACGTAAGTTTTATGAAATTATTATGTAAGGAGAGAGCACCCCGGAAAAATCATGAAGCCAAAAATGGGAGTAGTTTCAGAAAAAAAAAAAGTATTTTGGAAACGAAATCGATGACATACTGTTTTTTTGTTTTATTTAAATACTAGATGAACCAAGCTATCCGTTAACATTAAAACATCAACACAGTTTAGTACAAAAACTGACCAGAATATTTTCGTGAAAACCAACAAAAATTTCAAAAATTTACGGCTCGTGGAGAAAAGCCGTGTTTTTTTTTTTTTTTTTAAATACTTCTTAAGTGTTTTTACGCATAATATATATATATCCTTTTAAAGACAGAAACACACTAATTCGATAATATATGTGAGATTACATTTAACTCGATTTTAGTAGATCAAACCGTTACAATTAACTTCCGTGTTTGCTCTAGCGACCAAGGGGGATTTGCGGTTTTGGATCTTGGTCGCTACAGCGCCAAAGGGGATTCAGCGGTGTTGAAGCACGAAAAGTCTGTGATAATAACAATACTAGAGCCCCAAGGGTACATTCTTGCCAAATATATTAAATTGGGAGAAGACTGAATAGAATAGTCGAGTGCAAGATCTCTGTTTATGAACATCTCCAAGTGCTCCTAATTGTTCCTGTACTTTTATGTTGTCCACTGAGGTTTGGTCCCTGAGCTAGTGGAACAAACCCTAGGACCACCTCGTGATAGTATAAAGAGCTAGGTACCTCTTTTACCTTTATGAGAACTCAAAAATTCTGTAATTATTAACCACCTTTCTATCAAATTTCATAAAGATCGATTCAACGCAACGGTTCCAAAGTTAACTCTCATCGACAAAATATTATAGTGTGCGTCCAAACAAAATTAATATTTTAAGTTTTATCTATATAAACAGGAAAAGTTTGTGAGTTTGTGAGGTTGTAGGGGGTAATCTCTGGAGCTAGTGAACCGACTTTGAAAATTCTTTTACCAATAGAAAGCCACGCTATTTGTGATTGTCATAGGCTATAAACGTAGACTTATTAGCTTATTGATTTGCGTCACTTATAATATAATAGTTTTGTTTTCTTGTACATGAGAAATTAAGTTTTTCACTTGTATATATTACTAGCTTATGCCTGCGACTCGTCCGCACGGATTATAGTTTATCACGTTGACACCTGTAACTTTGAAACCTGTCACTTTGGCACCTGTGACTTTATAACCTTGACATTTTTTTTCCCTTTTTCGGGATGAAATATTCTATGTCTCTATATTCTTTTCTGTACCCTTAACAAAGTGTGTGCAAAATTTCATACTGACCGGTTGAGTAATTATGGCGTGAAAGCGTAACAAACAAACAAACAAATAAACTCACTTTCGCATAGTAGGATGTGCTAATTACGTTGCCTATTCACAATAAATACTTTTTTGTGTTTTGATTTATCAAAATTATTTTGAAGACCTCGCTTCGCTCAACCAATAATGCCTAAAATTTAATGAAATCCGTTTGCTGCTCCCTGTGACTAAAATCCCACATTTTACCGCTTTCACTCGAGTATTTTACCGGCAGAAAGGTACAAATTGATCATTGCAGTGAGCACTATCCAATTCCAAAACTTAAACAAAATCGGAGTTGCTCTTTTACTTTGTTAGGGATAGTAGGATAAGCAAGTGTCAATCCAGTACTAACCTACACTAAACGCGCCTCCACTATAGATAGGCTTGTGTAAAGATGGGTCAGTAGTTCAGTACCTGTCTAGTAGGTACTGATAAAGCTGGAGAAAGGTCAAAAACTACTTAAAACTGACCAAAAAAAATTAAGTGTGTTTTAGAATATTTGTAAAAGGCTGTTCCACACAATTTAAACATGGCAAAACCGCAGCTAGATTGAAATAAAAAGGAGAACTGCGAGTTGAACTCGCGTGGAGAGGGTTCCTTACGATGGATATTTTTTCTCACAATATTAAGAGATTTATTATTAATTATTTATTAGTTCACCAACACTGTTAATACATTCAAATTAAAATCACTCAAAAGTGGATGGAGTTTTTTGTACAATAGTAATAATTATATTATTAATAATTAATTAATAATTACCATGTTATTTTAAAACCACAGTACTTTTAAAACTATTTATTTAATAAAAACTAACCTATATTAGAGATGATCACAACAAGTTCTTTAATTTTGTATGTCACACGGAAAGTTAGCAAAACTTTTTATGTTAATTTTTTGTTGTGTAACGTTTTTAATATCACTCTTATACAGACGGGGTACCATGACTAAATGAGCGACCAAAACTAAAAGGATTATCGTCTCGTTTTTATAACTCTGTAAATATAAGCTCCAGAGATCTAATTTTGGTGTCATTTTTTAGCTTATATAGTCAGCTCAATGATGTAATATTTGATTTTTGTCAAAAGACAGAGGAGGAGTAGGCAGGACGCACAGACCAAAATCAGCAAAACTGATGTTTTTGTGATCTTTAATTCGGTCTAACTCGCGATTTAGATTGGGTGCATATTGATTTGGGTGTTGTTGTAAAGATCTCGTCGAGAAAATTTGATGAAATATGAAAAAGTTTACAAAAAGTCTACTTAAGACTAAATCATCATCATCATCATCGTGTCAGCCCTTAGAAGTACACTGATTAACATAGGTCTCCCCCAAAAAGCGCCATGACGAGCGATCTTGAGCCACCTCCATCCACCAACTTCCTGTGATGGCTACAATGTCGTCGGTCCATCGTGGGGCGGGTCTCCCCACACTTCGCTTGCTTGTTCGTGGCCGCCATTCGAGAACTATTGGTTTATTCTGTGCTATTGGTCCAATTTTGACAAACGAGGTATCATTCGATTCGTCTTCATCGCAAAACTGTCATAGGCTATTTTTTACCCAATCTTAGTCGGGTTTTAGTTTTTGAACTTATGTCTTGGTGAAGACATTAAATCTAATAGAGGTACAGTATCTAATTTTGCATGTTAAACTTAACCGGTAAGTTATTCACCTTACCAAGATTGGCTTAAAACAGGGATGAATGGCATAAGAGGGCTTATGCCAGCTGTGGACGGAATTGATCTGCGTATGATGATGATGAAATGTCTATGTCTCCCATTCATCGTAGTCTAGAGTAAAAAGTACCATCCGCCAGATTACTCCTGATAAACAACGAGATGTGAAAAAAGCCGGATATGGCAAAAAACTGCACGCTGTTTACAAACATGCGGATTTGTTATTGGTTTGATACGAGGTACAGGCGGAGAGGAAAGTGCTTGGTGAAGTTAAACCAACGAGCTCAGCCTTTTGTGGCTCAGAGGGGCTAAAAACTGGGTAGAAGTTGTCTATAATGGTCCCTTGTCCTATCATCGTCAGCTGGAATCAGGACTCCCCATAACGTTCAGAACGCCACAACGAGTAGTTACTCGCTGTTTGCATCAAGCGGCTCCCCGTCTCCTCTCCGACTTCCTGTCTATTTGTTCTCTCAAGTAGGCAACGTATACCTACCTACTTATATGATACAAACAGTGCCCACGTGGTCATTTCTCAGGGTTCAAAGTAACCTATATGTTATTCCAGGACCAAAAGTACCTATAAAGTAGGCCATAGGGTTCCGTAGGTACATTAAACTACATTTCTTAAAAGATCGTTCAGACGTCAAATCGATTTTTATCGATTAGGTACTCGGCTTTTACTCATCGGACTGAGATACCATGTACCTATATCAGTTATTAAGTCAAAACCTAACCACATTGCAATTGGTCCTGTAGTTTTTATGTGATGCGTGAACAAATAGAGAGACAAACAGACAGACAAAAAGAAATAAACGATTTTGTTTTTATTATTTTCTTGTTCAGCACCGGTCCCAACCCAACTCAAGCGGAACGGTAGGTAAAAAAAACTGCGCGCCTGGTCGTTCTGACCACGGCTGAGTGACCAAATGGTACTTCTCCTCTTGCTTCCTAAATCTACCGTTGTTATAACCGGTTACGCAGTACTTGGTATGTGCACAAAACCTACCAGCTGCAGTAGATAGTTAGGTTTGTTTCGATGTTCAACATGCGCCTATAATAGGAGATGAATTATTTGCTTTCATCTTTGTTTCCCGAACAAAACGAGAATAATGGTAGCGATTTGGACAGACACTAAACTAAACTTAATTTCTTTAAATGTAATTCATACCTTGTTGGCTTCGTAACAAGGTATTTTTGCCCCTGGCATCTAAACCTCACTCACTAAACTATCACGAGTGGCGAGTCTCGATTTGTCCAAACGCTGTCTCAGAACGTGTCCGAATTTATCCAAACGCTGTTAGATAGCGTGTTAAAAACCTGTTTTAATTACATTATTGTAAGCGGTGCAGCTTACATTAACGAAGTTTAGAATAGATGCCAGGGGCAAAAAGACCTTGTTACGAAGTCGACAAGGTTTAAATTACATTTGAAACAATTTAGTCTAGTTTAGTTTAAGGAGTAAAATTACCAAATTGTTGCCGTGTCTTATAGGTAAACTTAATTGCTTCATCGTCGACCGCATCTACGCTTAGCATCAGGTGAGATAGCGGTCAAAATTAAATGAGAGTCCACACAGAGAACCAAAAAGTCGTTACTAGCGACCACAGAGAAATTATAACGGGAGTTCCCAAGCTCAACTTCTAGTACTGAAATGTTTCTGCCAGTTTTCGAAGGAGGTGAGGTAAACACGTACAGCACACATTTACTAGCTCACGCCAACTCTTGCGGAAAGTTGAAGCGTCTTTATAAACGCACACGCAAATAGAAGCTGCACTCAAACACAAAACAAACACACAATTAAAAAAATACTGTTGTTACAGTGTTGTGTAGTTGCACACTAGCGCAAAAACTAGAGATAGGGTGGTGTAAAAGACCGATGAATGATACATAATGAATGAAAGAACAATGGCGAACTCCCATACATGCTTTTATGTCAGTCAAATTCACAGTGTCTTTAGACAAAAAATATCGCTAGTAATCAATCCAATCAGCATCATTTCCTGAAATTGTTAGTCTAAGATATATTTTTTGGGGAGGCCAGGAATAATTGTTATTAGGCTTCAAAGTTTTGTAGGTTATGTTAATGTTAATGACCTTTGAAACAAGTCTTAGAGATTTTAATTATCCGCTTAATCAGGTAGGCAAGTAAGTACATATGCGTGATAAATGTAATGTTTCAAGATATTGTAGGTATTATACCTACCTATTCAATTACCCTCCTAGTGTAACAGATTAGGCTTTTGAATAAAAAATATTTTTAATCTGTTACTGCCTAGCGAGATTACAAACCAATAGATTTAGATATGTTGCTGCTGTTTCATGTGCAGGGAAACGGTTGTCTACTACCTTGTTACGAGTGCGCATGCACTGTATGCGCGTGTTCGTGCGCTTGGTAGCTTTTTCGCGCGCGAGCTAGGTAGTAGATAGCACTAATATTTTGCAACAATTCCTTAAACAAAATATTTTATTTACACAAACCTTTGTTTCTTTCGTATTTATTGTTCAATACTTTAACCAACACGCCCTATGTACTATTATTTCTTTCACGACCTGGATGACTAGATATTGTTGTTTAGCATTACGTCCTTCGTTGTACTTACACTATTTTTTGTGCAAAACAATTAAATAAATTAGCATATCCTATTATAACTACAATTCTTTACACTTTCTCCATAAACTATAATGCATTCATTGTATTCCCTTTGCTACGAGTATAATGTTTTCTATAGAGGTTTTATATTGACGTACCATTTTGTCTATAGCACAGTCTATATTATTATTCTGTTTATCGAAAGGAGGTTGAATTACGTTTACTGTTAAAATATTTAACGCCAGTAAGCGTAATTCAACCTCCTTTGGTTTAAAAAACTGGGTGGGAAGTATACTGTGTTGACAATTTTAACGTCCAAACCGGAAACGTCATTGTATTATATATATTTTTTCACCCGTTGGGCAGGCAACAAGCCGGATAAACATTGCAGGAAGGAAATGAAGATACAATTTCATGTTTTTTTTAATTGATTTGTTAACTAGGCTTTTTCTAGCTTACCGGCTATGTTGAAAAAACGTAGAAAAATAATTACTTAAGTTCTGTAGAAATAATATGTCAAGACGCTGCAAGATTTATCGCATAAAATTCCACCTATGTTCTTTGGTTTGTTCGATGTTATTATTTTATTTACATAGCAGTGCCCGCGGCGTAGCCCATGTGGTATTTTTTCTGGGATATAACAATCCTACGAGTTATTTCAGAACCAAAAGTACCAATAGACCAAATTGCATTAAAGTTCATGCAGACGTTATATCGGCTTCTACTCTTCGGATTGAGATATCAAGTTTACCAGTTTTTAAGTTAAGCCCTAAATTTCCAACAGTAAAAACCGCATTACAATTCGGTTTAGCAGTTTTACGTGATGCGTGAACAAACAGACAGACACTTTTTTTTTAAATGTTATATTTTCGATCAGTTAGGTTGTTTTAAGTCTCCTTGACCATTTCTTAAATTTATTTTAATTTTACAGACTTTATTACATACTGCTTTATTGTTATTATTTTTGGCTTTGCCCATGGTTTTGATTGAGTAGTTATTTTTCTGGGATAAAAGAATCCTGTATATTAGATAAATATATTAGTGATGATAGGAGAGATCATGTTGTAGAAAATATCAACGGTTTCGTCAACTGTTTGAATTACATCAAAGTAGTCATCCCATTTAATATCTTCTAATTCTGATACTTACTGATTTTAATCTAGATATGTAGTTTTCAAAATATAAATACATATTTTATGGTCAAGGTACAAACAATTATACGGAATAGTTCCCATGAAAATGACTAAATTTGAGTTTCAGATAATTCGGCGGTCACAACATAGATAGATTAAAACTTTACATAACTTAAAAAATAATGAATAGGTGATATATTTCACAGCACCATAAAAAAAAAGAAATAGAATAAGCAAATGATAAAGCGCGTGAAAAAGCTACCACGCGCATTACCACATGCATACTGCGCGTGCACACGCGTAGCAAGCGACTGGTTATAGAACTGTTTATTTGTTAATAAACTGAAAATAACTGCGGATGGAAGAAGAAGAAGAAGAAGAAAAAACATTTATTCAACACACACATTAACAAAAAAGCGTAGATAAAACATACATAAAATGTGCTTAGGAGTGTGTTGAAAGGGGCAAAAGATAAGCGGGTGGCGCAATATCTAACATTGCGCAGTACTGAGCGCATACATGCGCGTGCGCACGCGGCATGCAACTGGGTATAATCAGCACAAATGCTCAGTGCAACACACTAGATGCTGGTTTTCATATAAACCCCGAGGGTGTTGTAAAAAAGCGTGTGAAAAATGAATACAGTACAATATACATCGTTCATAAGACCTATATATATATATATATATATATATATATTATAGTATATGTATATAGTTCTATAAATAAAAAACGATAAATATAATATGGATAGTCTTTACAAACAGAAAAAACGGTCTACCGTCTTTTTCACTATTTTATTACGCTCGAACCCAGTACTATTATTATTCCCACTATTACCAATAACTTGGAAACTCAAATTCAGTTATTTCCATGGTCTGTTTCAAACTTTTGTGTGTCGAGTTTTAGTGATCATGTTAGTTTATTTTTATCTCTTGTGCTCGATTGTTTGTTGGTTAACAGAAACCGATTTTAAATAAAATTAAAGACATTGTATTTTTTGTGATGTTTAAATAACTATATGTTTGAACTAGGTATGTCTAATTCAACATTGAAATTAAAGTAATTTAATCAGTATTATTAAAAAAGAAAATACCCACAATATAATGCGTACTTCATTCATTTTTTCCTTGTTGTCACATCACTAGTCCCCGTACCAAGAAATTACGCATCGTTATTTCTATAGTAGGCATGTAGTAACAAAATGTATTTTACGGTGAAATTAATACCTTATTTGTGTAGCCAATTACTTACGAGTAAAAAGAAACTTTGTCTTTACTTAAGTTTGATGTTTCCAATCATCTTTAACACAAAATAAAAGCATAAACAACCATTTTTAGTGAGCTCCGTATAGCGACAGGTGTAATCGCGAAATGGCGAACGACCGTGGAAACTAGTTTTTATAAACGGACACGATCAAAACGTTCATGTACCTCGGCCACGGTAATGTTATAGATAACATTACCGTGCCTCGGCAGAGGGGAACGCGTACGCTTGGCTTCTCCGGTTATAATTTCTCTGAGATAGCGACAAAGATACATGCTCTCTTTTTTTCTTCAAAGCACTTTTCCTCTCAACAGTCCATTCCACAAGCCATCCATTTCTTCAAACCTCTTTCAGTCCACATTGTCCCTCTATAGTGTACAGTCATGTGTTGACCGCAATACCAAGAACTGTTATTGAAACTTCAGTGCTGATCTTAGGATCTGATCATCATGTATGTTTTTCTGCTGGCTGTCTTCTTCGCGGCAGTCGACTGCAGTCCAACTACGGAATCTTATAAGGGTCAATGTAAGAATTGCTTTCTTTAAATACTAGCCGTTTGCCGATGCTTTTTCCACGTTTGCTGGTAGGTTTTTCGAAGACGAGGAGTCTTAATAAAGTGTATATAATTGTTTTTTTCATTTACTTTTAATCAGGGATTAATAAAAACTAGCTTAAAAGCTAAAAAAAACAAGCCTACTCCTGCCAAAAAAGAGCTTTTGCCAATAAATTATATACTGTTGGAATGTGCTTATCAAGACCTTCAATTTGATACCCATAATCAAAGATAAATTATCTTTGCCATAATGTAAGCATCGAAGTTTTTTTTTGTGTTTGAATATGATGCAATACTGTCGAGGCCGACACATTGAATGTTTTAACAAAAAAATATAGACTATGTTACTCGGGGGGATGTAAGGATTCTAACGATACATTAAATCTGTTCAGGCATTTAAAAGTTATCGTGGAATAAAGACATTCACATACAAACTTACATACATACATTAATGCTATAAACATAACACTCCTTTTTTTGGGCAGTCGTGTAAAAAGTCAGCAGTCTGATGTTAGATTTTTTTGAAGTCTTTTTAGTGATCGTCTAATATTTTTGTGACAGTAATATTACCCCTGGTGGTGTTCATCTTTCTCTTAGTGTAAATATATCCATATTTTGTTTAGTAGCTTAAACGGCTTGGCTTGGCTTGGTGGCTTGGCTTGGTGGGTGATTGATGCGCGAAAGAATCATATTTATGTACATAAAATAGCTAGGTCATACATTATATATTTAATCGGTCCAGTAGTTTTTACGTGATCCGCAAACATACAGAGAGACAGGAAAAAAGCTGTATTCTTGTTCAGTAGCTCTGGAAATATCATCACTAAATGCCATCTTCACTTGAAGTGTTTAGTTAACCCCAGTTGGTAACCCTGAAAAAAGCTTAACTTGCAGATTGCACGGACCCTCGAACCATGCGCAAGCATGCAGCATACACCGAGTGGGCTGACGCGTACTCTTGCACCAGGCATCGTTGCCAGCCCGGCGGTAGGAACCTCGCCATTTACACTGTCGGGTGAGTCTTCCATAAGTAGGTAGTCTACTCATCATCAGCCTGTTTTCGTCTACTTCTAGACAGAGGCCTCTCCCAATGAACGCCACAGATCCAGGTGTTCGGCTCTTCAGATCAAGTTTCTGCCGATCGCCTTAAGCCGGTCGTCACTCCACTTGTCCGGTGGGCGCCCGCTCAGTTGTCTAATACTGAGTCTTTGAGCATGTCTTCTATTAGAGATTTAATAAGCCGGTCTTGGTTGACAATAAACTCATTGTTTTTTGCTTACTTCGGGGTCTAAAAGCAAGAACTATCGATAAGATTTTCTGATATTAAACATTATCCGATACATCTGAGCTAGTATGCGTCGGAAAATGTTACGATTACGCCATTAAACCATTCAATCATTGGTACGGCGATGGTTTCAGTCATGCTATAGGTAGATACGATGTGAGACGAGTCGCTGAACTAGTCATTCCTTTGTGCCGTGTGGTGGTCGGCATAATAAAAGGATATCTTCATAGCAACCCCTTGGGTGCTGTTATAACCAGCTAAGGTATAGGAAACCGTCACGTGAGTGCTTTTTTGTTCTATATACCAATTTTATCGGTGGACGATAAATGAGATCGACTTTATCATAGCGGACAATAAGCACATATTCAGAGATGTCTCTGTGTTTACTAGGTTTAAAACCCAGAGTGATCACTCTCGGTTTTAAACCTAGTAATCACACCGACTTATCCGAGGCACTCTGGATATTTATTGCAAGCTTGAACGTCTGCGTTTGATGAAGTCCACGCTCCGACCTAATCTGCTCCAAACTGTTGTTGGATCTTAAACATTCCAGTTGAAACTGGAGAATCGATTTGCTGCCTTGGAAAGCACAATTGACGTTAACATTGACAAAGAACTTGACCAAGTGCTGGGAATCCTGAGGGAAAAGGGAACGAAGTTCTTCGAGATGCGGTGTACAGACAGGAAACCAAAACTTTAGGTGGAGTCTCTGCAGCTCTTTGAGAAACGACGCGAAGATCCAGCAGTGACTTAGTCAGAACAGCGAGCTTTGAATAAGCAAATAACCAAGCTGGTAAGGCAAGACCTCCGACGCTCCAATACAAGCGCTATAGAAGAAGAGATAGAGTGAAATCGGGTCAATCGGTCAAAAGTCTTCGTACCATAGCTTGATCGAAGCCATCTGACGAAGTTGACCACATCAAGTGGGAAAGTTGTCGTTTCTAAGCCGGAGATTCTCGCGGAATTTGAAAATTTCTATGGCTGTCTGTAGGTGTCACACGCGTCGCAACCCGAACCCGATATCGAGATTTACAGCACCACTCTGACCCGCTACTGTATAGTAGGCCAAAGAGCTGCCAGAAGTCAGCCTTGACGAAATCGAAATGGCTCTGAAAAAGCTCAAAAATGGAAAAGCCCCGGGTGAGGACGGAATTACTACGGAGCTCCTGAAGGCAGGAGGTACTCCCACACTTAAAGAGCTTCAGCGTATGTTTAATTCTGTCCTCTTCTCTGGGAGGACTCCAAAGGCATGGAACAAGAGTGTGGTAGTCCTGTTTTTCAAAAAGGGTCTTGTCACCCTTTTAAAAAACAATCGGCCCATTTCCCTCCATGCCATGGAGCCAAGTCTACAAGCTGTTTTTAAGAGTCATCACGTATCCTCTTGCGCGGATATTCGACGAATTCCAGCCAACAGAGCAGACCGGGTTTCGGGGAGGATACAGCATCATAGACCAGATTCATACAGTGTGGCAGATTATACAGAAGACAGAAGAGTATAATTAGCCCCTGTGCCTAGCGTTTGTGGACTATGAGAAAGCTTTTGACTCTATCGAGACTTGGTCTCTTTTGGAGTCCCTGCAACGATGCCAACTCGACTGGCGGTATATCCAAGTGTTGAGATGTCTGTATGACGCCGCAACAATGACCGTCCAAGTACAGAACCAGCATGGCAGACTAAGCATATCCCCCTGCATCGAGGTGTGGGACAGGGGGACGTTAATTCTCCGAAATTGTTCTCAAATGCATTTGAGGATATGTTTAAGACTTTGGACTGGAAAGTATGTGGCATTAACATTAACGGTAAGTACATCCAGAAAAGTTGCAAGACTTGCAACATATGTTGGACAGCCTAGCTGATTCTTCTCAAAGCATTGGTCTCCATTTAGTTTGCCTTTTCTGTTACTAACTCTATCACACGTTTGAGGTTCCATTGCACATTCTTACTATGTACATACATAACCTTTTATTGAAGCCCCCATTTCGATTGGATTTAAATCAGGGTGGTATGGGTGTTGCGGACTCTCACGTAGGTGCGGGGTCCCAGTTGCAGAGAAATAAGACTTCGGTGAGCTCAGGATAGGAGGACGAAACGGAAACGCACTTGTTCACAATTTAGTTAGTTTATTGTCACAACAAACAAGGATAGTACAGAATATATTAGTTTTTGTAACCCGATTATAAATGTTGGCTACGGAGCCGTAATATACTGTTGCTGCTATACAATAACTTTGGACACACTTATGGAAGAGCTTCTTGCTTCGACGGCTACTGCAATCTGGAACGTTGATACGATAATGCCCACTGATTTTATGAAGTATTGGTATTTATAGTAAACGTAAAAGTGTCGAAGCTCTCCTATTGGGTGATTCATTTTACTTTATTCGTGCCTTTGTTCTAGGCTGAAACTTTCCCACGCTCGAAAACAGGCACAAAAAATAGACCCAGAAATAGGTTACGGTCGTACCTCGAATCTGTACCGTAAAGGAAGCTTATGTTTTATTGCTTTGCTACGGGTGTGAGGAGAACTTCCGATTTTGTGAACTCCTCGCACTCGTACAGAGACGGTACCCAAACTTTAGGCAGCTAAGTAATTTTTGTCCCATTTCACGACATTCCGATGTATGATTCATCGCAAGTCAACAAGCTTGACCGATTTCAGAGGATCTTCTCCCATTGAGCCTCCTCTCGCTCCTACTGCCTATATTTCTTATTACCTTTAGCGATTACCGGTGAAGATTACGATTTGGATCAGCTCAGGTTCACCCCGCGTTGTAAATCAGTACCCTTACAAAGCGGGGCTCTTCCTGAGCCAACCTGTACCTTTTCATGCAACCACAGAGAACTTCAGTCCCTCTGTGGCTGCATGCTCCCAATTATTTTATCCTAAGAAGGTATGCGGACATCCCGTATGCTATAGTGGTCATACGGGATGGCACGTAAATCTCAAAACTACGTTTGCCTTTTTCGAAGCCTAAAGAAAATAATTTATATCTTGCTTACGCGTCGGCCTACCAATATGCCGATTGGTGCGAAATGAACATAACATCTAAGCCCAATATCGTAAGTTGCTATTTACTGCCTACCTATCTACACATTTTTGTAGGTTCAGTTGCGCCCTTTTTCCGAATTAATTTTTTTATGAGTCTATACATAATTATCTTATAGTTATTCCTATATCTAGTTATAACTTGGTTTGTTATTGCGCTCGTTAACACCAAGGTTATGTTCAACGAACAGGTTATTCCGGAACCAATTGCTGTTAACGGAACTGCTCTCGAAGTTGTTCAGGAGTATGTTTATTTGGAGCAAACTTTTGCAACTAGGTAAAAACAACTTCGAGAGAGAGACCCGCAGAAGAATACAGCTGGGCTGGGCAGCATTTGCGAAACTTCGTCGAGCCTTCTCGTCGCCAATACCGCAAAGTTTGAAGACTTCAACGAGTGTCCTACATGTTATGACATACAGAGCCGAGTCGTTGACACTTACGGTACGACTATTCTACCAATTTAAGGTCGCTCAGCGGGCTATGGAAAGGGCTATGCTCGGAGTTTCCTGAAAGAACGTATCCGGAATGAAGTGATCTGGCAGAGAACCAAAGTTGTCGACATAGCCCTTAGGATTAGTAAGCTGAAGTGGCAGCAGGCTGGTCATATCTGTCGAAGGACTGATAACTGTTGGGGTAGACGTGTTTTTGAGTGGAGACCGCGGCTTGGAAAAACGTAGTGTAGGGCGTGTAGTTAAGTGGAGCGACGATATACGCAAAGTGGCTGGCAGCAGTTGGAAGAGAAGATCCGAAAATCGGGCTCAGTGGCGTGCTTTGGGAGAGGCCTATGTCCAGCAGTGGACTGACACAGGCTGATGATGATGATGATTGTTAAGATTTAAAGTTCAATCCTGTTGGTTAAGGAAGATTTAAAACTTTTTTTTTTTTTTAAAACCTGTGAAATAAATTATAATTAATTACCATCTCATATGGGACTTATAACTATAAATTCATATTTAACTCGTTTAAAATCTAGAAACAAAAGAATTAAAAAAAAACATTTCTACTGTAAAATTTAACCAATGGTAGATAGGCCAAACAAGCAATGAGGTGATGAAATGATACGCAGCACTTTCCGGAATATTACGAGTATCACCAACTACTGCGATAAAATCTTTTGCTTTCTCATAGTCTTCGTCTCCTTTAGATGATGGCTTTTCAACGCGCCAAGACTATTTCCTGTAGTTAAAACCGTCAGCAACTAAATTAAATACTTCTGCTATCAGGTGCAAGCGGGTCGAGGCTCCAGAGTCGGCGATAGAATGCGAAGAGGTTGTGGAAGATACCAACATGCAGTTTCCCTTCTGCTGCACCAGGCTCAGGTAAACTTTTATAGTACTGACCTGCATACCTACTTGTATTCACTTTTAACCCCTGGTCCCGGCGCAAGAAGGAGGGTGTTGGAAGTTTGAAGAGTTAGTCTGTCTGTGGCATCGGGGCCTAAGCGAATGGATTTCAATGCGATTTGAAATCTGGTATTCTCAGCTTGATTTGGAATAAATAAGTAAAGCCTTCTCAAGCTCTGATCACTCTTTGTGAAGGATCGCACTTATGCAGTTAAAACTGAGTTAGTGCTCAAATGTCCAGTTTCGACAGCAGTCTTCGTGCCCGCATATTTATGAGGGAATGATTAAGACATCGAGGGTATTAAGAAAACTGAGTTTTGAACCATACACAAGCTACACTGCATGTAGATTGTATTTTAAAACACTTTTAAAATTTAAATTTTTCATTAATACTACTGGACTGATGCGATGTGATTTTCACTGTTGGATAGCTTAGGGTCTGACTTAAAAACTGGTGTACTTGGTATCTCAATTCGATTAGTAGGAGCCAAGCAATTTAGTATAAAATCTGTTAAATTTAAAAGTGTGGTACTAAGTTCACGTTAAAACTACTGGACCGATTGTAATGCGATTTTCACTGTTGGATAGCTTAGGGTTAAAATAAAAAAATTGTGTACTTGGTATCTCAATCCGATTAGCAGGAGCCAAGAAATATAATAAAAAAAATAAAAAGTGGTACTAATTTTTGAAAGCCTGTTTTTGTTTGTTTTACGGTCGACCAAAATTAACGAAGAACTTAGGTACTATCTCATAGTAGTATAAAAACTAATTTAAAACAGATTAATCCGACTTCAAATCGAATCAAAAACTTAAAAGAAAGAAATGTTCAAATTTTTGAGTTTGGCCCAAACCGATTGGTAAGTAAGTACCTAACTAGTCATCTGGCACAAACCTAAAAAAAAATTGTGCCTCATACTCAGATTTATCCGAAGAACAGCTCAATAAGCTTGAACGCTCACAGATTTTTTGCATAAGGTTCATACTCGTAGGTATTTGGTCTGCGCAAATATGACCATATTTCTGAATATCGCAAAAAACTGAAATGGTTGTTACCTATTCGCCTTCGCTGGAATGCGCACATCCTTTCTATTCTATTCAATATTTTATTTATTCCTTCGACTCCCTCCTATCTCAAAGAACGTTTTGTGTTCCTGCACATGACCCACTCCCGATGCTTGCGTTCCTCAGAAACTCTTCAACTCAAGACACCTCCCCACACTACACAGTTCTATGAAAAGTCATTCACAGTAAAAGCTGTGAAACTGTGGAATGCACTTCCGCTGGATATCAGACGAGCTAAAACATTACCTATATTTAAAAATATGGTAAAGAATCACTATCTCTCCAATCTAAGCACTGCTACGTAAAAGTATGTATTTTAATCTAATTAGTAATAAATATATGTTTAGTTAATTATAATAACATATATGAGTTTATCTTATAAATGGTTATTGATTTATTGTAATATTTTGTAAAAGTATCTATGTAATAGAATGTTATTTCAATGCACCGCCGCCGTCTACTCCTTGTTCTTCCATTACTGTCCATCCAAAGGTTGTCTGAAAAGATCGCTCTTAGCGATAACACCGCCCATTGTACTTAATGTATTTTCTTATGTTTAATAATATATTTTTAGGTGCAATAAAGTATTATCTATCTAATTATTTATTTCGTTTAATTTTTATACTATTTGTTTTTTTTATTTTTTTATTTATTATTATTTGTTACTATTTAGTTTAGTTAAAGTAGTTCTAAGAAAATGAAGTACATATTCCGTTCGCTAAGAAAATGGTAGCCATAGGTACTGGAAAGAGTTAACAGAAACTACTGAACGGATGTTGATGAAACTTGAACTAATCCCTAAGTTGAAAGATGCTGAAACTATTACAAAGAGAATAATTGCAATCGGACTTATAGTTTCCGAGAAATACGTGGACAAACATACATACATTCCCAACAGATACTCATATTGAGTAACATACACTCATATATAGTAACATATATATGTATATATTAATATTAAGCATTTTCAACACAATATCACATGCATGCACATCAACTTGAGAACCTACGTTTTTTTAAAGTCCGTTATAAAATGGTAGAAGATGGTAGCCACACGCCTAGGAAGGGTCTAACTCAATGTTTTCTTCTGTAGCCCACTATAGTAGCTAGACGATAGATTCCTCCTATAGGGTAGCTAGCCAGGACTCGGAAACATTCTAAAACTGTCTCCAAAACTAAACTAAAATAGTTTTTAGTTTAGCTTAGACATTCTCAAAGGCTATTCTCTTGTTCATTCCAACTACATGTAAAGGTCAATGCGACGGCCCGTTCCCACCGCCCCCGCAACCCCTTCCAAATCCACCACCCCTGAGAGCCGCACACAACTTCACCTTCCTCTCAAGAGTGAACTCGGCTCCGTACCTAATTATTAAACAGAATTAACTAAAATGTTGTCTAGTTTAGTCAAGTTTGTTACAAGAGAATCTGCCTGACAAGACTAAAATGTTAGAATGTTTAATTTAGTCTAGTTAGTAACAAGAAAATCGGCAATTGTCTTCTATACTAACCGTACTCCATCCACAGGTGCCTGGTTGTAGTGCGCGGTGAGGTCTGGACCAGGGTGCTCGGCCAGCCCTGGGAGACGCTGCCGGCCGCGCCCTGGAGTCACATGTACAAGATGAAGAAGCCCCCGCCTGCTGATGGGGCGTTCGCCCCTAAGTACGTATTACTAACTACTACAGACGAAAACTCAGACCATAATATTTCTATGGAATAGAAGTATTTTATACTAGCTGCTCCCCGCGGCTTTGCCCGCGTGGGCATTTTTCGGGGATACTTACTTTTATGTATATTTAGAATATCATTGTATCCAATAGTACCTATGTTTTATTCCAGGACCAAAATTACCTTTAAAGTTTAAAATCGTTTAGCCGTTTATCGATTGCACTTTTATACTCATCGCGTTAAGATACAAAGGAGATAGAGGTACACAAAACTTTAAGTAAATTACAGAACTATGCGGTAGTAAAAACCGCTTCAAACGGTCCAGTAGTTTTTACGTGTTGCGCGAACATACATCCAGACAGACACTCACTCTGAGATCACTGTTGGACAGCTTAGGTTACGACTTAAAATCTGGTGAAGGTACCTATATGTTTTGTATCTCAATCCGATAAGTAGAAGCCAGGTAATATACATTATGATACAAGTGTGCTATGTTGGTCATCATACTTACTTGAGGCAGATTATTCGCGCGAGCCGTATCAATTTGCATTGTATGTAATAGTAGATTACTGCATCGAGCGGATAGTGACTGCTTGCTGCAACAAGTGTAAAAACTCGAGTGCAGCAAGAAGTCAATTGAGCGAGTGTCAATAATCTACTATTACATTCAATGCAAATCGGGACGGCAAGCGCGATAAAGGAGCGGGGTGTAATGATCAATGCACACGCGTTTCATACGACGTATTTCAACACACTTGCGAGGAAAAAACAGACTTTTAGTTATTGAAACAATTAGTGAAAGTACAATTCTCAAAAGATACCGAATAATTTTTGTTGACATTTCTCTCTTGATTTTGGTGGCCACAGGCTATCACTCGCGTTTCGTGCCCCGTGTATTTCCTGCGGGGTCAAATCTACGTATTGCTCTTCTTCCCTACGTGAAGTCGACATTCCACACAACAAAAACGTTACCAAAATGTCACGCTGGTATTGTTTTTTTCGCGCACCGCGCTATCGATGCGCGCGCATATCGATACCTTTAGGCTCAGAGGGCGTAAGAAGCAAAACACGACTTTTCAGGAGAGCAATAAAACGAAAAAAAAAAATGTTTTATAACATAACTTTTTTGTGCTTGTAACTATAAAAAAAATATCTATGACAAAAGATGTTTGAATTTCGAGATAAAGAACATTATAGAATAATATTTCAAGTAGATCTAATGAATACAGAAATAGAGTTACTATACGTCCTAAAAAATAAATGTCGGGTGTAATGGCCATTTTGTACAATATCAACTAATGATTTATAATGTAAGTGACAATCACCTTTGTATATTACTATCTTTTATTCGATGTAAGCCACAAATTGTAAAGGAGTTTTCTGTGGAATAAACAGTGTAACCGACGGTTGTCATATTTAATAACAATGGTTTCTTATTATTTACTAAGGCAGATGCTTTGAATTTTGACGAGCAGCTCATTTGCTTGTTAGCAAGTGCTAAATCTACTGATAACAAGTGTAGTGCAGTTATTTAAAATGTTTTCAAGTATCTATAGTAAATTTACACCAAGTTTAGTGTTTAATATTATAGTAAAATGGTCATCGAAGTTTAACCATAAACCCGATAAACCCCCATTAACGCCACAAGCGGTTGCTCTCTTGAACTTCTACTCGTATTGCGTAGCGGGTTGGCGCATCTTGGTGATCGCAATAGTTGGTGATAAGATAATACACAACAAAATGCTACTGCCCATTTCCTGAATTCCTTCGGCTGGTTCTCACAGCACTCTCACGATGAGAAGTAGTGGTGATAATTAGTCATGGTACAAATTAGTTTATTACTTTTCTTGGATCTAAAGAAAAAATATCTGCCTACCAACTTTCATGTACTCATAAATAGGTACTTATAACGAATAGGTACTAAAACTTGAAAGTATAATAACAGAAAATAAGGTATTATAAAAAATAGCCAAAATATTATATAACATTGTTTTTATTTAGATCTAGGAAAAGAAATAAACTAATTTGTATCATTACTAATTCAACGTTGCCGCTAAGACCTGCAAGAAGATACTTAGGAAGGCTTATTTTGATCACGTAGGTCATATTGGGGCCAAACTGGCTTCATACCCCGTGGGTAAACAAAGCTTTTAGGTCCCTGGCCAAGTCGGTCAAAGTGAACTTCTGCCGCCTCTCACTGCCACCATTGCTGAAACCTTATGGATCACTGGCTCACACTGCTGGAGAGAAAGCGAATTTATTTGCTTCTCTTTTTGCAGAAGCTTCGCATCTAGACGCTTCCAGCTAGATACCTTCCGACCTTCCTCATTGCGGGGTTTTTATGCCCGAATTACGCATTCGCCAGAAGGATGTTCTCAGAATGCTTCGAGCTCTAGATGTGAACAAGGCCAGTGGTTCTGATGGCATTCCAGCGATTGTGTTGAAAAACTGTGCGCCCGAATTTTCTCCCATCTTAACGCGTTTGTACCTCCTCTTTCTTCACTCAGTTAAAGTTCCGAAGAGCTGGAAGCTTGCCAATGTACAACCAGTACTAAAAAAAGTGTAGTCAGGCTGATCCGGCCAATGATTGTCCCATCTCGATAACCTCCTTACTCTGAAAGTGTATGGAGCGTATCTTAAACATTAGGCTCTTAGCATACCTTGAGGATAATGATCTCCTCAGTGACCGGCAATACGGATTTTGCCGAAACCGGTCTAGTGGGGATCTTTTCGCGTATGCCACTCACGTACTGAGCGAAGCCATCGAGATGCATGGTGAGGCGCTTGCCATCTCCCTTGACATATCGAAGTCATTTGATCGGGTCTGGCACGATGGCATTTTAAACAAGCTTCCCTCATATGGTTTACCTGTTGGCTTATGCAATTCACTTTCCATCAGAGAGAGATCGTGGTCAAACGATTGCCTAGTACGTAATAAAATATAAAATAAAAATTATCACCACCACTTCTCATCGTGAGAGTGCTGTGAGAACCAGCCGAGGGAATTCAGGAAATAAGCAACAGCATTTTGTTGCGTATTATCTTATCACTAACTATTGCGATCACCAAGATGCGCCAACCCGCTAATGTAAGGTAGTAATAGAATTTCTAGAGAGCAACCGCTTGTGGCGTTAATGGGGGTTTATCTGGTCTATGCTTAATAGGAACTTATGGGTCGTGGCTCGTCTACCCACTGGCTTCACCCACTAGTGGTTGCACGGATAATTCACATTTACCCTTCCACTCACACTGCACTAGAGTTAGAAACTAATAAAAAACGACATTTATGAAGAAAAATTATATGATGATAATAATGGTGCATGTGAAGCCGCGAGTCGCAGCATGTAGACATAGTAGTTAGCTAATATTAATAATAGCTCATCTACGGTTTTTTTTAAATGCGCTAAATAAATAAACCGCAGTGGCAGCTTAAATCTAAACATCCGTTTTATGTATAAGCATTTTGACCTCATAAAGGTATCGTAGGTGATAAAGTAATAAAGTTACTAAGTCAGTCTTTCGATCTGATCAATTGTTGTGTATAGATCACATCATAATAATATGAGGTCTGGTATTTTGGATCTTATACTATGCGTCATGCGATGGAAAACTGGGCCTGTCCTGTCATATAGACATTTTTTACTGTCCTTGCTCGTAGCCCACCCTCTTGTCACCCAATAATCATATCTATCTCTCTCAGAACAAACACATCGCTTGTATTAGAAAGAGAAAAATATATTTTTGAATGCCAGAATACAAGGTAACATAGTGCTTGAAAGAAGGTAATAAACAATATTTTACTTCATTACGTAGGTGATTAAGTTACATAATACCATAAACATTTTGAATTTAAGGTACAATGTTATTGTGAAAACTATTACAATAGGACGTATAAGTTAAACTGTTATTTTTATTTAAAAGCTTTTGGGAGCATAATCACCAAACTTTATAAAACCTTGGGTTGAATCTTTCGCTAAAAAATGTTCCAAAAGGGTGTCTTAGACAATTTGTTAATATTTTAATTTATATTGGGACGTAAGCACCAATCTTGATAAAATCTCGGGTTGTATAAGTCAAGTATGAAAAAAAAACAAGAATAGCAGAGGCGTAATCACCAAATTTGATAGATCATGGGATATACAACCAATTTTTAAATCTTATTTACCTTTTACGATCTTTGCTGTAATGAAAAATTAAATATAACTCATATAAGGCCCAAATTTTCAAAATAACGTGTTTAGATATCCAAACTTCTGGGCTGTATACACCTTTTTTTTTGCGAGTATTGATATTTTAAATATACAGTTCGAAGGGCGACGAAAAACTGAATATGACTGCATTAAAATCTCTTTTTGCCATATTGGTGGTTACGCCCTTTGAGCTTAAAGGTATCGATATGTAAATAAAGGCACTGGCAATTATAAACACAAAATAATGTTTTGAATACGCAAATTAAGATAAATTATGTTTTGAAAAATACATATTTTGATGAAATGATGATAATTTTGATGATTAATTTATCATATAAGCATGTAACCTAAAATAGTTTATTTATTCACAAACATATTCATTGTTTTAGACATAAAAACAATTTGCTGAGATTGAAAAAATAATTGTAAAGTAAAAAGCACTAGTGTGTAATAAACTGAATTATGAACCTAAATACGTTGCCATAAGAGTCACAAGGCAAGAGTGTTGAAAAATATATTATTAAACAAGCTGCACCCGTGGCTTTGCCCGTGTGGTCATTTCATCTAAAAGTAGCTCGTTCGTGTTATTCCAGGACCAAAAGTACCAATACTACATACGAGTATATTCAAAATTCGTTCAGCCGTCAAATAGTTTATTATCGATTGCGCGGCATCTAATCATCGGATTACGATACCAAGTATCCCAGTTTTTAAGTCAAACCCTAAGCTAACCAACAGTGAAAACTGCATCACAATCAGTCCACTAGATTTTACGTGATGCTCGAACAAACATACAGACAAATAGACAGACAAGATAAAAAAACTGTAGCGTATTTTAAGCATCCCAGTTTTTTTATTATCTTTGTACCGACTTTTTAATTCTTATTGCTTTATTGTATTGTAAGTAAGTATAGATAGATGTCTATACTTATAATAAAGCAATAAGAACGAATATGTTGGATAGCTTAGGCTCTGACTTAAAAACTGGTACTTAATAAAAACAGAGCAATAGATTTTTTTTAAACACGGATGAACAAATTTTGACTCCAGACGTATGTAGGTACTCGTATATTGGCAGCGGCCGTGTCTATTTCAGAGCCCACCTAACTAAATTTTAACCCTAGGACTCCAGACCAAGGCCCTATCTACGAGCTCACGGACGCGGAGAGCGACGGCCCCCGCGAGAAGGTGCTCCGGGCAACGAAGAGCAGGATCACCGAAGTGCCCCCGGGCTGCCACGAGGCCATGCCAAGGGCTTCTGCGCCAGGGCCTGATGTTGTGGTAAGTGGTAAAGCTTTAATTTTTAACACAGTCGTAGTTTTATTATTGACTGAGCGAGCGCGAACCGCGTTTGAAGCGCCTCTATTTCAGCTTCGGCCAAATTCTTTCGCATGTCCGGATGTCTGTCCGGATATCTGTCCGGCTGTTCTCCTCTACAGGTCGCATTTCTTAACCGATCTAGATGAAACTTGGTATACAGGTTAAGCGATTTTTTAGAATTTTTTAGTGGTCGCGGATTTTTGATTTCGGGCACTGTGGTATGGACGACGATAACACTTGACGGAGCTTGCCGAATGCTGCCCAACCCAGCTGATTTCTTCTTTTGGCTTCCTTCTCAAACTTGTTCTTACCTAATTGCTATATTTGTCCGAGGCAAAAATATTGTTGGACAACTTCAAAAGATAAACTATTGATTGCTATCGGTTCCGGGTCAATAAGATTGTTAGAAAGTGGCAGCAATTTGGTCATTTTACTCTTTAAACTAAACTAGACTAATTTTCTTCAAATGTAATTTAAACCTTGTTGACTTTGTAACAAGGTCTTTTTGTCCCTGGCATCTATTCTAAACTTAAGTCAATTTAAGCTGCACCGCTTAAAATAATGTAATTAAAACAGGTTTTTAACACGCTGTCTAATAACAGCGGTTGGATAAATTCAGACACGTTCTGAGACAGCGTTTGGACAAATCGGGACTCCCGTCGCGTGGAAACAAAGTTGATTTTATGCTGACAGGCTTTAGTGATAGTTTAGTGAGTGAGGATTAGATGCTAGGGGAAAAATACCTTGTTACGAACCCAACAAGGATTAAATTACATTTGAAGAAATTAAATTTAGTTTAGGGGATGTCCGAATTTTCTACCATTATCTTGGTCTTATCTTTCTTTGATACAAGGATTTAAATGTACATCTCAGTTTACTCGTGTCACACTAATATTATAAGTAAATGTTAAGGTACGTAACTCTGTCAGTCTGTTTGAAAAAAAAGACAACTCTTTTCACGACTCATCGGCTGAGTCGATCTTGATGAATTTGACAAGGAAATATTAGTGTGCATCACTATTTTCTAGCACACGTTAGAATCCAATGCTTCCGGGTTCAGTCCTCGGCTCCGCACCGATGACATTCTTAGTTGTGTCACAGAATAAATAATAGTACAAGTAGTTGTGTGCGGATTTCCATCGCTGCGTGCTTCGGAGTAGACGTTAAGCTGTCGGGTCGGCACCGGCTGTTACTACAGGGCGATGTGGTCAATAAGCGCCAAGCCTAAATAAATTTAAAGAAAAACTACTTATATAAGCTGTTTTCGAGAGTATTTACATACCGTCTCGCTCGTAGGTTTGACGACTTTCAGCCTCCCGAACAAGCTAAATTACGGAAAGGCTTTAGCACCAGATTATACAGAAGACCGAAGAGTATAATCGGCCACTATGTCTAGCGTTTGTGGATTATGAGAAAACCTTTGATTCAGTCGTGACCTGGGCAGTGCTACAGTCATTACAGCGGTGCCAGATTGACTACCGGTCCATCGAATTGTTGAAGTGTTTGTACAGCAAGGCCACCATGACAGTCCGTCTTCAGGATCAGAGCACGAATTCTATCCAGTTGCAAAAAGGGGTGAGACAGGGAGACGTTATTTCTCCGAAACTGTTCACCTCTGTACTGGAAGATATATTCAAGCTTCTGAACTGGAACGGATATGGTGTTAACATCAATGGCGAATACATTACTCACCTTCGATTTGCCGATGATATAGCCATCATGGAATTCTATCCAGTTGCAAAAAGGGGTGAGACAGGGAGACGTTATTTCTCCGAAACTGTTCACCTCTGCACTGGAAGATATATTCAAGCTTCTGAACTGCAACGGATATGGTGTTAACTTCAATGGCGAATACATTACTCACCTTCAATTTGCCGATGATATAGCTATCACGGCAGAAACCCTGGAAGACCTAAGTACAATGTTCAGTGACCTTAATATTGTTTCCCAACAGGTGGGTCTTAAAATGAACATGGGTAAGACGAACATCATGTCAAATGGCCATGCCGGTTTATGTTGGGAACGATATTATCGAAGCTGTTGATCACTATGTCTACTTAGATCAGACGATCCAACTGGGTAGATCCAACTTCGACAAAGAGGTCAACCGACGAATCCAACTCGGATGGGCAGCGTTCGGGAAATTACGCCATATCTTCTCGTCGCAGATACCGCAGAGCCTCAAGACGAAAGTTTATAATCAGTGCGTGTTGCCAGTGATGACATACGGCACTGAGACGTGGTCGCTAACTTTTGGTCTCATACACAAACTCAGAGTTGCGCAGAGTGCAATGGAGAGAGAGCTATGCTCGGTGTTTCACTGCGTGATAATGAAATGAGGAAATCCGTAGAAGAACTAAGGTTACCGACATAGCTCTCAGAGTTTGCAAGTTGAAGTGGCAATGGGCAGGCCATATAGTTCGTAGAACCGACAACCGCTGGGGAATAAAAGTTCTCGAATGGCGGCCACGAACAAGCTAGCGAAGTGTGGGGAGACCCCCCACACGATGGACCGACGACATTGTAGCCATCGCAGGAAGTCGGTGGATGGAGGTGGCACAAGATCGCTCGTCATGGCGCTCTTTGGGGGAGGCCTATGTTCAGCAGTGGACTTCTAAGGGCTGACATGAAAAGCGATCATGTTCATAGAATTCTTTTAAAAATATCTCTCCTCAATTCCCTTTTTTAATCGACTTCTAAAAGGAGGAGGTTCTCAAGTTGTATTATTTTGTATGTTAGTTACCTTATATCTCTAAAACTTCTGAACCGATTTGGACATACGTGAGTTACAGCAAATAGTCTATATAAATAATGTATGTATGTATGTAACTGCATATTCGACCATGGCGTCGCCTCTGTTGGTCCGGTTTTGACAAGCGAGGTATCAATCGATTCGCCTTCAGCGCAAAAGTGTCATAAGCTATGTTTAACTGACTACGGCAAAGCAAAGGAAGGCTTATGTGTTCAAATTAAAAACTTGGTCAGATTTTGACAAACGAGGTATCTCTCGATTCGCCTTCATCGCATGCGCGCCAGACTATTTTTTACCCGACCCTAATCGGGGCCTTAGTTTTTGAACATAATTATGTCTTGTTAATGGTAGGTATGCAATATGCCATAAAAACCTTTTACCAACTTCACTAACATACCAAGTTTGTGTATCGGGACACTTTAGTCTATGTTACTAGTATTTATTTTTTGCCAACTTTTTATTCTGCATAGTGTACACTCATATAAATATTTACTTGATTTGATGATCTTATTTTTTTTCTTACCACAGTATTGCGCCTGTATTATATTATAACATTATTACGTATTTATTTAATAACGTAAAAGTTTCTCTAGCTAATCGATAATTCAAATGTCTGCCTAATTAATTACATTCTCTTCCTACAGTATAAACTTTATCTAGGTTACTTACAAGAATGTAAGGTTGCTATTTTATTTTTTACAGATCGCCTTGTCAACTAATAATGGTGCTATTCAAGCAATCAAGAGCGAGAGGAGCAGTAAGTAAGTCTACCTTCACTACCACTAACTGACTGTAGTTATACCTACTTACGTGTACCGGTTTGAAGAGATTCACTGTTACCCATTGAGATATATTCTGTTGCCAGTGAAATTACTGGGTATATACAGTTTGGGGCATCAAGGGTAGGTTGCTGAAGAAATTCGCTGTTGCCCGTGAAGTTGCTGGGTATATACAGTGTGAGGCATCAAGGGTAGATTGCTGAAGAAATTCGCTGTTTCCCGTGAAGTTACTGGGTATATAGTGTGGGGCATCAAGGGTAGGTTGCTGAAGAAATTCACTGTTACCAGTGAAGTTACTGGGTAAATACAGTGTAGGGCATCAAGGGTAGGTTGCTGAAGAAATTCACTGTTCTCAGTGAAATTATTGGGTTTATACAGTGTGGGACATCAAGGGCAGGTTGCTGAAAAAATGCGCAGTTGCCAGTGAAATTACTGGGTTTATACAGTGTGGGGCACCAACAAGTAGTTGGTGTTGGTAGTGGTAGTAACTGGGGTAGGTTGCTATTATTACTTCATCATCAGCCTATATTTGTCCACTGCTGGACGTAGGCCTCTCCTAATGCACGCCACTGAGCTCGGTATTTAGCTCTCCTCATCCAGTTTCTTCCAGCCGATTTTCGCAGGTCGGCACTCCACCTGGCCTTAGAGCGTCCTACGCTAAGTTTGCCTAAACGTGGTCTCCACTCGAGAACTCGTCTACCCCAACAGTTATCGGTTCTTCGGGAAATGTGACTAGCCCACTGCCACTTTAGCTTACTGATCCCTAGAGCTATGTCAGTTACCTTGATGCTATTAGTACACTTAGCAATTAGCAACAATGTATTTCTATAACAATACCTACAACTAATCATTCTTAAAGAAAGAAGTGAAAAAAACAATTACTTTATCGTTACAAATGAGAAAATGTTTCGGACCTCATAATGTACAAAGATTAGAACTTTAAAAAAAAGTTAATTAAAGTTTATTTGTAATTTTACTATCTGATTTAGTAAGTACTTATTCTGGTCAAAAATAGAATGATTGAGTCCAGGAGGCTTTAATTTAAAAAATGCATTAACGAACTGGCTGTACTATTTCAGAAATACAAAAATAGAGTGATTGAGTCCAGAAGGCTTTAAATTTAAAAATGTATTAACAAACTGTCTGTACTATTTAAAAAATACAAAAATTCTATTATTTTTTACCAGACTTACAGAGAAGCAAGGAAAATATTCACATATGATAATATATAAGGACTTCCAAATAATTAATATGCAACATTTAATAGGTGTATATTTGTATGTATGTATGTTTGTCCACACATTTCTCCGAAACTATTAATCGGATTGTGACCATTATGTTTTTAATGGCTTACGTTTACTTTAACTTAGGGAACAGTGCAAGTTTCATCAAAACTGGTTTAGTTAACGCTAAGTAATGTTCGGGCGCGTTTTTCTGAAGTCGGTTCTAGGGTGTTTTTACACTATCACTTGTTTTAAAGTCTTGCTGCTACTGACCAAGTGAGCGTGTGACGAGGTCAAAACCTCTTTCATAATAATACTCTTTTGATCTCTTAATTCTTTTATAATCCATTTCTTTTCATTTTGATAGTTGGCCATTATTCATTCTAAATACAAATATCTTGTCATTTTTTACATTGATTTTTGGAGCAAAAGGGAAATATGATATAAAATACATAAATAAGTTTATAACCAGTTGAATTACACTTGTAAATATATAAACGATAATACCTACATAAGAGTTTATTTTAATCCGCATCGTCAAAGTACAAAAGTCTGATCATCTCCTGTTCCTGTGCTTCCAATAGTTCCTGTAATTCTGTGTCACTGAGGTTTGGGTCCTGGGCTAGTGGGAGCAACCCAAACCCTGGGACCGCCTCGTGACAAGCGAAGCGACCAAAGCGAGTGAAGCGTCTCTGCTTCAATTTCAATCAATTTGCTTTCATCCGTCCGTTTGCTGGTACCGTGCTGCTACATGTCGTATTTTACAATCAATCTGGACGAAACTTGGTATACAGGTTTTACGACTTTATAAAAAAAAAAGTCGTCGTAGATCTTTGATTAGATTCTTCCTCCAAAAAGGAGGCTACTGAATATCTCCGCCTTATGAGAACTTATTTAGATGGTACTTTTTTATTTGCAAGGTAGTAACTTTAAGTTGGTTTTATAAAAAATTGGTGAAGATCTGATGACCCTTTAACTACTAAGTAGGGATTGATGGAGCACCTAGGTTACTAATGTTAGTTTTACAATGAGGTCACTAGATGGCGCTACTGTAGCACCACTAAATTGTTGCAAAAAAGTTTGTGATCATTTGTGGTTGTGATTTTGTCACAGATCTGTTCACAGATGTACCAGTAGTATATACTATTTAAATTTTTAGGTATCGAAAGGATCCTAAAATAAAGGAGAAATGGATAACAACATATAATTGGCCGTGCAAAAAACAGGATTTTTTTAAGTTCAAACCAGCAACACTTAGCGATTGGCCTTGAGCCTTATTGATGGTTATAGCGAAAGCTAAATGTACTGGAAAATGTAATCGCTTGAAATCGAAGGTCAAATTGGTTGAAATCATTTGAATTCGTGGTATCAGCAAATCTTATCCTTCACACTTGCCGCTGATGAGTGTGGCTTCGATTAAATTAGGCTATAGTTTTTTAACAGCAAGTCTTCTTCCGGTGCACAATTTCAGTGGATCCACGTTGCGAATGAGCGTCAACGGTGAACCAACTTTTAAAGTTAAGATGTGTGGTGGCATTCCATATGGTTCCAAAGAGTAAAGAAACTCTATTGGATAGTTGACAGCTTATTCCTCATCTATAAATGTGTCAATCGATTTGTACTTGACAACTTCACCGCGTAGCTTCAATTGAATTTGATGGGTTATATTGTTGACATCATCATTAGAACCCCTAGGGTATCACTTTGACACCTGCCACATTGATACCTGTCATTATGAAAATTACTTCAAAGCTTCAAAACCTTTAAACCTTAGGATTTTTGGTCAAATTAGATTTAAAAGCTTCAAAAGCTCAAAAACCTTAAGAATTTTGGTTTAATTTTGATTCAAAAGCTTCAAAAACTTCAATTTGTACTCAAGTCATCATCAAAAAAAGGCGTTCCGTACAAAATGCATAAAGAAATGAAAAAAATACTTTTATTAATTTCGATGTTATATCTAAAAATCATCTTTTATTTTGCCTTTTTAGTGAAATCGGTTTGGGGCACATCGGTTGGATGATTTACAATCATTTTTTGTGTTTGTATTTTATTTAGATAGATTTTTAAACTGTATTGTACTGTAATGTTAAAAAATGATTTATGTGTGTTCTTGTAATATTAAATTTCATCGTTTTTTAATCGACAGAAACTTTCTATCTTTATTTCTCGATGCGTGTGTATTATGTATCTGTGGATACAGGGCGCAACACCGCCACTTTTTTAATGTTTTGTATGTTTGCTTCATTAGTGTTGGGAGACTTTTTTCTAGTATGCGTGAGAAAATGAGTATGTGTGCTATACTAATTGTTTTTGACTATGAGTTAGCGAAACAAGTGGAAAGAATAAGGTCCCGAACAATATTTTGCCAATGCCAAATCTCCCTTGTCTTCAGGTATAGAATGTCATTATGCAATTTTTTTACCCGACTACGGTGAAGCAAATGGGTCACAGATAGCAGACTTTGTTCCAATAGACAGGGTTCTCAACAGTTGTCCATCCCCCGACACCGCACAGCAAACTTCAGAGGTGCTTTCCGTTATGCTGCGTCCAAGTGCTGGAACAATCTCCCACCACCGATCAGAGGGCTGAAAATTTTAAATATGCTTATACTCAAACTAAAAAAATATTTGGTTGACGAGCAGATAAATCACGGATATGTCGATATTGATATGTTATTCATATGAGACAAATATAATAATCCATTTTTATTTATTATCTGCCTAGTTATTGGGGTCTATAATTTGTCAATATAATTATTTTATTAGTACATAATTCGTTACTTACCCTATTATTGTGCCTTTCCTGGTTCACTTGAATATTTATTTTTTCTTTCTTTATTTATTTTCCAAGTTCAGGGATACTTTCACAATAATTTAAAGGTAGGCTGGCGGAGGTCACGTGTTTTAACCGTAAAATGATTTCGCTACTTACTGGCAGATTTTTCTTCTATTTGCCATGTCATTAGATTGCCATTGAAAAAACATTATTATTCTGTATAGTTAATTTATGTTTCTTGTTTTCTAAGTAAGTATATAGATTATTTGTGTATTTTATGTTATTTTATTACTTAAGTGTATTTATTCTTTTTATATCTATATATATTTGTATTATATATACATATATATATATATATATATATATATATATATATATATATATTAAAAAAATAGGTGCGAATTTATTTAAAATACATAAGGGGTTACATCATACATATGTATTTTAAATATATTCACACCTATTTATTTTATTTTTTTTAAATCACCCGCGCGGTTCCTTTCTGAAAACCACCGTCCAGTTTCTAGCACTGGATATTTTTGCTGAGTACTGGCCCTTTTGGTACACTCGCATAGCTTGTCATGCTTATGTTAATTTGTATTACTAGTTATTAATTATATTTTTGTATATTTTATTTGTGCCAATAAAAACTTTTTTCTTCTTCTTCTTTCTTCTTCAAATCAAGGGTTAAGTGTTCAAACTAATAACTTGGACGGATTTTGACAAGCTTGGTACCAATCGATTCGTCTTCATAGCAAGAGTGTCATAGGCTATTTTTTACCTGGCCGTAGTCGAACTTATGTCTTATTCTTCAAACTAGATCTCATGTTTCTAAGCACAAATGCTTCTAACTACGAGTACAAAAGAAATATACTTATCCTTGGTGACGCATTATTTTCTCCCATTCTGTATATTAAGAGACTTAAAAAACAATGTCTGAGAGTGACGCGCGGAGGGCACCGAGCAACTCCTCAATCTTTGCAGCCAAAGTTCATGATGGAATATTGCCCCCCCGTCAGAACGATGGTAACTGAACGGTACACTAGTGCCTGTGCTAGTGCGCGTTAGAAAGATATAAAATCCATCGATACCGGGTTTGTTATATGCGGATTTCCATAGCTCCGTGCTTCGGAGGGCACGTTAAGGTGCCAGTCCCGGCTGTTACTGATTGATATCAGTCGTTAAGCCATGTCAGGTGTCTTCGAGCGGCCCGACAATGACATCAGAGCCCAGCTACCTCAAGACAAGCAAGCTCGTATGTACTTTTTTTACAATACTTTTACAAAACATCATCACCATCAGCTTTAATTCGTCCACTGCTGGGCGTAGGCCTCTCCTAGTGAACGCCACGAGCCAGATCTACAGCTCTCCTCATCCTGTCGCTACCAGCCTTTCGCAAGTCGTCACGCCGGCGGGTGGCCTACACTACGTGACAAATCACGGATAAATCACGGACATTTGATCGTAAATATTATCCAATTGATTATAATTACAATTTAAACAATATTGACATTAAAAGAGTAAATATTATTAAAGATTTAGGAGTTACTTTTGATCGACAACTCACTTTTCATGACCATATTTCCAACCTGGCCAAAGAGTCTTTTCGTCGCTTGGGCTTTGTGTTGCGCAACGCAAAGGATTTTCAGGATCCGCAGGTCATACGAACCTTATTTAATACTCTTGTGAGGAGCAAATTAGAGTCAAGCGCATGTGTTTGGAACCCGCATCATGTTACCTACGCACTGATGCTTGAAAAGGTGCAGAAGGCATTTTTAAGATCTTTTTACAAGAGGCTTTATGGCTTCTATCCCTACCTCTATCCCACTAGGTTCTTGCTTGGACAGCTTGGCTTCAATTCTCTGGAAGTGAGAAGGTTGCTAGACCAGCTCACTATCTGTTGTAAAGTACTGAGAGGGTCCGTCGACTCTTCAGAATTACATGAACGACTGTGCAGGTTATTTGTCCCGGACAACTATGTGCGGCACAGGCCCAACAGAAGACATAAGTTATTCTGTGTTCCTGGTAGTCGCACTATTGCCCGGGCCAAGTCCCCCCTGTGTCGGTCTCTGCACAACCTCAATGCACTCCTTGACGCTAACCCTGATATTGACCTATTTATTGACAACTGGAAAACCATTTTGTCTATTTGTTTGACATATTGTGAAGGTATTTAATTTGACATTGTGTTGTGATTGTTTCTGTGTATTATTTTATTGTAGATAAGGTATCTGGTTTTATGATTTATTTGACTTTGCATGTATGTGGTATAGGTGAGATTTTTAATTAATTAATTGACATTTGCTTTGCCATAAAATTTTGTTAATTATATTTTATTTATTTGTTGTGTGTAATAATGTGTAATTGGTGTATTTAATGCCGTTTTTTATTACAATAAATTAAATTTGAATTTGAATTTACGTTTCCCTAAACGCAATAACAACAAAACATATATCTACCGAACAATATTTTAAGAACCTAATATTTTGTTTGCGTAGGGTATCACCGGATGGGCTGGGCCCTAGCTACCGGTGGACAGGAATGCAGAGTGCTGAAGCCGAAGTTCCTGATGACACACGCCGTGGCAAGGAGTAAGGGGTTCTTATATTATAGTACTAGTTGTGAACGCGTGGTCATTTCTGTGTTATTCCAAGACCTAAAGTACCATTACAGTTACGTCTACCAAATTAAATTTCATCACAAATCCATTTAGTCGTCAAAAATATGTTTAACGATTGCTCGGCTTTTACTCGTCTGATTGAGATAAGAAGTACATCTGATTTTAAGTCAAGACATAAGCTATCGAACAGTGAAAACCGCATTTCAAGCGGTCCAGTAGATTTTAAGTGATGCGCGAACAAATATCTAGACAGACAGGCAAGATTTGTAAAATACGTTACAATTATTTTTGAACATTAGTTTTTCTTTAAATTAAATATAAATAATAATTAATAATAAATATATTCGGGACAATTCCACACTAATTACCTAGCCCCAAACTAGGATACCCTGTACTATTGGTACTAGATAACGGATAAACATACATAGATATGAATATTATAACATCCATGACTCGGAAACAATCATTTCTGCTCATCACACAAATGATTGCACCTTGCAGGATTCGAACCCGCGACTGTTTGATTACGTACCTAGGATCACTAGCCACGAGACCAATCGGTCGTATGTTCATTGCACAGAGTTTTTGTAACTTACTGTTTTATTTATATCACTAAGCATCAGGGGCAGCAGTCTCGACATCGGCAGCGACCGATTGCTTTGCAACCGAAATTGGTTGCAAAGTCCGATTTTAAATATTTGGCGTCTCTGCCAAGCATCAATGTCAATCATTAAACCGATGACAATCGATAATCTTTTGACAATAACTGTCAAAGCTAACGATTGCTATCGGTATGTACCGGTATGTACCGATTTCGGTTGTAAAGCAATCACTATCTTTATGTCGAGCCTGCAAGCGCAGTTGAGAAAGTGCTCAAACACAAACCTACCAATTATTAAGAAGAAAACGTTGGAAGTGTAAGATAAATGGATATAAAACATTAAAATTATACGTAGTTATGTACTTAAATACGAAAGTATGTCTAATTGTTTGCTGGCTTCTTTGGACTCTTTGGTCCTCTTTCATGCAGCAACCAAGCGCCGGCGACGGATTGACGATGTGTCTCTTATCAATTAAAAGGGATTTAGAAAAATGTGAAATAAAAGTAAAAGTACAGTTTTGGCTTCTTTGGTATTGAATATATAACAGCCTCCAAAAAAAATTACAAAACATCTTCAATGTAATGATAAAAAGTATTCCCAATTTTTACCCATCATATAAACTATGAGTGTGCCCAAGGTGTATCAAAATCCGTTCAGTAGTATCAGAGTGGTAAGTGTTTTAATAAATAACTTTCAACCCCTATTCTGCGGGAACCGTTTAATTTTTCGGGATGAAAAGTAGCCTATGTCCTACCTCGTAGTATGAACTCAAATCATACCAAGTTTCATTAAAATTCATTTAGTAGTTTCAGCATGATGCCTAGCCAAGATACAGACAGACAGAAAGACAGACAGACAAAAATGAAAAAAATACAGTTTTGGCTTCAGTAACGAATACAGAGAACATTCCAAAAGAAAATTACAAAATATCTTTTATGTACAGAATTGGACCCGTTACAGTTTAATAATTACTATAGATAGATATAGATATTCAATTAAGTATGCTGTTTCCTTTTTTACCCGACTGCACGGAGGGTTATGTGTTTGGGTTGTGTGTATGTTTTATTTGTCTGTATGTTTCTTAGGTGCTTCCTACAGCCTAAACGAATGGATTTTGATAATTGAGGTAGGTATCATTGGATGCGTCTTGATCACGAGAGTACAATAGGATATATGAAAAAACAAGAAACTAATATGCTTACATACATACAGCTGCCATATTGTATTTCCGATGGAACAAAAAAAAACAATACAATAGTGAGGTATAAAAATGAAGGTCTCTAAAAGACCATTCCAAATATGTATAATTCTAAACAGTAGCAATTGTCAATTAAGCTTCTTACAATCTTTTAAATTTTATACTAAATAAGTTAATGTAAATACTATTGTATAATGTTGCAATTGCAACTATTAAAGTAAAGTAATATATGCAAATAAAAAAGAAACATTAAATTAATATAAATATTAGCTGCGCCCGGCAGTTTCACCCTCGTCCCTCAGGAACCGTGTTTTTTCCGGGATAAAAAGTAGCCTATGTGTTAATCCAGGGTATAAGCTACCTCCATACCAAATTTCATCTAGATCCGATCAGCCGTTTAAGCGTGAAGAAGTAACAAACATACACACACACAAATCCTCACATACATACAAACTTTATTTGGCTTATAAAATATTAGTGTGATTATTTTTGCGGGCGGTCAGCTCGTTTTCTATAATTTTGTTCGCAGTCGAGTTTTTTGTATTTTTATAATAATTTTATTGTTATATGTATATAACCATTTTTTTATTTAATCACGTAGCGATGGTAGCCTAACGGTTCAATAGTGCAACTTATTGTAAGTTTTCCAACGATACCGGGTTCGAACCTAGGCTCCGCATCAATGTCTTTTGTAAGTTACGGGCGGTTTCCCATCGCTCCGTGCTTCGGAGGGCACGGTCCCGGCTGTTGTTGATTAATAGCAGGCGGCCTGACAAACTCTGACTTTCTCATACGACAAAACAAAACAAAAAACAAAAAAATCACGTCTCCGTGTTCCCCATTCATTTGTCTTTTTAAGAAAGTGCGACAGACCAATAAACAAGACATAAGTTCAAAAACTAAAACCCGACTACAGACGGCAAAAAATTGCCTGCTACACTCTCGCAATGAAGACGAATCGATTGATACCTCGCTTGTCAAAATCGGATCAAGTTTTTAGTCTGAGGACATAACTCTTACTTTGCCTTGCGGTAGTCGGGTAAAAAAATATAGCCTAGGACCTAGGAGGATACATCCATACCATTATATAAAAGTGAAACGTTCTCTGTTTGTTTTTTTGGGGAGCTTTCACGCCATAAAGGCTGGACGGATTTTGATGAAATTTAGAATGGAGATAGCTTACACTCTGGAATAAAACATAGAATACTTCTTAGCCCGGAAAATTGTGTTTCCAATAGAAAACTGGAAAATGTTGATTACTCACTGTAAGGAACGGTTACCACCACAGAATGGTCTGTGGTTGCCATGGAAACGAAATAACAAGTCTGTAAAAAACATCAAGAGCAACGCGTACGAAGTCGCGGGCGCGAAAACTATATTTGGTCTGACCCTATGACACTCTCTACCTGAAGACGAATTGATTAACACCTTGCTTCTCAAAATCGAACCAATAGGGGCGACACGCTATGGCTATTATTTATTCTGTGGCTATGGTTGAATATCCACATAACCACATATATACATACATAGATACATAGACTGTTGAACTCATTACACTTCCCTTGCTTTGGCTGTTGTCGGGAAAAAATGAATAAAAATCATGTAGGTACATTTGACAACTTGAGATGAAGTAAGGGTTATATGGCCCCTGCGGCTGAAGGAATTTTGGTCGGAGTATTACGAGTTTTTAGGTTTTGGAATAACACATAGGGTAATTTTAACGCAGATAAATGATCACGCGGGCAATGCCACGAGCACAGCTATTAATATAACAAAATTCAGTAATTGACCGAGCGAGCGCGAAGCGAGAGCTGAGAGCTATGTTTCTTCTACGGATTTACTCATTTAAGAATGCGGTCTTGTAATTTGAAGCCGTGCAAGACTCGCTATGGCCCTTTGTACGATTCTAGTCCGTGAACAGCTTTGAAAGCGTTCACTCTTATTATACTCTTACTTGCTGAGGAGACCCACTACCAAAATAAAAACTTCTTACATCTCCCCAGCCGCAAAAGATCCCACAAAGAAGTATCCAGATCCAACAACTACATCGAATACGACGAGAGAGAGAAAGCGCCCCCCTTGGAGATAGTAGAGAGGGAGCAGGACAGAGATAGGGAGGACTATTTGGAGGCAGAGGGCAGCGGTGATATGGAGGAAGTCTTGACTACTCAAAAGGTGGGTTATCAACAACTTGTTTAGCCCGCGCGCAAGTGCTAGACATTGCAAGATATGGGTCCGGCGCGGGCGCACGGGAGGGGGTAGACGCCGGGCAGAAGGCGCGCTGCTTGTCTGCATGTCTCCTCTCCCCTGTCCCGCCACTCTCATACCTTAGCCTGAGAAAGCGAGATTAAAAAATCTATCAGTTAAATCCATAATAATAATCAATATTTAAGGCTAACATTTTAACAATGACTAATATACAAATCTATTCTATATTCTATTTCTATATACTTATAATAAAACTGTAACGGGTCCAATTCTGTACATTGAAGATATTTAGTTTTTTTTTTTGGAACGTACTCTTGATTCGATACTGAAGCCAAAACTGTATTTTTTTTCTTTTTTGTCTGTCTGTCTGTCTGTATCTTGGCTAGGCATCACGCCGAAACTACTGAATGAATTTATATGAAACTTGGTATGATTTGAGTTCATACTACGAGATAGGACATCCCGAAAAATGAAAGGGTTCCCGCAGGATTGAGGTTTAAAGTTATTTCAAAAAACACTTACCACTCTGAAACTACTGGACGGATTTTGATGCAATTTGGCACAGTTATACTTTATATGATGGGTTAAAATTCAAAATACTTTTTATCCCGAAAAAATAAAGAGTTCCTGTGGGATAATGTACCAAATTCTGTATTTTTTTTGTTGCCGTTCTATTTTCAATACTAAAGCCAAAATTGTATTTTTTTATGTTTTGGTCTTCTGTCTGTCTGTCTGTACCTTGGAAGTGCATCACGCCGAAAATACTCAATGAATTCAAATGAAATTTGTTATGATTTGAGTTCATACTTCAAGGTAGGACATTGGATACTTTTCATCCCGTAAAATTAAAGGGTTCCTGCAGGATAGGCGTTGAAAGTTATTTAAAAACAAAAACGTATCACGCTCAAACTACTAAACGGTTTTTTTTGAAACTTGGCACTTTCATAGTTTATATAATGGGTAAAAAATTAAGGATACTTTTTATCCCGAAAAATAAAGTGTTCCTGCGGGATAATGTCCAAAATTCTGTAAATTGAACATATTATGTAATTTTTTTTTGGAGGCCGTTCTATATTCAATACTAAAGCCAACACTGTATTTATTTTTAGTTTTGTCTGTCTGTCTGTCTGTCCGTCTGTCTGTCTGTACCTTGGCAGCGCACCACGCCGAAAATACTTAATGAATTCAAATGAAATTAGGTACGATTTGAGTTCATACTTCGAGGTAGGACATTGGATACTTTTCATCCCGAAAAAATTAAGTGTTCCTGCAGGATAGGGGTGGAAAATTATTTAAAAGAACACGTAGTACGCTGAAACTATTGGACGGATGTTGATGCAACTTGGCACAGACAGTTTATAAGATGGGAGAAAATAATGGATACTTTTTGTCCCGAAAAAATAAAGGGTTCCTTTGGGATATGGGTCCAAATTCTGTACAATAAAGATATAGTGCTTTTTTGGATGTTACTCTATTTTCGATAATGAAGCCTAAACTGTATGTTTTTTCATTTTTGACAGTATGTCTGTCAGTCTGTATCTTAGCCGCGTATCACGCCGCCGGAACTACTGGATGAATTCAAATGAAATTTGGTATGATTTGAGTTCATACTACGAGGTAGGACATACGATACTTTACATCTCGAAAAATTTATGGGTTCACGCAAGAAAGGGGTTGAAACTTATTTAAAAGAACACATACCACGCTGAAACTCATGGACGGGTTTTGATGCAACTTGGCACTGTCTTAAGTTATATGATGGGTTAAAATTGAGGACACGTTTTATCCCGAAAATTAAACGGTTTCTGCGGGATATGGGTCCAAAGTTATGTTAACATTTAAGTAATAAAAAATATTTTTGAATGGTTCTCTATATTCGATAATGAAGCCAAACTATTTTACATTTTAATTTTGTCGGTCTGTTTGTCCGTATCTTGACCGCGAATTGCACCCAAATTACTAAATGAATTCAAATGAAAAAAATGCTCTTGGGTGCTTAAAACAGGTATTGAACAAATTTATTTGTTAATCGTGTCTTTTTTTCTGTTTGTCTGTATGTTTGTTTGTTCACTGATCACGTAAAAACTACTGGACCAATTGCAATGCGGTTTTCATTGTTAGATAGCTTAGGGTTTAATTTAAATTTGGTGTAATTGGTATCTCAATCCGGTGAGTTAGAAGCCGAGCAATTGGTAAAAGTATTTTTGACGGCTGAAGAAATTTTGTTCAAATGTTGGTATATTGGTCCTGTTATAGTACATTATGGTATTTTGACTTTGAACCTAAAGAAAAGACCACGCGTGCGAAGCCGCGGGTACAACTAGTCCTTCTATATGATAACTCTTTTGACCTGTAGTACTATTACCGATCTTTGTTGCAAACAGATTTTCATATTTTCATTGCAATTTCGACTGTAACGCCCTGCATTATGTGCACGTGATAGTGGCGCTGGGGAATAAAGGTTCTCGAATGGCGACTACGAACAAGCAAGAGAGTTGTGGGGAGACCCCCCACACGATGGACCGACTTCCTACGATGACTACATTGTAGGCATCGTAGGAAGTCGGTGGATGGAGGTAGCACAAGATCGCTCTTTGTGGCGCTCTTTGGGGGAGGCCTATGTTCAGCTGTGGACTTCTAAAGGCTGACATGATGATGATGATAGTGACAATCTGATTGCAACCAAGATCGGTAATCGCACTACTGAAAGTCTCATTTAGAAATTATCTCTGTAATCTTAAACAATATCTAAATCTAAACCACAGACTAAACCTAATATTACAAAAGCGAAAGTAGCTCTGTTGTTATGTCTGTTACCTTTTCACGCCTAAACCGCTGAACCGATCTTGATGAAATTTGGTATAGAAAAGGTTTGAATCCTGAGGAAGGAGATAGGATAGTTTTCATCGCGATAAACTGTAGTTGCGGGCAAATGCCAGTATCGATATAAACTACAATGTGGCAATACAAAGTTTTATGTTCGAGTTTATAATACATACATCTAATGTATTTTTCTTTTCAGCCTCTAGATATTGCTTCTGACGAAAGATACTACGCTAATTCATATCCAGTCACACAACAGGTACCAACAGTTTCACAATAAGCTAATACATTAATTATTTATTGGTTTGACCAAAAATGAGCTCCACAAAAAGTCATCGCGGTACATCAATAGGTACAAATAAAAAAATTATAAAACCCTCGACTCTCCGCCCCCCTATTATAGCTAAGATGCTCGACCACATCAGTTTTCAAACATAAAAATCGAAAAAAAATCCTTACATGTTTTTGGAATGGTTTTTTAAAGACCTTCATGTTAATACCTCTCTCGATAGGTTTGTTAATTTTTTGTTCCGTCGGAAATATAATATGGCAGCTGTAAGCCACCATATTCGTTTTCTTGACGCTTCATATATCCTATAGCAATCTGGTAATAAAAACGAATCCAATTATACCACATATATTAAGCTGTTTAGGCTGTAGGACGTGTAAAGAAGCGTACAAACATACATATAATCCAAAAACAACCCTCTGCAGTCGCGTTAGAAGAGAATGTTGCTGACCATCTCTCCTGAATTCCCTTAGCTGGTCCTCACATCACCCACAGGATGAGAAGGGGTGGACCTATTGTTATGAGGGGCACCACAATGCACAAGCGTGCCCGATATAATACAATGTGCTGGAATATGGTCCGCCATACAAGGAAGAAAAGGCATGTGTATCCCTGGAGAGAGAAAAAATTGAAATTTAACTGTTTCAGGCGCTGTATCATCAGAAATCGTGGACAGAGATCCCGCAGAACCAGTGGGATGACCACGAGGCTGGCATGGAGACTGACACCAATAAGGTGGGGACTTTCCTAAATAGGTCTTCTTTGTCTCTTCTTCTCATTCGCATGGTAGCCACACTATAGAGAGAAACCCAGCTATTTGAACTTCATGAATTCTTTAAAAGGCGGTGCTTAAAATTGACCCAAACAAAAGAACTCCAGCACCGATTAGCGCCATCTATCTTAGAAATGTGTGTGTGTTTGTTCCTAATTCACGCTCAAACGGCTGAATGGATTGTGATGAAATTTGATACCAGGATGGCTTATATCTTGGATTGACACATACGCTACTTTTCATCATCAATTATCATAATCCACGCGAGTGAAACCGCGGGGCGCAGCTGCTATACTATATTTCATCAAAAATTGCTCATCAAAAAGTTTTTTATCGATTACTCGGCTTCTATTCATCGGATTGAGATACCGCATTTACACCCGATTTTAAGTTAGACCATCCAACAGTGAAAACCGCATTCATCGGATTGAGATACCGCATTTACACCCGATTTTAAGTTAGACCATCCAACAGTGAAAACTGCATTACAATCGGTGCATTAGTTTTTACTTGATGCATGAAGAACAGACAGACAAATAGACGGACAGACAGAGAGACACCATTTTTAGTGAAGGTCAACATACTTCAATAACTTTAAAACTCTATTTTAAAATTAAGTATATCTATCTATATCTAGCTATACTTATAATAAAACTGTAACAGGTCCAATTCTGTACATTGAAGATATTTAGATATATTTTATTGGATATTACTCTGTACTCGATACTGAAGCCAAAACTGTATTTTTTGTTCATTTTTGTCTGTCTGTCTGACTGTATCTTGGCTAGGCATCACGCCGAAACTACTGAATGAATTTAAATGAAACTTGGTATGATTAGAGTTCATAGTACGAGATAGAATATAGGATACTTTCATCCCGAAAAATTAAACGTTTCCTGCAGGATAGGGGTTGAAAGTTATTTAAAAGAACACGTACGACGCGGGAACTACTGAACGGATTTCGAAGCAACTTGGCACAGTCATAGTTTTTATAATGGGTTGAAATTGAGGATACTTTTTATCCCGAAAAAAATAGAGGGTTCTTCCGGGATAGGGGTCCAAATTTTTGTTAAATATTGTAACAAATAAAAAAAAATGGGGGTATATATACTCTATGTTCTATACTGAAGCCAAAATTGTTTTTTTTTTCATTTCTGTCTGTCTGTCTGTCAGTCTGTATCTTGACCGCGCATCACGCCGAAACTACTGAAGGAATTCAACTGAAACTTGGTATGATTAGAGTTCATACTACGAGGTAGAACATTGGATACTTTTCATTCCGAAAAATTAAATGTTCCCACAGGATATTGGTTAAAAGTTATTTAAAGAATCACGCTGAAACCACTGGCCAGATTTTGATGCAACTTGACACAGTCATAGTTCATATTATGATGGTTTAAAACTGAGGATACATTTTATCCCGAAAAAAAGGTTCCTGTGAGATCCAAAGTTCTATTAATTTTGAAGGAATAAATATCTATACATATAATAAAGCTAAAGCAATTAGTATGAAAAGTCTGTACAAAGAAGATAATAAAAAAATATGTCAGGTACTTATTATAAGCTACTGAACAAGTTTTTTTTTTGTATAAATCATATGGCTTACTCTCGAACACCATTCCGATTCAATCACAATCCAAACAGTGCGAGTTAGCTAGAAAACCTAACTGCACTGCAACGTGTGGAGGGTAGGTGGAAGTAGGCGAATGGTGGGGGATGTCGGGGAAGGGTGTTGGAAGTGGGGCAGGTGATGTGAAGGGAAGGGCGGGGGCATAGTGGGAGAGAGGTGTGAAATTGAAAAAGGGTAGAGGAAGTGGGGAATGAGTGATGAAAGTGGAGGCAGGTAGGAAAGAAATAAGGGAAAGGTAGGAAGAAAGGGGAAGGGTGGGGGGGAAGTTGGATAAAGGTTGGAAAGTGGGGGAAGGACGTTTTTATTTAAACCAAGATGACGTACATGTCCGCCATGTTGGCAACATGTCACGCCACACGATCACGTTGCAGTGTAGGTTAGATTTTCTTGCTGAATCGCACTGTGGAGATCGTGGTTGAATCGGAATGGTGTTCGAGAGTAAGGGGGCAGGTCTGTCTGTATGTTTATTTGTTTGCGCATCACGTAAAAACTAATGAAGCCATTGCGATTTGGTTTAATTGTACAATAGCTAATGGTTTAACTTAAAAACAGGTGTAATTGGTATCTCAATCAGATGAGTAGAAGCCGAGCAATCAATAAAAATCTTATTGATGGCTGAAGAAATATTGATCAAATGTTAGTAAATTGGTATTTTAGGTCTTGGAATAGCACATAGAGTACTTTTGTTCTCGAGAAATCACGCGTACGAAGCCATCATTGAATCATCATTTGAAAGGTCATGTGCATTTTTTTTTTTTTTCCCCTCTTACGTGAATATTCAAAATTCATTTAATTACATACGTTACACGTCCGTGTTTGGGTCACAGAATTCATATGTGTACCTACCAAATTTCAACTTAATCGGTCAAGAACGATTAAGTAGCAAATAGGCTCCAACAGACGAACTTACAGACAGACAGACACTAGTAATCCTATAAGGGTTCAGTTTTTTTTCATTTGGAAGTGAACCTACGGAACCCTATAAATTGAGCTATGCCATGCATGTCCAGGTTTGCAGCGTTTTATTTATTCGAAGCATCAAATGTATACGAAACGAAATTTGAATTAGTTTTTACTATCAAAAAAATATTACAAAAAAACAAATACATACATATTATTTGTAAAATTATAATAAAAGAGTTACTTATAAAGAATTATAAACAATATGTTTCATTTTGGCAATAAAATAAAGGCACAACTCGGCGTTGTTGTGTTATTATAATATAAAATAAGACGCTGATTTTCAGTTGCACCCTTCGCAGGGAGCAGTTGCATTTGTTGTTTCAGTACTTACGTGCGCACTTATGAATATCTAGTTCGAATTCGTCAGGATTTTGTTATTGCTATTATTTTCAGTACTTACGTGCGTACTTATAAATATCTAGTTCGATTTCGTCAGAATTTTGTTATTTTTTATTATTTTCAATACTTACGTGCGTACTTATAAATATATAGTTCGATTTCGTCAGGATTTTGTTATTGCTATTATTTACAGTACTTACGTGCGTACTTATAAATATCAAGTTCGAATTTCGACAGGATTCTGTTATTGCTATTATTTTCAGTACTTACATGCGTACTTATGACTATCTAGTTTGAATATCGTCAGAATTTTGTCATTGCTATTATTTTCAGTATTTACGTGCGTACTTATGACTATCTAGTTTGAATATCGTCAGAATTTTGTCATTGCTATTATTTTCAGTATTTACGTGCGTACTTATCTAGTTTGAATATCGTCAGAATTTTGTCATTGCTATTATTTTCAGTATTTACGTGCGTACTTATGACTATCTAGTTCGAATTTCGTCAGGATTCTGTTATTGCTGTTATTTTCAGTACTTATAACTATCTAGTTCGAATTTCGTCAGGATTCTGTTATTGCTATTATTTTCAGTACTTATAACTATCTAGTTCGAATTTCGTCAGGATTTTGTTATTGCTATTATTTTCAGTATTTACGTGCGTACTTATGACTATCTAGTTCGAATTTCGTCAGGATTCTGTTATTGCTATTATTTTCAGTACTTATAACTATCTAGTTCGAATTTCGTCAGGTTTTTGTTATTGCTATTATTTTCAGTATTTACGTGCGTACTTATGACCATCTACTTCGAATTTCGTCAGGTTTTTGTTATTGCTATTATTTTCAGTATTTACGTGCGTACTTATGACTATCTAGTTCGAATTTCGTCAGGATTCTGTTATTGCTATTATTTTCAGTACTTATAACTATCTAGTTCGAATTTCGTCAGGATTTTGTTATTGCTATTATTTTCAGTACTTACGTGCGTACTTATAAATATCTAGTTCGATTTCGTCAGAATTTTGTTATTTTTTATTATTTTCAATACTTACGTGCGTACTTATAAATATATAGTTCGATTTCGTCAGGATTTTGTTATTGCTATTATTTTCAGTACTTACGTGCGTACTTATAAATATCAAGTTCGAATTTCGACAGGATTCTGTTATTGCTATTATTTTCAGTACTTACATGCGTACTTATGACTATCTAGTTTGAATATCGTCAGAATTTTGTCATTGCTATTATTTTCAGTATTTACGTGCGTACTTATGACTATCTAGTTTGAATATCGTCAGAATTTTGTCATTGCTATTATTTTCAGTATTTACGTGCGTACTTATGACTATCTAGTTCGAATTTCGTCAGGATTCTGTTATTGCTGTTATTTTCAGTACTTATAACTATCTAGTTCGAATTTCGTCAGGATTCTGTTATTGCTATTATTTTCAGTACTTATAACTATCTAGTTCGAATTTCGTCAGGATTTTGTTATTGCTATTATTTTCAGTACTTACGTGCGTACTTATAACTATCTAGTTCGAATTTCGTCAGGATTCTGTTATTGCTATTATTTTCAGTACTTATAACTATCTAGTTCGAATTTCGTCAGGATTTTGTTATTGCTATTATTTTCAGTATTTACGTGCGTACTTATGACTATCTAGTTCGAATTTCGTCAGGATTCTGTTATTGCTATTATTTTCAGTACTTATAACTATCTAGTTCGAATTTCGTCAGGTTTTTGTTATTGCTATTATTTTCAGTATTTACGTGCGTACTTATGACCATCTACTTCGAATTTCGTCAGGTGTTTGTTATTGCTATTATTTTCAGTATTTACGTGCGTACTTATGACTATCTAGTTCGAATTTCGTCAGGATTCTGTTATTGCTATTATTTTCAGTACTTATAACTATCTAGTTCGAATTTCGTCAGGATTTTGTTATTGCTATTATTTTCAGTACTTACGTGCGTACTTATAACCATCTACTTCGAATTTCGTCAGGTTTTTGTTATTGCTATTATTTTCAGTATTTACGTGCGTACTTATGACTATCTAGTTCGAATTTCGTCAGGATTCTGTTATTGCTATTATTTTCAGTACTTATAACTATCTAGTTCGAATTTCGTCAGGATTTTGTTATTGCTATTATTTTCAGTACTTACGTGCGTACTTATAAATATCAAGTTCGAATTTCGACAGGATTCTGTTATTGCTATTATTTTCAGTACTTACGTGCGTACTTATGACTATCTAGTTTGAATATCGTCAGGATTTTGTCATTGCTATTATTTTCAGTATTTACGTGCGTACTTATGACTATCTAGTTCGAATTTCGTCAGGATTCTGTTATTGCTATTATTTTCAGTACTTATAACTATCTAGTTCGAATTTCGTCAGGATTTTGTTATTGCTATTATTTTCAGTACTTACGTGCGTACTTATAAATATTTAGTTCGATTTCGTCAGAATTTTGTTATTTTTTATTATTTTCAATACTTACGTGCGTACTTATAAATATATAGTTCGATTTCGTCAGGATTTTGTTATTGCTATTATTTACAGTACTTACGTGCGTACTTATAAATATCAAGTTCGAATTTCGACAGGATTCTGTTATTGCTATTATTTTCAGTACTTACATGCGTACTTATGACTATCTAGTTTGAATATCGTCAGAATTTTGTCATTGCTATTATTTTCAGTATTTACGTGCGTACTTATGACTATCTAGTTTGAATATCGTCAGAATTTTGTCATTGCTATTATTTTCAGTATTTACGTGCGTACTTATCTAGTTTGAATATCGTCAGAATTTTGTCATTGCTATTATTTTCAGTATTTACGTGCGTACTTATGACTATCTAGTTCGAATTTCGTCAGGATTCTGTTATTGCTGTTATTTTCAGTACTTATAACTATCTAGTTCGAATTTCGTCAGGATTCTGTTATTGCTATTATTTTCAGTACTTATAACTATCTAGTTCGAATTTCGTCAGGATTTTGTTATTGCTATTATTTTCAGTATTTACGTGCGTACTTATGACTATCTAGTTCGAATTTCGTCAGGATTCTGTTATTGCTATTATTTTCAGTACTTATAACTATCTAGTTCGAATTTCGTCAGGTTTTTGTTATTGCTATTATTTTCAGTATTTACGTGCGTACTTATGACCATCTACTTCGAATTTCGTCAGGTTTTTGTTATTGCTATTATTTTCAGTACTTACGTGCGTACTTATAACTATCTAGTTCGAATTTCGTCAGGATTTTGTTATTGCTATTATTTTCAGTACTTACGTGCGTACTTATAACTATCTAGTTCGAATTTCGTCAGGATATTGTTACTGCTATTAGTTTTACACAGTACACAACGCGTCAGCTTTCGCATGAGCGCTCAGCTGCCTTTAGTTGACGTCTCCTGTTTTAGACCACTAAAAGTCCCTTTAGTCATACTTACTCTGAGGCCCAATCTCTCTTTATTTATTTACTAGGTGTGCCCGCGGCTATGCCCGCGTGGTCAAAATTTATGTTTTATATTTTGCGCGGTTCCCTAATTCTTTTTCATAAATAAAAGTAGCCTAAGTTACTCCTTATAACATCAGATATCTGCCAGTGAAACTCCTGTCAAATCCGTTCAGCCGTTTAGGAGATTAGCCGGAACAAACAGACAGACAAAAACTTTAAAAATTGTTTTTTTGTTATAAGTACCGTATAATCTTTTATATGCATTAAATAAAAAGGCATTTTGTTATATTGACATTACAAACAGACACTTCAATTTTATTTATTTGTATGGAGGAATTATTTATACTTTATTGCACAAATTTATTTATAGAGTATAAATGGCGGACTTAATACTAAAAGCATTACCTACCATTCAACGAAAATACAAATACATGTATATATTGAATGAAATAAGCTAACACATATAATAACATAATAAATATAATTTCTATCTATATATTTAAATACTAGGTGTACCCGCGGCTTCGAACGCGTGGCCATTTCTCTAGGTTAAAAGAACTATATTACTATTCCAAGACCTATACCAAATTACCAACATTTAAAGAAAAATTCTTCAGCCGTCAAATATTTTTTATCGATTGCTCGGCTTCTACTCATCGGATTGATATAATATGTCCACCAGTTTTTAAGTCGAACCCTAAGCTACCCAACAGTGAAACTTCATCGCCATCGGTCCAGTAGTTTTTACGTGATGCGTGAACAGACTAACACGAGACAGACACGATTTTAAAAATGTTTTATTCTTATTTAATAGCTTATTTTTAGTACCCCAGTTTTTTTTTAAATGTCTTCCTTTAACATACTTCTTGGTACTTACTGCTTTATTATATGTATAGATGCCCTTCACTTTTGGGCAGAATAATAAAAATATGTGCTTTATTACATTATTTTATTCATGCCTATAAAACAGTGCCGTGACATAACTACTGACTGACTGACTGACTGACTGACTGACAGACAACGCCCAACCTAAACCGGTGGACTTAGGTATTACAATATCAACAACAAAAAAAACAATAATAAACCAACCAACTCAAAATTTTTATTAAAAAGTATCTAATGTCTACCTCGTAGTATGAACTCAAATCATGCCAAGTTTTATTTGAATTCATTCAGTAGTTTTGGCGTGATGCGCTTCCAAAAGAGAGACAGACAACATACAAAAATATAAAAAAACTGTTTTGGCTTCAGTACGAATAATAGAACAACCTCAAAAAAAAATTTACTGAATATCTTCAATGTACAGAATTGGACTTGTTACAGTTTTATTATAAGTATAGATAATAAAGGTGACGTTATAAAAGTAGTGATAATGGAGAGATACAGCCAAGCAGTCCCGGAAACTCAAATCTCTACGTCGCGCAACTTTAATCGCGAGTCTTTAATTTTTTTAAGTCTCTGTCGAGTGTTTTCTTGTAAGCTAGCCTTAAATTGTAAGTTCCTACAGAATCATCAGCTATCCCTTGTTTTTAGGTAAACTTTTACAAACAACAAGAGTTCGTCCCCGAGCACATGGTGGAACCAGAGAAGAAGCCGGCCAATCTCCAAGCCCTGGTGGACGCCATCGGGAACCGGATGAGAGACATCGAGGGTGTGGTGCAGAGGATGAGTGACAAAGTTCACCTGCCGGGTGATGAGCCTATTGAGAAGAGGTGAGCCAGGTTTACGCTTTGCCTTTCAGCTTTTCCATACGTTGTTTCGTATTTTTTCAGGAGTTTTGAGTAATTTTCTGCTGTTTATCTGGCGATATTCAATTTTCCCGATATGAGATAGGTATTTTCAATTGATATTGGGATTTCACCATATTTTTGTGGTTGATTTTCGTGAAAGTGCCTACTTCTTGTAATCGTTTGAGATTGAAAGCAAAGTATGCGTTCGAGAATGCGCTTCCATTGTCAAGTCTAGAGTGAATAGGATCTACTAGGCAAGCGTGCTACACCTTCGACCACATCATCGCTTTCCATCAGGTGAGATTGTGGTCAAACGATTGCCTAGACCGTAATAAAAAAAGCCTACAGAAGAAAGTAGTACAAGACGCTGACAAGTAGAAGGTTCCAACCAAGCCGCGGTGGTCACCACATCGATGGCAGAAAGAGATCCATCAGAGAATGCGCAAGAAAGCACACCATTTGGAGAACTTGGAGCCTACTTTGAAGAAGGGATGTATGTCGTAATCATCAGGTGTAGAGAGACGTACTTACTTTGATGATTTCTCATTGGGCGTGTCATTCGTCTCATCTTTTGTATTTGTCATTTAATGTGTATATATTTTTACCCTATAATAATTTCTGACATTCAAAAAACAAGTTAAAGAATTGTCAAAAATTGAGAAAGTGACCCCCGTAGTTTCTTGGTGCTTTCTTCCCTAATGGGCGTATTTCCAAAGCACCGGTAAAGTTAGAAAGGTATTAAGGTATTCCTGTGTGAGATTTAAGTTTGAGGCGGCAATGTATGGGAAATGTTTTTTTCAAACTCAAAGCATACTTAGTTTAAGTACATAATAGTATTGATTTCATCTTTTTATTATAATATGTTTTTCTCTTTGTTCTTAAGATGTTAAATTTTGACTTGTATAAAGTCAACTTAAAAAATATGTATAGACTTCAAAATGAACAAAATAATCTTATATGGGAAACAGTTAAGGAAGTCTATGCCGTTGATTTGGTTAGATCTATGAAAATTGGGCACCGACTTCCTTGACTATTTCCCACATAAATAAATATATTCCGGACATTTCCACACCAATTACCTAGCCCCAAACTAGGATACCCTGTACTATGGCACTAGACAACGGATAAACATACATAGATAAGAATATTACATCCATGACACGGATTCAAACATTTCTGCTCATCACACAAATGATTGCACCTTGCAGGATTCGAACCCGGCGGAGATCTACCCACTCAAATACAAAAAAGAATCATTTACTTCAGTTCTGAAATCTGAGACTATCTGTGCCCGCGGCTTTGCCCGCGTGGTCATTTTTCTGGGATATAATGATCCTATGTGTTATTCCAGAATCAAACGTATCATGAAACTGTGTGTGTGTCCGTGTGTGTGTGTGTGTGTGTGTGTGTGTGTGTGTGTGTGTGTGTGTGTCGGTGGCATGATGATTTCTATGTTTTTTAGTTTGAAAACTGATGTGATCGAGATGGTTCTTAGCTATATAGAGGTGGACTGCGAGAGGAGTTGAGAAAAGAGGGGTGAGAATCGTATTTTCCAAACGATTAGACCTATTTAGCTACGGCTTTTCATGTTTAAAAGCTGAGGTAAACGAGATGGTTCTTAACTATAATGGGGAGTCGGGGGTTATATACATTTTTAATTAAATTTTTACCTCAGCTTTGAACCATTAAAAACCGCAGCTAAATAGGTCCATTCGTTTTCTGACCACCCTTTTCTCAGGTGGTCAGGATTTTTGGTAACAAAACCTAGGTTCTTAGGTTCTTAGGTTTTGTTACCAAAAATACTTCGTATCTCAATCCAAAGAGTAGAGTCCAAGTAGTATACTTTTCATCATCATCCCATCACGCGTCATCCCTCAGATGTCATATAATACATATCATATGCGACACTGTAAGGCTCGTTTTTTATCAGCAGATCACCAGAACACGAGGTCAGCCACAAGCGGCACAAAACCAATAGGAGCGAGAACGGAAGGACGAAAAGACCAGGCACAGATAGTCACTATAAAAGGTAACATTTACATAAGTAATAAGTTCCTAACCTTCCTACAGCGAGCTATGGAGAGAGCTATGCTTGGGAACTCTGCGCGATAAAATCCGTAATAGGTTTTACCGTCCATATAACTATAATCAATAATTTATTTAATTTTTGTCACTAAATTCTATAAATTTCTTAATGCTATAAGAAAAGTTAAGTAGGTACTTGAGCCAGTCTCTTAAAAGTTTCATAAGCCTTCTAATATTTTATATTCATTAGGAATTCTATTATAAATTGAAATATGTAGATACACATAGTAAATATATATTTGTAATACTTAGCAGATTCGTAGACTTTACTGTTTTCGCCGTAGGTAATGAATGCTATATGATTTTACTTCGTTTCATAAAATATTCCGGGTGGGATTTGGTAAAAAGACAAAATCCCTAATACCTATAGATGCACGGTAGAAGAAGAAAGTTGCTATTTTTAAATAGCGGTCTAATCATACATAGATAAGAATATTACATCCATGACTCGGAAACTAACATTTCCGAGACATTTACAAATATAAAACCAGGCCTTGTGCATCGCTGTTGTATAACTCTGTTAAACTCAACTAAATTACCCTCGTTATTCATCTCCGTGCACGGTTGACTGGAAGTGATCGCTGTGACCGATAAGACCGCCCATTGTGATGTTTCTGTACTGTTTCAATAAAGTGTTTATCTACGTATTCGCTCAAGAACTAAAGTTACAGACATAACTCTCACAGTAAGTAAATTGAAGTGGCAATGGGCAGGTCCACATAGCTAGAGGACCCGATAACTATTGAGTAGAAGTGTTCTTGAATGGCGACCGTGGACTGGAAGACGGAGCGTGGGTCGGCTCCCCACGAAGTGGACCGACAACGGGGAGCCGCTGGATGGAAATAGCGAGCAACCGCACTTTGAGGCGTTCCATGGGGGAGCCCTAAGTTCAGCAGTGGACGTCTTCCAGCTGAGATGATGAAGTACATAGCTACACTCCATTTTCAGGTTTTGGTTGCATATGCAGACAGTTCTGTTGCAATAATAATTTCGTTATAGGGTGCAAAGTAATATCTATATACTCTTATGCGCGGCACAGCATGTACGCTTTTTGGTTTCAAATAACTACAGGAATTAGATGTACTTCGGGTACGTTTTAGGTACTTCTTGAAGATGGAGAAGTGCAGTTGGTCCATGGACCGTATTGTGAGCATTTGTGTGCAAGCATGTTTGTTCACGGGGTCTTGTATGTTTGTGAAATGTGTGTACATGCTAACCGCTACCAGGGAGTACAAGTACGGTAGGTAGGTACTAGAAATACCAGAGCTTCTAGCTTCTAGATAAGAAAACTCATATTGCCTTGGTAGATTTTCAGCTGATGGCCACCCACTGGATAAAAGCGTGCGTGTGCTGCGTTTAGGCAATGCTGTCTACACACAGCAACATTTCGAAATTTGAGCATTGAGCAATATTCCGCAATGTTGCTCGTCCTATTACTTAACTAGCTGCACCCACGGTTTTACCCGTGTGAATGTTGATGATGATGAATAGTATCCTATGTGTTATTCCAGGGTATAAGTCATTCCAGATTTCATCAAAATCCGTTCAGCCGTTTAAGCGTGAAGGAATAAACATACACACACACACACACACACACACACGCGCACACACACACACACACTAATACAAACTTTCGTCTTTATAATATTAGCGTGACTTTTCTAAGGGAGTGTGGACTACGGACGGGTTTCGAACCGAGCCCGTGTCCCCCATCCATGTCTCTGCGAGGCATCTGCTCTTAGCCATTTAAGCCATAATGATTTCGCAAACGCAAGCTGCAATTATTTATTCATATTTCCCACCTACTTTCCCAGGTTCTCAGTCCGGAACCGCAGCAAGTACCTGCACACATTGGACGCGTCGACGGAGCCGCCACTGTTCGTGGAAGACACGCATCTGAACGGGTACTTCAGTGACGCCAGCAACAATCTCCCGAGGCGATCTAACGGCCCTAAGGTATGTAGGTTACCCATCATGAGCACCAATCGAGTTCGACGTTTTCCTTGGAAAGAGAATTAGCATAGAATATATCTATCTATCCAAGTCCTGCCCAAATTCAAAAGAGAGCTAGTTGGAGCATCAAAACCGCTTCCAAATCGTTACCGAATGCGATACAGTGGACCACTGGTGGTGAAATTGTCCACGCGGTCGAGTCGGAGTTCTTTAAGACCCCCCGCAAAAAAAGAACACAGAAACTCTCTGAGCATACACTCAAACTTATGGCAGAACGAGGCGAGATGAGGCTGCAGTCTTCAGTGGATATGTCGAGTTACAGCTTGCTTAATAAACAGATCTCCAAGTCAATGAGACACGATTTGCGTTCGTATAATACTACTTGTATTAAGAACGCAATAGAGCGGAACAAGGGCTCCAAAGTGTTCGCAAGAGATCTGTCTATTGGGCAAAGCTTGACGAAGCTGAAAACCGATAGTGGCAGCATCGTTTCGTCGAAGCCAGAGATTTTGAGTGAGCTCGAGAAGTTCTATGGACAATTAACACCTCATCGCGTAGTCCTCCTAGCAGTACTAGCGATGCAAGAGCCCGTTTGACCCGACATTATACCGAAGATATCCCGGATGTCAGCCTATACGAGATCAGAATGGCTCTCAAACAGCTTAAGAGCAACAAGGCACCAGGGGAGGTCGGAATAACAGAGTTACTGAAAGCGGGTGGAACACCGGTACTTAAAGTCCTTCAGAAGCTGTTTAACTCCGTCATCCTCGAGGGTACTACGCCAGAGGCGTGGCACAGGAGCGTAGTGGTTTTGTTCTTTAAGAAAGTTGATAAAACCCTTTTGAAGAATTATAGGCCCATTACGCTGCTGAGCCACGTCTATAAGCTGTTTTCGAGAGTTGTTACAAACCGTTTCGCTCGTAGGTTTGACGACTTTCAGCCTCCCGAACAAGCTGGATTCCGGAAACCGTAGACCACATCCGTATGGATAACCATAACCGTATGGATATCCGTATGGATGGATATCCGTCTTCTGTATAATCGGCCACTATATCTAACGTTTGTGGACTACGAGAAAACCTTTGATTCAGTCGAGACCTGGCAGTGCTACAGTCATTACAGCGGTGCCAGATTGATTACCGGTACATGGAAGTGTTGAAGTGTTTGTACAACAAGGCCACCATGACAGTTCGTCTTCAGGATCAGAGCACGAATTCTATCTAGCTGTAAAAAGGGGTGAGTCAGGGAGACGTTATTTCTCGGAAACTATTCACCTCTGCACTGGAAGATATATTCAAGCTTCTGAACTGGAACGAATTTGGTGTTAACATCAATGGCGAATACATCACTCACCTTCGATTTTCTGATGATATAGTCATCATGGCTGAAACCCTGAAGATCTAAGCACAAAGTCCAGTGACCTCAATATTGTTTCCCAACAGGTGGGTCTTAAAATGAACATGGGCAAGACGAATATCATGTCAAATGCCCATGTCGTAACCGGGTAGATCCAACTTCGACAAAGAGGTCAACGACGAATCCAACTCGGATGGGCAGCGTTCGGGAAATTACGCCATATCTTCTCGTCGCAGATGCCGCAGAGCCTCAAGACGAAAGTCTATAATCAGTGCGTGTTGCCAGTGATGACATACGGCACTGAGACGTGGTCGCTAACTATTGGTCTCATACAAAAGCTCAGAGTTGCGCAGCATGCAATGGAGAGAGCTATGCTCGGTGTTTCACTACGTGATAGAATCAGAAATGAGGAAATCCGTAGAAGAACGAAGGTAACCGACATAGTTCTCAGAGTTTGCAAGTTGAATTGGCAATGGGCAGGCCATATATTTCGCAGAACCGACAACCGCTGGGGAATAAAGGTTCTCGAATGGCGACCACGAACAAGCAAGCGAAGTGTGGGAAGACCCCCCACACGATGGAGCGACGACATTGCAGCCATCGCAGGAAGTCGGTGGATGGAGGTGGCACAAGATCGCTCGTCATGGCGCTCTTTGGGGGAGCCTATGTTCAGCAGTGGACTTCTAAAGGCTGACATGATGATGATGATGATGATGATGATGATATCTATCTATCTATCTATACTTTTAATAAAGCAATAGTAACGAAATAGTCTATACAAAGAAGATAATTTAATAAAAATGGTCTAGGGTACTTAAAATAAGCTACTGAACTACAATATGTTATTTTTTAAATCTTGTCTGTCTGTTTGTTTGTTTGTATGTTTGTTCGCGCATCACGTAAAAACTACAGGGTAGAAGTCGATGCGGTTTTCACTGTTGGATAACTGAGGTACTTGGTATCTCAATCCAATGAGTAGCAGCCGAGCAATTGAGAAATATTTTTCTAAGGCTGAAGGAGTTTTGATCAAATATATATTGGTATTTTAGGTCTTGGAATAGCAAGCACATGGAGTAATTTTAACCTAGAGAAATGACCACCCGTGTGAAGCCGCGGGCATCAGCTAGTACTTATAATAAAGCAGTAAGTAACAGAAAGTCGGTACAATTAAGACAATAAAAAAATGACCCCTAGACTTCAAATAAGCTACTGAACAAGAATATTAAATTGGTGTCTGTCTGATTGTTCGTGTATCACGTAAAAACTACTGGAGTGATTTCGATGCGGTTTTCACAGAAGGATAGCTTAGGGTTTGACTTAAAAACTGGTGTACTTGGTATCTTCAATCCGATTTGTAGAATCCGAGCAATCGATAAAAAACTATTTGACAGCTGACGAATTTTGATGAAATGTCCTTTTTCGTCTCGGGATAACACATCTTATCCATTCTCGTCACTCTACACATCCATGTCAACATTCGCATTTCTGCTGCATACAATCTTCTTTCATCTGACCCTATGGTGGCCCAACACTCAGATCTATGCATGACGACAGGTCTTATGATGTTTTTATAGATTTTCCCCTTAAGGGTGTCAGTGAATTTTTTGTCCCTCTTATCCGTGATCAAGTAGAGCCGGAAAGATGATACATCTCGGGAGTAAAATTTAAGGTTTTCTTTTATTTGTAGGAAAACTAAAGCTTTGAATTAAAAAGTGTCTAGCCATTTTCTTAATCATAATAAGTTCTTTCACGTGTCGGGATCTCTTTTCAATCAATGTTCTAAGCATAGTGTTACCTTTGATTTTATTTTCTATCGAGTGAATTCATACTAATCATGTTTCTGTGTTTACAAAGTACGAGATAATATGTAAAATTTTGATGTGATACCAATTTCATAGTTTTGGGTTAATAAAAAAACAAGATACAGACGATCAAAAGGGATCGAAAATTGCTAAAAGTGCTAGAACCGGGCCTTAAGTTTAAGAGGCATGCGCGGATCACATGTTGTTCATGTGACCTGTCGCCGTTTCTCCCATCCTGAATTTATTCCTTTAATTACGTCATGGTCTATTTCGCCATTCGCTCTGTACAAGTGAACCGAGGTATTGAAAATCGGAGCAGACTGATAAAGACACACCGTCTAAGGCAATGGAAGAGAAATTGGAGGGACCCCCGAAATCTCAGAACCTAATGTTCCGTTTTAGTCCTACTGATCTTCAGCCCACAGTACTCCAGTAACTCTTGCCATTGTCTCAGTCTGCTCTGTACCTCAAGTCCATCTTCTCCATCAACAACAACAAGCACAATGTCATCGACAAACAGCATACACCACGGTGCCTCCTCCTGTATGTCCGATGTCAGCGCATCCATAACCAGCAGGAACTAGGTTAGGGCTTAAAACCGATCCCTGGTGCAAGCATACAGCCACACTGAAGTTGTCGGTTTCACCAGCTGCAGAGCGGACGTATGTACTAAAATTCAACTATTGTTTATTAAAAATGTATTGAATCGAACGTTATCAAACCCAATCGATCGACAACTGAGTTATCGAAAGGTTCTGAATCGGCCTGCAGTTCCAGTTTTTAAGCAGGCAATTTGCTAGGGATGTTCCGGCAGATATTGACAACCAATGCCATTTAAGGCGTCGCGTGTTTAATTAGAAATCTAGAAATTAAACTGCCACGCGTCAAGCGATCGTTTTATGAATGAAATAAGAATTGTTAATTGTAAACAATATGCGTGAAGGGCTGCACTGTACGAAGAAAACAATTATGGTTTTAGTATGGTAACGCCTGCTTAGCAAGACCATAATGACTTAGAAATTATACGAGGGCAAATTGTTCATTCATCAAATAGTTTTAGACATGAAATGTCATTAGTAGGTACTGAAATGACCACGCGTGTGAAGCCGCGTGCACGCTAGAACAGGTTGCGTCATGTAAAAAGAACGCTGGCGGTTAGGCTGCGCATTAGGCGATTTTTCGGTCTATTTGGTGGTCCATTTGGTAGCGAAAGGCTAAATAATAATTATTTTAAACAATAGGCCTATTACTTTTGTGCGCGAGTGTATGCGCAAACACACCCCTTCCACTTTCTTCCAGCGTTCTTTTTACATAACGCGACCTATACTTACATACATCGCATCGCAATCGATCCAGTAGTTATTTATGTTATGCTCAAACGTACAGACAGACAGTCAGAAACCATTAAAAAAAAACCTATTGTTCAGTAGCTTATTGTAAGACCCCTAAACATTATTTAATATCTTCTATATTTTATCATATACCTAGGGTTTTTTTTTATTTCCACTCCTTTGTCAGATATTGAACCGCCAAGCAGTAGTGTGTAAACATTTCTGTTTCGGTTTGAAGGGCAATATATCAGCTTTTAACTGCTATTTTTACCGTATAAGCACCTGTCAAGCACTATTTAGCAACTCTACTGGATCTGTTATAGCAGCTGCAAAAGGTCTGCATAGCACGCTATAGAGCTTCCTATGGCATCCTTTAGTTATAATTCTATACGCTACAGAGCTCTTAAACCACTACTTTGTGCTCGTTGGGTTGTCTTCAGGTATATAGTGTCAAAGGCTATTTTTTTTACCCGCCTACAGTGAAGCACAGAAAGGTTTATGAGTTCAAACCGTAGACGGAAAAGTAAGCGTAATTCAAAATCTTTGGTTCTAACTACAAACTTGGTCCGATTTTGACAAGCGGGGTATCAATCGATTCGTCTTCATCGCAAGTGTCATTGGCTAATTTTTACCCGCCCTTAGTAAAACCAAAAGCACAACCGGTTTTGCTTAGTGTCTTTAGTTCTTGTGTCTTTAGTGATCTTTTGTCTTGTTTGTTTCACAGGAACCAGCCCAAACGTTCATGGCTCCAGTAGACACCCGTCGTAAGTCCAACACTCATGAGACAGCAGACGCCTCGGGAGAAAAGAAGCGCAAAAATCGGCATCACAAGAAGAAGGGAAAACACCATAAGAAACATCATAACTACAAGAAGAAGTAAGTAATCAGTTTCTTTGATTAAAAGCAAAGAATAACTGCTTCTTCGCTGTGAATAGGAAATGCTCTAATATTTGGAATAAAATTATGAATATCGACCCGGAATTTGCTTTGTAAGATAGTTAAGTTGATCTAGATTCTTGCCAAGCGATTTTTCGATACATCTCGTATGTCGTTCAATATCAATGAATTTATCGTCCTATCTATTCGAGGGATAGTCAACATGCATATTGCATAACATGGTTCTTGCTACTTTTAAACTTTGGAACACATAGAAATTTTTTTTTTTTTTTTTTGGATGGAGCATTTTGAGAAGGCCTTAGATCTACAATCGTTTGCGGTGAAGATATGGAATCGTTATGTGGATGATGTTTTCTGTATCATGAAAGTCAATGAAGAGACAGCGGAACAATTCTTGGGCCATCTAAACTCGATCCATGGCAACATCAAGTTTACCTATGAACTGGAGGTGGAGAAAACGTTAGCTTTCCTGGATGTCAGAGTGTCGGTGAGACCTAATGGCTCGTTATCTCATTCTGTTTATAGGAAACCAACGCACACTGACAGATACCTCAACGCCTTTTCACATCACCACCCGCGGCATTTACAATCAGTAGCCAGATCACTTTTAGACAGAGCTCATGCCCTCTGTGACCCTGAACATTTGGATGCCGAAGTGTCTCATGTTCAGGAGGTACTCAAGCGAAACGGATATGTGGTGACCAGACGTTGGCGTCCTAGACGCAGATATAAAAAGAGTAGGTCTGATGTCGATAGACAGCCGGCCTTCATGCCTTATGTAAAAGGAGTGACGGATAAAGTCGGTGCTTTATTAAAGGACTTTTCTATCAAGACCGTTTATACTCCTTTTTCCAAGTTAGCAAGGCATTTTAGAACACCGAAAGATGTCATACCTTTTCAAACTCCTGGCGTATATAAGATAGATTGCAGCTGCGGGTAGTTCCTACATTGGACAACCCAAGCGTACTATAGCACTATATAGCACTATAGCAGCTGTAAAGAACCGCCAGATAAATAAATCTGCAATTGCTGAGCATTTGCTCGAATCGGGCCCTAATCACTGGATTGAACTCCATGACCCGAAGATCCTCTCCACGGAACGTCACTACTACTCCAGGATTGTACGTGAAGCGGTTGAAATTAAAAAGTATCCCAATTTCAATTGAGAGGATGGTTTCAAGTTGGCTGCGTCCTGGAATCCCGTGATAAGCAAGTGTTCGCGTCGCGGTTTATGTCAGAAGATATCTGCAGATGTCGTTAGTGTCGTGTGTCGTGACAATTCTGAATTTTTACAAAACCAAATGCGGGTAGTTGGACACAACGCTCGCCATTCTCGACGCTGACACCCGCTATTTCGGTCTTCTCGTGACCACGATCAATGCAACTTGATCGAAACGTCGAGGTAAATAAATATTAAGTTTTCAGCGCGATTAAGTCCCGTTTAAATATTTAACTATTGTTCTTGCTGCTAACTGGATTTTGCTATGCGCTGCGCGCTTGTACTAAATTATTTGTTTACCGCAACATTGTTATTATTTATTTTCAATTCAAGCCTATTGTTATAAATAAAACATGCTAGTAATTAGAAAGATAGTATTAGCTACATTTTATTTGATTTGGACAATTATATGATATACATACCATGCATAAAGCTTTATAAAAGCTAAGAAAGTAGCTTGCAAAAGGAAACAACAAAAAAAATGATTGTTCTTTGAAACACTTTCACTGGAAAACAATACTTTTTTTTTCATCCATACCAATATATAAAAGTGAAACATTTGTTGTGTGTTTGAGGAGTTTTAACTCGATGACGGCTGGACGGATTTTGATGAAATTTGGAAGATAGCATATACCCTGAAATAAAACATAGGATACTTTTTATCGTCATCATCATACTTCACTCTCAAACGGCTGAACGGATTTTGATGAAAAATGGAATGGAGATAGCTTATGCCTTACATATCTTATCATCATACTTCACTCTCAAACGGATTAACGGATATTGGTGAAATTTGGAATGGACATAGCTTATAGGTACCTTAGAATAACGCATAGGATACTTATCATTATCATCATACTGAACGTATAAACGGATTTTGATTAAATTTAGAGAGAAGATAGGTTATACCCTGGAATAACATACATAGGATACTTTCTATCAACTGCGCCCGCGGTTTCACGCGGGTGAAACCGAGGGGCGCAGCTAGTGATTAATAAAGATAATTTGAAATTGAATTAAATTAATTTATCTAAATTCTGCATGTAATGCAGCAAACAATAAAAAAATACAAGGAGTTTAACAGAAAATTATATGTAGCTTTCATCGATTACGCTAAAGCATTTGATACGTAGCTTTCATCGATTACGCTAAAGCATTTGATACGATATCACACGACGCAATCTAGGAAGCACTGTACAAATGTCAAGTTTACGAAAAGTACAAAAACATATACGACAGCAACACCAGTTGTGTGGAATTAGAGAAACGAGCACCGGAAATACCAATTCTAATAGGAGTGAGGCAAGGAGGGTCTCCTTGCCTCACTCCTATTAGAATTGTCCCCCAAGAGCTTCATAGCTGTGCTGCAAAACATCTTTGAGGCTCTGGAATGGGAAAACAAAGGAATCAAAATGGATAACCGGAACTTAAGTCACCTCAGATTCGCAGATTATATAGTCCTCTTTGCTGAAAGCAGCAGAAGACTAGAAAAAATAATAAACAAATTACCTAAGTGAACAAAGTGAAAAAAAGGTATTTTAAGTTAAAACAAAACTTATGACAAATAGTTACACACATACAATAAAACTCTTGAATACGTAAACAAATACATACGAGGGCTGTTTGATCAGTCCTTTTAAAAACTATTTATAAAACCTTTTTTCTGGTAAATGGCATTAACACTGGCAGGCACAATCTTTCAAATGAAGACTGTCTAAAATTCAGCAAAAAAAAAAACAAGTTTTTGACAGTTTAACCATTGTTTAACTGTGATCACTCGTAAATTTTCAACAACTATGGAAAAATCTGAATTTTGTGCCGTTATTAAACATTTTTTTATGAAGGGTTGCAGTGCTGCCACAATAAAAACTGAACTTGATTCTGTTCATGGCACTAACGCACCAACGTTGCAGACTGTTTATAACTGGATAAATGATTTTAAACGTAGTCGGTCAAGCACATCTGATGCTCCACGCTCTGGTCGCCCAATCGAAGTCAGTACTGAGGATGTTGTTGAAGAAGTCCATAATATTGTACTCGACGACCGCCGAGTGAATGTGCGTGAAATAGCTGAGAACAAAGGCATATCCACTGAGCGAGTACATAAAATCCTGCATGAAGATTTGGGTATGACAAAGATCTGCACGATAGGTGCCACGTTAGTTGACAATCGAACAAAAACGCGAACGAAAGCGAATTTCAAAACTGTGTTTGGATATGATGAAGTGTAATCCTCGGATTTTTTTGAGTCGATTTGTTACTGTTGACGAAACTTGGGTCCATCATTATGCACCTGAATCAAAACAGCAATCAAAACAATGGATCGCGACTGGTGAACGTGCCCCAAATAAGGCCAAGACTGTTTTGTCAGCTGGGAAGGTGATGGCGACAGTCTTCTGGGATGGCGAAGGAATCATTATGATTGATTACTTGGAAAAGGGAAAGACTATCACTGGCCGTTATTACGCAGAGTTATTGGACCGTTTTAATGCCGAATTGTTGGAAAAACGACCAAAATCGTCCCCCAAGAAAGTCCTCTTTCATCAAGACAATGCCCCAGTGCACACGTCAGCTATTGCAATGGCCAAAATCCACGATTTGGGCTTCGAGCTGGTTCCGCATACTCCGTATTCGCCAGACCTAGCTCCGTGCGATTATTCAAATCAAAATCAAAATAGCCTTTATTACTGATAATATTACATTATGTTTCATTACAGATATTTTCTGTGTTTTAATCTTCTCTTGTATTATATAATTTTTCAATATATTACAATACCTTTCATATTTATTTTAATACAACAAATTTCATGCACTTTTAGTATTTACATTTCATTCTTATTTTAATATGATAGGATTTCATGCACTTTTAATCATTAATAATAATATATAATTAAATAATATAAATTATATTTATGTTTAACTTAATCATTCTAATCTTCGATATCGATAACATTATTATCGGTTTGCCTTTTGGCATAGGCCTCCCCTAGGCTTTTCCATCTATCTCTATTTGTGGCTTCCTTTTGCCATGTTGTTCCAGCTACCTTCCTAATATCATCCTCCCATCTTGTTTTTTGCCTTCCTTTCTTTCTTTTTCCATCCCTGGGATACCATTCAGCAACATCTTTTGTCCATTTTTCCTTATTGTTTCTTATCATATGGCCTACCCAGTTCCATTTAAGCTTTTTCACTGTGTAAGTGACATCCATGACCTTTGTCTTGCTTCTTATGTTTTTAAGTTTAACCTTGTCCTTAGCTTGACGTTTAGAATGCTCCTCTCCATTTTGTTTTGGCACACTCTGAGTGCTCCACTCTGTTTGCTAGTGAGGGCCCAGGTTTGTGCTCCATAGGTTAAACTTGGCAGTATGCAATAGTTGAACACTGTAGTCTTATCTTTAAGGGGCATATGTGGATTCTTCATAACTTCCTTTAGTGACCAGAATATTTTCCAAGCTTTATTTATTCTTATGTTAATTTATTTTTGCATTTGATTTTCCGGTGCAATGGTCTGTCCTAAATATGAATATTCATCGACATATTCTATTTCATTAAAGTCTAACAGAATATGTGTTTTTGTATTGTTTGTCATTCGTTTTGTTTTGTCTAGATTCATAGTTAGACCCACCTTTCTGCTTTCTCTGTCTAATTGCGTTAACATTGTTTTTAAGCCTTCTTGGTTTTCGTTAAGCAGAATTAGGTCGACTGCGAACCTAAGGTGGTTGAGCTTTTTGCCATTTCCATTTATCCCATACTGATCCCAGTTAATTTTACGAAATATATGTTCTAGTACAGACGCGAATAGTTTTGGTGAAAGGGGGTCACCTTGTCGTACTCCCTTTTTTATTTTGAAGGCCTCTCCTTTCCTTTCAGTCTGGATTTTTGCCGTTGATTCCTTGTATGTTTTTTATTATCCTGATATATTTTCGCTCTACTCCTTGTGAGTAGAGCGCTCCTCGCTTGTCTCCTTGTAGAGCGTCCCAAATGTGTGCATGTTTCAAAGAGTCGAATGCCTTACTGTAATCTACGAATGCCAAGTAGTATGTCTTTCGGTATTCATTGCTCTTTTGGATAATTTGTTTGACGACATGAATGTGATCCATTGTTGAAAAGTCGCTTCGGAATCCAGCCTGTTCGCTCGGATGATTTTCGTCCAATTTTGAACTAATTCTGTTCAATATTACCTTTGCAAATGTCTTAGATTGGAGATCAGGCTGATCGGTCTATAGTTGTTTATTTCTGCCCTGTCGCCTTTCTTATGGAGCAATATGATGGTTGACGATGTCCATTGTTGTGGTATTGTTTCTTTAGTCAGAATATCGTTGTATATATTGGTAATAGCATTTACTATGTAGTCTAGGCATCCCTTCAAAATTTCGTTTGTTATTCCGTCATCTCCGGGGGCTTTGTAGTTTCTCTGGGACAGTATTGCGGTTCTTACTTCGGATTCTAATATTGGGAGGGCAATTTCTTCGTCTTCTTTCTGTGGGTATTGAGTATTTGTGTAGCCTGGATCATCGTATAATTTGCTATAAAATGTTGTTGCTATTTCCATAATTTCGGGTCGTTTTGTTGCTTTCTTATTAGATGTCTTGCTTTTGATGGATGGAATCCAGCTGGTATTCTCTCTCAGTTCTTTCAGAGCTTTCTTTATACCTCCAGATTTTTCAATGTGATATTGGATAGTTCTGTTTCTAATTTGTTTCCAGTGAGTCCTAATTTTTTCATTTATTTGTTTACTTAACTGCGTTATTTGTGTTCTATTTTGTTTCTTATTCCATAATAAAGTTTTCCTGGTCTCAATAAGATGTCTGGCTTCGTCTCCTATTTTATCTCTCTTGTTTTTTAGGGTATATAGTTTTCTAGATATTTCTTGCAGCGCTTTTTCTATTATATTATATTTTTCTTGAATATTTTCACTCATGTTGTTATTCAGTAAATTATCGTTGTCAACAAGTTTTCTGGGACGGTGAGTGGGATTGACCTGGTGTGGTTCCTTCTTAGTGTACTGTCTCCTCTTTTTTTTATCTCATTTAGGTAGATGGCTTCTCTTACCATTCGATGATTTGTGTTAAAGTTGAACTTATTAATTGTGTTTATATCCTTGAAGAATTTAGGTTTATTTGACAATATGAAATCAATCTCATTTTTCACGTTCCCATCTGGAGACATCCAGGTCCATTTTTTATTTTTGTTTTTCTTGTATAAACTATTTAATATCCTAAGGTTATGTGCCTGTGCCAGGTGTACTAGTCTTTGCCCGTTATCATTTCTTTTTCCTGTGCTGAATTGGCCTAAAATGTTATTTTCGTTTGTTAATCTTTTACCAATCTGGCCATTGAAATCTCCCATCAGTATGACTGCCTTGTGTGCATCTGTCAGAGTTCTGTCCAGGTCTTCGTAGAAATTATCCTTTATGTCTTTAGGTGCCAGCTCTGTAGATGCATATACTTGGATTATTGACATAGTTGCATACCCAGGCAAGTTAATATTTAGTTGTACAATTCGTCCTGATATTCCAAGGAAGGACTGTATGTATTCACTGTAGCATTTTTTAATAAAGAAACCGACACCGTGTAGGCCTGATGTGATTCCTATATGGTAGAATATGTAGTTTTCATGTTGTTCAATCTTTTCTCCCATTCTCCTCACTTCACTTAGGCCAATAATGTCCCACTTTGTAAAACCTAAGGCATATTCTAGTTCTTGTAGAGATTCGTCTGTTCTTAGAGTCCTGGTGTTAAGCGTTGCTATATAACTACTATTTCTCTTATCTTTTATGACATTTATTTCTTTTCCGTTGTTTTCGTGTATATTGTCTTGTTCCCGTGTGTTGTGTTTTTTGGGAGGGGGTAATCCTAGGGGGTTTTGGTCTCTTGCCCCACGGTGACCAGCCGGAATGGGGCGATTTTCCTTTTCTAGGTGTTCTTTGCTTGTGGTTGTTGTTTTTGTCCGGTTACCGATGTCTCGAGATTCCTATGCTTTTGGTTTCGTTGTTTCAGTCAAAGAATGTGATCTAGACCTCATGTATGCGAATGGGTCAGTTCTATGTAGTTTTGCAGGGGCTACTATATTGTTGTTGTTATCGCCTGACACTTGTTGATGTTGTTGTGTGGGTGATAGTTATGTATCCTTTTTTCTTTTTTCATTCCCTTTTGGTTTTATTACAACTTTGTTGTTTTTAATGTACATATCATTTCCCTTTTCTTTCTTCTCGGTGAAGTTCTTGTTGTAATTCTTTACGTTTCTGTAAAGTTTCTTTAGAAAAGTCCTCAGTAATGTATGTTGGTTGTGACATTTTCTTTTTGTTTTTTAGAATCTCGATTTTTTTGTTGTATGTTGTGAGGGTAATTAATACAGGCCTTGTTTTTCCATTCGTTTGTCTTCCAATTCTGTGTAATTTGTTTATGTCGTAATTATCAATTTTTATTCCCACGTTTTCAAATAACCCTATGGAGTTGTTATATAGTTCAGTATAGTTTTTCTGTGTCGTTAAATCCATGAATTATAATGTTGTTCCTTTTGGTTGCATTTTCTAGGGAATTTATTTTCTTATTAAGTACTTCGATTTCTAATTTTAGGATTTTGTTTTCTTGAATTAATGGTTGGATTTTATCATCCATGGTCACCATATTTTTTCTGTGTTATCCTTTATCAGCGTAGCTTGTTTATTCATTTCTAGTTTCATCATATTGTAGAGTGTGGATATTGACATTTCTTCAGTCATCGTTGTGCAGTCTATTTTTCCGGTGCAATAACAAAACGTTTCGTAACTGCTTTAATTGGAATGTAACTTTTATGTTTTCTGCCCTTCAGATATGTCACTCGTGATAGTGGATGACAGGCAGTATGATTTATATTTTGCTATAGTAACACTGCGTTCCTCCGTTATGTTGGTATTGTGTAAAGTTATCACAAAGCAATTCTTGTATTGATCACACTAATCTACAACTTATCTTGCCTGCAGTGTGTTCTTGACTAATATATTTCACTTTTTGGTTGTTTTTATTTCTTTTACACTGAGTTTGTAATTATTTATTTTGGAGAGCACTGAACAACGTCCTCACTGTCCGAACGCCGGAACCGCCGGAAACGATTGTTACCTATTCCCAAATCTGAAAAGATGGCTTGGAGGCTATATTGAAGACCTCGACAAAACGTTTTTTTTGGAGGGGATAAAAAAATTGGAAACTCGCTGGAACAAGTGTTCGGCCCTCAAAGGAGACTATGTTGAGAAATAAATGTAAATAGTTTAAAAAAAATATTATTATTTTTTACTTTGAAGACAGAAACGAAGAAGGAGAGGTAAAACGCCGCATAAAATATATGAGCTGGAATAAATACTGGTCACTTGAAGAGATAAGGAAAGGTGACTATCCGCTCCACCTAAAGAAAACAGTGATGCATTTTACCAACTCTCACGTATGGTTGCCAGACATTAAAACTAGTGGCTCTGTGAGCTGTAGACCTCGCGAGTAGGTACAAACTTTTTTGCAAACAATCTAGCGGTCCACAGTAGCGCCATCTAGTTACATTATTGTAAAACTAATATTAATAACCAAGGTGCTCCATCAATCCCTACCTGTAGGTAAAGGGCTGTTTCCACTGGTAGAAATCTAAAAGTGAGCAATTTACAGCATTTTGAGGAGCTATTCTGATCATCACGCCGAAGATCCTCTTCATGTCTTCACCATTTTTTTATGAAATCCACTTCAATCACATTTTACTACCTTTCAAATTAAAAAAAAACCCATCGAAATCGGATCTAATAAGGCGGAGATATTCTGTAGCCCCCTTTTTGACCTTCTTTGGGGGAAGTACCTCCCAATCAAAAATCCCCGATGACTACAAAATTCTAAAAATTTGTTTAACCTGCATACCGAGTTTCTAGATCGGTTGAGAAATGCGACCTGTACAGGAGAACAGAGATCCGGACGAACATGCGGACGGCGGACATCCGGACATACGAAAGCATTTTTGCCCAAGCTGAAACGGAGACGCTTCGCTCGCGCTTCGCGCTCGCGCACACTCGGTCAATAAAAACAAAACTAGTCAGTTACCAGAAAGCGATGGAGCCTTCTAAAAATAACAAAAATACACAAAGAAAGAAGTGGATTTGTACGAAAAAAGACAAAACTAATTGACGTCCTACACTACTGTCTTATAGATTAAATGGCGATGGACTGGCCATATAGCACGATACAGTGACAAGCTATGGACAGTAGAAGCGACAAGATGGAAAAAACCTAGCGGGATAAGACGAAAAGGTCGACCTAAAAACGACGGGGAGACGACATCATAACTACAGCAGGAAAGGAGTGGATTGAACGAGCTAGACAGGGAAAACTGGAGGCCTATACCCAAATAGGGGTTCCTATCCAAGGAAATCATGTGAATGAAAAAAACATTGAAAAAGAAAAACATTAAGTATGTTAAGATAGTTTAAAATATATGAAATTGTATTACTACCTATATATACGAGTATGAATTTTCTCTAATATTTTTGCAGTATGTACAATACTGCAAAATTATTATGAAAATTTATATATATTAATACAATTAATACTTAGGTGATGGGAAGGCTTTATTATTGTTATTATTATCTAAAATCTGCGCCCAAGCTGCATCCCCTCTCTTGCTCATCCTAGACCTGGACGAGGACAAAACTTTTAGAGCATACAGCGCCTTAGAAATGACTCTCTCCGTACTTTTTAATTAGAGAGAGACAGCACGAACGGTTGATAGGACGAATATGGCATGCCTGGTTTGGCTTGAATTTCCGCAACCTCCGCAAATGACAATCCCCGATAAAACAAGGCATAGTTTTAGAATCAAACATACACTACGGTGGAATTGACTTAGTTAAACCATTAGCACACAACAATATTAGCTATTAGTTTGCTTAAAAAACTCACCTTATGTGAAGTGGTGATGCTGTCAACGAAGCACGGGTTTGTCGAGACGACACCTTTTCACTGTCGAGTCTCGAATCACGACTAGAAAATACCAATATTGTAAGAATCAGTAAGAAGAGTGCTTAATTATTTTGCCTATCTAAAAACGTATCTTTAGGGAAAAATTGTATAACTGTCGGGACTCAAACCAGCATCAAGCGTCCTGCGCGGCACATGCTATTTTGGGGGCATGCCCCGTGCACCCACTGGCTTCTCCCATTGGTGGGTGCACGGGGAATTCGCATTTCCCCGTCCACCCACTGCACTAGAGTTGGAAACTAATGAAGAAATAACCGACATTTATGAAGAAAAAATTACAACATGTTTTGTAATTAGGTAACGAGACATTTTAAAGTGACAGATGTCAAAATAATCGTCAATTATGAAGAAAAAAAAACACCAAGTAGTCTAGCTAGGTATTAAGACATTTTAAAGTGACAGATGTCAAAGTGACATGTCAAACTTCAAAGTCATACGTCAACACCTGACAAGATTTAATCGATATCTTCGTTTTGGATGACAGCTGTCAAACTTAAAATGGCTATAACTTTGAAACTAACGATCCTGGACTAGTAGTTTCTTTACAGAAGTGATAGATCTCATTGAAATCTTCATTTTGGATGACAGCTGTCAAACTTAAAATGGCTATAACTTTGAAACTAACGACCCTGGACTAGTAGTTTCTTTACAGAAGTGATAGATCTCATTGAAATCTTCATTTTGGATGACAGCTGTCAAACTTAAAATGCCTATAACTTTGAAACTAACGATCCTGGACTAGTAGTTTCTTTACTGAAGTGATAGATCTCATTGAAATCTTCATTTTGGATGACAGCTGTCAAACTTAAAAGGCCTATAACTCTGAAACTAATGATCCTAGACTAGTAATTTCTTCTAGTCCAGGATCGTTAGTTTGAAAGTTATAGGCATTTTAAGTTTGACAGCTGTCATCCAAAACGAAGATGTCAATGAGAAATCTAAAAAAAAAACTAAAATCTTTTGTAAAGGAACTCCGTAACCTAACCAATAGGTACCTCACATTTAAAATTATTTCTTCAGTTTCTGTCATCCGTCATAGGGGGACGGCAATGCTATCAAAAAGGATTATTACCGAAATCCCCACCAGAACGTCCCCACCAGAGGGGATTTCGGGAAAACCTAAAAAAGTTTTCCCGAAATCCCCACCAGGATAAGCGGTGGGGATTTCGGTAACAAGCAAAAAATATTTTTACCGTTTTCCACACCACGGCTACTATAGAACTAACTATAGGTACCTTATCTATCTTATTTCAAGATTACCTACTTATCAGCTTTACAGGAAACTGCAATTCAAGAAAATATATTGTTGTATAAATCATCAAAATAAAAAGCAAATTAAAAAAACCTTTGAAGAATTATAAGATTGCCCCTGACTGCGTCGATTCCGATAACATTTTATCTACATTCTACCACAGAATAAATTCTACCAACTACTCTATCAAATTACATCAAACAGCTACTTTTGCTTTCATAATTATACACGTATCTTAAGCAGTGTGACCACGAAGAAAATAATTCTTTATTTTAAATTGGATTTCAGGTTCAACATGCTGTCCTCGGCCGATGTCGAAAAGAACGTAGTCTCATTGGAAGATAGCGGTACGCCTGGAAGCTTATAGTTTACCAATTTCAAAGACAACTTTTATCACTGCTATTTTATAACAAAATGGTTTTTAGTTGGATGGTCTCAAGTCTCAGAGCAGTGAAAAGCATCCCAAACGCACTTATTATTTATTTATTATTTCTACACAAAATGTGTACATGCAGGATATGCTAGTTAGCATTTCCACTGGTCAGGCGCGGATCCAGCCCTCATAAAAGGTTGTGGTCACAGCCATCCGAAAATCGGCCAAGTGCGAGTCGGAGTATGAACGCGCTTATGATCGATATAGTAGGTACAGTGCATTCCTACAAAGGAGATGTTTACAAAATATATGACGGCCTGACCAACGTTTTGTACAGCCACGTGGGCAAAGGCGAACACTATAGTAGGTTAATAAACCCGTAAAATGTTAGTTTGTTCGCTCACGAAAATATCAAAAGTAAATGTGTATTTGTTTGCAGATCACAGTGTCACATTTAGATTTTAAACTACTAAACCGATTTTGATGAAATTTATACAATATCAAAGGATATCTAATTAAATTAAACGCTATTTTACATTTTACATTAAATATTTTTATTAAGGTGCTTGCATAAATTACAAATTCAAGCTTACGTTTCTTTTTCGCAAAAAGGTGATAATTTCGGCGACATATCCAGGTTCACATCTTTGTGTATATCGTCATTGGCGAGCGAGAATGCACGTGTCATTTTTAGGCAAAATGAGTTAATGATGTAAAAGTGTTTTTAAACCCATTATCTACCGTATGGAAATATAATAGGAGCTGTTTTTTAGTATTTCCGATAATACAACAATGTCAGAAGTACATAACTACTTGTCAAGCAAAAAATCAGTCTATCAAAATTATAAATCATTTCTTGCTGTCTTTGATCAAAATTAACTAACGGTACTTGAGTAAATTATGACAATCTTTTTACTATCGTTTTATCAAATACTGCGCAGCACTGCGCTATTAATGGTTCTTATTTATTTCTGGCAGAGGGAAAACTTTGAATAAAATGAAATTCTGTGGTTCGGTAAAAGTCACCAACAGATCTTAAGTAACTTAAAAATATGAAGGTAACCGCACGTTTTTCGGTCTTTACGTTCTCCAAAATCGAACTATTAATTAAAGCAAAACCAACTCAAGTTTTTGTTCTTGAAAATGCTAGATTTAACTATCATACTTTTTATTTTATGTCTCAGTAACGTTACAAATATATAAATAATTTATTCCTTATTAGGCTGCAGGGTAAAAATATCAATATTTTGTTCATAGAAACCATTTTTGTAACGATAAGCGTTGGTGAGTTATGCCGATTATAAGAACATAAAAACTTTAAAACGCAATTATCTACAAACTAGCTTTTTGCACTTCTAATGACTTCTCGCTCGCCAACGACGATATTTAGGAGAGCTTACCCAGATAATCTTTCCTGTTGAGGCACGCAACCAAGTGTTTACTCTGCGAAGAGTAGAAAACTCTCTGCGGTAGCTATGCTGGGACCTTATTCTCTATTGACACTCGGCCACGTAACGCGCCGCGTTAAGATATCTGCTTGGAATTGTTTGTGCATGTTCGAGAATTGCCGTACTTTTCCGAACGATTCCACAGCAAGACGCGTTACGCGTGTGACTGTTCATAGAGAATAATATCCCTGACCGGGAGAGTTGCCAGTTTTTTAAATTTTCACTTTCTCTTTTTCCATCCAGAGTCGGTATTCATTTATTGCAGTTGATTCTCTGGTACATCTGGACCACTTTTTTCACTGTCTCGAATTCGATATCCCTGTCCCTGACACTAACATTTAGTTAAGGTAGAAAAACTCTCAACTGAAATAAGTCGAGTATCTCCGGAGACAATCTCTGCCCCAGATCATTAATAACAGAATCTAATAGAGGTATGTAAATTGATTTCCGAAAGTAGTCTTCTGCCGATTTCGCATTAGACCGTGAAAGTGTGAGGTCACTAGACTATTAGGGTTGTGGGCATACCCACAACGGTGCATCCGCGCTTGCCACTGGTTGTCCTGTTTGTGAAAGAGAAATGGTTGGTCGATTATTATAATATCTTTGCGTATTCTCATGACCGCAAGTTCGAAGCCTGATCTGTAGTCAACTTATCTTTACGTATTCCCATGACCGCAAGTTCGAAGCCTGATCTGTAGTCAACTTATCTTTGCGTAATCCCATGACCGCAAGTTCGAAGCCTAATCTGTAGTCACCTTATCTTTGCGTATTCCCATGGCCGCAAGTTCGAAACCTAATCTGTAGTCACCTTTTTCTTTTCCCAATAATTCCACTACATTGTGAATTGTGGTACCTAGCTCGCTACTTGCAAAAACATAACAATTAGGTAGGTACCTACCTACCTATTTTCGGATAAGTAAAATAGCTCTTGTTTCATTTTCTGCAACTTCGACACTTTTGTGTATTTTTTTTAGTAACATACGTCGAGCTTGTTAAAATACAAAACAATATCAGATTTTATAGTGCTTTGTAACCGAACGAAGTTAACATTATTTATTTCTTAAAAACATTTTTTTAAATATTGAGACTTAGCAGGCAAAGAACTCCGATAAAAAAAAATTGTTCATAAATTAGTTGTAATATAGCGTTAAGAACGGGATAAGTTTTTTATTTTGATAAATGGCTTTTATTTTTGAAACATAAGTGTTTTTTGTGATCGTTTCTATGTAACCATAATAGGTACGACTAAAATACTCAACCGATTTCTATGAAATTAGCAGAGTTTTCTAAATGAAGTCTAAAGAACAACATAGGCTATTCATTTCCCGAGGAAACCCGATAAAACCAGCCCCCCCGATTCAGAACCTTTCGATCGATTCGGTTTGATGTCGTTCAATTCAATACATTTTTAACATGAATTTGTCGAATTTTATCGAATCGATTCGGTTTGTTATCGAAAGGTTCTGAATCGGGGGCTGTATAAGTAGTCCAATTTTTTCGATATATCTAAGTTTAGGTATTATCATAGGTGTGCGTATGAAAAGTATGTAGCCAAATTTCGAAGTTGATAATCAAATAAAAAAATTGTATCCACTCGTGTGTTTTATTTACATTCATTAATTTATGGTTCAGTTTAAAAAATTGCAAAATAAAAGTTGTTCATTTAGCGATTATGAACGCACATTTGATGTCGTGCCTAGATTTCGCTAAAGACAGCAATTGATCAACATTTCGAACCACTACACTTAACAGCAGCTGATCAACGTTTCGAAACACGCTAACTTTTTATGCAAATAGCAGGTCCCTCGCCTGATGGTAAGCGCCACGCCTGCCCATAACAATTGCAGTGCCATCTAGAACTTTTAATTGGAAAGCTTGCGCGGCACTGCCTGCAGTTAATACCTTTCGAACTGGAACGCAGTAATGGAAACAGGAATCTATCAATAATGGGCTTTACAGTTGCAATTATTGGAAAATTACTTAAATACTTTGAATTTGAATAAATTGGTCCAATCTACGGACGGAATTGTCCCGCCCATCAGAAAAAGAATGTGGCAAATTGTCCAACAGCACTAAACACAAAATAATGGTTGGATACATCTGTAGACTCTTTAGGATCAGGGAAAACTACGAATGGCGCGTTCCACTTATAGCCTAAAACGCCCGTAATGACCTTATTAGGATCATGTTATGATTCATCTAAAGCGGCCTTTTTTCATAACAGAGCCGCGGATGAAATGCTCGACCATAACGTCTACGGCTCTATGTGAAATGGTTATTTGGGCGTTTTATGGAACGCTTTAGTAGCCGCCGGAGGATGCATTATCCATACAAACGTAATTACAAAAATATTTGTGACTAGCTGGACCAAAAGTTGTTTTTAGCTTTGTAATGGCTTCGCACGCGTGGCCATTTCTCTAGGTTAAAAGAACTCTACTATTCCAAATTCTATAATACCAATACACCAACATTTAAACAAAACTCCTTCAGGCGTCATAAAGTTTTTGATTAGGTACTCGGCATTGGATTGAGATAATAAGTACACCAGTTTTTAAGTCCAACCCTAAGCTAAACAACAGTGAAAACCGCATCACAATCGGTCCAGTAGTTTTTACGTGATGCGTTAACAGACAGACACGAATTTTATAAATGTTTTTTTTTTCATTAGCCTATTTTTAGTACCCCAGTTTTTTTTATTATCTTCCTTTTACAGATTTTTTGGTACTTACTGCTTTATTACATATATAGATGCCCTTCACTTTTGAGCAGAATAATAATAATAATATGTGTTTTATTACATTATTTTAATCATGCCTATAAAACAGTACCGTCACATACCTACTGACTGAACTACTGACTGACTGACAACGCTCAGCATAAACCGATGGACCTAAGTATTTGAAATTTTACGGAATATTCCTTGAGTATCGTAGTTCACCTACGGAAGTAACTATAAACCTTAAAACATAAATACCAACTCCAAATAAAATACCCTTATACTGCGACCCTTTAATTTACCGGTACAAAAAGGATCCAATGTCCTACCTCGTAGTATGAACTCAAATCATGCCAAGTTTCATTTGAATTCATTCAGCAGTTTCGGCGTGATGCGCATCCATGATACAGACAGACAGACAGACAGACAGACAAAAAGAAAAAAACTGTTTTAGCTTCTGTACGAATAAAAGAACAGCCTCCAAAAATATTACTAAATATCTTCAATGTAAAGAATTTGGACCCATATCCCGCAAGAACCCTTTATTTTTTCGGTATAAAAAGTATCCTCAACTTTCACTCATATAAACTATGATTGTCCAAGTTGCATCAAAATCCGTGCAGTAGTTTCAGCGTGATACGTGTTCTTTTTAATAACTTTCTAAACCTATCCTGCGGGAACCCTTTAATTTATCGGTATTAAAAGTATCCAATGTTCACCTCGTAGTATGAACTCAAATCATGCCAAGTTTCATTTGAATTCATTCAGCAGTTTCGGCGTGATGCGCATCCATGATACAGACAGACAGACAGACAAAAAGAAAAAAAAAACAGTTTTAGCTTCTGTACGAATAAAAGAACAGCCTCCAAAAATATTACTAAATATCTTCAATGTAAAGAATTTGAACCCATATCCCGCAGGAATCCTTTATTTTTTCGGTATAAAAAGTATCCTTAACTTTTACTCATCATATAAACTATGATTGTGCCAATTTGCATCAAAATCCGTGCAGTAGTTTCAGCGTGATACGTGTTCTTTTTAATAACTTTCTAGCCCTATCCTGCGGGAACCCTTTAATTTATCGGTATGAAAAGTATCCAATGTCCACCTCGTAGTATGAACTCAAACCATACCAAGTTTCATTTGAATTTATTTTGTAGTGTCGGCGTGATGCGCGGCCAGGATACAGACAGACAGAAAGTCAAATATAAAAAAAAAACAGTTTTGGCTTCAGTATTGAAAACATAACAGCCTCCAAAATATCTTCAATGTACAGAATTTGGACCCCTATCCAGGAGGAACCCATCGTTTATCGAGATAAAAATTGACCACAATTTTTACCCATCATATAAACTATGACTGTGCCAAGGTGCATTAAAATCCATCCAGTAGATTCAGTGGTAAGCGTTTTTTTAAATAACTTTCAACCGCTATCCTACGGGAACCGTTTAATTTTTCGGGATAAAAGGTATTATATGTCCTACCTTGTAGTATGAACTCAAATCATACCAAGTTTCATTTAAATTTATTTAGTAGTTTCGGCGTGATGCCTAGCCAAGATACAGACAGACAGACAAAAATTAAAAAAAAAAACAGTTTTGGCTTCAGCAAGGAATACAGAAGAGCCTCCAAAAAAAATTTACAAAATATCTTCAATGTACAGAATTGGACCTGTTACAGTTTTATTATAAGTATAGATTAAAACATATTTTCACAATATTATTTTTATTCGGATAGAAATTATCTAGGTTCCCAACTGTATTTTCTTTTTCAAAATACTTAAAACGAAATGTAAGCGAATTGTATGCTTTCCGTGAAAATATGCAACATGCAATATTTACTGTTAATGTTGTTTCGAAATGTTGCTCAAGTGCTGTGTAGATAGCAGGGACAAGACACATGCTCCAAGGCTCAGAAACAATTTATTTTATTGGCTCTTAATATCTAAAGAAAATGCAATAAAAACATTTAAAATTGGCTACAGTTTGTATTGTTTTTTAAATCTACACAACTAAAATAATAATTTGTCTTTACATTTATATTTTTTTATATCTACTTAGTTAAATGTATTTTAATAATACCTAAGACCAAATAAAACAAATTTCATTTGAAGTACACGTAACTATCTTAACTAAAATTAAAAACGTTGTTGGATCAGATACATAAAAATATTTACAAAGTAGTATTTGGTAGAAAACATTATAGTTTCAAACGGTTAATCTAAGTAATTATATGAATAAAATATTGTGTAATTACTTAGATACAATTATCATTTAAAATTCATTTGTATTTAATTAAGTTATTAATTAATTTGAAGCAGTCAAACATCTTCAACTTTTCAAAATGATTGTGAGAGTTATCAATTAGGCTCCATTTTACATCATACCTGCGAGAGTTTCCCGAACCAAATGTCACATTCGAAGAGTTGGCCTAATTAACAGTGTTGCCAGTGGCCGATAGTCAAAAGTAACACGAGACAGCTCAAAAAGTAACATTATCTTATTTTATGTAGAAAACGACTCTAATACTGTAATATGGCACTTTATTGACCGAGCGAGCGCGAAGCGTCTCCGTTACAGTTGGGCAAATATGCTTTCGTATGTCCAGCTGTCCGCGCGCCGTCCGCCTGTCACTGTTCTCCTCTACAAGTCGCCAAATTTTTACGAGACCATGTTCAATAATAATTACTAAATTACACATAAAAAAAAATTGAAATCAAATCTAATAAGGCGGAGATATTCAGTAGCCCTCTTTTTGCCCCTTTTTGGAGGAAGTACACCACAATCAAAAATCCCAAAAAAAACTACAAATTTGTTAAACCTTTATACCAAGTTTGATCTAGATCAGTTGAGCAATGCGACCTGTAGAGGTGAACAGCCGGACAGCTGGAAACACATACGAAAGCATTTTTGCCCAAGCTGAAACGGAGACAAAAAGTTGACATTCATAGCTACAATTCATAGCAACAATTCATAGCAACAATTCAACCTTATTCGAGATTGGTCCTTTTCGCGTTTCGTCCAATTCGAGACGATGATGGCTCAAAATCAAGTGCGCCAACACGACGAACGAAAACTTCCTTTCGTGCGTTCCGTTTCACTTTTTTTTTTTTATTTCTGGATAAAATTTGAATATATTTTTTTTTAGTCGTAAATGTTACCTAAAAGTAACATTTTTTGTCGTGTAGTAACATGAGGGGGTCAAAAGTAACGTAAAATGTTACAAAAGTAATATTCTAGCAACGCTGCTAACTAATAGGGCAACTCTGCGAATACTTTTGGACAGGCGATACTAGCGCCAGCGCTTAAACTAACCGCCGCACGATCGAAAATGCAACTAATATCATTATTGGTTTCGAACGCGCCATCAAACAAACGATTTGTAAATGGCGACTACTCGCATGATATAGTCATAACCAACTAATTTCCGTGTACATGAAAAATTGCGCAGTTGTTTGTTTTCATTAATTTAGAAATTTAGTTGTTCTGTTTGTTTGCACGTGACATTGAACAATTTAATAAAATACTTGGAGGACGAAAATAATTAGCAACAGTATAATCATCCATTTGAATATTGCAATGCGTGTGCAGCTATGGCAGCCGGTTTATGAAGGAGTATCAAAAATAAAATATTTTGTGGTGTTGCGAGAAATCAAAGACAGGCAGAACAAGGCATATCTGACATTATTGTTTGCTAACCATATATATTACAACATCGCTTACCGCCATTTATAAATCGTTTCTTTATTCGCGCGGCTTATGTTGTGATATTCAATGCCATCGTAATACCATCCGTACTAATACGCAAAATCAAAAGGTAGTCTGGCTTTCACACCCAAAATCTGAACCGCCTATGATGAAACTATGTCGTGGAATCACAGTGTATGGAATTGTAGGTAATACTACTACGCTTGTATAGTATTCTATAAAATTTGAGAAAGCCAAACCACATGAGGCGTTTTGAACGCTTTTCCTACATGTTTGACTGTAATTGTGAATGTATAACCTTTATATAGGAACTGAGGGAGACCGTTATCCCACGGCTCAAAACCTTCCGCTGCTGCGCAGAAAAGAGCCGATACGGGTGCCATGGTAAAAAAGTCCGTATTAATTTCCCTTACTTTTTCCTTAGGGACGTCCATCTCCATTCCCCAATCAACTAGCTTCACTCTCGCATCCGTCTCGGTTACTGTGAGAATGATGGCACGTTCATAGAAAAATCCATTTTCATCCTCCACCCCAACAATAGTTTCTGGATCAAATGCTTCAGGTCTTATTTCAGGAGCAGATCTGCAGTAGTTCGTGAAGTCAGCTCTGTTTTGAAGGTACTTCTTGTACGTAACCATTGGCGAGACATAGAAGGAGTTAAGGGATATACCTGATTGTACTCTGACGGTTAATTTCTCTCCGCATCCAAGTACTAAATGTTGAAACGTCATCTTAGGCTCTTGATTTCGACGGACTGTTATAGCGTTCGAATCGTATGGGATTTTAGGTGTTAGCAACGTATAGTGAGTCAATGCTAGAAGCGTGGCTACATCGTCTGGATTGCTATTATGAACAACAACCTTCAATTTGTGAGCATTTTTTCCTTTAACCACAACGCTCAGCTTTTCATTACCGATGTAGAATTTGAAAGCTTCTATGGCATCCTTGGAAAAGGTCGGTCCTTTTGGAGCACAGATATCCAACTCACAATGCTGGACTAAAGAAGGCATGTCCGAAGCTTGTTCATGAAGGGGATAGAAGATACGCTCAATAGGGACATTGTTTTCGATAAATCCGTAGTCTGAAGCGTAGATTTGGCAATTTTTGTCACTTTCAACTCTCAGAATCGTGCCTCTTACGTCCTGGTCCAGTTTAAGCTTGAAATACTCGTTCAAATCTGGTTTGTTACTCGTGAAAATCACAGTCATGTGTTCTTTAAGCTCTTCGAGTCGAACAGGTTTTCCAGTTTTGGTCAAAGCGTCCAAGTATTGACGGAATGAGAATGGCATCAGGTAGAAATCGTGAGGGTCGACGATGTAAGTTGGTTTTGCATAAAAGTGAGAGCCTATCTCATAGCTTAGAAGGCTCATGGAGCCAAGTAGGCCCTCGACTCTTTCTTGAATCTCTGTGTCCATTTTAGACGTTACTCTTGTTGGTGAGGTAAGCCGTTTGAAATTTTATTTCATATGAAATCTTTACTAAGTTGTTCACACTATTTTATACATTCATTTGTTTATGTCACTAGTGCTAAAACCAGATTTAGTGAAAACCCTAACCATTTACTAAAATACTTGTTACTATTAAGGAACTACATCTATTTTGAAATATCTCTCAATAACAAGTAATTTTTACTCTTGCTAAATTTTTTATTCATATAGCTGTCTAAACTCGTAAGCATGTACAGTACAACCAAGATAATCTTTCTCGTAGCTGCAAAGCATGTAACTTTTTTTTATGCAGTCCTTTATCATGAATGCTCAGTGTAGTTTATTGTGTGTTCTCTATAACAAGTTTTTCTGTCTTGTACATATCTCCAATGGCAGCCTGAAATCAAAAAAATATTCATGTACTCACTTAGACGCTGGGCGAAAAGAAAACCAGAATTTGTTTATTTAAATATTTGAAGCCATCTTTTATGGACATCGTAAGAAGACATAAGTAAGATTTGTCAATAAGTTTTTTTATGGTGTACCACGTTATTGTTGTGCCTCATTAAAATTAAAATCTAGCCTTAGAACTAATAAGTAATTTTACTTTTACCTAAGCTGCTAAGTAGAGTATTTTGTCAATAAAAGTTTTTTAATGTTTAGGTACCACGGTATTGTTGTGCCTCATTAAAATTACGATCTAGCCTTAGGACTAATAAGTAACTTTACTTTTACCTAAGCTGCTAAGTAGAGTTATTTGTCAATAATTGTTTTTTTTAATGTTTATGTACCACGGTAATGTTGTGCCTCATTAAAATTAAAATCTAGCCTTAGGACTAATAAGTAATTTTACTTTTACCTAAGCTGCTAAGTAGAATTATTTGTCAATAATAGTTTTTATTAATGTTTAGGTACCCGTTATTGTTGTGCCTCATTAAAATTACAATCTAGCCTTAGGACTAATAAGTAATTTTACTTTTACCTAAGCTGCTAAGTAGAGTTATTTGTCAATAATAGTTCTTTTTAATGTTTAGGTACCACGTTATTGTTGTGCCTCATTAAAATTACGATCTAGCCTTAGGACTAATAAGTAACTTTACTTTTACCTAAGCTGCTAAGTAGAGTTATTTGTCAATAATAGATCTTTTTAATGTTTAGGTACCACGTTATTGTTACGCCTCATTAAAATTAAAATCTAGCCTTAGGACTAATAAGTAATTTTACTTTTACCTAAGCTGCTAAGTAGAATTATTTGTCAATAATAGTTTTTATTAATGTTTAGGTACCCGTTATTCTTGTGCCTTATTAAAATTAAAATCTAGCCTTAGGAGTAATAAGTAATTTTACTTTTACCTAAGCTGCTAAGTAGAGTTATTTGTCAATAATAACTGGGTTTTTTTAATGTTTAGGTACCACGGTAATGTTGTGCCTCATTAAAATTACGATCTAACCTTAGGACTAATAAGTAATTTTACTTTTACCTAAACTGCTAAGTAGAGTTATTTGTCAATAATTGTTTTTTTAATGTTTAGGTACCACGGTATTGTTGTGCCTCATTAAAATTACAATCTAGCCTTAGGACTAATAAGTAATTTTACTTTTACCTAAGCTGCTAAGTAGAGTAATTTGACAATAATAGCTGGGTTTTTTAATGTTTAGGTACCACGGTATTGCTGTGCTTAATTATAATTACAATCTATCCTTAGGACTAATAAGTAATTTTACTTTTACATAAGCTGCTAAGTAGAGTAATTTGTCAATAATAGTTTTTTTTTAATGTTTAGGTACCACGGTATTGTTGTGCCTCATTAAAATTACGATCTAACCTTAGGACTAATAAGTAATTTTACTATTACCTAAGCTGCGAAGTAGAGTAATTTGTTTGTTGTTTTTTTTATTTTATTTAATAAGGACAGCCACATCACACATATTAAAACACTCACAATATAACAACATTAATATGCTATGCTGATATGAGTGACAATTTCGGCGTGCTTTGTTTTAATGTTTAGGTACCACGGTATTGTTGTGCCTCATTAAAATTACAATCTATCCTTAGGACTAATAAGCAACAGTAAATACTAATATTATAATACTTATTCGTAGATTATGAATAAGTATTATTATTCGTAGATTCTCCTATTTGTATTTGTTTAGTTTTGGTGCCAAGAGTATTGTATTGTTATCTGCAGTGCAATTCCGCCAATGCAATTTGTTACAATTAGATTTTCAAAGCAATATTGACTCTGATTGGAACAAGTTATGGAATTGCCCCTCTGACATAACGAAGAAAACCTGTCAAGCCAAATAATGTACTGTACGGCCAAATAATGTACAGCCTATTTCGCGACTAAAATTCCGTGAACAGATTACAAGGGTGAAGGGTGTACAATACGGGCCGTACAATATTTTTTTGTGCATATTTTTTTGTGCGCCTATAGAAAATCAGCTCATGTGAGCTGATTTTCTATAGGCGATAACTCGCAGCCAGATAAAGGAAGCCAATTGATGTACATAGATTATCAGGGTGTGCATAACTAGCCGTACATTACGTATCGGACACTTTTAGCACAGCAGCCCGATTTCATAACTTGGCTTCAATCGAATTCTCAGTATCGCAGCCACTAATGCCTTGCGATAGAGTCGAATTTGCTATGAAAAAAGTGATAATCCGATTGTAGCCAAGTTATGGAATTGCTGTGCTGGTGTTAATGTACAGACGAAAATCCGTGATATACAAGGATTTTCGTCTGTACATTAACACCTGTATAGAAATTTCATAGGCGAAGCCTCGTTTGCACGTTCCGGTATCCTTTTACCACAGATTATGAATAGCGACTGCTCCGGCGCGCCGCTGCGGGAAGTGCAGCCCATCCACACTTGTAACAAAGTGAGCTAGAACGGCAGAGACTGGTTGCCGAGGGCGACTAAAAAGCCGAAGCTGGGGACTGTCCTCCCTCCGCGCCCCCGGCTCTTGTATAGGGCAGACAAGACCACTTGGAGGCGGCGTTGGCCGAATCGGTTCTGTGGCAGTTTTCTTCTTCGTGAAACTCACCTATACAAACGACGCGTCAAGGAGTTATTCTATCCTTGTCTATGGTAGGTCTCTAATTATCGGCCGTGGATTATTGGTCGTACAAAATCATCACGGGCTGATATTTCGCGTTTGGTAATAGGAAGCCTGTACATGAATTATTGGCTGTGCAATATTGGCCGTACATATGCAACACGGACCGATTTTGTACGTCCAATATGATGCGCGGCCAGGAAAAGCCAGCGAAATATTTCAATTCCATGTACACGGATTATCAGGCCGTGCATTATCGGCCGTACAATACTGGTCGTACTTTATTGTCTCCCTTACCTGTCGAATCACCACCTTCAGGTTTTCCTGAGCGAATGCATACTCCTTTTTAATCAGTTTAGGATCCGCTAAAGTCTTGTTGTCTTTAAATGCATCCCGAACTCTCCTCAGCGCATATGCTCTGTAAATTAATGAGATAATTATTTATAGGTGGACCTGTGGCCCTATTACAGAACTTGGTTTCAATCAGATTGTCACTTTCTTCATAGCAATTTCGACTCTATCGCAAGGCAATTAGTGATAATGAAAATCAGATTGAAACCAAGATAGATAATAGCACTGTGCTATCACCGATCTTGGTTTCAATCAGATTGTCACTATAACGTGCACATAATGCAGCGCTAGAGTCGAAATTGCTATGAAAATAGTGAAAATCTGATTGAAACCAAAATAGATAATAGCACTAGATCCTGGTCGTCCCAGTTAACATGACATAAGTTCAAAAACTAAAACCCGACTACAGTCGGGTAAAAAATAGCCTACTAGGACACTCTTGCCATGAAGATGAATCGATTGATACATCACTTGTCAAAATCGGACCAATAGTGTGTGTGTGGGGAACATAACTATGGTGGGACATCCATAATAATCCACATACAATACATACATAGACTGTTATACTCCTTACCCTTTCCTGAATTCACCGTAGTCGGGTAAAAATAAATATGTTGAATGGTCTTTGGTAGTCTGTTATTACTTAATCCCTTCCAATTGAAGATTTTATTACAATATTGTGCTAATTAGTATGGTATCTCTCATAGAAATTATAAATGGTATCTGCGTAGCAAAGGAAATGAAGATTCGTGACTAAAAATCGCGCCTTTGCGACATGAACGCTCTATCATGAAAAACTGCATTTTTTTTTTCAGGACACGTTTTAAACTTTAAAATTGGTGTGGTGTGTTTGCGTTTGAGTTTAGAAGACTGGTGTTTCTGTGAAATTACCCTTCCACTATCATAGATGATTTAAAACCATAACTTTACTCTACGTTTCATTTTTTAGTACAAGAAAAAACTTTCTTTTTTTTTAAAAGTCTTTTGATGACACGTCTTTTCTGTAAAATGAAGATTGAATATTACCTTCAAAAATCTTTATTCATGACTAGCTGTACCCGCGGCTTTGCCCGCGTACTTCCCCCAAAAAGGGGCATAACGAGGGCTACTGAATATCTCTGCCTTATTAGATCCGATTTCGAAGGTAATTTTTTATTTGAATGGTAGTAACTTTAAATTGATCTCAATAATTTTTTGTAATGATTTGATAAGGATCTTCGGCGTGATGAGCACAATAAATAGCTCCTAAAAATGCAATAAATTCTCACTTTTGTTTCTACCAGTGGAATCAGCCCTTTGCCCACTAGGTAGGGATTTATGGAGCACATTGGTTATTAATGTTAGTTTTACATTAAGGTAACTAGATGGCACTACTGTTCACCGCTAGATTGTTTGCAAAAAGTTTGTGCGCGCGAGGTCTACAGCTCACAGAGCAACTGGTTATAAGTATAGATCGATAGATAGATTACATACTCGGTGTAAATAGTACAACTTATAAGTTGATATCGGCCTTCGGTGCTCCAATACACGTCTTATACAAAAGGCAAGGGCAGAACCGAAGGTCCAAGGTTTTCGTGCAGAAACTTAAAACAGCTGGTGTCAAAACCGGATATTCTCGCTGAGATCGAGAATTTCTATAGCCGATTATATTGTTCACATGCTCTTCGATCGGAAATCCCTAGAAAGGATACAAGACCCACACTGACTCGCGACTACACCGAAGAGCTGCCAGATGAGCCTGGACGAGGTGGAGATGGCCTTGAGACAACTGAAGAACAGAAAGGCCCCTGGTGAGGACGCTATTACCTCTGAGCTCTTAAAGGCAGCCCCTCGATTCAGAACCTTTCGATAGCGAACCGAATCGATTCGATTAGATACTGTGAATGAAAAATGTATTGAATTGAACGATTTCAAACCGAATCCACAGAATAAATAATACCATATCGATCGACAACTGAGTTATCGAAGGGTTCTGAAGGGCCAGGAGTTAATTCTGTCCTTAGAGAACTAGAGGCTTTATTTAATTCCGTCATCAACTGTGGTAGAACTCCAGAAGCGTGGAACAGGAGTGTGGTGGTGCTATTCTTCAAAAAAAGGGGATAAAACCATGCACAAGAATTATAGACCCATCTCACTCTTGAGTCACGTCTATAAGTTGTTCTCAAAGGTCACCAATCGTCTCGCGCGTAGATTTGACGAGTTCCGTCCTCCCGAGCAGGCCGGGTTTTTCGGAGGATATGGCACACATTTACACAATGCGCCAGATTATGCAGAAGTCAGAAGAGTATAATCAGCTGTTTTGTATGGCTTTTGAGGACTACCAGCTTTCGATGGAGTCGAAGGACCTCTTCCTTTGACTCCATCGAAAGCTGGTGTGTTTCTGGAATCTTTGCAGCGATGCTAAGTGGGCTGAAGAATTATTTAGTGCAGAAACAACTTTGAGAGAGAAGCCGATACAATACAAAAAAAAACAAATACAAAACCATAAAAATACAGGATAAAAGGTAACATGGTGATCATTAGATTAGGAAGGTTAAGTAAGGTTAGCTGCGGGCCCCAAACTAGGCAATGCCTGTATCTTAGGGACCCATTAGGCGGATTCGGCTGGGCAGCATTTGGGAAACTTAGTCATGTATTCTCGTCACCCACCCCACAGTGCCTAAAGACGAAAGTCTTTAACCAGTGCACCCTACCCGTAATGACATACGGAGCCGAAACGTGGACACAGACTGAGACTGGTCCACAAATTAAAGGTCGCTTAGCAAGCTATGGAACGGATTATGCTCGGGGTTTCTCCAAGAGATCGCATCCGAAACGAGGTGAACCGGCAGAGAACGATGGTCCCCGACATAGCTGACAAAGGTTGTCTGGAAGAAATCGCTTTTTTAGCGATAAGACCGCCCATTGTAACATCAATTTTGTATAAATGTTTTGTCATTTTTTGTATTTTTGTTCTATGTGGTGTACAATAAAGAGTTATCTATCTATCTATAGCTCAAAGAATTAACAAACTGAAGTGGCAATGGACCGTTCACATTAGTCGAAGAACCGATTACCGGTGGTGTAGACGAGTTCTTGAGTGGAGACCGCGTATAGGCAAACGTAGTGTAGGACACGCCCCAGCCAGATGGAGTGACGATTTACGCAAAGTAGCTGGCCGCAATTACATGAGAAGAACCGAAGATCGGACTTAGTGGCGCGCATTAGGAGAGACCTATATCCAGCAGTGGACTAATGCAGGCTGTTGGTGACGATGATGATATTAAATCTTTTGATTTCTTGGTCAATAAAAATATATGATCAAAAGAAGGCGCACAATTAGGAGAGACCTTTGTCCAGCAGTGGACTAATGCAGGCTGTTGATGACGATGATGATTTTAAATCTTTTGATATCTTGGTCAATGAAAATAATTGATCAAAAGAAACAAATAAAAATGCTTGATTTAGTCAATAGCAGAAAGTTAGGTTTAGAAGGTTTAAATGTTAATAACAGTTTACAATAAACAAGCACAAATTTAAAAAAATATAACCCCCCCATCATCACCCCCTATTATTAGCAAGTTCGAGGGTTAATAAAGTTTAATTGCAAAAAAAACTCATGAATATTTTGGATCTTTGGATGACTTATTTTATTTCGTAACTAGCTGTACCCGCGGCTTTGCACGCGTGGTCTTTTCTTTAGGTTCAAAGTACCATAATGTGTTATTCCAGGACCAATATGCCAACATTTGATCAACATTTCTTTAGCCGTCAAAAATACTTTTATTGCTCGGCTTCTAACTCACCAGATTGAGATACCAATTACACCAGTTATTAAATCAAACCAGCTATCTAACAATGAAAACTATATTGCAATCGGTCCAATAGCTTTTACATGATGCGTGAACAAACAAACATACAGACAAACAGAAAGAGGAACACGATTAAAAAAATAAGCGTGTTCAATACCCTTTTTAAGCACCCAATCGCATCCAAAAATCCGTCCAGTAGTTTCAGCGTGATACGTTTTCTTTTTAATAACTTTCAACAGTTATATTGCGGAAATAACCTATATTACAAAAATTGAAGGAATTCATTAGTTTCGCACAGAAACTACAGAATTCATTAAAAAAACATACTAACTTACTTACTTTATTGTTTTACTTTTTCTTTCAACATAAAAAATAAAACAGCTTTGGCTTCAGTAGGTATCGAAATAGAGAATCATCCAAAAAATATTATTTATTACTTAAATATTAATATAACTTTGGACCCATATCCCGCAGAAGCCCTTTTTTACGGGATAAAAAGTATCCATAATTTTCACCCATCTTAAAAACTATGTCTGTGCCAAGTTGCATCAGCATCCGTCCAATAGTTTCAGCGTGGTACGTGTTGTTTGAAATAATTTAATTAATTAATTTAATTTAATATTTTTTCACCCCTATCCTGCAGGAACTCTTTAATTTTTCGGGATGAAAAGTATCCAATGCCCTACCTACCTCGAAGTATGAACTCAAATCATACCAAATTGTATTTGAATTATGTGAGTATTTTCGGCGTGATGCGCTGCCAAGGTACAGACGGACAGACAGACAGACAAAAATTAAAAAATACAGTTTTGGCTTTAGTATTGAATGTAGAACAGCTTCCAAAAAAGTTACAAAATATCTTCAATTTACAGAATTTGGGACATTATCCAGCAGGAACTCTTAATTTTTTCGGGATAAAAATTGTCCTCAATTTTGTAAACTATGACTGTGCTAAGTTGCAACAAAATCCTTCCAGTAGTTTCAGCGTGATACGTGTTCTTTTACCTAAATTTCTTTTAAAAAAATATTTCACAATATCTTTAATGGACAGAATTTGGAGCCATATCCCGCAGGAACCCTTTATTTTATCGGGATAAAAAGTATCCATAATTTTCACCCATCTTATAAACTATGTCTGTGCCAAATTACATTATCATCCGTCCAATAGTTTCAGCGTGCTACGTACTTTCTGTATAAACAGATTAAAGCCTTGAAAGTAGAAAATACTTGCATAGGAAATTGATCTTTGCCGTCATATAAATAAGGAGAACAATCGTGTTTAAATGATTACTTTCAAGGCTTCCAAGTACTTTTATTTTGCATAAAAGTACTTGGAAGCCTTGATAGGAAATTGATCTTTGTCTCTATATATAAAAGGAGCACTATCGTGTGTGTGGAAAAGTACTCTGAAGCCTTGAAATGAAAGTAAAAAAATACTTGCTTAGGAAATTGATCCGTGGGTACTTGTACTATTATTTATTCTGTGCCGTGGGTATGCATAAATAAAGACCACAATTGCTTTTGCGTAAAAAATACTTCGAAGGGTTGCAAGTTTTCTGAGTATGTATATACATTATATGTACTACGTTTTTTTATTATGTTTCTTCCATTGAGATATTATAATGTAATACCTACGTACCTACATAATTATATAGTTATATCGGAGGTTTCTTCATAATGTCTTACTGGCAAAATGGTTAGTTGTCGGTATTGAAATGTGTACATACAGAGGTAGGTACATGTATTGCTCTTCACAGAGAAAGTATAGAAAACTTTTATAGTAAAAATAACTTATAAGAAGAAGGCAAACTGGAAAACCAAAGGAATAAAGACATCCAGTAAAAATAAAAGAAAGAACTATTTAAAATATCTACAAAATAAAACTAATGAAAATTATAGTATGTACAAAAAATACTGCAAGACATTAAACAAAGTTGTACGTATATCTAGAAAAATCGCTAATATTAAATATATAAATAGAAGTACCAATAAAAATAAAGCAACTTGGGGAATTATTAAGCAACATACATCTGAAACTAATAACATTAAAACATCAATAGAAAGTATAAAAATAGTCAAGAAAGAGATAACTGACCCGTTAAAAATTGCCACAGCCCTGAATAACTTTATTATCTGCCATAATAATCACGTTCAAACTCAAAATTCTACTCAACGAAAAGCCATCAAAACAAACTCAAAAACTATATTCATCAATCCAGTATCCTCCCAGGAAATAATAAACATTGTAAAATCATTAAAAAATAAAAAAACTGCAGGGCATGATGGCATATCGTCCCTCGGTCGGCCTGACAAACTCTGACAATGGTGTCAGAGTTTTTCAGTTTGGCCTCTGGATGCCAGCACTACCTCATACGACAAACAAAAAAACTAAAGAAATAACCAAGAACTTTCGCGCTCGCTTCCGTCGCACTCATAAGCTTGCCCAGGGGTTACCTTTAACTGTTTTAAAGTTACTTCTAAACCTTACAATTTTAGCCCTCGCATCGGTCTCGCTTATTTGAAAAATTTGCAGCTATAACGTAACGTTATCGTAATCATAACGTATTCGTTATTTTCATATTATTTGGAAAAAAAGCTTAATTTTTTCGCGCTCGCTTCGCTCGCGCTTGTTTGAATCTGTTACCAGGTATCTAAATTAGTTAATTTCGTATATTACATTTCAATACTGATACTGAAAGAAATAGCGCAATAGTATGCATTCTGCGTTTGCGTGGGTTGTTCTTATCATTGCATATTTAAATGTTATTTGGAGTTATGTTTATAGCACTATTTAACAGGCAGAAGTGTTCATTTGCTCTTACTTCGCTCGCTTTTGGAGTTCTTTTTCATTATGTTCATGTGAATTGTTTGGTATTATGTTTTGATCTAAAAATCGCTTCTCTGGCGCTTTTTGTTTATTACAGTGTTTGTTTTTATGATTTGGAAATGTTATTTTACTTCTACACAGCGAAATAGCTCAAAATTTATGTGCTTGCTTCGTTCGCTCGTATTTTAGCTTTTTCATAAATGTTTGATTGATTTTTTTTATTTTTTTTCGTTTACTACATTGTTAGATATAGCGGAATATTCTAACAATCTCTACTCTAAAAAGTTAAAATCATATCAGAGCATATTTTTACATGGTTTGGAATGATATTTTATTTTAAAACCGATGGAATCGGAGTTTCGTTTTAATAACCACACTGACAGAAATAACTCAAACTTTTCCCGCTCACTACTCTTGCGCTTATTTTGTTCAGAAATTTTATGATACAAATATCTCTATAAATTAATGAATCCGCCCTAGGGCGCGGTTTCACTCGCCCTATGCGAGTGAAACCGTGCGGAACATCTAGTATTGTATAGGCTGGATGGAGACACGAATTTAAAAAATGTTCTATTCATAGACCTTTTTTTTTAATTATCTTCTTTGTATAGATTTACGTTCTTATTGCCTTATAGCTGTGCCCGCAGCGTTGCTCGCGTGGTAGTTTTTCTGGGATATCAGGATCCTATGAGTTTTTCCAGTACCAAAAGTACCAATTGGCGCTCGGCCGGGCGGCGCGGCGGCATGCAGAAAGTACAGAATAAATAATAATAGCACCCTGATACAGTAGGTAGGTACATCGCGCGAAAACGAATGCATTATAATAGCTTTGAGCTGTTTTATTTCATTTTATTACTATTTATTACTTCATAATTTAATATAACTTTCGACCCCTATCCCGCAGGAGCCCTCTAGTTTTTCAGTATGTACCTATTCTGAATTTTAAGTTTCAGCGTGGTGCGTGCTTTTTACCATAACTTTATTAAAAATATCAAGGAAAGTGTAAAAAATAACGCATAAATAATGTAAAATCTTTTAATTATGGAGCAAAACATTATTACAGCGGGTGATTTCGATCCACGTACATCTGGATTACGCACCCATGCATCTGTCCAACTGGGCCAGTGAGCCTCGTAGCAGAATGACGAAATTCGGTACCAGTCTATAAACGGATGTATGATTACTTTAAATTTAACACAACTTTGGACCCATAGGTTGCAGGAACCTTTTAATTTTTCAGGATAAAAAGTATTCAACATTTTAACACATTATATAAACTTTGACTGTGCCAAGTTACATCAAAATCCGTCCACAGTAGTTTTAGCTTGATACGTGTTATTTTAAATAACTTTCTACCCCTATCCTGCGGGAACCGTTGATTTTTCCGGGATAAAAAGTATCCTCAATGTTAATCCAGTACATCAGCTATGATTGTGCCAAGTTGCATCAAAATCCATCGGGTAGTTTCAGCGTGATGCGTGTTCAAAGAGACAGACAGACAGGCAGACAGACAGACAGACAGACAGACAGACAGACAAAAAATAAAAAATAAAACCTTTTTGCACTCCATATCGATTTTGAAGTTTATCTCAATCGAAATTTTCAAAAAATATTTAATGTACAGATTTAGCCCAGTTACAGTTTTATTATAGTATAGATAGATAGGTACGATTCAATAAAAATTACAAAAATAGCATTACATTATCCTTTTCCATCAAATACGTTGCATTACTTTTTCTAGCAAAATATAATTATGTATAAAATTAAATGAAAACAAATACTGTAATATTTACATTACTTCGACAATGGACGAAACGTATTACAATGTTTGATATATCATTCAATTTTTCATACATCTTTATCAATTCTTGGTCCCGGTCTCGTTCCCGGTCGAGAATGGATTTTCCCGTTCTAGGTTCGGTCTCGGCCGAGACAAAAAATACTGGTTCGGTCGGACCTTAGATTGAATCATCCAAATCGATTCAGATAACCCAGTGATATAATGAGGTAACATAACAATAAAATACACAACAGTAAAAGACAGTCAATTTGAGGACCTCTTAGGAGGAGGTGGCAGACGTCGCCACTGGGCCGCCCGAGCCACACACCCGTCGTCAGTTGCGTGCTGATGTTCGTAGCGCTCGTCGCGGCTTGTCGGCATAACACTCCAAGATAAAGGACTTCAAAATAGTCCGAAACTGGTCGGAGTATTTCCGATCTTCTATTTCGTGAGTTTTTAGCCGTTTTATTTATATTTAATATGAATTTCACTCGCGTTAGTTTTCAAAATCAAATACCTCTTCCGATGTTAAAAAATTGAGGTGTTACTTTTTTTGGTTAGTAACTGATATAGACCACTTCGTTGTAAATAAATTACTTTATTTCAACATTAGAGTTAGACATTAACATTAATTATAAGCTCGATGACTATGAGATTACATGTTGATACCATAAACGCGAAAGTTATCTCTGTTTGTTACCTTTTCACAACTAAAAGTGATCTTGATAAAATAAGAAAATAGTGTGCATCATACTATAGGCTATATTTTCCTTTTTACAGCTTAAAAATTACCACGTGGACAAATCCGCGGGGAGCAGCCCGTATACTCTTAACTTTTCGTATTTAAGTAATTAGCACTTTACTCATAATGATAATAATTTCAAGTTAAATTGCGAATATAATGGGAAACGATGGGTTTTCTGGATGTATTACAGTCATAGGTGGTTCTTGTTTGTTGTATGGCTTAGATAACTACTATTATCTTCACAGATACCTGAAAAAAGTTTGCTAGCTACAGTTTCTACTTTAACAGGATTTTACAGGATAAGATCGCACTTAATGCAATCTTATATTTACCTTGTTCTAATTGTGAAGGCAAGAAGTTTATAAAATAGCTATTAATAGTTTTAAATATTTAATAGCATTATTTTCGTTGTATTATTGCGATGCAAAAAAATAATGAAAGATTATTATTTTTTACTACACCGCTAAATTACTGGCAGAAAATTATTTACCATCAAGCCCTGTTTTTGTACATTTATGTAGTGCAATAAAGTTCATGAACATTTTCTTAATCTTATAGACGTTTTCTTCGTAATATTTCAATTTCGGTTGCATTATTTATCAAGTCCATGATTTTATTGAATCGTGATCCCTACCTGCAATAAAAAATATATGTATAATATTCAAATTTAATTTACCATAACAACGTGATATTTTTATATCATGTTAAAAAACCGCATTAACGTTTTAAATGCAAAGTTACATACAAAACAACTAAATTAATTTTTGTACAACATCTACAATGATTCATCATAAGATGACAAAGAAGAATGTCTATTTAACAAGAACAACGCGTTTTTAAGGATATGTCGCTCTCGTATTTTAGCAAAAACGTGTTAATTAAAAATACAACGCCTTAAAATTAAAATAAATAGGTTATATTATTACTTACCTTGGCAATAAAAACATGTTATAGTCGTGTAACACGTTTTTGTTAAAATATGAGAGTACTTCTTCCTTCTGATGCTCGATAACACTGACCTAGCCCATTTTCGAAATGAATTGGCAACATAAATGAGATAGTGGTGTAGCACTATTACACGTAACAAACTGCCTTTTTCGTTCACAGATTAGTCAACAATATCGTTAGAATTATAGCGTTTCTGCAGAAGATCGATTTAGAGTTTTTTCTACATTATTAGTTTAAAACATCAACTTTTGATATATCACGTTCTTGTCGCAAAGGCGCGATATGTACCTAAAACCACGATTAGTTATCGCAAAACCAAAAATAATAATGAAGATGTAAATAAAAACCCTTTGGGTAGATTCCTAGCTCTTTCTACATACATGCAATAATCTATACTTCTAAAAGAGTAACTCGATTCTAATAATCATCGCACAGACCAATCCGGTGGGCAAATCCGCCAAACTGCAGTCTTTTTGTGACCATGTTCAATGCAACTTGATCAAAACGTTGAGGTAAATAAAAATTAAGTTATCAGTGTGATTAAGTCCCGTTTAAATATTTAACTATCAAGTGACGTATATTCCATAAATTCTATTTTTTTTAAGATCTGAGCTGTGCTATCCCTAAAAAATTTACTCTCACCACAGAATAAATAATAGTACAAGCTCTCACGCAACTATTGCTGAACGACTTTCATGGCGATGTAATCATTTTCATAGAAAGTAGAGTAAGAACCAATCTTTATGGCGGCTGAGAAGTTAGGCGCAAGGCGCTGCGCAATAGCTAATTTTAGGGTAATACAGCAGTGGACTGACATGGGCGGATGATCATAATAATGATTCATGGGATATCCATTTGAAATGTGTTGATCAATTAATCAATATTATTATTGATTATACAAATTGGACCAAATAGTAATAGGTACTACCCACCCAACTCACATACCACACTCCTCATTCACCAACCTCATAACATCTCTAAAGTTGATTATTGCAGAGAAGATTTTAATATTAAAATTTGGTTATGATTCTAGTGTTTTTTTTATTCTTATAGTGAAATAAACACTTTAATGGCATATACACCTTCTTGAAAATAGGACATCATGTCACTTGTCGTCAAGCCAAATATTCAATTACCAAAAGACAAAAAAAACTTTTTTACATCCTCAAATCCAATGGCTTCTTTTTTTTTTAATTTACAAAGTTTCATGTTATTGTCGCCAAGCCAAAGAGATGTAAGAACAAAAAACGCATGTTAGAGAACACTTAATTATAATCAAGCATATTATATAATATAGGATGCGTTTATAATGCTACATACAAATCTACAGTAAGCTAGGTTTACCCCAAAAAAAGTTATTCAGTTATTTGTCTCTCCTGAAAAGTAGGAGTTTTGTTGATACACCCCTTTGGTTTTGCCCCTTTGGCCCCGAGATATACACTTTATAAAGTAGATACCTACTGATGGACTTCATGTTTGATAGTTTGCTTTCAAAATAAAATTTTTGGTATGTTTTATATCTATGCATAAACATATATAGTTAATCTATGGCTATGCTACAATTGTTTACAGAGTTGTACATAAATATTTGCATTATTTTTATTGCTCTTTTTTTGTTGTGTTGTTGGCTAAATTGCTGTTGAATGAAAAGTTTGTAGAGTAACTGAACTAAATATTAAGGGAAAAAAGTTTTTTTTATAATACGATCACACCGTTTTCAAGACCAGGCAGACAATTTTTTACAGATATGACCACTAGGCCGTTTGAAGTGCGCGCGGACGAAGATGCGGGCGAAATCAAGTAATAAAATCAAAGAGTTTTATAGGTTATGTAAGTAGTATTTCACAACATTACCTGAAGTTATAATTTGCGAATTTCTGGGACTCTCTCAACAGCGACTTGTAAATGCTTAACACTTGCACTTTCGCGACGCCTGAAGACATTTTTGGTTTTAGTATTTTCACGATATTTCCACAAATAAATTTAAATACAGATTGAAATTTCAGATCTGAAATCTGAATGTAAATAAAACTACGCTATTTGGTTCCGTTCCGTTTCGTTTCTTGTCGACAGAATAGACAGTGACAAAATACACGAAATGTCTGTGCCACAGACAGATATTGGAACTTACTTTTATTTATTTAGTCCTAAATAAGATCTTTGGAACGTTGTCTTGTGCAAGATTTTCGTTTTTCTCGAATTTATGCTATTTTTCCGACTATTATTTTCAAACACTTGCTGCAATGCTACAATGCATGCACTGCAAGGCAAGCATAGACTATTATCGTATTTTAAGTACACTGAATGACCGCGACCACTAAACAAAGGGTGCATTCCGAGACGCGCAAAAATCGATAAAATCGATATTATCGCGCTAAAACGCGTACCGAGTCATCGTGAGCGCAACAACGATATATCCCTTGTGACGTCACGGATTACGTCATTACATCCGCCATTTTGCGATTACACCGACCATGCCCCAAACCGATATCACCGTGAGCGCTACTGTCAAAGTGACAGACTGACGGTTGTTTACAAAGAAAACTGTTGTTTGAATTCAGTTGTGTGTGATTTTCGTACAGTTTTCCAAATATTACTAAAGACAATTGACCAATTTTTAGACAGACTATTTTGCCCACGAGTAATACTTTGTATTTTGAGCAAATTTTGAGGTTATGTTGTTGTGATCTTGTAATCACGCTCACGAGCGTTCCGAATCAACTGCAGCACTCAACTGCCGTGAGCGCGATATCTGAATCGGAACGCAAATTAGCACTGTGATCGCTCACAGCGATATTATCGTGAATCGGAATGCACCCAAAATATACGAGATGTTATTAGAAGGGTTGCCAGATGTCAGCTAACTCAATTCGCCTAATTTTGACTACCGAGTACATATATTCTAGAATTTTGGTAGTACCACCGAGTAGCCCTAACCCATGAATCTGTAATACTTCGTAAACTGGATCGCGTACTTCCAATATTATCATTCATACAAACTTATCATAGAATACATTTTTCTTTTTCTCATGTCAATGTATAAAATCAAGCGGGGTGAGATAGCTCAAAAGTAGTACGTCCTTGTCTAGCATGTTGCCGTAGCTTAGTGAAATTATTTTTGGGAGAAATCTTACATTTGAAAACATTTAATTTTGCTGAAGTAGTTTGTATATATTACTTTGAAAATACACTAATATCGCTAATAACTTTTAATTTTATGTGAACTAATTTTTGACTAGAAAATTGCAAATAAAATTCATAATAATATATACCAAATTAGAAACATTTATTGAGTATGTCGTTGTCTTTATTTGGACACACTCACACTGCTAAGTAAACAATAAAATTATGAATTAGTGGCTGGTGTACTTTTCATGTTTCCATCTTAATCTATCAGTAAAATTATATAAAATTGTGTATTTTTGCTGCGTAAATACTTGCAAATAGGAATGGTAGGAATGGAATGGTGGTTGTGGCATAATTTTCCACAGGTGAGCTATTTTACAAGTTTTTAAAATAGCGACGGAGTAGAGTGTTCAGTATGTCTGGCGTTGTAAGTCTGTGTCGATTGTACTTGCCTAGGTATGATTTTACATCAAATCAACGCATGTGGTCAATGGAGGATATAAACGTAATCTGTTAGCCATAAAAATACCACTTAATTATAAAGTTATTGTTTAAAAAAAAACATTGTGGATTTATTTATTTCCATTCAAATCCATACTGGCTGAACATTTAAATATACGAACAACTCATCATCATCCCCATCCGGTATATACCTATATTTTGTCATTTGACATTTAACTTTAAATTTTGACATTTGTAATTTGACGTTTGACATTTGACAGTTGACGTTTAACTTTTGATAGTTGATATCCTAGGGTGCGTTCACTTACTACGCTCAAGGACGCATGGATCACCCGCGCGATCACTCTAAATCGTTCTTGGCGTCGTCGGGAGTACGCCTGGGTCACCCGAAAAATAGTAGGGGAGGGGAGGAATAGTATGAAACTGACATTTGACAGTTATCAGTTCTATGTGGACGTCTAAAGCCGTTCACTAGCTCTGGGTGACCGAGCGATATTCGCAAGGGTGATCCGTGTGTCCTCGAGCGTAGTAAGTAAACACACCCCTAGACTAGTAGTTTCTTTACAGGGGTAAAGGCGCACTTGTAACAATAAATGTTATTACATTAACTTTCTAGTTTTATTTCTTACATATGTGTTAGATAATAAACTCTTTTAGGTTATCATAATACAATATATTCTGGTACCTACTTAACTAACTCAATCATAAAAAATGGCCATTTTGCTGAGTATAGGCAAGAATAGGCCTTTAAATGATTAAAGGACGGAAAAAACCTAGCTTTTTATTATTGATTGCATGGACACCCTATTAAAAAGAGATATGATACAACTTTGATGCCTCTAATTCGGCTCGTGTATAAGAAACACTGCGCAGTCCAGTTCTAATAGAGGTTCGTGCCCTAACCTAAATCGCCTATTTTTTGACAATTAACTTAAGTAGTCTATATTTAGCCTAAATAAACAGGATACTGTGAATAAATAATACAATATAAAGCAAAATAAATAGTTATATTTAATCATAAGCGAGAGATGACGTTTTTATTTATTGAATATTTGTTTTTTTACTGTGTAAACATCTAATGGCGTGGTACAGGGGTGCGTTCACTTACTACGCTCGAATCACCCGTGCGAATATCGCTCGATCATCCGGAGTTAGTGAACGACTTTGAACGTCCATAGAAATGACAACTGTCAAGTGTCAGTTTCATACTATTCTTCCCCTCCCCTACTATTTATTGTATATATTTAGTATGTTGTTTATTATTGTTTATTTATTTATGTATTATTTAAAAAAAATGAAATATTCGTATTTTTATTATGTAAAATAAATAAATAAAATATAAATATATTCGGGACATTTCCACACCAATTATCTAGCCCCAAACTAGGATACCCTGTGCTATGGGCACTAGATATGGGTATTCTTTTATTATTATTTTTATTTATTGTGTTCCTGATACTATTACTTTAAAGTTGTTTATTTTATTGTCAATACCTTCTACTCTTTTTCCATCTTTTTTAGTTTATCCAAAGGTTGTCTGTAAGAGATTGCTGTAAGCGATAAGACCACCGATTGTTTTACCGCAATATCTATTAGTTTTTTGTGATTTATGATGTACAATGTACGATTTACTTTTAAGTGGTATGCAATAAAGAGTTATCTATCTATCTATTTTTCGGGGTGACTCGTGCGTACGTCCGACGATGCCGTGAACGATATCGAGTGATCGCGCCGATGATCCGTGCGTCCTTGGGCGTAGTAAGTGAACGCACCCCAGGGGTTACTCTGACTCAGTGCTGCCACCTTAATGCTTTCGGAGTTAGATCTAATGCTTTTTTGGGACACTTAGGACAGACCAAACTTAGTAGTAATCACATCGCAATCTCGGCATATAGTAGTAAGTAAGCAGGAAACACCGCAATTCGTTTAGCTTCCGTTCCATATGTTTAAGGTATTCCCCGAATATAAATTTCTGGTCGTTGGTTTACAATGTGCCTTTATAATGTAAATAAATAATAATAATAATAAATATTATATTAAGCGATGGTGGCCTAACGGTTCTATAGTGCAATTTAGAATCCGACGATACTGGGTTCAAAACCTAGGCTCCGCACCAATGACTTTTCTGAGTTATGTGCGGTTTTCCATCGCTCCGTGCTTCGGAGGGCATGTTAAGCTGTCGGCCCCGGCCGTTATTGATTAATAGCAGTCGTTAAGCCATGTCAGAGGCCTTCGGACGGCTTGACAAACTCTGACACCAGAGGCCAGCACTACCTCATACGACAAACAAACAAACAAACAATGTGCCTTTATGTAGTAGGTGAGACTAAAGGGAAGACGATAATACACGACCAAAATAATGTACGACCAGTATTGTACAGCTAATATTAAACGGCCTGATATTACGTGTACATGGATTCGTAATAATTGGACGGCTAATACCGGCCGTGTATTATTGCCCGTACAAAATCAGTCCGGGATGATAATGTACGGCCAGGATACGCAGCCAATAATACGTGTACAACTGGATGCATAATATCAGCCCATGCCGATTTTGTACGACCAATATTACACTGCCAATAATACGAAGCTAACCATAGACAAAGACAGAATCAACCCTTGATGCCTCGTTTGTGTACGCTACTGTCAAGAAGGAAAAGTATGACACAGAACCGAATTGGCCAACCCCGACTACACGTGGTTTGTCTGCCCTACACTAGTGTTTTAAAAAAGAGTTGAGAGAGTTGAAGAGTTTGAGTGTAGTGCAGGTATAGTGCAGGTACCAGGGTGAGCTGGAGCGCGAACTTCGTCTATTTGGTCAGAAGACGAAGCTGCGGAGCAGACCGTTGGTACCTGTGCTTTGTTAAGCAAGGGTGGAGGGGCAGCACTTCCTGCAGCGCCAAAGTAATCACGATTCATAATCTGTGGTTTGGGGGAGGCCTATGTTCAGCAGTGGACTTCTAAAGTCTGACATGTATCTGTGGTAAAAGGATACTGTAACGTGCAAACGAGGCTTTGACTATGGCATTTCTATATTTTAGACTGTGATGTACACTTATTATTGGCTGAACATTATCGCCCGTACAAAAAAGTGTCGAACCCGTATTACACAGCCATAATGTACAGGCAATAAAACGTAATAATAATACGTGTCATCATTTGGCTTCGTAATCCTGGCTGCGTATTATCGCTCTTACAAAATCTGCTCGGGATATATTATACGGCCAATAATACGCGACCAAATAATGTACACTTTGATATTACGAGGCCAATCCACGTAATATTGGTCGCGTATTATTGGCCGTGTAATATAGGAAAAAGCTACTGGCGGGTCTTTACCCAGCTACAAAAAAGGAGGGCTATGACTTTATCAGCATAGCTATGATTGTAATAAGTACATGTATAATAATAATAATCAACTTAATAATGTTTTAATATTAAAACATTATTATAAATCTTTGTCTGTGTCTGTTTGAGAATCACGTAAAAACGCGAGTGCGATGCGGTTTTCACTGTTAGATAGAATTTGTCAAAAAAAGGTGTATTTTAAAAGCCAAACTATTGATAAAATTATGTCCGACTGCGAACGAAATTTGGTATTTTGTATTTTATAGGTACTTACTTACCTACTTTTGGTCCTCGAATAAAAGGTAGGTTACATACCTTTATTCGAGCACTACCTTGCGTTTTTATAACGCATATTCTGTGAAGTACGGAGTGTCATAGAAGTGCACGTATTGCGGTGAAATAAACGCATATAATACAATATGACATAAACGGTAGGATAAACGCACCGTGTTCCACCGCAAGGTAGTGCGCGCCATGCCCTAAGATACCAAGTTACCCAGTTTTTAAATTAAACTTTAATTATCTTCTTTGTACAGACTTTTTGTTCATAATGCTTTATTATAAGTACAGATACTACGCTCTCTAGTGTAGAGGTCCTACAATAAAAATACTTATACCCGTGTTAAGGAAGTAGGATACTCCATTGTGCTATAATCGAACTCTAATATATACCCGTTTTAGACTCTTTATGCGTGATCCCTCTTGTTTAGATCCAGCTTTCAAAGATAAAAAACGCCAGCTAAATCGGTCCATTCATTTGGAAGCTACGATTCTCACCCCCCCCTTTTCTCACCTCCACCCCATCCCCTATATATCTAAGAACCCTCTCGATCACATCAGCTTTCAAACATAAAAATCCACAGATAAATCGGTCCATTCGTTTAGAAGCTACGATTCTCACCCCTTTTTTCTCACCTCCCCCTTTTCATCCCATTCCCCATATATCTAAGAACCATCTCGACCACATCAGCTTTCAAACAAAAAAAAAACGCATCAAAATCGGTCCATTCGTTTGGAAGCTACGATGCCACAGACATACACACACACACACACACACACACACACTTACACACGCACACGCACACACACACACACCCTAAAGACACACAAACACTAAGTGATAAAAACCCTAAACTTATAACACCCGTCTCTTTGTTCGGGGGTTAAAATGTGAAACAGTAAGCAGTTTGGTTACCATTAACAATAAAAACAGCGGCAAGAGGGCGCTTTTTATGAGGGATTGTAATTTATAAACGATAATTTATTTCTTTTTTAAACATGCACTTCAGATAAAATTAACAAATTTACAAAGTAAAAAAATAAACAAAGTAATATGAGCCGAATTTGAAAAGTTTGAAGATTTAAATTTAGCGGTACGCTTGGGTGCAGTGAATGAAATGCTTGCGTGTTTTAAGGTCAATCAGCGCCATCTAGTTAAATTGGAGGCAGAACTTTGATTTGTTTGGTTTATGCGCTGGAGTTGTTGCCCATCTCAATCACATTAGCATTAAAAAAAACACACACATACACACACTCACACACATACAGTGATACACACCCTAAACTTATAACACCCTTTTTGTTCGGGGGTTAAAAAATGTAAAAATATCGCATAAGATATGTAAATGCTTTTAATTATGGAGCAAAAAATTCTAAATTTTAACAGATAATATAAACTTTGCCCAGTTACATCAAAATCCGGTTAGTAGTTTCAGCGTGATACGTGTTCTTTTAAATAACTTTCAACCCTTATCCTGCGGGAACCCTTTATTTTTTTCGGGATAAATAGTATTCTAAATGTTAATTCATAACATCAGCTACGATTGTGCCAAGTTGTATCAAAATCCGTCTGGTAGTTTCAGCGTGATACATGTTCAAAGAGACAGACAGACAGACAAAAATAAAATAAAATACATTTTTGCACTCCATAAAGATTTTGAAGTTTATCTCAATTAAAATTTTCAAAAAATATTTAATGTACAGATTTAGCCCATTTACAGTTTTATTATAGTAAAGATAGACAAAGTTAAAAGAGTGAGTGGGAAGTGAAGCCTGAATTTAAGCATTGATTGAAGGCATTTCCGGGTGATTCTACAAGAGCGATTTGTACGTATTGCAATCGTGATTTTGCTACAAAATTAAGCGATGCACAAAGACACAGTAAGTCAACGCATCATCTGAATAAATGTAAACCAGTGTTGGATAAAACTAAGAATAAAATTTCCACATCTGAGCTTCGCAGTAATGACTCTTCGTCTTCGACTCTAGAAACTGAAGCTGCTCTTTCTTTGTTTATAGCTTAACATTCAGCGATTGCAGTTGTAGATCATCTTACTGAACTATGTAACTATAACGATTTTTTGATTCTGAATCTGCCAAAAACTTAAAGTTACTCAGTACCAAATGTACCTGCATCTATAATAAAATAAGTGTTAGCTCCTCATTTTATCGCAGAACTGAAAGATGATATTGATGGAAACTCATACAGTTTGATTATTGACGAGTGAACTGATATATCAGTAAAAAAATGTCTAGGTGTGATAGTAAAATATTACAGCATGTTAAGCTCCAAAACAATTTCTTCTTGTCTGGGATTAGTGGAACTGGATTCATCGAATGCAGAAACCATCACTAATGCTCTATTCAAGTTGTTGGTAGAATGTAAAATAAATTTAAATTAGCTGACTGGTATTGAGACCGACAACGTAGCTGTCATGACCCAATGTCATGACTCGCGTAAGTTTATAAAATAGTATAAGAAAATCACTCACTTCCTAATTCAGATGTGTTTGCCACACAATACAATTAGCAGTATCCCATGCATCAATTAAAACTATCCCAAGAAATATTGAGTTTCTACTGCGCGAAATTTATAACTGGTTTAAAATTTCGTCCAAACGTCAGCTTGATTATAAAAAACTGTACCAAACCATGAATCTGGAGAAGAGCCTTTAAGAATCCTTAATACCTGTGACACTAGATGGTTACCCATCGAGCCCGCAGTAGCAAGAATCAAGCCAATGGGAGGAATTAAAATTACATTTTAATCTAGCCAGCCCCCCAATTCAGAACCTTTCGATAACTCAGTTGTCGATCGATACGGTATTATTTATTCTGTTGATTCAGTTTGAAGTCGTTCAATTCAATACATTTTTCATTCACAATATCGAATCGAATCGCTTCGGTCCGTTATCGAAAGGTTCTGAATCGGGGGCAGGACAAAAGAAAATTGCTATAAAGCAGAACTACTGTTTGCAATGTTTAATGACCAACAAAATAAATTATACTTAGTATTTTAGACAACGTCCAAAAAGCAGTCAAAACATTCGAATCAAAAACGTACGACCCGTGTCTCCTTTATAACTAGTTTTCCCTCGACTTCATACGCGAAAAAGAGCGTCCTATTTTCTTCTAGAATATTAAAAACCAATGCAAAAGTAGGTATACACCCCAATGCTCTTGATGTTTTTTGACAGACTTGTTATTTCGTTTCCATGACAACCACAGACCATTCTGTGATGGCAACCGTTCCTCACAGTGAGTAATAAACATTTCAATTTTCCAGGATAAAAAGTATTCTATGTTTTATTCTAGGATATAAGCTGTCTCCATTCTAAATTTCATCAAAATCCGTCCAGCCGTTATCGCGTGAAAGCTCCCCAAATAAACAAACAAACGAACAAACAAATAAACAGACAACGTTTCACTTTTATGTATTGGTATGGATTGATTGATTTGATCAAATCTTTATGTTTGAGAATATCCCAACCAAGGATGGAGTCTATAAATGTGAGGGAATATAACGTCTTTAAGTCCCTATTTGGGCTACTTATTTGAAAAAGATTTAACGGAATGCAGTCTTCGCAACGATGAGAAGAAAGCAATTAAGAAAAGATATGTGGATTTTATCGTAAAGCTTATTAATGAGTTGCAGCAAAGACTGCCAGAAAATTTTGAATAATTCAATGTGCATGTCAGTCTCTGTAATCCTGAAGGAAAACAGAATCGTAAAAATCTTAATCAATTTAGTAGGGACTGGGTAAAGCCGAAAAAATGCATAACATTATACAAGAGTGGAATACAATCAAGTTACAGAAATGGGAGAATACTACAAATACACAACTATTTTGGGCTAAAGTCGGTGGATCAAAAGATACCGCTGGTGATGCCCGGATAAGAATTTGTTTGAAATAGCTGCCAAAGTCATGTCTTTGCCACATTCCAATGCTGATATAGAAAGAGTTTTCAGTACCATGAATGTGGTAAAGTCAAAACTGAGGAATTATTTGAATATAGACACCATAAATGCTATCGTACATATAATGTACGATTGGGTTTGGCTTCCCAAATCAGGAGTCAACCCAGAGTGCAGCAGCAATGTTCTGATAAAACTTCAAACTGGTCTATATACACAACATTTCGTGTCTGTGATCGGGACCGTTGAAGAGTTTCTTTACCTGGAGCTGTTCTTTGCTGTCAATTCAGGTCATGCTTACCATAAAGATGGATTGTCAAATCCAAAATGCAATTTTCAACTCCATAGGATAAGGGGAAGTGGTACTAATTCATCTTGAAAGATTTGACATAAACATACATACACACAATTACATAGATACATAGATTTCAAAACCAGTAGGTATTTTTCTATTTTAGGGTTAAAATCCTACTCTAGCCACAGAATAAATAATAGTACAAGTACAGAAGGCTAACTGAGTAAAGTCATTTAAATAAATAGCGACTCTCGCTACAACGCTATAAAGTGCAATTTAACTCGCACGGCGCTGCGAGCTTTCAATTATAATTACCTAGAAGGCGCTCGCCTACCGCGTGCAGGCTAGAATGCACCGTATCACAACGCGCGAGAACTTCCATTGCTCTAACCGTTTCAAAATCGCTCTGTCTCTTCTTTCTTCTTACTCATAATTAAAACACGAATAAAGTTTGTCAATAACTTTATGTAAGTAGGTTCTCTATCGCTAAGTATAAGGCGCGCGACTCATCGAGCGCGCGCTTGACACTCGACTGAACGGACCCGAATATTGGGTCCTTGAATTTATTTGTACTTGTTGCGGAGTGCGACCGCCCTGCTCTAGCTATGAAATAGATAGGTAGGTTATGTAATACCTCATACATACTTGTCATATAGTGCTTCTACAAGACCTACCTTTCACAAAAACAACGCAATATCATGTCACGATAAAACATGAACCAAAGTGTACCCGGTGTTAGAAGTATAAGTTTCATAGTAACTATGCATTATCAATGATCTTCACTAACCAAACACTGCTATATAGTAAATGCAATGAGCGCACCGGGTGCTCTTCGGTTGACGAAAACTCATTGCTACTGAATTCCTTGTGAATTCTGATTTTGAATTACCGGTTTTGTATTTCCTAGTAAAATGACAGTTTCCGTGCGGTTGAGTGCTCATCGCCTTGATGACGTCATTTCACATGCTCACTGGAGCTTAGTGACTTCGAAACGATGTCAATGAATGGTCCAAGTGGCATTAACCGACCCTCACTTTAACTCTACGGAATCAGGCCTCTGATTTGAGGCGCCGGGGCTCAGCAATCTGTAGGTTATTAGCTCTCGTAAGTAGGTAGAGTGAGGGATGCCTGCAGCCCGATTCCATAACTTGGCTTCAATCGAATTCTCAGTATCGCAACCACTAATGCCTTGCGATAGAGTCGAATTTGCTATGAAAAAAGTGATAATCCGATTGTAGCCAAGTTATGGAATTGGGCCACGGATATTTTTAGTCTGTGATGCAGTGTGACCAGATTATTTTTTACGAAAATACCGAAGCACCTCAAAAAATACTGAAATATACCAACTTGCACAGGGAAAACATACCAATAAAAATACTGATTTTCAAAATTTTAAAGTTTATTCAATCGTAATCACAGTATATGTCAGAATTGTATTTTAACATTCTATTTGAAGGATTAAAATGAACACAACCTCCTCGATCTTTTACACCTTGCTTTGTTTTAAAATTTTTGATAAATTTTTGTTTATAAATCTGTTTCTTTGCTCCGTTTTTATTAAATTTATCTGTGAAAATATGCACTCACATGCAGCATTCGATACCGGTATACATAACAGAGATTTACTAAAACTACTTAAATTTTTGTACCTGAACGTGCCATCACTGTTAGAAATTTTCCCAACTTCCACCCAAAATTGTTCACAAGAAAGGGGTGAGCCAGTACTCGAAGATTGTAACAAATCACTTACTTCGCGATCAAGTTCAAGAGTTCTATATTCTTCATCAATTATGTGCATTTGTTCTGGCTGTACTTCGTATGGGAAAGTTTCTATTACATTTCTTAAACTACGAAATTCTTTATTCACGGCAGTGTGTGGGTCAAAAAATTTCAGTTCTAAGAAAATTTTATTTTCAAAAGGCAATCGTGATTTTAATTGTGTGTTCAACTCAATTAAAAAAGATTGGCACCTTCTGAAATAATCAGCAATTTGTTCTTTCATGTTTATGTTTTCCCTGTGTTTGATTAATTCTTGACTCACTTGGATCCCTAAGTACATATCATTTAATGGCAAATAATTTATCTAACGTAAATACGTTGTCCGTGCTTTTGATATAATGAGTTTTCATGAAACAACCCAAAATCGACAAGTACATACTAGATGCATCATCGTATAATCTTGCAATGCACGGATAGTCGCCTTAAAAATTATGTTAAATTTGTGTACAATCGGCAAAATGTAGTCTGAAAAGTAGAAGTACAATTTGTTTATATCACTGGTAATAAAATGATATATTATTTCTGATGATAGAATGCGATCACTCAAGTATTGGTCTTGAAAGAACAACTGCAGTGCCCTCCATTGCTCAATTATTCTACTTAAACAAGCATGAAGCGATAGCCACCTTATATCATAATGACGTAATAGTCTATGGTTTTCAGTGTCAGTGATATTTTGGAACTCAGCAAATTCTCTTTGACGCTTGCTGCTTTGAGAAAAATATCCATATACTTCTTTCACCATCTGTTCTTAATTTCTAGGCAGTATTTTGCAAGCATGGCTAACACTTAATGCTGCAGTGGCAAGCATATTTTATGAAAGAGCACTTAGGGTTCAATTCTTTAATTTTTGCAACAATGCCAGAGTGTTGACCATACATCACATTCGTAGTATCAGCAGCGAATCCCATCACGTCTTTTATAACTAAACCTAATTCGGATAACTTTGATGACAGAGCATTATATAAATGATCTATTAGCGGTATCACCACTTAAATCAACTAAATCAAGGAATTTGGCTCGTACTGTACATTCGGTTTCAGAGAAGTATTTGATTACTATCGCCAATACTTTGACTGTGGTAACATCTGTACTTTCGTCGATTACAATTGAATAAACTGGTTTACCTAGCGGAGATGCAGTACGAAGTATGTCTTCAATCATATCTTTTTCAAATTCAGGTCCTAAAACGTTATAAGTTATAGCGGCTGCTTTGGTCCCCTTGCAGCAAAATTATTTTTCAGAGTCGGGAAAACATTTCACTAAGATGGTCCATAGCTCTAAAAGGAATGTTGTGTTCTACAATAAAACTGCAAAAACGGAGCTCAGCTTTTTTGACTTCGTCTTTCAGCGGTACCTTTTTGAAAAATGTATCAACCTGGAAACAAATAAAAATTTGTTAGGCAATTTAGACCATCCACTAATTAAAACATCTCCAGAACAACAACAACAACAGAACTTCTTGACTTTAGCTACCGTAATGCTATTTATATCAATGTATGCTCACCTTTGACTGTCCTTTATATTTATTTAAGTTCGATTTATGCGTTTTAGTATTTGCATGTTGTTTTATAGATACTAATCTATTTTGGAGTTTCGCACTGCGTGAAAGCCACGAAGTAAAAGCCACGAAGCTCCAGAGTTGGTTCCCACTTAGCTAAATAACTTTGTTGAAAACTAGACATGTCGTTCCGGATCCGGATAGATGCGTCAAGTAAAATAAAAACAAAAGGAAAGCGCTCTATTTATATGATGACAAAAACGTACTATAAATTTGGGGAAATTCCCGATTTATCGAAAGAATAACCTCAAAGATTAAGTTGAGTGCAGAACAGAAACTCATTTTACGTATACTATATGATTCGATACTATTAATAATTTTACTTCGGCGGACACCTGCCATGTCCTATTTGTAACTTACTGATCTTTGCTCCTGAATAAAATATAGATGTCCGGGAATTTCCCTGGGGGAAGCCCTTGAACATTATCGTTCGCGGGGACGTTCGCTACGGTCGGTTTCGTACGGTGTTGCCATAACTTTTTATCCTAAATATACCCAAAAATACTGACTTCCGCCAATTTACGATTTCCTACAAAAATACTATAGATTGGAAAAATCGATAAAATATACCGAAAAAGTATTAAAATACTGAATATGGTCACACTGCTGTGATGTACACGTATTATTGGCTGTACATTATCGCCTTACAAAAAGAGTCCGACCCGTATTACACAGCCAATAATACGTGTACATTATTTGGCTTCGTAATCCTGGCTGCGTATTATCGCCTGTACAAAATCTGTCAACAAAATGTCACTTTCTTCATAGCAATTTCGACTCTATAGCAAAGTACGAGTATTAGTGATAGTGATAGCGATTGAAGCCAACATTGTGGTAGCTGCATTGTGGTTGTGGTGTTGTGGTATTTGTGTTGTGGCTGCTGCAGCCCGATTTCATAACTTGGCTTCAATCGAATTCTCAGTATCGCAGCCACTAATGCCTTGCGATAGAATCGAATTTGCTATGAAAAAAGTGATAATCCGATTGTAGCCAAGTTATGGAATCGGGCTGCTGCAGTGCGATTTCATGTTATGGTTTCAATCGGATTGTCACTTGTTTCAATCAGATTGTCACTTTCTCTATATCAATTTCGACTATCGCAACGTATTAATGAATTCGATGGATTGTAACCGATATGATCAATGTTGCGTAATAGCAGTGCTGTAACGACAGTAAGAAATATCTATGGACTGCTGTCTTTGACTGTTGTTTGTCTGTGGTTAAAACGTAGTTTGATTACCTTTATTGTGCTTGTCTGTGGTCAGTGTAACGAATCGAACGTGCAGTGATAGAGTTTAGTGCCGTATTACATTGTAAATAAATTGTTTAGCACTAATTAGTCATATTATCACCTGTGAGTGAATTTCCGTGAACGGCCTGCGCATCTCTACACATTTGCCTTTCATCACGATCGGTGATTCTTCTGTAAGTTCTCGCGAGGAAAGCGAGTTCGCATTTTGCCTCTGTTATTATTTATGTTTTTTAGTATTTGCATGTTTTGTGTTGGCTCTGCGGTATTGTATAAAATTCTAGCTCATTAGTGACCTCGTGACACCAGTCTTGATCTGTAACGGGTACATATTACACATTAAAAATACAATGAATAAAGAGTACTTACTAGGATCGTATAGGTATCCGTGATGTAACGAAACCTTATTTTATATGATTGCTTAACACCTATGTTGCGTAGAAATTATCGTTGCGGTCTATTTGGTACAATGTTTCTGACTTGAAATATAATTCACACACTTCTGGGTATTGCTAATACTAAATAACAATATGAACAGTATAGAATGTGATGTCTGACTATTCTCTTGGGATGGGTTCCTTCAGTAACCTGCTTAGTCATTATCTATTCATGTTTATTACAAATATTACAACTAAAAAATTACACTTAAATTGTGTACATTTGTAAGTAACTAATTAGACCTAAAATGTGTTGGCCTCCATTAATAAGAGTTACCAACTCAGTCTGTGCTGTGCTACCTCCTGCCAGTCCTCAACCTGGAACTCGCGCAAGTCCTTGCTGATTATATCTGACCAGTAGTACCAGATACAGCAGACTGGATGTTGCCAGCTATCCTAAGTAAGTACGTTTCACAGCCAGATATTCTCCCATTCTTTTGATTTGACTGAGCCAGTGAATCTCACTGATAATATTTGGCTCGGCCACCAGTTCTTCTACAGACAAATTTTTGGCGAGATGGTCTAGACTGAAATTACCTGTGTTACTACATTTTCATAAAATAAAAATATTTAGTTTTTCCCTCAGTTCAGTTCAGTGAACAGCATCAGGGTGTGAATTACCAGCCGTACATTATAGGCCATCATAGTAATTGGCTTAAAGCTATGTATAAATAGAATCCAGTAGGTATTATCAAAATATGACTAAAACTGATTTATTTTATCAGACCATCCACCCCTATTCGACTTGTTGAATGTATTGTTTTTTGGTCTGGCCACAGAAGTAAATGCAAGCAATTGCTATCAGATTTTCATTATTTTGTGCATGCAAAATTGCATTTAAATACTGCTATACGTTAGTAACTCCAATTATTGTCATTTAAAATGTTTAACAACACACATTAGTTTTCATAATAACATGATGAAGCCAGATTTTGCTTTCAAACTAAACTAATAAAATTAAAAACATAATTTACACTTGTACATTTTCATTTTCCAAGTGTGATGTGTGAACACCCAAGTACCCGCCTGTCTGAGTTGATGTGCTTGAAATTTAGTAACCAAAAATCGAAAAATATAAGAACACATATTTAAATACATATGATTAAAATATTTATTAGAAAAATTATTCATGACCGACTACAGGCCAAAACTTAACTGACACCCTTTGAGCTGCAAAGAAAAAAAACAGTCTTTTTGACTATAATTATAAATACTTTTTTACATTATAGGGTACATCAAGAGGAATTTTATAATTTTCAAATATAAAAATCAATTTTAGTAAGTAGGTAATATAAAATACAATTACTTTGTTGATTTTCAAATAGGTAACCAATGCTGCTATTTTAGCAAACTAACTAAATTTCAAAATAAAACAGGCCTTGACTGGCTCTATGTATTCATGACCGACTCTACATTGTCTAACATGTTTAACACAATTTATGAAAAAATAATAATTGTATAAAATTTTTGATGTCTGCATTATGTGAGTAATTCTGTCAAGGAGGAAAATTAAATTTTTCCTTGTTATAGAATAACTCTTTCTAAAGTTAGAGAAAGTACTGTTTTTTTCTGTGACCGACACTATGGCTCTACTTTGCAGTCATTGCAAGTTATTATCACTTTCGAACTGATTGTGGGTAAGAATTTACATAAATTTACATACATATCGAATTGTTACAATAATTCGAAATACTTTTCATTAAAATGAGTTTAAAACTCAACCATAAAACACACTACCAGGTTACTCGCAACACCATTTCGAAACTGACTGTATTTTGCAGAAAACTAAATAAAAAACTATGCTAGTACTTTGGAATCATAAATGTGTATATTATTGCCACTTTATTTATTAAAGACTTTTATTTAACTTTATTTGTATGTATGTATTGATGTATCTATGTATTTTGTCTGTCCTGGAATATTGCAATTCAAATTTTGAGCACTTCCCAATTAGCTAACCGGCTGAAACTTTCAGGGTAGCTCACAAACCGATGATAAAGCAATAAAAAAACAACTTAAAAGTTTTCTGCCAAGTATCAGCTCGAGGCTTTGGATTCATTTGAGAGACATGCTATGAAGCTCATTGGAGATGACATTCTGGTAAAGAGAAAAAAAAAAAAAAACAAGTCTGGCGCATCGACGTGAGGTTGCAAGCCTGTCGGTATTCTACATATTGCATTATGGAGAGTGTGCACAAGAACTGCACAATCTGATTCCCCCATCACCTTTCCATTACCGTACGACTAGATCGGCAAAGCGCCATCCTTTTATGGTTGAAATACCTCGCACATTTTTTACCTTCATTTATTATAAGAAATTCTAAGGAGTGGAATGCCCTGCTCTCGTCAGTGTTTCCGGTAAAATATAACCCAGGTGTGTTCAAGTCAAGAGTGAATAGGTATCTACTAGGCAAACATGCTACACCTTCGACCACATCATTGCTTTCCATCGGGTGAGATTGTGGTCAAATGATTGCCTAGACAGTGATAAAAAAAACCTAAACAGAGAAAATGCAACAACAAAAAAAAAACAAAATAAGAATAAAAAAAACATTAGATTAAAAAAAAAGCCCATCATTTTGTTATTTTTTTTTAATACTTATTTAATTTTTAATTCCCAAAAAAATAATGTATTTTTGGCACTTTTACATGGAATTGCCCGTTGTACTTTGTTCTGTCTGTACCTAATCTCGTTGAATAAAGTAGCCTTCATTGCTTTCGCTTTTCTTCCAGCATATTCCGTATTTCTAACAGCACGTTGTTTCTTTTGGTGATGTATCTTAGTAACGGAATAGAACACCACGCGGCGACTTGTATATGATTTGTTATGTAGAATGCCTTATCTATTCCTTCGTACGCCTAAGGTGCCTAGCTGGGCAAAATGCGCTTTTCTAAGTTAAGTAGTTTTCATATATAAATTTAAAGTTTTACTGCACTTTTAGATTGGAGGGTGGAAATACTGCTGTTTTTGCCATTGATGAGAATCAAACATAAAATACTTTTTGATCCAAATGCATATAACAAGAACAATTTCCACACTAATTCTATAAGAGCGAAAGTAACTTTGTCTCTGTCTGTCTGTTACCTTTTCATGACAAAACGGCTGAACTGATGTTGATGACATTTGTTAGTAGATAGTTGAACCCTGGGTAGGATATGGATACATTTTAAAACCTTTTATTTAGTTTGCTTTGAGTGTTGTGTGGGTCAAATCTTGCGAGCTGAATTAGAACCACTTCCTCTTATCCTACGGAGTTGAATTTTTACATGTTAGTTCAGTTCCGATTACAATACATTTTTATGATAAGCATGACCTGCATCGACATCCAGGATTAGCTCCAGATAAAGGAACTCTTCAACGATCACTTCATCATACTTCACTCTCAAACGGCTGAATGGATTTTGACCAAAATTGGATTGGAGATAGCTAATACTCTGGAATAACACCATCATACTTCACTTTTAAACGGCTAAACGGATTCTGGCGAAATTTGGATTGGAGCTTATACCATAGAATACTTTTCATAACAATCATCATCCCTCACGCGGGTATAACCGCGGTGCGCAGCTAGTATGCTATATTTTCAAAAGTGTTCTGCGCACTTTAGTAGGTCATTATTGTTTTACCTTAATGACTCATAATTTAAAATTATTGGTTGTTTGTTTCGTACTTAATTTGTTGCTATCTTGTATCTGTATTATTTATTTGTATTTTTTTGTCCCAGTTGGCTGTTCACTCTCTTAGGGCCGGTTCCTATATCTTAAAACAATCCGTTTTCGCTTACTGTACGTAGGCCTTTTTTCTTTTTTTTAACATAAGCGCCATACGAAAAACGACAAAAAGTAACAAGACGTTGGACAAACGACTCGTTTCATTTTTATAGGGGTTAGAGGCCAAGCGAGATAGCACGAGCTCAAGATTGTGGTTTAGGTCCTCGCATCACCTCGTTGCGACTCGCGTCACCTCGCTTGCGTTCGAAGTCTGTTTTTTGGCGAGTCGCGAAGTGCGAGGGCTAGGCGAGGTGAGCGCCTACCGCCTGCTCAACCGCGGTCACTGTCAAGATATGTGAATATTAGGACGAAAAAATACTAACGAGTGTACCTACTCGACGAGTGTCGAGATGTGAAGAGCCGAACGTCCATAATCATTGAGATTACGAGTGTGGGTTACACCCCATTATCTATACTTAAAGTCTGTACAATGAAGATAATAAAAAAAATGGTCTTGGGGACAAATAAAATTAAAATAGTGTCTGTTGCGCTAGTGCTGCTGGACCGTTTGCGATTCGGTTTTCACTGTTGGATAGCTTAGGGTTTGACTTAAAAACTGGGGTACTTGGTATTTTAATCCGCTGATTAGAAGCCCTGCAATCGATAAAAAATGTATCTGTCGGTTGAACGAAATTTTGTACCTAGGTACTTTTAGTCCTGGAATGACTCATAGGTTACTTTAAACCAGGAAGAAACATGACTCCTAAGTTACTTGAAAAACCACGCAGGCACAGTTAGTCATACCTACTTAAAAAATAATCGCTCTTATGCCAAAACGTTTGTATCAATTGGTTCAGATATTTTCCTCTTGTGCTCTTCTCGCTCCAGAATGAGCGAGAACGCGGCGTTCTTATTAATAAGAACACTAACTAATAAATTTTTGTTTCTGCATGAGGTTGCGCTCGGCGGTCACTACTCCACCCGTTATACGTTGAAGGGTGATAACGCCACTATTTGATGTTGTAGCACAGAATAAATAATAGTACCACGGTTCAAATTATCTCCATAACAAATTTCATTAAGATCGAGCCGCTTGTTGTGAAACGGTAACAAACAGACAGAGTTACTTTCGCTTTTATTATTGGAATTGCGGATACATAAACACCATGCAGTAGTTTTTTCATAAACACTTAGAACCAACAGTCGATTCTAATATTTTTGCGCGCTAGATTCCGTAGATTTTTTTATTTAGTTTCTGGACAATTCCACACCAGTTACCTAGCCCCAAACTAGGATACCCTGTATTATGGACACTATATAACGGATAAACATACATAGATACCAATATTACATCCATGACTCGGAAACAAACATATCTGCTCATCACACAAATGATTGCACCTAGCAGGATTCGAACCCGCGACCGTTTGATTTCGTACTAGGGTCTCTAATAGAATAATAGGGCCAATAGACCAACCGGTCGTTTAAATTGTAAGTTTCATTGTACGTTTCATTGTACGTTTTGCCACAGTAAATTATAGTACAACCACGGAGGAATTTGATTCCTCCTAGAGTACAACGTAGTCTTACTGAAATATACCACGAGCCCACGACGCGCGGCAAGCGTGAAGGAAGTACAACCGATAAAAAAACCTGTTTCCTAGAAAATGTTTTATTAAAAAGGTAGCATGTTTTTAGTCTCGCCCTTTTAGTTCGAACAGACGATTAGCGCTAGCGCTCCTTTACGGGTTACGGGCATGTCAGTTCTTTGATGTATTTTTTTTAAATGATTATTTGTATTAATGTTTCAGACCCAATACATGGCCGAGGATGACGAGAGGCGAGACTGGTACGACGATGACCGGCTTTACTCGTCAAGCCGTGACAGCGATGACAGTCCACTGCTCTCACAGAGGTTAGTACCTACCGCGTATTGACGTACTATTCGATAGTACTGCATTTTAGGACTGTTATATATTAACACTATTATAAATTTTGTACTATTATAAATTTTTGTACTATTATAAATTAGTACTATTATACATTTTTGTACTATTATAAATTAGTACTATTATACATTTTTGTACTATTATAAATTAGTACTATTATACATTTTTGTACTATTATAAATTAGTACTATTATACATTTTTGTACTATTATAAATTAGTACTATTATACATTTTTGTACTATTATAAATTAGTACTATTATACATTTTTGTACTATTATAAATTAGTACTATTATACATTTTTGTACTATTATAAATTAGTACTATTATACATTTTGCTCTATTAAAAAAATAGTACTATTATAAAATCTGAGGTATTGACGTACTAATAGCATGGAGTAAATTTTAATATTTAAAAAGTACCTGCGCCCCGCGGCTTTCCATACGTACAAATTTCGACTCACGTCTTCTCCCCCCTTCACCCTACCCTTCCCCACCCCGTCCCCTTTAAAACCCTACCAACAACCCCCGACCCGCCCACAAACCACACGCCATTATGTTTCTCTAACTTTTCCAATGCGCGTGGAACCTTATACATAGAGTTTTTGTGCAGAGATGAACAAAAAAAAATTATCGAAATCAGTCAATCCGTTTTCGAAATAGGTATCATCAATTATTTAATATTTTACGATGTTTTAATAGCTGTTCTGCTATTCGGGGTGGAGCAAAGATCTCTACTACTAAATTAATGTGCAGTTGTCCAATCAAAGATCATTAAAATTGGTCCAGCCGTTCTTGTGTTGTCAACTACTCATCCAACTTTGTTTTATATATTTAGATAATTCATACGACAAACGCTTGCGTGTTTAAGGATTGCCAACGCCATCTAGTTTCTTTTTGGGATACCAAAGAAGTAGATACGCCGAAAAGTAAATCTATGTACATAAATTATAGTTTAGAAGCTTTTTTTTATTTACTGTGTCAAATAGAACATAATTATTTAATTTACTTACTGTCTTACTACGTTTTCAGTACCTACATATTATTTATTCTGTGGCGCAAAAAATATATAATAATAATATTCGGGACAATTCCACATCAATTACCTAGCCCCAAACTAGGATACCCTGTACTATGGGCACTAGATAACGGATAACCATACATAAATACGAATATCAACATCCATGACTCGGAAACAAACATTTCTGCTCATCACACAAATTATTGCAGGATTCGAACCTGCGACAGTTTGATTTCGTTGCTAGGGTTACTAGCCACTAAACCAACCGGCCATCAATGTCTGTATCTCCTTTTTGGATGAATCGATTTTGATGAAACAAAAATAAAAACCTCCGCAAGACTCCAAAGAATACAGTTCAGAAACGGCATCAAAATCCATTCACTGGTATTTGCATGATGAAGTCACACACACACTGACAGACAGAAAGACAGAAATATTTTTGTATTCTATGTACTACTTTCATATCTATACTTACTAATAAAGCAATAGGAACGAACTAGTCTGTACAAAAAATGGTCTAGTATACTTAAAATAAGCTACAGAACAAGAACTATTTTTATAAATCCTGTCTTTCTGTTTGTTTGTTTGTCTGTATGTTTGTTCGCGCATCATGTAAAATACTACTGGACCGATTGCGATGCGGTTGTTACAGTTGGATAGCTTAGGGTTTGACTTAAAAACTGAGATACTTGGTATATCAATCCGATGACAAAGCTTTTTGACAATCCGAGCAATCGATTAAAAGCTTTTTGACAATCCGAGCAATCGATTAAAAGCTTTTTGACTGCTGAACGTATTTTAAAGAAATGTAGTATTTGTACTTTATAGGTACTTTCGGTCCTGGAATAACACGTGTGGGCTAATTTTAAATGAAATGACGCCACGGGCACAGCTAGTACTCTTCTTTTTTTTTTCTTAATTCTCTTCCATGTACAGATTTCACTTTGGTTACAGTTTTATTATATGTATAGACTAGCTGCGCCCCATGGCTTTGAACGCGTACATATTTCGCCCCCCTCCCTCACCCCTTCCCGTCTCTCTCCCTCCGCCACCGTACTCTCTAAAACCAACAACCCTCCATCCCGTCCCCCATACATACATTTTTTTTGTGATTTATTTATTTTTCCAATGCGCGAGGAACCTTATCGAGAAAGACACGAACAAAAAAAAAAATTCATCGAAATCAGTCAATCAGTTCTCGAGATATCATCAAATACGAGTATGTTAATTAAAAATCATTTAAAAATACCTTTTATGCAGTAGCCATGTCATGGTGAAGCTTAAAAAGGGCTATCACAATTAAATGCCTATACAACATTTCGTGTCTGTGCTGTTAACCGTTCAGGAGTACCCTAGTCGGGACCCAAGCCTGAGTGCTGAAACCATGTCATGGTAATAATTAAAACCGGCTATCATAATAAAATACGTACACAAAATTTTGTTTCTGTGTAAGCAGTGCAAAATGTAATTTATGTGGTGTAAAAATAAGTAGAGCATCAAAAAAAGCAGGAACAACGGCTTTGCAGAATCATTTGAAATTCAAACACCCAGATGAGTATGGTAAAATTTATGGAAGCCCAAGTAGTCATGCTCAACATAATGCTCCCGCAGAATCATCTCCAAGTACTTCCTCATCCACCCAGTTGCCCATTCAGCCTTTGGTGCAACCGTCACTGCAAAAACTACTTGAAAAAAAAAAGCTCTGGGACATCAACGATAGCCGAGCAAAAAAATATCACTACTTGATTGGTGAAATGATCGCTATTGACAACGAGCCACTTTCCATCGTCGATCATCATTTGGGCTTTAAACGTCTTATTAATAATGCTTTGCCGCAATACACTATTCCTGGCAGGACATATTTCACTGAGAAAATAATTCCAGACATGTATGAGAGAGCGGTTAGCAAACTAAAAAACGAGTTAGAAAGGGCTGAAGCTATAGCATTCACTACCGATCTTTGGACTTTTTCTGTAAATAATGCTGCATTTCAGAGGAATCATATTCAGAGCATTTCTGAGTTTAACAGGACACTGGATATCAGAAAACTTTAAACTGAATCATGCCGTTCTAAACATGGTTCATTTTCCTGAATCACACACATCAGAAAATATCAAAAGAGAACTGTTACAGTGTGTAACGAAATGGGTCATACCCATCCCTAAAATTCAAGCGATTGTTCACGATAATGGGGCGAATATGGTTAAAGGAGTTAAGGAAACTCTACTTCCTTCAGAGCGTTGCTTCATACATACTCTTCAGCGGGTGATAAATAGTTTTCCAATAAAATAAATTCTTACTAGTGCCCGCCGCATAGTGACACATTTTAATCATTCAGGATATACAAAACTTGAAAGTATTCAATCTGAGCTCGGACTTCCTAAGCATAAACTGATTCAAGATATTCAAACTGGAACTCAACATATTACCTACTGGAGCGTCTATTTGAGCAAAAAAGAGCAATTTCGGTGTATATTTCAGAATCAAGGAGCGTGAATTTTGAAAATTTGACCAGTTATCAGTGGGAGGTTATAGAACATCTGTTAAAGCTCTTAAAACCTTTCGAAGAGATAACACAAATCACGAGTTCCACATATGCACCTATATCAGATGTGATACCTAGCACTGTTTCATTAACCAGATACCTAATGAAAGATCCGCTGATTCAACAAACTACACACGTTGATGATTTTAGAAAGGCCTTAATAGAAAATATGCAAGCCCGTTTTAACTTGGACGATCTATGCTTCAGGAAGACATATTACTTGTCGACATTTTTAGACCCCCGCTACAAGGACTTTTACTTTGACGCTACCCAAGCTGAACGGATCCGTAGAGCTGCGCTCAGAGAAGGTCTTAGGCTTTCTTTAGATGACGAAAATGATGATTCGGATCCAGAAACGGCATCCAAAAGGTCTCGTTTAGACAATGAAAGTGAGCATGTCGATTCAGAAACTCATAAACTATTTTGGGCATGTTTTGAAGAATCATCTATAGAGAAGCCTACTGAAGAGCAACCCAAGAATGCCACTGCTGAAGAAATCACCCGCATTAGCAAAGGCTGACAGAAAAATAAACCCATATGAATGGTGGGCTTTGAGTACCAATAAGAATAGATTTCCTACTTTAAGTAAGCTTGCTAAACAATACTTAATCACACCAGCAAGATATGTTTATTCAGAAAGACTATTTTCCGAGGTAGGTTTAGTTTATGAGGAAAAGCGAAACCGACTAAATACGGTAATAATAGAGCGAATAATACTAGCTATTATTCGGTATTCGACGAATATCAAAAAAATGTCGAGTAATGCCGAATATCGAATAATAGCGAGTATTCGCGGCAACTCTAATATATATATATATTTCCTTTTCGGTTGTCTTATTCCCATATTTTTTGTATACTGCTTCGACACGCTTAAATTCCATCGTCTTTTATTCCAAATCTACTTAATAATTTCTCGTTCAGCTACGAAAAACTTGTAAAGAGATTCGTAAAGATTGGCAACAGTGATCAAATCTACGGTAGAAGCCTAAATTGGTTTTTTATTCAGAGTCCAATAAACCAGAGTACTGTGGCTGTGAAATGAAAGATAAAAATATAAAGTGAGAATAATGATAAAAAAAACACTAAACATCCAAAAAAAATTTTTGGTTTCAAAATATATTGTAGGAGAAAAATACTAATATATACTTGCAACACTGGTAAGCTTATTTTAAAGCATTATATTGTTTTGTAATAGCAACTCCAGATTGAGTGAACGAGTTTGCGCTATATAAATTGTATGTTTTATCTCTTTCTAAAATACGAGACAGCTGTCACTGCCATGCCAGCCACCTAATCAAATCAAAAGAAGTCAGTGTCAGACGAGCTGAGGTCTCCACGACCACAGAAGTTGGCTTCAATCAGATTGTCACTTTTTTCATAGCAATTTCGAGTCTATCGCAAGGCACTAATGAATTTGACAGCTTGAAACCGATATGATCAACATTGCGTAATAGCCCTGCAGGAGTCTAATTACTTATCTTGTTACAATCAGATTTTCATGCACACTATCACTTAATGCGGTGCATTAGAGTCGATATTGCTATGAAAATCTGTTGGCAACAAGTCATATTGGCTTCTGTAATTGCCCTGCAGTTTTACAAAGTTACTCTATGGGTTGAGGAATATGTCAAATTCTAAACTATCAATCAAATTAAGAGCTATTTTTTCTTTTAGGATTATATGCCGTATTTTTAACGACCTTTGGCTCTCATGTTACGTTTCTTTTAACGCAGCAAATATTTAGCGCCAATGAAAATAACTCTGAAAGCGGAGGTCCTAAAAATCTAGATGTATTATTTATTATTTCTATTTTTAACACCGCATTTAACGCCACCCTTCTGAATTTGGTTAATTACAACATTATTTTAGGCCCACTTTAAATCGTCTCCTTTGGACATTTACTAACATTCCACACCCCCATTTCCTGTTTTTCTAAATTCAATAGTATTCCCGTCGCTTCGTTTCGCGTTACAGACTTTTCGGTACAATCATCCTCGATTGATTTTGAAATGTTGCCCACTTATTTGCCACCCCTAAAATCTGCCGCCCTAGATTACAGCATGCTGGTAAATCCGCCCCTGTACATTGCAAGTTGAATAAAAAATTTTTAAAAGCCTTTCTATACAAAAACGAGAAAAATAATTTCCTGCATTTTTTTTTGTGTTTTTTTCGGGTGTTTTAATAATTATTTTGCTATTCGGGGTGGAGACGAAGCCTACAAATCAAACATCATAAAAGTTAGCCCAGCCGTTCCTGAGTTAAGGATTGTAAAACTAATCCGACTTTATAACATAGATAACTCTAGCGACAAACGCGTGCGTGTTTTAAGGATCGCCAGTGCCACTCCTTCCCATGGCACCGCCAGAAAGATTCCCCAGGTGTGTAATGCGGAGTTACTCCCCGTGACCCAACCCTAGTGATGTTCTGTTTAATTTTTATTGAGTACTAACTTTCGTCGTATGCAACGAGTAGAAGCCGAACAATCGATGACAAACTAAATAACAGTTGAACGAATTTTGATGAAATTTGATAAAAAAAAACTGGAACCCGCTCATTACACGCTTTATGTTAGCTTCACTTGTATGTTTGTAACCGACTCCTTTGGACGCTATTTTGACCCACTTTAAACGGACAGATTTAATTCAAATTTTGCACACCTGTCAAAGACCGATGACAATGCAATAATATAGTTAAATTTTCTATAAAAGCGTGTTTTTAAGTTTTTTAAATTTTGGTATTTTTTCGGATGTGTTTTATTAGAAAAACGAGCACGCGGTTAAGCTCTTTGATATTTTTATATCAAAGAGCTTAAGCTTTTAATATCATTTTTCTAAATAATATTAAAAGCTTTTATTAAACTTCACTGTCTGTCGTAGAATCTGGCAACTAAAATTTCGAGCTCATCTCGATTAGCTATCCGGATGAAACTTTCGGGGCAACTCACAACTTGAAGAAAATGCACTAAAGAAAATGAAAAAAAAAAAAACTTTAATGTTGGCAATGTACATAAAAAGCTTCTTTTTTATTTCTTGTTTGTAGAACACATGAAAAGCGTCGCTACGCGCCGTATCCAATCGCGAGAGCGGAGGAGCGGGAGAGGCGGTCTACCGTCCCGCTCCTGATGAAGTTCTTTCTCTTCTGCACTGCCATGATCATGTTCTGCGTACTTCTGTACATACCTGTGTACAATAAGGCTAACGACCAGATGTCGAAAGGTGAGCAATATCACACCTATATCAGGGCGGTCGCACTCCGCAACAAGTACAAATAAATTCGAGGGCGCAATATTCGGGTCCATTCAGTCAAGTGTCAAGCGTGCGCTCGATGAGTCGCGCGCCTTGTGCTTAGCGATAAAGTACCTACTTACGTAAAGTTATTGACTAATTTTATTCGTGTTTTAATTATGAGTACCAAGAAGTAACCTAGAAGGTATTGCATAGCATTCGGCTGTTTGAATAGTGATAGAAGTGTCGAATTTCACTCATTATAAAGCAAGGAATTCAGACACCTTTATTCATCAAAGTACAATACCTATAGGATATAATCATAATCAACCAACGACACTTATACGTAGGTAGATATCTCACTAAACTTATCGGCGTTCTGAAAACGGGATAGGTAGGTAGTAAAAATGAGGTAGTAGGTCTATTCTGATAAGAATGTCATTGTATGTAATAGAACTATTTTAATTTATAATAATAAGTAATAACATAATACATTATTACTTATTTATTCTCTTACAATATCTAAGTCATAACATATCACAGAATAATTAGTAGTACAAGTACCTAGTCATATCTTAATACAATCTTTCAATTATATTTGCCTTCTAGGTAAATATAATTAAAAGATCGCAGCGCTGTGCGAGTTAAATTGCACTTTATAGCGTTGTAGCGAGAGTCGCTATTTATTTAAATGACTTTACTCAGTTGTCCTTCTGTACTTGTACTATTATTTATTCTATGCCTATATTATAAAGGCGAAAGCTTGTATGCATGGAAGGGGGTGTGTGTGTGTGTGTGTGTGTGTGTGTGTGTGTGTGTGTGTGTGTGTGTGAGTGTGTGTTTCTTACTGCTTCATGCTCCAACGGCTGAACGGATCTGGATGAAATTTAGTATGTGAGGTTGCTTATACCCTGTATTAACACATAGGCTACTTATTATCCCGAAAAAATGCACGGTTACTGAGGAACTAGGGTGTAACCTAGTAGTACATATTTCGTAAGCAATTTGTTAAACTTGCCCGTTTACAAACAGCGTCGTGTGTTTATAAACATTCGTCTGTTTGCAAAATACTATATATGATAGAATAGCGCCAAAAAAGTACTGCGCCAAAGTAGGTTACTTTATACATGAAAGGTTTTAGGTTAAAATAGCCATTTCAACCCAAAATATCCTGACTTACTGCTATTGACAACGCCAATATGACGGACGACGCCGGCAGTAAACGGACAAGTTCTACGAATTGCCCGCGACAGCGAGGCGTTTTATAATTTGCCTTCGCACCTCTGCCCATGACAAATAAATGTGGTCGCCTCCATCAACGGTTGTCAGAATAAAAAAACCTTTAACTCTGTCACTGCAAAAACACAACGTATGTGTTATACGTTGTGTTTTGAAAGCGCGACGTCAGTGTGGCAAAACACGCCCAGCGTGTTTTTAGACGTCATTTTAACCCAGTGACGTCATCGTCAGCACCCGGAGCTAGACTCGCTTTTTTAGGTCAGCAGTGAAAGTGTTGAGCGATAAGCCCACTGCACTCGATTAAATAAAGTAAATAAAGTAAATAAAGTTAAATATACATTCTTGTGTTTATTTTCATTGGTCTTTAGTGTTTATCAATCTATGTCTGTTTCCAAAGGTTGTCTGGAAGAGATCGCTTTTAGCGATAAGACCGTCCATTGTACCTATTATCCAAGTGTTTTCATATGTCTATATCTTTTTATTTACTTGGTTACAATAAAGAGTTAATCCTATCTATCTATGTACTTATATACTACATATTATATGAACTTTGCCTTTTTAAGCTATAATATAGAGATTTCCCACAATCTTATAAACTGGGATAATAATAATAGTAAAATTTCTGTTATTCAAGTCATACTTCCATACTAATATCATTCCATAATAATAATACATCCTATAAGACTAATATATTACAAGGAAAAATAACTCAGACTGAGTTACCTTTTCACGACTAAATGGTTAAACCTGTCTTGATGATATTTGGTATGGAGGTAGTTTGAACCCTGGGGAATATAACCATTTACTTTTTTACGAAGTCGCGGGCTAAAGCTAGTATATAATAAGAAACTAGGCTGGACCAGACTCCACAAGAAGCACCCGTTCTCGAGTATGACTTGTGTACCAGCCATCACCCTGAACCTTTTCATCTTCATTGTATTTCACACACATCTTTGATGCAGCATTTGTTAATATTACTTTCTATTCTCTCTCCCAGCGTTAGTTGCAGGTTGGTCCACGCACACAAACAGAGATACAAAGCTGTACGTCCTTCCAAACAACGTCACAATAATCCACGAACCAACCAACATATGTCCTAAAGAAGATAGCTCTAAGAAAAACAAATTATTGTTACTCATCGTAGTATGTTCCTCGACAGAAAACTTTGAAACAAGAGTCTCCATACGAAATACATGGGGAAACTATAAGAAATATATTGAACTAGCAAAAGTATTTAACGTAGTTAGGGAAAGATACAAAGATTACAATTATACTTATGATTTGTACAGTAGTAATATTACTAAAGAGAAAAGAGAGATTTCGAGCATTGCCCAGCTACTGCCCGAAATCGCCAAAGCGTTGCAAAGCAACCTGGTCAATGTCAAGACTGATAGCGTACCTGACGAGAAGAGATTTGATGAAAGTGATGCGAAAAAGGATGATGATGCAAAAACAGACGATGATGCACAAACGGATGATACGAAACATGAAAATGAAATGTTTCAAGAATTTGATATGAATAAAGAAATCGGCGAAAACACTATATCTAACTACGATTATGAAGATTCTAATATTATGAAGATACCACCCAACGGATACGAAGATACTGCCGACTTAAACAAAGTACTAAATCTTTTAAAAAATGATAAAAACTTCCCAAAATTTCGGGAGGATTTGGAGAGTGGCAATAATGAAGTAGAGTTTAAGCTGGTGTTTCTATTAGGGTTGCCAGTGCAGAAGAATGATTCTACTGTGCAAGATAAGATAGAAGAAGAGGTTGACAAGTATGGAGATGTAATTCAAGAAGACTTCATAGATTCATACAATAATTTAACATTGAAATCTATAATGATGTTGAAGTGGATCAATAATAAGTGCAATGAAAGTGGTAAGTTGGCATTTCTCATAATTATATATATTAGCAAAAAAGTTTAAAAAAGACTAAATCCACACCGCCAAACAAACGAGTGAAGCATAGCAAATGGCGACTGCGTATGTGAGCGCGTGAGTGGATTATTTGTGGAGTTTTGTGGTTGATTTCAAGGTAAGATTTCACACAATGTCATCACAAAACTGCATTGTTTTTATTTTCCGTGAGATGTTGACCGAATTAACACGAATAACAAGGTCTATCTTGATGCGATGCGGCGGTGTAAGTGTGTGCTTGTGCGTACGAGCGGATCGGCATATCTTGGGTGCCTCATTTGGTGGTATGGAATCCGAACATTAAACATTCTTGTCTTATAGTATAACCATGCAATAAATATAATAGTAGCAATGACACGGTCGTCTGAATTATCTCATTGATGAAATCAATAAAGTTATTGACAACATAGTTTTTTCTTGACATTTCGTAACATTACTTAGCTCGAAGCTAATTGGCGTAACAAACAAAGCATTACGAATATCGTAATAACGCGTCAAACAACGCTGCATACTATCAAATTATTTGACAAACACGTAAAATTTGACAAACAATTTGATCGTTTACAGGGCACTTAATATTATTCAAAACATTTTTTTCTAATATTTTATGATTTTAACACTAACAGGCGTTGTCTGATTTAGTTTCGACCGTGATACAAATTTTACATAATATACAAAATTATTATATGTATTTTTTTCTAACCTAAGTGTTTCTCCCCTAATGAAGTGTCTTACTTCCGATATTCAAATAAGAAGTTTATTGAATTGATGTGTACGGATGATGATGATGTCTTACAAAAGCCTTATTTCATTAAAATCCGTTCAGCCGAATATGCGCTGTGGGGTAACAAACATACAATCACATTTACACAAACCTCGCATTTTTTATATTAGTGGGATTACGCTATTAATTTTGCAATTTATATTATTTTCCAGTACGCTACATACTTAAAACCGATGACGATATGTACGTAAACGTGCCAAATCTAATCGCTAATCTGAAGAATAGATCTCGAGAACATGACGAGAAACTCGCCAAAGATCAGAATCTCAAGAGTCAAGAATATCTGCTCATAGGCGATCTCATTTGTGGTGCTAGACCTGTGCTTGATTCTAGTAATAAGTGGTAAGTGGTACTTGTGTATATTGAAGCGACGAGATACTCCAAAGATAAAGATCGCAAGGATCACGTAGATACACGTGATCCTTACGATCTTGACTTACTTACTGACTAATATAGAGACACTTATTGAGATAAATGTTGTGTAAAATGATGGACCCAAAAATGAACCTTGATATGCTCCTCAAATGAATAACTGTCATTTTAGAATTTCACACCGGGATAGATATATTTTTCCTGCTCTGAATCTTAAAGATACTATTTCATTGAAATGCTATAAATTTTCAGGTTTAATTTAATTTTTTCTTCAATAAAGACTAGTCAGACAGTGTCGAAGGCCTCACGTGCTTCGATGTCATGATTATTACTTCATCTATTGTGGTTTTAGTTTTTAGTATTGGCTCTTGCCTAGTTTTTCTATAAGATTGTTTTCTTTGTAATTATAGGTACAGTCCGCGCTATATGTACGGTGGAAGGATATACCCAAAGTACTTGTCAGGCACGGGATATTTGTTCTCCGCTCCCGCTGCTAAATCACTATATGAAGCAGCGTTGAAAACGCCGTATTTCCATTTAGAGGATATTTATATTACGGGTGAGTCTTTATTTCATTTTCTTTTTATCTCTTTGATTGATGCAAGGTCTCCAAAGCTACTTTGACGCTTCTGCGTATGTATGTATGTTTGTTGACGGTAACCTTCCAAAATAATAATGATATTTTTGAAATGGTAATGGGACAGCTCGCTAATGGGACGCTGGGGGTACCAAACGCTAGAATTAAAAAAGACCGGGCGGACGCTTTCTAAAAATAGTGTTTTATTATTAGCTTGTGTGAAACCAAATTCGCGGAGGGCAATGTGTTTATCAGCCTATGTATGTATGTTTGTTTGTTACTTTGTGTCACTATATAGACAAAACGCGTGGACCGATTTGATTATTCTGACGTCAATCAATTTACCATAACCTTGCGAATGCTACTATAGACATGACAGTATTCAAATTGCAATATGGCGACAACCAGACGCAGACGAGTAAAAGAAAAAAAAAACGGTTGGTAAGTCTATGTTTTGGTATCATTGAATATTTATTTGAAAATTATCTTTAGGTTTCTCTTATCATTTTTCATTTTGAATGGCTATTTTCAATCTTTAACGATATAAAGTTGGTTAGCAACCATTTTCACTTAAACTTTAGCCTCTTTTTAGTTTTGTTCGCAGTCGGGTTTTTTTAGCACTTTCGATTAGTCTTGTCTTAACTGTTTAGCACTTTGTTTTTTTTACTGTTGGATAGCTTAGGGTTTAACTTAAAATCTGGTATAGTTGGTATCTCAATCCAATGACTAGAAGCCAAGCAGTAGAAAAAACACTTTTTAACATCTGAAGAAATTTTGATCAAATGTTGGTATATTGCTTCCTACCTGTTATGACTTACGGAGCTGAGACGTGGACTCTCACGGTAAGACGAGTTCACCAATTCAAAGTCGGTCAGCGGGCTATGGAAAGGGCTATGCTCGGAGTTTCTTTGAGAGATCGAATCCGGAACGAAGTGATCCGACAGAGAACCAAAGTTATCGACATAGCCCATAGGATTAGCAGGTTAAAGTGGCAGTGATATTTGCCGAAGGACTGATAACCGTTGGGGTAGACGTGTTCTTGAGTGGAGACCGTGATTCGGCAAACGTAAGTTAGGGCGCCCTCCAGCTAGGTGTAGCGACGACATACGGAAGATGGCTGGCGGCGGTTGGAAAAGAAGAGCCAAAGTTCGGGCTCAGTGGCGTGCTTTGGGAGAGGCCTATGTCCAGCAATGCAATGATGCGGGCTGATAATGATGATGATGTTGGTATATTGGTATTTTAGGTCTTGGAATAGCACATAGAGTACTTTTAAACTGGGGAATAAAGTTTTCTATTATTCGCCCCTAACTTAGAAAATGCGATTAAAGCATTGTCTAAGGTCGGGGCGAATAATAAAAAAAAACGGTATTCTTCCAGGCATATGCGCCCTACGCGCCTCCCCGCGCCTTACCCCTCGCGACGACCCCTCCTTCACGTACTCCGCACCTCACGCTGCCGTCGCCCCGTGCACGGCGCATGCGCGTGTCACTGCTCACCGCGTGTCTCCTAGCAATATGCACGCTTTGTGCAAGGCGCTGCGGCACACTGAACTTGTTGATAGGTGAGTCTGATTTTACTTTAGTGATGTCCATTCAATGCAAGATCTTGGACGAATAATCAAGAAACAAGGTGCTTCCGCAAGGTCACGCGCGGTGACGACGGATGGAGCGATGTTATAATGCTTACCGAATGGTGGCTACAGGCTAACGCAGGGCAACTTCTTCTTGCGTAGCCGCTGTTGACATATGGCCAAGTGAGGTGACGGCAAATAGAGCAAGGTTTGTATTGCTTACCGACTGGTGGCTACGTTAGGGTATCGTCTTTTTCCGTAGCAGTTGTAGATAGATACTATGGAGGTGATGACATATTGAGCAAGGTGAGCGCAATAATAGTCGGCTGCAACTATGGTCGACGGTATGTAGGGAATGAAGATAGTGGTTTAATCCTTCACGAGAATGGGCAGGAGAGTGTGTGATGTGACTAGCACTGTCAACATCTGGTGACGTACTTTGACACATAATATGTGTGCAATATCCTAAACTACGGAACAGAATAGTAAATAATAGTACTACGTGACCACGGTTGCAATAAGCTCGGTATGCTGCTGGCTCAAAAGCTATCAGAATCCCATAGTATACCGTGCTTCTACCCAATGCTAGATACGATGGCATGACCCGCGATAACCTGTCAATTAACCTAACCATATAGTGAACAACTTTATGATTTATAATATCACTACCGGCTATGACTCACGTGTTTATTGTCGAAAACATCGAACTAGGTTACTTTATGGTTGATTTTGTTTACTCAGAATTTATCCACAAATGTTTGTGGAGCTTGATGGCACTTTATGGATATTGACATACAAACGTTGATAGTTGCAATTCTTGTTAAGAACCTCCTGTCATTCTATCGTGAAAGTGAAACCCATATTTGGTTAGTTAAAATCTAATATTAATATGATATAATTTCCAGGTGCGAAAGGAAGCGCCTGACACAGGTAAGGCGCGACAGAATGCGTCCCAAACACAAACAGCCGAAGCGACTAACCAAGCACTTGCATATTCACTAACTGACTACATTGTGAACTAACTGGGTACATAATTAACCTCGGATCATAATCAGGAGTGGGGTTTCGCATGCGTTCGTGCGTATATCCATGCTTGTTTGCGTATTTATGTACATTCGCGTTATTATAGTTGATAAGACCTTATAAAAATATTATTATGTTACGAATTTGCTGATTTTGATTTGGTGCTATGTTTATATAATTCATTACAAAAGGATACTAGCACGTTTATGGCATAATAAAATTATGTATGCGTTGCCCTGCACAGAAAGGTGGTTTAAACCAACATACTCGCGAAAAGTGTCTCTAAGTTTGAACGTACTTACGTGCGTATGCGTGTGTATATGCGTGCATGCGTATGTGTCTTCATGCGGCTCGTGTAACAAAAAAATATGATTAAGTATGAGATAGTCCTTTAAATATTGGATTTGATGATGATCAGCAAGAGATTAACGAAAATATCGAGAAGTACTTCAAGTTAATCTATTCTATTTTAAAAGTTACTAAAATGAACAAGAAACTATTATTAACAACACTACAATATCTAAGGCATCTAGTTTTTTTTTGTACATAAAAATTGAGATTTAAGTACGATTAATCATTTATTATTAGTATAAGTGATTTAAAAAACTTTACTAGTATTTATTTTGATATTCCGAAAATGCTCATTCTTTAAATGTAGGAGCGAGCGAAAATATTTTGTGCGAAATCACAAACGCTACGTTGAAGCGACAATTCAACGGCCGTTCTCTTATCCTGTGTCAAATTCATAAATAGATACCGTGAAACGGCCTTATTTTTTGTTACAAATTAAAATCATTTTCGCTTTTTTCGCCCTTTTCTCTATCGGAATGTAGTTGTGATAATATTCCTGCCTGAAAGAAAATCAAGCGGTGATAAGTATGTTCATAGGAAAGTAGGTTATTAAATTAGGGACCCAAAAGAGATCCGAACAAAATAAACGGACGTAAAAAATATTCTTAAGATAATTAAAAAAAAAGAAAGTTTCGTGGCTGCTTATAGGACTATAATAAGATAACACAGTATTATGTACATCCATGAAACAAAAGCTCTCTATACATTTTTAATTATAACGATTAAAAAATACTCATTAAAAAAACCATGGGATTGCTTTGCTAAATGCTTGCTGGAAGTAAAATGTGTATAGTTAGTTTTTAGTAATAGGCATCTGCATTCTTTTGTAAACATTATACGTTACACTTTTGGTGTTATACCACGTAATAAAACAATACTTAATACTTTATTATTCTTGAATAGTTTACTTTTTCTATTACTTTCAAAATTATTTTTTCGACATTTGCTTTTTCATTTTTATATTAAATCTTGCTTCGTTTTAATTTTTCGACGCATTATTTTTGTGGTGTTCATTTTATTTTTTCTCGACGATTTCAGATAAAACAGCAACATCGTAGTAAGACTGTGCACCATAGATTGTTAAAGTTGCTAGTTGGCTCCAAATGTAGCTAATATTAGATTTACTGTATTAATGATTTAACACCTGCTTAGCGAGAACATATATAATACTTTTTCTAAAGGAAAAAATCAAAATCTGCATTATTGTTGCCCATGTGCGGCACTTGCTTCTACCAGTTCCGCCACCGTGCCACCATCAACGCTATTCAAATTTTTCCTTCAGTTTCTAAATCTAAATTGAAATTATTCGCGACTAAAAGACTACAATGCTAATGTTTGAACATTAGCATTGTGTTTGTTGTTGTTAACGTGTGTTTTCATTGTCAAACGAATATTTTTAACTATATTTGTTCCCTAAAACAGTTTATTGACTATGATTTGAACTACCATTACGATTTACAGTAATTTCATCAGTTCAATCATTGAACTGATTAAATATAATCACAATACGCCTAATTTTTTTTAAATCAATCGTGGTTGCAGGCTCAAAAAGTAAATTATGCATACATTGACTTTAGCGCCATCTAGTGAACTATGTCATGGATGTATTCCGGTGGCAGCGCACGACTGACGATCGTTGCGTACTTGACAAATAGACAAAGAGCGACCATCGAAATTTTCCTTTTGGTGATGTACAAAGAGAAAAACTGTGTATTGACCGTCGAAACGTGTGTATTGATCATAGACAACTGCATTTCGTACGTTTGATACAGAATTGTTTTTTAGAGCACGGCCGCGATATACAAGATAAATTCGTACAATGAGCACTACATATCTCGCTCGTGCATAAATGTGTATTGCCGTCGCTCTCGCACGTATGTGCAAACGCGACAGCGCTATCTGTCTATCAATTGATGTGTCTATCGCGGCTGTGCTTTACCTTTGGTTGCGCTTGAGGAATAAAAGACGGAGCAGTTATCAAGTGCAATTGTCATATACTCATATTACTCCGTACGCAATTTTGCACACAAATTGCACTTATTGCCCAATTGTCGAATGTAAGTACCGACGCCGCGACGGTCGTTTGTGCACTGTAACAGCTAGCAAATTTTGTAAATGTTGTGATAACCGCCCGTTTTTTTTTGTAGTAATCTTTTTTGCAACCGCATCATTATAATTTTGAGCACTTTTTGTTTTTTTCATACTTTTTTATCCATGTTATTTATTTAACAAATTAAAAAAAAAACGCTTTTTGTTATTTTGTATTGTTTTGAAATTTTTATGTTTATCAACACCTCTGTCGTTTTAGGCTAAGTAAAATAGGTGCACACTTAACTATTACATGGTTTGGTTGTTTATGTTTTACTGTGAAACAAAATAGTTGTATATTTTGTATCAAAGTTAAGTTGCATTTTATTGGTTGTAGTTTATAAGTAGAATTGTTTTAAGTTAGCTGTAAGTTAAAAAACTAAGTTTCCACATACACTTCTCAACGTACCATTTATAAAGAATCTCTGTTACGAAAATGTTGCCATATTTATAAGTTCAATTCAATTATGTAAGTACGTACTTTAATATATTGCCATGAATGATAGTAAGTACATAAAATATATTGCAAGGTAATAACTAAATACAGTTTTATATTTTAATACCTTTAACAGAAAATAACCTATTATTTGCAATACTATTATTTTTCCTTTTTAATATATTATAGAGATGTGCAATAATTATATTAATGAACTTCTTTTTTTTTATTAAATGTTCTAAAAGGTGTACACTTTGTAAACAAATAAAATACAATTTTAATCTACCTACTTCTTCCCATTTTTTTATTAAATACCAGTTTAATATAATAATAGTTTATTATAAAAACTGAATCCATTTTCTAATTGGATAATTAATTACTAAGCTTTATTTTTAACATTATTATTTTTTCGAAACATGTTCCATTTTTATATAATTTTTTGTTGTTGTATCATGTAGTGTTGTTTCAAAATCAGACCAAAATGTTATTAATATTATTTTTATATCAAAAAAATATTCAAACATTACAGGTTAGTATGGAATTTATTGAAATCAAATATTGTAAGTAATTTTGTCTGTATGGATTGTTTATATGTTTTTTATTTAAAGTCTATATTGTAAACTTTTACTGCTTCAGTTCTAAAAATGAAATGTTAAAATCAATAACTCGTTCATTAAAAATATAATATGTCATGACACATTCATATTCATATGTTTTTTTTCTGATGAAGTTTATGTAATACAAAAGAAAACAGTGCCTAGAGCCCATGTTTCACATCATCACATTATTAATACTAATTGTAATGATTACAAAAACTACATGATAATAACAAATACAGTTTTCTATTATTGTTATCTCTGACTTACTTCGACAGAGACTTTCAAACCCCTACTTATTAAATAATAGTATAAATAATAATATAAGAAAAGAAGAGCTTTATTAGATAGATTTTATTGTAATTATGTTTTGTTAGTTATTCGAATCGATTAACAAACGTGGGTAATTTGGTGGTAATTACCATTAGTCATTGGTGAAATAATGAAATTGTAATTACCGCTAGTAATTAGTGAAATTTTAATGATGTATTTACCATTACCATTGGTAATTATCGAAATGGTTTTGCCATCAGTAATTAATGAAATTGTAATTACTATTCATATTATTATTTGTTTACTAATCTAATTGTAATTACCACTAATGTTTATTAAAATTTTAATTTCCATTAGTAATTATTGAAATTGTACCTAATTCTGGTAATTTTACCAAAATTGACGTACCTGGGTAATGCAGTAATTTTGGCGAAAATGACCATGCTCGTGGCAATTTTGGCAAAGTTGCCAAATTACCAAACATTGAATGCCTTAAAGTAACTTAATTCCTCGTAAAAAAATCCATGTATAATGCGTAGTGTTAAAGTTAGGTATAGAATATAATAATCGTTTTGAATAGCAATTGCGTTACATATCTTTAATGAATCTCGATTATCGACTCTGTTTTCTCGATTATAATGTAAATATAAATCCATTGTTAAAATCTTCAACGATTATTTAAATTTATAATAAAAGTAAGGTGCGGATTTCAAGTAAAAATCAATTCATTACGATATATATCATGAAAACTTACTGAAGTTTTCCTGTCATTAAACGCCATGTTTACCCAGCATTAATAACTGAACCAGTTTTTTCATCAATTGTTTATAAATTAACACAATTTTCGACTTCCCAAACGAATTGTCCCGATCAGCTTCTTCTGTCGTGTCGATGGTATATTTTTACCTGACTACGAAAAAGGGGGTTATTATTTTATCAGAGTATATATGTTTGTAATCTCATGGCGCCTAAAATACATAACCGATTTCAACTTATGATTTAAGGTATAGCTAGCAGCACGTAAGTCTAGCGGTGAACGAAACGTGGCGGGGATCTTGGCACAGTCAGTTTTCGGGATAAAAAGTATTCCACATTTTAACACATTATATAAACTTTGACTGTGCCAAGATCCCCGCTACGTTTCGTTCACCGCTAGACTTACGTGCCGCTAGGTATACATTGAATTCGTCGTTTTTATCCCGGGAAATCGTAAGTTGCCACGGGAGAACAGGAAAATGACGATTACTTGCTGTAAGAAACGAAATGACAAGTTGCCGTTGAAACTAAATAATAAGAAGTCTGTCAAAAAGCGTCAAGAACGTTGGTGCTATACTTTTGCATTGGTTTTTAATATTGTAGATGAACATAGGATGCCATTTTTCGCGATAAACTTGATAAACGCGGACGAAGTCGTGGGCGAAAGCTAGTATTTCATAAAGTTACATTGTGAGGCGTTAAAAGAACACTTCAAAAATAACATATGTTGCAACAAAGTATGAAGTGGAAAAATATTTTCATTTTAAGAATGGTTGTCTTTTTTTGTTAGATTTCATATTCTATCCATAGTGCAGTTTCGACCATCTGACTAGTATTTTTGAAATAAACGAAACCTCGTTTGTTGAAAAACCGAAGTTCCGTACCAACTCTACTCGAACTGAAGCATTAAAATATGTGCTCTAATATACTACTTCCAGCACATTTTACAAAAAAACAAGTAGTGATCGACTCGCGTGTCGCTCGTCACTTCATTTTGTAAAATGAGTTGTATGTAACACTATTAAAGCTCACTTTTCATTGTGCTACCTTTGAGTCGAGTTGGTGCTTAGTCGTAATGGTGTTGTGATTCCCCTGCCTGCATTTTTCTGCTTTGCAAGTTGAACAGTTGTGGTGGTTTCTAAAAGCTGCTGGACACAACACTGTGGCACAAGTAGTAGTGTCTCTGGCTCTTAAGTTAGGTTGGAATTCCGGGCCGGGGCAAAAAAAAAATTTTTTTTTATATATATATATATATTTTTGTTTGTGTATTTTCTAGGGTCTTGTATGTTTAAAAATGGTTCAGTTATTAAAATTGAATACGTTGTTTCAATTATAAATGTCGTCACTGAGACGCAAAGCATTAACACTTCCACTGCTGACCTTAAAAAGTGAGACTAGCTTCGGGTACTGACGATGACGTCACTGGGTTAAACTCACGTCTAAAAACACGCTTGGCATGTTTTGACGGACTGGCGTGGCGCTTTCAAAAACAACGTATGTGTTTTCAGCAGTGAAAGAGTTAAACTAGGTAAAATTAATTCAGTATTATAGAAAGGCCAAATTAGATTTCATTTCAGATCATCGCTTTCGATAGTATCGTAGCGGGTTTGTAAAATAAATCATTAACAGGCTGTGCGATGCCTTTTTGATTGAGATAGTAAAACAAAAAAGAATTGTTGACAAAGAAATCAGAAAAAAATACGTGCCTAGTCTATCTAGTTGATATTTTTTTAAATTAAATGAATATACTTTTCCAGAATTAATATATCTAAAAAAATATAAAATTGTGAAGTTTAAACGTTAAATTCAAATGTTTTCCCTAAAACTTCTCTTTTTGTATACTATGTGAACTTTTATGTAGATATTATAAACAACGAACGCTTATGTGATAACTAAGTGCATCTAAAATTTGTAAATAAGATATTGATTTCATTTTTATTCATGTCACAAATATATTTTTCACCAGTAAAACTGGCCTATAGAAGAATCAAGTTAGAGCCATACTGTTAAATAGTCATATTTTTCATAGATCGTTCAAGTTTAAGCAGTTAAAATGTATGCTTTGCCTTTCGATAAAATAAAATGCTCTATGTACATACCTACCATTCATCCGTGCTTGACGTCTGCCTATGGTAGATAAGTAAGTAATCCTTCACCACAGTTGAAGAAAAGCGTTTTTTTACTTCCGCGATTGGTGCACGTTTCGTATCGCGTAATCCGTATTTTCGCGTAAACGCGAGGGAATCGTACACGACAAGTCAAGTTTACAAACTTGTGTAACCGCTTAGAGGGCAGCTCAATACGCGATCTTGAATCGATACTTGAACAATGTCTGCTGCTCGTGTCTTGTTGTTTTAATATAATATCGTTAAACGACGTAAAGTAATTTCGTAATTTCACGAAAACGCGAGACTCAGTCCGTGGCTTTACGAAATGAAGACAATAATAATTATTGTAACACCTCGCGTTTTAGCGAAAATGCGATTGTGTGGGATGTCCAGGACGGATGGACGGTGCATCGAGTCTTTAAGGTTTGTGCAAATATGCCCGATGTGCTATTTTAGGAAGACATTAAGATTGCATCTTGATTATATGCACGAATCTAAAAGCATAGTGTTCTGAATTGTGATGTTTTTTTTATAAATAAAAGCAAATAAATTAGTGACTGCGTTTTATTTTCCTTCATCTTTTATCCTTTTAATTGAAACAATAGTACCTATTTTGTGAATAAAAGACAATATGTAGGTACCAATAAAAACGTTTTTATTCAAAAATACCTACTTAATCATGTTAGTATAATAATTATTAAAAAACAATGACTGTATTCTATTAGTATTAAATGGTATTAGTCACCTCTATTAGAAAACGCATAAAACATGACAAGACAAAATAGTTATTACGGTAAAAACGGTAATAATGTTAGCTGCATCCAAAGTTCCACGTGACAGAGGTGGTCGCACATACTTTTACTACTGTATATTAAAAGTCTGTGACTTACTACTGTATATTAAAAAACTGTGGGTGGTCGCAATGTACATATAAGATGTGACCAAAGTCACAAATGACAAAGCTATCGGTAATATCACGTTACTATGTTAGTTGCATCCGAAGTTACAGATGACTGAGTTATAGGCAGTATAAAATGACGAAGGTATCGCTAATATCACGTTAATATGTTAGTTGCATCCGAAGTTACAGATGACAGAGTTCTAAGCAGTATAAAATGACGAAGCTATCGGTAATATCACGTTATTATGTTAGTTGCATCCGAAGTTACAGATGACAGAGTTGTTGGCAATATAAAATGACAAAGCTATCGGTACTATCATGTTAATATGTTAGTTGCATCCGAAGTTACAGATGACAAAGTTATAGGCAATATAAGATGACAAAGCTATTGGTAGTATAACGTTAATATATTAGTTGCATCTGAAGTTACAGATGACAGAGGTAGTGGCAATATATTAGATCAACCGAAGTCGTGAATCAAAGAATTAACGTGATATTACAAAGCTATCTGTAATATCACGTTAATATGTTAGTTGAATCCGACAGATTATTAGTGATGTTGCAAGCCTAATTAGTAAGTCAGTTGTTTCTTAAGAAGTTGTCAAAACTTCGGTAAATGGTGGTTGCAATATAACTGTAGTTAAAACGGTAACATGTTAGTTGCATCCGAAGTCACAAATGACGGAGTTGATGTAAGTGCGAGCCAACAGTTTGGCGCGGTACAGGAATGTCTCTCGTTCGTAGATGTTCAGTACGGATAGATCGCGGTTTAGAAACCTCGCTGTTGATCTGTCTGTAAATAAAAAAGAAAAGATTATAAGTATCTAAATATAAGCCAAGAGCGAGTGATTGAAGAATTAAATTCTTCCCGTAAGTAGGTAGCTAAGTATTAGGTACCTATATAAACGAGATTAGGTCCCTATCTTTAGTAAAATGAGTTCAAACTTGGTAAACCTGAAGTTTACCCATCATCACAATAGACGTTTCTTATAGACTTCAATAAACTAGGTCGGACCTGTCCCCAGAAGCACCAGAATATATACACTATGCCAGAAGCAGGACCAGCACTCGCTCACGAGTATGACTTGTCGATCAGCTATCAATCAAATATATTTAGAAAATTTAATAATTTAAGCCGCATAGTATTTAAAAGAGCATGATATAATGGTTACATGCTTGTTGAATGCAAAATAATTAGGTAAAGCACGGCCGCGATAGACAAATAAATTCGCACAATGACCCCTCACACTTTGGACTCACACACAATGTGCGAGCGATAGAGATAAGTAGTGAGGGGCCATTGTACGAATTTATCTGTCTATCGCGGCCGTGCGTTTTGTACCTACCTACCTACTACCAATTCAGTATTTATTCTAGGCTAGTAACTAAATATGTAGGCCCTATTGTTTAACTCAGCTTAATGAATACATGGATAGAATTAACGATAGTTATTTTTACTAAAAGTAATTAGTTAGTTTTAACTACATAGGCTGGTTTTTTTACTGGGATTTCTATGGCAGCTATGGTAACCGTTCAAGATAGGTCCTATCTTGAACGGTTAACATAGCTGCCATAAATATCCCAAATCAAACAGTTGGTCCTTTTATAGGCGGATAATTTTAGGCCCCATTAACAAGGGTTCATAACACGCGGACTACGCCAAAATGGATTTTAGAATATAAGTAAAATGTGGTAGTCTTTATTTTTTCTCTCAACGACTCCACTTTCAAACATAGGCGTTCTCTATCAAACTTCATACTAGCTGGGTACCGCGTATGGGTACCCACACGTGACGTTCTTGACCACTGGGTACCACATTGTGACGAGGTCAAAACCTCTTTCATAATGATACTCTTTTGATCTCTTAATTCTTTCATAATCCATTTCTTTTCATTTTGATAGTTGGTCATTATTCATTCTAAATACAAATAACCTGTCATTGATATATTGATTTTTGGAAAAACCGAAATAATACTATAGAATACATAAATAAGTTTATTGAAAATATATATAAGACTTAAATATATATCAGAATACCTACAATACCTTCATAAGTGGTTTTAATCCGTATCGTCAAAGTATAAAAGTCTGTGAGTTCCTGTGCTCCTAATTATTATTGTTCCTGTAATTCTGTGTCACTGACGTTTGGGTCTTGGGCTAGTGGGAGCAACCCAAACCCTGGGACCGCCTCGTGACAACATGAGGGACCCTGGAGTATTTTTTTAAACATTGTCTTCGTAGTTCAGGTGCATAACGAATGATTGTGGATGGAAAGATCGAAAGCAGACTTCGGAACTTTGTTTGGACCAATTAGGAGGCAAACATATTAAAAGTCCCCACCCTTTGAAGTAAGCCCTAGAAGGCATCGTTTCCTATGACGCATCGTTTTCGAGATGTCAAATTAAATAGGTACGCCAGTAAGTAGAGACATAGAAAGGCCTTTGCCTTGCAAAAGGTGGTGTAGTAACGATTTTCACATATGTTTAGTTCTATACTAGACATGAAAAATCCAAGTTTTCGCCCTTGAGGGGGCAAAGGTAAAGTGTTACAGCGTCGAAAATATTTACTAAAAAAAAACCCTACACTAGGTATTTTCCTCAAAATTAGTCCCAAAGTGTTAATCCTTCAACAAACACTTTGAATTCGAAAGATAAATTATAAATGGAAAGAACGAAAATAACACTCCTTTTTCTCTACCTCATGGCCCGTTGCCGGCCGCTTTGCTCGAAACCTTGAGTAAAAGTAAGTCCACAAGGGTTGTACTAATATTTATTCTGTGACAAGGTTTAACTCGCGGCAAAAGCTAATAAAACATCTTTACCTTTTGGATCGATGTTGAATATCGGCAGCGCAGCGACATCGGCGAAGGTAAACTCCTGACAGAGGTCCAGCTTGTCAGCTCCCGCCAGGTTCGTAGTGAGGCGGATCAGGGCTGAAGCAAATGTATTGGTTTATATAGATATATGTATTTTTATTGCTTACTAGAAATGGTCCGCGGTTTTAATTGTGTTTTGTCGTATGTTTTAGTGCTGGCCTCTGGTGTCAGAGTTTGTCAGGCAGCCCGAAAGCTTCTGACATGGCTTAACGACTGCTATCAATAAATAACATCCGGGACCGACAGCTTACCGTGCCCTGGATCACGAGCGATGTAAGACCGCACATAACTTAGAAAAGTCATTGGTACGGGGCTGAGGTCCGAACCCGGTATCGTTGGATTCTAACGCGCACTAGCAAAGCGCTAGGCTACCATCGCTCTACCCATGTTTCCAAAGATAAAAGGTATATTTTACTCATAAAATCTGTGACACCGTGTGTTTCAAACAGTTTTGATTTTACGAAGATGTCTAAATCCATGTCATAATCAGCTGGAACATAGATAACAGATAAGACTTTATTGCACCAAATGAAACACAAACAAAAACTATAGTACAATCGGCGGCCTTATCGCAAAGCAGCGATCTCATCCAGGCAACCGTAGGCTATATTGAGACACATGACTATATAATAGAGGCAGTTGTTGGTGTGCTAAGTTTGAGTATAATACCCAAAACATAAAGAAAAGAAGATTACAAACAAATAAAACAAAAATGAATTTGAACAAAATATAAATAGCAAGATAACTACACATATATACATATATATATATGTGTACATATATATATGTGTAAACATTATAATAAACTAATAAATATTTTATGGTAGGTACATAAATAATATACATGAGGTACATATAGACAGTTTCAGCCAAAAGTGAAAAATTACAATGATTACAAGTAAAAATTCTTAACCTGATGTTTGAAACTTTGCAACGATTGTGCTTTTCTTACAGGAATTGGTAAAGAGTTCCACAGTCGTACTGCTTGTACGGTGAAAGACTTATCATAGTAAGAGCTTTTATGCAAAGGAAACTTAAGGAGGAGATTTTCTGATGACCGTAGGAAGCGGGGATTTGAGCAATGCAGAAATTAAAATCGTTCCTGAAGATATCTAGGAGAAGTAGGATTAATCATTATATTGTAGAGAAGAGAAAGGATATGAGTATTCCGACGAAGGCGAATAGGGAGCCACTTGAGCTTAATACGAAATTGAGACACATGGACGTACTCGTACTTGCGTAAGCCAAATATGAACCAGATACAAAAGTATTATATATTCGTCAAGTTTATTATTAGTGGCTCTGCGAGCTGTAGACTTCGCGAGTCTGTTTAAGTATTTTTTTATTTTCCACCCCCTCACGCCCCTAACGCCTTGACGTTTATGCGTTTTAATAACGGTAGGTATGTAACAAAAAAGTTTTGTGACATTTTTAAATAATTTCGAAATGGCTGAAATATGTGTTTTTTTACGTTTTCAACCCCCATTTCACCGACATTTAGATATTTTTTTAATAAAAATATTTCATATAATTATCGAACCTGCTTATAAAATTTCACGAGCATCGATTGTGAAATGCGACCGGAGAACAGCCGGACATTCGCCGGCCGAACATACGAAAGCATTTTTGCCCAAGCTGAAACGGAGACGCTTCGCGCTCGCTCGGTCAACTATTTTTTTAAAGCCTTAATAACTTTATAAAAATAGTTGACCTAGCGAACACTCTTGGTATCATTTAAATATACATCCTTATTGTAAGGCAGGATGATTCCTACGCGTTTTTACGAACGTTCCTTGCGTTTAGATATAATATGTAGATTGAGACACACTTAGTCGCGGCGCGCCTGCCACGCTAACATAGCCTAGACGCCCTACTATTAAAAAATCCTTCTCTATGCTACTTACGGTATCTGCCCTTGATCTTGTAGTTGTAGACATCGTCTTCTCTCAGCGATCGATGCTGGTACATCACTCGGTCGGACTCGAAGCTCAGCCAGGGGCAGTTGATGGCGAGGACGCCGCCGTCGGTTTTTCTGTTAATGCTGTGGAAGGTAGGACAGCATTAGTAGGGGGCTCATTACAAACGTAGTAACGCTTTAAAAAATGGGCCATGGGCCAATTAAAAAATCGTCATTACTCACCAACTTAAATTTTTTTATTCGGAAAAGTTCAATCTATCTAGGTTTATATCGATATCGTAGGTACCTAGATTTTATTATTTAAACAATGGATACCTACAGGATACTGGAACAAGTATTGTACCTAGGTATCTAGGATATACCTACATATACTTATAATATTTACGCCTATAAAAACACTAATTGAAAGTTAAAATACTTAGGTTTAAAAAACAAAATGGAACAACCTGCCCCATTTGAGTAGATAGGTTTATTTATCTGAATAGCTGTACCCGCAGCTTCGCACGCGTGGTCATCTCTCTACCCGCAGCTTCGCAAGCGTGGTCATCTCTCTAGGCTAAAAGTACTTTATGTGATATTCCAGGACCTAAAGTACCCATACGATTGATTAAAATTTCTACAGCTGTCAAAAATACAATACAATACAATACAATAACACTTTATTGACACACAGTTAAACAAATTACAAAATAGAAATAACATAAACAATAGGTACAATGGGCGGTCTTATCGCTCATAGCGATCTCTTCCAGACAACCTTAGGATGGAAAGAAGTTAATTGCTAATAAGGGTCGGTAGTGTGGCAATATTAAATTTATATTCAAATTTAATGTAAATAATAAGAAACAAAATATAAAATAAACCTGTAGTAATAGTTACAATACTTACAAATACTTATCGATTGCTCGTCTTCTACTCATTGGATTGAGATACCAATTACACCAGTTTTTAAGTAAAACCCTAAGCTATCCAACAGTGAAAACCGGATTGCAATCGGTCCAGTAGTTTCTACGTGATGCGCGAACAAACAAACACCTACAGAAAGACTCGATTTTTTGAAATGTTATGTTTTTGTTCAGTAGCTTATTTTAAGTACCCTAGACCATATTTTTTTATTATCTTTTTGTACTGACTTTATTATAAGTTAGGTATAGGTTAGTACCTACGACACTGGCGTAGTTGATAAAGTACCTGCCTATAAGCTTAGAATCCCAGGGTCGAATCCAGACCGGGGTAAACATTTTGTGGTGAACGTGAATGCTTATTCTCGGTATGAGTGTGTAAACGGTATTAAAATAATTAGTACTCACTAGAACTCCGAAACGAAGCACTTATCCAGTCCATCAATAATCAAATTCTTGTCCACATAGCTAGCATTGAAGAAGGGAGTCTCGAATCGCATCTGGGCGATCGTGAAGGTCGCGGGGGCGAAGCCACGGACGCCGCTGTTGCATTTCGAGTTGGTTCTGAAGTTGTCGCGGATGCACTTGGTGTCCTTGAAGTTGCAGGGACGGATGATGTTTGGAATTGCTGTTACTGGGAAAGAAAATTATACACCTTAAGAACTTTTATAAGATACGGCATTTGAAATTATATGTTTAGTCAATTACTTTTTAGTACAAAGAAAGTAGAATTCTCCAATTAATTAAACTAGTGCTTCTGTGAGCTGTAGACCTCGCGCGTACAAACTTTTTTGCAAACAATCTAGCGGTGCACAGTAGCGCCATATAGTTAGCTTATTGTAAAATTAACATTGATAACCAAGGTGCTCTATCAATCCCTAACTAGTGAATAAAGGGCTGATTCGACTGGTAGAAACCTAAAAGTAAGAAATTTACTGCATTTTGAGGAGCTATTCTGCTCATCACGCCGAAGATCCTCATCAGATTTTCACAATTTTTTATGAGACGAATTTTAAAGTTCTATTTCCGTTCCCCGACTGTACAAACAGCCACAAGAGGGCGCTTTTTATGAGGGATTGTAAATGATAATTTATTTCTTTGATTCGTTGAAAACATTTTGTGGATATTTTTTTCTAAATAATCCGAACTGTAATTATTGTGACCTAGTTTGTTGTAACGGTTTGGATAATTTTATAAAACATTGACATCGTCGAGCACGTGTTTTAAATGATCAATATCCCATGATATAACAAACGCGCGATTGTCTGTATATGTTTATATGCTGGTTTTCAAACAAAACTTGACGGCTCACTTCAGCAACTTACAGGAGAAAAATATCAAGGAAAATGTAAAAAAACATAAAATATGTATATGCATATAAATATGGAGCGAAACATTTCTGGAAGCACGTGATTTCGATCCATGGACCTTTGGATTACGCAAGCTGAGGCATAATGTCATCGATTTATGCACACGTAATATCTTATTATAGACAATCGGCACAAGTATTTACTCAACACGTCACTATGTATTAGCTTTTAGAGTATTTTAAAAGCTTTTATTTAACTTGACTTGTATGTATCGATGTATCTATGTATTTTATCCTGGAATCTTGCAACTCAAATTTCGTGCACTTCCCGATTAGCTATTCAGCTGAAACTTTCAGGGTAGCTCCAGCTTAGAAATCTAAGATTTGACAGAATTTTTCGAACGTAACTCGAGTTCCATGTGATACGATTGTGTCTAGAATGCCAAAATAACGGCATATTTCGATTCCATTTAGTTCACAATGCTCCCGTTCGAATCCCATCTGGTGGCGCTAGTAAATCGTGTCGAAGAATGCCAAATTGCGTTTTGGAATGCCAGCCGATAACCGGCTGGCTGAAAACGGATTCAAGAATTGCCCTGCAGCAGAGGAGAACAGAGATCCGGACAGACATCCGGACCTACGAAAGCAATTTTCCCCTAACTGAAACGGAGACGCTTCGCTCGCGCTTCGCGCTCGCTCGGCCAATGAATCATGAAAAATCAAACTTCTAGGCTTCAACGACACGTTCTTAGAGCCAATTAGACAGAACACATTATATCCTTAACCGGGTGGGTTCCCGGCCCCCGCATACTGCGTGCTAGAATTCGCCTTTTTACACCTCGTTACTCTACTGTCTATAGGGATAATATATTATGTGGTGCTATTAGTGTAGGGACGCTGCCTTATTCTATTAGAAATGTATTATGTAATACCTACTGATAGGTAGATAAATAATGCTTTATTGTACACCAGTTAACAAAAATTTAGAGTGTCGGGAGCGAAATACCATTTTACTGCTCCAAGCCAACCTCCACCTGAACGTGGTAATCCTGCTGAATACCGAACGAGGCTCTGCCGACCGACAGATGGCGGTATAACCAACTCAAAACAAGCATAGCTAAATGACACATGCTAGTGACGGGCAGCAGCGTCACCGGTGCGAGAAGCAACGCCGTGCGATGGCCAACCTGCATGCCCAGCGTGACGATTACGGGCATACCCTCCTTTATTATGAACGGCACAATAAAAAAATGGCCCCAGTTCCCGGTCGCCCTGCTAGTCCTGACCACGGTAGTGGTCATGGAAATGGCAGGGCAAGGGGTGCGAAGAATCCCCGGGCTACCCAATACAAAAAAACGTACCACGGAAGAACGATAAGGCTGGACGAGCATATTATGGTGGTATATGTGGTATATATATGGTGAGATGGAACTTACGAAGATCAGGTGAATATTCTGTCTGTCTGGGTGTTTGTTCGCGCCTCACGTATAAAATAATGGACCGATTGAAATGCGGTTTTGACAGTTAGATATTTTAGGTTTCGACTTAAAATCTGGTGTATCTTAAACCTATCTTAATCCGATGAGAAGAAGCCGTTATCGTTATAAATCTTACTGACGGCTGAAGGAATTTTGATCAAATTTGAAATATTGCTATCATAGGTACTGAAAAACACATACTAGTATTTTTAACCCAGAGAAATTCAAAGCGGGTAAGCCACGGGCACATTTAGATTTGATTAATTAGATTGACGTCCGGTTGGCCTAGTGGCTCCCACACGAAATACGAAGTCAAACGGTCGCTGGTTCGAATCCCGCATGGTGCAATCATTTGTGTGATGAGCAGAAATGTTTGCTTCCGTGTCATATTATGTACCTGTGTTTGTTTATCCGTTATCTAGTACACAAAGTACAGGGTAATTGACGTGTTGTTTCGAATATTACTATTATTTAAGTTGTTCCATACATTTTCTCTCGAATACAAGGAAGTGTCGGTACGTTTTTCACGGACATTTATCCAAAATTTCCGAACAATACGGCAAGTATTACAGCTTTTTGAAGGTGTATTATGTATGTGAGTTTATGTGTGAAAAAATGAAAGCCACAGACCGCGAGGTGAATGCGCGGCTACCATCAGGTGCAATTTGTATTTAATAATTATAGTTGTTTTTAAGGCAGCCGGCAGAAACTGGATGAGATCGGGCTCTGTGGCGTTCATTGGGAGAGGCCTATGTCCAGCAGTGGACGAACATATGCCGATGATGATAGTTTTGTTTTAGAAACTGTATTGCCGACACGAAAAGAAGAAGAGGAAGTGAGTTTAGTGAATAGGATATAGTTATTTTTATTACTTAGGTACTTATAATTTTAGTTTAACTGTATTGATCGTTGACAAACAATACCCAGACATATGACGGAAACTGTTGTTTCAGTTGGTTTCCGGCAACGCATGTTAAGTAGTATTTACTTAAAGAATGCCATGAAAAGTATGTTACCTACTAGATACAAATAAGCATAATTAATTTAAAAAAATATTTAAAATATGAGCTTTCACGAACTTTTTTTTAATGAATGCTCTTTTTTTTATTGCATTTTCACTTTATACGATTTTAAGTTTTGTTTTCTTATTTTCTAGGTTTTTTCCTTTTTTTTTTCGAGATCACAATTTAAACTCAGCATAATTGTGCTGTTTCAGATTTCTATCAATCCATGCTTCGAAGGGCGCGTTATTCTGTTGGTTGCTGTTATTGATTGACAGCAGTCGAAGCCATATCAGAGGCCCTCGGGAAGCCTCAAACACACTAACACCAGAGGCCAGCACTTCCTCAAAACACAAAGAGAAAACGATGTTTCAACCGTTGTGCGAAGTGCTGTGACGTTTCTAGGTTGTTTTGGTTGAAACATGGTGGGTCAGGATTAGATAGCTAGACTGCGTGATGAAGTCCACCACTAGTGATTCACTGACATGGGTGTATACAATTGTCTAGGTCTAACAGTTTAGGAAATATAAGGGGAGACACTTTGTTAACAACTTTTGCGGAGTATATCTCGCAAAGGATACGGGGGACAAAAATGTTGTATGAACAAACTACTTCATGTTAAAAGACATACTCGAAAACAAAACGAAGAGGTGCATTAAAAAAAGTTCCTTTCACTTAACACACGGGAAGTACCTAAACTTAACTTACACATAAAAGGTTTGAAAAAATGAAAGAATTCTAAGTTTCCTTATACTTACTACATTTATTACTGTTCAATGTTCATATAATATCATAGCTATAGTACGGCGGACGAACTTGACAATCTGCGGATTCATTGTTGAGCTACTGTATCCTAAAAAGCTACGAATAGTTAAAGTAGATATATGGTAAATCTACAATGTCTCTGGACACAAGACTCCAGACCAAGACTTTAATATTAGCAAATTACAAAATAATAGGGGTGCAAAACATTAATTGAACACTTTTTACTTTTTCATGAATAAATAATATTTGACTGTCTAATATCTATGAACGTAATGGCCTTACAGACAAAAAAAAGTAAAGGAGCTATTTTTAAAAGGAGGATGTTTTTAAGTCGTCTTTAGTCACTATTTTTGCTCGACTACGGCGTAGCAAAGGAAGTGTAATAAGTATTAAAGTTTTCAGGTATAGAGGGTCATAGCACAGTACATAAATAGTCCGGACTATATATGTACTGTGGTCGTAGTCTAAGTTTTTCACCCGAATGCTGCGAGCAAAGGAATGGGTGTGTTCAAACTAAAAACTCAGTCTGATTTTGACAAGCGAGCTAATCGATTCGTCTTCATCGCAAGAGTGTCATAGGCTATTTTTTACCCGACCGTAGTCGGGCTTTAGTTTTTGAACGGATTAAGATGAACATTATTTTATTCGATAGTATAGATATTCAGTAAAGTCTCATTAAATCTTGATCAATATTGGTTAAGCAATTTTTTTGTTAATGAATCCATTTTTAGTAACTTTATATGTTATTTTGTTTATGTTCTTTCATAACTCCAGGATTTCTATAGAGATTTGAATGTATTTTTTAAATATGTTTGTTTATGCTCCTTCATATCTCTATGAGTCTGAACTAATTTGAATAATCTGTTCTCCATTTACAAAGATAGACCTCCGGTGACTTCCTAAATATCATTTAAATTAGCTTTCATGGCTTTTAGTACCTAAATCCACATTTTTATTGTTTAAACGCGACTTGTACTACAGTCACGAACAATGAAAACATACGTGAATAAACATAATGCTATGAAATATGTACCTAAATTTTATCTATAGGTATTTTATGCGCGCGCACAGGATGAAGCTCGCGATAAGGGTCTTTATCATCAAAAATATCTTCTAAACGAATATTCAGGGCAATCGTTTGACCACGATCTCACCTGTTGGAATGCGATGATGTGGTCGAAGGTGCAGCACGCTCGCCTGGTAGATAAAAATGGAAATGACAAATGGAACGTAGAAAAGATCATATGCTATCATTTAAGCACAAAATAATGTAGTGTTCATAGTTTAGTTTTTGCAGTAGCGTAAAAAACTGAAAAAATACCATATTTTTTACACAAATCATCAGCGTATATCTGTCCACTGCTGGACGTAGGCCTCTCCTAATGCACCCACTGAGCTCGTTCTTCAGCTCTCCTCATCCATTTTCTTACGGCTGCTTTTTTCAGGTCGTCAGTCCATTTTTAACAGAAATTTCCACATTCACATTTTTTTGCCATTATTTGAAATTATGTTTAATAGAAAGTTATTATTATCTAAGAAAGTATTATTTTAACTCAAAAAGTTTTTTTTATGTCTAGATAGCTTCTACTTCCGTAAATAAGTTAATTAAGTTAAGAAATTAGTTTAAGTTAAGATAAGTAATCAAATAATTAGTATACTTGAAAAATTAAAATAGCTGCCAATAATAGGGGTGAGTGTGCACCTCCCACTTTTATTGTTTCATCAGTAAAGTTAAACACTGTTAAAGTCTCCGAGTCTTTTGTACAGTCTAGAGAATTTGATCCCGGCCCTTATTATTGATCCCGCAATTTCGGGATTATACTTAGTCAATCCCGGGAACCCGGGATAACTCCAGGGTTGAGGGTTACAAATAAAAATATGAGAAAAATCTTTCAGAAATCAGCTTTTAACAAATCAAAATTAAAAAAAAAACAAAGTATACGGTAAACAGATACACCTAGCTAATATAATCATACTTAGAGTCAGAAATAGATTATGTCACTGTCTCTTTGTTAAAGTTATTCTTTTTCAAAAATCTGTGAGATTTCTTTAAAGTTACGTTAGCTGAGAAAACCTTTATGTAACAAACTGTGCAAAAATACTTTAAAAATTAACAAAAATCTTTCTTAACATTGACTGTGATTTATCACAGACATTATATGAATTCCATGTAAAATTAGTTAAGGTGCATTCCGAGACACTTTATAATGAATATTATCGCGCTAACATGCGTACCGAGTCACCGTGAGCGCGACAACGATATCCCTTGTGACGTCATGGATTACGTCATTACATCCGCCATTTTGCGATTACACCGACCATGCCCCAAACCGATATCACCGTGAGCGCTACTTTCAAAGTGACAGACTGAGGGTTGTTTGCAAAGAAACCTTTTGTTTGAATTCAGTTGTGTGATTTTCTTTTATTTTGCCAAATATTACTACAGCCAATTGTTTTTTTTTAGATAGACTACTTTCCCCACGAGTAATACTTTGTATTTTGAGCAAATTTTGATGTTATGTTGTTGTGATCTTGTAATCACGCTCACGAGCGTTCCGAATCAACTGCAGCACTCAACTATCATGAGCGCGATATCTGAATCGGAACGCAAATTAGCACTGTGATCGCTCACATCGATTTTATCGTGAATTAGAATGCACCCTTAGTAATTAATCAGTAAGTTTCATATCAAAAAGTATTTAGATAACAAATATTAGTCAGTCAATTTTCTCTTAAATATAAAGAAAAGAGAGAAGAGCCAAAGATCAGGCTCAGTGGCGTTCATAAGGATAGGCCTACGTCCATTAGTGGACGAATACAGGTTGATGATGATGATGATGATGTTAAATAAACTAATCTAAAAGGAACGTTTTAATTTTAATTGGGAAATTAGATCTTAGAAATATCAATGCGAACAAGTTACATGGAAATAACAAGCATAAAATCACCCAGCAAAACAAGATGGCTAATGTCAGTGACAAATTGACGGATAAAACGAGATGATTGACATATTGACGGATAAAACGCACTTCACGCACTCTAATTTGCATATTTTTTTAAATTGTGGCAATCTCCTAATTCCGGGATCAGGAAAACTTAATGAATAGAGGTTGGGAATCCGTGATCGGGATGTTTTTTTTAATTCCAATGGGGTAGAACTTCTGTATGCATATTAATTCCCCCAGAATTGGCTCAGTAGTATTTTTTAGTAAATCCTACTGAATTCAATTGTTTTTATTCAAAGAGTCCTAGCTCTTCGGGCTGGCCTAAGTTGGCCAAATCGTATACGATGCATCGCTTTATTTTACAAGAGTAAACATGGTGGTCAAATTTAAATATATTTTACCAATGTTATGAAAAAAGTAGGCCAGATAGATTTTCAGCAACCGGCTTATATTTGGAAATTGAGCACCGCATCGAGTATACCTGGAGGAGCTAATGGTCCATAAATACGCTAAGACGGAAAACCTTCCATTGTCACTAAAACGCAAACATACCGATAAGCGTATCTTGGCCATCCTAATCTATGGTGCTTAAACCCTGATCAAAGTCCCTGAAATTGTTACAAAAAACCAGACTCGGGTTTGTCAAAGAGCGATGGAGCGCAGTATTCTCGGAGAGTAGATAATATAGATATAGCGTGAGAAACACTAGGTTGAGCTCTAAGATGGGAATCATATGAGTATAAGCTAAAATAGGACTGAGTGGTCACGCTAGCCGCATGCATCCCGACCCGTGTGGGCATGGGTTACATCGCAACTCGGTGGTTGTCTATCTGAAGGACGGCGCCGCGCCGCCCAGGCCGGCCCAAGAAGCGGTGGCGGAACGATCTGCTCGCGGACCAGGAGGGCTGCTCGAACATCATCTGGATGGAATTGGTAGTCTTGGAGCCCAAACCAAAAGGACAAAAATTTGACCTCGACACGGGTGTGGCACATCTGAAACCGCCAGTGCCTTAGGGCTCCTATTTGAAACTTATCAGATAGGTTTTCGATAATCTCCTTATCACTAGTCGCTCTGTGAGTTGTAGACCTCGCGAGCACAAACTTTTTCGCAAAAAACTAGCTGTGCACAGTAGCGCCATCTAGTTTCCTTAATGTAAAACTAACATTAATAACCAAGGTGCTCCATAAATCCCTTCCTAGTAGAAAAAAGGCTGATTCCTTTGGAAGAAACCTAAAAGTGAGCAATTTACTGCATCTTGAAGAGCTATTATGCTCATCAAAACGAAGATCATCATCAGATCTTGACCAAATTTTTATGAGACCAATTTAAAGTTACTATCTTTCAAATAAAAAAAGCACCATCTAATAAGGCGGAGAAATTCAGTAGCCCCCTTTTTCGAGGAAGAACCCCAAATCAACAATCCCTGAACTACTAATTCTAAAAATTCGTTTAACCTGTATACCAAGGACTACAGGTCGCATTTCTCAACCGATCTAGACAACATCTAGAACAGCTGGACATATGAAAGCATTTTTTCCCAAACTGAAACGGGGACGCTTCGCTCGCGCTTCGCGACCCTTTCACCCAAATGCTCTGGGCTAGACCTAATAGCCCTTTGCGCATAAGTAATGGGACAGATAATCAATGAGAACAAGCTAAAAAAAAACATGTTTTATTCTTACCAGCTACGCAAACAGAAACGCTAAGCGCCAACAGGAAGAGTCTCGCAATCATGGCTCACGTCTTTCAATCGAGAACTTTTAATTACAACTGAAGAATAACAATCAATGAATCAGACGTTAAAACTTCGAGAAATTATTAAGAAGTTGATTTAATAATTATTATTTATACAAGTGTGTTTATTAGGTACAATGTTGATCATGCTTTTGCAAAGTTATATTTTGCGGTTTTTGAAAACAATTGAACAAGAACGGTTTCATGGTTTATTTTAGACTCCTATTTGTTGATACAAATTTAAAGATAACAAGTAAAGCTAATTTAAAAAAAACCCGACTTAATATTGTTACTACCTATCCACTATCTTACTACGCGTGCGCACGCGCAGTATGCGCGAGCTAGCAAGGTAGTAGAAAAAACTAAAATTTCAGAAATAATAAGTACAAAAACGAAAGAAAAAATAATAAGAAAAACTTAAATGAAAGAAATAATATATGTATGGACATGTAAAGACATTTTTTGTATTAGTTTTTATTTCTTACCTTTTGTTACGATACAGTAGGCCTAAAAAAAACGATGTACTTACTTTTTCCGTTCGCTAAGAAGAAAATCCCATACTAGAAAAGGTAAACAGCTCATGTCTTTTAGCATATGGTTAAGACGCTGGATTGGAAAGGAATGATACGAGTATCAATGGCGAGAACATCTCACACTTACGAGTTACGATATGCCGATGATATCGTCCTAATGGCGGAGTCGCTGCAAGACTTGCAAAGTATGCTGATCAATTTCGATGATGCTTCTCGATGCATCGGTCTCGGAATGAACATAGATAAGACCAAGATCATGTTCAACAATCTTGTTGACCCGGAACCGATTGCAGGAAATGGTTTACCTCTTGAAGTTGTCTAGGAATATGTTTACCTTGGACAAATATTGCAATTAGGTAAGAAAAACTTTGAGAAGGAAGCCAACAGGAGAATTCAGCAGCATTCGGCAAGCTTCGTCAAGTTTTCTCGTCGTCCATACCATAGTGCCTGAAGACCAAAGTCTTCTATTAGTGCGCCCCGACTACGACTTACAGATTATGACTTACGGAGCCGAAACGTGGACACTTAAGTTCAAACTAGTCCAAAAAAAATAATGTCAGCGATGAAGAGAGCTATGGTTGGAGTTTCTCTGAAGGACAAGATTCGTAATGAAGATATCCGACGGAGAACCAATGTTACCGACATAGCTCAAAGGATAAGCAAGCTAAAATGGCAGTGGGCTGGTCACATTTCCTGAAGACTCGATAATTGTTGGGGTAGATGAGTTTTCGAGTGGAGACCACGTTTAGGCAAACGTAGTGTAGGACGCCCTGTGGCCAGGTGGAGTGACGACCTGCAAAAAGCGGCAGGGAGAAAATGAAAAAGAGAGTCGAAGACCGAGCTCAGTAGCGTGCATTAGGAGAGGCCTACGTCCAGCAGTTGACAGTTATAGGCTGATCATGATGATGATGATGTCTGGTCTCCACGCTGAAACGGGTTAAACGGATTTTGATGAAATTTGGTATGTAGATACTTTAGGTCCTGGAATAACACATAGGATACTTTTCATCATCATCATCATCATCATCATCATCATGCAAGCAAGTGAAGGTGCGGGTCTGCGAGGCGCAGTTAGTATGCCATAATTACGAGTATGAAATTTTGACATTTCTGGGTATTGAATTAGGCAATTCGCCTATTTATTTGTTCCTAATATTATTATAGTTGATAGATTCAGGCGTTACTTTGCGGAAATCCATATGTAAAATGAACAAAATAAAAATATGTAGCTTACTTCCGCCAAAACAGAAAGTCAGACAAATGATAAATGGTAAAATTAAATTATAACAAAAGTAAAACCCCACGCTAAACAAACCCTACCCAAATTGAACTATCCATCCATCTTTGGTGCATATAATTCGATTTACCTAGGCATCTATTTTCTATTCCGTGTATCTAGGTATCTAGCTGTATTGTTTTTCTCCTGATTTGTATTGATATTCAATAGTAATGTTTGTGCCTTTACTGAGGTAACAGAACAGCAAAGATAATTTGGTTTTAATTTGTCTGCTTGCGTCTGCTGGTCAGATCAATATTTGTATATGAAAATGTGGCATTTTTAATTACCTAAGAATTTTATTGTAAGACATTTAAGTACCTATTGCTTTATGTAGACATACTTAATACTGTCTACGGCTTAGACTAAATGATGAATGGGTGTTACAGATTGTTTTTCATTTTAAATGCCTTTTAGTTGATATTATTTCTTATTGAGTATTTTTGTAATCGACTTTCAAAAAAAGGTGGTGTCGTCGGTCTGTGAAGCCCACATTTAGGTACCGAGTGGCTACCACCACTAAAAATAGCATCGATAAATTAGTATTGCTAAATTTAATTACAGGGTGTTTTCCATTAGCTACTGTCTGGTACCGGCACGGCACCGCGACGGCAAGGCATCGGTGGCAAATGTATGAAAACATAATCACAGCAATTTTTCACTGGCCGGCTGCCATCTGCTGTTGGATTTTCAATGTTATATTTTTTGTGTATGTATGTTAAATCAAATTGTTCTGTAATTCATTAATTTTAATACGTGTTTGGTCCATGGAATTAGCATTGCAATTTAGCGGGGCAATGCCGCCAGCATTTTGGGTAGGTAGCTGGTAACCAACTGGTAGGGGGCTAGAACATTTGTGCAACCTATAAACCTATAATTGTAGTGTAGATTGCCACAATGTTTTATGCACCTTTTAGTTTGTTGTATTTTGTAATATTTACTTAAAAATGTACTTGCTTCACCGATAAAAAAATACATATTAACATATTATGAGTGGCATTCTACGAAGAATATACTTACTAAAAAACCCGCCTGCCCTGCCTAAAAATTACTTATGCCCAAAAATATATTATTAGAATGTGCTCATCAAGGCCTTCAATTTGATACACATATCGTAAAATTCGAAGTTTTTTTTCGTATTTGGATTTGGAGCGATACTGACGCAAAATTGTATTATTATTTTTCAGAAAATATATAGCCTATGTATACTCGGAATAATAAAAGGATTCTAATGATACCATAGATGCAAATCTGTTCCGGCATTTAAAAGTTACGGTGGAATAAAGAAACTCACAACTTCGTAGGTGGCAATCACGCATAAATTGGAAGGTACATTTTGTTATGAACATCATTTTATGTTAGGTACTCTTTTATTTATCTCATTTTATTATTATTATAACAATGAGATTTTGTTATAATAATAATAAAAAAAGAGGTCCTAAAAGAAGGCTACTGGACTACCAACATACAAAAAATCAATACGTTACTGGTGTTAGTTTTTGTGTTTAAATCTGGAGTTTATGCAAAAAAAAAAACAGAATATACCTTTAAAAAATCGCGTAACTTACCTACACGGGGGTGTTCCCTGTAGGTTTTGGGGCTACTTCCCATTTTCATTCATACCATATTTCTTGGGACACCCTGTGTTTTGTTTTCGTCCGTTCTTTTGGTTAATTCCTACGAATAAATAATAAGTCGGGAACTCTAATTCAGAACAAAAGTCACAATAAAAGTGCCCCTACTTCAAACCAAAACGACGTAAGATTCAAAGTACGAATCACTTCCGAGGTTACAAATAGACATGCTTGGTGATTGGTTTAAATTCAGAACGAAAGCAGGGATTGGTTCACGCGCGTAATGCAATGTCTGCTATGACAGCTGAGTCATAGCGGCGTGGACGATGTTATGCAATAAGTGGACCGGACCAAGTCAGTAATAAAACAATATTACTGTACAATGCTTTTTTTTGGCTCACTTTTTACAATTCATTAAATTCTTTGTCCCACGAAATATAATTAATTTATTAAGTTTTTGTCCAGAAGACATTAAAAGAGAATCTTTCTTCGCAATGTAGTGAAGACGGATTCTGAGAAATTTAAAACGGAATGTCCTCCTGTCAGCCTGTGAATTTAGAGCGGAGGTTCAAGTTCAGTAAATTATTTTTATATATTTCCATAAACTGTCAGGCGTTTGGGTTATTGTTGCAACGGCCGTGGTTGCGGATCACTCCAAAAACAACTCAATATGAACTTGGCTTAATATGGTTAAATAAATTTATATATTTGTAACTCTACTAGCCGTGCAAAAAGTAATTTAAAACTTGAAATACATATGAAGAGTCCTAGAAATCCAGTTTTGGACTGAGTTTTGGTCACTGGTTTCAAAGAGTTAGTATATACTGTTACTCTTTGTCCATTTACTGTTCGAGTTTTTTTTTGACTGCACATTGATTTAGAGACCTTTAATATATTTTTCGCTTTGATCCAAAACGTTATGTAGTTTTTCTTTTTCTACCACTGAAAAAGAGTGTTAAACCCGTATCGGTCGGTCTTGAATTTAGTATGTCGAAAAGGTTGTTAAACGTTTCTAAAAAGCTAACAGTTGCATCTGTTTCTTGAAAATCAGGCATGTTTAACTGTTGCGAACCAAACTTAATCGCATCAGCTACACTTTGACTTAAGGTTTGAATCGCTAGTTTCTCGTTCATGATATTATTTCGGAAGTATAGATGCCGATTTGACAATTTATTCCCAAAATGCAATCCAACGATATCTTGAACATTTTTCAGTTTCTGCAAATGTGCCCACTCAATTTTTTTTCTTGTTTTTATCTACGAGTGTCTTTTTCCTCTAATGTGTTACGCACAAGTTTCACCATATGAAATGGATCTAATATTACAACTACTGGGTCTCCGGTAGATGGGTGGTCAAAAAACGATTTTGAATTGTTTGTGTCTTCAAAATTGCAACCCAACATCTTAGCGATGTTAGATGCACATCCATCAAAGATCAAAGTAACTTTTGACTTTTTCCTTTTAATTAAGGGCTAAAACTATATCGTCCGAAAAATCATTCAATGCATTATTTTCTGTAGTATCGCCAAATCCATTTTTCTTCAAATGGGATAAAATATTTTAAGTGAAATATTCTTCATAGTTAATCTTTTATTTGGGCGTTGTTTTTCTGATCTGTGATAGTCGTTATACTGCCAAAATAGTTTTTTTCTTAGTTTTTGCTTTAAAATGTGTGTTTTAGGAGTATTCAGAGCAGATTCAATATCTGACGATGGTATATTTATCGGCGTAACGCATGATCCTCTTTCTTCAAAACTAATGACTTCGGTTGAAATAAGATTATTTTTTAATTTTGTTTTTCTTGGTTCTTTTTCTTGGTTGGTAAGGTTATTTTCAGGAGAAATATATCAGCACTGAATGTAATGACGGTGTTGTTTTCAGGAGAATAATATCAACACTGAATGTAATGACGGTGTTGTCTTCAACACCGTCACTACATTCAGTGTTGATATTATTCTCCTGAAAATAACCTTATTGAAGATCAGTTTCAAATCTATGAAAGACTGTCTCTAATTGAAATAGATACACATATACAGCTAAAATAAAAATTCCTATCAAACCTAAATATTAAGTGCAATAAATAATAGTGAAATCTTACAAGTTTTTGTGCCTTATTCCTTGAGGGTTTGCATTATTTGTTTTTTTGAGCAACTCAGGTAAATCAAACACTTCAAAATTTCCAGAAGGTGAATTTTCATTAGCCAGAAAAATTAAACGTGTTTTAATTCGATCAAACTATCAACTGTTTTTTTAATGCTATTGTTATTCCCATGAGTCGAAAAAGCCGAACCTATATTACATACCAACTGTAATCATTCATTATTGTTTATTTGCTCATTTTGTTTAGTATTCTCCTAAATATGTTGACGTTTCTTAGGTATGAATCATCTGCGTGAAAAAAATAACAGCTTAATTTCAAAATTTCATCGAGTAGAAATTAAACATTAGTGCAAAAATTTACTGACTTCATTTTGCATAGTATTGACCATCGCGGTTTGATAATGTATTTGAACGTCTTTGAATATAATTATAATTTTGCAACTACTACTAGTGAAAAGTGATCCCTGGACATTTTAACCTTGTATGGCTCCTGCACCACTTCACAACACATGCTGGCATGATGATTCACAGCTGTAGTTCACAATGATAAAATTAAAACGTACGCGAAGATATGACGTGTGCTCGCTTGCATGAAAAATGTACGACTGATGACGCGCTGGACACGACTTTTAAGCCCCACCTACTTGGGCACGACTGTTACGTTTCCTGACTTATTACTTATTCGTAGGTTAATTCAGATCTAAGTACTTCCTTATGACCAGTATATCTTATCTCCTCGCACGCTAGAATGAAGTCTCTTTCTGTTGAAGTACCCCCCGTAGTTGTGTAGCCCTCTCGCTCTAATGTTGTTGTCGCCCTCGCACAACGCATGTGATTGGCTCATACGAAGTCGACTGCTCTTTATGTTGTAAATAGTTAGGTAGTACGTAAGATGGTATTAATATAGTGAAGTAAAATTCGAAAATGTGAAATGAGTCTTCCTTGGTGTGTACGGACGAAAACTGCAACAAGTCGCCGAAAGTGAATTCAAAGAAATTTCCTGAGGAAATTTTTGCGGATCGCGCCCACAGCTCCGTTGCTGTGGAGGTGAAAGTCGCGCGCTAGTGAACACCGAGAGGGAGCAGCAGGAATGTTCCCCACGCAGGTCTAGTACTCGACGAGGAACGACTGCGTGGGGTCCGACACTGCGACCCTTCCAGAGGTCACACACCTCGAGTAACCTTACCACAGTAACCACTGTAACCACCCCATGATGAATCCGAAACCCGGATCATCATCCAAAGGCCCTTTTCAGGGCCAAAGTAGCCTGGAAAAACAAGACGCCAAAGTCTCGCCCGAAGAATGCGCGACATCTCTGTCCCCTGCCGAAGGGCTCTCCCCGAGAGGATTATATGAGCGTGATATTCTCACACTCACCCGCCTTCACGAAGGCGGTGTCCTCTCGGGGGGAATGCTTCGGTGGATGTCACTGTATGTGCGCATCGAAGAGCTGAGCTGAGCTCGGAGGCAAGGACCTCACCATAGACGACCGAGTAGCGCTCGAATTCGCCGCGCGAGCGATTGTCACGCTACCACCAGTCGGAGAATGCACGTTCCCGACGTCGCAAAACGCCGCCGCAACCGCCAAAGGATGGTGGACTCAAGCGTCTCCGCACCCGCTCTCTCTCTGCTAGTCCAACGCAAAGATTTCTCTTTGCGTGGGACCGGAGCCCCCGCCGGCAAGTAGAAGAAACGCCTAGGCGAACGCTTCGTGCAGAACCGAAACCCTGCAAAGCCGCCACTAGCTCCGTAAATGCGGAAATCCCGATTGGCATGAAGCCGAAGAAGCTGACTAGTACCTTCGCACAGGCAGCGCGAGTCGAGCAGACCGCAGCGCCAGTGCCGTTAAATCAAGCGAAACCGCAGCCGCAACGTACTGCCAAAGCTCCGCCCGGTAGAGCACCGGTGGGAGGAGCCGTGCAAGCTCCGCCCGGTAGAGCTCCCGGTAGAGCAGCATCGGATGCAATTGCAAATGCATCCGATGATCTGCAGCAACCAACCGACGACATGCAGCAACCTCCCAAAAAGCAAGAGCCGCGATATCCCCCTCTAATCGTGGAGAAAATAGAAAATTGGACGAGTCACTTTAAAGTACTCGCCAATAAACTAGGAAGACCACCGAATGGACGCCCATATGGACAGGGCATTCGCTTCACTCCTACTGACGCAACAGAGTACAGGTTGATCCAGAACTATCTGACAGAACTGGAGAAAACAGAGAAAATTAGCTGGTTTTCGTATCCGCTACCAGCGGAAAGGAGTTTGAAAGTCGCAATCCGCGGCCTGCCGGCCGACACGGAGGTGACAGAAATCCAAACAGCTCTGGAGGAAAAGGGATACACTCCAGAGTATGTTAAACACATAAAGGGACGCCAAGGTAGACCAGGATGTATCTTCTACGTACTACTGAAGAGAACACCAAACCTAACGCCAAACATCTATCAGGAAACGGAGCTCCTTATAATGCCAGGCGTGGTCATTAAAATGTGGCGTGCCAAGAGAGGACCTGCACAGTGCTACAAGTGCCAGAAGTTCCGCCACAGTTCGCATAACTGTCACCGCGATCAGGCATGCGTTCGCTGTGGAGAACCACATCTGGAAAGATAATGAACCGGCCACATGCGCAAACTGCGGAGGAGCACATCCCGCAAATTTCGCTTCCTGTCCGATCTTCAAAAAAGAAACTAGAAACAAAAGAGCGGGAACACTGGCTGCCATAAGGGACTGGGCATTCGGTTCTTCCTCCACCATTGCTGGGATGACCACCATCCCAGCAATGGTGGAGTACCATCTCTAACCGGAGAGGTACAGCTCCGGTCATCCCAGCAATGGTGGAGGAAGAACCGAATGCCCAGTCCCTTATGGCACCGGCAAACCCACCTAAGATAACTGGCACAAGAAGGGGAAAAAGAGGAGGAAAAAAGAAACCAGCACCACCACAAGCGGCCCAGGTACTGGAAAGTATCGGAAAGGGCCAGACACGACCTGCAAAGGCCCAAACGGCAGCTGCACAACAACCAGATGCCCTGGGAAGGACCATTGACGTACTCAAGGGCATCTTAGAGGCGGTCCAGTCAGGCACGGACGCGGAGACCGCAGTGCTTAGAGGATTGATGAATATTCTCTCAAATGGGCGTTCTTAGAGTGGTATTCTGGAACGACCAAACGCTCGCGAGGAAGAGAAAACTGCTGGCCTTCTTCCTCCGCGAGCAAAACATCGATATACTACTGGCCAGCGAGACGCACCTGCTAAAAACAGAAAACTACTAAATCCCGAACTACTTCGTCTACAGAAAAGACGAAATTACGCCGGAAGGGAGAGCCTATAGGGGGCTCGCAGTGATGGTCCATCGAAGGGTAGTCTACCAATTCATAGCGCCCAAAGAATATAACTCCATATACGCACTGGGTGTGCTCATTGACGTTGACGGTCAACACCAACGAATATTTGCAGCGTACAAAGCCCTAAATGACACGCTCATACCAGAAGAGATCAGGAAACTGGTAAAATCAGAAATCCCGACAATTGTTGCCGGTGACCTAAATGTGAAACATACGCACTGGAATTCAAACAAAGTGAGCAGCCAAGGTGGACGCCTATTCCAAGACTCGGTGGACCACCACTACGAGGTAACTGGTCCGGACGAACCAACCCACTACCAACCAAACGGAGAAGGCGATGTGATTGACATCGTCGTGCATCAAGGATTAAGAACAATACCAACGCTTACAGTGCTGCCAGACCTACCATCAGACCACAGACCTGTACTGATGGTATTCAAAGAGCTCCCCTGCAGAATAACCATCCTCAGAAGGAGAATAAAGACCTGCTGGGAGAAGTTCGAAGAAGAAGTCAAAAACACGATCAACACATTTCCGATTGAGAAGCCGGAGGACGTGGACAGGGCAACGGAAGAGCTGACCACAACGATCCAAGCACCTCCCTTGCAGCATCATCACACACCAGCGCACCGGGAGAGCGTTCCGACCCCCTCCCGACGCGGATTCGGAACCTAATACGTGAAAAAAGGGGGAGAGGAAATTGTGGCAGCAGTCGCGCTGCCCAACCGTGAAGAAGAGGCTAAACACGCTTGTTGAGCGTGTCAGAATCGCCTTGAAAGACCATGCAGCCGAGTCCTGGCAAGATCACATAGATGACATAGGCGAACAAATTCCCTCAGCTTATCGCCTATGTCGTCAGCTAACGACGACCCCGCAACCAACAAGACCCCTGATGGACAAGAATGGGCACCCAAGATTCCTAACCGCAGATCGAGCAGAAATCTTTGCGGACCATCTAGAAACTCTGTTCAAACCAAACCCCACAGAAAACGTAGAACACTTGGATACCGTTGAGAAGCACATGGAAGATTACTTCTCAGCGTCACGTCCCGCAGATGAGGAGCAAATCTTCTTTTCACCAAGAAGAGTGAGAAGGCAGATCTTAAAGCTACCATCAAAGAAGGGCCCAGGACTCGACTGCGTAACCAACGAGACACTGAAGCACCTGCCGACTAAGGCCGTGGCAGCTTTAACCCGCATCTACAACGGGATAATGTGGTCCGGCCATTTCCCCCTTTGCTGGAAGACTGGCAAAGTAATAATGCTACCGAAGCCCGGAAAGGACACGAAAAAGGCGGAAAGCTATAGGCCGATCATCCTGTTAAGCACTCTGTCCAAGCTGTTTGAGAGGCTCTTGCTGCCGCACATACTTGAACATATCAAGCCGCGCGAGGAACAGTACGGATTCTGGGCCCAACATTCCACGACGCTGCAGGCAACAAGAATTATAAACGATATGGCAACGAGTTACAACAAAAAGGAATACGTTGCAGCGATACTACTCGATATGGAAAAAGCCTTCGACAGGGTATGGCATGAGGGACTGTTGTACAAACTGTCGAAGGCTCCAGCACCCCGGAAAATCGTGGATATAATTGCCACCTTTCTACGTGACCGCCAATTCCAAGTTGCAGTGGAAGGAGACGTACTCTCGTCAACAAGATCGGTTAAAGCTGGAGTACCGCAGGGAAGCTGCCTCTCCCCAATCTGCTACTCATGGTACACAAACGATATCCCGCTGATAGGGCAGGCGAAATTAGCGCTGTACGCAGATGATACGGCCTACTACGCATCCTCCTTCAAAACGGAACTAGCCGTAAAGAAGGTTCAACCCACACTAGATGCCCTGCCAGAATGGCTGAACAAATGGAGATTATCGGTTAATGTGAATAAAACCCAAGCCATCCTGACAGAGAACTCAAATCTGCCAACAAAACTGAAGTTAAAAGGGATAGATATCCCCTGGCAAGAAGCCGTAACATACCTGGGCATCCAAATAGACAGACGTCTAAATTTCAACAAACACATCCAAGCCACAATAGGAAAAGTAAAGGGAGCCCGTGTAAAGCTTAATCCGATCCTACTGTCCACGTTACCACTCCGGACTAAGACGATGATATATAAGGCCTACATCAGATCACGTCTTACGTATGCAGCACCGGGGTGGTACGCTTTTGCATCCAGTGCAAACAAAAAGAAACTGCAGGCACAAGAAAACAAATGCCTAAGGGCAATAGTCAAGGTACCGAGATTCGTTAGAAACGATACGGTGGCACGAGGCCTACAAATTCAGAACTTGGAGTCCTTCGTAAGAAGGCTCAGTACATATATGTTCAAAAAAGCGGACGAATCACGCTATGACCATATTAGAGGCATAGCACCTCTGCACGCGCGGCCACCTGATAACAAAAGAAGACGCCAGACGAGGCCATACCCCCGTGAACTCGTTACACGGGACGAAACAGATGCCGATATCCAAAACAAAAATGAACCGGAGAAGACGAAGAAGAGAATGGTAGGACGGCCAGAGGTCGCCGTCGCGGTCGCCGATCGGCTCGCCGGGCCTCCCCTGGGCAACCAGGGGTCTCACCCGGCAGGGCCTTGATCGCCCCGACATATGGTTACCCTCGGACCGATCGACCAGAGAAAGTCACATAAACAAAAAGCCCGAAAGGGCTGAGAAGACAATGGCAATTAAGCCAACCAAATAGACCCACCTGCAGGTCGGAGAACAGCCAGAGGAAGGGGGCTAAGCCCCGAAACCTCTTTTCCCTGCACCCTACGGTGCAAGATGACCACCCGTTCGTTCGAAAATGTGTGACCGAGTTCAGTATAAGTTTAGACGGCGAACAGTGAACAAGTAGAAGTAAGAAACTAGAATAAGAAGCCTATTGAAGAAAGAAGAATACAGTCCATTTAATAAAGAAGAAAGTGTTTTATTTCATTTGAAATCCTGTTAGGAACCTCAAACGTGTATAGTCAGTTATTTGCGAATTCCGATTCCATCGCACAAAAACGGCAAGGATGAAATTCGGAGGGCACGTTAAACTGTCGGTCGCGGTAATGAATAGTCGCGTTAAGCTATTTCAGAGGCCCTCGGGCGGCCTGACAAACTCTGACACCAGAGGCCAGCACTAACACGACAAGTAAGCAAGCCATCCCCATCCATAAGCGAGTCATAAATCCGTCCATTGTGAAACTTAGGTATTGCTAAGTTAGTTTTTAATTTATTTTTTCTCTTTTTTCTTTGGAGTTGAATATAGAGTTTATCTATGTATCAAACCGGTGCGGCCAGTAAAAAAACACCCATTAGATAAATATTACAGCAGTTCAATATGTAAAGTACATAAAGCACTTTACATTTTTAGCACATCCGTTCTGCATTCCAATTATTTCAAGTAGATTGACGTCATTGTAATATTTATTTAAAACTGTCTGCAACCCGCAGTATCACCGCGATGATGATGATGATGATGAAGACGATGATGAAACGTATCAAATGTGTTATCCCAAGACCTAAGGTATGTATTTACATACCTAATTTTATGAAAAACCGTTGCGTAGTTTCAGCATGAAGACTAGACATACATATACACAAACATTCGCATATATAATACTAGTGACCCGCCCCGGCTTGCACGGGTGCAATGTAGAAATAACTACCACACTAATAGTTTGTAGTAATTTTTTGTAACTTGAAAATTATAAAATAAGGAACTGTTAAAATAACACCATACACCGTCTCATTTTTTACAAACGCGCCCACAGACCATATAGGAGATACGGGGACCTCGCACCTTTTTTTTGTATTCTGCTTATGACAAGGACAGTAAGAAATGTCTATACGACAGGACATCGGATGTCAACCATCCTATGACGCCAATGGTGAAGTAAATGTCTAATATGACGCAAAGCATGAAATTTAAAATGACGGACTTAGACATTTCCTTCGCTATTGCGGTTCCACAGTGATGTGACGTATAAACAACAATTGATCTGATCGATAGATTTTATCTTTGTATCGATTTCATAATTTTCACATTTGATGCTATTCTGTTCATCGCGCCTATGATCCTCATCAGATCTTCACCAAATTTTTACGAGACCAACTTAAAGTTATTAACTATCAAAAAAAAAAAAAAAAACGGATATAATAAGGCGGAGGTATTCAGTAGCCCCCCACAGTAGCCCTTGTTTGGGGGAAGTACCCCCAATCAAAAATTCCCCAACGATTAAAAAAAACTAAAAATTCGTTAAACCAATATACTTACAAAGTTTCGTCTAGATCGGTTGAAAAATGCGACCTGTAGAGGAGAACAGCCGGACATTTGGACATACGAATGAATTTTTACCCAAGCTGAAACGGAGACGCTAAAGTTTGGGTACCGTCTTCGTAAGGATGCGAGGAGATCACAAGATCGGAAGTTCTCCTCGCGCCCGTAGCAAAGCCATAAAAATTTGGCTTTCTTCGTGGTGAAGATTAGTACGACCGTAGCGAACTTATGGGACAACTTTTTATGCCTGTTTTTGAATGTGGGAAAATTAGGGTCAACTACAAAGCTAACGTATACTATGAATAAAGTATAATGAATCGCCCAATAGAGAAGCTTCACTTGTTTCGGGCAAACTATATAAACCCATACTTCCAAGAATTATTGTGCATTCGTCTAGTTCCTGTTCGCCGTAGCTGTTGACGACAAGCTCTCCTATGAAGTAACCATAACGTAGGCATTCAGGACATCACACCACAGTTTATCAGGGCTCCGATAGCCAAACTCTGTAACCAGGCTATGCTATAAATTCTAATATAATCCGTGTTGTATCTTTTATTGCTGAAAACAATAAACCATCTATAAAGTGTCATCAAACTGCGTTTATCTTCATCTGACTCCTGAACGTGCGTCCTGTGCTCGAAGAAGTCTCATTATCTCTCAACTGGGACCCCGCACCTACGCGAGAGTCTGCATCGTCAATAGCCACAAAGACATAACTTTGAACATGGCCTCATAAGTTAAGGCCACAAAGACACAACTTGGGACATGGCTAATAAGTTAAGGCCACAAACCTTGAGCAAACGACCAACTCCGTTAGTTGGTTGCTTCATCAAAGTCACAAACAGACCAAAGCGGGCACCAAACAATGACGAGCCGACACTGATTAGATTACTGCATCGAGCGGAAACAGAGTGCAGCAAGAAGTCACTTGAGCGAGTGTCAGTAATCTGCTTTTCTTTCCACTACAAAGTAATATTTTATTTCATTTTATTTTATTTTATTTATATATGGCTTACCAACAACTATTACACTAATACATTCACAAAATATTATAGAATAAGGTTAAGTTTTAAAACTAAGTGCACAGTTATTTATAGGCAAACACATCATGCATAATATAAACACATAAACATATAAAAGCGGACACAGTCCGTAAACAAAATCTATCGTGGAGAAGACGCACTTTTATTAATTACCTATATTAAAATAGTCCGACGATTTACTGCTATACCCGCCGCCGTTAGTGAGTCCATAAAAATGTCAGTTACTCTACCACATTCATTCAAAAGCTTACCAAGTCTTGGAACCACTGAGTTTTTACCCAGGGCAGTTCTCCGAACTGGCGTTATAAATAAATTAATGGTACTGCGAGGGTATCTCCGAGGAATTTTAAAATGAAATCGATTCAGCAAATCTGGGCAGTCTAATTGATTCATAAAGAGCTTATAGGAAAACATTACATCTAAAAAATTCTTCGTTTTGACAAAGAAGACATACTGAAATATTTTAGCCTACCATCATAAGACTTGATTTTATTTTTTATACCAGCACTGTAGGACAAGTGCCAAAGAAACCTTTTTTGAATCCTCTCAAGCCTTAGCATATGTGTCGCAAAGTGTGGTCTCCAAATCAGACTACAATATTCTAAATTGCTCCTAACCAGGCTATTATAAAGTATTTTTTTTGTTTTAATATTTTTAAATACTTTAGAATTTCTCAGGGCAAACCCGAGCATTCGATTAGATTTATTGACAATATGATTAAGATGGGGCACAAATGTTAATTTACTATCTAGAAAAATTCCTAAATCTCTTACAGAACTAACTTCCCTAACCGTAAGGCCGCTGATTGTATAATTTGATGTAATTTGTTTACGATTACGAGTAAATTTTATATGCATACATTTTCATAGTTAAGTTGCATCAGATTTAATGCGCATCATTTTGTCAATGCATTGAGAACTTCCTGTAACAGCAATACATCATCACTGCCCCTAACTATTCTCAAAATCATCAGCATCATGTGAATATCATAATTGTTCATATAAAGGTAAGCAGTATAATTTTCAGTCACATTGACTTTTAAATTCGCGCCAATACGATCGCGCTCATATTTAAAAAAATAGTATATCCTATTTTTAAATCTCTATTGGACGAATGCATTTATTCAATACTAGCTGCGCCTCGTGGTTTCACCCGCATGATGGATGTTGATGATGATGATGATGATCATGAAAAGTATCATATGTGTTATTCCAGGTTATAAGCTGTCTCCATTCCAAATTTCGTCTAAATCCGTTCAGCCGTTTGAAAGTGAAGTAAAGTGATGATGATAAAAAGAACGCTATATGCTATTTCAGGATATAAGCTATCTCCATTCCAAATTTCATCAAAATCCGTTCAACCGTTTGAAAGTGAAGTAAAGTGATGATGATAAAAAGAACGCTATATGCTATTTCAGGATATAAGCTATCTCCATTCCAAATTTCATCAAAATCCGTTCAACCGTTTGAAAGTGAAGTAAAGTGATGATGATAAAAAGAACGCTATATGCTATTTCAGGATATAAGCTATCTCCATTCCAAATTTCATCAAAATCCGTTCAACCGTTTGAAAGTGAAGTAAAGTGATGATGATAAAAAGAACGCTATATGCTATTTCAGGATATAAGCTATCTCCATTCCAAATTTCATCAAAATCCGTTCAACCGTTTGAAAGTGAAGTAAAGTGATGATGATAAAAAGAACGCTATATGCTATTTCAGGATATAAGCTATCTCCATTCCAAATTTCATCAAAATCCGTTCAACCGTTTGAAAGTGAAGTAAAGTGATGATGATAAAAAGAACGCTATATGCTATTTCAGGATATAAGCTATCTCCATTCCAAATTTCATCAAAATCCGTTCAACCGTTTGAAAGTGAAGTAAAGTGATGATGATAAAAAGAACGCTATATGCTATTTCAGGATATAAGCTATCTCCATTCCAAATTTCATCAAAATCCGTTCAACCGTTTTGAAAGTGAAGTAATATTATGATGATGATGATGATGATGATGAAAAGTATCCTATGTGTTATTCCAGGATATAAGCTATTGTAAGGAAAATTACTACAGAAGGCGGAGCCTAGCAGCTGATGCTGACTTGTTTACGCAAGACTTGTTTTGGTGGGCAGACCTTTCGTCGACGAGACAGTGGGAGCAGCGCGCCACTCTTTCGTCGGCAGTCGAAGCAGTCGGACGTTCCTGAATATCCTTTGAGTTCCTTAAGTTCCCCCCATTTAATTTTGTGACAGTGCTTAGTTTACTTTGTGAAGCTTAATAATACTTTTGTGTATGTGATCGTGTATATTTTTTTAATAAACCCACTTCTGGTTGCTAATACTATATATATTCCAAAATTTCATCAAAATACGGTAAGTCGTTTGAGAGTGAAGTAAAATGATATAATGATGTTGATGAAAAGTATCCTATGTGTTATTCTAGGGTAAACGCTATATCCATTCTAAATTTCATCAAAATCCGTTCAGTTCAAAGAGTGAAGTAAAATGATGATGATGATGATGATGATGATGATGAAAAGTATCCTATGAGTTATTCCAAGGTATATGCTATCTTCATTCCAAATTTAGTTAAAATCCGGTCAGCCATTTGAGCCGTTTGAAGGAGTAACAAACACACACACACGCACACATCCATACAAACTTTTGCTTTTATAATATTAGTGTGATGAATCATGAAACTAAAAATACAGAACAGTAATGGATTTTCGCACTATAAAACTGTGCTGTAATGGATTTCCATACTTACCTACTTACCGCACTGTTTTTATGATGAGCAGTAATGAGTTGCTTTCTGCATACGTTTTAGGTGAACAATGGTGACATTACTGTGTAGTGGGATGAAAAGGTTGCAAGTATTATATGGTAAACTTAAAAAAAAGACAAAGGTTAAAGTTTGTAATGATTTTTATTGCAACTATTGGATAGCCAGCGCCCGCTTCATTCTGGCTGCACCTTTAGTTGCATCCAAAGTCGCAGAAAACGCTGTTGATGAACTTGCGCGCATGGTGATAAACATTTTTTTGGAGCACCACACGCAGCAAGGTATTCTCCTTGTAAAGACTGTACGCGAATTTTTGAGTTTCTTCGTCTGAAAATGTCAATAAGAGAGGTTAGAGAGGTCATTTGGAGACCCATATGCAATGATGATATTTGTTATAAAAAGGAGATAGATATGCCAAAAACCACTCATATTTTCCCCGCAAAAGGAAAATTGTGCGCGGCGCACAGTGTTACGAGTATGTTATGTTTTTCATGAAAACATTTTTAAAGACTGCCACAATAACTACACCAAATTGTGCACAAATACTCGTATTTGATTTTCTTAAGCGAATAGGGCACCGCGTGGGTGCCGTGGGCTTCTGCAGGCCTTAAATTTCCGTGAAATTTGCGTTTTGGGAGAAAACTTTTCCACTATAATACACTATAACCAACTCCAATATTATTGGTCTTTTTTATTAATTTATTATTCTTATCCAGAAGACCAATGGGTGGCGCTGTACTGAGCGCATACATGCGCGTGCGCGCGCGGCAAGCAACTTTAAACACGTACACGAACTTGAGAGAAAATATCCTTATTTAAAAACTCATTAATTCAAATTCTTTACAAATTATGATAGAAATAAAAAGCTGAAAACGTAGTTTATTCTATGATTAATAAAATGAGACCAGATTTAATGGATTTGGTTATGGTTTAGTACCGTTAGAAACGTTTTCTCCCTATAAACGCAAATTTCACGGATATTTAAGGCAAAACTTATAAAAGCCGCCCTCAATTTTAGCCAATGGATTGCAGCGTTACTGAATTAGAACGCCGTTTTGTGTGACAGTACCTATGGCAGGACAACGCTTGAATCTTGACTTGAGTCTTATATAAATTCCTTGCTTGAGCCTGATTTGAGTGTTGATTTCCATTGTAAATCAAAATGCTAGGAAGTATCGATTTAAGATTGTTGGTAGTGCTTTAGTGTCGCAGGTTCGAATCCTACCCGTGGCAAACATTTGTGTGATGAACATAACGTTTGTTCTCGGGTCTTGTTTTTTTGTGGTATGTCGATGTGTGTGTCCATGCCATCTTCGACACAGGGTATCCTAGTATGACTTCGTTTTTTTAGATATATACAAGGTAACAATAAGTTTACCATCAGCGGATATTTCCAACTTCGTCAGATTTCGAAAGGCAGCAAATGTGTGCGATGTACACAAGTTCCCACCACAACGCCTATTCCAAATTGTAGTCAGTGTGACGTCAGCTGAAAATATGCATTGCTTTTAATTTCACAAATTAATTAAGGATAGAATCTAAAAAACCCTGATTAAACATCATCATCATCATTTCAGCCTTTATAAGTCACTCGATCACATCAGCTTTCAAACATTAAAAAAGACGTAAAGTAGGTAAGCTGAAAAAAAAACATCCCCTCAAATGCATGAATGGCTAGAAAATTCGGATCTCTAGCTGTATTATTTGCTCGCATTGTGGTACAAATGCTGCTATCTTTTGATATCTGATTTACTTAGCATTCTGTACTTACAAATGGTCGATGAGACATTGAAGTGGCTGAACTTGTCTACCATCAGACTACGGTGCAAGTAAACGGTCCTATGAGTATCGGCGCTTAAAGTCTTGCAGAAGATACCGGTCACTTGGTCACCAGAAGTCTTGTTGTAGCTGTGGCAAAAATATTTTATAATTAGGAATGAGAAATCATAACTGAGATCGAGTTAAAATAAGTAAAATAAAAATATGAAATACAATCTCTTTTTAATGAATGTCACTTTATTCTTTTCATTCTTCAATTTTTTCACAAATTTTTTTATTCCTTTGTTTCTGTTTACGGTTTTCTTTGTTATATTTTTAATTTCTTTGTCATCGGTTTGTGAGCTACCCTCAAAGTTTCAGCCGGATATATCTAATCGGGAAGTGCTTGAAATTTGAATTGCAGATTTTCGGACAAACAAAACACATAGATACATCGATACATACATACATACATAGATAGGTACAAGTGAAGTTAAATAAAAGCTTTTAAAAATGTATAAATTCCTTTATACTAACATTGTGGACTTATACGGCTAGTCCACAAACTTAGAGCAATAGGACATGGAAAGATCTATACTTGTAATTTAGGATCGAATCCGGAACGAGGTAATCCAGCAGAGGACCAAGTTTAACGACATAAGTGGCAGTGGGCTGGCCATAATTGACGCAGAACCGATAGTCTATAGAGTAATTTTCGAGTGGAGACCAGGAATTGGCAAAAGTTGTGCAGGACGCACACCAGCAATGATGCAATGATACCGTGATACAATGATACAACGACACAATGATACAATTCTTTATTACATTAATATGGTTATGAAGATGTCAAAGTTAAATATAGTAGTCCAACATATTAGCCATTGCTGGCATGCAACATTTTTACAAGCTAATAATATAAATATAAGAGAAAGGATAACACAAAAAAAAACATGCGTTATTACTTAAAAATTAAAATTAAATTACATAGGTACTCCTTCATTAAATATTTAGTAAAAATAAGAATTGAAGTGTCAGCAGAAAAATAAGAAATAAGTAATACAACTTTGAAATATTAACACAGTAGTCAAACTCAGAATGTCAAGCTAGTGTTTAGTGTTTAGGAAATCATTCACAGAATAATGAAATTTATCCACTAGCCATGAATGTAAACTACTTTTAAATTGATAAGCATTCATGTTTTTCATACCTTGTGGTAGGCAATTATAAATTCTAATGCACATACTAAAGAAGTTTTTGCTACATAGATTCGTTTTTATATTACGAACAAAATTAAACTACGATCTGCGCAAGTTTTCTGGCAGCAAATGGATGCGAAGAGCCGAAGATTGGGACAAATGCCGTTTCTTGGGACAGAGCTCTGTCCATCAGTGGACGAATGCAGCCTGATGATGATGATGATGGAATCCTTAAGAACGAATCCTCTATATCCCCACTCTAATTGTTTTACGCTTCAAGTTATCCATGAAATGATCGCATGCAGGAATCTTTTACAAGAGCACCTACCTACTGCCCGAAATGCAATATAGCACCTAGCTACCGTCTGAGGAAGCACTAGAGCACCTAGCTATATCTACCTAGCATTAGATCCTTCTCAGTTACGTTTGACAACTATGTCACCAGTGGCCTTATTACAGAACTTGGTTACAATCGGATTATCACTTTTTTCATAGCAATTTCGACTCTATCGCAAGGCATTAGTGATAGCGATATTGACAGTCCGACTGAAGCCAAGTTCTGTGGTCGGGGCCCTAGTGTCAAGTCATGATACGGTCAAAGATGGTAACATGCCCAGAAAGAGACTTCCTGATTGAGACTGTTGCCGGAACACCCCGAAATGCACTTGGCGAGAGGCTCTCTGTTAGTTACCCGTCATTACGTTCTTATTTACACATCCATACCAATATATAAAAGTGAAACGTTGTCTGTTTATTTGCTTTTTTAGGGAGTTTTAACGCGATAACGGCTCGACGGATTTTGATGAAATTTGGAAATGGAGATAGCTTGAATAAAACATAGGATACTTTTTATACAGGAAAATGGTAAGTTTCCACGGGAAAACTGGAAAATGTTGATTACTCGCTGTAAGGAACGATTGCCATAGAAACGAAATAACAAGTCTGTCGAAAAACAGCAAGAACGTTGGTGCTATACCTACTTTTGCATTGGTTTTTAATATCCTAGAAGAACTAGAATGCTTTTTCTGTAATCCGCGCGGAAAAAGTCACGGGTGAAAGCTAGTAATTTTATAAAGACTAGCTTTTCTAGCCCTGCTAGCTGTGGGTTTGCCCGCGTGGTCATTATTAATCTAAGTGTTATTTCAGGACCAAAACTTTTAGCTATATACTAGCTGTGCGGGCGGCTTCGCACGCGTGGTCATTTCTCCAGGTTAAAAGTACCTACTCTATGTGCTATTCCAAGGCCTAAAATACGTACCAATATACCAACTTTGATCAAAATAATACCTTCAGCTGTCAAAAAGTTTGTTATCGATTGCTCGACTTCTATTAATAGGATTGAGAAACCAAGTAAACCAGTTGTTAAGTCAAACGCTAAGCTTTCTATAACAGTGAAAACCGCATCGCAATCGGTTCAGTAGTGTTTACGTGATGCGCGAACATACAACAAACAGACAGACACCATCTAAAAAAATGACAAATTCTTGTTCAGTAGCTTATTTAAAATCGTTTTTTTTATCACCTTCACAGACTTTCTGTTACTGCATTTATATGGTTGTAAAATTTAAACCAATCTAATGCAGATTTTATTGAAAGCTTTTATTGAGTTTGCTTTGAGTGTTGTGTGGGTCAAATCTTGCAAGCTCGATTAGAACCAATTCCTCTTATCCTGCGGAGTTGAATTTTTGCATGTTGGTTCAGTTCCGATGACAATGCTTTTTTACGGTAAGCATGACCTGAATCGACATCTGAAAGGAACTCTTCCACGGTATTTTTTTTGTACGCATGAAAATGATAGCTGGTTTTAAGGTTTACCATGACATGGTTGCTGCACTTAGGGTTGGGTCCCTCATTAAATGTTTTTTAATTAACTTGATTTATACTTACCAGTATTCAACAATTTTGCATTTGTCTAAGCCATAGATAATCGTGCTCAAGTCAACTACGGTGATATTGAAGGACGGAACGTCGAATCGTATCGGACAAGGCAACGTGAAGGTCTCGGGTGCTTGAGCTTCATCATCTCTGACTGCGCAGTGCCCGTGGAGGCTGATGCGACGCTTGATGCATTTGTAATCCTCCAAGTCGCAGTCACGTTCGCATGTACTCTTTGAGTCTGATGACCGTTTGGGGTTAGCTGAACGAAAAAAAACTCAAAAATTTATTGATAAAATAGCTAAAATTTTGGCGATTGCATGAGGTAGTCTCTGGTGCAGAGTTCGTCTGAGCCGCGGGCCTCTGACATTACTTATCGACTGCTATTAATCAATAAGCAGCTGGGACCGACGGCAATGTACCCTCCGAAGCAAGGAGCGATGGAAATTCTCACACTTAGAAAAGTCTTTGATATAGGCGAGTATCGAACCCGGTGTTGTTGGATTCTAACGCGTATGCGTACCATCTTAATGAGATTGTGAGTTTATTACCTGATCTTCTAGGAAACAATCGTCTATTCCCGATGTCCCCCACTGTTGCATTTTAACCCAACAATGCAACTTTTTTACTGATGTACAACTGTATGTACTTCATACAAGATCGGACCTGTGCTTGATAAAGATTCAAAAGCTGTCCCGGTGTGAAGTGCCACCTAACCTTAGACAAAATACTAAGTTTCTTTGCAGCTACCTTAGCTTTGGATTCAATGTAACACCCAAACTTCAGGTTCTATGTGAGTTTGATACCGAAAAGCTCCAAATGTTTGCCTATTGTTATTGTTACACTACGGATATACGGAGATCGATATAATGTGGATGTTCCACCACAGCTTTCGCCCCTATTGGTCCGATTTTGACAAGGGAGGTCATCTATCGATTCATTAAAATAGACATAATAAAATAGAATAGATTTTTTACTTCATTTTGTAGACCGATTGGTCTGATGGCTAGAGATCCTAGGTACGAATTCAAACGGTCGTGGGTTCTAATCCTGCAAGGTGCAATCATTTGTGTGATGAGCAGAAATATGTGTTTCTGAGTCATGGATGTAATTCTTATCTATGTATGTTTATCCGTTATCTAGTGCTCATAGTACAGGGTATCCTAGTTTGGGGCTAGGTAAATGGTGTGGAAATGACCCGAAAAAAATACACATTTATTGAGTATCATAGGCTATTTTTTTACCTGACTGCGGCGAAGCAAAGGAACGGGGTTGTGTATTTAAACTAAAAACTTGTTCCGATTTTGAAAAGCTAAATATCAATGGATTCGTCTTCATCGCAAGAGTGTTCATCGCAAGAGGCTATATTTTTACCCGAGCGTAGTCGGGTTTTAGTTTTTGAACTTATGTCTTGTAGGTAGAGAAAATATTCATAGGTAGATACTTAATTTTTTAACAAGTTAAAGGAAACTTAAATTATACAAAATAATACAAATTATGAATTCATTTTAATTATTATTTTTACGCGCATTATTAAAGTCGAAACTTTGTGCAGTTGTGTGAAAGTTCATAAAAACTTGAAAGAGGCAATGCGACGCATATCGGGCATTACCTGTACCTAAATAATAAAGTATTATTATAGGTAACAATAATAAAGTAAAATAAACTTACCAGTAACGCAGCAAAGCGCAGCGCTTAGCGCCAATACGAAGAGTTTCACCATCCTTGTCCGAGTCTTCACTTGAACTTAACTATTTTACCATATTTGAGGTAAGTATTTATACTATTCACCATGACGTGCATTTGAAATAATTTAAATAATTCAGTAATTAGTTAATCTTTATTTGTCTACTCTAGGTTCTAATCTCTCTAGGTATTAACCAACTAATTTAAAACTGTGATAAAAGTGAGACACATTGAAAATACTTTACGTATTTTAAAACTGCGATCGCCTATTTTAAAGTTCACGGAATACGAATGGATTCGTTTTGAGAATTTCTACCTATTTTAACGGACTACAAAAAATTAGGGTTATGAGTTTAGCAGCGTATGTACCTAAGTATATACAACCCACACAGAAGCTAAGCAACTGAATCGATTTCATCTTTGGGGTCGATTGTCCGCTTTTCATACTTTTTTTTTAAGTTGAGCGGTTTTATGGGTACTAAAAGCTAATAAAAAAAACAAATTCGTGTGGATAGTCAAATTAGTCAGGGTGCGCTACGCCTCACGATTTTGTTTTATTTTTTAGCTTTTAGTAGGTACATATAAAACAGATTAACTTGAAAAAAAAAACAAGTTTTTAGTTTTTTATTTAGTTATTTCTAAAGTGTCAAGCCTTTTCATTTGATACCCATATTGAGAGTATTGAAAAATGAGTAATCCGCCAATTTCTAGTGGCGGCCATCTTTGATTTAGAATTTTCATGATGTACTGTATTGTACTAGTATTTCTTTAGATTTTTGAAAAAAATATGTAATCCGCTATTTTGTAGCGGCAGCCATCTTGAATTTACAATGATACTGAATATACATAATTGTATTGTCATCAGGACTAAGCGTAAAGCCTGTACCAAATTTCAGATCAATCGGTCAACAGGAAGGGGGTATAATTTCAATTACTAGATTTGACCCAAACAAACAAATAAATAATCAAACAAAAATCAATAACAACAAACAGGTCAAGCTAAATAAAACCATTTAAAACAATTTGGCATCTGTGGTATTTTATAATGTTAAGGAGAAGAAATGAAACTCGTCGAATTCCATCATGATGGGTATCAAATGAAAGATTATATTTGAAAAACCTTTTCTAAAATATATAGCACATTTGTCAACAAAACATGTGTGTGTTCTGTTAGCAAGCTGAAGCAGCAGCAGTGGCCTGGACACATGTCTTGTTTCGAAGAACCAACAACCGTTGGAGTAGACGAGTTCTCGAGTGGAGACCGCGCTTAGGCAAACGTAGTGTAGGACGCCCTGTGGCTAGGTGGAGTACCTGCGAAAAGCTGCTGGCAGAAACTGGACGCAGAGAGCTGAAGACCGAGCTCAGTGGCGTACATTAGGAGAAGCCTACGTCCAGCTGTGGACAATAGGCTGATGATGATGGTAATGATGAATCAACAAAGTACAGTGTAGAACTATATTTTCATTTCAAGAACTCGCACGAGCTCACGAAACTTTTAACATTTTTGTCGTAATCGGGTTTTAGTTAAGCTAAGATTGGTCAAAAATAAATTGTGTTTGAGGTCCTACAGTTACAAAAAATTGACATTTGAAAAGCAATGTTTATCGCCTTTCAATAATACATCATAACAGATGTTATGAAATCGAATCTAATAAGGTGGAGATATATAGTAGCCCCCTTTTGCCCCTTTTTGGGGAAGTACCCTTACAATGAAAAACCCCGACAACATTTTCTAGTTTTCCCATAGAATTTTGCAATTTTTCGGTATTTAAAGTATTCTATGTTTTATTCCAGGATAAAAGCTATCTCTAATTCAAATTTCATCAAAATCCGTCTAGCCGTTAACGCGTGAAAGCTCCCCAAACAAACAAAAAAACAAACAGACAACGCCAATTGTGTGTAATTGTGCCATTGAGGCCTAGTAAAACAAATTTCTCATGATCGTGCTGTTCGCGAGTGCGTCGTAGAATTAGAGACGTTGCTCTGGAGAGCCGGGATTGTGCCCTTCGTGCGTGGTGGGACCACGCGGTGCTGCCGCTGTTCATCTGCACTCCTGCGTGTGCCCGGACTGCGCCCCTACTCGAGGTATGTGCTGCATTTTCCGCCTTTTCTTCCTCTCTTCTTTTTGATTGTACGTTCCATTGTATTAGGATTACGTTCACGTGTGTCGAAGATATAACATAATATATATACGATATACGAGTATGTATAATGGCGCGATCAGTCTCACTGTTGTGTCCCTTATAGAGGCTAGAGCTCTTATTATTATTTTTGGCTTGATATAAACATCGTTAATTGTTATGGATAAACAGTTATGATATCTCTTATAATCGCGAAAATGTTAAGGGTTCCTGCAGCATATGGGTTTGTTTGTTTGTATGTCATATGAGGTAGTGCTGGCCTCTGGTGTCAGAGTTTGTCAGGCCGCCCGAGGGCCTCTGATATAGCTTAACGACTGCTATTAATCAATAACAGCTGGGAGCGACAGCTTAACGTGCCCTCGGAGCGATCGAAAACCGAACATAATTTAGAAAAGTCATTGGTGCGGAGCCTAGGATTGAACCCGGTATCGTTGCATTCTATGTTGCACTATTGAACCATTAGTTAGGCTACCATCGCTTCTGGATATCAGCATATGGGTTGAAACAGTATTATTGCACCATTCGATTGTGTTGGCGATGCGGAAAATAAATTTGAAAGAAAGAAAGAAATAAAAAACATTAATTTGACACACAATTGCAAAACATTACAATAATAATAACAAAAAATAGTAAAAAGTTAAGTGCGGTGCCAAAAAGGCCGCGACTCAGCATAATACTGAGTGTCTATGACACTCAGCGCTGGTATTCTGGCACAACCCTGAGGGGGCGACTTGGAGGGAAAATAATAATTAAAAACAGAGAAAAAATAAATTTACTCAATAATAACAAGACTAATGTAAAATGTAATATATAATATAACCAAAACAGTAAATACAAATTATAAATCTACATATGCGTAATATATAATATCATGTATATCTATAAATAAATATATGTATAATATGTGCAATGTATCAGTAAATAAATATATATTAATTTCAAAATATAATAAGGTAGAAAACAAACGCAAAATCAAACTATTTTTAAAGGAATTAAACTACAAACTAAATTAATAAAAAAAAAACGCTACAGACCATGGGCCTTCCCTGGGCTTGGTGATCGCAGTAGGTGTTGATGCTTACACAGGTGCATGCTGCTGCCCATTTCCTGGTTTCCCTATTCTGGTTCTCACAGCACCCGCAGTATGAATTGAAGGCCTAATGCTGGACTCACCATGTATATAGTTTCGTGTTCTTATTTTTTAGCTTTACCAAGAGTTTATGTACTACGAGTATTAATAATCAAAGTAACATTTGGTACTAGTAATAATCAAAAACTGACTGTCCGTCTCCAAAATCGGAGCACGAATTCTATCGAATTGTAAAATGGGGTGAGACAGGGAGACGTTATTTATCCGAACTGTTCACCTCTGCATTGGAAGATATATTCAAGCTTCTGAACTGGAACAGATGTGGTGTTAACTTCAATGGCAAATGCATCACTTACATTCATTTTGCTGATGATAGTCATCATGCAGAAACCCTGGAAGACCTAAGCACAATGCTCAGTGACCTCAAAATTGTTTCCCAACAGGTACCCACCTTAAAATGAACATGGGTAAGACGAACATCATGTCAAATGCCCATGTCGCACCCATGCCGGTTTATGTTGGGAACGATATTATCGAAGCTGTTGATCACTATGTCTACTTAGTCAGACGATCCAACTGTGTAGATTCAACTTCGACAAAGAGGTCAACCGATGAATCCAACTCGGATGGGAAGCGTTTCGGAAATTACGCCATATCTTCTCGTCGCAGATACCGCAGAGCCTCGAGAGAAAAGTTTATAATCAGTGCGTGTTGCCAGTGATGATACACGGTACTGAGACGTGGTCGCTAACTATTTGGTCTCATACACAAACTCAAAGTCACGCAGCGTGCAATGAAGAGAGCTTAGCTTGGTGTTTCACTACGTGACAGAATGAAATGAGGAAATCCGTAGAAGAACCAAGGTTACCGACATAGCTCTCAGAGTTTGCAAGTTGAAGTGGCAATGGACAGGCCATATAGTTTGCAAAACCGACAACCGGTGGGGAATAAAGGTTCTCGAATGGTGACCACGAACAAGCAAGCGAAGTGTAGGGAGACCCCCACACGATGGACCGACGACATTGTACCCTTCGCAGGAAGTTGGTTGATGAAGGTGGCACAAGATCGTTCTTCATAGCGCTCTTTGGGGGAGCCCTATGTTCAGCAATGGACTTCTAAAGGCCGACATAATGATGATAAAAACAAATTTCTTCCCCTTTCATAGATAACACCTAGAAATCTAGATAAAGAGAAGGTTCATTTCATACACACAAACACATACATACACACATACACACACACACACACACACACACACACACGAGATAATCTAAGCAACACTTTATCTGTAATTAACTATTAAGTAGCATTTAAAAACAAAATAAACAAAATAAAATGTTTTCAAATAATTATGTGTGTGTTTTCTAACTGGTAATGACAATAAAGTGTTTCGTATCGTATCGTATAGTAAATCACATAAAATAAGTCTTATTTATTGTTTATACAGTAACTTAAAATAAAAATTAATTCTTTATCAAGTACAATCTTTAAAAAAAATAGACTAAGACGATTCCTAATCAAATCAAAGTAGAAATGGTGCAAATGTATTTTTAAGGTCCTCTGTCAAGTTGTAAAGGGACCGTGATAATAAATATGCACCATTTCCACTATTTTATTTAACACTAGCTGTACCCGCGGCTTCGCACGCGTGTTCTTTTCTTTAGGTTCATAGTACCATAATGTGCTATTCCAGGACCAATATACCAACATTTGAACAAAATTTCTTCAGCCGTCAAAATACTTTATCAATTGCTCGGCTTCTAACTCACCGGATTGAGATACCAATTACACCAGATTTAAATCAAATCCTAAGCTATCTAACAATGAAAACCGTAATCGGTTCAGTAGTTTTTACGTGATGCGTGAACAAACAAACATACAGACAAACAGAAAGAAAAGGTTAACAAAAAAATATGTTCAATACCTTTTTTAAGCACCCAAGAGTATTTTTTCATTTGTATTCATTTAGTAGTTTGGGTGCGATGCGCGGTCAAGATACGGACAAACAGACAGACAAAATTAAAAAGTAAAACAGTTTGCCTTCAGTATCGAATATAGAGAACCATCCAAAAAATAAATTTATTACTTAATTATTAACATAACTTTGGACCCATATCCCGCAGAAACCCTTTACTTCTTCGGGATAAAACGTGTCCTCAATTTTAACCCATCATATAACTTAAGACAGTGCCAAGTTGCATCAAAACCTGTTCATTACTTCCAGCGTCGTACGTGTTCTTTTAAATAAGTTTCAACCCCTAAATAATAACCCATAATTTTTTCGATATGTAAAGTATCCTATGTCCTACCTCGTAGTACGACCTCAAATCATATCAAGTTTCTTTTGAATTCATCCAGTAGTTCCGACAGCGTGATGCGCGACTAAGATACAGACTGACAGACATACAGACAAAAATGAAAAAACATACAGTTTAGGCTTCATAATTGAATATAGAGTTATTTCCAAAAAAAAACAATATATCTTTAATGTACAGAATTTGGCCATATCCCACAGGAACCCTTTATTTTTTCGGGACAAAATGTATCTATAATTTTTACCTATCTTATAAACTATGTCTGTGCCAAGTTGCATCAACATCCGTCCAATAGTTTCTGCCTGCTAAGTATTCTTTTAAATAATTTTCCACCCCTATCCTACAGGAACACTTAATTTTTTCGGGATGAAAAGTATCCAATGTCCTCGAAGTTTGAACTCAAATCATACCAAATTTCATTTGAATTAATTAAGTATTTTCGGCGTGGTGCGCTGCCAAGGTACAGACAGACAGACAAATATTTAAAAAAAAAAACCAATGTTGGCTTTAGTATTGAATATAGTAGCTTTTGTATTGCCTCCAAAATAAATTACATAATATCTTCAATTTACAGAATTTTGGACAGTATCCCGAAGGAACACTTTATTTTTTGGGACAAAAAGTATCCTAAATTTTTACCCATTATATAAACTATGACTGTGCCAAGTCTCAACAAAATCTGTCGAGTAGTATCAGCGTGATACGTGTTCTTTTAAATAACTTTCAACGCCTATACTGGATGGTAAGTATCCTATGTCCTACCTGAAAGTATGAACTCAAATCATACCAAATTTCATTTGAATTCATTGACTATTTTCGGCGTGATGCACTTCCAAGGTACAGACAGACAGACGGACAGACAGACGGACGGACAAAAATTAAAAATATACAGTTTTGGCTTTAGTATAGAATATAGAACGGCCCCCAAAAAAAATATTATAAAATATCTTTAATTTACAGAATTTGGGACATAATCCCGCAGGAACTCTTTTTTTTTTTTTGGATAATAAGTATTCTCAATTTTAACCCATCATATAAACTATGACTGTACCAAATTGTATCAAAATTCATCACGTAGTTTCAGTCTTTTTTGAAATAACTTTCAACCTGGGAACCCTTTCATTTTTCGGGATGAAAAGTAGCCTATGTCCTACCTCGTAGTATGAACTCAAATCATACCAAGTTTCATTTAAATTCATTTAGTAGTTTCGGCGTGATGCCTAGCCAAGATACAGACAGACAGACAGACAGACCGACAGACAGGCAAAAATGAAAAAAAATTATAGTTTTGGCTTCAGTATCAAATCTAGAGTAAGGTCCAAAAAAAATTTTTCAAAATATCGTCAATGTACAGAATTGGACCCGTTACAGTTTTATTATAAGTATATAGATTTTGTGACCCTAGTCAAGTTTTTACTTTGACAGTAAAAACTAACTAGGGTTACAAAATCTATACTTGTAATCAAATTTTAACAGATCCAATTCTGTACATTGAAGATATGTAGTAAATTTGTTTTGGAGACTATTTTATATTTTATACTGAAGCCAAAACTGTATTTTTTTCATTTTTGCCTGTCTGTCTGTCTGTCTGCCTGTCTGTCTGTCTGTCTGTCTGTATCTTGCCTAGGCATCACGCCGAAACTACTGAATGAATTCAAATGAAACTTGGCATAATTTGAGTTCATACTACGAGGTAGGACATAGGCTACTTTTCATCCCGAAAAGCCTAAAATCCATCCTGTAGTAACAGCGTGATACGTGTTCTTTCAAATAACTTTTAACCCCTATCCTGCGAAAACCCATTAATTTTTCTAGATGAAAAGTATTCTATGTCCAACCTCAAAGTTTGAACTCAAATCATACCAAGTTTCATTTGAATTCATTGAGTAGTTTCGGCATGACGCGCTGCCAAGATACAGGCAGACAGACAGACAGTCAAAAATGAAAAATAAACAGTTTTGATATAAAAACAAACTACAAAAAATAATTACATAATATCTTCAATGTACAGAATTTGGACCCCTATTCCGCCGGAACGATTTATATTTTCGGGATAAAAAGTAGCTTTAATTTTCATCATCATATAAACTATGACTATGCCAACTTGCATCAAAATCCGTCCAGTAGTTTCAACGTGATACGTGTTCTTTTAAATACCTTTCCACCCCTATCCTGCGAGAACTCTTCAATTTTTTGGGATGAAAAGTATCCACTGTCCTTCCTACCTCGAAGTATGAACTCAAATCATACAAAGTTTCATTTGAGTTTGTTGAGTAGTTTCGGCGTGACGCTATGCCAACGTACAGACAGACGGACAGACAGAACGACAGAAAAAAAAGAAAAAGAAAACAGTTATAGCTTCAGTACCGAATATAAAACAGACTCCAATTTTTTTTTACTAAATTTCTTTAATATACAGAATTTGGACCAATATCCCACAGGGACTCTTTATATTTTCGGGATAAAAAGTATCTATAATTTTCAATCACAATGTTATTGTACAATGTTACAATAACATTGTATTGACATTAGAGCTGCTACTACACGTATGTGCAAGTTCAGCTTGAAGGGACGTTAAGTGGTTCAAAATTTAACTCGCGAGATTTGATCGAAACTCACATGGATGTTATACTTTATCTAACATAATCATCATCAGCCTATGTTTGTCCAGCAGTGGACATAGGCCTCTCCTAATGCACGTCAATGATCCTTTTCTTCAGCTCTCCTCATCCATTCTCTTTCAACCGCTTTTCGTAGGTCGTCACTCCAACTTACCACAGGGCGTCCTACACAACGTTTGCCTAAATGTGGTCTCTAATCGAGAAATTGTCTACAAAATCGGAATGATCTTAGGGAAATGTGACCAACCCACTGCCACTTTAGTTTGGTCATCCATAAAGCTATGTCGGTTACCTTGGTTCTCTGACGGATATCTTCATAACGAATCTTTTCCTTAGATAAACTCCAAGCGACAGAATAACAGAACAGAGTAACAGAAAAATGCAGCTGGGTTAGGCAACATTCAGCATTCCTTTCCAATCCAAAGGCATATGTGAACATTTTCGGAGATATAACATACCCTTGTCTCACTCTCCTGAGTAGTTTGATAAGTTAATACTGATGGTTTTGTACTTGAACACTCACAATCGAGGCGGCATGCAAAAATATCAGCACTTTGATGTATCACTTGATGTCAGTCCACTTGATAACGATGCAAGGACTCCAGAATCACCCAGGTTTCTACAGAGTCCAAGGACTCTGTAGAAACCTCTCTGTGTAAACCTGGGTGATGTATGAAAAGGCCTTGGCCTTTTCATAGTCCGCAAAAGTAAGACACGGGGGCTGGTTTATACTCTTCAGACTTCATTCTGTATGACCTGTCCCTTTGTATGTATGTGGTCTATGGTGCTAAATCCTTCGCGAAAACTGGCCTGTTTAGGAGGCTGGAATTCGTCAAGTCTACTTGCGAGACGATTTGAGATGACCTTCGAAAACAATTTATATACGTGGCTCAAGAGTGAAATAGGTTGGTAGTTATTGATTGTTTGTTTGTTTGTTTGTCATATGAGGTAGTGCTGGGCTCTGGTGTCAGAGTTTGTCAGGCCGCCCGAAAGCCTCTGACATGGTTTAACCATTGCTATTACTTATGCTCCATGCCTCTGGAGTTCTCCTACTGTTAAGATCGTTTCTATATAACCCGTGAAGCTCTCAAAGCATGGGCTATCCCCGTGCTGTCAAGAGCTTCGAAGTTATTCCGTCCATTCTAGGGGCCTTTCCATTCTTAAGTTGTTTGAGCGCCATCTCAATCTCGTCTAGGCTGACGTCGGGCAGTTCGTTAGTGTAGTGGCGAATCAGTATTGCGCGGGAATCTTCTGTGCTGGGTTCGGAGTCTTAAAACATGCGCGTCGTACAATCGGCCATAGAAAACTTCGATCTCAGAAAGGATATCTTTGTGCGATTATTGTTCTTGAGCTTCGTCAGATAGGATCTACTCAATTGCTGGGCGAAGACTTTTGACTCCCGATTTTGCTCAATTACCTTTTCTATCTGGCGAGTATTTGAGCATAAGAGGTCACGATTCACCAGCTTACTGTTTTTTTTATTGAGATCGAAGGGATTTATAAATTTTATCTAACATTCTAAGTTAAATCTTATACTAATAAGTAAAATAATATCTATTATATACCATTCATAACAATGCTTACTCAAACTTGGCAAAGTTGATGGTTTAACTGTCTGTTTATACTTGTTTGTTGTCATTAAAATGACCATACCTAAAAGTGCCCACTTATCCCTAAAACTGAACGAAACTTTCTCCAAATCTAAAATATTTTCTATACTGTCATTTTTTTGTTTAATATATCAGTAACTAGATTTTTCTCGCAACGTCATCCGTGTGGACTACATGTTAAGACTGGTCATATTGAAATCCGTAGATTGAAACATTAACTACTAAACAACAAAACCCATTTAGATTTGTTTTGTAGGAAACAACCCCGTACGAAAACAAGAACCATGCGATGAAGACAAATCGATTGATACCTCGCTTGGCAAAATCGGACCAAGTTTCAAGTTTGAAAATTCTTCATTCTTCGTGTTATTTGCCGAAATCAGGTAAAAATAGCACATTACACTCTGTAAATGAAGACAAATCAATTGACAGCTCGCTGGTCAAAATCGGAAGAAGTTTATAGTTCGAATAAAAATCCCTTCCTTTGATTCACCGTAGTCAGGTAAAAAAAACTATGGCACTCATTACCTGTAGACGAATCGATTGATATCTTGCTTGTCAAAATATTACCAATAGGGGCGACGCTGTGGTGGAACATCCATAATAACTTACATAAAAACATACATACATTACAAACATACATACTACATCCATCCATACATACATACATACAATGTTAAACCCATTGCCCTTTCCTTGCTTCACCGTACTCGGGTAAAAAGAAACAACTATATACCAATAAGACATCAAACTCTTTACATTTTATTAAATTTGTTAAAGATTAGCACATTATAAGCATTACAGTACATATATTAGTCCTATACTGTTTTGTAAGGGGCATGTACACTGAACGTGCTTATCGACAAACTACTTTGTGCACAGGTTAAGTACTACATAGATAACCATGCTGACGATTATATAAACAAAAAGCTTATTCATTTATTTTTATTCTCAATCAAACCAGTGTCATGTTAAAATGTGGTCCAGCTATCTTATTTGTATTTTAATTAGTGTCTGTATTTGTTTAACTTTCGGAAAAAATGAAAACGAAGAATATGTTGATCAAACAAGCGAAAATAGTCTTCAAGAAATATTAATTCAATTAGAGAAAATGAAGGCACTATTTTCTATTTCCAAAACAGAAACAAATCGAAAGCTAGATTCAATAGAACTAATGATTCCAGAATTGGAAGCAAACATGAACCGAAAATTGTTTAGTTTGAGAAATACTATTCACGACAAACTAGAAGAATATATTGATGGAAAATTAAACAATTTAGAAAAAAACCTTCATGAAAAGATAAAACAATATATGAACTGCAATTCGGACATTGTAGATAATAAATCAGTTGATAAATTTACTGAAAATATAAACTTCAAATTGAATGTTATAGCCAAAAACATTTCACAGCAATTAGAGAAAAATAATTGCAAATCAGAAGAATTTTTGGAAATAAATACGGACACTAAAAACCTTGAAAATGATATGAAATTAGAAGACATAGACAAGAAAATTTCTATGAAAATTGAAGAGAATTTCAACATGAAATTAAATTCTTTTGCCAATAATATTTCAAATAAATTTGTTAATAATTTCATCTGCACATCAGATGGTTCTAGGAAGATAACTGACTTAGAAAATAATATCAGTCGAAAATTAGAAGTCTTAATTAACAAAATACCAACTAATTTGGAGGACAACATTAACTTAAAATTGTATGATTTGACTACAAACATTTCGAAGGAATTGGCAATAAACAACAACTTTATATTACATGCTATAAACAACGTGACTGGCTACGTAGAGAGTAAAAATCATGAATTGGATGGAAATGAAAGTAGAACATTAAACACATCGGCATCACCTGTGGAGGAGATACCTGTCGAAACCAGTAAGTTAAATCAAACTCATTAATAATGACCATAAAATAATTAATTTCTTATTGTACAGCATCTATAAATAATCTATAGTACCTATAATACCTCTTTTACAATCTGTTTCAAAGAAACCTAGTTTTTTTTTAACAGGGAACACATGTAATAATAAAGAAAAGAATTACAGCTTATGAACTTTACCCACCTTTATCTCTGAAGTGAAAATGGGTTATGTTGTGTTCTTAAGGCTGATAAATGTATCCATGGTCATATGTACACATATGTACAATAATATACTGTGTCTAGGTATAAGGATCACGTTTTCATCAAAATGACAATTTGTGAAATTTTGTGATTTATCAGCTTTTTCAAACTACTGGTCCAATTTCAGACAACAAAATACAAATAATAACCAACTATTAGCATTTTACTAAAATTCTTACAGTATGTAGTTTTAAAACGTTTTGAAACTAACGTAATACGTTTGAATCCATACCAATACATAAAAGTGAAACATTATCTGTTTGTTTGTTTGGGGAGTTTTAACTTGATAACGGCTAGACGGATTTTGATGAAATTTGAAATGGGCTTAAGCCCTGGAATAAAACATAGGATACTTTTCATCATTATCATCATCATACTTCACTTTTAAACGGCTTAACAGATTTTGATGAAATTTGGAATGGAGATAGCATATACCCTGGAATAACACATAAAGTACTTTTCATCATCATACTACTACACTCTCAAACAGCGTAACGGAATTTGATGAAATTTGGAATGGAGATAACTTATGTCCTGGAATAACTCATGGGATATTTTTCATCATCATCATCATCCCAAATGCGGGTGAAACCGCAGGGCGCAGCTAGTTTAGATTGCTAAAAATAAATCTTCCTCAGTTATGGCTATCTTAGCTGCTTTAAAAAACTCACCTGGGCTTCGCTGTGACTAATCATGCACTTAACTCGTCGAGTGACGATTTAAGCGCCTTGTGTAAGAGGCAAATATATTTATTTACCTCTTACACAAGGCGCTTAAACTGTCTTGACTGTCACAAAATCTCTGAAACTATAATACTTATAGACACATACAAAAATAAAATTTGACACGCATGTTCGTCTTAGCTTCCACATGTCCGCTAAGAAAGTTAAGCCCCTAAAGGTATATGTCGCCAATGGATACATTAGCCTTAGGAGTTTCTTCCTAGTGGCATTACTTCCGTACAGCTACCTGTGCCTCCAAGAATGTTGGTTGATGGTTAGTTGGCATTCAATATTAGTTTAATTGTATGGAACAGACTCACCAAATTCACCGCAGTTCTCTGCTCGACCCTCATCACACTCAGTAGGAGTCTCACACCTGCCTTCTCTTCCGTATGTATTATGTGTGGCGCTAAAGTTATTTCTCCTTGGTACCTTCGTTAGTTCCTTCACTTTCTATTGATGGCACTTACACTGCACATACTATCATATTTCACTAGTTTACACTTTGAAGTGTAGCAAGCAAGAAATCAAAGGTAAAAACATCATGTATTTCCATTTGTGAAAGTATAAGGAACTAGGCCTGCAGTTCAATCGTGAAGTATTTAAGTACTACAGAAGCCACATAAAGGAAAGGAATAATTATAGATGAAGCATATCAAGTGCATCGGTAACAATATTAGGCGTGATCCCACACAATTTTGGAAGCATGTCAGAGAGAGGCGAAAGAGTAGGAGTCTGCTGAATGAGTATACGCTCGATGACAAAAAAGTGGTTGGTCAAGAGGCAGCTTCAGCGTTTGCCGAATACTTCAGCTATGTCTTTCTCAGCAATGTCCCTGTGCTTGACGCGGAGGCGGTGGCAGTGCGGAGCTCCAGCTTTGCTGGGGACTCGCGCCTCTTTACTTTAGACAGTGTCACTGTGGCAGATGTCCGCCGTGCTGTCCGTCGCTTAAAAGCAGTCTCAGCTGCTGGTCCGGATGCTATACCACCATATTTGGTGAAAGATTGTTCATCTGCGTTGGAGGTGCCGCTTTTGCATCTCTATAATCTTTCCCTCAGAACTTCTTGCTATCCAGATAAGTGGAAATTGTCGAAGGTTACTCCTGTACCTAAAATTCGGTCATCGACAGATGTAACAACCCACAGGCCTATTGCTGTTCTGGCCGTATTTGCTAAATTATTTGAGTCTGTAATAAATTTCTACCTTACTCGCCAATTTGACTCCACTTATGACAATTCGCAGCATGGTTTTCGTGTTGCTCGCTCTGTAAACACGAACCTAATCACCTTCGTAGATTCGGTAGCCAAAGATATGGATGCTGGGCAGCAGATTGACGCCATATTCCTTGATTTCAGACGGGCATTCGATGTAGTCGATAATGACCTCCTTTTGGTCAAGCTGTCAACTTTAGGAGCCTCCCATAAACTATTGAGATTCTTTGCTGACTACTTAAGCGAGCGGCGGCAATATGTACAGCTGAAAAGTTACAGATCTAACGAATTCTTCACTAGATCGGGGGTAAGTCAGGGTAGTACTCTTGGGTCTACGCTCTTCCTTGCTATGATCAATGATCTTCCATCAGTTCTCAGCACAACTCAGTGTTAATGTTTGCAGACGATTTAAAAATCTATCAGCCTGTGAGTGAACTTGCCGACTGTATGGAGCTTCAGAGCTTCAGCAAGATCTTGAGTCGTTGGATGAGTGGAGTCGGTCGAACAGACTTACGTTTAACGTCTCCAAGTGCAAGGTTGTCTCGTTCTCTAGATCTCAAACGGCTTTGACCTTACAATACGCATTGGAGGGGTCTGCATTGGAGAGGGTGTTTTCTATCCGAGACCTTGGACTAATTCTGGATAATCGACTTGATTTCCGTGAGCATGTCATTACCATTTGTAAAGAGGCAAACAAAGTATTAGGATTTATAATGAGAACAGCTTCTCAATTCCAAGATATATGGGTTGCAATAATGCTCTTTAACGCGTTCGTCCGCAGTAAGTTGGAGTTTGGTGCGATAGTCTGGGATCCGAGTGAGGCTAAGTATATTTTGATGGTAGAGAGGCTTCAGCGCAAATTCGCCAGGTACGTCTATAAACGTATGTACGGATATTACCCGTACCTTTTCCTTTCCCTATTCGTCACAGGAATGATTGGAGCAGATACATTGGAGTATAGGCGTAAATTTCTTCTAGTCATTCACTACTGCCAAATACTGCGCAACAAGGTCAATAATCCGACTGTGCTCGGTACTGTTGGTTTATATGTCCCAAACAACTTCGTTCGCTCCGGCAGCCATCGCCGTCATCAGCTGTTCTCATATCCTGCTGTACGAACTGCGCACGCACGCAATGCGCCTACGCATAGACTATTGTCAATTTTAAATGTTTTTACGCACGAGTTCCAAGATATCGATATTTTTAATGACAATTTGAGATCAATTGTTAACAATTTGAATTTATTTTTAACGAATTACTTAAGATAGTTAGCGTGTTGGTCAATACTGTAAGCTTGCTATTTTTAACTTGATGAATAAATAAATAAATGTATAAGGTAAAACACCGATGGGATGGCAACTATTACTGTGCGTCGGTGCACAATTGAATGAATTGAATCTTATCTTCAGAGTAGAAAACAGTGTGTGGAAATAATATCAATGGATAGTAGAAATATGATTGAGAATAGCAAATCAGATTATAGAATAAATTTGTATGGCGTACCCCAGGGCAGTGTGTTGGGCCCGTTGTTGTTTTTATTATATATACATAGCTAGCATAATTTCATAAAATTCCGTATTGTTTGCTGATGACATTTCAATTATAGTAACATCTAACAAAAATGACAACTTTATTAATAATGACAGGCTTGACATTTACAATACAATTAATTCCGTAGTTCGATGGCGTGACATCTTTCAAAAACTCATCATATCAATTTTAATAATATTAATATTGAGGTAAATTATAATGGACATAATATTGAAGGACCACATAAGGTATCATTTTTGGGTTTAATCTTGGATAAAGAATTACATTGGAAACCACAGATAGATTATGTATGAAAAAAAAAACAGCTACGTGTATGTATTAAAACGTTTGCGGAAAACTTCAAATAAAGAGACTGCTCTATTAGCATACCAAGGTTATAGTTCAAGGTTGGTTCACTCCTAAGATATGGATTGATTATTTGGGGTCGTAGTACTGAATTTGCACGAGCTTTCATCGCCCAAAAAAAATGTATTCGAGCTGTTTGTGGAGCAGCACCATTGGACTCATGTCGGCCATTTTTCAAAGAACTGAAAATACTACCACTGCCATGTCAATATATTTACGACATATCATGTTTTCTTAGACAACACAGCTATATTTATACGAATGCGAGTGACGTTTTTCCACGAAACACAAGGAACAGAGATAGATTGGTTGATAATTATGCCCACAGAACCGCACTATACAATAAAAGCAGTTACTCGATGTCTGTAAAAATGTATAATAGATTACCGTAGCACATAAAGGTACTGCCTTTTGATAAATTTAAATATGAATTAAGAGCCTGGTTGCTGAATCACAATTTTTTAATGACTACTTAGATTCTCATTAGGCTTATTATTATTGTCATTGTAAATGTAATTGCTATTTTTATCGCATGATGCATGTACCTATCAAATTATAATTTAAGTTACAATTTTTGAATGCCATTTAATTGGCGAAATGTGTCAGGTCTTTTCACTGTAAAACATCAATTTATATTAACTCACATTTGGAGCAAATAAAATATATTCTATTCTATTCTATTCTATTCAAAGCTCGCCTTAATTCGATCAATGCATGGTTGTTAATCCATACCAATATACAATAGTGAAACGTTGTCTGTTCGTTTGTTGGATTGTATGTTTGTTTGGGGAGCTTTCACGCAATAACAGTTGGATGGATTTAGATGAAATCTGAAATGGAGATAGCTTATACCCTGGAATAAAACATAGGATACTTTTTATCCCGGAAATCTGAAAGATTTCACGGGAAAACTGGGAAATGTTGGTTACTCACTGTAAAAAACGGTTGCCATGAAAACGAAATAACAAGTCTGTCAAAAAATATCACGAGCTTTGCTTTACCTACATTTTCATTGGTTTTTAATATCCTAGAAGAATATAAGATGCTTTTTTTGCGATAAAATGTAGTCCGCGCGGACGAAGTTGCGGGCGGGAAAGCTAGTGAATGTATAATAACACTCTATGGTTATTTTCCCAAGGTTTACTTTGTATTTAAACTGGGTATTTACCCAGTCACTACACAGTTGTACTCTACTCCTAATTCTAATTATTCCAACCTGGTTTAATAGATCACATTCTTAACACGACCTTCACAGTGACAGTGTGTATTATCACTATTAGTTTAAGTTTTGCAAATGTTTGTTGTTGTTGTAATTTGAATTTTGCAACTAATTACTAGTAATTTAATCAATGTTTAAAGCGTAATTTTGTTTCCAGAGTTACCTTGTAAGGAGGATGCACTTGGCACTATAGACCTCAACACTCCGCAATACTCAATAGACAATGCCACGTTCAACCACGTCGAGTCGAAGAAAGATTCCAATGGACACCTATCGAAGTTTTTGATACATATTGCTATAAAAGCGGAAACAAACGTGCTTATTTGGCTGATGAATAAAATAACTTTCTCGGACTCGGATATTCGATATTCCATAAGTAAGTAGTAATGAATAAGTATTAGTGCTGAAGAAATATATTATTAGATGAATTTATTTGGGAAATCATTGAATAGAAGTTATTATTTGTGACTTAGTTAGGCCCCGCTGTTTTACCCACATGGTAATAATGGATGGTGATAGTGATAAAAAGTATGTATGTGTTAGTCCAGTACCTAAATGATCTATTACCAAATCTCATCGAACTCTGTTCAGCGGTCAGCATGAAAAACACACCCACTTATAAGCTTTTGCATTGATGTATTCTATACTTATAATGGCCAGACGAAGCGACGCGTTAGGTGGATTAAGGAGGTGACTGAGTGGAGGCTGAAACAGGAGAAGCGTTGGTCGACCGACAGCGACATGAGCCGGCGGGTCGAGCCTGGATCCAATTGGCATAGGACCGAGGCGAATGGCATGGTCAATGAGAGACCTATTCCCTTATATAATATAGCAGTGAGTGACGAAAGTATGAACATATAAGACACAAGACTGTACAAATAATTAAAATATAATAGCCTCGAGGACTTAAAATGAGCTACAGAACATGAATACAACATTTTTTGAAATCATGTCTGACTTCTGTTTGTCTAAATGGATGTTTGTTCGCACATTACTTTAAACTACTGAGATTGTAAAGCGGGATTTACTGTTTGATAGCTTAGGTTTTGATTTAAAATCTGGTGCACTTCATACTATCTAAATCCGATGAGTAGAAGCCGACAAACTCTTTATGACAGCTGAAGGTATTTTGGTCTAAGCTAGTATATTAGGTCCTAGAATAACACAAGAAATACTCACGCGGGAAATGCCGCGCTCAGCTATTACCTAGTATATTATGTGTGATTATTTTCAACAGCGGTTGGAAGTGACAGTAACCAATATACGGGATTGTACTATAACAGGTACAATGGGCCACGTGTTCAACATATTCACACGCCCAACATACTTCTCTCTTCTGATTTCAAGACCTTTTATATTAAAATAGATGATGGTAAGTTGCACTAATAATACTTTCCTACCTATATTTAAAAATAAAGTGTTATATTAAAATTGATGATGGTAAGTTGCACTTATAAATACTTATCTACCTATATTCTTATCATTGTTGGAAGATAACTATATGACTTGGCTCTAGGTAAGAGGACGGGATATATAAAGAATAAAGAAGTAAAGTGTGAGTTGAGTGCCCCCCTGGTAGTCCCCCCCCCTGCGGAGACGCCTAGTTTATGGGATATTTCAGTTTTAATTTTATAAAAAAAACACCTGTTTGGTCACAAGATTTGGGTTTGCCTGCCCCCTGTTATTCCACTCTCCCCCGCGGAGACGCTTAGTTTATGAGATACTATACGTTGACTACAGTTTATCACAAAAAAGACATCCTATGTTCTTCTAGGATATTGAAAAATGCGAAAGTAGGTATAGCAACAATTCTCTTGATGTTTTTTGACATTCTATAGCATTCGTTTTTTAAAGCGAGTAATCATAATTTTTCAAGTTTTCCAGTTTTCCCGAAACTAACAATTTTTCGGGATAAAAATTATCCTATGTTTTATTCCAAGGTATAAGGTAACTCCATTCCAAATTTCATCAAAATCCGTCCAGCCGTTATCGCGTGAAAGCTCCCCAAACAAGCAACTAAACAAACAAACATACTACGTTTCACTTTTATATATTGGTATGGATTTATATTTTAAGTTAATTCAAATAAATTAACTTTGGTGTGGTCACTGTTCTAACCTAACCTAGTCTTTGGGGCCATACAGCGGGAAAACACACTTTACTACCTTTAATAATCTTATTTACGGTTTTTAAACACTTTTCGACTATAATCTTAGTCAAATTCCACATACCAAGCCATCAACCGTATACAAACGTCTCTTGACATAAGGCTCGTCAGGTTCAAAGACGGCTTCCCCTTCCCGGCTGGTAGACGGTGGCGTCGGTTCGTCAATGGCAAAAGGCTCGACGGTTTCAAAACGGCTTCCCCTTCCCGGCTGGTAGACAGCGGCGTCGCGTTTATTCGTCAATGACATAAGACTTGTCGGGTTCAAAGACGGCTTCCCCTTCCCGGCTGGTAGACAGCGGCGTCGCGTCGATTCGTCAATGACATAAGGCTTGACGGGTTCAAAGACGGCTTCCCTTTCCAGGTTGGTAGACCGTGGCGTCGGTTCGTCAATGTCATAAGGCTCGGCGGGTTCAATAACGGCTTTCCCTTCCCGGCTGGTAGACGTCGGCGTCTGTTTGTCAATTACATAAAGCTGGACGGGTTCAATGACGGTTCCAAAAACGGCTTCCCCTTCTCGGCTGGTAGACAGCGGCCGGTTCATCAATGACATAAGGCTCGTCAGGTTCACAGACGGCTTCCCCTTCCCGGCTGGCAGAAAGTGGCGTCGGTTCGTCAATGACATAAGGCTCGTCGGTTTAAATACAATCAATCCGAGTAAGATCAGAGTACAGTAAACAAGCCAAGGTAAAAAAGAGCAGAATCAAGTCAAAAAACACAGCCAAAGATTGAGCAAAATCAAGTCGGAAAACACAGCCAAAACCGTCAAAAAAACCCACAAAAACACAAAGAAAGCACATTCACGTTATGACGATGTCATTCTTTTTCATGAACATTACTTTAACCTTTTTCTAAGTCTATCACTGTATTGTCAACAAATATTCTTAATTTAAATATTGACCTGTCCTTTCTTACATTGACATTAGATAGGATATAACTCGTTTTTTTTTACGAATCAATAATATGTTAAAAAAGTGTAATAAGTTTATTGTGTACATCTGGATTCCTTTAAATATAATGATAGTATTACCGTTCGTAGTTGTTTTGATCCGTTTTGTTAAAGAACGAAACGTCTGTGATAATAGCAATAGTAGAGCCCCAAGGGTACACTCTGAAAGATATTACATTAGAGAAGTCTGAATGGCCTTCAAGCTACTTCAGCTGCGGGCCTATTATCTTCTATGAGAGGGAAATCTACTATTCAAAGCCAAAAGGATGGCTCGCACCACGAAGTTTCCTAATTGTTCCTGAACTATATTAGTGTCGCCTCGAGTGCCTGGGTAAAGGCATCCATATATTTTTCTGCTACGCTACCTCCTTCCTCCGTGTACCAGTAACTTTATTTTTGTGTGCTTGGAGTCCCTTTGAGCTGGTATACACCCTCGAGGGACCTCCGGTCACAACGTTACGCCAAGGAAAACGGAATGAGCAGTATTTAAATGTGAGTGACATTGGCCATCAAACTGGCGTTTACGTTCCATTTCACGATACAAAATAGTAAATTAGTCAAATGCTCCTGCAAATTGCGTTTTATTCCACGTACACTAAAATACGATTCAAAAATAACTACGTGTCTCTGCGGGAAGGGAGGGGCAGCCTCCTTTCCCACCCCTCCACCCTCCAAAACTTCTGCCCCTCGATTCTATAGCCGAAATATTTGTTTTTCGTAGTTTGGGTTGTAATGGATAAACTAAAAAAAAAAACTTATAGAAAGCTACATTATCAGTGAGTAACAAATGCAATACTTTATTATTCAAAAACATTAGAGTTCCGTACAAAAACTGCAATTATGTAACCCAAGGTACATAACAAAAAAAAACAATACTTACGGAATGACATGTTGTCGTGAAAAAGAAATAATAACAAACAGTCAAGTAAGTGAGTAATAATGCAGTTGTCTATGGTCAAAAAGATGAACTCTTACTGTCATGTTACTTATTTAGAAGTCATGACTGGTATAAAAAATGCTAAAAGTAAGAAAAAAGCGACGGTGTGACTGTGAGCGCTACCATTGCGAAAGCCGGGGCGAGTCACTAGTATAACATAATATCGAAGCTGATTATTTGGTTTGCTTAGTCATTTGAAGTAGAGCTAGCCTCTAGTGTCAGAGTTTGTGAAGCCGCCCGAGGGCCTCTGACATTTGAAGTAGAGCAGCCTCTAGTGTCAGAGTTTATGAAGTCGCCCGAGGGCCTCTGACATTTGAAGTAGAGCTAGCCTCTAGTGTCAGAGTTTGTGAAGCCGCCCGAGGGCCTCTGACATTTGAAGTAGAGCAGCCTCTAGTGTCAGAGTTTATGAAGCCGCCCGGGGGCCTCTGACATTTGAAGTAGAGCTAGCCTCTAGTGTCAGAGTTTGTAAAGCCGCCCGAGGGCCTCTGACATTTTTTAGCGACTGCTATCAATCAATAACAATGTTTGCTGTATGTTCAAGAAAAATACCTGAAGAATGTTAAAGAATGTTCCTATGCAGAAGATTCTGTCGCACGAAGGAAATTTGCTTTTCCTGCCCTATCATCAACATCCGCCTGAAAAAGTGCACCCGCTGAAAAAGAGCCTCCAGTAGTAGAGCTATAATATAGGTTTTTTTACATAACCACCACCCTTTGTGTTGGCTTGTGGACACAGTATATGTTGATACCATAGACATATATATTTGTTGATACTTACAAGTAAAGTGCTGCTGCCCATTTCTTGAATTCCCTACTAGAGGTTACTAGCGGATAATACATACGAATTTACTAACAAAATTATCATGGTATGGTATGGTAGGATTTACTAGTTTACTTACGAGATATAGCCGACCGAGATAATGTCATGTTATCGTGGAATGTCATTTTTTTTTTGATTGTGTTGATTGTTTACACATTTATTAATTACATTTTATTATTATTATTACGCATTTTATGCCGGCACTAACTCTGATCAAATTACACAGTGAGAGACAATTATAAAAATAACTTAGTTGACGTATATAACGTAAAAACTATTGGACCGATTCCAATGCTTTTTTACAGTAGGGTAGCTTAAGGTCCAGGCTAATTCTATGCGTGTTTGACTCGCACCTTGCTGGATTTTATTCATTTAAGTGATAGCTCGAATAGGTCATTAGCCTGATGGTAAGCGCCATGCCTGCCGATTCAAACTTCTTCTTCTTCTTCTTTTCGTGTCAGTGATTCCGCCTCTTAAACCTAAAGTTAAATATGTTTGGGCCCGAAGGTGACCACATTGTGAACTGTATGTGGTTTCCATTAAGTCTACTAGCGTAGAGATGTAGGGGCTCGAAGTGCGAGACATCATGTGTGGCATTGTTTCTGTGGGTTCTCCACATACACATTGGGTGTTTGATACTGATGCGAACCCCTACTTGCACACGTTACTCTTGAAGCGGCGAAGTTGAGTTCAATACAAACTGCAATGTCACCCAAAACTGGTTGCAACATCTTGCGCGGCATTGCACTGCGCTCAGCACCCCGAGACATTGTATTTTCAAGTTTCAAGACTAGTATTCTCTGGAAACATTGTCATTACTGGATTCATAGTAGTGTCGCACACTACTGCTCAGTGATTTAAAGTTATAATATTTACTTTTCATATTATCTATACTTATAATAAAACTGTAACGGGTCTAATTCTGTACATTGAAGATATTTTGAAATTTCCTTTTGGAGGGTACTCTATATATTCGATACTGAAGCCAAAACTGTATTTTTACACGACTGCCCATAAAAAGGAGTGTTATGTTTTTAGCATTCATGTATGTCTATATGTGCTTCTTTATTCCACCATAACTTAGAAATGCCTGAACAGATTTAGATGTATGGGGTATTTTTAGAATCCTTGCATCCCCCGAGTAATATATTTTTTAGAAAACATTCAATATGGCGGCAGTATGGCACAATTTTCAAATTCGAAAAAAAAAAATTTTCTTTGAAATTCACAATATGGAATCAAATTGAAGGTCTTAATAAGAACTTTCCAACAATATATATTTTTTTGCACAAACTCTTTTTTGGCAGGGCAGGCGTGTTTTTTTAGCTTTTAAGCTATTTATTTTTCATTTTTGTCTGTCTGTCTGTCTGTATCTTGGCTAGGCATCACACCATTACTAGGCATTACTGAATGAATTTAAATGAAACTTGGTATGATTTGAGTTCATACTACGAGGTAGGACATATGATACTTTTAATCCCGAAAAATTAAAGGTTTCCCGCAGGATAGGCGTTGAAAGTTATTTAAAAGAACACCTATCACGCTGAAACTACTGGACGGATTTTATTGCAACTTGCCGCAGTCATAGTTCATATAATGAGTAAAAATTTAGGATAATTTTTATCCCGAAAATAAAGAGTTCATGCGGGATAATGTTCCAAATTTTGTAAATTGAAGATATTTTGTAATTTTTTTTGGAGGCCGTTCCATATTCTATACTATAGCCAATACTGTATTTTTGTAATTTTTGTCTGTCTGTCTGTCCGTCTGTCTGTCTGTCTGTCTGTCTGTCTGTACCTTGTACTTTGAGGTAGGACATTGGATATTTTTCATCCCGGAAAATTAAAGAGTTACGGCAGGATAGGGGTGGAAAATTATTTAAATGAACACGTAGCACGTTCAAACTATTGGGCGGATGTTGATGCAACTTGGCACAGACATAGTTTATAAGATGGGTGAAAATTATGGATACTTTTTGTCCCCAAAAATAAAGGGTTCCTGCGAGATATGGGTCCAAATTCTGTACATTAAAGATATTGTGTTTTTTTAGGTTTTTACATGCCGAAAAAATAATGGGTTCTCGCAGGATAGGGGTTGAAAATTATTTAAAAGAACACGTACCACGCTGAAACTAATGTACGGGATGCAACTTGACACCGTCTTAAGTTATATGATGGGTTAAAGTTGAGGATACGTTTCGTCCCGAAAAATTAAAGGGTTCCTGCAGGATAGGTGTGGAAAATTGTTTAAAAGGATGTTGATGCAACTTGGCACAGACGTAGTTTATAAGATGGGTGAAAAAAATGGATACTTTTTATCCCGAAAAAATAAAGGGTTCCTGCGGGATATGGGTCCAAATTCTGTACATTAAAGATATTGTGATTTTTTTAGGAGTTTACTCTTTGTTCGATAATGAAGCCTAAACTGTATGTTTTTCAGTTTTGTCTGTATGTCTGTCTGTCTGTATCTTGGACGTGCATCACGCCGCTGGAACTATTGGATGAATTAAAATAAAACTTGGTATGATTTGAGTTCATACTACGAGATAGGACATAGGATGCTTTACATCCTAAAAATAATAATAGGTTTTCGCAGGATAGGGGTTGAAACTTATTTAAAAGAACACGTACCACGCTGAAGCTAATGGACGGGTTTTGATGCAACTTGGCACCGTCTTAATTTATATGATGGGTTAAAATAGAGGACACGTTTTATCCCGAAAAATTAAAGGGCTTGTGCGGGATATGGGTCCAAAGTTATGTTGATATTTAAGTAACAAATATATTTTTTTGGATGGGTTAACTGTTTTAATTTTTATTTTTGCCTGTCTTTTGGTCTGTGTGTCCGTATCTTGACCGCGCATCGCACAGAAACTACTAAATGAATTCAAATGAAACTTGGTATGATTTGAGTTTATACTACGAGGTAGGACATTGGATACTTTTCATCCCGAAAAATTAAAAGGTTTCTGCAATATAGGGATTGAATTTTATTAAAAAGAACAGGTATCACACTGAAACTACTAGACGGATTTTTTGATGCAAATTGACACAGTCATATATTTATACTTAAAATAATGCAATAGGTTCGAAAAAGGCTGTAAAAAGAAGATAAATAAAAAAATGCTCATAGGTGGTTAGAAAGAGTATTGAACGCGAAGCCGCGGGTATAGCTATTATTCTATATTATTTAACATTAATGTAGATAGATAGATAGATAACTCTTTATTGTACACCACATAGAACAAAAATACAATAATAACCATGTACCTACCATTATAATTTTTCAGGAAATCTGGAGTTCGGCAAAGAAGGTGACAGTAGTCCTCTCTTGTCCTACTTGAACGACCACTTCAGATCAATCAACTTTTTCACATTCGTTTATAATGGCAACGGAGGAAAGATACGTTACGACTGCCCAGCTACCGTTTAATGTTTAAAGGTAATAATATTATTTAAACTCTACACATAAATACAATACAGCTTTTTTATTGTATGGCTCCTCACGAATAGCGCATTAAGCCAGTGTCAAGTAAACAGATACTCGTATATATGAGATATGTATGTTTGGTTCAACCAAGTCACGATTCAGTCAAGTGGTGGAGCTCGGCCGTGGTCCACGTGCTCAGTTTACCTGGGTGGACTTTTTCTTGCCCGTGGCACAGAATAAATAATAGTACAACGTGGTCCACCTCAGTTCACCTGGGCATTTTTTATTGCCTTACAATAATTTATTCGACCTCTTCCCTCTTCGGTTGTTGTTTTCTTATTTTTTAAATTAAAATTGACAATTAACTGCTCAATCTAATTTATTATAGAATTGATTAGTCAAACCGTTGGGGTTGCTTTAGAAAAATTACGTCTATGAAAATCCGGTAATATTTTAAGAATTATCTAATAAACTAGTTGGAAATGTATACTTAGATTTAAAACATTCAGTATTTTCTGTGAAATTGTAAGTTGACATTATTGAATACAATTTTTTACATTGTTTAAAAAAGTACTTTTGTAGGTGGACCATGGGCCATAGATATTTTTAAATTCCTCTTATTTATCATAAGGTGAACACCATCCAGGTGAACTGAGCCGGTGGACCACGACCAATGCCCGGTGGAGCTTTACTGAAAATTCCTAGGGAATAACGGAGAGAACACGAAATGGCACGTTTTCCGCGTTTGTATCTTTTACCCACACTCTTGCACGTTAACAAACACCTAATGGTTATTATTCCACCTATATAACACAGTTTACGAAGTATTACAGATTCATGGTCAGAACCAAATTACATTGAAGTAAGCTACATATTTTTTATTTTATTCATTTTAACAAACTGCATATATAATCCACATAATGAACACGTAAATGCACGAAAACATGCGTTGTATGTGCTACCTGCAACAAATATTGTTAACTGTCTACGCCCGGGGCTTTGCTCGCGTGCAAACATTACCACCCCCGTTGTGAAAAAGTTGTTAAAGTTTATAACATTTACACTAACAGCTAAGACATCCATACCAATACATAAAAGTGAAACGTTGTCTGTTTGTTTGTTTGTTTATTTTTTTGGGGAGCTTTCACGCGATAACGGCTGAACGGATTTTGATGATAGCTTATACCTGGAATAAAACATAGGATGTTTATCCCGAAGAATGTAAGTTTCCACGGGAAACTGAAAATGTTGATTACTCGTTGTAAGGACCGGTTGCTATGGAAACGAAATAACAATTATCTGTCAATAACATCAAAAGCGTTGGTGCTATACCTACTTTTATATTATTCGAAATCTATTGATACATCGAAATGATTAAAAGACGAGAGCGCGGCGGAGCGATATAAGTATTTAACCATATTGAAAAATCAAAACAAACGCGAGCGTAGCGAGGGCGAAATTTTTGAGCTATTTGTATCAATGCTGCAATTAACTGATAATAAACAGAATCATAAAATTAAATGTACGGACATCACAAAAGGCACGAACGAGCGAAGCGAGCGCGAAAATTGAGTAATTTTCTCAATATTTTATATAAAATATAGTTCCGTTTCCAAAAAATATATATGCACTGGAATGAGTAATAAAAAAAAAATGCATTTCTTCTTTCAATTACAAAATGAAACTTAATTCCTAATCATCGGAAAATAATGAAAAAACTATGATAGGTACTAATAGAGATCGCGAAAATGTTGAGCTACTAATATCTGCATAGAAATTAAAAAAGTGCTACCAAGAAGAGCAATTTTTAACTGTAAAATATTAATTATGAAAAAAAAAAACAATTAAAGCTCTTGACAATTAAAACTTTTAAACAAAGTGTAGAGCCGTTTTGGCGAAGAGATGTTTTCGTTCGTGAGTATATTTTTAGATTCTTTTCGAGTTTTTTTATTGTTTTATCTATAATGGTATAATAACTATAACACTTTATTTCATTTATTGTAATAAGCTATTCACAAAAAATAAGTTTTGTTTGGCGAGTTCCCGCCGGTATCATTGGGTGCTGATATTAGAATTATTATAATGATTGCATTTTTTTTAAAATTATTTTAGAGAGTAAATGTTATAAAAACAATAGGAGAAAAATCTAAATTGATAAAATTGTGTTCATTTAAAGTAAAGGTAATTTATTTCCAAAAATATCAAGCAGCTGTAATTAATAAAATTATTATTTATGTGATATTAACATTACTTGTGCTTATTGATAATTTCAATGACTTTCTAGAACAGAAACTCAAAACATTATAATCGTAAGCTTTAAGCAGGAAGATACGTAAATAGAGCATGGGAACCCGGTTCAACCCGGATAACTGCAGGTTACCGCTAACCCGTCACACGTTTAAGACGCGCGTAGGCTTGAACTTGGAATGGAATGAAAGTCAAATGGAAAATAATCAGTCAAACGACTTGCTTAGGACATATATGGGCTTCTCTGCATTCGGCTACCTTTTTTTAATTTGGGAGGGGGGGGGGGGGGGGGTCAGCTGCCCCCCCCCCCCTTGGCGACGCCCTTAATGGTAACTATAACGGTTAAAGTACCTGCCCTTACTGTCCCGTCTCTAAAATCTATCCTGTACATCTAGTAAACATTGTGAACTTGAACTTTCATAACGAGTTCACACGAAACGACAACAATAGAGTTGGGACGAGTCACTGGTTAGGGTGGTGCTTTTTTATATGCTTTACCGAAATGGAAATATATGAAATTTTATAATGGTATGTTATTTATATTTTCGTATTATAGTTTGGTTTCTGGACCAGTCCCTATAAGCAACACCCGTTCACGAGTATGACTTGAGTACTACACAGTTGTATCGTATCATAATACCGACAGTGTATCTGTGTGTGTATCACCGCTTTGGCAGATGTTCACGAACAAACAGTAGCGCTAGACCCAAACATTACTGCAGTCACTGTAGCCAGGGACGGCGCTTACCATCAGACGAATATAGTACGGGCATATGTGTTTACACATATGGTACGGGTCCTCTTTTATTTAAAAAATATGTTATCTTAATATATAACATTATGTTTGTTAGCTAAGTGTAGTAGTACTGCATCAATGTATATGGCGATGTTGGCTGAGCGATATAGCAGTGCGCGTAAGAATCCAACCATACGATTTCGATCAGTTAAACTGTCGGTTCTCATGGTCTTAGAAGTCGATATGCCTAGTCATGAGGCCTTCGAGCTGCCTGACAAACTCTTACACCACTACCTCATAAGCAAGCATCAATTTTCTTAGTTTCCTGACGCCTCGCCGCTCCCCCCCCTCGGGCGCAGAATGTAATTGTCGCGGCCCACGAGACTGATATATAAAGAAAGAGGTTAAAAGGTTAAAATGAGCCGCACAATCAGCTGAAGGTCTTAGGGTTGGCACTTTATCTTCTGTTATTTAATTTTTGTTTTTGATTTGATTGAATTTGAATACTATTCGTATAGTTGATAAATTCAGGCGTTACTTTGCGAAAATCCATATTTAAAATGAATGAAGTAATAATATTAAGCTTACTTCCGCCCAAAATGTTAGTCAGACAAATGATAAATAGAAAGATATAATATATAATAAAAACCCCTGCTAACCAACCCTTTACAAAAATGAAATTATCGCCTTTTGATTTTCAATTTACGATTATTTCATTTTTGATAAGGGTTGGTTAGTAGGGGTTTTTATATATTATAAGTTTCCATTTATCATTTATCTGACTAACATTTTGGTGGAAGTAAGCTTAATATTTTTACTTCATTCATTTTAAATACTATTTCACTTTTACTATGTTAATAACGATGTGGGCAAAGACAGGAAATGCTTACCTTAAAGTAAGAATCTCTAAACAGTACCTATGTAAATGTTATGATTGCATTTGGCCCTTGTCCTGCAGTAGATTACACAAAACATAATATTTTATAAGTATTTTTGGATAATTACTAACGAGTAATGAATAAGTAGGCGCAAACCTGCAAGCAGGAAATCTGTTGCCAACCCTGTGTCAGGTTAAAATCTCCTTGTCTTCCCCAGGGAGCAAGACCATTAAAAAAGTGGGACATGAGGGGGGACAAGACCCCGTAGCCATTCCGTCAGCAGTCCTTGGGAGCTAGTCCCATTTTATAAGCGCACGTTTACTCCACAACGTCACTAGATTAGATGAGATGGTGGTCAAAGGTATAGATTTATATGTTTTAAACGAGTAGGGTGTTTTTGGTTAAATAACAATGCCAGAAGCTTGCCGCTGAATACTGCTAGTCTGTGCTAACGCTTGACCACCATGTCATCCATCTAATCTAGTGACGATATGAAGGTGTTAAACATGCGCGGTACAGAATGGTCGACAGCTTATTATTTATTTTTATCGTGCCTTAATTTAAAACAATTAGTCGACGTACCGACTCACTTCACTGAAACAAGCCAGACTTATCGACGTTATTTGTACGGATTTACGCATTAAAAATATTACCACGGAACATGTAGGGTCACTTTTTGGACACTGTCTTGTGGTTTGCGAGTGTTACATTAAACGAAAAATACCTTTACCTCGAACCGTAACATATAAGCCATTGCAAAATATTTCAGTTGATAAATTAAATAATGACTTGAAAACTGTAGGGTGGGACCAAATTAATGCAATGGCTAGTAATGTTAACGATATGGTCAACATCTTAAATCACAATATTGTGTTTCTTTTCAATCTGCATGCGCCTGCACGGTCAGTCATCGTCAAAGATCGCTCCTACCCTTGGATAACTGACACGATCAAACTTATGATGAGTCTACGCGATCAGGCTGCAGCTGAATATCATAAAAATAAATCTGAGGTTAAAAAAGAATACTACAAGACCTTTAAATCAACAGTGAACCATGCACTCTTTTACAAAAAGTCAGCTTATTTTAGATTTAACATCAACAATAAAATACACGATCCTAAACTTTTGTGGAAAAATCTTAAAAGTACGCTACTACCTGGTAACAACAATGAACTACCGCCATTTCCAATAATCCAAACTTATTAAACAATCATTTTTTGACAATACCAGGTACTTCAGATGTTTCTATCTCACGGCTGACATTTTTTGAGCATCATAAATTTAGTGACGCAGTTTTCCATATCGAGCTGGTAAGTTTAGACCGAATGATAGGTATAATTAAAAGTTTGAAATCTAATGCAGAGGGTTGTGACGCAATTTCTTTGGACATGGTGATTTTGTCATTTCCCTATTCAATTGACGCTATAGGTGATTTGTTAAATACATCTCTAAGGACATCTACATTTCCTGATATTTGGAAGCTTGCTATTGTGCGTCCTTTGCCTAAGCATTCAAATCCAGTCGATCTAAAAGATCTGAAACCGATAAGTATTTTGCCATGTTTATCAAAGATCATGGAAAAAGTTGTTTGTGCTCAATTAACGGATCATCTCGAAAAAAAAAAATGTTGCCAGAAGTACAGTCAGGTTTTAGGAAGGGTCGGAGTACCATTACTGCCTTGCTAGATGTGACTGACAATATACTTTGCTCAAGAGATGAAGGAAAGTGAACCTTGTTAGTATTATTAGATTTTTCTAGGGCTTTTGATTCCATAAATATTAATTTACTGATGTCTAAATTGAGTTACTATGGTTTTGACAATGAAGCTTTGCAATGGTTTAATAGTTACCTTAGTAATCGTCATCAGTTTGTAAAGATCGGTTGTAGTGATGGTTCTTCACTTTGTTATGATAAAGTTGCTGTTAATAGAGGTGTTCCTCAGGGATCCATTTTAGGACCAATACTATTCATTTTGTACTCAGCGGATATAATAATGCATATTAAGCATTGCAAATTTCACATATATGCGGACGAAATACAAGTTTATATATCCTGTAAGCCGTCTGAAATCAATGGTGCAATAAGTAATCTTAATGAAGATCTCGCAAGTATAGCAGACAACTGCCTGTTGCTTAACCCCATTAAAACTAAGTATCTAATCTTTGGTAGCAATAAGCAGTTGGCGAATCTTAGTCCTTCAGCAAGTGTTATGCTTATGGATGAACCCATTGAACGTGTGTATGAAGCACGTAACTTGGGTTTGTTTATGGACTGTGACCTACGTTTCGAAAAGCACGTTGCAAATTCAATTAAGAGTTGTTTTTATAAGTTGAAGGTTCTATATAGAATGAGACCGTTTTTAAAGGAAGCTTTACGAATCCAGTTAGTTGAGTCACTCATTTTATCTAGTTTAAACTACATGGACTCAGTTATTGGCCCACGTCTGCTAGTAAAATCGCAAAAAATTATACAGCGAGTGCAGAATGCCTGTGCTCGTTTCTGCTTTGACATTCCGTTGAGGGCTCATGTGACTCCATACTTAAATAAACACTCCTTGCTAAAAATAAAACACCGCCGTAAATTGCATTTAGCTTGTCTTTTGTTTGGAGTCATGAACCATGAAGCTCCCTCATATCTTTTTGACAAGTTGTCCTGGTCCAGCAGGAGGGAGTATGGGTTCCGGCAATGCGCGATGCATCTCACCACGCAGCGGCATCGTTCAGTCGCTTTTAGAGGTAGTTTCCGGTACGCAGCAACCAAATGCTGGAATAATATCCCTCCGCCGATAAGGAACCTGCAAAACGTTCATAGTTTTAGAAACAAGTTAAAAATATTCATATGTAAACACCAGATTAGTCAGGAAACACTCTGTAAAGATACTAGTGCTTTTTAAATTTGAAATTTTGCGCAACTAATGTTTACACTAATTTATGTGTTGTGTGTACAGCATAGTTCACTATAATAATATAATATATAGGTATAATATGTAATTATTTATAATATATTTTTAAATGTAGATATTTATTATTTACTTGCCTCTTTAAGATATATAGTTATATACTATGTTGCCACATGTTTTATTGTATTTAGGGTTGTTTAAGACGACACGTAACACTGGTTGTGGAGAGACCCGTGACGTCACCTACCGGCCCCAACGGAAGACCAGCGCTGGTTGTTGATCTGTCGATTACAACCAGCATAACGCTGAGTTGGGACCGATTCATGACAATTTTCTTTGCATTTATTTATTATGTTTTAATTTGTTTTGTTTTTGTTGTGAATAAATGTCTTTTCTTTCTTTTTTTCTTTCTTTCTTTCCTACTCTTCCCAGAGAGTACTCTCTTTACTAAGCTTGTATGTTATTTTCGTACATACGAGACGAGCAAGGCGGTCGGGTGATAGTAAGTGCAACGCGTCTAATATTTGCAGTGCTCCCAGAACTTGAGGCTGTAACATACGCCAATGACCTTGAGCATATTAGGCATGATATATATCCACGCCATCTAACGATGATTTTTGTATTGCTTGCATTTACGCTAACGTTATACAAATAATGTGAAAATATTGACTACCAGAAGATAAAGGAAAATATTTTTTTAGACCGTTTAAGTTACTAGAAGAACATAGGATGCTTTTTTTCGCGATAAACTGTATTCCGCGCGGCGAAGTCGTGGGCGAAAACTAGTAGTCTAATAATATCAAATTCGCAAAACACAGCATTTATACCACATTCAAAGCATCTACAGTCCTCAACATAATCTACATCCTTGGTACTTATAATAACTTTTTATATAAATAACTTTTAGATTTTAGTTGATAGTTAACTATTTATTGCACAAGAAATTAACTGATTTTACATTAAACATGTCTTAACTTAGAACAATCGGTGGCCTTATCATTAAGCAGCGTTGGCAAGGCTGTTACAAAGGATGGTAGTGTGCAGAATTATAAAACAATAGTATTTATTTTATGTTTTCAGTAAAAACAAATGAATGTCGGCTAATAATTACTTGAAAAAAGTGAACAACTACACTACTACTAGTTTTCCGAGTCTCTTCTGTTTTCCCCTTGATAACTTGTTTTTCCGAAGTACAGACTTGTCACCTGACTACGGCGAAGCAAGGGAAAGGCAATGAGTTCAACAGTTTAAATTACATTATTTTGGCTATAACTGCACAAAAAATCCCCACTAAGAGAAATCTCTACTTTGAGAAATCCCCATTTTGCTACAAAACGATACACACTGTAATTATTTGATCTTTCAGGGAAGCTCCAAGCATAGACCTTCCGATATTACACTGAGCGACTTTGAATTGGTGAACACTCATGAGAGTCTACGTCTCAGCTCAGCAGTACCTATGTCATAACAGGTACGAAGCACTGGTTAAAGCCTATCGTCTTCAGGCTTTGAAAGAATTGGCCATGCAATTATTTTTACCAGGTGCTGCCCAGCTAAGCTATATAGGGTTTTTCTCTTCATAATCATAATCATTTATTTGGTAAAATCAGTTTACACGTCATAATATAATAATAAGTAGGTACAAAAAAGTACGGCGTGTTTACTTTTAAATAAAATAATGAGCCAATAATAATCTTGTGCAGTCATTACAATCCTTTCAATTATTAATAACATCCAAAAATTCAATGTCAATGATAAGTAGAAAAAATAAATAAATTTGGATTTTAAGTACATAAGTACATATTATGACTTAATTGACAATTCTTAAACCTAACGAATTCGTCATAACTGTAAAACGAATGTTCAATAAGCCAGCGTTATAGACGGAATTTGAAACTGCTCAGACTATGGGCTGCAGTTATGTGGTCCGGCAACTTCAGGTTATTCTCTCAAAGTTGTTTTTTACCTAACTGCAGCGTTTGCCCTGAGTAAACATACTCTTGTCTTGATCGATGCTAAACGCCTTCATAAAAAGAACCGTCCCAAGACTTCTTACACCTACACGTACAACTCTACTGGTCAGTTGTATTGTGCGCCTGCAACAGGACCTTTAAAACAAAATTTATTTCATCAAGCCATGCTCTCACCTTCGGAGCTAACAAGGTTCGCCATTGACAGATACGTCAAGGAGGACATAATCATCAATAAAATAACATTTAATATAATCTTAATTTTGTCCAAGTTCATCGGAGATATAATTAATTTGATGCGTTGAGATGATACAGCTGGCCGTTCAGCATTGCATGTGTAAGTCCTGTGACATTTCTGCTATAATGACGATATCATCCGCGTGTGTGAGATATACTCGCCGTATATATTTATGTGTCCTTTCCACTCCATTGTCTTAAACATATTTGTATCTTCCAATATGTATTTTTGAACAATTTCGGGAAAATAACGTCTCCTTCTCAATCTTCAATGCTTGGGATATGCTTAGTCTGCTGATTCTGTACCTGGATGGTCATTGTTGCGGCTCAACACTTGGATATTTCGCCAGTTGACTTGGCATCGCTGCAAGAATTATACAGAACAGGGGGGCAACATTTTAATGTGAATAGACAATACACCAGAGCCCTTATTCTCTATTGCCACGTAACGCGCCGCGTTAAGATATCTGCGTGGAATTGTTTGTGCATGTTCGAGGATTGCCGTACTTTTATGAACGATTCCACAGCACGACGCGTTACGCGTGTGACTGTTCATAGAGAATAATGGCCCAGCTATCGCTTATATCAACCGAATGGGCGGGGTTCAGTATCCACACATTAACTACATATATCGCTCGAAAAATTTGGACATGGTGCGAAAGACGCAGCATTTTTATTTATGCGTCTTTTATGATTTTTCTAAATCATAAAAAAAGAAAGCAAGCCTTCAATAGATGCATGCGCATCATGCTAAATGCCAAGTGTAGAAAATAGGTATATTTCGTGGAATAGAGACCAATTTGCTTACAATGTTGATGCATTCACAATTAAATGAAATGATATGTTCTTTTACGCATTTCCCCCTTTTTACTTGTTTTGAAAGTTTTGCAAAAAATAATTACTGATGACACTACTGGCATAGTTGTGAAACCAGGTTGGCCATCACAAGCTTGGTTTCTGGTATTCAAATCCCTTATTGTTCACAAAATCATCACATTTCGGCCAAATCAGTTGATCAGGCCTAATTGTATTTCCTTGGTTGCGAGCGTTTTAGCCGGGAAGCCTTCTGCAGGCAACAAGTTCCACGGGCAGCGTTCACAGTGACGATGTCATCTTTATATAATAGGACAAAGTCCCAATATACCTCTAGACTTAAACTGTGGCAGTATTGTCAAGCGAGGGGCCTTGATTGTATGGATGTTTCCGTAAATTGTGTATTGGATTTTTTGACAGAAATTATAGACAAAGGTTCTTCTCACATCGTTCTGCTTTCTCTCATTTATCAAAATAAAGTAGGTGAAGACGACGAAGTTAAACGGTTTTTGGGGGTGTTTTCAAAATAAATCCCACCTTTGCAAAGTACAAAAACATGTGCTTAATTATCTCGCTGATTTTTACCCTAACGTCTCCTTGACCTTAGAGCATCTTAGTAAGAAGCTCGTTGTGCTCCTGGCCTTGGCCACTGGACAAAGATGTCAAACGTTATACGAGTATCTTATCAAACATTCTGATATTAAAATTCATGACGACAAGTTGTTATTGCGATTACGGATATTATTAAAACATCTGGTATAGGCAGATCGCAACCTATTCTGGGTTTACCTTTTCTTCCGTCAAAGTGGATGTGTGTCCAGCAGATACGTTTTTTTTTATATAAAGAGAAAACTATAGAAACGACTACGAGGATAAGTTTATTTTGACTTTTAAGAAACCTTTTTCATGGGGCATCGTCCTAGACAATAGAGCAATGGATCAAACAGACTTTGTACGCTATTGGTATCGACATTTCAGTTTTTAGTGCTCATAGCACTCGTCTCGTTAGCAGTCACATCGGTTGCACCTCAAGCTGGCGTAAGTGTCAATACCATTAGGAGGTCTGCTGTATTGCATTTTTTTATAAGAGACCAATTATGGATCGTGATTCCAATTTCTTTAACGCTTTGTTTACCTGAAATGTATACAGGCTTATTTGGTTTTATTTCATTTATGAAGTTGATTTAATTTGTTTTAACAATAGCTACTAAAAAATAAATAAAACTTATACTATATTTGATATATATGATATATATATTTATGATATATATATTTGATATATATGATATATATATCAAATAAATCTCGAAAGACGAAGACAACCATTTAATGATCTAACGAACTTACCTTATGTGAAGTTCAATCTTAATTGTTCTGTCTTTGTCTGAGAGATTTAAGTTCCCTCCCAAACCCTTGGTCTAGTAGACCAAATTCTCCCTAAGGTTCAATGTTGCATGGGTTATTTTTTCTGCTCTAAACTGAATGACGTTGAGTACAGATGACATTTCACATGAGCGCTGGCATGAAGGGACAAGGCTGTTTTATTTCTTTCTTAAGGCGCTAAACTATGTGCGCGTGAGATGCCGTAGACAGGCGTGCTACAAGTAATCAAATAAATCTCTCAGACGAAGACAACAATTAAGATCGAACTTCACTTCAAGTAAGTTCATTTGATCATTAAATTATAATATACTTAATAAAAAACAGATCACGGCGCTTTGGTTGGGATGAAGTTATCTGAAAAGGCGATAGTTCACGATGACCCTGAAAAAAATACAAACATTTTGAGATTAAACTGTGTGATTTGTTATTATGTCACAACAACACCACCTACAGTGGCCAATACCTATTCCTTCTATTATCTGTCACAGAGTCACAATTTCTATTAGGTCTGTTATGAAATAAAAAGAATTAAAGTTAATAAAAGCAATATTAAAAAAAGAAACAGTTTTCCCTTGTCTTGCTCGTAAAGATAAGGATAAGATAATATAAGATAAGTTCTTGTTTATGCTAGTTGTAAGCTAAATAAAACTGCAATTTATGCTCTTGTGCATGAAAGTGTTTACTCCTGTAATTCTATAACGTCTCCGACCCGAGCAAACATGTCGAAACGCTTACTGGAGTAAAATAGATCCCATGCTCATCTCATTTTGTTCAAACAAAATGACGCATTTTATTTGTTCTAGATTAAAGGTCTGGAATTACGCTAACTGGGACCTGAGCCTAATGTTTCATATATACGTAGAATGTTTAAAAAAAAGTGGCAGGAAGAAGCTCTTGTGTTTACTTAACAGTATAAGTTAGTACTATATATTAGTTATTGAAATTTGTATCAAGTGAACATGAAATAATACCTAATCCTAAAACATAAATGCGAATAAATACATAGAAAGTTGTTCAGCAGACATTGCAACCAAAATGTAGGCAAATATATTATTAATTGAATGACAATTTCATGCCTTGGATAAGCGGAAAATTAGTTATTATTTTTACATTTTGCAATATCGTTGTTTTAGTTCCTCGAAATCGAAGTGAAAAGCAGAGTGTATAACTAGTTTATAAAACAAGGCATTTTATCCTTTAATTAATACTATATTATCCTTTAATTAATACTATTAATACACTATTAATTTGACTAATATGGAATTAGTCAAATTTGTTTTTTGCTTTCTGGAAAAGTGAACACCTACATTCTAGATATTTTATATGGGGCAAATTTATGTGCGCTCTTAAAAAAGGATGGGAGCATAAGGCACATAGGTAACATATTGATGTTGGCACAGTTTATTGTCGTCTTACAGCCAAGATTTGCTGTAAGTCAATAAGTGAATCCCTCTGTACATACCTCCAACCTATACAGTTGGGATTCGGTTCGCGCGGTGGCTGTGAGGCGGCGGTTCATGCTTTAAGAACTTTTTTGTGCCACAATGGAGGTGATGTTAAAAACGCCTTGAATTCAGTCGATAGAGGCGCCCTTTTGCTGAGATAACAGACAAAATTCCTCATTTATACATATATCTTTGGCATTGTTATGGTCAACCCTCAAAATTAATATACAAAAATCATCTCATCTCTTCAGAAGTAGGTTGTCAACAAGGAGATCCACTTGGGCCGGCTATTTTCAGCCTCGCTATACATACAATAAATAAATAAATAAATATATTTGGGGACAATTCCACACCAATTACCTAGCCCCAAACTAGGATACCCTGAATTATGGGCACTAGATAACGGATAAACATACATAAATACGAATATCAACATCCATGACTCGGAAACAATCATTACAAAATTAGAATAGGCTGAAGACAATATACAAGCTAAGACCATACCTCTCTGAAGAACTTCGCATACAACTTGTCGAATCCCTCGTGCTGTCCAAGTTGAATTATGGTGACACAGTGTATGGTCCCTGTCTGCTCTCACGAACTGAGCGTTTAATTCAGCGTGTACTGAACGCCTGTGCGAGATTTTGTTTTTCAATACCACCGCGAAGTCACGTTACTCCTTTTCTAAATCGGCATTACATTTTGAAAATGAAGTCTCGTCGCAAGTTTCACCTGGCATGCCTGCTTTTTGGTGTCGTAAGTTACCACGATCCCTCATATTTGTACGACAAGATAAAGTGGTTATCTGATAGCAAGAAATATTCTAGTAGGCATGGCTCTCAACAGTTGTCAATACCGCGGCACCGTACTACGTCTTTCAAAGGTTGCTTCCGCTATGCTGCGACAAAGTGTTGGAATAATCTGCCGCCACCAATCCGGGGGCTAAGAAATTTATACTCTTTTAGGCGTAAACTCAGGCAATATTTAATTGATGAGCAGAGGCAGCATGGCAATATTAATATAGACATATCGTTTTTGTGGTATATATACTTATTATTATTATTATTATTTTTCCTTGAAATTCATTTCTTCTCACTTATTAGTTGCACGTAATAGTAGACGTTATTTCGCTGCTACCCACGTGCGTGGTATTCTTAATAGTCAGCGGTTACTCTTACGCAATTTTAACGACACTTTCTTCGTCTGTTATTTGACACCATTCAGAGACTACATTATTTTATTCCTTTGTCGTTGCTATATTTTATATATTCTTTTTTTATTTATTTATCTATGTTTATTTAAATTACTTATATGTAATTATTATTATTATTATTATTATATATATATATATATATATATATATATATATATACATATATATTTATAAATGTATTCATATTTAATTTAATTGTTTATACTCTTATGTTTATTTTTTCCGCTCCCTCTGGGCTTTAGCTGAAAACCAGCGCTGCGTGCCTTCGGCAAACAGCCTAATGCTGAGTTAAGGCCCATTCATCACCACTTTAATTATCTACTTTTACCTTTTCTTTGTTTTCCTTTTCTATTGTTCCTACTTAATTTTTCTAATTATTTGTATCTTTTATTTTTGTGTGTGTTGTATAAATGTATTTTTCTTTCTTTTTCTTTCTTTTAGAATCAAAATTTAACGTATGGTATCTGGATGATGGAAATTTAGGAGGCGATGTGAACACAGTCGCGAAAGATTTGGAAAATTTAACAAGACAATTCAAAACTATAGGTCTTACTCAAAATTTTTCTAAATGTGAATTATACATTTCAAATCCAATCATTTCAAAAAACGACACCATAGATATTTTCAGAAATATTGCTCCAAATATTAAAATTTTGCAAAAGAGTTCACTTCGTCTTTTAGGAGCCCCGATCCTCGATGAATCATTACCAGATTTCGTCGAAGAAAAAATTCAAAATTTTCAATTTGTTTCGGACCGCTTGCATAAAATTAATACACATATGGCATATTTTATAATTCGCTACTGCCTTTTTGTCCCAAAATTTATGTATTTCTTAAGATGTTGTCAAATTTGGAATCATAACTTACTTATACAACAGTTTGACAGCATTTTAAGAGATACGCTCACCGCCATCCTCAATGTACCTTTCGATGATCGCTCTTGGTGCCAGGCCTCACTACCAATAAGGTGCGGTGGCCTTGGCATACGTAAAATGTCTAGTGTATCTCTACCAGTTTTCCTATCCTCAGTTCACAGCACACAAAAATTAATTGGAGCTATTTTATCTCCCTGTATTACAAATTACGAAATAAGTTTTTTGACTGAGGCTAGGGACGCTTGGAAAATAGCCTGCCCAAATCAGTCCTTGCCCAAAGCGCCTCCTTCCCAGAAGCATTGGGACGGGCCGCTCTGCGAAATTGAAAGGAAAAGTCTTCTTGATACATCTGTTTGTTCTGCAGAGCGTGCTCGCCTCCTCGCTGTTTCACTTCGGGAATCAGGCCTTTGGTTGCAAGCACTTCCATCAAAAAACATTGGCAATTTACTAGACAACCAGACATTCCGATTAGCCGTTTCTCTGCGTCTGGGCGTTTTTTGCCAAGTCCCACACCGTTGCCTATGCGGCGATATGGTGGATCGGCTTGGCCATCACGGACTATCTTGCTACAGAAGCGCAGGGAGGATTCCCCGACACGTTAGTTTGAATGAAGTCATCCGTCGGGCCTTCGTGCTGGCGTTCCGTCAATCTTAGAACCAAATGGCCTGATGCGGGACGACGGCAAGAGGCCTGATGGTATGACTTTAATTCCTTGGAAGATGGGACGGCCTTTAGTTTGGGATGCAACTGTGTTGATACCTTGGCGCCGTCTCATCTTCCAGAGACAACAATTCGGGCTGGCGGCGCTGCAACCAAAGCAGAAAACCTCAAGCAGCGCAAATATGGGAACCTTGACACGGGTTACATGTTTGTGCCGTTTGGAGTTGAAACTTTGGGTCCGTGGGGGCCAGGCGGCCACGAAATTTACAGGGACTTAATTTTTTTAATTTACGTTTGGTGGAGGTGACATGTGACCAGAATGCTGGCTCCTATTTAGGCCAAAAAATTAGTATTGCAATACAGCGAGGCAATGCAGCCAGCTTTCTGAGCACTTTCCCATCCTCCGAAGGACTTTTAGATAGTATTGTGTAAATAGTTAAGTTTTTTTTATTTATATTTTAAAATTAACTTTTGTACATTTTATCCTGTATATAAATGTTCTAAATATGTAGATACAATACACAACAGAAACCAACATAGGGTACTTTTTATCCCCAAAAACAAAATAATTTTGCCGTTGCAACAAAACATGTTGCTGGCATAACAATGCAAAGTTGACATTGTATCAACTTTAGAGCAGGATATCAGGACAAAACATTGCTAATGGAACAAAGTAATGTTGCTAAAAATGCAACGTTTTTGTAGGCGCAACGACAAAATTAGATTTCATTTGAATATTGTAATTACAACAATTTTAAAAGTTGCCATAGAATATTGTTTAATTGTCAATAAACTCATTACAATAAAGTCATTGTTTCACTAACAACGTACATTTAACGGTTGTGTCGCGTTAATGTTACTTTGTTACACACAACACATTTTTTCTCAGTGCAGTAAGTACCAAAGTATGTGCAATGAAGATAATAAAAAAATGATCTAGGATACGAAAAATAAGCTACTGAACAAGAACATAACATTTCTAAAAATCGTGTCTTTCTGTTTCTTTTCGCATACTATTTCGTTTCCACGGCAAAATGTCATTCCATTCTTTACAGCGCGTAATCGTCATTTTTGCAAATTTTAATACATTGGGTTACAATATTGCAATTCTCATAGGTATATTTCTTTTTTTTAAATTAAAATTTAGCTCATGTTACCTGCTGTTAATGTACCTTGCTAAAAGAGAAATATTTAAAAAAAAGTATATAACTCACGATTCCCCCTTCCCCGTCATACGAACCATCGTGTATCAGCTTTCGAACAGAAAAAATACGCATCGAAATCGGTCCATTCGTTTGGGAGTTGCGATGCCACAGACAGACACAATGATACAATGATACATACACAATACACACGCTTAACTTTCTCAACTTATAATACCCGCCTCTTTTGAGTTCGGGATTTAAAAATAGTACAAAATTGGTTAGGGTTATTATTGCTAAAAAAAACTTCTGGATACAGAGCGCGCGCAGACAAAATAACTTATAGTTCAAGAAAACTAATGACTGATTTCAGGGTTGACGGATTGTAAACAACTGTAAGGTTAAACAAACTAAGTAAAAAGTACAATTTAAAAACAGTAAATTTTTTGCTCAGACTGCATTTTTTTAATATCACATTTCTTGACTGCATTCTCGTTAATCAGTTGCATAAGCAAAAACTTGTCCTGGAAATGTTATTGGCGTAACTCTTTCTGCCCTTCGAAACACCTTAACTTATCACAGCTGTATAGAATTGTATAAAGCTCACTAGAATTCCCAGACTTGATAACCCTCGACATGGTTTACCCCGTGCCATGTTATTTTTTTAGTTTTGAACTTAGTATCGACGTCAGGCAGTGTAGCAGTGGGTCATTAAGTCATTAGGTACCTATTATTTTATGTATTTACAGATTATAGTCACTCTCACATATCGATATAATAATTGCCTTTTTAAATTATTATACTTGATTCTTGTTTATGTGTTGCCTCAAATAACATTAAAAGTTTAAATAAGTTATTAGATAAATTATACATTTAACTACATTTTACTGTTAGATTTCAAACGGTATTAAACAGTTTGGTTTGGTCAAACTGACCGGGGTCAGATTCAAATTTAACTATGCTACTCTTCAATATGATCACATTCTAGATAGGATGCTTTTATTTTTACACACCCTAATTTCAAATAATAGAGGGTGCGTCTCCTTTAGTAGGTATTTATGAATATATTTATTTAGAAATATTTTTACCCGCAGATTTGCCTGCCAAGCATAGCTCTCCTCAACCATAATTTGGGATGAGGCGACCCACCACATGTCGTCGCCTCAAGAAGAGGCTTTTTAGTGAGCATGACTTATCTTAATACCTGCAAAGATCCTTACGAAATTAAACATATAAGTGTTTTGTTTTTCGTTTTTTTAACTCTCCTATTCCACCTTTCTCCGTCCGAGGTCTGCAAGCGCCCCCGCCACCGCGTTGTCTTGGTTTTTTATCGATTTCAGAATGACTTATGTTCGGCTGTATGTATGTTTTTTTTAATGTATATCTGTCAATATCTTCGTCAATTACTGACCGTTTTTTTTTGAAACTGTATACTTTCCAGGTGGTCCCATCTAAATTGTATCAAAATTGGTTCAGCAGTTTTTCGAGAATAAATAGTTTGTTGAGTAAATCAATTCGATTTTGTGTTTATATTACCTTGATTTTGTGTTTAGAGAACTAAGGTTTCTAAACCGATTTAGATGGTTGTTTTTTTTATTTCATCTAATTTGGTTCAGTAGTTTTATTCGAAAATCTATTTGTTTTATGATCATGTTATCTAATATCTTGGGATTTCTGAACCGAATTAGATGATTGTTTTTACTTGAGTAAGAAGACCTCTAGTGTAGTACTGTATACATTTTATCAAAATTGGTATAGTAGCTTTAAACAAGCTTTAATTTATTCACTGTATTATAATGTTTAGGACTGGATTGCGAGTCAATTTTGAACAATTTAAGGACGTCCAAAGATGCTGAAGTTTTGCACATGGGTGTAGTTCTGGTGACAATTAAAAAACTGCAGTAGTAGTAGCAGAAGTAGTAGTAGTCAAATGAACTACTCAATCGGATGATGGAATCCCTTCGAGTTTGGGCTCATTTGGATGTCTTGATGAGATCTCTGGTTTTATGTGGTCTCCAGGGTCGATGATGGAGCCAGAAGGTAGTCACAGAAACTCAACAACAAAATGATGGAACTCCCTTCGAGTTTGGGCTCATTTGGTTTGTCTTGATAAATTCTCTGGTGTTATGTGTTATCCAGGGTCTGATGATGGAGCCGGATGGGAGTCACAGGGACTCAAAAATAAAATGATGGAACCTCCTTCGAGTTTGGGCTCATTTGGTTAGTCTTGATGAATTCTCTGGTGTTACTTGTGGTATCCAGGGTCTGATGATGGAGACGGAAGGTAGTCACAGGCACTCGACAACAAAATGAAAAAACCCTTTCGAGTTTGGGCTCATTTGGTTTGTCTTGGTGAGTTCTCTGGTTTTATGTGGTATCCAGGGTCTGATGATGGAGCCATAGGACATCAACAATCAAATAATGGATCTTTTTCGAGTTTGGTTTCATTGGGTTTGTCTTCGTAAGTTCTCTGGTCTAATGAGGTATCGAGGGTCTGGTGATGGAGATGGAATCATAGGAACGCATTACCAAACCATCAAATGATGAAACCCCTTCGAGTTTAGGCTTAATTGATTAGTCTGGATGAGTTCTGAGGTCTTAAGTGGTACTGGTGGTGTCTGTAAGATTGCTTTAAAAAAGGACACATACATCATTACAGCATTTACAACTTATAATACATTTGTTTTGGGTTTATATTTCCTTATATCTACGAGATGAGTAAACATTTTTTTTTAAAGACTTCTGTTTTAATCCAGTGAAATTACAGATAATTTTCGTCAAAACTAATTCAGTTGTTATATAATTATGTAGGTTTATTCATCCTTGGTTTTAATTTACCAACGCTTTGAGTCTAAAGTGAGTGAGTGTCTACTATTTTCTTTGGCATATATTCTTTCCGATGATTGCTTAGGCCACTGAAAACCAAAACATAAAATATTTTTCCAAAAAAAAAAAAAAAAAACGAATTTTTAATAAAAATGTTGTTGTGTAAACAACCACCAAAATTAATAAAATAATTACAATTCAGCTAGAACAGTATCACTTTTTCGAAATTACCAACGTAATAATAATACAAAAATACAACATGAGATTAGAAAGAGTTTTCAGAAGGCGCCTGAAACTACAATTTTGAACGTTTTTTGGGAAATAACTAATGTTTGAAGTGCTCTATCTCTCTATCTCGGGGTTTTTTTGAGCTCACAGTGCTGTGGTTGCGCTCAACTTATATCAAATTTAGTCTTCTTTTAAAGTTTTTAGGAGTCAAAATCTGAAAAAAAAACCCGAAAGTTTCGATGTTTTTCAAGCACCATGCAGTTAGCACAGGTCTTTCGAAGCTGAAATTTTAGTTTAACGCTATTGGCATCTATCCTTACAACATCCCAAAAAACAGGACTTTTCAGATTATTGCGACGACGTGATTTTGGTGCCTACTACGTATGGTGACCGGCTTATTGAGTCTAATGTAGTAATTGAAATTTTATCTCTTTCCTGTTGAAAAATTGATATAAAATTTGGTACACACCTTTACCTCTGATGACAATACAATTATGTATATTTAGTATCATTGTAAACCCAAGATGGTTATTGCCACAAAATGTCGGATTACATATATTTTTCGACCCCCTCAACATGGGTATCAAACGAAAGGGCTTGAGAAATAAAACACAGCACACTTTCGAAATAACTAAATAAAACCCAAAAAACTTGAAAATGAATCAAGCAAATAAATTGTTTTTAGTTATTTATTTTATTATTTTACAATACTTAAATACTTTGCCTTGACTTAGATAAACACTATTCGCGTGCAGATTACCGCGCTGCCCCTCTTGCATCTACCAACTCCTAGTAACAAGTGCCTAGTCGTCTCCCAAACGGAGTATGGCGCTTGATAACTGTCGGTTAACTAGTCAGTACTTTTGCAACTGTACCGATTAGTTTGATGTGACCAGCGACTGTGATGACACAATTATTAGTGTATATAATATATACTTTTCAGACATATAGGACAACCTCGTATAAAATGAACATCTTAATGTATAATTATAAGTTACCTTAACATATCTACTGACTGAATGACTGACAAACAGAAATTTGGAGGAAATTTTCCTTGTGTACCTTAGTTACAAAGTTTATTTTTAATTCCTTCCATAATGGGATAAACGGGGGTGGTAAAGTTAGCAACCGGGCAAAGCCGCGAGGCTCAGCCAATAATATTATATAATACCTTTACCTGTACCCGCAGCTAAGCCCGCGTGGTCACTGGTCACTTCATTTAAAAGTAACCTAACGTGTTATGCCAGGACCTTTAAAGTACAATATACTACATATCTTCATAAATTGTTCAGCCGTCAAGTGAAAACCGCATCGCAATCGGTCCAGTAGGTTTTACGTGATGCTTGAACAAACATACATACAGACAAACAGACAGACAGACATGAATTGTAAAAAGATAAAAGTTCAAAAACAAAAACCCAACTACGGTTGGGTAAAAAATAGCATATGACACTATTGCGATGAAGACGAATTGATTGACACCTCACTTGTCATAATCAGTTTTTGAACACATAACCTTCCTTTAGTTTACCGTAGGTGGGTGAAAAAATTAGCTTATGCCACTCTATAAATGAAGACAAATCGATTGACAACTTGCTTGTCAAAATCGGACCAATAGGGGCGACGCTATGGTGGACCATCCACATAATTACATACACAGATACATACAAACATACATACATACATAGCTGGTGGCGTATGTGAGGTGTGTGTAACTGCTTTAAAGCGGTTACTAGGTACATAAACTCGCTACCGGCGAAGTGCGCCACACGCAAGCGGATAGACTATTAAACTCATTACCCTTCCCTTGCTTTGTTGTAGTCGGGTAAAAATGTGATATTCTTGTTCAGTAGCTTTTAAGAACCCTAGACCATTTTTATTTTTTATTAGCGTCTTTGTACAGTCTGTTTGGTACGTGTTGCTTTATTATAAGTATGGATATGGATGGATATAGATAGATTTACCCGGATTGTTAATTTAAAATTGCCCAATATGAAAGGGCAATATGATAAAAACTATAGAAAAAAAATTGACCGGGGCTTATGAATAATTCCCTTCACCTATTGGGCAGAATAGTAAAAATATTTGTACAACAAATAGAACTTGGGTTCGCATTCAAAAGTGTCCGAATTCAAATGGTGTTAAAACGCAATAAGAGGACGAATCGTGTGTCAGTCTTCGTTTCGCCGTCTGACTTACTACATGTCCGCAATGCCATGCTCTGTAGTAAAGATGGTAGTGTATCATTCTTTCTGAAAGTAGATAATAGTTTTATTAATTTTGACATTAATATTTGGCGTAGGAACCCGTATGTCCTACAAAATATATTTTGAGATAAAATCACAATATAGTAAGTCAAAATAAGCAGAAAGTATGTTATAACCTTTTCTTACACGCTACGCGCAAAAGGCAGAAAGAGACCAACTGCGTCAACTCAATTTATTCGGATTACCCATGAGTGCTAAAAAGATTTAACATATACCTACTTATTTAGGTCTACGAAGATTATCTATCCAATCTAATTAAAACACTTGAATTTTAGTGTGAACACATATCCACATTGCACCGTGCTTTGGAGGGCCCTTTAAGCTGTCAGTCCCGGCTATTATTGATTAATAACAGTTCATAAGCCATGTCAGTGGCCATCGGGCGGCCTGACAGACTGACATCTGAGGCCAGCAATACTTCACGCGACAAATAAAACATATAACTAAAAACAATCTCTACCAGGCAACCTTTATTATTTCATTAGATACTTTTGAAGTTAAGAAGTACCTACAAGTACAATGATTCCTGTATAATAAAGTGCGTTGAGATGTTAAACCTAAAAGGTTCAAAGTAATAAAGGTGCTTTCATAAACACCTAAGTACCTACATTTATACTGTTAAAACCCAAAAACCCACTTCTTAATTACATAAATTTAAAACGCAAAATCTAAACCTGTGGACCAAGAGATATAAAATTTGGAAGAAATATTGCTTGAGTATCCAAGAAGTGCATTAAAGAAGTGACTATAATTCGGATCATCAAATCCAAAAAAAAAAAACTAAATTAATCCATAAAAATAGTAAATTACTGTATCGAGCGGAAAGTGACTCATTGCTGCAACGAGTGGTTTGATTAGAGCCCGAGCTTTAGCGAAGGCTTTAGAGCCTCTCTCTACTCTCTAAAACCATGAGTGCAGCAAGGAGTGCGAATGTTAGTAATCTGCTTTTCTTTCCACTATAAAGTATTATCACAATTGTTCACCTAAATGTAAGCAGTACAATTTCAGTCACATTGACTTTTAAATTCGCGCCAATTCCATCGCTCTCACATTAAAAAATTAGTACAATATATTTTTAAATCTCTATTGGACAAATGCATTGATTTAATAATAGCTGCGCCCCGTGGTATCACCTACATATTGGATGATGATGATCATGATGACAATTATAATGATGATGATAATGATGATGAAAAGTATCCAATGTGTTATTCCAAGCTATAAGCTATATCCATTCCAAAATACATCAAAATCCGTTCAGCCGGTTAAGAGTGAAGTAAAATAATGATGATGATGAAAAATATCTTATGTGTTATTCCTGGGTATAAGCTATCTCCATTCCAAATTTCATCAAAATCCGTTCAGCCATTAAAGAGTGAAGTAAAATAATGTTGATGATGAAAAGTATCGTATGTGTCATTCCAAGTTCCAGGTCTAAACAAGTACAAATTAAAAATTTATATAGCCCCCGACTTCCCACTCCCCATTATAGCTAAGAACCATCTCGAACATATCAGTTTTAAAACATAAAAGCCTTATCAAAATCGTACCATTTGTTTGCGAGCTACGATCCTCACCCCCCTTCCCCTCCCCCACCATTCAATTGGTCAAATTTAGGTCCTCTCCTTTTTTTGGTGTTTATTAATGATCTTCTGGAAATAATGACCTGTCAATGTCTAGCTTATGCTGATGATATCAAACTTTACACTGAGATCTCTAGCATTGAGGACAGTGATCTCCTTCAAGACAACCTTAATCTTCTTACCCAATGGTGTCATATTAACTGTATGTCTTTGAATATTAATAAGTGTCAATATATCACATTTACAAAAAAAAAGAATTCCTTACATTTTAATTACTCGATTAATGGTACCAAGTTAGAAGAGGTTAAAGTATTACGAGATTTAGGCATATGGTTTGATTCCTCGCTAACTTATAAATTTCATTATGATAACATCGCATGCAAGGCCAGTAAAATGCTAGGCTTTGTAATGCGTACAGCTAAGCCTTTTAAACTGCTTGACTCATTCAAAATTCTCTACAATTCTCTAGTAAGAACGCAGTTAGAATACTGTTCTTCTATGTGGTCACCTATATATAAAACTGATATTGACAAGGTTGAGTCTATTCAGAAGCGATTTTTAAGACAATTAAGCATTAGACATGGCTTGAGACGTACTCTTCCCGAATATGACAATCGTCTTCAGCATTTTAATTTTCATAATCTTGCATTCAGGCGCAAAATCACTGACCTTTGCCTACTCCATAAAATTGTTAACGGCCAGCTAAGTGATGAACTACTAATTCATTTAAATTTCAACACTAATAAGCATATGTTTCGAAACCCTCGATTATTCAGTATTCCAATTTCAAAGAATAAAGTTTCACATAATAATCCACTTCATCGTATGTGTCATCTTTATAATGGTGTTTGTTCCGAACTCGATATTTTTCATCAAAATCTTTGCAGTTTTAAAAGTTCATTATTCAAAATTAATTTTATTTAATAGTAACTATAGTTTTGACGTTGTTTATTTTTAATTAATATTTTTGGTTAATGCTGTGTACACTGTTTTGGTTATCAAATTTAATAAGTTGTACTTTATAATTAAGTTTAGTTTTTTTTAAGTAGTAATTTGATAACTGCTTTTGTACCATTAAATATAAATAAATAAATAAATAAATAAATTCTTCCCCCATTATTGCTAAGAACAATCTTGTTTCTCCCAGCTTTGAAACATAAAAAACCGCAGCTAAATTGGTCCATTAGTTTGAAAGATACGATTCTCCCCCCCCCCTCTTTTATCACCCCCCCCCCCATTCAAATGCATTGTTTTTCTTGAGCAGGAATGAGGCACTTTCTGCTTACGTTTTAGGTGAACAATGGTGATATTATTGTATAGTAGCGAGTAAAAAGTAGATTGTATTACTAGGGAGCGAAGTAATTATTTGCCGGCGAGGTCGCTATTTTGAACCAGAGCGGAGTGAAGGATTCTAGAGTAGAATCCTGAACGTAGCGAGGGATTCAATATATATCGCCCGAGAGAAAATGTTTTTTTAACCCATCTATTCGAAAAGGACGAATTGGTTCGCCTTTAAGTGCAGGTGGTGTTTTCTAGACGAAACTTATAACGGGTAGTAATGAGTTTTTAATCCTCTTTATAAGTGCGCCGCAATACTTATTGCCGCGCACTTTTTGAATTTGGAACATCTTAGTGTTCAGCGCCAAAGAAATCGAAAGCAAATATTGTTTGAATAAAGACTGGCTGGTACGACAGCCCAAAGTCGCACCGCCGGCTGAATAAAAAAAAATGAAATCAAATCAAAAGCGCGCGAACTACAGCCCGCGTTTTAGACAATTTTCACGGATTGTTAGAAATTCATGTTTTTTTTTTTAAAATGAGTTCTTCAAGTGACAGTTAAAGTATAGAATTAACTCCTGAAAGTATTAGAACTGACGCAAGAAATGTGATGGATAATCTATTACCTGCAAAATCATGGGATAAATTTATGAAAGCCTATGGTAATTTTATTGAATGGAGAAATGCAAGAGGCGCCAAGTTTTTTTCAGAATCTGTGTTTTTGGCCTACTTCCAGTACTTCGCCAAAACTAAACAACCTTCTACTCTTTGGAGTACCTACTCAATATAAGTTTTTAGTTGTTTTATTATTAGATACTATTTAATTTCAATTTAGTTGTTATTCTATGTTTTATTAAATAATAATATTGCAATAAAATATGAGGCGCCTTTTATTTTCTCGTAGTGTGTGATGAAAAGTAGAGTGTATCACTCTACTAATGCACCCGAGTGATACACTCTACTTTTCATCCCTCTCTATGAAAAAAAGTAATAAAAGGCGCTTGTGTATACTTTACAGTTCATATATTTATTTAAAAGCACAAATTAAATATGTACATAATAATAATGTAGATAGATAACTCATTATTGTTCACCACATAGAACAAAAATCACTAAAACATTCATAACGTTCTTATTGCTAAAAAGCGATCTCTTCCAGACAACCATTGGATGGAGCGGAATTAATATATGGCAATGACGTAACATTAAGTTATTATTATGTTGTTGTTATTACGAGTATAACAGACAACGGTCAATGACGTCGCGTATTTCGAAAATATCTACACAACGCTTTATAGTGTACAGGTCTGGTATACAATAGAAATACTTACGCCCGTGTTAAAGATTCCAAAATATACCCGACCTCAACATTTTTCTTGGGTATATATTAGTGTATATTTATGCGTGATGATTTTTACATGTTATGATTACACAGAGCATTTTCTAGAGTTTTCATGACTGTTACAGATTGAAGCAAGGGCGTAATTTCCAAAGGAACGAGAGTTGTAAACTCCAAGGCAAAATATATTAAAATGACTTCATCTACATTTACGTAATATTTTATATTTGATACAATTATTTATCTAAAAACTTTACTTAAAAAAAGTATCGTCGCACTTTACCTATTTGGGTAACTTTAAGAGAAAAGGAGAGTGTTCATGACTACCCTGAAAAAAAAAGAGGAGATTTTGAGACTAAACTGTGACCTTTGTTTGAGGACACACCAAAACCACCTACAACGGGCAACGCTTGTCCATCCATTATGATTTGAACTTTTTCTTTATTTTATGGATGAAGTGCTTTAGCTACGGAACTATTGCATAACTTTGTTCTGACTAACATCAAATATTTTGTATTAATATTAAGTGTTTAAAATAATACCTATTATAAAATTATTACCTTAAACAGGAGCTGGGCAGTCGTAACGTATCTTTCCCACGCTGTTACCAAAATGGAAGTAGTTAACTGATTTAAACTGGTCATTGTAGTAGGATATAAGTGGACTGCTTTCACCTTCCTTGCCAAACTCCAGATTTCCTGTGAAATTATAATGGCAAGCACAATTATAATATTACTAGCTGCGCCCCGCGGCTTTGCCCGCGTGCAATCTTCTTCCGCATCCTATCTCTAACCTTGTACTATTATTTATTCTGTGCTCTAACTTAGGCTATCCTGGTACCAAATTTCATCCAAATCCGTTCAACTGATCGATCGTGAAGAAGCAACAAACACACACACACAATCGCGGTCAATCTTTGCCACTCCCACCACATTAGAAAAGACATTTTTAAATCCCTCCTTTTTGCATCCCTAGGATGTCACTTTGACACCTGCTACTTTGACACCTGTCACTTTGACACCTGTGACTTTGACACCTGTGACTTTGACACTTATCATTTTGAAAATTCCTTCAGAGCTTCTATTTTCTTCCTTATTTTGGTCCCATCCTCCTCCCCCTGGCCCCGTCCCCTTTAAAACCTCTACCAACAACCCTCAACTCCCACCCTCGCCATTTCACTTTGACAAAGAATTTGCAAAAAAAATATATTATAAAACTTCTTAGGTGTTTCTGCTCTCCTGGTACTTTGAAATACTTTTTTTTTTAAATATAATCACACTATTTAATGTTCATGGGGAGGTATCATCATCATCGTCATCATCAGCCCGTGTCAGTCACGCGTATGTCTGCACGCCACTGAACCCGATGAACTTTATTTAAATATAATCATTCCATTTAACTTTCATGGGGAGGTATAGTCACTTTTAATATCTATATTTTTCAATGTCATATCTCCAACTTCTTAAGTTTTTCTGCTCTCCTGGTACTTTTTTTTTTAAAAATATAATCGCACTATTTAATGTTCATGGGGAGGTTATTTATACTCACTTCTAATAACTTTATTTGTCAATTTTGTATCTCCAAATTCTTAAGTGTTTCTGCTCTCCTGGTACTCTTGATATACTTTTTTTAATATAATCACTCGATTTAATGTTCATGGGGAGGTATACTCACTTTTAATAACTTTATTTGTCAATTTTGTATCTCCAACTTCTTAAGAGTTTCTGCTCTCCTGGTACTTGGCAATACTTTTTTTTTAATACTTTATTATTTTTCCAAGTCCCTAAGAAAAAGATAATATTTTTTTCTCCTACTTCTTGTTGAACAAGTAGCCTATGTGTTAATCTATCTATTATTATAAGCTATCCTGGTACCAAATTTCATCCAAATTCATCCAGACGTTCGAGCGTAAAGGAGCAACAAACAAACACACACACACACACACACACACACACACACACACACACACACACACACACACACACAAATACACACAAACACACATAAACATACAAACTTTCGCATTTATAATATTAGTGTGATATTGAATCTCCAGCCAGTCTTGTGCAAATATTACTGTGCTGCGGTGCAAAGGACAACGTTTACAGCGATTAGCGACTGGTTGGCTAAGTAGTTAGTGAATCTTACTGCGAAATCAACCAACGGTCGCGGGTTCGAACCTCGTAAGGTGCAATAATTTGTATGATGATCTGAAATGTTTGTTTCCAAATCATGGATGTAATATTAGTGTCTCTGTATGTTTATCCGTTATCTAGTACCCATAGTACAGGGTATCCTAGTTAAGGACTAGTTAACTTATGTGAATTTTCACGATTTTCATATAATGTTAGTTGGTGTCGGGCGACGCGCAAAATATTGCAACTGGAATTCTGGGTGGCACCGCATTTGTAAAGGGAAGGAGCTTACCATCAGGCGAGTAACAATTATCCCTTGTGCGACATAATATCTAGCATACTTTTTAATGTAAAATTGTCTTGCCTTTAATTACTACTCGTATCTCGCTTGATGTTAGTCTTTACATCACATGAATTAGTTGATGTACGAGTATTAAAATTTACATGAGACATTAAAATCGATTAATAGACAAAATGGCCACATCGAGATTTTGTCGTACAAAGCAGAATTACCCCCAGTAAAGTCAATTCAATAGTCCTTGAAATTAAAATTTGATGATTTAGTACCAGAAGTAGTAGTTAGTGATTTATTTAGTTTTGTTAGTTGTAGTACCAGAGACGCTTCGCTACCATTCAATAATGGTTGGATAAAAGAAGGTACCATTTATTTTACTCCATATTTAAAAATAATAAGGAAAAACTTACCATTATCTATTTTGATATAAAATGTTCTGAATTGAGTTGAGGAAAATATGTTCGGTGTATGAATGTTTACAATAGGTGATCCCTGCCTTACATACAATGCAGTGTCTTGGTTACTGTTATATCCAACATCTGTTGAAAATAAGAACAATGTAAGATACCTAAAATAATGGTACCTACAATTACTTTCCAACGAAATTTTTCTATGACAATTATTGTTTATAGCAATAGTAGTACCTTTACATAGGCACTACTTACCTATTAAATATAGAATATCCGAGTTCTCATAAGTAGTTTTATTTATGAGCCAAATATGCACGTTTCTGTCCGTTTCTATGGCGAAATGTATCTCGAAGTAAGCGAGGCGGCCGCTGGTGGTCTTCAGAATGACGTGGTTGAAAGTCTCATTGTCCATCGAGTACTGCGGAGTGTTAGGGTACGTAGAGCCAAGTGCCTCCTCCTTACAAGGCAACTCTGGAAACAATACAGCGCTTATTAATTTGATTTAATTTTAATTTTACGGTTCCAAAACATGCAAACCAACGTCACAGGCACAGTGTCATTGACACTGTGAACTATTCTGTGAAATCACTACAATATTTTTTCGAATTTGTTTCTTGACGTGACGGTAATTCATTCGACGCTTAGAGAAATATAATTTATCTACGGCTGCGTTTGGATTAGCTTGAAGGTTTTTTGTGGGGCAGTTTTGAAATACACATTTTAACAAGGTTCAGTTTGACCAATTTCGATACTTTAATATTTTTTGCAATTTTTACATGAAGCGATTCATTTCAAAATGAACGAATAATTGTAAAGTGACATTTTCGATGTATTTTTGAACTGTAATGCCAATTTAAAAGCTTTTATTTAACTTGCAATGTTTGTATCTTGTATGTATGTTTGTTTAGGTCACATCATGCAAGGTGAATTAGAACCAATTCCTCATATCCTACGGAGTTGAATATTTACATGTTGTTTCAGTTACAATCCCAATGCATTTTATGGTAAGCATGACCTGAATCGACAAACAGAATTATCTCCATATGAAGGAACTCTTCAACGGTTTACAGCAAAGATACGAAATATTGTGTACGCATTTTATTATGATAGGCGGTTTTAAGTTGCACCATGCTATTGAATGAAAGTTTTAAAATGATTTTTAACCCCCGAATAAAATTTTCTGTTTGTAGGCTGATCTGATCGAGATGGTTTATAACTATGTGGGAGGGGGAGGGAGGAGGGGAGAGGTGAGAAAAGGGGGTGAAGCTATATAAAGGGGGGGAGGATTGGGGTGAGGATCGTAGCTCCCAAACGAATGGGCCGATTCTGATGCGGTTTTTTATGTTTGAAAACTGATGTGATCGAGATAGTTCTGAGCCATATGGGAATAGGGGGGGGAGAGAAGTTTAGAAGAAAAGGGTGAAAATTGAATTTTCTAAACGAATGGAACATTTTAACTACGGATTTCCATGTATAAATGCTGAGGTAAACGAGATGATTCATAGCTATAATGATGTAGGGGAATGAGAGTGACGATCGTAGCTCCAAACGGATGGAACGATTTTTATGTTTGAAAACTGATGTGATCGAGATGCTCCTTAGCTATAATGGAGGGTAGGGAGTCGGGGTTATATATTTTTTAAATTGTTGCTTGTTAATTTATATATTTGATGATTATTATCTCGGGAACAGATGACTGATTTCAATTTTTTTTTTGTTTTTCTTTGTCTCGAGAAGGTTCCTCGCGCACTGGAAATGTAAGTATGTAAGTATATCACAAAAATTAATATGAATGGACGGGGGGTTTGTGGGGTGGGGTCAGGGTTGTTGGTAGGGGTTTTATAGGTGACGGGGTACAGTTGGGTAGGGGAAATGGGGGAGGGAGAAGGGTAGAGGGGAAGGGGAGGGAGAGAGACGGGAAGAGGAGAAAGGAAGAGAGAGGGAGGAAAAATTGTAAGCATGCAAAGCCGCGGGTTGCAGCTAGTAGGTTATATAAGGTAAGACCACTGAAACGAAACCCTATTCATAATAAAAAAAAAACAAAAAAAACGACCTTATCATCATCATCATCATCGTCATCATCATCATCAAAAGCCTATGTCTGTCCACTGCTGGACGTAGGCCTCTCTCCATGCACGCCACTGAGTTTGGTGTTCAGTTCTACTCTATTTTCTTCCAGACATTTTTCGCAGGTTGTCACTCCACCTAGCCACAGGGAGTCCTACACTACGTTTACCTTTACGTAGTCTCCACTCGAGAACTCGTCTACCCCAACGGTTATCGGTTCTTCGGGAAATGTGACCAGCCCACTGCCAATTCAACTTGCTTATTCTTATGGCTATGTTGGTTACCTTGGTTCTCTGTCAGATATCTTCATTGCGAATCCTGTCCTTCAGAGAAACTCCAAGCATAGCTCTCTCGATATTTAACATATTCTTTTGTAAACAATCACTATAATGAATACAATAATTACAATTGAATAAATACAACATCACTTTTTCAAAATAAAATATGTAATACGTACAAAAAAAGATTTTTTAAAGTCGGTGCCAAACCAAGCAATCATTTTAACATGGTTAAGCTTAATTTTTTTTTTAAATGAGATGTTTTAAACGGCTTGACGTTCTAATTTAAATCTTAAAAGGCTATTATAGTAATTATCTACAAATACATTGTGTACATTATCATATTTTACTATATTGCTGTGTACGTCAATCGGCGTTGACGTCTGAAAGTCAAAATCCGTTCAATTAGCTGAAGTCTCTTGTTTCGTCTCTTCTGCCGTCTCTTCTGCATTTCGTGTTTTGTATGAAGATGCGTTGAACAAAACGAGGACTTTAGATTAAAATTATAGCCAGGTATTAAAAAGGTGGCACCGTTTTCAAAAAACGCTTTCTAATGTTATATTTTTATTTAGTAGTAGTGTTACATTTTTTATATCGACGTTGTAGATGTTCAATTGTAATTTTTTTATTCTCTTTAGTGATTGTTTACTTATGAACATCTGATTTTATCTATCTGGGAAGAGGGGCCGTAGGATTATAACTGAGTGATTACCATGTACGAGTGTTTGTAACGTGTAAAATAGTGGAGAACTTGAGAAAATAATTTGGGCGATAACAATTTGTAAACAAATCTACGTAAATGCTTTAGACAGCAAGTTATTGCAGTTTTATCTAGCTGGGACCATAAACGTGAGTTAAAACACGTAAATAAACACGTAATTTATTCAAAATCAAGTCAAATTTTAATATTTTAACCAACTTTTTTTAAAATTTCAAATGTGGGGATTTTTAAAAGAAAAAAGAATTTCATCTCTTTAACAACTACTGATAAAAAGCTACACAGGGTAATGTACAACAATTACAAGAATGCTGTTACTAAGTGTATGTTAGTCGAGTGGAGACACTGGCTGATTGAGAAGATTGTACACCTGAGTTTATAACCACTTGAAGGCAATTTATTTTGCTATTTTAAAATTATTATTGACACTACGAGACTGACTATTGCACTCCTGAGTTTGAAATCAGTTGAAGGCAAAATATGTTGCTTATTTAAAATTATTTGATTGTTATAATGAGACGGGCCGACTGAGACGATTGTACACCTGAGTTCGAAACCAGTTGAAGCAAATATATTTTGCTAATATAACATTACTTTATTTTAACTACGAGACTAACCGACTGAGGCAATTATACACCGGAGTTCGAAACCAGTTGAATAATGAAGACTAGACAAGCCAGTATTAAAGACTTGGAACTAAAACTAAAATCAACTCTACAAAAATTATTAGATGTTGAAACAGTTAATAAAAAGTTATTACAAGAGAGAGAAGACAGTGAAATGGATATACCAAAAATTATAGACAAAAATACACAGTTAAAAAGACAACTTTCAAGCCTAGACACACAATTACTAGAGATAATTCATGAAAGAGACGACCTTCAGTCAATTGTAAAGCAAAATGAACAATGCAATAATATTTTTGATATTGCAATAGGAATAATACAAGATTTACAAAGCCAGCTGAATAAGTCAGAAAAAATTATAGCTAAACTACAAGACAATAATCACCAGAAGGAACAATAAGAAACTGCTAGCATGTACAAAGTAGTTGTAGAAAACACTTCGCAATTGCCAGGGAACTCAATGTATACGAATGAAAAAATGGCAAGAATTAATAAAGTGAAGAAATATATTAATATAAAAAGAATTATCCATAGAACCAAGAAATATATTAAACAACAAACGAGTAATATTAATACAGTGACACTAAGAAAGGAGAAAGTTAAAATTAGCAACGACCTTGCACACTATAAAACAGTGACAGAAGGATATGAACAAGAATATAAAATAAATATGGAGAAAGTAATGAGACTGGAAGGTGAACTGAAAAACCTGAATTATAAATACACAATTGCTCAAAGTCAAATTAAAGAGCAAATTTCATCAATTATTACACTGCTGAAACTGAGCTCCGACTGCAACGTCGAGCCTACAGAGTTTATCACACACCAGTCTTCATTATATTCAGACAGCAGCAATGAGAAGAAGGTGGAGGATGCCAGCTCGCAGTCAATACCTGTGAATATGAAGGTATACAGTACGACGTCACAGAAAACAGCAAATAACACTGATAACATTTATAGTAAAAGTGTCAGTTTAACTGATAATAATCTTCCAGCCGTAAATGATACAGAAATTAAGATATTTTGTGATAGCATAGGTAAGGAACTAGGCATAATTACCTGTAAATATATAAGTGGTTCTGTAAATAATACATGTATTCCGGACATATCATACAACCAAATTATGAACAAAGTTATAAAAGGAAAATAAAAGGAAGATACTGATATAGTAATTTTAATGGGAGATAGCTCAGACGTGAGCAGAAGTATAATCAGTCAAAGTGTAGAATCACTATTAAAATTACACAAAGTTGAAAAATTAAGCAAAATTGTACTATCTTCTTTTCCGTATTTAAACTCTCTACAAGCAATTGAGAATGAAAGGATTAACAAATTAAATTTAGTTTTATATAATTTAACATCATTATATAGTGACAAATTTGTATTATTAGATACAAATAAATTTATTTATAATTATACTTTGACCTCAAAAATATGTATTTAAATAAAAAACAAAAAACTGATATAGCTAAATTAATTGCCCATATTTTATGTTTCTATCAGATTACATGTGCTGGAGCTAGCCAGAATAGAGCAGTAAACCTTATTGTTATCAAGACTTTAAACCAATAAGTTTGACAAAAGGACGACCTAGTTACGTTGCAAAGCAATCTGAACCAGGTCAACCTTGCAACTTATTGAATAATACGATCTTAAATTGTAATTCTAAAACATCCAGTTTAATAACCTAATTAAGAATTACTTTGAATACTGCTACTTTTCTGGATAATATTTTTCTAGATTGTGACTTTCAGCAGAAATCATTGATTGATAAGTTGCCCTCTGATCATATGGGACAGAGCGTAGTGTTTAGTGGAAATAAGCTATTAAATGATTGCAAAGCGATCAGTAGACCTCTAACATCAAAGCGAATGAAATTGTTTGAAAAATCTATTGCTAAGGAAATTGATGTTTTCCATTGTGACAGCGATGATCTTAATCATAATTTCACGATTTTATTTGACATAATCTGTTCAGAATTCAATAAACATTTTCAACGCCAGGAAATAAAAATTAAAAATAAACATTGTTTTGCAGAATGGGCGACTCCTGGAATAATTAAAAGTAGACATACTCTTTTTGAACTTTATGCTAAAAGAAACAAATCTTACAGCACTAACACTGCTGAACATGTTAAGTTGTACTCTAAAGTATTCAAACAAGTATGTTATCAGGCCAAGTCATTATTTATAAAAGATAAAATAATGAACTCCAATAACAAAATAAGAACAACCTGGAATATAATAAAAAAGGAAACCGGTAAAGCTCAAGACTTTAACAAAATTGAGTCACTGAAGTTGAATAATGATGTTATTACTGATAAATTAGAAATAGAAAATACATTCGAGAACTATTTCGCAGAAATTCCAGTACAGTTAACTGGTTCTCTAAACTCATCTCCAATTAAAGCTCTAACACTATTAGCTGAAAATGTACAGTTATTGTCAACTAACTTTTGCTTTTCATTCAATTGCTGCAACTACAATAGTTAAAGTTTTCAAGTCGCTTAATATGAAGAAAACTGAAGATCTCTGGGGGTTGTCAGTTAAAGTAATCAACAGTATTATTTTTTCAATTGCTCATAATCTAGCAGCTATATTTAATAATTGTAAAGCAGTAGGCGTTTTTCCAGATTTGATGAAGCATAGTAAGGTAATACCGCTATTCAAATCAGGCAGCAAAAGTAGTTCATCCAACTATAGACCTGTATCTATTTTGCCTTGTCTTAGCAAAATATTTGAGAAGATAATGCTAAGCCAACTGTTGGACTATTTTAATGTCAATCATATACTGCACAAACGACAGTATGGCTTTACAAAAGGAAGTTCGACTATTGACGCAGGCTGCAAGCTAATATCGTATGTCTTAAAAGCCTGAGATAATGCAAACGACGCCATAGGCGTTGTCTGCGATCTTTCAAGGCGTTTGATTGTGTTGACCATTACTGACTAAATTGAAACACTACGGTATAGCAGACTTAGCGCTTGGTCTTATCTCATCCTATTTAACAGGAAAACAGCAAAGTGTTGCAATAGTTGATATAAGTTCTTCAGGGAGGCCAATTCAACTAGGAGTACCGCAAGGCTCAATACTTGGCCCATTTTTATTTCTTGTTTATGTTAATAATCTTCCATTTATGGTGGAAAAGCAGACTAATACAGAAATTATTTTGAATGCCGACGACACGTCATTGATTTTTAATACTAAAAGAGGCGTGACTGACCTCAGTGATGTAAATAACATAGTGGAATCAGTGTGTTAATGGTTTTTCAGCTAACAATCTTCTATTGAATCCATCCAAAACGAAATGTGTGAAGTTATCTTTACCCAATGTCAAGAATGTGAATGCTGAGGTCAAACTGATGGGTAAGAAACTAGATTTTGTGCGTTCAACGGTGTTTTTGGGGATAGAATTGGACTCTAAAATTCAATGGGGACCTCACATTGCAACTCTGGGAAGTAAGCTAAGCTCTGCTGTCCATGCAGTACGTGAGATTAGAAAGATCACTGATGTGGCAACTGCCAGACTTGTATACTTTGCTTATTTCCATAGCATCATGAGTTACGGAATTTTGCTGTGGGGGACAGCTGCTGACATCAGTGTGATTTTCATCTTGCAAAAAAGAGCTATTAGGTCAGTCTACAAGATGAGCTCAAGAACATCCTTACGTGATCATTTTAAGAGAATTCATATTCTAAGAGTGCCATCCTTATATGTCTATAAGGTAATCATGTACATTCGCAAGAACATCAAATCTTATACTAAACGAAGCGACGTACATTCAATAATTTCATACTCGTTATAAAGATAAATTATTGAATACCAAATTTAGGCTACAGAAGTGCAACAAGTCATTCCTATGAAATGCAGTAAGGTTCTTTAATAAAATTCCCAAAACCATAGTCGACTTAAATAAAAGATTGTTTAAAAATAAAATTAAAAGTATTTTGTTGAAAAAAGCATATTACAGTGTTAATGACTATGTAGAAGATAAGAACGCGTGGACTGATGTAAATCTGTGCAATAGCAATAAGTCTGACAAATCCCATGTGCAGCTGCAGCAAATTATGTAATTTATTTTTAACTGACAAGGCCACTTTACAGCCGCTACCGCCGTTAATTTTTAATATTTAGAACTTATGATGATTTGACAAAGCCCCTAATAATAATAATAATAATAAAATGTATTTATTGCAAACAAACAAACAAAAACAATCAACACAATAAAAAAAAATAGATATTCCACGATAACATGACTCGCGACAATTAGTAACATTAAATTTACCCTATACAGCTGCTGCTTAATTAATACTGACGATACTAAGAGTTCCCTGTGTTCCAATGGTGTAAATAAATTGAATTGAATTGAATTGTAGGCCTCACATCCCTCCTCCTTATATAAAGCTGCATAACGGTGACTCACTGACTCACTCACTGATTGACACGAAAGTTCTCCTAGACAGAGTGATTTTAGAAATAAACAATGATTTAGAGATGTGAAAAGTGTCCTAAATCGATCGAAAATTGTTTATCGGAAGAAAAAGTATGAATATTAAAAAAAAAACGTGGCCTTGATGGATTTTGACGGTTTAAACGGTTTGTTCCAACAGAAAAAGGACAAAAACAAAAAAAAAGTTCAGACCTGTTTTTGAAAAAAGTCATTGTTCTAGCAAAGTTGGAACATGCAATATTTTTTAAGTCAAACGATAGATAATATGGCGTAAAATTTGGAAACAATAATGTTTTAACAATATTATACTTAAAAACGTCAGGATTGCCATTTTTATAAAAAAAACGAAATTTAACAAATTTTCAAATCAATTTTTAGGGCACTTGGCAACACTTGAGCGATTCAATTTGTATATAGCAGTTGTGTGATATCAAAGTAATATTGCCAAGTGTATATTTTTTCCTCATTTTTTGGGTAGTTTACGAGATTTTCTCCAAAAACATGAAAAATGGAAATCATGATATTTTGGATTAAAATTTGATATGGTTTCAAAGAATAGCAGCAATGATGATGATTAAGATCGCATACTTACATTTATAAATTTCAAAACGGCGGTCAATGCAGCGGCCATTTTGTAAAAATTATACATATTTTCCTATAATTGAATCAACTTTTCGGGGCAGTTGGCAACACTGGAGCGATATGACTTGTATGTAGAGGCTGTGAATTTATAGTAGAACTATTGCCAGGTGTCTCTTTTTTCCCACATTTAGGGAAATTTTTCGAGATTATCCTCAAAAAAATGTTTTAAAAAAAAAAAAGTCAGATTAAAATTTGAAATTGTTCTAATGTCCTGCGATGCACAAGGCTAATCTCATTCATTTGCGAGGCCAGCTGGCCGAGCTTCAAACAATTAGTTCACGAGAACCAAAAACGACGCTGTAGCGAGGCCAAAGGCCTAGCTACGGCTCATGCGAGACCGAAGGCCGAGCACCAACATCTTTGGGCCGGGCTTCAAAGTCTAATAAGAAGTTAATGTCAAAGCAAAAGTGAAAGACAATTAAACCTTAAACTAAATTTGACAGCTCTAAAATTATTGCTGTCACTTTCAAACCTTTTGGAAACGAAAGGGACAGCAACAGTTTTAGAGCTGTCAAATTTAGTTTTAGTTTTAATTGGTGCACTCAGAATCGACACCAATGACGCTAATTCTGTTGAGCAACTCACTAAACTAAACTAAGCTAGAGCTAAATTTAATTTATTTTAGTGATTCCTAAATTTTTATCAGTTGTTGATTTCAACTAAACTAAGACATCATTGTGACAGGACTAATTTGATTTTGACAAGACTAAATTTAATTGCTAGGGTTGCCCACATATAAATAATGAATGAATATTAAAAAAAAAAGTTGTTTATTATTTGTGTTAGTGAGACGTTTGTATAGAATTTTTCGTAAGCCGCTATGCGCATGCGCGATCTAATGCTTCGAACAGTGTGGGAGTTTTAAAATGAAACATCATTAAAATCACTCCGAAACATAGGGGTACCAGGTTCACGAAATCATGACGAAAAGGGCTATATCATCTCGCCTTTATAACTGTATATAACTGTATAACTATATAAGCCCCAGAGATCGAATGTAGGTGTCATTTTTCTGGGTGGTACTACAACTGTTATGTCCTACGTGACGCTTACCATCAGGCGAGCGACTTGAACATCTCGTAAAAATAAGAATTTCTTTTTAATAAAAAATAGCCTTTATTTTCAGCTCGATGATTATTAACTTTGGCCAAAGACATAAACTAAACATTACGGGGAGAGGCAGGACACAGAGCAAAATCAGCAAAATTGATATTTTTGTGATTTTTAATTCGGTATAACTCGCGATTTAATAAGGGTAGCATATTGATTCCGGTGTTTTGGTAAAGATCTCGTTGAGAAAAAACAATTCAGTATGAAAAAGTTTGCAAAATGTCTACTTAAAACTAACAAATTTTGAAAAATGGGGTGTAATTACAAAAGTGGCTGCAGCAACTGCAAAGTCTGTATAAAGATTATAAACATTTTTAACTCCAGCACAGAGCTAACGAGAGGTTTTCAGGACCGGATCAAATTGTTCGTGGCGTTGACGAACACGACAAACAAACGACCATGCGCCCCTACACAGCCATCCGGTTTTTCAAAGAAACTAGTACATTTATGAAACGGAAATCTGGTTATGTTTTTTTTCGTGTTGTTTTTTTGTCTGGTTTCACCATGTGTCAGGGCGATCATGCCCTGCCAGGTGAGACCCCTGGTTGCCCAGAGGAGGCCCAGCGAGACGATCAGCGACCACGACGGTGACCCCCGGTCGCCCCACAGACCACAGACGGCCACACGGATACTTACATACTCACACACATACACACACCCTAAACTTATAACCCCCCTCTCTTTTCAAGTTTGGAGGTAATAAATATTTTATAATAAAGCAGTGAATAATAAAAGGTCTGTAAAAAGAAAATAATAATAAAAATGGTCTAGTGGACTTTAAATAAGCAAATGAACTTTAGATAAGCTAACATTTTTCAAAATCATATCTGTATTTTGTTCGCGCATCATGTAAAAACTAGGTTTTCGAATTAAAAAAGGTTTTGGTGTACTTGGTATTTCAATCCGGTAAATAGAAGCCGAGCAATTGATAAAACATATTTGACGGATGAGTGAAATTTGTTATTTTATACCATATACGAGTAGGTACTTTTGGTCCTAAAATACCACATAGGTTACTCTAACCCAGAGAAATGACCACGCGCGCAAAGCCGCGGGAGTCCCGCTCATAATCAGCAAATATTACGTTTTTGTGATATTTAATTCAGTATAACTCGCGATTTGTAGGCCGAGTAGACGTTTCACGACAAGCAAGCGGCCGTGCACCCTGACACAGACCACGCTTTTTGTCTATGGTTTTCATTTCTTGCTGAGAGTTTTCGGCACGAGTGTTGTGTGGAGGCACCTTTATAGGTAAACTGACGTACAAGAGAATAGAAAAATACCACTAAACTAAACTGAGAAATTAAAATCAATTTAGGTGTGTCAAATTAAAATTTAGTTTCGGTTTAGTGCATTGTTATCGGCTTGGAACACGACTAAACTTAATTTTAGTGTAGTTTAGTCCAGTTCGTGCCAACCGAATTGGCACCAATGTGAAAGTCTAATTTAAAGTCCTCGGTATTCAAAATTGACGCTGTAGCAAGGCCAAAGGCCGTGCTTATGTTCCGCGTAGCCAGAGGTTGAGCTAATTTTTCTGCTAGGCCGTAGGCCGAGCTCCAAACAAGTAGTTCGAAGTACAGCCTGTACAGCCCATGCGAGGCCTCAAGCCGAGCATCAACATCTTTAAGCGGGGCTTCAAAGACAAATAAGAAGTTAATGTCAAAGTCATAGTTGAGTTCCTTGTCTAAGCAAAAGTCAAAGACAAAGTTAAAGTCTAATTCAAATTCCTCGGTATTCAAAATTGACGCTGTAGCGAGGCCGAAGGCTGAGCTTATGTTCTGCGAAGTCGAAGGCTGAGATCATGCATCTGAGAGGCCATAGGCCGAGTTTCAAACAATTAGTTCCCGAGCACCGAAAACGACGCTGCATCGAAGCCGACGGTCGAGTTACAGCATGGGCTGTAACTCGACCGTCGGCTTGCATGGGCAAGGCCTCAAGCTGAGCATCAACATCTTTGAACCAGGTTTCAAAGTCTAATAATAAGTTTATATCAGAGTCCTCGTCAAGTTCAAAGTCAAATCCAAAGTCAAAGTGAAAGACAAAGCAAAAGTCAAGGTTTGTCAAAATCAATTATAAATAAGTTTAATTCATAATGAAAGTTAAACATAAAGTGAAACTCATTATACAAGTTCAAAGTAAATTCCAAAATGAAAGTCAAAGTTTATTGAAAGTCAAAGTCAAAACAAAGTCAAAGTCAAATCAAAGTAGAAATCAAAGATTGTCAAACTCAATTTTAACTCATATTTATTTTCAAAATCAAATCAAAGTACAAGTCACTATACAAATCAAAGATTTAGTCAAGTCTTTTTACAAGTCAAAGTCGAAGTCAAAGTCAAAGGTATAAGTCTAAAGCAAAACGATTACACGCGGACTGCTTGCGGTCCGCGCACAGCCCAACGTCACTAGTCTATACATATAATAAAACTGTAACAGATCCAATTCTGTACATTTAAGATATTTTGTAAAAAAAAATTGGAAGCTGTTCTCTATTACATTCTGAAGTCAAAACTGTATTTACTTTCATTTTTGTCTGTCTGTCTGTCTGTCTGTCTGTATCTTGGCTAGGCATCACGCCGAAACTACAAAATGAATTTAAATTAAACTTGGTATGGTTTGAGTTCATACTATGAGGATAATTTTTCATGTCCTAATGAAAAATTAAACCCGAAAAATGAAACGGTTTCCGCAGGATAGGGGTTGAAAGTTATTATAAAAAACACTTACCTACACTCTGAAACTACAGGACGGATTTTAATGCACCTGGGCACAGTCAAAGTTTATATGATGGATAAAAATTGAGGATACTTTTTATCCTGAAATAAGAAAGGGTTCCTGCGGGATAGGGGTCCAAATTCTATATAATGAAGATATTTTGTAAATTTTTTTGGAGGCTGTTCTATATTTGTACTAAAGCCAAAACTGTTTTTTTCTTAATTTTTTTCTGTTGTCTGTCTGTCTGTCTGTCTGTTTCTTGGACGTGCATCACGCCAAAAGTACTGAATGAATTCAAATGAAACTAGGCATTATTTGAGTTGATACTACTGTAGCATGTTAAATCAGGGCTCCAAGGGAGTTTTGTTATAATTCCCGAATAAATAAAATAAAATATATTGGGAACAACGCCATCTGGCGAGGAGGGGCGTCTTTTCTCCGAGATCGCATATAATGCCACTTCTACACACACACTTGTACACTTCTTCTGCTATTGATCCTTTATTTTTTGTTGATTTTGTTTGTGGTGTGTGCAATAAAGAATTTATCTATCTATGTATCTATCTAATGCCGGCGTTAGCAAGACCTATTGGTAGAAGCGCCATCTAACGGTTTTTGAGGTGCGTTTTCTACTCAAGAGGATAACTTATCCCGATGTTTAGTAAGCAACGCCGAACGGCGGTTCGCTGCGCCTCTTACTCAGCCAGTCGATGAATGATCAATGAAAGCGTTTCTTTATTGAAGAATGAATGATAATTTAGCCTTCCTAAAAATCCATGGATAATGGAGGAATCTGGCTCCGCAAGAAGAAAGGCAAAGTTTTCATCCCATGGCTCAATTATGGTTGAAATGGTAAATCCACGCAGCGACAGCTAGTGTCGAGAGACATGAACTAGAAGGAAGGTGTAGACGATGCGGAAACCTCTGTCGGAAAGTAGCGCAACTTTTGGTGATACCCTTATAATTAACGTTTCAGGATTATTTGTCTTGTTGTTTGTTGTTAGGGCCTGACCCTGGACAGCTTCAAACATAGGGTAAAATATTTGGAAAATCCGGCATAAGCCGTATCTTTGAGTTGGCGAAGAAATTAGAAAATCAGAGGGCAGCAATTCATATGTCAAAAATAATTTACACATACAAATCTCTTGTGATGGTCACATCATGGAATGTTTTGACGGTTCGAGTAGACCGCAAGATACTTCTAGTTGATTTTCTTTTTTCTAGGAGTTGAGATAAAAAACAAGTTAATCACGGCGGAAATTGACTGGATTGCACCGGAGCTTGCTGAAGGACTGTGACCCGTATAACTAAATCTGAATTCTGGGTCTGAATTGCGATGCAAGCTGCAGTGTTGTTTCCAGAGGCTTCTGGAAGCTGGAAATAGTTATCCGGGCTGCAGTTTGCTACACATCGTAAAAAACAGTATCCGTATAAATACGAAAAGGAAGGTCTCCTGGGAGCATTTCCAATATGGACATTGAATTAGTTTGTTTCACATAGTTTGCACGAGATTGAGATCGGCGCAGGTGAGAAACTTGTTTGTTCCTGGGATTCAGTAGATTCTGTGCGAAATCGACATTGTTTATGGGTCTTAATTCGCAGGCAGCAGCGGGCACGCGGTCTTTTGTGTGGACGGAGCAACCGAGAGACCCAGTGAGGAGCATCCAGAACGAAGCGTGGAAACCGTGACTACTTGGTAACCGGCGAAATAAGTATACGAGAGGAAAAACCAGGTTAGTGGGATATCCCGTGGTTCAAGGATTGTTCTAACGAAATATCTGTTTTGATTTTGTGCCGCGACCATCTAAGGTGGGCACCGCGAGACACCATTTAAACACAGAAGAACGTGGGTTCAGGAAGTAGCAGAGCATTGTCGGACGACCACTGCCATCGTCACTGCAAGCTGCTGTTGCGCCGATCTCCGGGGGCGCACCAGCCGAACGTGGAAAGAGCCGATCGTGAGAGACACCAGACGCCGACTGTGGGATTCACAGAAACTGTTCGTGTGGAGCGGAAGGCACCGTTCGTGGAGAGCACAAGGAGCTGAACGAGTGGAGTGAAGGAGGCGATCCGCGGCGGCACGCGAGTCGACAGTACGGCGACACGGGAAGCTACCAGGTTGGTCCATTCCAAGTCATTTCGAGACAGCGAGCTGCGGTAGTGAAGGAAACCTTCGCCTACTTGCGTGTTAGGATACAGTTTGAAAGATACTTTTCCGTTTTTAAGTTTCACATCCCTCCGGGAAACACAACCTTATACACACATTCCTGTTTGTACAAGAACTTTTGATTTAGAACGTGCTTAGGCATATACGACAGTATTCTGTTGCGTTGTGACCAATATATGATGAACTCTCTCTAAGTTTTTACTAGCCTAGGTTTCTGCAGTTCTAATTTAAATTCATATCGTACAGGCCGAATTTATGTACTATTTATGTATGAGAATATTGTAATCGTAGTTAGAGTATTTGAATCATAAGATAAAAATAGCTGTGTTGATCATATTTTTAATGCAGAACAAACATTGTTAGGTGAAAAATACTCTTTGAATTCCTCAGTAAAGGGGAGAGAACCAAGCTTCGATAACATATGTATATATTTTTACTGTAATAAAGCCGTTTGTTATTGAATATAACCATCTTGTTTAAATTACCTCACCTTTACCTGAGAAGGAGGACCGTTTCCAAGCCGGGCAACGGTCTTTTACTACGAGGTAGGATATTGAATACTTTTCATCCTGGTAAATTAAAGGGTTTCCGCAGGATAGGGTTAAGTCATTTAAAAGAACACGTATCACGCTGAAACTACTAAACAGATTTTGATGCAACTTAGTACAGTCACCGTTTATATGAGGAGTGAAAATTAAGGATATTTTTTATACCGAAAAAATAAAGGGTTCCTACGGGATATGGGTCCAAATTATGTACATTGAAGATATTTAACAAACAAAAATTTAGGCTTTTCTTTGCTTACTGAAGCCAAAACAGTTTTTTTTAGTCTTTTGTCTCTCTGTCTGTCTGTCTATATCTTGGACGCGTATCACGCTCAAATTACTGGACTCAAATGATACTTGGCATGATTTGAGTTTATACTACGATGTAGGACATTGGATACTTTTCATAGTGGTAAATTAAAGGGTCCCCGCAGGATATTACCTACGAGGATATTATTATTAAGAGTTGGTATTCTTATTTTACGGTTTATAGTTACTTCCGTAGTTAACCTCTAGGATACTCAAGGAATATTCCTCCAAATTTTAAATACCTAGGTCCACCGGTTTAGGCTGGGTGTTGTCTGTCAGTCAGTTAGTCAGTAGGTATGTCACGGTGCTGTTTTATAGGCATGATTAAAATAATGTAATAAAACACATATTTTATTATTCTGCCCAAAAGTGAACGGCATCAATACTAATAATAAAGTAGTAAGTACCAAACATATCTGTAAAAGAAAGATATAAAAAAGGGTACTAAAAATAAGCTACTGAAAAAGAATTAAAACATATATACAATTCGTGCCTGTCTGTTTGTCTGTTAGTCTGTTCACGCATCACGTAAAAACTACTAGACCGATTACGATGCCGTATTTATTTGCCGTTTTAACATTTTGACGGTTGAATGAATATTATGTATATGTTGGTATATTAGTATTTTAGGTCTTGTAATAGTAATAGAGTTCTTTTAACCTGGAGAAATGGCCACGCGTCCGAAGCCGCGGGTACAGCAAGTACTTATAATAAAACTGTAACAGGTCCAATTCTGTACATAGAAGATATGTTTTTTTTTTGGAGAACCATTTATATTGTTTGTTGAAGCCAAAACAGTTACTTTTTTCATTCTTGTCTGTCTGTCTGTATCTTGACCGTGCATCACGCACACAGAATGAATTCAACAGATACTTGGTATGATTTGAGTTCATACTACGAGGTAGGACATTGGATACTTTTCATCCCGAAAAATTAAAGGATTCCCGCAGGATATTGGTTAAAAATTATTTAAAAGAACTCGTAGCACGCTGAAACTACCTGACGGACTACCTTTAATGCAACTTATCACAGTTATAGTTTATATAATGGATTAAAATTGAGGATACTTTTTATCCCCAACAAATAAAGGGTTCTTGCGGGATAAGGTTCCAAAGTTATGTTAATTTTATATAAAAAAAACAATATGTACGAAAAAGTGTCAATACAAAGAAGATAAAAAACTTAAATAAGCTACTTAACTAGTATATAACATTTAAAAAAAACCGTGTCAGTCTGTCTGTTTGTCTGTCTATTTGTTTGCACGCGCATCACTTCAAAATTTATTGGACCGATTGCGATGCGGGTTTCACTGTTTGGTACCTTTGGGTTTGACTTAAAAACTGGGGTACTTGGTATCTCAATCTAATGAGTAGATGCCGAGCAATCAATTTTTCCGCCCTGACAAAATATTATTGACAGGGTGGAAGGAATTTTGATCAAATGTTGGTATAATTATTGATATTTTAAGTTCTGGAATAGCACATAGAGTAATTTTAAAGTACAGAAATAAACACACGTGCGAAGCCGCGGGTACAGCTAGTATTCAATTTAAGTGGTTTTGTTTATTTTTTTTATTTTTTTAGTGGCTCATGCATAATTCGGAAGGAATATACACCTACGTAAAAAGACAAACTTACTTTAAGAAGACGGCAAATTAAAACCAAGGACAAACTACTTACAAAACTACTGAATCAGTTTTGATGAAAATATTGACTTCACTGAAAGTCCTTCAATTAAAAAACGTTTGAAATTATAAATAAGATGTACGAAATGTAGATATGAGGGAACATAAAAACAAAAACAAATGGATTTTCAAATATGTAAGAATTTTGAGTTCCTGTGACTACCTTCCAGCTGCATCGTCAGACCTTGGATACCACATATGACCAGAAAACTCATTAAAACAAACCAAATAAGCCCAAACTAGAAGGGCATCCATCACATGATTGTTGAGTTCCTGTGACTATCTTCCAGCTCCATCATCAGACCTTGGATATCACATATGACCAGATAACTTAACAAGACAAACCAAATGAGTCTAAATTTTGACGACCGGTTGGTCTCGTGGCCAGAGATCCTGGGTACGAAATCGAACGGCCGCGGGTTCGAATCCTGCAAGGTGCAATCATTTGTGTGATGAGCAGAAATGTTTGTTTCCGAGTCATGGATGTAATATTCTTATCTATGTATGTTTATCCGTTATCTAGTGTCCATATCACAGGGTATCCTAGTTTGGGGCTAGATAATTGGTGTGGAAATGTCCCGAATATAAAAATAAAAAAGAAAAAGCTGTTTCATCATTTGATTGTCAAGATCCTGTGACTACCTTCTGGCTCCATTAACATACTTTGGATACCACATATGAGCAGAAAACTCATTAAGATAAACTAAACGAGCCCAAACTTGAAGGGGTTCCATAATTTGATTGTTAAGTTCCTTTGACCCTGGGATTTCACCTAAAACCAGATAAAACAAACCAAGACAAACTCATCAAGACAAACCAAATGAGCCTACATTCGAAGGGGTTCCTTCATTTCGTTCTTGAGTTCCTGCGACTATCTTCCAGCTCCATCATCAGACCAGCTCAATAATATTGTATTGTCATGAAAACTACTGTGCGTAAAAGAACCGTGTACCAAACTTCAGCTTCATTGAACGTCGTTAATTGGTTCAAAATTGATTAGCAAACTTATCCCAAACATGACCCACTGAATTAAATAAAAGTTCGTAAAAAGCTACTAAACCAATTTTGATGAAAAGTATACAATACCACACTGGTGGTCTATTTTTTCAAGTAAAAATCATCATCTATCTTCAAATAGAGAAATCTTAGAGATAAACACAAAATAAGGGCAATGTAAACACAAAATCGAATGGTTTTACTCAACAAAACTATTTATTCTCGAAAAACTGCTGAACCAATATTAATACAATTTATATGGGACCATCTGGAGAGTATACACTTTCAAAGAAATTTTTTTTTTTTAAATCGGTCCGCAATTGACGGAGATATCGACTGAAACACATAAAAAAAACTTACATACAGCCGAACATATAACCGTCTCCTCTTCTGAAGTCGATTAAAAAACAGACAACTTGAGAACCTCCTCCTTTTAGAAATCGATTAAAAAGATAGTTATCGATAGAGTTCAAGTGAACTGCAGCGGAAATATAAGTAGGCACACTCTACTCACCGTTAATCTAATAGCAAATTTAATACATTTCCGCGGGTTTACATTACTAGAATATGTTAGCTTATTTTTCTTCTAGACTAATTTACTCCATTAATTTTAGTAGAGTATCTGTTGATTTTATGAAATACTAGTTTTCCCGCCCGCGACTTCATACGCGGGGCTACTGTTTATCGCGAAAAAAAGCTTCGTATTTTAATTTAGGATATTAAAAACCAATGCAAAAGTGGGTATAGCACCAATGCTCTTGATGTTTTTTGACAAACTTGTTATTTCGTTTCCATGGCAACCACAGACCATTCTGTGATGGCAACCGTTATTTAAAGTAAGTAATCAACATTTTCCAGTTTTCCCGTGACGACTTACAATTTTCCGGGATAAAAAGTATCCCTTGTTTTATTCCATGGTATAAGCTACCGCGGCACCGTACTACGTCTTTCAAAGGTTGCTTCCGCTATGCTGCGACAAAGTGTTGGAATAATCTGCCGCCACCAATCCGGGGGCTAAGAAATTTATACTCTTTTAGGCGTAAACTCAGGCTATATTTAATTGATGAGCAGAGGCAGCATGGCAATATTAATATAGACATATCGTTTTCGTGATATATATACTTATTATTATTATTATTATTTTTCCTTGAAATTCATTTCTTCTCACTTATTAGTTGCACGTAATAGTAGAGGTTATTTCGCTGCTACCCACGTGCGTGGTATTCTTAATAGTCAGTGGTACTCTTACGCAATTTTGACGACACTTTCTTCGTCAGTTATTTGACACCATTCAGAGACTATATTATTTTATTCCTTTGTCGTTGCTATATTTTATATATACTTTTTTATTTATTTATTTATTTATCTATGTTTATTTAAATTACTTATATGTAATAATAATTATTATATGTAATATGTTATAAATGTATTAATATTTAATTTCATTTTTTATACTCTTATGTTTATTTTTTCCGCTCCCTCTGGGCTTTAGCTGAAAACCAGCGCTGCGTGCCTTCGGCAAACAGCCTAATGCTGAGTTAAGGCCCATTCATCACCACTTTAATTATCTACTTTTACCTTTTCTTTGTTTTCCTTTTCTATTGTTCCTACTTAATTTTTCTAATTATTTGTATCTTTTACTTTTGTGTGTGTTGAATAAATGTATTTTCTTTCTTTCTTTCTTTCTATCTCCATTATAAATTTTATCAAAATCCGTCCAGCCTTTACGCGTGAAAGCTCCCCAAACAAACAAACAAACAACTAAACAGACAACGTTTTACTTTTCTTTATCAAAAATGGTTAGAATGTATAGAATGGTTCTTGCAACTACTACTATCGCTTCGTTGCAATCATTTCAACTCCACCGCTACAATCTTAAGTTCGGAAGAAATACAATAAGATTTTTTTAATTAATTATCAATACCGGCACTAAACTTACATTACCTTCAATTACAGGAGCAGGACAGTCGTAACGGATCTTTGCTTCGTTGACCCAGTTACCGAAAGTGAAGTAGTTGATTGACCGGAAGGGAGCGTCGGAGAATGATATAAGTGGACTTCTGCCTCCTTCCTTGCCAAACTCCAGTTTTCCTGAAAAAAATGATTAGTAGGCTATTATGGTCAAATAGAGGCAATAATGCTATAAGGCTTAATCATGTCATGCGCCAATTTGCAAAGTTGTGGGAAATGACAAAAAACGTTTCTCATCCTTAAGTCTCACAATAACTTAAAAGAATACTTTCAAACTTCATCATTGAAGTTATTCGGAACTCACTTCATAAAATAATGGAAGTCCACCGAATAATAATAGTTTTATATATGAAATAAATTACTGTTGACATAAAAATGCAAAAAAAATTTGGTCGTTGACATAAAATCAACATTATGACAGCAATGATTTGCTCTGCTCGTTTTATGCTTTATTACACTAAACGATATAATTACAATGCAAGTTCAAAATAATGGGATAGTACTCGCAAAAATACTTAGTATGTTATTTGTTTTGCAATGTTTTAAAGGGATCCGTTGTACCTACAATATATTATTGTATATTTATATGTAATCGTTTTCTCGAAAACGGTATAAAAAAATATATTACTCAAAAAATCAGTACTCCTTATCCAATAAGTACCTACGTCTGGTAGGTACTTATCGGATAAGGAGTACTGTTTACTGTTAAACGCCTCTTTTTCGCAAGCACGGGTGTCCCTCTCAAATTTTTTTTTATTTGTCTTTATCATAAATAAATTCGATTATCATTTTAAGCCAAAGATTTACTAACAATGAGTCAGTTTTTTTGACAGACGGATGGACAGATGGACAGACAGACGGACGGACTAAAGGACGAAAAGACTGACGGATGAACTAAATAGCATTTCCACAACAATACGTTTCAGTTTGATTATTGGACGTAAACCATAAAACGTTATCCAATAATATTGCAATACAGTGTATTTATAGTACAATTTGTCTATCATTATGAGTAAAAATCTTGATTTATAGTTAAGGGTCATGTGTTATTTCTGTCCGCAAATCGGCATTATTGAAAATATTTTCTATTCGCCAGATTCATTATTATAACTAAAAAAATAATAATTATTTATTTGTACGCGTCTTGCCTCACACAGAATCTGCCATATTGAAACTACGCACGATGACAAGCGAATCCTGCACGCTGATTGGTCCAATTGAACGTGGCATAATTAAGCACTGATCTGTCGGTGGCGTATAGCATAAATTTTGTTATTTGATAGAAGTGAACGGAGAGTTCTGACTATGCTATTAACCACTGTTGACATAAAGCATTCATTTTGTGTTTTATTTTGGTTGATGGCAATTATGACATCCAAAAAAACTGGTTTCTAGTTATGTTCATAATTATTTTTTTCATTGGACTGGTAAAGAGCTACACAAAAGACCCAAAAATGCATAAAAGTATATTTTGACCAAAGTGGCGATTGACATGATTAAGCATTATAGTGACGGTTTATCTAATTTCGTATTTTGATGCGGTTAGTACGTCATTAAAGTCAAAGTAGGCTGATGATAACTTACTGTTATCTATTTAGAAATTTTGTCTATTTGCAACAAAAAAAGTATAATGATTAACTAAAAAAACACTCTGGATCCATAATGACTTCGTCATCAAGTGAAATGAATAGCACTAGTAAAGACGAATCTAATGAGTGAACCAAATTTAGATGGGTTTACAGCCATTCAAGGGTTGACTATCTCTGTTAAGTATCTTCCAGCTCCATCAACAGAACAGCTCGTTGTTTTGGTAACATATTATTATGTTGTAACCGGAATCATAATTTTATATGCCAAGTTTCAAATGGATACGACCACTAGAAGTGAAAGATTCGGAATTTATAACTATGAAGTTTTAAGTCTTCAATGATAACACTCATACTTGAAAACCAAATAAAAATATAATGTAATATTTGTTTATGGGCTGACTGAGCTGAGATGGATAGAACTGGTGCTGTACTGGTACCCGAGAGACGCATGACATGAGAGTAGACACCAGCTCGTGCCACCAGTTTACTAGTTTTTTTTAAGATGTACATCTTACCATCTTCTATTTTTAAATAAAAGGCCCTTAATTCTGTAGAAGAAAGAATGTTGGGAGTGTGAACGCGTTGAACATCTGTACATTTTGTATGGGAGCATAGCTCCAACATCGTGTATTGGTTATTCTCCCATCCAACATCTGTAAAAAAATTATCAATTAAAAAAATTACGAACGAGCTATTAACAAATATTATAGACAACATTTCTATGTATGTATTTATGTTTTGTTTGAGTGCACTTTTAACTTTCAAACCATTTTGATCCAATATTCAATTATGTAGTTTTAACATATATATTTTTTGCTCTAATGTAATATGTTCTGTGGTTGAGATTATTGAAATATCGGGGTCAAAAAGCCCTTACCGGTATTTTTACCTTTTTTATATTTTATAATCATAATCACTATAAGTTTCCAACCAAACTCTACTAAAAACAATAATGGTTATTGCTCCTAGTAGTAGCAAAGAATAAACAAGCAGCCAATTTAAATTGAACAACTAATCTAAAACCCACGTCTTTTTTTTGTTTTATTTATACCTTTTTTTTTCTTCAGAATGCTTTGCGATCGATTTGTGAGCTACCCTGAAATTTATAGCCGGATAGCTAATCGGGAAGTGCTTGAAATTTGAGTTACAAGATTCCACCCGGAACGATAGAAAAACAAGAAAGTGACTTAATAAAAAAGTGATTTTTATTTTAGACAAAACTCAAAACAATACATCCCCGTAGAGTTTTAAGGTGCTCCCTCTTCTCTAACGGGCGTATTTCCAAATCACCGAAAGAGTGAGAAGGGTATTTCCTTTTCTTGTGCGTGATTCAATTCCACATAAGAAGGAAATTTCTTTTTTAAACTCAATGTTAGTTAACCTGATTTATTGACTTGGTCTATTTATTATAAAAAAAAGAACGATGGTGGCCTAACGGTTCTAAAGTGCAATGTAGAATCCAACAATACCGGGTTCAAAAGCTAGGCACGGCACGAATGACTTTTCTAAGTTATGTGCGGTTTTCCATCGCTCCGTGCTTCGGAGGGCACGTTAAGCTGTCAGTCCCGGCTGTTATTGATTAATAGCAGTCGTAAAGCCATGTGAGACGCCCTCGGGTGGCTTTACAAACTCTGACATCAGAGGCCAGCACTATCTCATACGACAACCAAACAAAGAAAAAAAAGTTTTTGTCCTTGTTCATGAGACGTTAGTTTTATGACTTGTAAATAAAAGTCCTTGTACTAATTACGTAAGTACATACGTATGTGATATCTAATGTCTGAGACCGAGTCGCTTCCTTTGTCCGAAAGCCGGATGCACACGTCTCCGGCCGCTTCTATAGCAATATGCTTCTCGGAGCTAACGAGGTGGCCGTCGGAGTCCCTCAAAAGCATAACGTGGTTGAGAGATTCATCGTCCATGGAGTGGGGTGGAGTTTCGCGGCCATTACTGCCAAGTGAAACCTCCTTACAGGGCAGCTCTGGAAACAAATACATGCTGTTTATATTTCTTAAATTATTATTTTACCTAAATTTTATAAATAGAAGAGTATTCAGATAGAATGCAAGTGGTTGATTGCACACCATTGTCACAGTTTCGTAGATGATTTCATAGATAGTATGTACCTAAGTTCTAGAGAAGTTAAGCAGTAGTTAGACTTAAACTTGAATATTTTGTTTTTGTAACACAACTTTAATCTTTTATCGTAATTGTAATTTCACTGTATTAACTGAATCCGTGTGCACTACTTATAATTATTGGAATATGGAACCGGCAAACGTAGTGTTGATGGAGTGACGATCTGCGCAATGTAGCTGGCAGTCATTGGATGACAAGAGCCGAAGATCGGGCACAGTGGAATGCCTTGGGAGGGGCCTATGTCCAGCAGTGGACTAGTATAGATTGTTGATGATGAATCTGTCTCAAAATATACCATGTTGTTCGTTAATATTTTTTAAATAAGCAGATAAATACCTAAGGTAAGACCAGAAACGTAAACATCTTGGCAAATTAACAGTAGATATATCAATATAATGTAATAATTTCGTAAGAGAGGAAAATTATTGCGCATATCCATTAAAACAAAAAAAACATTTATTTATTTATTTTCCGCAGTCTTCTATTGTTACAGGTGTGGCGGTTACCATCAAGCAATCGAACTGCTCGTCTCATAACTCAAATAAAAACAATACTAAAATAGCTAATATAATTGTAGAACTAAAATAGCTAGTATAATTGTAGAACAGCAGAGTCACAGAAGCAAACGTGTTTTGAAATATTTACAACTTTTATCCATTTTCTGCCAAAATCACGAGCAACTAGATTCTATTTTATTTATTTTCAAAATTTGAATTGTTATATCGAGCGTAAAAAAAGTTCGCTAGATACCTTAATAATTAATGTTTGAGTAGAGTAGCAATGGAGTAATGTATTACTAATAGCGTTCCGGTTAAGTTGCGTGTATTATCGTACCGTTGCAATCCATTCTACTCCACCCACTATATCTAAACTATCAATAACTGAACTAATGTTATATTACCTTCAACAGGAGCAGAGCAGTTGTAACGGTTGTTTGAATCATTGAACCAGTTACCGAATGTGTAGTAGTGGACTGATCTGAAGCGGACATCGTTGTAGGATATAAATGGTCTTCTTCCTTCCTTGCCAAACTCCAGTTTACCTGAAAAATACAAATACAAAATAATTTATTGGCAAGTTGACACTGAGTCATAGAATTAGTATTATAATGTATTTCAGAAGTCAAGTGATCAAAAATTACCCAGTACTCGCTGTCAGCAATAATAGCGCCAGGTTTTAATTTTTGATGACAACAGTAAAAGAAAAGAAAGAAAGAAAATACATTTATTTCTGACAACACACAACATTAAACATTATCAAGAAGAAAAAAAATAACAACACTATTTGATTGTGATTTAGGAACAGTACTATTTTTAATGTTTTTTTATTACTGCTAAATCATAAAAGTTGACTACTACTATTGTTATAAATATTTTTGAAGTTTAGAACAATATGAACACATGCAAACTTACCATCATCTATATTAATATAGAACTTAGTAGAAGGTAGTATGTTTGGAGTATGAATACGACGAAGAGTTCTCGATTTATATTGCAATTCTGTGTACTGGTTATTGTTGCGTCCAATATCTGTTAAACATAAAAATATAACAAGCTGATAAAAAAATGATACGTTCAACTTCCAGCAAAATTTAACATTGTATAGGACTTATTGTTCAAATACAAATTCAAATGCTTTTTAACAAGTTTTATTAAGTCACTTTCTTGTTTGTTGTTCCAGGTGAAATCTTGGAACTATAATTTCGAGCACTTCACAATTAGCTATCTGGCTGAAACAACAACTAGAAGTGACCAGGACGTATATTCGTATGGTTCTTAGCTATAATGGGGGAATGTGAAATGGGGGTGACCACCGTAGCTCTCAAACTGATGGAAAGATTTTTATGTTTGAAAACTGATGTGATCGAGATGCTTCCTAGCTATAATGGAGGGTGGGAAGTCCGGGGTTACATAAATTTTTAATTTGTTCTTGTTATTAATAGCAAAATATACCTAATAATAATACTTCATAGTTTTTAGTTGACGACATTTTAAAACTATAATTTATACAATAATGGAAGAAAATGTATTCATAAATTTTTTGTTCAAACTATTATTATAATTCTATGGATGTGGTTAATTATTATGCGCTTGTGCTGTGCATTGTTATTTTGAAGTTTGGAAGTGCTAACCTTTCCTTGTGTCCTAGATTAAATAGGGAGGTGAACACGTCTTTACATTTTGTAAAAAAATGTGTTTTTTTTTTACAAATCAACCATCTTGTTGTGTACGCTGCCAACTGGTTGTGGTCTAGAACATATAAGTTTTTGGCTATCTGTAAGCCCGAAATAGCTTACAGATAGCCCTTGACCAGTCCAGCCATGTTAGACTTTTTCTTGCATAAAAATATCATCAATGTTGGTGCTAAATTCGCACAAATCAAAGCCGTACTGCATCTGGCATTAGGGCTCTACTCATGCCTGATGAGATAAAGGTACATAGCAGTACATTGCTAGTGTTATAGAATAACCATCTAAAGTGCTTAGTATGCAGATAAATCTGTTGCAACGTCTGTAGTTTTTTCAATTCTGCTAAAGAAAAATTATATTTGAAGCATTGATTTAACTTTTTAAATAGGAGCATTCCAATTAAAGTTTGTATCTATGTCCAATCCAAGAAATTTTAAATATTTGGCGCATTCTAGGTTAATATTCTGGAAATTGAAGCTTATGTGTTTTTTTTTTTGGTACGGTTGAAATTACATGAATTTTGTGCCTGCAAAAAAAACTAAGTTGTGGTAGTCAATCTAGTTCAAATCATTATTCAAAATAGTATCATAATACAGTTAAATAGTACCGACATGTTTCTAGCAATTATAAAAACGTAGTTACCTATATAAAATCCAATATCTGAGTCAGAGATGTTTTCTTTATCAGACAGCTGGATACCCACACATTGGTCCGCTTCAACAGAGAAATGAATATCGACGTACGTCACTCGAGGTACGTGCTGGCCGGTGGAGTTTCTCTTTAGCGTGACGTTCTTCAAAGTTTCACTGTCAGTCGAGTAGGTCTTAGCAAGCATACGGCTAACCGACACCTCGTCTCCCAACCGTATAACTGGAAAAACTTTAATAATTCTTCCATTAGTATTTTTAAAATTACTAAATAATAGGGCGGAGATAAGATAATACTATGTATTAAATCTCATCTAGAATGTTCTTTCAATGTATAAGGCTGCGGCGTCTAAGCGTACTATTCACACTCCGCTACTACATACACACGACCGCGGTACCTACGTTTACGAAAGCTTGTAAGTACGTCCTCATTGTACTCATTACATCATTTGGCCATTTTAAGATTCCGTAGTTTTGGCAAAAAAAACTTAACAAGACATTTAATCTTGTTCATGTAATTTCTCTTGCATAGGTTTTTTGCTCCGCGTCGTTAGAATCAGTATATGAACATATGTACTTAGGGGAGGGGAGGGGGTGGGAGAGGAAGGGGGCGTGACACTCCCCCTGTAGTGGGGGAAGGGGAACATTTTTTCATACACAACCTCAAAAAAGAGGCACTAGGCGAAAGCATGACTTGGCCGTAGGCTAGAAGACGAAATCGGGAGCGAAGCGTAGCGAGCTCCCGCCTTTGTCATCGTGTTTTTTTTCCTTTCCCGTGTTCCCCGCCCCCTCCTTACAGGGGTATGGTAATCCCCCCTCCCCCACCCTAAGTACATTATGTACTGATACCGATTCTAAACTCCCTCCATATTTTAAAATAAGTTGTGGAACATCAATTATATAAGATTTTACACTGTCATGTCACTAACATTAGAATTACCTATAATTAAAAACGAGATATTTACCATGGAATTTATTTTCGCGTACTCGATATTTCGGCTCCATTACAGGCGCCAATATCACAAGCAAACTGATGTTCTTGCGAGCGGGTATTTTTAAGTTCAGACATATCGATCTACCCCCTTACGTTTTTTACGATCGACACTATTACGACTGTTAGCACAGTCACTGAAACTCAAGTCACTGAGTCACTGAACAACACAATACTGGAATTCACTGATTCTCGATACACAGCTCTCACAGTATCAGCCCCTGCACCAGTAACCGCTCTTTTACGTATGTTACAAAGGAGTACCAATGGATTCCGGACGCTCTACTGTTGAAACCTATCCTCAAGATTGAAATTTATATATTTTGAGTGTGCTCGTGAACAGGCGCCTGCAACGGAACCGAAATATCGAATACTTAGCAAAAAATGCATGGTAAATATCTGGTTTCTCAAGATAATTTGGTATTTTATAAATAAATATGATCTATTATATTTATGCATAAATGAAAGTGTTCAACTTACTGATTTCTCCGGGTGTCTTTTCTATTATAGCCGATGTACTCGTATTTAATGTATATACAATATCAGATGTGTAATTTTCTTTTCCATCCAATTCGACAGGTTTCTTCTCTTCTATATCAATAGTAACATTTTTAAGAACTTCTGATTGACATTTTATCTTCTCTTCTAATTTTAAGGATATTTTTGTTTCGAACTCATCTAGTTTGTTTTGTATATTCTCTTCAACTTTTTTGGATATCTTTTCATCCAAGTTATCTAGTTTGCGGTTTATTACCTCATGTAAGTCCGTTATCTTCTTGATTTCATCAGATTGTTTTTTGATATCTTTGTCTAACTCATTATTTTTATTTTTGTATAAAACCTCCAAAATATTTAAAATATCTCGTTCTATGGTTGGGATTTTCCTTTCGAATAAATCCAAAATTCGTTTCAAGTTTGTTTCTAAAGATTTGTGATCGGTTTCTCTACCTGAAATATTAAATTTGATAGTTCTCATCCTGGTATTAGTAACATTTACCATTCCCGTCATTTAAAGTCCTTTACAGTGCTATTAGTCACTGTAAGGTGATAGGTGTGTATTAAAAGTTGTTGCTCCTATGGAAAAGTGTATGATAAGACCAATACAGTTCAGATTGTTTTTTTAATAACAATATAAGTACCCATTTATTTTTATAGCATAATTTTTTTTCTCGTATGAGATTTGTTGGATATTGTACTGCATGGTACCTATGCTAGTGTTGTTTAACAAAATTTCATAAATTTTTGTGTTTCTCGTACATATATGTATATTTTTTTGTAATTTTTAATGGAACAATCTTCGCTTTCATATAAAAAATATTTGTCTTTTTCCTTTCATTTCTCTGCACTGTTTTTATTGAGCAGGAATGAGGTACTTTCTGCTTACGTTTTAGGTGAACAATGGTGTTATTACTGTGTAGAGGGATTAAAAATTCGTTAACTATTGTATTTCTATATACTTGATTTTATAACTTAACAATTCAATTTTAATAAATAACCTTTTTACTTTTCTGATGATGTAAGCTAAGTTTTATAAAGATCATGAACGTAACATTCAGTAATGTACGTAATGTGTGTCATAATGTTTTGAATAGGAGTATAATAAGAAAAAAAGTATGAAAGTTAAAATACGCTTTGCATATAACATTTTGACATTTGGAGTTAACATTAATCAATTAAGACATAAACAAAACTGTAGGTAAAAATAAATAACAATGATAGAACTATAGCGTGCATAGATGTTATTATTTGAAGTTACATTTCGGCGTCTGCAGGTGAAATACAAAGGGCTGCAAAGAAAGCGGGTCGGAAACAAAAACCTCAATAACTTCCAAAATATTGGGAATAGTTTTATTAAATAACGACTTATTATAGAATTGTTTATAGTGCCTATATAAAAGTAATAAAAGTTAAAGATTATGACGTTTGTTTTGAATAAAAGTAGGTTAAGTAAAAATTTTGTATTTGTAGTACACTTTAGTATTTTGTATTGCCACCACGAGCTGTAAATACGGCTGTTATACGTTTGGCATACTTTCCACCAGATTTCTGAGCCGATGATCACTTATAAAAATCGTCTTTGTTTTTACGACTGCCCAAACAATATGTGTAATATTTCAGGGTACATGAATGTTTGTATGTATGTATGCGAGTTTTTATTTCACCATAACTTTTAAGTGCCTGAACAGATTTGGATGCATGAGGTATCGTTACAATCCTTAAAATATTATAAGTAAAATAAGTTTTTTATTTGAAATAAAAAATAATTAAATCTTATCGTACTCGTAGCAGTATTGCACTGCATTGCAATTCAAATGCGAAAAATAAAACCTCTTGTTTAATAAACTAGCTTAAAAGCTAAAAAAACACGCCTGCACTGCCAAAAAAGGGCTATTGCCAAAAAAATCTATATATTATTGGAATGGGCTGGGAGTTTAAAAGTGGTGCCATACAGCCGCCATATTAAATGTTTTCAAAAAAATATATAGCCTATGCTACTCGGGGGGATGTAAGGATTCTAACGATACCCCATCTAAATCTGTTTAGGCATTTAAAAGTTATGGTGGAATAAAGAAACTCACATACAAAAATACAAGCACACAAACATACATGAATGCTAAAAACATAACACTCCTTTTTTTGGGCAGTCATGTAAAAATACGAGTATCAAATTAAAGGTCTAGATGAGCATATTCCAACAATATAATTTATTGGCATAAGTTATTTTTTTGGCAGGGCAGGCGTGTTTTATATTGCCTTTTTTTTAACGGTTTTTTATAAATTTATATTTTTAAAGGATTGCTCAAATATTTTAAAAACTAGCTGTACCCGCGGTTTTGCACGCGTGGCCGATTTTCTAGGTTAAATAACTCTATTACTATTCCAAGATCTATACCAATACCAACATTTAAACAAAATTCCTTGAGCCGTAAAAAAGATTTTATCGATTGCTCGGTTTCTACTCATCGGTTTGAGATAATAAGTACACCAGTTTTTAAGTCAAACCCTAAGCTATCCAACAGTGAAATTTCATCGCAATCGGTTTTGTAGTTTTTACGAGATGCCTAAACCGACTAACAGACAAACAGACAGACACGAATGTAATATTTTTTTTATTCGTTTTTAGTTGCCTATTTTTGGTACCCTATTTTTTTGTTGAATATCTCCTTTATCAGTATTTTTGGTACTACTGCGTTATTTTACGGAAGGGCATCTAGCCCTTCCGTTTTGGGCAGAATAATGAAAATATGTATATTATAACATTTTTAATCATGCCTTTAAAACAGTACCATGACATAGCTACTGACTGACTGACTGACAGAATGTACAGAACTTGGACCCATATCCCGCAGGAACTCTTTACTTTTTCGGTATAAAAAGTTTTCTTTATTTTCACTCATCATATAAACTATGACTGTGCAAAGTTGCATCAAAATCCATGTAGCAGTTTCAGCGTGATACGTGTTCTTTTAAATAACTTTCAAACCGTATCCTGCGGGCACCCTTTAATTTATCGGGATGAAAAGTATCCAATGTCCTACCTCGTAGTATGAACTCAAATCGCGCCAAGTTTCATTTGAATTAATTCAGTAGTTTTGGCGTGATGCACGGCCAAGTTACAAACAGGAGACAGACAAACAGACAGACAGACAGACAGAAAACAGGAAAAAAACAGTTTTGGCTTCAGTATATAGAACAGCCTCCAAAAAAATTTGTACAGAATTTGGACCTATCCGCAGAAATCCTTTGATTTTTTGGGCTATAAAGTATTCCCAATTTTCACCCATCATGTATTATAAACTATGACCCTGCCAAGGTACATCAAAATCCGTCAAGTAGTTTCAGAGTGGTAAGTGTTTTTGTAAATAACTAAATAACTATTCCCGCTGGATAAACCCCTATCCAGCGGGAACCGTTTTATTTTTCGGGATGAAAAGTATCCTATGTCCTACCTCGTAGTATGAACTCAAATCGTTCTAAGTTTCATTTAAATTCATTTAGTAGTTTCGGCGTGTTGCCTAGCCAAGATACATACAGATAGACAGACAGACACAGAAAAAAAGAAAAATATACAGTTTTGGCTTCAGTATGGAATACAGAACATTCCCCAAAAAAAAAACCTACATATAATCAATGTACAGAAATGGACCTGTTACAGTTTTATTTTAAGTATATATAGATTATCGAATTTTTAATAACCGATCCCTTTCTTTAAGGCCCTGTCTACATTTTTAATAAGTTCCTGAGTCTGTATAAGATTTATTGATAAAAAATGTCAATGATAGTATAAGAGGAAAAAAAAACCGTAAAAAAAATATGAAAGAAAGATAATAAGATATTCGGGATTGTTTTGGCTGCTGTTTCCTCAGACAGGATGCGAATGCATAAAGAGTGCTATGGGGGTATATTTATTAGTAAAAAAAAAGCATTGTTTTACACGCCCTTCAAATATCGCTAGTAGGCACACTGTAGATATAGGTAATCGGAAATTGATATTGGGATTCCATTAAATCGTGCTGGCACCCACTGGTAACTCATGTTACATTAAGGTATATCACATGTCATAAAGTCTAAAATGTGCTTGGATTTCTAATGCATTTTTTTATCATCCGCTTAATCCGCTTTGGCGCGCATTGGCGCTTGCTTACAAGGCAATCGTTTGACCACGAGTGATAACATATTCATTGTTTTGCTGAAACTGAGCATCCTGTTGCCGAGAGAGCACCATTTAATCACAGTACATATATAATATACTAGCTTTCCCGCACGCGCGGACTACAGTTTATTGAGAAAAAAAATACCTATGCTCTTCTAGGATATTAAAACCAATGCAAGAGTAGAGCAATAAAGCTCTTGATGTTTTTTGACAGACTTGTTATTTCGTTTCCATGGCAACCGTTCCTTACAGCGAGTAATAAAAATTTCACAGTTTTCCCATGGAAACTTTTAATTTTCCGGGACAAAAAGGATCCTATGTTTTATTCCAGGGTATAAGCTATCTCCATTCCAAATTTTATCAAAATCCATCTAGCCGTTATTGCGTGAAAGCTCCCCAAACAAACAAACAAACAAACAATCAATCAGACAACGTTTCACTTTTATATATTGGTATGGATATGTACTGTGATTAAACTAATGGAAATAAATTTATGCTAATCGCAATTAATTATTGTTAACAAGATAGAAAAGTACGAGCCTACAGGTATTTATTTAAGTCTACTCGTACTTAATGATGAGGTAAGTACCTACGACATATCATAATAGAAAATAGTATTAGTATTAATTTATCGATATTGTTCATGTTGCGTGTCTACGTATGTCTAAAATTCGTGCTCAAAATCTAACTTCTGATATTGAGCATTACAAACATTAGCGGGGTATCATATCGTTAGGTAAATGGTTTGTTTATTTTGCATAACGACCTTAAGTGAGGATAAGTGAATAACTATTTTTTTTGTGTGGTCAAATAAATAATAAAAGTTCTGAACATAACATTATAATATATTTTCCTGCGCGAAATACCCAATTTTATTCAATAAACTACGATAGCACGTGTTTACTAGTACATTTTTAGGGTTCCTTACTAAAACAGGAAACCCTTAAATAAGACTCACCTGTCACCAGTTCTACTTGCGACTATGAAAGTACTGAAAAGTGCTAATAACAGCAAATGGTAAAGATTAAATAAAAACGTGTTAAATTAAGAAGCACTCATTTTCCACTTTTTGAAGTCGTTTAAAAATACAATGAACGCTTGAAATTGTTTTTAACTGTTGAAATTCAACTAATTATAGTTATAGAAACATATCATCGAATTGAATTTCTTATTGTAGGTACTACGAGTATATATTCTCACCTGGTATGTTCCCGAATTCTTCGAGACCTATTTTCCCGAAAGTATAACTAATTAATACACTGAAAAATATAAAAAAGTAGAATTTAAAGAACATGTTGTAAGACTACACAGCTTGGTATTCAAATGAAGGAGAATGGATAAACTTCTCACATTTCCTCGTTTTTATGTTTTAAAGTTATCTATGTAATACCTAAAGCGTACACAAACAAGTTTATCTCGTACACTATGATTATATTTCATAGCTTACTCGTTGTCACGCCAAGCAGTGTGACCACGAGTAAAAATAATTCCTTGTGGGCACACCAGTGTAACAAAACGGTGTGACCACAAGTCGGTCGCCGATATTTAAGATTTACAGAAGATGGATTTGGTGCTGGATAATTATTATTATTTCTGAAATTGAGGCCTTTGTAAAGTAAATTATGTATATATTCAAATACTTGTTTTTATATATTTTAAAGTAGTTATTCCCGCACTTATCTGAATTTTATTGATGTACTAACTGTGCCCACAGCATTGCCCGCGAGCAAACTTTGTTACCCCTGTTTATCCCCCCCAACCAAAATATAGATATAGATTTTTGTTTGTTGTTGTTGTTTGTTTGTGTTTTTGTAAGTTTTAGTACTTAGTACCTATCTAGATAATGTATAGCTTACCTATCTAGACATCTAGTCTAGACAAAGATAAAGTTTGTAATGTAAAAATAACAGCTTTTTATTAAATGCATATGAAAGTATATACTGTACTTATAACAAAAATTCATTTTTTAAAGTTTTTGTCTGTCTGTCTGTTTGTCTGTCTGTTCGTTCCCGCTAAGCTCCGAAATAGCTGGACCGATTTTGATGGGACTGGAAGATAGCTGATATTACACGGAGTAACATATGCTACTTTTTTTTTTAAGTATTAAAGATCCGCGGCAAAAAAAAACATGTTTTTTTACCACGCGGGCAAAGCCGCGGGCATAGCTAGTGGTATATATAATATCGATGTCGTCACATTATGTTATACTGAAAATCCTGGGAACCTTACGTACACGAACAATACGTTCATGATGTGTGTGTGTGTGTGTGTAAATTGTTCATGTGAGTTTTTCCCACGGCTTAGGGCCGTCGCACATGTAACGCCTCAGAACTAACTCGGCACAAATTGATATATGAAGTTTAATAGTGTTAAGTACAGAAATTTAAGTGTTGGAAATGATTGTCAAAAAATACCAATGTCACATAAGTGAGAGCAATATATAAAGTATGTACATTAAGGCAAACTATGTACCATTACAAACTCTTTTTTCATTAAATGCTTTTTGTCAAACCTTGAGTCAGGACTTGTCAGTTTTCTAAAATAGGCAAAATACACCGTGAAACAATCAGCAAATATTTTGAAATTCAATATTTAGTGCTGAACTGTAAAAATTGCTCTAATGTTGTAAGATTCGTTTTATCCATAGAGACTGATTTGCTTTTTGCAGGTAAGTGTTGTAGTGTTTTTTTTTACTTTACTGCAAACTTCATGCAAAACTCCAAGATTTATGCGCTTGTTATATTATGTGGAATAATAAATAAATACTTTGTAGTTTGATCTTATTCGATAATCAATGCCCAGTACAATCATGGTCGTAAGCATTTATAATTAAAAGTCTATGATTCATTTCATTTCTAATGTATACTTTGAGTCATATTTCCTTTATATATTTATAAATTCGTCTTATTTTGAAATGATACTATAATATAATATTGTTGACAAACTCTTGTGTTAACTAGGTATATTCCGTTATCGCGGTCCGTTACTATATGCGTGGATTTCAAGTACCTACCTACGAGCTAGTTTTTTTTATCACATCTACTTCAGGGTGACTTTCAACTGCTTAAACTTGAATAATATCAGTGTTATATTCTAGATATTTAATTGAAATTTCTCAAACATTTGACACCTTTACATATCAATTTGATTACTTCGAAAAGGATCATATATTAGTACATAATTTTCATAAAAATTGGGATAAAGAAATAAATAACATTGACGTTGAGGTAGAGTTACTATACTTTATTGATTTACTTAAGTAATACTCTTTTTAATAAGCGACGCGTAGAACATTTATTTATTTATTGATTATTAATGCACACATATACAATAGCCTTATGTCTAAAGATGTACCCTGTTAACTAGGGTGTAGCAATTACTAATGTTATAAGCTAACCAGACAGTGTAATAATTATGCTAAGCTTAATTACAATAATATCGAAAATATCTTAGTATTATTAAAACTTAATAATATTACATTAACTCTTAGGTACATAGTAAAAATAACTTTAAAAATACTTAATACTTGCTATGTATCTATCATTATTCATTTGATAGTTAGTATTATTAGTAGCCATTACAATTTTACAGTGGCACCGGATCTTCTACCATAGTACATATACTATACATGTACTGTGCTTCTACTGTAATATGACTCGCGATGTTTAGTCGAATAACAAGAATAAAGCGTATAACAAACCTATGTTTGGTTTGTGTGTGTTGTTCTGAGTCGCACACTAACGCATGCGTGGCGGCACTTTATAAATATTGTCAGTACGTTGATAGGTGCATTGACAACCTCCGTGGCGGACCTAGTTGGTATCCGTTTGCGAACCGAAGCGTGAGGTTACCGGTTCGATTCCCGCCCATGGCAAGTATTCGTGTGGACCACAAATAACTGCTCCTAGTGAGTGTGTTTGCGGGATCACGGTCCTCATAGTTCCTGATTCCCATTAAGATACAGGAAGTCCTAGTAAATGGGGCTTAGGATCTATTTCAGTCATGTACATATGTGATCGTGACCTGTTTTTATTACCCGACTGTGGAGAGTTATTGTTTGGGTTGTATGTATGTTTGTATGTTTGTACATTTCTTAGGCGCGTCCTATAGCCTAAACAGCTTGATTGATTTTGATAAATGAGGTATCATTGGATTCATCTTGATCACGAGAGTGTTATAGAATATAAAAAGTGTCAAGAAAAGCGATATGGCGGCTTACAGTTGCCATATTGTATTTCCGACTTAACAATAAATGACCTAAACCTATCGAGTGAAGTATCAAAATACAGGTCTTTAAAATACCATTTCAAAAATATGTAATTCTTATAACTTAACAGTAGCATTTTTCTTTAAAGCTTCCTAAAACATTTACAATTTTAGATTACTCAAGTTCATGTTAATACTATGACCTAATGTTGCAATTGCAAATATTGAAGTAAAGTAAAATATGTAAGTAAAAAAGAAACATTAAATTCATATAAATGCCGCCTCGCGGTTTCACCTGCTTCCCTCATGAGCCATACATTTTTCCGGGATATAGCCCATATGTTAATCCACGTTACAAGCTTTAAGCGTTGTTAAGTCGTATCAAATCTCATCCAAATCCGTTCAGCCGTTTAGGCGTGAAAAAGTTACAAACATACACACACGCACACACACACCCTTACGTACATACTAACTTTCGCCTTTATAATATTAGTGCGATTATTTTTGCAGTTTATCAGCATATGCATGTATGTTTGTTACATTGTGGCGGTCTAAAAATCAAACGTGTGGGCCGATTTTTATGATTCTTAAGTCAATCGATTTGTCTTAATCTAGCAAGTGCTACTAAAGGCACGACAGTAATCAAAATTCAATATTCTTTGATAATAGAAAGAAATGATAGTCAACGAACTATGTTATATCATTGAATAGGTATTTGAATATCATCTTTAGGTTTCTCTTATCATTTTTCATTTCATATTACTTTTTAGGATCTATAACGATTTAAAGTTGGTTAGCAATAATTCTCACTGAAATTTTTGACTCTCTTTGGTTTTGTTCGCAGTCGGGTTTTTTAGCACTTTCTATTATGTCTTGTTGGAAATGTACGATTTTAAACGACCACTCCAGGATTCAAAGCACTGCGTTTGTTTCAGCTAACGTCACAATCCGATATAAGCGATGTGCGTGGGACTTGTGTACATCGCACATGTTTACCTACATTCCAGAGAATTAGCCGAAATATGAATTACACACTAATGGTAAACAGAAAGTTTAACATAGTAATATACTAAGTTATGGCTCTGTGAGCTGTAGCGACCTCGCGAGCAAATCCACTGAAATCGGATCTATTATGACGGAGATCAATACTCAATAGTAGCCCACTTTTGGCCCTTTTTGAAGGAAGCACCAATCAAAAATAAACCATGGCAAAAAATATAATTGTACCTGTATACAAGTCTCGTCTAGACGAGACAGGTACAATTATTTTTACAATTATTTATTACAATTATTTTTCTGATCTAGATCAGTTGAGAAATGCGACCTGTAAAGGAGAACATATTCGGACATCCGCAGGACATATTAAAGCATTTTTGCGCAAGCTGAAACGGAGAAGCTTCGTTCGCGCTTCGCGCTCGCTCACTCAGTGAACACGCTTCCTAAATGGACTAAGAATACCTAGCAAGTTTTACTAATAAACTTTGCATATTATTCTATGTTCTGGACTGCACTTGATTTGAACAGGCGTGGCACTTATCATTAATCAAATGAACTGTTTGCCTCTTCAGACGACATTCGTTACTATGAAAAAAATAAAGCCTATTGTCAGAAGTAGATAAATTTTAGGACTTTAGTGTCCGAATAACCTATCTATCACATTTTCAGACGCAGCCGTTTGTGATCTAGTGGAAAGCACCTTGTACCCTCCTGGTGTTCTCGAAAAACAGCTGTTCCTGATAAAATACCCTCTCCTGGCGCGCAAGTACATCAACAGCGTCTTCTGTGACTTCCAATGCAACTAAACAGTAGACATAACTACACTTTTTAAATTATATTCAAGTTGAATTACTCACAATAAAGTGTAGAAAGAATCGCGTAGACATTTGCTACGAAAGAAATATTCTGCGTAGTTGCAAATTAACTCAAAACGTTTTAAAAAGTTTTTGAATTTCATATCAATAACATTTATTATTGACTTATCTAATATACTATGGGGAATTTTCGTAATGGAAGGAAAAAGGGAAAATAACTAAATCTCGAACTGAAATTTTCAGGATTCAGACTCCTGTTTTTTTTTAATGGAAAAAGCATTTGTTGGCCTAGGAGTCGTTTAACAACTATAAATATAAATAAATACTAAATATTATATGCATAAATAGTACACGTACATTCAACTTGAACCTTCATTTTATAAGACGACCAACGACAGCGAGAAACGACAGCAATAGAGGGCAAATGCGGCGAGAGTCACTGACCAGGTGATATTAAATGAACTAAAGGGGTGTAATGTTTTCAGGGTTTATTTATATAGGTATGTATGGGTGTATGTATGTGAGTTTATTTGTTCCACCATAACTTTTAAATGCCTGAACAGATTTGGATGTGTGGGGAATCCTTATATCATACCGAAAGACATAGCATCGCTATAATGTCATGCGCCAACTTGCAAAGTTGTGATAAATGACGTTAAATGTTTCTCATCCTTAAATCTCACAATAACATAAAAAAATACTTTCAAACTTCAACATTGAAGTTATTCGGAACTGACTATAAAAAATAGTGGAAGTCTACCGAATAATAATAGTTTTATTAATGAAATAAATTTATGTTCACATAAAAATGCTAAAACATGCGTTCAAGTTTGGTTGTCTACATAAAATCAACATTATGACAGCAACAAGTCAATGCAGCAACAATTTGCTCCGCTCGTTTTAATTCTTTATTACGCTAAACTACATATTTTCAATGCAAGTTCAAAATAATGGGATAGTATTCGAAAAATAATTAGTATGTTATTCGTTTTACAATGTTTTAAAGAGATCCCTTGTAAATAAAATATATTCTTGTATATTTATATGTAATTGTTTTCTCGAAAACGGTATAAATGAATACATTTCTCAAAAAAATAATTATCATATTTCTTTTTCCGATAAGTACCTACTAGACAATATAAGGTTAATTAAAAAAAATACTTTCTATTTGCTAGCATGGGTGTCCCTCCCAATTAAGTTTTTTTTAGTAGGTACTACAAATACGACTTTTATTTTTGGCCAAAGATTTACTAACCATGAGTAGTTTTTTTTTAACCTATTTATCTTATTTCGTTAAGAGAAATTTTCAGCAGGTGGACGGACAGACGTACGGACAGACGTATCTCCTTTTTGCCTCTTTTTGGGGGAAGTACCCTCCCAATCCAAAATCCCCAAAGAATAAAAAATTCTAAAAATTCCTAGCTGTATACTAAGTATCGTCTAGATCGGTTGAGAAATGCGACTGCGACCTGTAGAGGGGAACAGATATCCAGACATCCGGATATACAAGTACCAAAGCATTTTTGCCCAACCTAAAACGGTTTGTTTGGCTCCGCACGGCTAGTGCATTTAGCCAGTGTCAAGTTAAGAGTATAAACAAATTGTATGTTTTTTTCAAAAAATTGTCGAAATGTCGGGATTCAGACAGGTAGTCAAAAGTCTAGTCAAGTCAAGAATCAGTAAAATGGAAGAACTTTATTAAAACTTCCTAGGGTATTCTGGAGAGAACACGAAATGACACGTTTTTATGCGTTTGTTTAATTTGTCTACACTCGTGTACGTTAACGAACATCTAATGGTTAATATTCTACCAATATTACACTTTAACATTCGAAGAAACACAAGTTTGAGAAAAAAATAACAAAGCTAAACCCGTCTCGATTTTGTTTCCCGTCGAAAGTGTATTTTTTTTATAACATAGTGTGAGCATACGAGCATTTAATTCGGTTGGTTGTGAGCGCATCGCCTGTCTAAAACCATTGCAGTGCTTCCTGTACTTCGGCTCGCAGAGTTTTGTGCGCCACTGCACTGCGCTTGTCACCTTGATACAATTAGTTCTTAAGTCACAGTTTACAATTTCATACAATAACTATATAATGTATTTGTGTGTGTACCACCGCCTTTTCAGGTGTTCGTTTACCCCAAGTTAGTGCAAGATGCAAACATTACTGCGGTCACTGTAGCCACGAACGGCGTCTATCATCAGAGGAATATAGTCAGGGTCCTCTTTTATTTAAAACATATTTAGCTATGCGTAACAGTAATGCATTAATTTACAGAGCGATGGTAGCCTAACAATATCTAATGCGCATTAGAACCCAACGATACTTAATTCGATCCTCGGCTCGTCACTAATGATTTTACTAAATTATGTGCGAATTTCCATCGTTTTCTGCTTCTTAGGGCACATTAAACTGTCAGTCCTGGATGTTATTGAATAATGGCGGTCGTTAGGTATGCCTTATCTGAGGTCTTCGGGTGGCCTAATAACTATGATACCACTACCTCGTGAGTAAGCAAACATTTTCTTAATTCCTTTAATTCCCCTCCCCGCGCGTTCCACACGGGCGCAGAATGTTAATGTAGCGGCACGCGAGACTGATAAACAAAAAAGAGGTTAAAAGGTTAGGACGATCCGCGCAAACAGCCCAGAGTCGTAGGGGTGTCTTCTATTAGTATATTTTTGTACTTGATAAGATTACATTTGACCAATATTTCACCTTCATTATGTAAAGAAATTATTCAAATTCAAATTTTTATTGAATTCCATAGTGTAAAAAATAAACATATTAACACATATTAAAATAACAGATCATTATGGACCCTGTTGGGCACAGCAAATAGAAGAGAGTAAGAGTAATATGCCTTCATTATGTATCCTGTCGGGCACGGTAACTAGAAGAGAGCAGGAGTTATATACCTGCATTATGGTCCCTGTTGCGCACAGCAACTAGAAGAGAGCTGGAGTTGTTTTATTATTATATACCTACATTATGGTCCCTGTCGGGCACAGCAACTAGAAGACAGGAACAGGAAATTAGATAACTTTGTAAAATGTCATGATTTGGGTACTCGTCCCGATCGCTTATAATCCTTGTCATCGCCGCACTTTAAAAAAAACGATCTTGAGACATTTACTTTAGAAATTACTAAATTTTATTTGTTATTTAGAACAATGATCTAAACATATATTTAAAAAAAGTGCGTGTAGTCCCACCGCACGGAAGAAGTGAAACTTCGTAATGTGGAAATAAAGGCGCGTTGAACGTTTAACGCAACAGTGTTTTCATACCTCCTCCACGGTAGCGTTAAACGTTTAACGCAACCTTGTTGGGAGTCGCATTAGAAGTTTCACTTCAAAAAATGCAACGCCGTAGTACGTCTAGAGGGGCTGGATTTCATAGTTGTGTGCATCAATCTGGAAAGGGTAGGCGTGTTCCTGTGATGTGGTACATCTGAACCTAATTAATAGGTGAAAAGCAGAAGCAAGAACACGTTTTTAATTTAAAACTCATGTAAATACCTCTTAGCAATCGCGAGGTATGCGGATTGAAAATAAATTTTAATACGTTGCAATATAATATTCCATCTGACTTATTTGGCTTGTTTTGCACTAAGTTTCTACATATTTTTGATAAATAGAAAAATAAATTTTATCTCGTGGTAATACAGTTCATTGTCAATTATTTGATAACTCATTTAGTGAAATAAAATCTGAGAAAATTTGAAAAATTTTAGATCGATTTTCTAAGCCGCACTTACTGATATTTTCCATTAGAAAATAGATCTTATTAGTATATTAGTAAAGCATATTTTAAAAATAGCACAAAAACAGTAATTTTTAGGTCGAATTTAGCAATTTCTTCGGCATGCATTGTTCGTTTTGTTTAATCCGTTCATAAAATTATCAGCACGAGGCGCGCAATGTTTACGTAAGTTTATTGAAAATAGCGTAAGTTTCAACAACATGTATCATATACATCACGCGATATCTAGACCTATTTTATGTGAGTCATTATAAAAAGAAAGCCTTGAAACTGCACGTATTTGCTAAGTTCCTTCCTAGGTTTGACGTTTAAAAATCAGAAAGAAAAATAAATCTTAAACTATGGGTTATTAGCAGTTTATTCTCAATTGTTTAACACCACAAAAAGTAAAATCCAAATTGTGAAATTTTAAATCGATTTTCTTAGCCGCACTTACTGATATTTCTCATTAGAAAATAGATCTTATCAGTATATTATCAAAGCATATCTTTTAATAGCACATAATTGCCAAAAGCTAGGTTGCAGTTAGCCGATTGTCATCGACTCTTTTCTTAATTCCGCTCAAGATATTATTAGCACGAGGGGAGTAATGTTTAGGTTACATAATTCAAATTGACCGATATTTTATAATCTACTGTTCCATTGCGCTATTAATACAAGTAACTTGTGAAAGACATTTAATAAATCGAGCAATGGAAAATGTGGAAAACTTACCTACGTCAATACTTTGACATAAGTAAGTAAACGCCCATTTTATGTCATCAAGCTCCGCCTTCAAATATTTTGAATTGCGCTTACTGGCCGTGACGCTCCACCTTTCTTATAGTTTTGAGCCAATCATACCAAATGAAACCTTATGGGCGGTCTTATTTGGTATAATTGGTTCAACGTCATCGACGAATAAAAAGAACACATGGAAAAATAAATCATATACTATGGTTATACAGTTTATTATCGATCATTTCATAGCAAATTAGGTGAAATCAAATTTTCGAAAATATTCGCATCCACTTTCTCAAATAAAATACCGTCATTTGTAATTCAAAAAAATAACATCACATTACATTAAATCACAATATTCAAATAGCACAAATAAATGGTTATTTTTAAATATTTTGCTAAGAAAACCTACAAAACCTTGCAGACGAACGGCACTTATTGATGTCAATTGCAACCAGCATCAGTTGGGGTGACGGCATTAGGATGTTAACTTATTTAAAGATAAACAATAATAAGCTACATATTCTTCTACACTAATCAACTTCAACACATATATTTTAAAGAGGAAAAATTTGATTGCTTGTATGTTTGTTTGTTGGTTTTAATGTATAAACTCTAAATATCCTAAACTGATTTTAAAAATTCTTGCATTTATAAAATGCTTCATTACCAGCGAGTAGCATGGGAAATATTTCATCATTCAAAAAATTAGAGATCCCTACGAAAATTGCAATAATGTAACTCAAAGTATCAAAACTACCCAAAAATGATGATTTCTTGCTGTATAAGAAACGTAATGACACGTTGCCGTGGAAAATAAATAATAAAAAGTCTGTCAAGTACGTGAGTAGGCAATAGTCTTTCGTTCAAACTCACTACTGCAAATGATTTTGAATTACACTCATTGCTGGGTTTTTTAGAAATTACGAGATATAAATGCTAAAAGTGAGAAAATTCCGCGGTGTGAGCGCTTACCGTGTAAAGCCGGGGCGAGTCACTAGTAAACCTATAAAACCTACCTGACGATGATGTACCTGATAACTGATTTACTGACTGACAGACAACACAGAGTCTAAACCGGTGGATCTAGAGATTTGAAATTTGGAGGATATATTCACTGAGTATCCAAGAGGTGTATTCAGTTCAGCTCTATGATGTACCGAATATATATTGTTTGTCAAAAGACGGAGTTTAACGTGGCAGGACGCACAGAGGATAATCAGAAAACCATATGTTTTTGTGATCTTTAATTCGGTATAACTCACGATTTGTACGTAGCGTATACGTTTCACGACAAACAAATGGCCATGCACCTAGACAAAGCACCAACCGCTTTTATATTATTAAATTATGATGATGACACTTTGTAAATATAGTCTTAAACAAGTGCTGCACAAAAAACTATGGTATAAAAAAATCGACTTCAATTGGATTAACTAATAACTAAAATAACTAATCTAGTTTTGATTCAATTTAAACATTACTATACTGGAAGTCTTGTTTCTCAAGTAAAACCATCATCTAATTCGATTCAGAAATCCTTATATATAAGAGAACATAAACTATAAAACAAATAGATTTTCTAATTAAAAGAACTGAACCAATTTTGATGAAGTTCATATGGGACTACACTGAAAGTTTACTCTTTTGAATATAACAACAACAAAATCAAAAATCCAAATCGGTTTAGAAATCTTAAAGAGGCAATATAAACACAAAATCAAATGGATTTACTAATAAAACACAATTTATTTTCGAACAACTACTGAACCAATTTTGATAAAATTTATATGAAATCACTTGGAGAGTATAAAAACAAAGGTTTCAAAGAATGTTTTTTTTTGGTATGCAAATAAATCGGTGTACATACATAAAAAAAACATATACGGTCTCTTTTTGTGAAGTGGATTATAAAAACACTTGTTTAATAATATTTGAAAATTCATCTTTAAAGCGGTGAACGGGGATGGCAAAGTTTATATGATGAAACATTAGGTATTTGTTGAAAGTAGAGTATGGATTTAAATGAAATTTGATATAATATATTGCAAGGAATATCACGCTAAGAGGCGGAACCTAGCAGCTGGTGGTGAGATGGCATGAAAAGATGGCGGGATTGAAACGCCACTATTCCGTCGGTGGTCAATTATCTCTCAATTGCGTTCTTTAAATTCCCCTTATTTAATTTCTAAAAGTATTTCATGTGTAATAAATTTATTTTGTGAAGTATAATTGACTGAGCGAGCGCAAAGTGCGAGCGAAACATCGTTTCAGCTTGGGTATAAATGCCTTCGTATGTCTGTCCGGATCTCTGTTCTCCTCAACAGGTCGCATTTCTCAATCGATCTAGATGCAACTTAGAATACAGGTTTGATGAGATTTTAGAATTATTTAAAATATTTAGCATTTTTGATTTACTTCCCCCAAAAAAAGAGCAAAAAAAGGAGCTAATGAATATCTTCTTCTTATATGATCCGATTTCGATGGTTCTTTTTTATGTGAAAGATAGAACTTTAATGTTAGTCTCATAAAAAATTGGTGAAGATTTGATAAGGATCTTCGGCGTGAGTAGCAGAAGAGCTCCTCAAAATGAAGTAAATTACTCACTTTTAGGTTTCTACCAGTAGAATCAGCCCTTTACCTACTAGGTAGGAATTGATGGAGCACCTTGGTTATAATGTTAGTTTTACAGTAAGGTAACTAGATGGTGCTATTGTGCATCCTTAGATTGATTGAAAAAAAGATAGTGCACGCGAGGTCTACAGCCCACAGATCCACTAGTATAAAATTGTGTGTGATCGTGTATACTTTTTAGTAAACCCGCATCTGGTTGCTAATAATATAATGTACTAGCTTTTGCCCGTGACTTCGTCAACGCGGACTACAGTTTATCGTGAAAAAAGCATCCTATGTTCAACTAGGATAGGAATAGGAATCTTTTTTTCGCGATAACTAGTTGTCTGCGCGTACGAAGTCGCGGGTGGGAGAACTAGTATTAATCTAAATTTCAACTGGCTGGCGCTATTATCGCTGACGGCGAGTACAGGGTAAATTGCGATCACTTGACTTCTGAAATACATTATAATACTAATTCTATGGACAGGAGTCCATAGAATTAGAACTATACTGTGTCTGATCAACTTGCCAATAAATTATTTTGTATTTGTATATTTCAGGTAAACTGGAGTTTGGCAAGGAAGGAAGAAGACCATTAATATCCTACAACGATGCCCGCTTCAGATTAGTCAGCTACTACACAAACAACCGTTACAACTGCTCTGCTCCTGTTGAAGGTAATATAACTTTAGTTCAGTTATTGATAGTTTATATAATCGTAGAGTAGATATAGTGGGTAGAGTATAATGGATTGCATTGGTACCATAGTACACACAACTTTACCGAAACACTATTAGTACTATACCATTACTCTATTGCTACTCTACCCGAACATTTTTAAAGTATTTAGCATACATTTTCTACGCTCGACAAAACTCTTCCACTTATGATAAAAAAAAAAAAACTAGTTGCTCATTATTTTGGCAGAAAATACATTAAAATTGAAAATATTTCAAAACACGTTTGCTTCTGTGACTCTGCTGTTCTACAATCAAACTATTTTAGTATTATTTTTATTTGAGTGATGAGACGAGCAGTTCATTCGCCTGATGGTAAGCGCCACTTCTGTAACAATTGAAGTCTTCGGAAAAATAACGAATTAAATGTTTGTTTTTATTTTAATGGAAATGTGCAATAATTTACCTCTCTTACAAAATCATTACCTTTACTTATTGAATTATCTACGGTTAATTTGCCAAGATGTTTACATTTCTGGTCTTACTCTAGGTACCTGTTTAATTAAAAAATATTTCTGCTACATTTTGAGACTGATCCATCATCAATAATCTATACTAGTCTCTGCTGGATATAGGCCTCTCCCAAGGCATTGCTCGGAGCCCAATCTTCGGCTCTTGTCTTCCAGTGACCGGCAGCTACATTGTGCAGATCGTCACTCCATCAACACTACGTTTGCCGATTCCATATTGCAATAATGACACACGGATTCAGTTAATACAGTGAAATTACAATTACGATAAAAGATTAAAGTTGTGTTGCAAAAGCAAAATATTCAAGTTTCTTATCTAACTACTGCTTAACTTCTCTAGAACTTATGTACATATCCCCCTATCTTCTATATGGTTTTTCGAAAATGAGGTCGAAAAACCATATGATCGCTCAATTTTTACTACGAAACTGTGAAAATGGTGTGCAATCAGACACATTCTATCTGAATACTTTTCTATTTATGAAATATAGATAAAATAATAATGTAAGAAATATAAACGGCATGTATTTGTTTCCAGAGTTACCCTGTAAGGAGGTTTCACTTGGCAGTAATGACCGCGAAACTCCGCCCCACTCCATGGACGATGAATCTCTCAACCACGTCATGCTGCTGAGGGACTCCGATGACCACCTCATTAGCTCCGAGAAACATATTGCTATAGAAGCGGCCGGAAACGTATGCATCCGGCTTTCGGACAAAGCAAGTGACTCGGTCTCAGATATTAGATATCACATACGTAAGTACCTACGTAATTAGAACAATAAAATAATATTAAAAAAAAACATGAACTAAAATATTATAAAAATTAATTATATATGTTGTTACGAGAACGATGAATTCCCGTATATCATAAAGGGATGGATATAAAATTAAATACAAAGCGTTTGCAGACCACTTAGACACGAATGAAAATATGGCAAAACAAGCAGCCTTACCTTTCGGTCCCCACAGCTATACACATCAGTTCTTTTGCAGCACGCACGTATTAATCCTTTTAGATTTCAACACATCACATAATATCAGATTTAAACTGTATTTATTTCCACTTCGGCGAGAGATATAGCCGGCATTCGAAACGTCCGGTACGTATCCTTTTTTACTACTGCTCACAACAGACAACGATAGTCGTAGAGTGGTGCAATTCGATTATCGATGCACTATCGATTTGATTTGTGGGCCCTGATTCCACCCCAGGAAGACTTCTCGCGCTTACCATCGCGCTTGTCAATATTTCCTGCAATGCATGTGTACCATAACAAACGCTCAGGAATGGAAGTAAGGTGCGAACCAATAACGCGTACCAAATCAATAAAGCGATTGCATCGGACTAGGGATGCGAATTGATGCGGTTATGAAACATATATATATATATATGGACCAAATCAATAAAGCGACAAGCGATTTCCTGAATTCCCTTTGCTGGTTCACACAGCACCCTCAGGGTGAGGAGGGCTGGACCTGAAGGGGAATGTTTCCTGTGTCAGTACAACATCTACTGCAACCGCCGACCGCCTGCCGAGTGTGCTGGTTATGGATAACCGTTCCTATTACGGAGGTTGAGGCCTATGTGCAGCACTGGGCTTCAGCAGGCTGACGGTGTGATACTGTTTATGTAACAGTTTATGCTTATTATTTGCTACTATTAGAAACATGATGATTATTTGTACTAGTAGAATTTATTTGGAATCTATTAGTGGTAATAGATGCAAGCGCATAACAAGACATAAGTTCAAAAACTAAAACCCGACTACGGTCGAGTAAAATAAGCTAATGACACTCTTGCGACGAAGACGCATCGATCGATACCTCCTTTGTTAAAATTGGACCAAGATTTTAGATTGAATATTTAACCTTAACTTTGCTTAGCCTGTTTTTATAGCCTGGTAAAAAAAAGCCTATAAATGAAGACAAATTGATTGATAACTCGCTTGCCAAAATTGGACCAATAGGGGCGACTCTAGGGGGTAGTACATCCACATTTTAAAAATAGATAAATAGATAGATAAACGCTTTAATGCACACCAAATAAATCATACACAAGAATAGACATTTAACTTAAATAGAGTACAATGGGCGGTCTTATCGCTTAAAGCGATTTCTTCCAGACAACCGTCAATACATACATACATACATACATAGACTGTTAAACTCATTACCTTTCTTTTGCTTTGCTGTTGTCGGGTAATAAAACGAATGTGCCAAGTTTTTCTCATATTAGCATTAAAGGTAAAAATAACGCATTCCCGGATTTGGGCTTTTAGCCTCTGATATCTTAACAACCTCAACCCGTAGTTCGTATTAGACGGAAGTAAAAGTAATGTATTATAGAGCTACCATCAAATTTTGATGATGATGGTATCAAAACGGTTCGAAAGTTACGAGTATACTCGAAGAAAATCTTCTATCTATATCTATCTATAAGTACTTATAATAAAGCAATTAAAGCAAAAAAATACTGTACAACGAAGATAACTTTTAACCCTGAAAAATGACCACTCGGGCAAAGTTACAAGCACAGCTAATAAATAGAAATATCGTTTCGTCCAAGTGTCTGGAAGACCTAACTTCACTCGGTCAATGATACTCGTATTATTAATAGCTTGTTTTTCATTCATTTTTTTTACAGATATTGGATGGGAGACTAACCAATACACGATGTTGGAGCTATGCTCCCATACAAAATGTACAGTTCAACGCGTTCACACTCTCAACATTCTATCCTCAACTGAATTCAGGGCCTTTTATTTAAAAATAGGTGACGGTAAGTTTTTCTATTATTATTACGTACTAGGCAATCGTTTGACCGCGATCTCACCTGATGAAAAGCGATGATGTGGTCAAAGGTGTCACACGCTTGCCTGGTAGATACCTATTCACTCTTGACTTGAACACACTTGGGTTATATTGAACCATGGGGTTAGCTATTGGAGCAGCTACGTCCTGGACGTCCCACCACTGGCTGGTGGCACGAGCTGGTGTCTGCTCTCCTGGCGTGCGTCTCGCGGGTACCAATACAGCATCCGACCTGTCCAACTAAGCTCAGTGAGCTCGTATGTGAACTTTAAATTCTATTAATATTAATTTACTACTAACCCCATTAAAATTGTTTTTCCAGCATGAAAGTTATCATCGAAGAGTGAGAACTTCATACATACAAAATGGTAACCGGTTAGATTAGATCTCAGGAAGAGACAACGTTTAGGTAAACGTAGTTTAGGATGCCCTGTGGCCAGGTGGAGTGACGACCTACTAAAAACGGCCTGAATCATTGAATGGTAAGTAAACCCATCAAATTTTGGGTCATTCATTAGACTTGTCGTCACTAGTCCTATTCATGAAATGAACTGACGACGAAGACCTGAAGAACCTGGGGTGTTTTTTGTTTATCATACTTCTTTTTTTAAAGGCTCCTTATCAGTGGACGTCAACTTTAATGTCACACTAAATTCTCTCTTATTGATAATTAACTCTAATATAGTTATGAGAGTAGGAGTAGAGTAGAACTGAGCAACAGTTACAAAAAAAACAGTATTTTCTACCACTTTTAGTCGAGTAGTTCTTCTAACCTGTGGAATCTTTTTCCTCTAATCTGTAGATTAGTACTATACAATCGAATACAATAACTCTTTATAGAACACGTGATGTGTTCAATAAAGAGTTATTGTATAAAAAATATATGTAATTATACATAAAATCCAATGTTGTGTAGTATAATAATAATTGTTGTATAGTAGTAATTGTAATATGTAAAGTAAAAAAAAAACATTAACATAAAAAAACACTTCTGATACACGTTAGTTTGGGAATTGCGATAATATTCTAGTGAGGTGGGTTTACATTAGTAACAGAGTAACATCCGGTTAATCTGTTGTCAAAGTTAACAAACGTTTCAGAAACCCGAGGTAAGTCAAGGAGTCTAGCATTTTGAGCACTTTTCTGTTATTTGCGCACTTTGATTGTGCACAGCATATAAGTTTGAGCACCAGTAGAGTGTACTTACGCTTCTGTCTACAAATATTATTATTTCTTTAAATATGTGAACCTGGCTGTAGAGTCTCGGTAGAGAATAGTCTATAGTTGCGATTCTTTTTACTGGAACTCTAGTAGTAATTAAACGTATTAACTAAGGTGGTTAGAAGTTTTAAAACCATAACATAAAAAAAAAACAAATTAAAATGCTTGAATTTATTTCCAGAGATACCTTGTAAGGAAGAATCACTTAGAAGTATTGACATGAGTAATTACACTCCACATTACTCGATGGACAATACGACTTTCAACCACGTCACGGTGAAGAGAGACTCCACCGGTCACCTCACGAACTTTGCGATACATATCGCTATAAAATTGGAACAATCTGTGTATATTAATCTGCTGAATAAAGGAACCAAGTTGGACTCCGATATTCAATATTTCATAGGTAAGTCTAATACATTTAAGAAATATAAAGTTGTTCACAAACTGGGTACAACTTCGGAGAGCAAGAAAAAATAAGAAAGATTTACTGAAAAATACTCAACCCTGGTACCATAGCACCATCAAGCACCATGACTGTTAGCAAAAAAACTACGACTTTGACTGATACTTATTTGAAATTGACTGTTGCTGACGGCCGTTTTTGTGTGCTTTCATGCTGTCAATTGCTGATCTAGCACTGACATTTCTGACAGTTTAATGTGATAACATGGCGGTGTGTTGCAATAATGATCAAAGTTCAAAATGTTATACATTAGTTACTTGTTAAATTGTGAATCTACTTCGAATCCATACCAATATATAAAAGTGAAAAGTTGTCTGTTTGTTTGTTTATTTGGGGAGCTTTCATGCAATAATGGCTGGATGAATTTTGATGAAATTTAGACTGAAGATAGCTCGAATAAAACATAAGATACTATTTATCCCGAAAAATGTAAGTTTCCACGGGAAAACTGGAAAATGTTGATTACTCCCTGTACGGAACGGTTGCCGTCACATAATGGTCTGTGGTTGCCATGGAAACGAAATAACAAGTCTTTTAAAAACATCAAGAGGTGTGCTATATCTACTTTTTCATTGGTTTTTAATATCCTAAAAGAAAATTAGATGTTTTTTTTCGCGATTTTAGTAGTACGCACGTACGAAGTCGCGGGCGGGAAAACTAGTTTCTTTATATTTTTGCTGTTTTATGACATGGTGTACAGCAGTTAGCCCAGGCTTCCATACAAAAAAGACCATCTCTTTGGTGTATATGTATGTATGTATGTAGTATGTACCTATGTTTATTGCCATTCAGAAAAATGGCTCAACGGAATTTGATTAAATTTGGTATATATCTATATACTAATATATTTTTTAGGCCATGAAATAATACATATAATACTGTCTGTATGCCACTTGATTCTTAGAAAAAGAGTATGGCTCTGGAAGGTTCTAGTATGATCGCTCTAGAATATTTCAGCAGCTACTAGGTGGTTCTGGGACGTATTGGAAGGTTCTGGAAAGTGATTCGAAGCGTATATATATTGCTAGCGGATATAGTTGAGTTCAGTTATAAGTGATTATTATTATTCAGTTATAAGTGATACAGTCAAATTAAAAAGTGATTTATTGTCGTGTTAGGTAATTTTTGTGATTTTCAACAATTATATGTATTTTTTTTCTTTGTTTCAGTTTTTCGAAATTTTTCAAATGGCGGATATACGGGGGACAAAAACGTTAAAAAAAAACGCTTACAAAAAAAAAAACAAAAATGTCGCAGTACTTTTTTGTATGAGGGTATGAGGGGGTGGAAATAATGAAAACTAAAAAACCAAATTTCCTGTTCTTCGCGAGGTCTACAGCTCACAGAGCCACTAGTATATTTATTATCACATTATATGATATCTTTGTGTCACAATTGTATTTGCTTAGAATTTTAAGCTATCCCAGCATCGGCCCTATTAAATCCCAGTCATCTTGTCATATTTTTTTTCAGTTGCTTGAATCATTTCTTTAATATCCAGCCACCAAGACTATCCGGCCGCTGCTGTAAGACATTGAGACTCGAAAGAGTTTGGCGTCCTCTCAATGTTATTTAACCTATTTACTAGCACTTACCATCAGGTGAACAACCTGTCCGGCTCGTCAATCAGCTGTTGGTATAAAAAAAAAGTGGTTGACAGGCATTTCTACTTCTTCTTTCATTCAATGAAAGCCCACTTTAAAGTGTCCATGTTACAGTTTTCAATGAGTAGTTTTCCATTAGGTATTGTCAGTTTAGTTCTCTCATCGTCAAAAGATGGCGCTCGCGGAACTTTTGGTATTAACAAAACTGAATGTAGTAATCGAAAGCAGGCAAAAACATAGTGTTACCGTAAAAATACACAAACCACGAGCGAATCAAATGAACGACAAGTTGTTTGTGAGGTGAAATATGTTATTTGTTTTTTTTATTATGATATTGGCATTTTTAACATATTTAGATTTAATTTACTCCTTTATTAAAGCAAAAAAATTAAATGTAAATTAAATGGTCCATTTTATTTATATAATTAGCTGTAATTTATAATATGGAATATCAAGAAGGTAGAAAATACTACCAAAAAATACTATTTGTTACAACACTGACGCACAACTTGCCATAAACAAGGGAACGCAAAATGTCATACCCGCCAGTAAGCATAATTCAAAATCTTTGGTCATACCCAATTAATAAATACTAAAATGACACTTGGAACACTGCTCATTGTGTTTGGCACTACCAAACAATGGTTTAAAAACAATGGTCCATAGTGTGAGAGTGTGTGTATATATATGCCGTGATCTGCAACAGCCGATTTATATTCACACATAGCGCATGCTCAAGGTTTCTCACCAGAGTGTGTTCTCTTATGTCGTTTTAAATTACCTGCTTGTCCACATTTGAAATCACACATAGTGCACGCATATGGTTTCTTACCAGTGTGTGTTTCCTTATGTTGTTTTAAATTACTTGCATTTCCACATTTATAATCACACATTAGTGCATGCATATGATTTTTCACCTGTGTGTGTTTCCTTATGTTGTTTTAAATTACTTGCTTGTCCACATTTATAATCACACATTAGTGCATGCATATGATTTTTCACCTGTGTGTGTTTCCTTATGTTGTTTTAAATTACTTGCTTGTCCACATTTATAATCACACATAGTGCATGCATGTGGTTTTTCACCAGTGTGTGTTCTCACATGCACATTTAAACTACCTGCTTATCCACATTTATAATCACACCAATGTGGGTTTTCATATGCTTTTTTAAATGACTTGCAAGTCCACATTTATAATCACACATAGTGCATGCATATGGATTCTCACCCGTGTGTGTTCTCAAATGCTGTTTTAAAGTACTTTCTTGTCCACATTTATAATTACACATAGTGCATTCATATGGTTTCTCACCAGTGTTTATCCTCATATGCCGATGGAAATGGTACGCTTGTCACAAAGTACATGCATACGGTTTCTCGCCAGTGTGTGTTTTCATATGATTTTTTAAATTTTATGCTTGTGTACATTTATAATCACACATAGTACATTCATGTTGTTTCTTACCAGTGTGTTCTCTTATATGTTTTTGAAATTACTAGCAATTACTGACTTATAGTCATATATAGTGTATGCAAATGTTTATGCCTTTTTTGTTGTTTTAGACTTTTTACATTTACAGGTTTGTCATCACACATATTGCTTATTAGTTTGTTTGGGTCCAGTGAGTGAGAGTTCTGTAATGTTGTTCTAGTTGTAGAACACGTAGTTTCTATTCAATATTCCCACACTACGCAGGTAATACAATAGTACTCTAGGCTCGCTTGTGGAGAGGTGTTGGCTGATTATGACAACTAACTGTGTTGTTTTCTGAAATAAATAAAAGCCAAGTTGTAGATTTGCATCCATTGAGTTGGGGACATTAACTAATATGTGGATGGGGCTCCATATTTGTTCTGGTCTACTTGGAAAAATAAGAGATTTTTTGTTCAACAATAACTTTCAAACTATGAATCCAATTTTCATGAAATTGAGTAAGTAAGTACATAATAATAAGTTCAAAAACTAAAATCCGACTACTTAGTGGACTAAAGTCACAAACAAAAATTAAAAACAATTTTGAAATTTCAAACTTTGAGCCGTAGGAGTGCGGTATAAATTAACCAGTACTAACCCAAGTTAAGTGCTTACATTTTATTTAACACGTTTCAGTTCTTTTCTTTTTTTTATTGGATAAATATGTTTGGATTACATCTGTGGCGAGATTTTAGAAATTATTCCCATATATTGGATGCATGTGTTAGATTACTACTTATTGTAAATATAGAAATGTATAAAAATAATACTTGGTACATGTAAATGTTATGTATCCAGCTTTCAGAACGAAGTATTGACTACTTTAAAGAAAAGTAAAGTACCACGTGTAAACTTACGATGTATGTCATATAAAGGCTCTCTCGACTTGGCAATGTTTAATGTTCTAGTGGCCGCCGCACCGAGAGGACCTTGGCAAGTTAAGTGCTTTTCTTTTTACTCTGTTATGCTGCTTGTTTGTAACTGTGTAATTATACTGTGTATTTGTTACTGTGTATCACTTCATTGTGGGGTGATATTCTGTAGCTGTAGCTACTAGGTACTATAGATACCAACTATAGGATATAGCAACTTGCTTTTAATACTAGGTGCAGATAAGTTTTATCTCCTACTCGACAAACCTAACCAACTGAAGGCTAACATTACAAAACTTAGGTTTTGATAACCTTACAGTACGTATAATTATTATACATGTTTATAAATCTCACACATGCAAACAAAGTTGCGAGCAACAGCTAACAATGTATATATATATATATATATATATATATATATATATATATATTTATAATTGAAATGTGCTAATTAGGCCCTTTCATTTGATACCCAAAAGAGTTTTTTTATATCATGCTTTATGTCCTCTAAGGGCGCTATATTAAATTTAAGGGGATTCACAAACCCTATAACCAGCGGACATGAGTATTTAGGTTCTAAATGAGTCACAGAACCGACACAGAGGACCCCAACTGAGTAGGTTTGATTCTACAGGAGTTACAGAACCGACACAGAGCCCCCCTTTGCCGCCTAGTCTTGTGATCCCTACCCCTAGAGTGTATATTAAAGAGCTCTGGCGAGAGCCCGTACAAGAGATAAATTTCCATTCCATTTCATCATTTATAATTACTTTTAAGGGTGCAACCTTGGGGTAGGGGGGATATTAACGTGGGGTTTTTTAACCTCCCCCAACCCTCCCTGTGCAAATTTTTCACATTATTTTATCCATTTTTTCTAAACCTAATCACAAATTTTTTTTTTCGTTTTTTTATCCCACTTATCCCCCCTCACCCCTCCCCAACCCTTATACTACTTGCAAATATTGGAAAGTCTTTCCTTCTTTTGCCACACTGACCACACTGTCATTGTAATAATTTTATTTTATTTGTGGCCCTGTAGACATTAGTTTTTGTTATCAAAGACTTCAGTACTTCACTTCATTCGTCGGTCTTTTGTCAGTGCCGGCGTCCCGTCAGTCCTGGTACCTAATGGACTGATGCGAGACGATGGCAAAAGACCCGACGGAATGACCCTCATACCTTGGAAGGTGGGACGGCCATTGGTGTGGGATGCAACATGTGTAGACACAATGGCTCCTTCTCACCTTCCTGCAACATCAGTTAGGGCCGGCGCTGCCACCGCTCAAGCCGAAAACCTCAAGCGGCGCAATATGCGCACCTTGACCGGGTGTACATCTTCGCTCCGTTTGGAGACGTTAGGTCCGTGGGGGCCGTCTGCTTTGGGCCTTTATCGGGACTTGGCCAGGCGATTGGTGGAGGCGTCGGGTGTCCAGAATGCTGGCTTTTATTTCGCACAGAAATTGAGCATTGCCATTCAACGTGGCAATGCCACCAGCATTCTATGGACCTTTCCCTCCACTAATGATCTTTTAGTTTAAGTTTTTATATAGTTATTTTAAGTTTAAGTTTTAATTTTTAGTCAGTATTTTAAGTTTTTTTTTATTTTATGTTTTCTATGTTGTCTTTAAATAAAATGGCTCCAGTACTGCAAATATACATCACTGGTTTGGACAAAAATGATCTTTTTTATATTAGTTCTTGGTTGCTTGCTTCAGGTTCGGCTCTGCACTAATCTGTTTTCCATTGCTACATGCTTTGGAGGGCATGTTAATTGGTCGTTCCCGGCTATTGAGCTGTTGCATGTCAGAGGCTCTTGGGAGACCTGACAAACTCTGACACCAGAGGCCAGCATTACCTATTATATCTCCTATAGGGTCCGTCACTACAAGCAAGCATGGTAGGCGTACGGCAACAACTGTATACAGAATACTGAAAGTTTTACTTACCCCGGTTCCTGAGTGAGAGCGGTAGAGATTATAGACACTTCAAACATTTGAAAATTGTGTGCGGAAGGCCAGCTGGCAAACGTACATAAGATAGTGTTTTGTTTATATTCTTTGCAGCTGGCCATTACAGTGCGTGCAGCCATCAATGGCCAAAGAGTTTTATGTATGGGAAGTGAAATATAAGGCAGCCGGCCGGCGAAATACTCCCCATTTCTTACTGTCGTTGGAAATCGTCTCTCTACGTTGGAAATACTCATTAATGGCCGCCGTTATTGATACAACATATTTTTTTATACACTTTTTATTATTATTATTATTTTGTCTTGTATGTTAGCTCGTGAATGGACAGCTGAGTACCGAACCGAGCATTCAAATCAAAACTACATAAATATAAGTAATCTGTGGATCATATCACAAACCATAATATCTATAACCGCTTACATTCTGTCTCAAAGTACCAAACACACAATCCTTCGAAATTGTATTTACCATTGCTTCATGGTTTATTTATTGTAACTACGACTCGCCTGTTTTCTTGAATCATTCATTGTCTCGTAGGACGTGGGTAATTACCTAACAGCGATCAGCCAGCCCACGCAAATAAAATTATCTTTCGTTATTTGTAGAGATATTATTGTCCCTTTTCTTACCAACTTCAATTTTCACTAATTGTGTGTGATTGATAGATTTTCAGATCTACTGTGATGTTCATTGATGCCTCCAAGATCATAGATTTTCTAGAAAGTGAACAGTGCAAGTCATTACACACTGCACACCACTCCTCGAAGTTTCTTCACAAAACGCACTTGCACTCTAAGTCAAGGTCTGTAATTATATGTTGCTGAAGGAGAAGAATAAGTACTATCCGAAGAAAGAAGACATGACTGTCACGACATACAGGAAAATTACGACTGCAAGCACTCTTAGATCTTCTGGCTAAAAGACTTATGGAATCATTTAATCATAATTTTGATGCAGGTGAGTATCTAGTCATTGTTTACTAGCAACAAACCACTTTAAGGTGAGAAGTATTTATGGCAAACCTTGTGCTTCTTAAACTCACTGAAAGTTAGAGTGGAAACACAGTATGGCAAAATAACCGGCCTTCGTCTACTGTTTGCTGTCGTCCAATTAATTTTACGTTTATGAAAGAGACAAAAGCAAACATACAAATGGAATTGGCTGCATTTGAGTCAGAGATCACTGAACTAACTCCAACTGATTGCGGAAATGCCATGGCCACACACAGCCTAATACTAACCATGTATGAAAAAATGCACTCATTCAGGGACTTCAGCTGCTGTATGTAATCTGTGCAAATCTCGTCTGACTGCAATGAATAATTTTGAAGCAGTGACAGTTAAGGCAGTGCAAGAAGAGTTATTTATAAACAAGGAACATTTATATAATCATAGCAAGCAAAAGGTTTAAGTGAAAGATAAGACAGAAGACATCCAAGAAGCTTTTCGAAGAGAAACCTGCATACTATTAGACGTAGTCAAACGGCAGTGGTAACACCAATACCGGGAATGTTGCAAGACAGAATTTTGCAGATCCAGAAACAACTACCCATATTACTGAATTAGATGAGAACTTAATACAAAGAATTGCTGTAATATTGCAATGCATTTCATCAGGCAACCAGATGAACAAATCTAAATTCAAGGTAGTAATTCAGTAGTTCAGTACCTGTCAGTAGTGCCTATAGGCTTCTTATCCGAAGAAGTATCTGAGGTAAGGAATAAAGACTTCCGCAAATACCGAGAAAGTCATATGTGGACAGCAATATCGCCACCAATGAAGATATTCTTCACAATATTCTTCTATCATTGAATCACTTCCTTAATAGCATACAACCGAAAATGAAACATTCTTCACATACATACTTTCTGATATGATATACACGCATCAGCTCGAAGCTGCTAGGGCATTATATAATAATAATAATTCTTCATTCAAAGAACTTTACTAGTTGTTAATAAAAGACCAGAATAAAATCGACTTTATTGATGTGTCTTCATTATCTGAAGTAGACTGATAGTAGTGATAAACCAGATAAACTGGGATTAAGGGATGGAAGAAGAAGAAGACTGATAGTAGTGGTCTATTGTAAAAATAACAAGTCTGTAACTAGTTTTTACCCCATTTAATTATAAAATGACCTGCACCACTGCCTGTACCATTTATCTAGACGGAGTTGTTTACTGAAATGCCATGTGTTGATTCCAGGAACATTGATAAAGTAGTAAGGTTGCTTGTATTTGGCTATTGTGATCATTATGCTAATTGAATATAACTTTGTATAATATTCTTGATTTGTAACATCTTTCCTCTTGCTTTCCTGAAATCTATGGGAGCTAGAGAGGAGTATATTCCTTGTATGGGAGTGATTTCGTGAAAAGTCTTACAATGTGCTGCGCGCGCTCATTGGTCAACTGTTTAACTGAAACAATTGACCAATAAGCTTGCGCAGTGTTAGCCTAAATGATAAAATAGCATCGAGCGATGATAAAGCAGTGCTTGAACAGCGATGATAAAACATTATATTTTTATTAGTTTCTAACTCTTGTGTATTGTGTGGAGGTGTAAATGCGAATTACCCGTGCACCCACTGGTGGATGAAGCCGGTGGGTGGACGGGTCATTGTCCATAAAAAACAGCTTGAACTGATGAAATGTCACCTGTGTTAGGTTGTTGTGATTGTTATTTGTATATAATTTGTATTATTATATTTTCGTTTTTGTTGTACTAAATTGAATCTTTTATTACCATTACCCTAAAAAAACAGCAACAGCTACAGGATTCCGTTTAGTTTGGACCATACGGGAAGAAATAAAATAATAATAATAAAAACAAGTCGTAAGTTCAAAAAAACTAAAACCCGACTACAATCGGGTAAAAAATAGCCTATGACACTCTTGCATATGCACTATGAACTATGATTGATTGATACTTCGCTTGTCAAAATTGGACCATGTTTTTAGTTTGAACACATAACACTTCCTTTGCTTTGCTATAGTCGGGTAAAAAAATATGCCTATGATACTATATCTAATAGAGGAATTGACTGTCACCTCGCTCGCGGAATAGAGGTGACGATCGCAGCTCCCAAACGGATGGAACTATTTTTATGTTTGAAAACTGATGTGATTGAGATGCGTCTTAGCTATAATAGTCGGGGGTTATATAAATTTATAATTTGTGCTTGTTATTCATTTAAATAATGTTGATGACCAGAGAGCCTAATTTTAGCAAAATGATACTGTTACATACTAAGACATTAAAAGAATTGTACAGATTAAAAGAATAGAAGAAGTTGTAACATTGTTTTATAATGCAATCCATGGGATATTTAGAAAAAATATACCCACTAAAGCGTTTTATATTCTGGTAACATATACGATTTCATTTGAAACTTCCTCCCGAAGTTCTCTACTCTACACAGCCTCATATAACAAGGCATAACTATCTCTACTATTATTTATTCTGTGGCAGAAAATCACAAAAACGTTATCTTTTGCTGCTCTATGGTACAATTTTAAACTCTATCTCCGTGGAAAAAGGTTCTGTAACTACATACAAAAGTTGTGTAAGTTTGTGCTGTAAAGTTCTCTACACTCACATATACATGGCACACAAAGAAATAAATATTACGCAAAAACATTATATTTTGCTGCTATAGAGTACAAATTAAACTCTATCTCCATCAAAAAAGGTTCTTTAAGTACATACAAAAATGTTGTAAGTTTGTGCTGTAAGAATAATGTAAACAAACCATTAACAATGTCAAAAATGTGACGCACATTGATAAAATATAAAAATTAGAAAATCAATATCTAAGTAAACTAGAAAATTGAAAAAGTCATGTATTGTTTCACTCTTTCGCATAAACTTGTGTACGTCACGAACGTACGTTGCACTACAAAACCAGTACATAACTTAACAACTAACTTAATACAATTCTAACAATATTACTTTTACCTACAAAGGCTTACTATTAATTTGCATTTTATTTAGTGTTATGTTATTGATATATTGGAGCTTAAGAATAAAAAGGAGAAGAAAGAAGACGGTACCCTATTTTGGAAGTATTTTGAAACACTGACTATTCTCATGTTTTTTTTTATATTTTGTGAATAATTGGGTTGTCCATCATGGCTAAAAAAATACTTTTGTTCTTTCATCTTACACTTAAATCTACGGTATATTGTAGGTATAAATAGCCAATCAATTATTGTAGTTTTTAGAAATATATCCGCTACATTTACCAACGCCAAAGAAAAAATTATCTACTTACCGTAACCTTACCACAGAATAAATAATAGAACTTATACATCTTTCATATTAACTCCAGTCAATTTGCATAGTCAACACATTCGACCAAAATGTTGTTGATAAAATAGTGTCTTATCACTATTCCTAACTATTCTATATAGTCTAAGTACTAAAATTATTTGAAAAATATAACAATCATTTTTTGACTACAAAAATTTGTATTTATAATACTTTATAGATAAGCAAAAATTCCTATTTAGAATCCAAATCAACCGAGAAATATTCTGAACTTCAGATCAAACATTTGAGTGATGAGCATAAATGCATTATAATCGTATTTATGTATATTTATCCGTTGTTTAGTACCCTAGACTATAGTCTCGGACTATTTTAATTATGTTATACAGTAGGTATATTGTAGTGTAACTACCGTCAGTTGCGCGCCCTACCTACCTAGGACCTACCTTCCACCTACATAGGATTCCAACTTACACCAACGAGTCGAATATAATAGTTAGAATACAATAGTTACACGTGATTAAAATACAAACAGATTCTTCATAATTTATTAAGATAAATAAACCATAACACTTATTTCACGTACAAACTAATTTGATAATAATAAAGTAACTTACAGTATACTAAATAACAATAAAATCACGGCACTTTATTACTGTCGATGACAATACGGAGAGTTCACATTGACCCTGAAACAAAAAAAACATTTTGAGAAACTTTGTGCTTTGTTTTAAGTTCTACAACGGTCAACACCTAGTCGATCCATCGGTTATCCATCTTATCGTCCCAATTTTTGTTACGACTGTTAAGAAAATAAATGTATGAAATATGTAAAAAAGAAACTTACTAAAAAACAAAAAAAAAAAACACCCTCCGAACACATCAAAACTGGCGATGACGTTGTTAATTTATGTTAAAGAAGAAGCGGAATTCTGTGATGTTAATTTTACAGGTTATGGACAAAAAACTGTGTCTACGGAACACTAAAGCGTGCGTGTCCGACACGCACTTGGCCAATTTACTTATATTAATTCTGACTAGTATTAAATCATTTTTGAAATACCAACGATTGAAATTAGCAATAACGCTGCTGTGTAGTGTTTATATAATAAAACATTACCATTAATGGGAGCTGGACAGTCGTAACGAATTTTTCCTTCGTTCTGATAATTACAGAATTGGAAGTAGTTGATTGATTTGAAGTGGTCGTTGTAGTAGGATATGAGTGGACTTCTGTCATCTTCTTTACCAAACTCCAGATTTCCTGGAAAAGTGATACAAATAAACATAATAGGTATAATTATACCACCAAGCAGTAGCAGCAGCAGTGCACAGAAATGTAGCAGTGTGCAAACATTACTGTGTTCCGGTTGGAAGGGCAAAGTTGCCTATGAGATTATTGGGCACGAGATTCAAAAACCAATTTACTGAGAGGGATTCTGAATTTACCTCAAACAACCATGAGGTATTAAAATTTTAGGGATTTTGAGCTTACGAGTAGGCATTGTAGCTGTCGATATTTTAGTTTTAGATATTCTAATACGTACCCAACGTACAAGCGCAGTGCAGAGACTTGCAAGATTTAGCAACGATAGTTCTGGGAGGCACTGCAGTTGTTAAGGGAAGGCACTTACCATCAGGCGAATGACCTGCTCATCTTGTTCAAATAAAAAAATACCATAGGGCATGGGAACTAAGGTGCACAATTCTCCCCTGTGCGACTTAATCACTAGCATTTTTTTTGTGTATACTTTCGTTGTCGCACAAGGCTGAATTATCCACTGAATTACAATCTACATGGTTTTGTTCGAGTTCAGATGCTGAGGTACCATCTAAAAAAAGGCCAAGTGGGAGTCGGACATGCGCACCAAGGGTTCCGTATAAACTTGCTATTTTGCTTATCATGTTAATACAAGTTTACGGTTTTCGGATTTTTCCCTTTACTTGTGCTATAAAACGTTGCTTCTTGGCAAATTTCTTGCCAAATTTCATGATTGCGAGTGTCAAAATATGCGATATAAGGGTCCGTATCTGTTGGTTGCGTTTACTTAGAAGTTTGATTTATCCAGTGCTTCAATGGATTATAAATTTGAGTATTTTAATTTCAACTTGATATCTCCACGCTTTCCTTAGATAAAGGGTCTTGACAAACACATAGACAGACGGAAAACGAAGTTCCTTTTTCCTTCTGAGGTACGGAACCGTAAAAAATGTTTAGATAATAGATAATTCAATATCAGTTTATATTAACTATCAACATTTTAGAAAAGGTGCTACTTACCATTAACTATTTTAATATAAAAGCCTCTGAATTGTGTAGAGGAAAGTATGCCTGGAGTATCAATTTGTTGAGCAAGTGATCCATCTACGTTATTGTACAACGACGTCTTTTGGTTACTCTCTAATCCAACCACTGTTGAAAATAATCACATTAGCAATTAATTAAAATCATATTCTGTTCATCGATTATATTTCAACTAAGTTTTACAAGCTCTTCAATTATTACCATTACAATATACTACTTGCGCCCCACGGTTTTACCCGTGTGGACTACGATGATGGATGATGATGATGAAAGTATTCTATGTATCTATAAACTAAGGTTTATAAAAATCCATTCAGCCGTTTCAGCTCTGACTTTATAACAATAAAATCTATACTTATAATAAAACTGTAACAAGTTCAATTCTGTACATTGAAAATATTTTGTTATTTTTTTTGGAGGCGTTTTGTTTATTCTATACTGAAGCCAAAACTGTATTTTGTTCATTTTTGTCGGCCTGTCTGTCTGTTTTTTGGGTTAGGCATCACGCCAAAACTACTAAATGAATTTAAGTGAAACTTGGTATGATTTGAGTTCATCCCTAAAAATTAAACAGTTCCCGCAGGACAGGGGATGAAATTTATTTAAAAAACACTTTCCACTCTGAAACTACTGGACGGATTTTGATGCACCTTGGCTCAGTCATAGTTTATAATATGATGGGTGAAAGTTGAAAATACTTTTTATCCCGAAAAAATAAAGGGTTCTTGGGGTATATGGGTCCAAATTCTGTACATTTAAGATATTTAGTTTTTTTTTGGAGGCTGTTATATTATTCGTACTGAAGCCAAAACTGTTTTTTTTTCATTTTTGTCTTTTGTATGTTTGTCTGTATGTCTGTCTGTCTGTCTGTCTGTCTGTATCTTGGACGCGCATTACGCCGAAACTACTAAATGATATCAAATGAAACTTGGCATGATTTGAGTTCGTACGAGGTAGGACATTGAATACTTTTCATACCGGTAAATTAAAGGTTCCTCTCAGGATAGGGGTATTTTATTTGGAGTTGGTATTCATGTTTCATGTTTCATTTACTTAGTGCTAGCTGTGCCCGTGGCTTCGTACGCGTGTTCATTTCTCTATATATGTCAAAAATTAAGCTATCTAACAAAGAAAGCAGCATCGCAATCAGTCCAGTAGTTTTTATGCGTGAACAAACAAAAAGACGCAGATAAACATACAAACAAAAACACACACGATTTAAAAAAAAAATTGATACACTGAATATAAATCATATTATAAATGTAATGTAATTTTAATAACATTACAATAGATTACTGTGTAATATTAATAACAATTTTCATATCTTGAAAAATCCGATTTCCTTAATTTTTCGTTTTGTCCAGATAACAGAAGAATTTTTGCTTCTACGAAGTTTCACTTGTGCTTACATTAAAGTTAATAACTGTTCTACAACTTTTTTCACGATTTTTCTCGTAGCTATATATAGCTGACATTCTGCTCGGAAGGCGGCTAAAATGAAACTTGGCATGATTTGAGTTCATACTACATTGGATACTTCTCATCCCGGTAAATTAAAGGGTTCCCGCAGGATAGGGGTCTTATTCGGAAACGGAACTTATTCCGTCAAAAAGTTTTTAAAAGTTTTTATCGATTACTCGGCTTCTACTCATCGGATTGAGATAATAAGTGCACCATTTTTTAAGTCAACCCCTAAGCTATCGTAAAAATTGTATAGTTAAAACCGCAAATGCAATCGGTCCAGTAGTTTTTACGTAATGCGTGAACAGACAGATGTTTAAACAACATTCCTTAGAATGTTGTTTAAATTTTGGTATATTGGGATTTTAGGTCTTTGAATAGTTATAGAGTTATTTTAACCTAGTATACTTATATACACATAAATAAACAAATTTTCGTATATTTATCTAAAAATTAAACTACCTATGTTATATCGAATATCCGAGTCCGAGTAGGTTCCTTTATTCATCAGATGAATATACGCGGATTCTTTTGCTTCTATAGCTATATGTATCTCGAAGTCCGTAAGGTGGCCGGTGGAGTCTTTCTTCATCACGACGTGATTGAGAGCCTCATTGTCCATCGAGTACAGCGGAGTGTCGACCAACAAAGTCCTAAGTGACTCCTCACGACAAGGAATCTCTGAAAAAAGACAGGCTCATTAATTTGATTTAATTTTTATTTTACTGCGACTACAAAGTAAACATCTTGGAATAATAACCATAGTGTGATAAAGATGCATTTACACGATGCACTGGTCGAGGCAAGACTTCTGAGCACCGAAGAGTTTAGAGTTAGTTCAGAGTACCAAAGCAGAGTCGTCAGTCTATCGTATTGCACTATATTACTCCCCCAAGCACATTCCATTATCAAACAACGACCGTTGTAATACGGTAGATATTCCACCTCTAGGTAATCCATATTTATAGAGTGGAACTTCATGTCACGAGTCAACAGGTTACTTGTACATGAGTATGCACTATCATCGACCGCAACATCGCTTAAAGTCAAATGAGACAGGGGTCAAACTCAAACCTATTGATAATAATAATAAAATAGTAATTGGTAGAGTTAGATTGGAGAGCAACAGAGCCATAGTAGGCACACTTTGCCGCTATTCTACTAGCTGTTGTTTATCCGAGCCGGGGGGACACTAGTATATAGTAGCAGTTCACACAGAAAGTTAAATAAAAATAGTTAATTTACGTGAATAAAGTAAGCATTAGAGGACTACGAAAGTGTAAGGTATAATGAATAGGGTAAGGGGGAAGGATGCCAAAATGAGTACACGTGCAAAGACGCGTGGCACATGTTGTATTTTATAAATTTAGACACAATATTACAAAAATATATGTTATTTTTCATATAACCAATTCTATTTATTTAGTTATTTAATTGTTTTGCGCAAAAATAGTGTACAAGGAACGACTTAATGCTAAACAGCATTATCTACCAGTTAACCAGGTCGTGAGAGAAATAATAATGGGGCGTGCAGCTCATAGTACTGAACAATAAATACAAAAGAAACAAAGTAAATAAAATACAAAATAATAATAAGTAATCCATACCAATATATAAAAGTAAAACGTTGTCTGTTTGTTTGTTTGGGGAGCTTTCACGCGATAACGGCTGGACGGATTTTGAGGAAATTTAGAATGGAGATAGCTTCTACCCTGGAATAAAGCATACAATACTTTTCTATCCCGGAAAGTTATAAGTTACCACGGGAAAACTGGAAAATGTGTATTACTCACTGTAAGGAACGGTTGCCACCACATAATGGTCTGTGGTTGGCATGGAAACGAAATAACAAGTCTGTCAAAAAAACATCAATAGCATTGGTGCTGTAACTACTTTTTTATTGGTTTTTTATATCCTAGAAGAAAATATTTTGCTTTTTTCGCATAAACAGTAATCCACGCGGACGAAGTCGCGGGCGGGAAAAGTAGTATTAAATAAAAATATAAATAATTATACATAAACCTATACTAAATATAATATACATACCGACCATAATATGAATTAAATTAGTGAATGAAAATAACACAGACATACTACCCTAAGTGGATGATTTAAGATGATGATCAGGATAAAGATTTTTGACAAAATATTTTTGAAATGCTAGCTTAAAGTTATCTTTGGTGCTGATGCTTTTTATATTTAAAGTTAGTTTATTCCAGAGGCGAACTGCCATCGAAGAAAATGATTTGGATAGGAAGGATGTTTTGTTGATGCTGATGTCCGCGTAGAAAATAATAAGTAGGAGGAGAATATTCACAAGGGAGATTTTAGTTTTAACAGGAAGAAAATGTTTTAGTCTTAGTATAGAATGAAGAGAGGTATAAAATTTGCGGGATATTTCACGATCATGGGGGATCCAGCTAAGATTTGAATCGATAATAATCCCAAGATCATTGACCGTAATTCTCATTAAATACAAAATAGAAACTGACAAGTGTAAGTTGACCTAACCGCGTCTATGCGAGGCCAGAGTTTCGCTGGTCCCTCCCCCGTTGCGGGAGTGCGCTTAGCGGTGCGGATGGTCTAAAAGTACCATTTAGGTGGTTTAGCGCATTGACAATAATTAATTTAATGAATTTTGTAATTTTTTTGAAAGACTTGTGTCAAACATCATGCAATTTGGTTATATAACTCTAGAGTAGAAATTATCATCCTGTGACAAACTGGGGCAGACGGATGGACTGGATGATCTTAAAAGGGTTTCTTGTTGGCTACGGAGCCCTACTACTAATATTCATCACCTATATTATCCGATCACCTATATTTTTATATAATACCTAAGTAAGTATCGATAACGATTTTTTCAACTTACGATTTGCTATTATGGTGACATTTTTGAGCAATCTATTCATATTATCCAATTTTTGTGTAATTTTCTCTTCTACATTTTCTTCCATTTTCTTGTTAGAAGCGGTCAATGTTTGCGTCACTATCTGTTCTATTTCTTTGTTCAATGCATTTAATTTTTGTGTAATTGTCTGTTCTATTTCCTTGTTTGATGCATTTAATGTTTGTGTTATTTTCTCTTCTAGTTTCTTGTTTGATGCATACAATATTTGTGTTATTTTGTTAACCAAGATCTCTTCCATTTCAATTTTTGAGGTATTTAATGCCCGTGGTATTTTTTCTTCTAATTCCGGTATTTTCTTATTAAATACTTCTGTTTTGCTATCTATGTATGTAAGTAACTTGTCCAAAATTTTACTTTCCAATTTGTACAATGTTTCATTGATATTCCTTTCTAAATTTTCAAACTTGCTTTCCGTTTCGTTTTTATTAAAATAATTGTCATTTATTATTCCTACAACACAAGTTATCAAAGTGAATTTAATTAGAGCACAACGAACAAACATGTTGGCTTGAGTCACTGATTTGTTTTTTTAATAAATATAACAAATGACTTCTCTCCGCTATATATATATACATTATGCTCATAGTTATGTAACACTTATCTATATACCAACATATAAGACTTCTTATTACTACTAATATAATAATTTCAAAACTTTGTTAGTATGTTTGTCACCGTTTGAATGACAATAAACGCACATCCTAAACAAGAGTCGAAAAGAACGTGAAATATATAGGCTAGCTTCTTTTGGTACAGTACTCCTAAGAAATTTATATTAAAAATTCCTCTCTAAGGGGTAAACGAGGATGGCAAAATTTGCACGCGGGCAAAGCAAAGTATATTATAATTGTGTTTTGTATTAAATTTTTGTTTATTTTTACCTATAAACTCTACATACTGGATAGATCTTGTTGAAGTTCACAAATCCCAGCGTATAAGTATGATAAGCCTAGGTTTATGAAAACAAAGGTCTTACAAATAGCTTACCAATGTTTGCCTTAGACTTTTTACATTCTTCAATGAAGTTCTGCGCAAATAAATAGCTCTAGAATGCTTAGAACTATTTGTTAATCCCAGGTGTTTTAAGTCTGCATGGACAAAGCTGCGGGAAAAGCTACTCGTACTTCTTTTCCGTACTAAATTTGTTCAGATTATTTTAATTGTTTACTTTAATATATACATAGTGTCCAGAGTTCAGAGTTATTTATGTCTGGGTAATATCTGCTGTGGGTTATCTTAAAAGTAAGAAAGAAAATAATAATTGAGTAATATCTTGTTTCATCATCTTTTATGTGTTTATTTTTCTTTAAACTCAAGCATTTCAAGGTAATATTTTTGCGTACATTATATTGTGCTATCAATACAATTTTGAACTTTTGACCGAGAAGACAACCTTCTTATCGACTTAAAGTTTTGATAGGTTATTTAGTACTAGTTATTTGTTTCTGCTTATTATAGTTATGAACATGTAGGCCCCGCGCCGCCATTATTTTGTATCTGATGTTGCTTAGCGAGATAATGTCCACCTTTTTCTACTGGTTCTTGATTTTACTTCCTTATTTTCTTTTAAAGGTTTTTCCCGTAGCTTACTTTCAACTTATATGAAATTTTGTACAATTTAATTTCCCTGTTGTTAAATAGTTAAAACTATAAAAAATATTTTAATTCTAAACAATTTTAACTTTTGATGCCGAGACCCAAATATCTGCTCTAAGTATCTCGACACTTAAAGCAACTATTTGGGTGTTATTCTCTTGTAGATGATCTCAAGATCTATTACATGTAGTTAATGTAGCTTTATGTTAATTTTACTGCGTTTTACTTTTTAATTTGATTAGTTTCTTGGGCTAACATTCACTTAAGTATTACGTCTCTGAATAAAAATTTAATAATAACTCATTATATTGTTTGCTAGGTGACCTTTCAATTGATTGTTTATTCATTTTTACACGACTGCCCAAAAAAGTGGCGATACATCGATGTGCTGCGGTTTTTTATGACTCCGGGACTATGAGTGTCCAAGTACAAAACCAGCAGTCTAAAAATGCGCAAAGGAGTGAGACAGGGGGATGTTATATCCCTGAAACTTGTCATTAGTGCCCTGGAAGATATGTTTAACACCCTCAGCGCCATGTGTATCTTTTAGTCACACATTGTCTGAAGCATTGTGTATTCAAAAGTATACTCACCCGCCACTTCAAAAAATTAAAGCCCTTCCCTGGTGTATTATTCCAGTGTATGTGGGATGGAAAACAGTTATTTAAAAAAACCATAGCGTTTTTAATTTAAATTTACGGTCCTTTTTTGTTTTTTATAATACATGAATCAACGTAATATTACTTGGACAACTGTGGCAAATAACCGTATAATAGCAATTAGCTTTGAAAATCAACTCTATTAGTGGCAAAAGTATTTTTTTTGCGAATTGATGTTTCATAAACAGAACATTTTGTTACCACTTGGGCAGTTTTTTTTCAGTTTTCTATCAATTATTGTCCCTGATCTACCTTATTTTATGTAACATTCAGAGCAACGAGCTTTCTTGTTTATTCCATCTACCATATTCGTGACTAGGAAGTGTTTGGCAGAGGCATCTGGGAGGTATGCATTTCACGTGACCTATTTTCCAGGCCACGTGTATCCAAATGTCACACAACTGAAAATAACGTACGCTGTCCAACCTAGATGATGCTTCTCGATGCATCGGTCTCGGAATGAACATATATGTATAAGACCAAGATCATATTTAACGATCTTATTGATCCGAAACCGATTGTAGTCAATGGTGTACCTCTTGAAGTTGTCCAACAATATGTTTACCTTGAGCAAATATTGCAATTATGAAAAAACAACTTAGCTGTATTGAGCAGCATTCGGCAAGCTTCGTCAAGTCTTCTCGTCGTCCATACCACAGTGCCTGGAGTCGTCAATCAGTGCGTCCTACCAGCCATGAAATACGGAGCCAAAACGTGGCACTCACTGTTTTCTATTGAACTATTTTCTCTAGTTCCTCTGAAGGACAAGATTCGTAATGAAGATATCCGACGGTGAACCTGTGGCGACCTCAACCGCCACATTGAAATCAGAGCCACCTAGTCCAGTATTGGGCGAATTACACAGACCGCTCATAGATGGCGCAAACATCAAGTCCGTACTAATCCTAAATCGCGCAAGTGATATTCTCGCCGCGAATTAGAGGTATAGAATTTCCAACGAGGAACAATCGGACAGCTGTCCCCGGGCCAACAACACCTGGCTCGGTCGGAAGTACTTCCCGTAATGATGGAGGAGCTTCAACAAGTGGATACCTAACCTGTACCTACCTACCTATCTATCCACTCCTACACCTTTACCCCCACAGTGGTGACCCCCGACGTGATGTCATTGACCAGCATGATCACCCGCTGTCGATGACGTCAGAAGTGGTGTGATTCACAACTACCCTCACCCACTTCCGAACATGCATACCTTCCGCATACCCTTCATTCCTTCCGTTCCTCCCAGCGACTTGAGGAAAAGAGTGCCCTCACAAAAAAATTAACTATACTACCAGAAAAAAAAAAATGCAACTACCCTCACAACAAATAAAAACATCAAAAAGTCGCTATCCTACTCCTCACCCCTCATCATCGAGCATCAGCAGCAAGCCAGCATCCAGCCTTCTCTTCTGATCCTACGTAGCCGACTCACCGTGCTTCCTGGATCTCGATCAACACAGGCTCACCGGCGATCGGAGCACACACAGTTCACCTGCATCTCACACCTGGAACATCGCCTGGCCAGCTCTCTCCAGCGTGTACACCGTGAACCAGCGCTCCAGCTCATCGCACACAGTCCCTGGCTCAGTCCTGAACACCTGAACCTGGTCTCGGTCACTAGAGGCCACCAGGGATTACGTCGCTACACCCAACTCAACGTGGACGGTCTCGACTCACAGAAGACCACTCTAGCGACACGACGCACTCTCAGTCCCGACTCACCGTGGACCGGTCCCGACTCACCGTGGACCACCAGCGTCAACCATGCTCAGTCTCGACTCACCGCAGACTTCGAGCACCACTGGCACTTGCAAACATCCGACACAGCTGCAGCTGATACATACCGACCTTACGGTCTAGAGGGGGAGTGATGTGGCGACCTCAACCGCCACATTGAAATCAGAGCCACCTAGTCCAGTATTGGGCGAATTACACAGACCGCTCATAGATGGCGCAAACATCAAGTCCGTACTAATCCTAAATCGCGCAAGTGATATTCTCGCCGCGAATTAGAGGTATAGAATTTCCAACGAGGAACAGTCGGACAGCTGTCCCCGGGCCAACAACACCTGGCTCGGTCGGAAGTACTTCCCGTAATGATGGAGGAGCTTCAACAAGTGGATACCTAACCTGTACCTACCTACCTATCTATCCACTCCTACACCTTTACCTCCACAAACCAAGGTAACCGACATAGTTCAAAGGATAAGCAAGCTAAAATGGCAATAGGCTGGTCACTTTGAGGCCGATGACACCGTTGGGGGAGACGAGTTCTCTAGTGGAGACCACGCTTAGGCAAACGTAGTGAAGGACGCCCTGTGGCTAGGTGGAGTGACGACCTGCGAAAAGCGGCTGGAAGAAAATGGATGAGGAGAGCTAAAGACCAGGCTCAGTGGCGTGCATTACGAGAGGCCTACGTTCAGCAGTGGACAGATATAGGCTGTTGATATGATGATGAGGACACTTGGCAAGACGGGATGATTAAGGATGGACCGAGGCGATAACGAAATGAGCCTAGAGGCCTACAGCGCAGCGTTCACGGGCAGACCACCAGCCCGATGGTCAGACGACATCGTTAGGCACGCAGAAATAGACTGGATAAGACTTGCACAGGACCGGAACAGACGTGGCGTGAAAGAGAGGAGATCTATACCCAGCAGTGGACGGATACGGTCTGCAAGTAGATAGATTAGTGCCGAGCGGTATACTAGTGAGCGTTAGAATACCAACGGTCCCTGTTTGTTATAAGGATCAACAGTCTTTACTGGACCTTGGACTGAAGTTTGAGTACTAGAAATGACAGAAATTGTGAAAAACTTTTCCCATACATTTTGTACGAAATTACCTTAACCGTTGTATATAAAGGAAAACGTTCTCATAAGACTCTCCTTAATTTTTGCAAAAATATTTTGTCCTGCATTTACAGTTTTTTTTTAATATTCATTCATTGTGAAAATAGGCAATTTTCACAAACATTTTTTTTGATGTCATTCGGTCCTCATGCTTATAAAGATTAAGTCTCTACCGGTTAGAGTACTAGAAAACTCAGATATTGCAAAAAAATGTTTTCCATACTTTTTGTACAAAATCTATACTTATAACAAAACTGTAACGGGTCCAATCCTGTACATTGAAGATATTTTGAAATATCCTTTTGGAGGGTACTATAAATTCGATACTGAAGCCAAAACTGTTTTTTTTTTTATTTTTGTCTGTCTGTATGTCTGTCTGTCTGTCTGTATCTTGGCTAGGCATCATGCCGAAACTATTGGATGAATTTAAATGAAACTTGGTATGATTTGAGTTCATACTACGATTTAGGACATAGAATACTTTTAATCCCGAAAAATTAAAGGGTTCCCGCAGGATAGGCGTTGAAAGTTATTTAAAAGAACACGTATCAGGCTGAAACTAATGAACGGATTTTGTTGCAACTTGGCACAGTCATAGTATATATAATGGGTAAAAATTGAGAATAATTTTAATCCCAAAAAATAAAGAGTTCCTGCGGGATAATCTCCCAAATTCTGTAAATTGAAGATATTGTGTAATTTTTTCTGGAGGCCGTTCTGTATTCAATACTTAAGCCAAAACTGTATTTTTGTAATTTTTGTCTGTCTGTCTGTCTGTCTGTCTGTCTGTCCGTCTGTCTGTCTGTACTTTGGCAGCGCATCACGCCGAAAATACTCACTGAATTCAAATAAAATTTGGTAAGATTTGAGTTCATACTTCAAGGTAGGACATTGGATACTTTTCATCCCGAAAAATTACAGAGTTCTGTAGGAACTCTGTAATTTTTGTAATTTTGATAGGCGTGGAAAATTATTTAAAAGAACACGTAGCACATCATACATCATCATGCTGAAACTATTGGACGGATGTTGATGGAACTTGGCACATACATAGTTTATAAGATGGGTGAAAATTATGAATAATTTTTATCCCGAAAAAATAAAGGGTTCCTGCGGGATATGGGTCCAAATTCTGTACATGAAAGATAAAGTGTTTTTTGTTTTGGAATTTACTCTATGTTCGATAATGAAGCCTAAACTGTATGTTTTTTCATTTTTGTCTGTATGTCTGTCTGTCTGTCTGTATCTTGGACGCGCATCACGCCACCGGAACTACTGGATGAATTAAAATGAAACTTGGTATGATTTGAGTTCATACTACGAGTTAGGACATAGGATACATTACATCCCGAAAAATAAATGAGTTCTCGCAGGTTGGGGTTAAAACTAATGGACGGGTTTTGATGCCACTTGGCACCGTCTTATTTATATGATGGGTTAAAATTGAAGACACGTTTTATCCCGAAAAAATTAAGGGTTTCTGCGGGATATGGGTCCAAAGTTATGTTAATATTTAAGTAATAAATAATATTTTTTGGATGGTTCGCTATATTCGATACTGAAACCAAAACTGTTTTACTTTTTATTTTTGTCTGTCTGTCTGTCTGTTTATCCGTATCTTGACCGCGCATCGCGCAGAAACTACTGAATGAATTCAAATGAAACTTGGTATGATTTGAGTACATACTACGAGGTAGGACATTGGATACTTTTCATCCCGAAAATTTAAAGGGTTTCCGCAATAAAGGGGCTTAAAGTTATTAAAAAGAACACATATCACGCTGAAACTACTAGACGGATTTTTTGATGCAAATTGACACAGTTATATATCTATACTTATAATAAAGCAATAGGTACGAAAAAGGCTGTGAAAAGAAGATAAATAAAAAAATGCTCTTGGGTGCTCAAAAAGGGTATTAAACACGAATATCATTATTTTTTTAATCGTGTCGCTCTGTCTGTTTGTCTGTATGTTTGTTTGTTCATGCATCACGTAAAAACTATTGGACCGATTGCAATGCGGTTTTCATTGTTAGATAGCTTAGGGTTTGATTTAAAAACTGGTGTAATTGGTATCTCAATCTGGTGAGTTAGAAGCCGAGCAATTTATGACGGCTAAAGAAATTTCGATCAGATGTTGGTATATTGGTCCTGGAATAGCACATTATGGTACTTTGAACCTAAAGAAAAGAACACGCGTACAAAGCCGCGGAAGCTAGTGAATAAATAAAATTAATTGTCCAAATACAAAATCTACAAAAATACTGACGGTTCTAACTTCAGTTGGTCCGATAGAGACTATTGATCCTTATAAGAAACAGGATCGATTGTTTTTTTTTGTGTTGTCGCCCATTTATTAGTTGACTGTACATTTTTTCCTAACTCTAGGAATGCAGGTCAAAATATCTCCATAAGTTAAGGAGAGTCTCTAAAGAACGTTTTTCTTTTGCTACAACGGATAAGGAAATTTCGCACAAAATGTATGGGAAAAGCTTTTCGCAATTTCTGTCATTTCTAATACTCAAACTTCAGTCGGTTCAGTAGAAACTTTTGTTTTTTTTGAGAAACAGGATCGATTGGCACCAAAAAAAATATTTTTGTACAATTACCATTTTCTTGGTGACTGTATTTTTTTCCAAAATTGTGATTGCGGTTCAGAATATTTTAAAAAGTTATGGATGGTCACCTAAAAACGTTTTTCCTGTAACTATAACGGTTAAGGTACCTGCCCTTACTGTCCCGTCTCAAAAATCCACTTGTATAAAATAGAAATAGAACATAGAAATATATTTATTTACTAAACACAGGATTGAATACATATAAACAAAAAAATGATTAAGCAATAAGTAGTTGACATAGACAAAAGAATAAGCACCGGTCCCCTAACTTGGTCAGGCCTGTATCTTGGGACCCCTAGAGAACAGTTATACCTAGCGGCACTTAAGTCTAGCGGTGAACGAAACGTGGCGGGGATCTTGCCACAGTCAAAGTTTATATAATGTGTTAAAATATTGAATACTTTTTATCCCGAAAACTGTCTGTGCCAAGATCCCCGACAGTTTTCGTTCACCGCTAGACTTACGCGCCGCTAGCTAAAAAAAAAGTATTACTAATTCAAACCGGGGACAATATATATATCAAAATAGGCAAACTTACATGCATACCTATGTATATATTTATGTGTATAAGTAAATGCAAAACAAAGTAAGACAATGCTGCCAACACCAATAGTTTTTTTGTATTACAGAAACGAGCTGTAAGGGCTATCTATAGGCTTAGCCCTAAAGAATCGCTAAGAAACGTATTTTCACAAGTGACATTTTTAACATTGCCTTGTTTGTATGACCTCTTGGATCTCCTGTACGCTCGAAAACATTGAAACAGGATTACAACATGCGGACAACGTCACAACTATGAGACAAGGCACAAGTATAAACTTGTGCTGCCAAAAACTAAGCTATCAAAAATTTACCGATCCTTTTTGAAAAACTATATTTGTTTTTAAAATTCACATGGAGTAAATAATTTGTGTGAGTAGATAATTTGTGATTGATACACAATTTTATCACAAAAGACTGCATTGTTTTTAATGTTTCATGAGAACTTGACAGAATTGAAACGACGAACAAGGTCTAGATCTTGCTTCGATGTGGCGGCCGATCGGCTTATCATGGTGTAAGTGAGAGGCGGCTTGTGCAAACGAGTGGATCGGAATATTTTAGTTGCTTCTCTTTAGATTTCATCATCATCATCAGCCTAGATATCTGTCCACAGCTGAACGTAGGCCTCTTCTTATGAAAACAATACTATTCATTCAAACTGACAGCGTATTTAAAACTAAAGTAAAGGACTTTTTAATGCAAAAGGCCTATAATATGCCTTTTGCATTAAAAAGTCGTTAAAGTTTTTTAAGTGACAAGGCTTCATGGCTGAATTTGGACTTTGGACCATAAGTACTAAACTCTAAGATATTTTTTACAGCATTAATTTACTTTAATTCTTTAATTTATAGATATTTTTATTGTTTATAATGGATTTGTATTTTATGTTTTCTCTGTTGACGCTCATAAGTGTACCGTGTTGCACCTATATTAAAATAAATGAATTGAAATTGACAATGATACTCAAATATAAAAACAGAAACAAAGGTAATCAAATTAGAATGACATGGAAACTAAAATCAGAGATCACATCAGGGGTCTGCTGATGGTATTTATTTCTCAGCACAGCATTTTTTTGTGTTATCCTCGCCATTTATACGGCAATTTTTCGACCTTCTTCGATGCTTCATTATCAATCAAAGACAAAAAGAATAAATATTGACATATATACTTTAAAAATATGTGTTTTTGTAGCAACCATCTTAGCAGCACAAACACATAATCACTTGCGCAGGCGTATTATTGAAAAAAAAAACAAAACAAACCATGGTATGAAACGAACATGTGTTATAACACAATGGATACTTTTTATCCCGGAAAATAATAAGTCTCCTCGGAAAAACTGGAAATTATCGATTACTCGCTGTACAATGCTGTCAAAAAGCATCAAGAGCGTTGGTGCAAAAGAGAATACTATACGTTGGTGCTATACTATTGCATTGATTTTTAATACCCTAAAAAACATAGGATGCTTTTTTCGAAATAAATTGTAGTCCGCGCAGACGAAGTTGCGGGCAAAAGCTATATTAAAAAAAACTGCCTTGTAAACCCCAAATGAATTGGATGAGAAACTCCAAAAAGTTGTGGGAATCCTTAGGGAAGAAGGCACTAAATTTTGTCAGCTGCAGCGTACGGACAAGATATCTAAAATCCCATATGAGGCTCTTCGACTTATGGACAAACGGCGGGAGCAACAACAAACCACACCGTCAGAAAAAAGGTAGCTCCATCAGAAGATTAGTAAGCTGGTGTGATGTGACCTCCGATGCTCAAATACACACCTGATAGAAAAGGCGATTGAGCAAAATTGGTAGTCGAAAGCCTTCGCCCAGCAATTAATTGAGTAGGTCCCATCTGACGAAGCTCAATACCAATAATGGTACAACCATCATCTCTAAGCCGGAGATTCTGTCTGAGAACGAAGACTTCTATGGTGGATTATATGACTCGCATGCTTCTAAACCTGAACCCAGCAAAGAGGATTCCCACGCAATGACCCGCCACAAAACTGACAAACTGCCTGACGTCAGTCATGACCTACGGAGCCGAAATGTGGATACTCATGGTCAAACTAGTCCACAAATTTAAGGTTGCTCAGAGGTCACATTTCCCGAAGAACCAATAACCGTTGGGGTAGATGAGTTCTCGAGTGCAGACCACTTTTAGGCAAACGTAGTGTAGGAAGCTCTGTGGCCAGGTGGAGTAACGACCCGTGAAAAGCGGCTGGTAAAAAATGGATGAGGAGAGCTGAAGACCGTACTCAGTGGCTTGACTTAGGAGATTAAATTTTTGCCTAAACGGCTTGATAGATTTTGATAAATGAGGTATCATTGGATTCGTATTAATCATGAGAGTGCTAAAGAATATATAAAAGGTCAAGAAAACTAATATGACGGCATACAGCTGCAATATTGTATTTTCCACTGAACATACAATGATCCAAACCTATCGAGTGAGGTATAAAAATTAAGGTCTTTAAAGGACCATTCCAAAAAAATATAATTCTTTTTCCTAAATAGTAGCAAATGTCTGTTAAGCTTCTTACAAAATTTTCAATTTTAGACTTTTCACGTTAGTACCATAGTCCAATATTGCAATTGCAACTATTATTTTAAAATATGTAAGTAAATATGAAACGTTAAAATTATATTATTATCATTTTTGCAGGTCCGTCCGCTAGCGTGGCTGAAAAGCAAAAACACGAGCATGAGCATACGTTTGCGTCGTGTGTTCCGCGCCCCACGCCTGCACGCCAGTCGGGTTTTTTGTATTTTTATAACAATTTTTACTTGTTAATTACCTACGTCTATCAAAACATTGTTTCTACTTTATCCTTGATTTCAGTGATTGGTCGAAAACTAGTCAGCAGGTGGACGAAACTGGATTTAGGGTCAAAAACTGGCGAAATGGGCATATTCAGTCATACATAAAATTAAAAAAAAAACACCTCTACTAGCAATTGGCAAAGAACTGGCGAACTTACTACACTACTTTTTCATTTCGCATCGTTTTATACTGAATTACTGACCCAAGTATTATTTTGGGGTAATTGAGCATAGAATTTTAACTAAGTAACTCAATCTGTTCAGAAAATCTTACCTACTGTACTTTTTTATACTGTGGCATGCTTGCGTAAAAAATGTAACGTAACGTAAATCATATACTGTAAATAAATGAGTTATCCGATACTTAATCAATTACCTAACTCATTTATTTACAATAAATGAGTTAGGTAATTGATTAAGTATCTTTAAGTATTTTTTGTTATTTTTTTTGTAACAAACTTTTATCTATATAATTAAAAATCAAAATACTTACCTAATAATTATTATTATAAAACATAAATAACCTGCTTACAACTTTTCAAGTATTTACATACCTATTTTCGTTAGATATAGGTATAAGTATCTATTATATTTATTTAATATATAATTTTTATTTTCAGTTCCAATCTGAATTAATTTATTATTATTATCCATTTTGGAAAATATAAATCAACTTCAATGAATAAAAATACGTTACTCACAATTTTTACCTATACGATAACTTTACTACGCCAAACATTTATTTACAGTTCTACGCTACAATAATCATACATGTAAACGCGAGGGGTATTTTTGCGGAGACAAACGACACAGGTCCTTCCTCGGAGAAGCCTCGGTGGACACTGACGGACGACGACTAGTGCTAGAAATGAAAAATTTTGGTTGTTTTTCCTTCTTGGAAAAAAATAAGAACAAAATTAGAATATTTTTTTAATGCAGCTCCTAAAGAATAAAAAGCCACATCTATTGGAATAACTTTCACATGGCTTTATGATAGTATCACTTAACAGGACACTTTTTAAATACCGATTTAGGTCATCTTTGGAATTATTTTTTATCCAGCCAACAATTCTCAATCACGTTTCTACAATTTACAATTTCTAGAGTGTATATTCAAATTTAATAAAACATATTTTTTCTTATATTTTAGTCGATTTACAGAGGTTTTAAAACCTTCAAATGTGCTAGAAGCCCGCCTTAAAGGCTACAGCACGGAAACGAAAAGCCTTCTCACACTCAACACCTCTGTTTCTTGGTAAAGTTTTTCAGTCGAGTATCGGCGCGGTTTTCCAAGCAGTACCTTTAACACTGAACATTGGGCACGCTTCAACTCAATCATAAATGATTTAGCTGCACCTCCCCACACTCCGATACCGTATTAAAGCTGAGACGGGCACAAAGAGACATACAGCAGTCTCCTTACCTCCAGGCTGGCAGCCAATCTGAGGGTCTTCGTGAGGAATATGAGGCTACGTATTCTTTTTGCAAGGGCAGTTATATGCATCTTAAAAAACAGATTCTGATCCACTAGTATACCTAGATACTTTATCGAGCTTACTCTGTTTATAGATTCACATGGACAACTGAATCCCTTTTCAAACGTGGAAGTCAGAAACTTACATTGATTTGAATGGAGTTGTAAGTGGTTGATATTGGTCTCTGTGGCTCTGGTTATATGGTAACCGACAAAGTATTTTTTTATATTAAGGGTAAGTAGGTTAAAGATCAACCAGTGAGATATAGTGGTCATGCCCTTAGCAGCGGCAGACGCCGCGCTTTGCCAGTTTCTACCATGAGAAAGTGCTACGGTGTCGTCTGCGTAACATATTAGATTGGCTCCAGGCATGTCCAATTCAAAGATGTCGTTCATTGAAATGGTGAACAGAGAGAGAATGTCGGAGAGATAATGACACCTTGAGGAACCCCAAAGGTGACACTCAGATCCTCGCTCATTTGTTCTCCAATCCTGACACATTGTCGTCTGTTGCTAAGGTAACTGCTGAACCAAGCAAGTGCTTTTCCTCGAACGCCAAAGTATTCTAGTTATTTTAACAAAATAGGAATGGAGACGGTATCAAATGCTTTGGCTAGGTCGAGGTAAACTCCCACACTCCTATTCCCTCTATCTCTATTTGACGCCAGAGTTTCAGTCAGGAGTTGAACGGCATCTTCGGTAGATCTACCACGTCTAAAACCAAACTAAAATCTGATTAAAGATTATACTTCTCGAGAAAGTCCACCAGTCTCTTATTTATTATTTTTTCAAGTACTTTACATAGTATGCAAAGCAGGGATATCGGGCGGTAGTTATCCACCCTGTCCTTAGGACCATTGATAATGAGACACACGACAGCAGTCTTCTAACAGTCGGGAAAGACACCAGAAGCCATGCTCAGGTTGCATATGTGTGTTAATGGCAGTATAATGGCATCTTTAATGTATTTGAGCATTGGTGATATAAAAGAGCCTATTCCCGGCGCGCTATCAAACTTGAGGTCCATTATAATTCTACTAAGCTCGTAAGGTTCTGTAAGACTAAGAAATAGAAAGTTAGAGCAGTTTACTTCCAGTTTGAGACTTTCACATAAACTTTCTTGCGTGGCAGGAAGTTTCGTTAGGATATCAGAGGCTAATTCAGCCCGTAGACGGCATACCATGTAGTCGTGTTTATCGCAACCTGCGCGCAGCTTACATTCGTTCCTAAAGTAATAGGTACGCTACAAGCGTGCAACAGCGGATCCCAAATTTTTGTTGCTGTTACTGCGTTTTATTTATTTTTTTGCTGGTCGCGATGTTCCGGTGCAAGTGCTGTAATTCCGATTTCCGTGATGGAGTGCAGTGTACTGCGTGTCAGAGTCACTTTGACTTCTCCTGTGCTGGTATAACAGAGGGCGGTTACCGGAAGCTTCGGGATAGAAGAAACGTATGGAAATGCTCTTTTTTTAAGAACTCTAGAGCATCTAGCCCACTCAATGTTCCATCTACTAAAGCCGGCTCAGCCACCTCACCAACACCTGCAGGCACCTGCGGAGAGTATCGCGCTGGATCTTAAGCGCCTCTCAGCCCAGGTTTCTTCTTTGCAAGCCCTGACGGCAAGTGTACAAGCGATCCGAGCTGACATTGCAGGTCCGCGATATCAGCTTTCATGGTCTCCAGACCATGAAAGCTGATATCGCGGACCTGAAGCTCACTAAGCCCGATGTTGCTGACATGAAGGTGTCCATGGAATTCATGCAGTATTCTGTTGAGGCACTTACTGGTTGGATTTCAAAAGTTGACCAGCAAGTCCAGGACCTTTTACAGACGAAGGATGAGATGCAACTTCTTAAGCAACGCTTTGATGTATTCGAATGTGCTCTTCATGAGAATGACCAGAGGTCCCGTTTGAATAATGTTGAAATCAACGGAGTCCCCTTCACCAATACTGAGAACTTGTTTTTGTTGATTTCAAAGATTGGTGACCTTGTGAAGTGCCCCATAGCAAAGGAGCAGGTTAACTACATTGCTAGAGTACCTATGAGGAACGACAAGCAAAATAAGTTTATTATAGTCTCTATTCATAATATATTTATTAAAGATTTTGTTGCGGCTGTTAAGAAAAGCACCTTCGTACCGACTGACCTCCAGGCCTCCAGGGTACCAGCAAGATTTATGTAAACGACCACCTTACGCTGGAGAACAAAATCTTGCTTAAAAAACCAAGGCCTTGGCGAAGGAGCGGAATTTTGCGTACACCTGGGTAAAAGGGTGCAAAATATTTATTCGCAAGAATCCAACTTCACCTGCCATCGCCATCAAGTCGGAATCGGATTTGCTAAAACTGTCGCGCTGATATTCAGTTTAGTTATAATATTATTTATTCAACTTAAATTATTTTCTGGTAATTGCATCTTCTGGTTGCAAAGTTTGAGAGTCATTCGTTTGTTATGTTATACCTTCGCATACGCGCCTACCATGCGCTGTACGTATGATGTCTCGTTCTCGCTCGTGCGGCCTGCCTTTTACTATTACTTACTAAGATTTGTGCATAATATATTCATGAATAATCCTTACTTCTCATGTACTTTTCATAAAATTGGAGACAGACTTAAAATAGTAATAGTTTTTGTTATTTTTAAACTTTTATTTTTAGTATCCGTTCAACATTGATTGTAGCTTTGGTTTGTTAAGCGTAAATTTTATTGCTTTATTCAATATGCTATTATATTCCCCTGCATTTCTATTTGTTTGCATGCCTAATCAACTGCTATTTTTTTGTTTTAAAAATGATGGTTAACGGTTATTATCAAAATGTAGGTTTAAGAACTAAAACTTCTGCTTTCTATAGAAACATTTGCTCACATTCTTACGATGTCATCTGTTTGTTCGAAACATGGTTAATTGAATGTGTGAATGACAACGAATTGTTTGATGATCGTTATATAGTATGGAGACGTGACCGAGATTACAAAAAGACTCACCAGACAATGGGAGGTGGGGTGTTGATTGCTGTTCGCCGGGAACTCATCGCTGATGCTCGCAGTAATTGGTGCTCGAGTGCCAAAGATTTATGGGTAACGTTGACACTTCAACGGCGTAAACCGAAGGTAGTTTACAAATTACACTTATGTATAGTTTATATATGTAACCAGAATTTTGGCAGTTCATTGTCTGCTCAGTTGACTAATTTTTCCGAAAATATATCGGGTATTGTTTTACCTAATCCTTGTGTTACATTTTTACTGATTGGCGACTTTAACATGCCAAATCTGATCTGGAAAGCCACTGATGACAGTTGTTTTTATCATGCTGAAAATGTTCAAGACTCAATTCAATTTGATTTGTTTGATGATGTCAGTTTGTGCAATTTATCGCAATATAATTTTGTAAATAATAATAATAATAATAATAATAGAATTCTGGATTTGATTTTCTCAAATAGTCACCCGTTGCCTCAATCCTCTAATAACGGAAGACTTGCATCACCCTGTTCTTTGTGTTTCTGCTTACTTCGTCCAACTGCATGCTCTTAGGGGTCTACTCTGTACTAAATACTTATATGATTCGGGTGATTATGATTCAATTTCTCTAAATATTGAGTTAGTCGAATGGAGGCATGAGTTGTACGTGATGGGGACGCGAGGGGCATAAATGCATGCCTTCCATTCATGTGTGAGATGGAGGTGTGTAAGTAAATATTTAATATAATAGTGATAAAGGGAGATCAGCCAGTAAAAGAAGAAAAGGACACTAACCTGTGAATTCCTTCTTGTGTCGTGCCTGGAAGTTTCTATGGATGGACGGACTCCTGTGGGCGGCCGCCCTTCTCGTACTTTCTGGATGTAGCACTTCACTCTTCGTATAATTATTATCAGTTTATTATAAGGAGGACACACACGGATTGATATTAATGTTCTTATGATTGTGGTGGACGAAATTACTTCGTATTTTATATATTTTTAAGCGAGGCGTTGGTAGGTTATAATAATTGTTTTTCTTGCAAGTAATTCGCGCCGCTGCTAACTTGCCACTGACCTTGACCGAGTCTCGTTGCCACGCGGTCACACAGAATTGCATCGCTAAATTGCCCCCATCTCTTTCTAACTGGCTGAGAAAGCAAGGGACGGTGTTAATGCACTAAATAAAACGTTGCGGCAGAGAATGCGCGCGAACATACTCCCCGGCTTGAAAGTCTCGAGGATTTCAATGACAAAGATAATAAAGGCGAAGCGGAAATTTAAATGAGCAGAACAAGCACAAAATATGAGTGGTTATTATACTAAGTTATGCGATATATATTTATGATATATTATAAATATGCTATATAACAACTATAAGTGACAAAGTAAATTGTAAGGTTACATGTCACTGGTTGGAAGAGGATACAGCTTTGTGACCGCACGTTTAATTAATTTGTTTTGAGAACGAACTAATGCGACACGAATGATGGAATCCTTTCCAGGAAAAAACGTTTTCAATTATGCCAAGAGGCCATTGAAGTGGGGGTACATCATCTTGATGTACAAGGACAACAGTTCCTATTTTGATGTTGACAGTGTGTTTAAGCCATTTCTGTCTCTGCTGGAGGGTATGCAAGTAATCAAGACGCCATTTTCTCCAGTAACTTTGCACAAGGCTATCTAGCAACTTCTTTGTCTGAATAATAGGTTTGTCTGTGTCAATATCGTAAGCGGGTAGACATTGCAGAGGCGTTGTCATCAAAAAATGCGAGGGACAAAGTATTTCTGGTTGTGATTCGTCCGGTAAAAGTCCCAGGGGTCTTGAATTAAGTAAACACTCGATCTGAGTCAAGACAGTTAGCAACTCCTCATACGAAAGCATTTGATGTCCAATCACGCGGTATAAATGAGTTTTAACGCAATTTATATTACTCTCCCATAATCTGCCAAAATGCGGCGCACGTGGTGGTATAGTGCGAAAGGTTATGCGGTGTTTAACGAACTCCTGATTGAACGCGGCTTTTGTATCGTTAGATTGCAAAAAGGTGTATAATTCGTCTAAGTGACGTTTTGCTGCTACAAAACAACCGGCGTTGTCTGACCAAATAGTGGCCACAGGGCCTCGTCTCGCAATAAAGCGTTTGAGAGCGTCTATAAAGGTCTCTGCACTGAGATCGGAGGCTATTTCCAAATGAATGGCCTTAGTTGCCAAACATTGCCAACAAACATTGGAGGCAGCGCGTGTGTAGGAAGCGTTATCGGACGCAGCATATGTAGCGGTGGCTTTATCTAAGGCCGTACGAGTAGCGGTGGTATTATTCAGAGCGTCCGCTGCGGCAGGTTGACAAGTAGTCGGTAAATGATCAGTACAGTGACCTTTGATGAGCAGGTGGGAAAATAACTCAGCACCTAGGATAAGCTCGATGTCGCCTGGAATATTCCAGCAACTGTCCGCGAGCGGCAACCCTTTCAAGGCGGCCATTGATGACACATCAATAAAACAAGTAGGTAATTTTTCCACTATCTGTTGAACAACTAACAATTTAACATTATAAAAATCATCAGTATAACGCGACTGTATGGTCATACAGACATAACCACAAATAGGAATTGAGGTATTGCCTATGGAATTTATATTTGGTTTGTTCAACGGAATAATTTTAAGTTTAAGTCGCTTACAGCAAGCCAAAGTAATAAGATTGCTCTGCGATGCGCTATCGAGCAAACAACGCACAATCGACTTATTCTGTTTATTTGTGTATGCATATACCTGAGCGGTGGAAAGAACAGTTGTCGTACGTGAACATTGAGGCAAAGATGTTAAAGTTACGGAATTTTGATGCGATGCGGGAAGTGTGTTAAATGTATTAGCAGCCTTGTAGTCTGTGAGCGCAGCGGTAAATGATTTGTTATCATTGTTAATATTTAAATTTCGTGTGTCCTTTATATTGCCCTACACTGTATTTTGCAATAATGAATTGTGATGAAATCCACAAATTTTGCAGTTTGTTTTAGATTTACAACTTTTACTAGTGTGTTGGAAACTTAAACAGTTCGTGCAGCAATGATGTGTTTTTACATAATTAAAACGTGCAGTCACATCTAATGATTTAAATGTTGGACACATATAAAGTTGGTAATGCGTGTTGTCTTTACAAAACATACGGTATTCTTCGTTTGATGGTCATTGGACATCAATGCAAACGTATGCGATGTAGCTATTGATTTAGCACTTTTAGCACTTTTGGCGATTCCAGAATAAGGCACTTTCTTATCACTTGATTGACATTCCAGTATTTTTACACGATAGCGTATAAAATCAGTAAATTCCTGACATGTTGGAATTTCTTGGTCTCTTACTGATAATTCAAAGGCTCGAATTAATTCAAAATTCACTTTCTTTTGTGCAATAAAAAGGAATATGAAATCAGTCAAATCTACCAATTTTAATTGATTTAAAGCGCTGCGTGCAAAGAAAAAGCTTTCAATAAATTCATTTAGTTGAATAGGATTGTCAGAAATATTTTTACTTTCGAATATTTTATTCAGATAAGAAGTCGCTAAAACCCTTTTGTCCTGATATCGGCTTATTAATGCTTTCCAAATAATTGAATAATTTTCCTTAGTCGGTAAGATTCCAGCAAATACAGATAACGCTCTGTCAGTTAAATGTCCTATAAGATATTGAATTTTTTGTGCATCGTTTAAAGCTGAACTCTCATGAATATTTGCCTTAAAAGTCTCATAAAAAAGCGTCCACTCTTCTGGCCGTCCAGTAAAGGTAGGTAACCTCACAGGTGGCAATTTAATTTCTAATGGCTTAGATTGACTTGGAGTGCATGCGGTGTCGGTTAATGTTGACCGAAAATATTTAACAGATCTGCAAAGATCTTCGAATACTAACCACTGGCTATAATCGACTTCAAATTCCTCATCATGTTCTAACTTGAAAGTGTTGAAGTCGTCACATAACTTACTATAATTATCGCACAGTCTGTCGATATTTGCCGATTTTGCTAAAAACTCATATTTTATGCGTGTGTCTGCGGTTGAAATCCTTTTAGATTGTGCGTGTAACGTACTTATTTGTTGAAAAATAGCTTCCCTTTTAGCGACATTTAATTTAATCTTACACTCCATTCGCACCAAAAATATGAGATAATTCGTGATTAAACACGTAGCGAATGTATTACAATAACAACTGGTTTAAATGACCAAATGTTATATTTTAAAAGTGGCCAAATGATATATTTGATTAATTACTGGTTCAAAAATCGGCTCCACGTGGCCAAAAATGATAATATTTTACTGATTACTGGTTCAAAAATCGGCTCGAAGTGACCAATAATGGGGAAGCGAGGGGCATAAATGCATGCCTTCCATTCATGGAGCGAAAGCGTTGGTTTTCGATGGAGGTGTGTAGGTAAATATTTAATATAATAGGGATAAAGGGAGATCAGCCAGATAGGTTATAATAATTGTTTTTCTTGCAAGTAATTCGCGCGGCTGCTAACTTGCCACTGTCCTTGACCGAGTCTCGTTGCCACGCGGTCATACAGAAGTGCATCGCTAAATTGCCCCCATCTCTTTCTAACTGTCTGAGAAAGCAAGGGACGGTGCTAATGCACTAAATAAAGCGTTGCGGCAGAGAATGCGCGCGAACACGTGAGGCCATTAAAAAATGCTGTAGCGTTCTTCTATGATGTATTGGATGATTTGCGAAAGACTTATATACTTACTAAAATTGTCACCCCTTCGCAGAAATATCCTCTTTGGTTTAGAAAACCGCTTATTAAGGTAATAAGACAGAAATATAAATATCACTCGAAATATAAAGTCTATGGTAACCGTTCTGACTTTCAATATTTTGTCATTTTAAGAGATCGTTCTAAAGCCTTGGAGAAGGATATGTTTGATGACTATATTACTAACATAGAGAAAAATATTTCTAAAAACCCGAAAGCATTTTGGTCTTATGTTAAATCAAAAAACAAAATAACTCGTATCCTGCGGTATTACATTTTGGTCAACGTTCATCGGAAAGTGACTCAACATTTTTGGATAGCACCCAAACATGCTACTCTTCTGACATCGCAGATAATGCATACTCGGTAACTGTTATAGGGGATGTCGAGGTTATATCTCAGGAAGTTTATAAACTGTTAGTATCTCTGGACCTTAACAAGTATGCTGGCCCAGTTAATATACCTGCTGTTTTTATTGTCAAGTGTGCTAAGTGCATTGTTGAGCCACTCACTCTTTTGTTTAAGCGTTCTTTTTCTGAGGGTTTCGTTCCTACGATTTCGAAATCAGCTTATACCACTCCTGTATATAAGAAAGCACACAAGGATTTAGTGGAAAATTATAGGCCTATTTCCAAACTATGCCTGTTTTCCTAGGTTCTTGAAAAGGTTGTCTACATGCAGTTGTATTCTTCATTGAAACATACTCTTAGCCTGTTTCAGCATGGATTTTTGAAGGGTAGATCTACAACGTCAAACCTCATCTGACTACCTGTCTGAGCATATGTCTGAACATCTCAAGTAGATGTCGTGTACACTGACTACAGTAAATGCTTCGATAGAATAGATCATCTGTTGCTATTGCGTAAGCTACAATCGGTAGGTATAAGAGGTAACCTGTACATATGGTTTACGTCATATGTTCGGAATAGGTGTCAAACTGTTGCACTCAATGGTTACACTTCATAAACTATGCAAATACCATCTGATGTACTGCAAGGATCATTGTTGGGACCGTTACTTTTTAATATTTTCATTAATGATATTTCTTCATGTTTTATTCATTCAAAAATCATTATGTACGCCGATGATATGAAGATACTTTGTTCGATTAAGTCTCTTAAATGCGCGCAGCGGCTCCATAGTGATTTATGTAGATTCTAAATTTATTGCTTCTTCAATAAATTAGATTTAAATGTTTCGACATGCAACATTAGTTCTCAAAATAAATTTTAATAAATTTTGTTTTAGTAGCTTCAAATTTGTTTAGTAGCTTTGAACAAGCTTTAATTTAATTGACTGTGTTATTATGCTTGGGACTGGTTTGAAAAATTGCTCAATTTTGAACCATTTAAGGACGTCCAAAAATGCCAAAGTTTTGCACATGAGTGTAGTTTTGATGACAATTATGGCAAGTATTATTGATCTGACCTAATGATAAAGCCAAAAGAAAAAAGAAGAAAAGAACAAAGAAAAAGAAGAAGGAAGAAAGGTAGAAAGGTGAGAAGGTAGTCAAAAGAACTCAACAATCAGCTGCTTGAACCTCTTCGAGTGTGTGCTCATTTTGTTTGTCTTCAGTCTCATTTGGTTTGTCTTCAGTCTCATTTGAGTTGTCTGTTATTATGAGGTATAAGACGTCTGCATCTTAAATTTTTGATTTTGTAAACAACCTCTGAAAATAATAAAATAATTACAATTGAGACGGAACAGAATCACTTTTTTTAAATTACCAACGTAATAATACTGCGAAAATTCAACATAAGATAAAAAAGAGTTTTATGAAGGCGGTGCCAAACCTAGCCATAATTATTGATATGGTTCAGCTTATTCAAAAAGATAATGTCTTTAACGACTTGACGTGCTATATCAAATAATAAACTATTAAACTAATTATCTACAAAAACTTTATCATTTAAGAGATTGCTGTATTCGTGTTAATCGGTTTGTGAACGTGTGAAAGTAAAAATCTGCTCGTGTGAGTCTCTTGTTTTGTCACTTCTGCGTTTTTTTTTTTTTAAAATGTTTTATTCCTGTTTGCCCCAAAAGTGACCCACCAAAAATGAATTATGAACAAAAATGATTCATTCGTTACACGTCCGTGTTTGGCTCACAGAAATTCATGTGTGTATTAAATTTCAACATAATTGGTCCAGTAGATTCGGAGCCAATTGGTTGTGACAGATGGATGAACAGACAGACAGACTGACACACGAGTGATCTTATTTATAATGGTTCCGTATCCTTCCACCTCTTCCACCCCAACCCACCACCCTCCAACTCCTGCCCCTCGTTTCTATAGCCAACCCATAAAAAATTGTAACTCATCGCTGCCACTCCATGGATTCGGTTCGGAAAGCTACGTTATTGTGTTATCAGTGGTAACTTACTGCTTACGGCACTGAAACGTGGTCACTTACTATTGTACGCATTTACAAGCAAAGTCACACAACGAGATATGGAGAGAGCTATGCTTGGGATCTCATAGCGAGATAAAACTCTAAATTTGGATATCCGCAAATGAACTAAAGTCACCGACATAGCTCTCAGAATTATAAGCAAATTGTAAGTGGCAATGGGCAGGCCACATAGATCTTAGAACCAATAACCGTTGGGGAAGAATGATTCTCGGATGGTAATCTTGCACTTAGAGACGGAGTATAAGACGGCTCCCCACCTGGTGGACCGGCAACTTAGTACCAGGGAGCCTCTGGCTGCAAATAGCGACAAACCGCTCGTTGTAGCGTTCTTTGGACGAAGGAAGGACTACGCCTTTGTCCAGCGTTGAATGGTCTTCCAGCTGATGATGATGATGATGGAGGGTTCAGTTTCCGTGACCAGGTTTTAAAATAAGTAAAGTATTTTCAATGTACTGACAATGTGTCTCAGTTTTATCGCAGTTTTACTAAATGGTAATTACCTACTTAGATTAGAATAGAAAGACGAAAAATAAAATAGTTTGACTAATTACTAAATTATTTAAATTGTTTCAAATGTGCGAGATCGTGAACAGTATAAATACCACAAATGTGTAAAAATAGTTAAATTCAAGTGAAGACAGCTAATCGGCCGACTCGGACAAGGATGGTGAAACTCTTGGTATTGGCGCTGAGCGCTACACTTTGCTGTGTTGCTGGTAAGTCATTTCTTTTATTTAGTACCAGATAGAACCGTGGTTTTACATGCGTGTTCATTTCTCTGAGTTAAAAGTAACCTATGTGTTATTCCATGACCAAAATTACCTATAAAGTACAAAATCCTAAATTTAGTTCAGCAGTCATATAGTTTTTTATCGATGGCTCGGCTTCTAATAATTGGCTCGAGATATTAAGTACACCAGTATTTAATCAAAATTAAAGATCTCCTATAGTGAAAACTGCATCGGAATCGGTCCAGTAGTTTTTACGTGATGCGAAAACCAACAAACCTAAAGAAAACACGATAACCAAACATTTTAATATTTTATTTTATTGTGATGCGCAAACAGACAAATAGGCAGGCATACAAACAAACAAAAAAAAATATTATTATTCATTAGTTTATTTTAGGTATATACCTACGTACCGTTTTTTTTTAATATTCTTCTTTGCACAGATCTTTTGTACTTACTGCTTTATTATAAGTAATGATTATTGTTTTAAGTCTAAATTACATTAGATTTAATAAATTGAAATAAATACATTTTCAAATAGTTCAAATTAGTAGTACTTAGTATTACAGCAAATAATAACTGTCACTTAGCGCTAGGGGGCCGAAATACGTTCCCCGATATTATTATTAAGGGATTCCCTAAGACCTTAGGTGTTATAGCTAGCGGCACGTAAGTCTAGCGGTGAACGAAACGTGGCGAAACGTGGCGTTACGTACTTAAACTTAGATGTTGGTGAAAACTAAACTATCGATAGGTTTCCTTTAAAGTGTCCTAAGGGGACCTGAAATGGCGGCGCGCGGCGGCACTCCATTCTGTATCAACCCAAAGTGGCGATATCATTGAGGTTCTGCGGCAACGTCCTGTGGCTTTATCTCAGTAGTATTGTGCTGCTTGCTTCTGTTTGTTGCCAGTTAATAAGTATTAAGTACGTGATATTTTCACTACCAGCTAACTCCAAACGGCCATCAGACTCGACCCTGAATACTTGCGAACGTGTCTGCGACTTGGACGAATACGACTGCATCCGGCGTCGCTTCTGCCTCAACAAGCACTGCGCAGTCCGAGATAATGATGCCAAAGCCCCCAAACGCTTCACGGTGTGCCAGATACGATACAATGCACCTTCTTTTGACATCAGCATAGTCGACTACAACACGGTTATCACTGGCTTGGATAATTGCAAAATTGTTGAATACTGGTAAGTAGCAGTATATTATAGAGAAAATAAATGATTAAGCCCGACACTTTCTAGAGCCCGCCTGCCAGCTTAATCCAGTAGAAGAGCTATAAACACGCCTCTTGCGGGGTATTCTAGCAGCAGTCTTGAAGGGTTCTAGGATTAGTGGTTATACACGCACATATCTAATCTTCGACGACCACGCAAGCCTATCAAAATATTGATTAAAGTACTGAGTTTTTTGTTTTGAAACGGGGTTGCCGAATGAATTGCTATAGACAGCTGCATACATTAAAGGGTAATTTTAACTCCTTTGGGCTCCGCCTTCTGCCTGTTTTTCTCCTTACACGGCCTCTCCTGACCGGCGAGCGTCCTCGATCGCCTGATCTTTCTTGGATGGGCACCACCTCGGATTTTCGGGATCTTCGCAATCTGAAACATGCTATTTTTGTACTCTCTGAAACATTTTTGCAGCGTAAAATGTTCATTTTTAACAAAAATTAACAGTTTCGAATCACAACTGTAAGCGTGCACTCAAACAGTTGTAAACGTCACTTTGAAATTGTTATAAAACGTTCAAAATTAGACGACAAAAATAACATTCTTGCAAATCGAAATATTTCATGAGATCTCAATGCTTGTTAACTTTAAATACTGAGAAACTAAAAACCACAAATGACAGAACTCCATATCTTCGTCATTCGTATCGCATCACGAAAGCATTTTGTTTTTAAATGCAAATTAGAGTGTCTCAACAGAACTATGTTCGTTGCTTTCATGTTACAGATAGACGCATCAAGTAAGCGTGTCGAAGCCGAGTTACGCTCGATGCTTAAACTTTACAGTCAGTCACCAAGTTAGCATGTCAAAGCAGAGCTCGGATCGATGCTTTTAAGTCAGACAATAAACGAGTTAGTAAGTCAAAGCAGAGCTCGGCTCTATGCTTTTACGTCACAGATAGTAAACAAGTTAACAAGTCAAAGCAGAGCTCGGCTCAATGCTTTTTCATAACAGACAGAGGCGCACAGTTAGCTTGTCTCAGCAGAGATGTAGAAGAGTTGCAGAAGAGTCACAGACAGAGGTGCACAATTAGAGTGTCTCAGCAGAGATGTAGAAGAGTCACAGACAGAGGCGCACAGTTAACTTGTCTCAGCAGAGCTGTAAGGCTTCCAACAAGTCCTGAAGCTCGGCTTCCGAAGTCGTCGTGGTACCACCATGATTGAAGAACGCTGCGCACTTGTCCGACGTCCATACGCCGTGCCACGAGACCATGTGCTCCACCACCGCTTGGGTCCACCGCCAGAGGAACCCACAAGCAAGCAGAACCCGCAATGGTGATGCGGGAGCCAATGTATGGACAAACATGTATGGACCTGTTGTGCCGCAACCCACCGGAATTCTGTGAACACTTTCCAACAAACAAATTCGCCCCGTGATTGCTTCTTTCTCTCAAACACATAATGGTATTATTGCACCTTGTTTGCCTCAAGTAGTTCTGAAGCCCATTAAGAAGAAGCTTTAGAGTTACCATTGACTTGGAGTTTCATAAAGCCATATTCTAACGAGCAACCTCAACATAGGCTCTCGGGCAGCCTGACAAACTCTGATACCTTTATGATTTGCCTTAATAGATAGCATGTTAGGTTCAGAGCGGCAGTATCGCTCATACTGGTTTGCTCGATGCAAGCAGTAGATAGATAGATCCGTACTGCACTAAAAACTGAAGTTACAGCATGTCAACATTGACCTTATGAATAGTACAGTTGGCGACCTAGCAGTAGTAATGTCCGCCTAAAATGTAACACTAGAACTAAACTTGCTTGCCATTTGGTGATTTAATAAAGCTTCTACTTTTAGACTCAGCCGCACCTGATCCAGTCTTATGAGCTTGACCGGACACTCAACTTGTCTTTAAGAAAAGAGCATTTTTTTCAGATCCATCAAAAACCCTGCCGTGGTTAGCATAAAAATAATTACCTGTTGCAACACCATTTAGTCCAGCATTGATAGTGGATGTCACAGTACCAGTAAACAACGTCAACCAATAGCGGAAAACTCGCTAAACAATGACACCAAACGGTCCCTCTCGCCTATCAACGGTGCAACTTTGATGTCGGTGTCTAAAGAACGTAATACGTAAGCTAGGCACCTGCGACAAACTTTCAACCCTAGCAAACCACGCATTAGTTATAACTTGAAGGCTCCCCAGCCAGCAAATTAGTGATAAAAAAATAAGTGTTAACACTAAAGAATGTTATAAAACTGTTATAAAAGTAACGCGGTGAGTGCTTGTCACAGCGTTGCTGTATATTGATGATTCGTAACATCATTTAGCTGTAAAAGCTTATACAGTCAAATTGTGATAATAAATGATGACATAAACGTTTACTCGAACGCCTTGTACAGTATTTATAACACAGCTGTCAAGCGGTTCTCACAACAACGATTTAGATCAAAAATGTTGTACAACATGTTTTGACGGTACATTTATACAGCAAAATTGATCTATTGTGGCTTCCAAGTCCCTGTATTAGCGCTGGTGATATATCTGGCACGCATGGATCTAATCCATGATATAAAACATCATACCGTAGCTGATATGCAACAAATTTATCGTATATTGGTGTTTCCTTAACGCCTGCGCCATAAACATCATAAGAAATCTACAATAACACTAAGAAGTTGCAAATATACTTTAACAAGATCCATATATCACCAATAACATATAAACATTTTTTGCTCACATATAACTCTAAAAAGGCGCATAATAGTTGCAAATTATACTTTTATGGAAAGATAATGCTCTTTAAGAGAATTTTGAATGCCTGGTTATCACACTGAATAATCTTTTCTTAAAAAACAGTCAACGTCAAAATATTCCACATGTTTCATTTCATTAAAATAAACTGAAAAGACAATAAGACTTTATTTAAAAAAAAGGTAGCATGATACACCACTAGGATTATACCTCTGATTTCTTGAGGAACCCAAAAAAAATGTCATGGCGGCAAGAAGCTCTAAATCAGCGATATATCTGTAACTCAAATACGCATTGGCCATATTGTGGTGACTTCAAATTAATTTGATAATTTTAATAATGCTTATTTGATTAAATATTAATAATTTGAGGGGGGCATGAAAAAACACTTATAATGCAGTATTATTTCAACAATATAATTTCAAGCGCACCAAAAATATACGCCATATTACGCACATCTCAGTTTGATACAATGAGTTATATATATGAACACCTTATTTATTTCCTAATGTTATGTTATTTCCTAAAAAGGTAGAGCTATTTTGTAAAACCTTCAAAATCACAATACTTAAGTATAGCTGAGCATTGAGGAAATGTGATAAAACAGAATCCTAATCACCAAAATAACAACAAATACCTTACTATCAGCGTCACGGTAGCTATTATATAATCATTAGGTGATATATTATGTGATCAGGATATCATTGATATAACACCAAATAGATTCAAAGAACATTGAATTATCACGGATATGAATCAATAAAGTGATAGGTAGTGCTAATATACACACAATATATCATCAAATAGCTGTAAAACTGGGGCCAACCAATGATAGACACGTATCTATCATGGATATGCAACTGCTCGTATCACTGATATACAGCTATATATGATTACTTTTTGCTGGCTGGGTCCAAACCTCCACCTCTAGCACGGAACAGGTCAGGCGCAATTAGGGCCTCTGAGGCAGAAGAAATAGATCAACCTCTATTGGTATCACAGAAAACTACACAGCCTAGTAATCGGTCTCACCGACGTGCCCCAACTGGCTTCCAACGTTTGGTCACAGATCTAACCTTACCAAACATAACCTGTTGTGCCATGTTTGCTCCATTTCAACAGGAATTTAACGATCGTTATTATTACGGGTATTGGACACACTTTGTACCATTATTACGTACTTACGTACCTACTTGAAGATATATGAAATAATAATAATTTAATAGAAGATATTAGAGCGTCCCTACTGAGCAGTTTTTTTGAATTTCTAAAAGGTGTTTTTTTTTATCCGTTGCGTAAGCTTTCCAGCACTTCGTGGCACGGAATTGGAAACTACTATGAAATGCAGCAGTGCCGTGTCGCGGGGTACGCAATAAATATAAGGACGCTCGACTTACATATTGATTATGGTCTCGAGCCCAAAACGAATTTGGAAAAAAGATAGGACGGCTTTTGATTCTTGACAACCCCAAACATTAGAATTGCGAGGTGCAAATCACTTCGGTTCTTCTATTTCAATATGTTGTGTTGATTGAGAAAGGGAGTAATATGACTACGCGATGGTACATCGAAACAACAACGGGCACGCGCATTCTGAACTTTTTGCTGACTCGCATGCTTTTAGACCCGAACCCAGCACAGAAGATTTCCGCGCAATACTGACCCGCCAGTACACTGACGAAGTGCCCGACGTCAGCCTCGATGAGATTAAGATAGCGCCAAACAACCGGCCACTGACTTGACGACAACTTGAAGACCGGTTGGTCTAGCGGCTAGTGACCCTAGGAACGAAATCAAACGGTCGCGGGTTCGAATCCTGCAAGGTGCAATCATTTGTGTGATGAGCAGAAATGTTTGTTTCCAAGTCATGGATGTGATATTCGTATTTATGCATGTTTATCTGTTATCACATGACTATAGTACAGAGTATCTTAGTTTTGGGCTAGGTAATTGGTGTGGAATCGTTCCGTTTAAAAAAAAAAAAAAAAAAAAAAAAAAAAACTTACGTATGGAAGGGCCCCCGGTGAGGATGGTATAAATTCAGAGCTCTTGAAAGCAGGGGGGAGCCCGTACTTCGGGAGCTATAGGGGTTATTTAGCACCATTCATAACAGTGGGAGAACTCTAGAGGCGTAGAGCAGGAGTAGTTTTTTTTAAAAAAAAGGGTATAATTCCGATTTATACAACTACCGACCTATTTCACTCTTGAGCCACGTTCGTTCTTTTCGGTCATCTTACATCGTCTCACAAGAAGATTTGATAAATCCAGCCTCCTGAATAGGCCAGGTTTCTTGGAGGATGTAGCACCATATACCAAATACACAGAGTGTAGCAGGTTACACAGAAGTCCAAGGAGTATGACCTGCCCCTGTATCTAGCTTTTGTGGACTATTTGGAAGGGTTTTTGACTTCGTTGAAACCTGGCCGGTTCTGGAGCCTTTGCAGTGTTATTAAGTGGACTGGCGATACATCGAAGTGCTGAGGTTTCTTTATATCTGTGTTTCCTTGGAAGATATGTTTAGGACGCTAAACTGAAAAGAAATGAGCAGAACATCTTACACTTACAATTTGCCGATGATATAGGTAGCCGCCTAATAGCGGAGTCGCTGCAAGACTTACCTAACTAACCTAGATGATCTTTCACGACGCATTAGCCTCAGAAAAAACAAAGATAAGACCAAGATCATGTTTAACGACCATGTTGACCCAGAACCGATTGCAGTCAGTGGTGTACCTCTTGAAGTTGTGCAACAATAGGTTTCCCTTGGGCAATTAGGTAAGAACAACTTTGAGAAGGAAGCCAACAGAAGAATTCAGCTGGGTTGGACAGCATTTGGCAAGCTTCGTCAAGTATTCTCGTCGTCCATATCCCAGTGCCTGAAAACAAAAATCTTCAATCAGTGCCTCCCACCAGTCATGACCTACGCAGCCGAAACGTGGATACTCACGGTCAAACTAATCCATAAATTTATGGTCGCTCAGCGAGCTATGGAGAGACAAGATTCGTAATGAAGATATCAAACGGAGAACCAAGGTGACTGACATAGCACTAAAGATAAGTAAGTTTAAGCCGCAGTGGACTGGTCACATTTGCCGAAGAACCGATAACCATTGAGGTAGACGAGTTCTCGAGTTGACACGTTTAGTAGCGTAGGACGCCCTGTGGCCATGTGAAGTGACGATCTGCAAAAAGCTTCTGGCAGAAAGTGGATGAGGAGAGCTAAAAACTGAGCTCAGTGGTGTGCATTTGGAGAGGCCTACTTTTTTTTTTTTTTTTAGAAAGGATATGTGCTGTTGGTCTATAACTGACCTCTACAGCGTCACCGGACGGTGGGGCGGGCGCAAAAGCGCTCCGCCGCAATGCGTGACGCAGAAGGCACACGCCAAAGTTAAGTTTTTGGCCACTTGCTCAAGGGCACCCAGGGGGTACGAACCTCGGCTTGGACAGTTGCCATTGATTACTTGGGGAGTATCGAACTAAACACCCCTCGATCTCTACTGTTAGGTAGTGATCGAGGGGGCCCTCATGAAATGGCTGGAGCCCTTTAAATGAATTGCATAACTGACCACCGATTCGGAATACACCTTCGAGAAGAATCGGCAAGAAACTCGAAGGCGAATAAAGTCGACATTAATTACGGGACCTTCGACCTCGCATCCGGCGAGGTCGGTGTCTGTGTCTAATTGTGTTGAAAGATGGTGAAGATGACGGAGTGGGCGAATCAATCGCTGCCTGCACTGCGGCAGCGATTTCATCGTCCGGATCGCTCAAGATGTCTCTAGGGCGTCTACGAAGGGGCCGTGCGTCTGTTGTCGCGTCTGTCGTGTAGTCAGAGGCCTGAACTACTAGAGGGTTGGGGTGATGGAGTGCCGCGTCAAAGTAGCGGCGAGAGGCATTTTTCATATATTGAACTATCGAGGGAAGCTCGAGGTCACTGTGCAGGTCGATGTTCCTCTGATACCAGGGGGCATCTAATGCACCGCGAACGAATTTATTTTGCAAAATCTGAAGTTTCTCTAGGGAGATGCGGGAGGCGTGAGCAAATGCTACGGACGAGTATGTCATTGTCGGTCGGACGCAGGTTTTGTAGAGTGTCAACTTATTTCTAAGAGACATTTTACTGCGCCTGCCTAGGAGTAACGCGAGGCGGTATAGGTAAAATGCCGCCCTTTTGTGAACGGCGTGGATGTGATCATTGAAGTTGAGTCGATAGTCAAGGGTGACTCCTAAGTATTTAACTGACTTTTCCCACGGTATGGGTCGGTCGTTGATCCTGACTTGTTTAATTGGGAAATAGCGTTTAACCCCGTGAGTGAAACGCATCGCTACGCTCTTCTCGGGATTAATCGTTATTCGCCACTTACGAAACCATCCATCGAGCGCTCGGAGCGTTCGTTGGATGTCTCTTTGTAGAATAGTTGGATTCCATCCGGTGGTATAAATCGCGGTGTCGTCCGCAAAGAGAGCGATCTCTACTTTGGGGATGCGGGGGAAATCGCTTGTGTAAAGCGTGAACAGAAGTGGAGACAGCACGGAGCCCTGAGGGACTCCGGCTCTGATGGGGTGGGGGGATGATCGGTTGCCCTCGACACGATAGCGGAAGCTCCGGCTGGTGAGGTAGTCTTGTACTATGAGCACAAGACGATCTGGCAACCCGAGCTGATACAGCTTGTATATCAGCCCGGCGTGCCAGACCTTGTCAAAAGCCTTCGCCACGTCTAGGAAGACGGCCATCGTGGTTTGGGGTTTTGGTTTCCTATTGAAACCCTTTAGGATGTGTTCCGTGATGCGGTGCACTTGCTGAGGGCAAGAGTGTCTCGCTCTAAAGCCGAACTGCTCATCCGGTATGAGCTTTTTGATTTTCGCGATGGATCGGCGTCGATTCAGAAGGATTCGCTCGTAGATCTTCCCCAGAGAGCTGAGGAGACTGATAGGACGGTAGCTGGAAGGCTCGGATGCCTTTTTGCCTGGTTTGTGAATGCCGATGACGTCGGCACTCTTCCAAGCGTCGGGGAAGGAACAATTGCTCAAGGCTGCATTGAAGATGCTGACTAAGAGATAAACTAACGGGACAGAAAAGTGCTTGAGGACCCTGTTACTGACTCCGTCAGCACCGGGGGCCTTTCGCACTTTGAGGCCCTTGATGATCGACTCAACCTCTGCGGCTTTAACGGGCTCGAGGGGGGGGGGTCGGCCGGAGGTAGAGAATTCCTACGTTCTATTTCGCGGTCCACCGCGGCGATGTGGACGGGATCAACGTGATCGTTAGCGGGGGTGCACTGGGCTGCGAGGCTCTCCGCCAAGCATTCGGCCTTCTCCTCGTCTTCGAATGCTGGCGGGAGATCGATTCTATTGAGAGGGGGCATTACGGTGATGGTGTCGGATTTAAGCTTTCGCGCCAACCCCCAGTAGGCCTGGTGGGTCGGTGTGATTTCGGATAATAGGTCTTCCCAAAGCTGTGCGCGCAGCTCGCTAATGCGCGTCCTGACCAAACGGTGGTAGTAGCTCAAGGTGGCTTTGCGTTCAGCGTTGGGGAATGCATCGTGGGCTCTAATGGCTGCGTTTCGTGTCGTCATCAGCCTCTTCACGTCCTCAGGTAGGACCCAGTGGCGGATATCCTCCGCTGGGACCTCCCTAGAGCACTCACCGATAACGGTGTTGAGGTGGCTGGTGAGGGCATCGATCGAGCAAGTAACGTCATCGGGGGTGATTATGTCGTCGGGGATACGGTCGAGGTCGGGTGAACTGATAGCTTTTAGGGCTTCCCCCAAACGCTTCCAGTCCACTATCGTCTTTGTCGGTGGATGGGAGGATGGGTCTGTCGGGTCGGGGCCTAGGCGCATAACGACGGGACGGTGGTCGGATTCTAGTTCTTGGAAAACTTCGATTGAGCGGAAACTAAGATTTATATTCTTTAGGAGAGGTATGTCCAGTATGTCAGGTAAATGGTCGGGATTTTTGGGGTAATGTGTCCACTCCGAGGGTGGGATTATATCAAAGACGAGAGATTCGCTAAAGTCGAATAGTCTAGTGCCGTTTGTGTTGAGTCTTCGGCACCCCCAGATAGGGTTTTTGCTATTGAAGTCGCCAGCCAGAATGACTGCGCTTCCCATGGAGAGGAGTGCCTCTAGATCACTCTTTAGTAAGCTTTTACTGGGGGAGAGGTAGCAGGAGGCTATAACGATTGATTGATGACCGGTCATCGCAAGTTGGCAGCAGGAGGCTTCTAAGTTGGTCAGAGTAGGGGTGTCAATCGGCATACAGTGGAGTGAGTTTTTGTAATAAATTAGAGTACCGCCAAATTTGGTGACTCTATCGTTTCGATGGACGCGCTAATTGGCAATCCCGGGATCGCTGTTACAGGGTTTGAGAAAGGTCTCTTGTATTAACATGATGACGACCTGATGGGTCTTACAGAACTCGTGCACTGGGGCACGCTGTTCTCTTAGGTCGTCAGCGTTAAAGAACGCTAACACTACGGAGCGGGGTTTAAAACGTTTTGGTGTATTATTCATTTTGGTTCGTTAATTGAGGTTACGGAGGGCAGTAAGGAGCGTACGGTGCTCATATAAAAAGTGACCTTTTTCCAAATCGGATTTAGGAGAGGCCTACGTCCAGCAGTGGACAGATATAGGCTGACGGTGAGAGAGAGAGAGTGAGAGAGAGAGAGAGAGAGAGAGAGAGAGAGAGTAACATTTGCATTTATACTCGTAATTTTAGCGTGATATATTGACTGTTTGTTGCTTTAAATTTCTATTTCCTCTCCATCCAAAGGAGGTCTGAAAGCGATCGCTTTTCAGCAATAAGATATCGCATATTTAATTTCATTAGTATAGGTTACTCTTATAGTCAATTTGTTTCGTTTTATGTAAGTTTATGTATATGTTTGGTTTACAATGAAGAGCTATCTATGTAGGTTTCTAAACCTACACTCTTCATTGTAACTCTAATAATAATCTAACCATGATAAGATGTTGCGATATCGGTATATTATTTTCACAGCTACAACAAGACTTCTGGTAACCAAGTGACTGCAATATCTTGCCCGTCGATTTGCTTCAAAGCTAATAGAACCGTACTGCAGCACGTTGTGGCAATGGAAGACAAGATCTATCACTTCGGAATATCATCGACCTACAGTGAGTACATCAACAGGGGTGTGCCAACAGTAAGGCACCAACATAGGCACAAAAGTTAATATTTGCGAAATTCATTTTAGCCATATATTGCAAGTCGGATTTATTTTATAGTTATTTTCGGCTACAAAACCATAAAATGTTAATTTTGATATATAGTTTTTTATTGTACAATTAACATTTTAACCTTAGTAGTCGCTAATTTCTAACTACTCTACTTACATGTGTCATCTTGGTATACTGTATTTATTAAAATTTCAATTATATTGTATCAGTTTAATAATAAAAAAAAAAACTCATATTTACGAAATTAGTCTTGTCATGATTTCTATCGATTTCTGAAAGATTTTTTATTGTATCAATATGTTATTAAATATTTCGATAATTATTTAAATTATAGCAACACTGACACTAGCACGTTGGCTGTCAAAAATCCACCAATGGCATCTTAGTAGAATCAACCAATCCGAGAAGGCCAACGCGGTTGGAATATTGGGTAGGGGAAAAGAAATGTGAGTCAGTAAGGCAGAGAAGTTAATGTAAAATTATAATAAAGTGTCTTAAATAAAAGGAAAGTTTTTTGCAGTTGTTTAAATTTATAAAAGTCTTAGAACTAATTTCGTAAATATCAACATTAACCCCATCAGTTCTGTCTGTTCATACCTAGCTCTTGTCCCAACCCTCTTAAAGACGTATTTTTGCGTTTAGTTGACGCTTATCAAAGTAGGTGCAGAAAGTAAGTTTATTTTTGGTCTGGGTATTTATTGTTCAGTTACGTCCGTAGATCTAGTTAATTTTATAAATCTATGGTTACGTCATAATATGATGAATGCCTCAGCCAGGATGAGCAACGACATACACAATATGGCTGGTGGTGGTTGGAAAAAAGTGACATGCTTTGGAAGAGGCATAGTGTCCAGCAGTGAGTCTGATAATGATGATGATGATGATGAATGGTTATATTTTTTGTTGAAAACTAACTACGACCAGGCTTTGACCCTGTAGTGGTAATTTCCAAAGAGTATATAAACACTACAAAAGAGTAATGCCTTAAAAAGTTTCATAGTCGCGTAATCTTATTTTGGTGATTAAAATGGTATTGTACTTTCCAAGTATTAGCTGGTTCATAATTATACACAAAAAATTGAAGCGTCCGTCATTTATCTATCTTTTAGTACCTAAACGGAAGACCAAAATATCAGCGTTCAACTTTATTGGAAACGTATGATTTTACAGCGACCAGTCTAGGGTTCAAAGCACTGCGTTTGTTTCAGATAACGTCATACTGACCACAATCCGAACTGAGCGAAGTGGATGGGACTTGCGTACATCGCAAACGTCTACCTACCTTTCAGAGAAACAGCCGAACTATGAATTATACACTAATGGTAAATACAAAGTAAAATGTAATATAAACACGTCATACGCTTCCTAAATGGAATAAAAATACCTAACAAGTTTTACTTAGAAAACTACTTTGTATGTTATGCTACGAGTATGTTCTGAACTGCACTTGATTTGAACAAGCATGGCACTTATCATTAAGCAAATGAACTGCTCCCCGCTTCAGACGACATTTCTATGAAAAAAATAAAGCCTATTGTCAGAAAGAGATAAACATTTTAGTCTCCGAATAACCTCTTTCTGGCATTTTCAGACGCAGCCGTTCGTGATCTAGTGGAAAGCACCTTGTACCCTCCTGGTGTTCTCGAAAAACAGCTGTTCTTTACAAAAGGGCCTCTCCTGGCACGGGAGTTCATCAACAGCGTCTTATGCGACTTCTAATGCAACTAAATATTTCGATACTTCGGGAAGAAAGGTCGTAAAAGCCAAAATGTTATCTTTACAGGAGAAGCAAAAAACGTGTACAAATAAAATATTTTGTTCATAACTTTTTTTTGTAGTCTTTATATCATCTGGAATAAAGAAAAATATTTGTGTTTAAATGTATTTCAGCTCTGAAAACTTAAAGTCAAAATAAACATTTTATTATAAAAGTTAGTGTGGAATTACGACTACGACGACGAACAGTTATAATGGATTGGTGAATACGCCCTTTAAAACATGTGTAACAAGGGTATAACTACGTTTATATCTTAATATACTCGAGCAACTTTTGGGCTAACAAGCCTATGTTAAGAAAATATAAAACGTTTAAAAGGATTTACTAAAGACGTAGGTGATTTAATTTTAGGGGTTGTGTGCATAGAAATTTAATTAAAGTATGTTTATCCACTTGAGCATAAAAAGCGGTATTAACCGGTATTCCAGCTTTGGCGCGTGTTATGCTCAGGTGGCTAGAGAACTATTTTAAGTTCGAAATTGTGGCCGGAAGTCCCCCGAGGGTGTCTATCAGCTCAAAGGGACGCTCAAGCTCACAATAGTAAGTAATAGGTGTAGAGAAAACTTCGTGGTGGTTGATGTGTTTCCTTGTAGCTCTGGATAGCTTAGGATTTAATTAAATCTGGTATAATTGGTATCTCAATCCAATGAGTAGAAGCCGAGCAATAGATAAAAATATTTCTGACAGCTGATAAATTTTGATCCAATGTCGCTGTATGGTATTTTCCCTTCGGACTCATTCAAAACCAGTTTCAAGAAAAGTTCGGTCTTGGAATAGCACATAGAGTACTTTTAACCTGAAAAAATTACCACGCGTGCGAAACCGCGGGCACAGCTAGCCTATTATTTACTGCACCGCACGCGCGCTGCTAAGAACATACAGAATAGAAAACTAAAATAAAAGGACGTACAGGTAGCACAGATTAACTAATAGTTATTTCGTAAGAGATCAGCCGGCAGATGTGACGAGCTTCTAACTGAAGTCTGGCAACGTCGCGCACAGGTCGAGGCGCGGTCTACTCGCCATGCCGCGGGCATGCAACGTCGCTATCTCATGCATACAATACTAATAATTCCTGATCATATTTTATGAGCAAAATACGTTCGTAAAAAGTTGCGTTTTAGTAGGCTCAAATAGTTTTTACGTAAAAATCCTTATGTTTAATTATATATTTGAAAAAATAGGACATACAGACAAAACGTAAAAACTGTAATAATAACTAGGCTGAGTTTGGTACTTAACAAATTTGACACACCGATAAAAAATGACTAAGATTTTAGGATCTTGGTACTTTAACATATTTCTGACTGTTAACTATAACTAATAGCAAGCATCTGAAACCTACAGACGTAACTTCAAGTTATGTGTAATACGATAGCTTAATTTCAAAGCTCCACATGCTATATTTTCGCCAGGAAATGGCACGAAAAACACCTCGTTTTAGTGTTTTCTCCTTACCCTTAATTTATCAATTTACTTAGGCAAATTCTAGTTATCTAGAATATTCTAAAAAACCCAAAAAGTGTTAACAGAATCGAACCTAGGGTAGATGTCCTAATCATTAAGCCGTGGCATCATTGGATAAAAACAGTGATATTTTGATTCACTCGCTAGTCGACTTACGCTCCATCACACCCACTCATATGTCACGCTATACACTACTACTACTACTACTATACACACACAACGAAGTTTTAGTTTCCAATTGTTCGATAGAAGGTACTAGGTGTATCACAGTTCAGCTAGTATAGTAACGCCATCTAACATATTAAGGCAAACCACTAGGTACCGGCGACGATAATAAGTTTTACGTGAGCTTTGTACTGATGTATGACGTTAGCAATCTTCCATTCTATGATATTTGCCTAGATCGAAGCTGCAGCGTGTGAGTGTTTCTCTCAGCCGCCACGACCACAGTCATTGATAGAACATGTTAGACGGGACATTTAACTCCTAGTGTTATCTTATATTCACCCTTTTATGCAGAAGATAATTATGGAACAAAATTCTAATGGAAGAATATTAAAGATTTTCCAGTGTTGCGCTTGGGAGACGAGGTGAACCGATAGCCGGTTGCTTGCTAAGACTTACTTACTCCACGGACAGTGAAACTTTGAAGAACATCACGGTAAAGAGAAACTCCACCGGCCTGCACGTACCTCGAGTCACGTACGTCGAGATTCATTTCTCTGTTGAAGCGGATGAATTTGTGGGTATCCAGCTGTCATATAAAGAAAACATCTCGGACTCTGATATTGGATTTGACATAGGTAAACACAACACACCTACCTATGTACATACCTACTTTACACTAGGTTACTGGGTCGTTACGTTACTATAAATCGTGGATTATTTAATTTGTGCTTGCTAGCGCAGATGGTGTGTTTTTCTTGTGGTTAAAGATGTTTATTTCTCAAAAAAATACATATTATTCACTTATATGAGAAAAATAATTTACATATTTTTTGGCGCTACATGAAAATTATACAAATAAAATAATATACCGGAATGTAGGTAGGTGAGAAAAATAGATGTAAGTAACATTATAACTGCTCCCTCGCTAAACAATGCTAGTTCGACCGGTACGACCGCAGATCGAAGATAAGCGTGCTCTACTAGGTAAAGCGTCACTGGAAGTGGTACCATGTTTGTGTTTGTGACCATTGTAAGCAGATATTGAAACTCCACCACCCCTTTCATTACTTCTGAAATTATAGTAATGAGTATATCCAGAAATTTGAAATCATTTGGCTTCATCCTCAGATTTAATCCACGTTTCAGTCAGAACGACGATATTGATTGTATCTTCAAATGATTTCAACACAGAACAAGGGCGAAATTTTATGCGAGAAATCTTGCAGTGTCATGAAATATCATTTCTACAGAACTTAAGTAATTATTTTCTATGTTTTTTCAACATAGCAAGTAAGCTAGTAAAATCCAGGTTAACGAATCAAATAAAAGAAAAATTAAATTGAAACTTAATTTCCTTCCTACAATGTTTTACCCATAGATTCTAGCCTAGAATTTAGGCAGTATTGGTTTTACCGTAGACAGAGAAACCAATAGACACTTGGTTGTCGTGCCACTTGTGAGATAGGTGGGTGTGCTGCCATTTCAAAACTTTTACCCTGAGTTTAAGCAATCCCAGATTCAAGATTAAGTATATTATAGACTATTGATGGTTTATAGAGATATTACAGATTTACGAAAAATTTATGGTCAGAGAGAAAAATTGAGATTTTAAATAATTCTAGGTGTTGTACGATCTCGTTCAATAAAAATATCGAATCTTTATGGGACTAATGTGGATAAGGGTAAATACACATGGCGCGAATTGAGGAAAATTTAAAGCTTCACCCCCAACATTTTTGGCACTATGTTAACAGTCTTAGATCGAAATGTGGTTATGAACCCTGCGTATCCTATGAAGGCACCTCATATACTGGCGTCGAGGCCGCTGAAGCCTTTGCTAATTATTTTTCAGGTAATTTTCTTGACGAGTTGCCCTCGTTGAATCCAAATGCCTATTGTGAACAAGCTTTATGTGGCGGTTATGTAAGTATGCCCCCTCTCTTACCCTATGACATTGAGTGCGGCCTTAACAAGCTGAAGCCGGGTAGTTCATCAGGACCTGATAACCTGCCTGGCTTTATTCTTAAGGCTAATAAAGATAACTTAATTCTACCTCTTTATTATCTTTCTCTCAGAAACGGCACATACCCTACACAGTGGAAATTATCTAGGGTGACACCTATACCCAAAAGTGGTAACAAGACCGTAGTTGAAGAACACCGTCCCGTCGCTATTTTATATTCGCCCGCTAAGGTGTTTGAATATATACTACATAAACAAATATATGGCCAAATAAAGCAATACCTTGGGGACGAATTTGGGGATGGATTTAGGCCAGAGCAATCCGTCAATACGGATCAGTCCTTGGACCACTCCTTTTCTTGGTGATGATCAATGACCTGGCTAAGGTAGTGACCTACTCTAAATCTCTCTTATACGCTGACGATCTGAATATCATAGAGATTAAATCTCAGGATGACTGCCTGCATTTGCAAAATGACATTGATTCAATTTATGAATGGAGTGTGAATAATAAAATGTGATTTAATTCAGATAATTGTAATATTATAAACAAATAAACAAACATTATCCAATTCATTTTAATTATAATTTAAACGACAGTTATATTAAAAGAGTGACAAATATTAAAGATTTAGGAGTAATTTTTGATCGCCGCCTCACTTTTCACGTTCACATTGCAAGCATTGCCAAAGAATCTTTCCGTCGCTTGGGATTTGTTCTGCGAAATGCTAAGGATTTCCTGGATTCGCAGGTGATTTGTACCTTGTTTAACAGCCTTGTGAGGAGCAAGTTAGAATCAAGTTCATGTGTCTGGTTCAATCCTCACCAAGTTACATACACGCTGATGCTGGAAAATGTGCAAAAAGCCTTCTTGCGATCCTTGTATAAGCGACTTTACGGTTACTACCCATACCTCTATCCCACTAAGGGTGGAGTTCACCGACTATTAAAACGGCTGTTTAACAATTAAACGGCTGGTTATTCAAATTTTAGTGTTCACCACACCCTAACCAATGATCACAGCCCTTGAATGGCCGATTTATGTAACCGAGCTCAGCGACATCGTTTAACCGTAGGTTTATCTCATTTGACGTACTGTGCATTTGTGTCAACATTATTTTTAGTTTATTTTGATATATTTCGTTGTGTTCTTGTGAGAAGTAAACATGCAGTCGGTGTTTAATGTTATGGTAGATAATTATCAAGACCATTACCTTGACTTCCTTGAAAATTTAGACGACTTAGAAAGGAGAATTAGAAGACCACGAGTTTTTCAAGTGCGTCGTAATTATTATGAAGAATGCGATAAAGAATCTTTTAAAACTAGATTCCGTTTGTCTAAAACTTCTGCACTGGACGTACTGCAATTAATAGATGATAAACTGTTTTTTTTTGTCTCCATTTTCAATACTTATTTAAATCTTCACTATAAAAAGCACAAGCACAAATGAATCTGATGATCACGGATGGCGGCAACTGAACTTGGCAACATACAAAAGATAAAGTATAACAAATCACAAACATAAACGAATTCAAACAATCAACACGTGCAGGCCACATGGTGCAGGCAGAAAAAGTTAATACCTACCCAAATTTAGAACTACAGTATAGTATAGCTTCCCCAGTACGTTTTATTGTACTTTTCAAGTTGAAAACTTCTAAACTCGGACGCTACCTTTCATCGTGTTGAATAGATATGACACAGTGACTTCGTTATTGCGATGCCCTATAACGTTTGTTCTTTCACTCTGACCGGTTGGTGATCGTCCGATTTATTAAGTACGGTTCAAATTTGCGCGGTGAACAGTAAACATTTAAGCGGTTGTTTAAACGACGTTTGGGATTTCACCGGCCGATTACCAAATCATCGGCCAAGTAGAAGTCGGTGAACTCCACCCTAAGTTCTTGCTTGGTCAGCTTGGTTTTAATCCACTTGAAGTGAGAAGGTTATCAGACCAGCTCACAATTTGCTGCAAGGTTCTAAGTGGAGTCAACGGACCCTCCGTTGACTCCAGTGGCTTGCACGATCATCTGTGCAGGTTGTTCGTTCCGGACAATTATGTGCGACACAGGCCCAGCAGAAGACATAGCCTGTTCGCTGTTTCTGGCTGCCGCACCGTGGCCCGAGCCAATTCCCCCCTGTGCCGGTACCTGAGTAACCTCAATGCACTCCTGGTTGTGAACCCTGATATTGACTTATTTTATGGCAAGTGAAAAACTGTTCTGTCCATTTGTTTGTCTTTTTGTGAACATGTTTAATTTTGGAATTTTATTATCATTGGCTGATCATTGTGTTATTGTTTATGCATTTTAATTTTGACCTGACATCTGCTGACATTTAATTTATAGTTTATATTTGTTTTTTAAGGTTTTTGACTTTTGATTATTTTATTTTTAATACTTTATCTTATAATTTTCTTAATTGATTTAAAATATGTTAATGAATTTTTTGGTATATTATTGTGTAATAATATTTAATTGGTCTCACCATTCTTATTACAATAAATTTATTTGAATTTGAATTTGTAGGGTAATAGAAACTTCAGAAAGCTTTTTTTTGCAATTTCTACAAATATTTTGTCATGAACATGATTACAGTATAATAATACAATAGTAGTATATTTGACGGCTGGTCTAGTCCCTAGGAACGAAATCAAACGATCGCGGGTTCGAATCCTGCAAGGGGCAATCATTTGTGTGATGAGCAGAAATGTTTGTTTCCGAGTCATGGATATTGATATTCGTATTTATGTATGTTTATCCGTTATCTAGTGCCCATATTACAGGGAATCCTAGTTTGGGGCTAGGTAATTGGTGTGGAATTGTCCCGAATATATTTATTTATATTTATATACCATTGTCACTTATGGTGGGCCATCCTCAGCGTAAAATAAATAGATTAAATATCATGCATGAACAATTATAAATACATACTGGTGACACGCACCATTATATGTATACCATTGTCCTCCATGATGGACCATGATCCTTCATAAAATAATTATTTATATTGGTATAACCTGATCAATATTAATTACTGTCAATTTTAAAGGTTGTTTACCCCTGCAAGAACCGGAAGCTACGTCAATAAGGTGCGTGAACGTGAGTATCGATCATTGGCCCCTGCTACCAATTGCTTGGTACGTCTAACGTCAATGGTATCGATACGTTTTCCTGAGGAGCATGCCCAGATTTGGTCGACAGCTGCGACAAGTCGCGCTATAGGAATCCAAACTGTGCCTGTTTTTTCGGGACCGGATAATGAATTTGCATGACTGTCATTTAGTAGCAAGACTAAGACAAAACGACTGATGTAAGAATCGTCAAAACCAGTCCACGCATATGGTATAATGTATACAGTGCCAGAAAGAAACAGACAGACAGACATACATACATACATACATACATACATACATACATACATACATACATACATACATACATACATACATACATACATACATACATATTATATAGGCTGATAAACACATTACCGGGCCTTTGCGTTGCGCAGTCTGATAATAAATAGTTATGCACATAGATTTTACATAGTAACTGTGGCAGTATTTAAAAAAACTCCTTGAATGTCCACTCGTGACCTTTACGCGCGTACGCATGACACACGGGTATGTGTCACAGGAAATTTGACGACGATCGATTGACGTAAGAATCATCAAAATGCCACGTGTTTGGTCTTCAAAGCGCCCCTCAAAGGAACAGACATACATTACATATAAGCTGATAAACACAATACCCTCCGCTCAGTCGTGTAAACAAGATATGGCCGACAGGCCTTATCCAAGTAGCACACAAGCTGTATAAGACAGAGAGAGACAGACAGGAAAAAAACAGTTTTGGCTTTAGTATGAAACAGCCTACAATAAAAAATAAAACTAAACTGTACAGAACTCGACCAGTTACAGATTTAATAGAAGTATAGATACCATTATTGGACCTGTAACAGTTTGAATATAAGTATAGATATTTAATACTTATAATAAAACTGTAACAGGTCCAATTCTGTAAAGTGAAGATATTTTGTTTTTTTTTGTAGGCTGTTCTGTATACCATACCGAAACCAAAACTGTTTTTTTTTTTCATTTTTGCCTGTCTGTCTATCTGTCTGTCTGTCTGTCTGTATCTTGGCTAGGCATCAAGCCGACCTACTGAATGAATTTTAATGCTAGGGGTTGAAAGTTATTTAAAAAACCACGTGCCTCTCTGAAACTACTGGACGGAATTTGATGCACTTTGGCACAGTCATAGTTTATATGACCGGTGAAAATTAAAGATACTATTTATCCTGAAAAAATAAAGGGTTCCTGCTGGATAGGGGTCCAAATTCTGTACATTAAAGATGTTTTGTAAATAATTTGGAGGCTGTTCTTTATTCATACAGAAGCCAAAATTGTAATTAAAAAAAAAACTGTTTTTTGTCTGTATGTCTGTATATCTTCGACACGCATCACGCCAAAACTACTGAACGAATTCAAATGAAATTTGGCATGATTGTTCATACTACGAGGTAGGACATAGAATACTTTCTATCCCGAAAAATTAAAGGGAACCCTTTAGGATAGGGGTTGAAAATTATTTCAACGTATACTTATCACGTTGAAACTACTGAACGGATTTTGATGCAACTTGGCTCAGGCATAGTTTATCATGATAAGTGAAAATTAAAGATACTACGTAATTCTATACATTCTTCTTCATTCGATTACCAAGTAGTGTCATTTTGCAATCCACAATATGTTGTTTAAATTCTACATAATAATTTCATTAAGTATTTTAATTAGTTATACTTTCGGGGTAATACGTCGTGAAGAATCCGGGAAAATACCAGGTGAGAATAAAGTTAATCACTTTCACAATTCGATAGGTTTTATGATTTTACTTCGTTTATTGTATTTTTAACTGATATTAAAAAAGGAAGAGGTTCTAAACTCAATTCCTTTCATTATTCCTTACCATTAGCTGATATACAATACTTTGTAATTATAATTATCATATTCGCAAGTGAAGTCTTGACATGTCTGTTTCTTATTTAAATTGGAAGTACGTTGATGTCGAACGAAGGTGGGAAAACAAGCAATACGGAAGTTTGTTTTTTTTTCTGCTCCTCGCGGTGTGGTATACGGGATAAAATTGAGGGTACTTTTTATACCGAAAAATTAAAGCGTTTCTGTGGGATAGGGGTCCAATGTATGTAAATCTGAAAGTGAAAAATATCTATGCGTATAATAAGCAATAAGTACGCAAAAGCCTGTACAAAGAAGATACAAAAATGTCTAGGTTACACAACATAAGCTACTGAACATGAATATAACATGAAAAAAACGTATCTGTCTGTTTGTTTGTCTGTATGTTTAAAACTACTGGACCGATTGCAATGCGGTTTCCAATGTTAGATAACTGTTAGGGTTCGTTAAAAACTGGTGTATTTGGTATCTGAATCAGATGAGAAGAAGCCGAGCAACCGATAAAAACTTTTTGACGGAAGGAATTTTGATCAAATGTTTTGATACTGGTATTTTAATTCTTTGTTAAAATAGCTCATTATGTACTATATATGAGTTCTTTTAACCTAGAGAAATGACCACGCGTGCGAAGCCACGGGTACAGCTAGTACCTAATAATAATCTTGATCTTACAATAACCTGGTAAATCTCTCAATATTGTGAATATTTTCATCATACGGAACCCTCTCCACGTGAGAAAATCTCGCACTTGTCTGGTTATTAAGGAGGATATTAGACTGCACTCTACACACTTTTTTTCTATAAAATGGAAGCCCAACTCCCTGCTGTGAGAATAAGATAAATTTTATAAGATAAGACGAAGTAAATTTACCAATAAGCCAAAATACAATGTCACTTCACTTCTTCTTTTATGGCATTTGTGGAGTTGTCATTCCACAATTCCGCCAATGTCACGTAAGTCGTATTCCGAAAAATAAGGGAGAATACCAGAAGGATATTAATCGGTAAAATATGGGAGGATCGAAGAAATACAATGTCAACACAGCTCTTTTACGCTTCCAGTTTTTAGTTTGAACATATCAAATCGATTGACAACTCGCTTGTCAAAATCGGACCAATAGGTGCGACACTATGGTGGCCCACATACATAATTATATACATGCATAGTTACATAAGACTGTTAAAATCATCACCCTTACCTTGCTTCCGCGGGTGCGTCGGGTAAAAATGCTGTGGACTGAACAGATTATTGAATGAAGTCCTATCTCACAAACTAGTTGAAAACTGTATCTTGCGAGATAATATTCCTACTGTCGGCCAGTACAGGTTAGCTCATGATACGGTGAATATAATATTGACAAACTAGCTGTGCCTCGCGGTTTCAACCGCATTCACTAACTCTTATATTTTTTTATTAAATTCCAAAAATAATTTAAAAAGAAATGCTATCTATCTCCTGGTACATTTCAGTAAAATTTTAAACAGAGGTTTATTTTTACACCGACAGGCTGACACGGAAAGCGACTTTGTTTTATGCTATACATATACAGAAGAGGGCAGAACATATCTAAACAGATAAAACAAGACAAAAGATCAAAAACTAAAACCTGACTACGGTCGGTTAAAAAAAACCTATGACACACTATACCTAAAGACGAATCGATGGACACCTTACTTGTCAAAGTTGGACCAATAGGGGCGACGCTATGGTGGAACATCCATATACCCACATACATATATACATAAATACATACATACATACATACATACATAAAAACATACATACCTAGACTCTTAAACTTACACAGACAGACACTTACTTAACTTACCCTTGCCTTGCTTCGCCGTATTCGGTTATTAAGGTTACTAATAACTAAACAGAATACAGGGCAGATAGTAATTATGCGAATAATTTTAGCGAAGAAACTATTAGATGTTGTATAATGTAACTCTACCACTAGGTATTATTGATTTTTCCCTAACAACAAACTTATGGTACTTACTATTAACATTCGCAAAAACTTCTAAGTAAATGTTTTAGCATCATTCCATTCAAATTCTGTGAATTTCAAACTCCTGCTACGTACTATCCATAATTTTCTATATAAAGCATCTAAATAGGACAATCAGAAATGAGAATCATTCGAAACCGAGACATAATCCCAAATTTCAGAAACAAGGAAGCGTTGAAATCTAAACTATACCAACAAAGAAATAGGGATCATTTTTGTTAGTTGTTTTATGAAAATGGAGTGAGAGGACGATTATGTAAATAATGCTGTAATGACGTCATCAAGGTTATGTCATTTGGGCTTGATGCGTCGAGAAAAGGATATAATGAACGTTGAAAAGTATTCCGGCCCTCAAAATTACAATGATGGGGTTAAATTGTAACGGTGAAGAATACTGATTACGAAACAATTGGGAGGAGCATTACATTTGATTTTATAGTTCAATGTTTTTTTTTTAATTACGGACTAGGCAATCGTTTGACCACGATCTCACCTGATGGAAAGCGATGATGTGGTCGAATATGTAGCACGCTTTCCTAGTAGATACCTATTCACTCTTGACTTGAACACATCTGGGTTATAATTTACCGGAAACACTGACGAGGGCAGGGCATTCCACTCCTTTGCAGCTCTTATAATAAATGAAGAAGCGTAACGCTTCGATCTTGTGCGAGGTATTTCAACCATAAAAGGGTGGCGCTTTGCTGATCGTCTAGTCGTACGGTGATGGAAAGGTGATGGGGGAATCAGGTTGTGCAGTTCTTGTGCACACTCTCCATAGTGCAATCTGTAGAATACCGCCAGGTTTGCTACCTCACATTAATGCGGCCAGACTTTGAAGCTTACTCTTTATCAGAGTATCATCCTCAATGAGCCTGATAGCACGTCTCTCAATTGAATCCAAAGACTCGAGCTGATACTTGGCAGAACCGTCCCAGAGGTGGCAGCAGTACTCCATACAAGATCGGACCTGTGCTTGATAAAGAAAAGTTTAAGTTTGCTCAGTTGCTTAGTATTTTTAGTATATTTGATTGTGCCTATAGCTACTTCAAGTTTTGCTCAATATTTTTATTCGTGTCGTTGTGTCAGCCGCTGTACTCTCAGCGGTTGTCTTAGATGAAATGTCGTGGTAGCAGGATTAGCTGAGATTAGAAGGAAAAATCGTAAAATTATACCTACATGCTATATAGATTTTGATCGTCATTTTAAGTACGTCCGCCACCGTAACAGTATTTTTTCGGATGAAATTTCAAAGATTAAGAATTTTAGGACAGGTAATGTGTACGAAAACTGTATACTCATTTCATCTTTGTACGTTATACAGACTGTTATATACGATTGGCAATACATGGCAGGAAATCAGTACCAATGACAGTGCTTTGAGTCGTTCGTTCCCTGCCTTACCCATACCTAAAACGTATTGGGGTCGACTTATGGTCCTTCAAGTTCAACGTAAAGGAAAATTCTAATAACATGTCGATTGGTTGGCTCCTTGGCTATGCATTTACTTCGATCTAAGTTAAGATTAATTAAAACCCAAATTAATATCTTATCCTATCACCCACGTACACCCACTCAGACAAATCCAGCTATGACGTCAACTAGATTTGTTAATCTAATTGACGCATCTGTCCTATGTCGGGATATCCAGTTTCATTAATCACTTGCGCCAAAGACTGTACCATCGTGGTTGGTATCGTGGTACGGATACAATCTTGCCTTTGTACAAAAGCTCAGCGACTGCTTTCATCGTGGAAAGCAGTCGCTGAGCTTTTGTACAAAGGCAAGATTGTATCCGTGTCGCCAAATATAAAGGCAATGTTGTTTTACAAATATTGGAGTAATCTAAATTAATTTAGATGAACTACTAACATATTTATATTAACAAGTAAAATTATTATAAAATACAAAAAACCCGTCTGCGAACAAAGTTATAGAATACGAGCTGACCACCTGCAAAAATAATTACACTAATATTATAAAGGCAAAAGTTTGTATTGCATGTAAGGGTATGTGTGTGTGTGTGTGTGTGTATGTTTGTTACTTCTTCACACTTAAACGGCTAAACGGATTTGGATGAAATTTGGTATGGAGGTAGTTTATATCCTTGATTTATACATAGGTTACTTTTTATCCCGAAATCATGCACGGTTCTTGAGGGACACGGGTGAAACCACGAAGCGCAGCTAGTGTTTGTATACATTTTAATGTTTCTTATTTACCTACATAACTTAACTTTAATAGTTCAATTGCAATATTATTTACATTAACTTGAATAGTCTGAAATTTAAATTTTTGTAAGAAGCTTATAAGCCATTGCTACTGTTTAGTAACAAGAATATATATATATATATATATTTGAAATGATCTCTTAAAGACCTTCATTTTGATACCTCTTTCGATAGGTACAGGTAATTTTTTGTTCCGTCAGAAATACAATATGGCAGCTGTAAGTCGCCATATTAGTTTTCTTGACACTTCATATATCCTATAGCATTCTTGTGATCAAGACAAATTCAATCATTTATTAAATTCCGGCAAGCCATTTAGGCTGTAGGATGCAAACAAACAAACATACATACTCGTACAACCCAAACACATAACCCTCCATGCAGTCGGGTGAAAAGCATTTTTATATTAAAAATCTGTCTGGTTGTATTCTAAATCTGGCAAAAGATTCATTTATTTTTAACTATCACGATCTTCTTAGAGCATAAGTGAATAAAAAAAATTGAATTTTACGTGCAATATACTGTCTTAGACAGTACGCGCACGCGCGCGCTTATAAACCAGTTTTGGTACTGAGTTTTGGTTGCCGCGGCCGCCGCGCCCAATGAGCCTGTACCATAATTATCAATTTGTAAAACTTTATATTGTTACAAATATTCACAACTGTACTTATATTCTTTTAAACAAGTAATGCCAAAAAATAATGGATCACTTGTAAAGAAAACGCCGTTAGAGTCGTTATTTTATGGGATCTTAAATAAAACCTGTTCATCTTAACTACTGTCCACATGAGTGTGCAGTAACTGTATTGACATCAGGCCACGGTACAGTTGCCTGCGGCGACGGAGCCTGCAATATCCAAGGTAAACTACTGTCCACATGAGTGAGCAGTAAGTGTACTGACATCAGGCCCCAGTACAGTTGCTTGCGGCGACGGAGCCTGCAATAGCTAAGGTTAACTACTGCCCACATGAGTGTGCAGTAACTTTACTGACATCAGGCTCCAGTACAGCTGCCTGCGGCATCGGGGCCTGCAATATCCAAGGTTAACTACTGTCCACATGAGTGTGCAGTAACTTTATTGACATCAGGCTCCGGTACAGCTGCCTGTGGTGACAAAGCCTGCAATATTGGTTAACTACTGTCCACATGAGTGAACAGTAACTGTACTGATATCAGGCCCCAGTACAGTTGCCTGCAGCGACGGTGGCGTCTGCCATATCCAAGGTTAACTACTGTCCACATGAGTGCACAGTAACTGTTCTGACATCAGGCCCTGGTTCAGCTATCTGCTGCGACGGCGCCTGCAATATACAAGGTTAACTACTGTCCACATGAGTGTGCATTAACTTTACTGACACCAGGCCCCAGTACAGCTGCCTGCAGTGACGGAGCCTGCAACATCCAAGGTTAACTACTGTCTACATGAGTGAGTAGTAACTGTACTGACGTCAGGCCCCGGTACAGCTGTCTGCAGCGTCGGAGCCTGCAATATCCAAGGTTAACTACTGTCCACATGAGTGTGCAGTAACTTTACTGACACCAGGCCCCAGTACAGCTGCCTGCAGCGACGGAGCCTGCAACATCCGAGGTTAACTACTGTCTACATGAGTGAGTAGTAACTGTACTGACGTCAGGCCCCGGTACAGCTGCCTGCAGCGTCGGAGCATGCAATATCCAAGGTTAACTACTGTCGACATGAGTGTGCAGTAAGCGTCCCGACATCAGGCTCCGGTACAGCTGCCTGCGGCAACGGAGCCTGCAACATCCAAGGTTTTGGTAAAATGTGAGACCATCTTGTGATGTATCAAGCTATGGGATGAAAATGAATCTGATTAGTTTTTGGAGATGATGAAGTTTGCGTGGCAACCTAATTTTTACCCGACTGAGCGAGGGTATTCTGTTTATCAGCCTATGAATGAATGTATGTCTGTTCCTTTGTGGCACTATACACACCAAATGCTTGGACCACTTTTGATGATTATTACATCTATCGATGCTTCAAAGACATGGCAGTAATCAAAATTCAATATATGCGACAACCTGATGCAATTTTGTGAATTATAAAAAAGTTGATAGATTCAGGCGTTACTTTGCGGAAATCCATATTTAAAATGAACAAAATAAAAAATATGCTTACTTCCGCCAATATATATATATATATATATCTTTAATGATGTTAATTTTTTTTATTATAAAAAAAGACGAAATTTTTCATTTCGAATTACCATTTAGGATCTATAATAATTTAATGTTGGTTAGCAACCCTTCTCAGCCCAGTTTTTCTGTGCGTAAATTTTCTGGTATCTTGTGCGAAGGCTAAGAAAATTCATCCTCCAGGATCTTAAACATAGATATATTTCATATTAGTCAGAAACATGCGTTTAATATACAAATTTAACATGCAAGGTCCAACTTAAATAAAAATAACGGTATTTTTTTGCCCAACTAGCCTAAACAACTTGAAAATTGAAAACTGATAACTAACTTTTACAATATTAATGATCAAAACTCGAAAAGCTTATAACACGTTGCTATAGTAAACTTTAAAAATATGACGTAAAAATCTTTCGACACCGTTTCAATTGAATGTTTTCCAATCCCATTGCTTCCCGGCACGGTGCGGTCCAAAGAACATGCTACTTGAACCTTCGTCAAGTTTTTAAAGACTTCCTTAAGAATCCTTAACAAAAGTCCACTTATTTTATACAGGGCATATTTGAAACTGCCCTTTGTTTGTAAAAGGGTACGCCGTTTGAACTAATGGCAAACACATTACTGTATCTAACATAACGATCGCTCTAGGTTTGTTTAGCTTTTTTAAATTTAGTTATTGTACTGCTGAGAACAGATATAGTTAACTACTTATATTTGTTGATTCAAATTACATCTACTTAAGTCAATACAAATTGAACTTCATTTTTTTTATTATTATTTATTACCACTACTTCTGAACTGCAACGGATTTGGTGTTAACATCAATGGCGAATACATCACTCACCTTCGATTTGCTGATGATATAGTCATCATGGCTGAAACCCTTTAAGACCTAAGCACAATGCTCAGTGACCTCAATATTGTTTCGCAACAGGTGGGTCTTAAAATGAACACGGGCAAGACGAACATCATGTCAAATGCCCATGTCGTACCCATGCCGGTTTATGTTGGGAACGATAGATAGATAGATAGATAGATAGATAGATAGATAGATAACTCTTTATTGTACACCACATAGAACAAAAATACAATAATAACTAAAACATTTATACAAAATATATGGGACAATGGACGGTCTTATCGCTAAAAAGCGATCTCTACCAGACAACCTTTGGATGGAAAGGAATTAATATACGGCAAAGACGGTGGTGCATTATAATATAATAAATAAATAATAAAAACTGAATACAATGAATAAACATATTAATAAATATATATACACATATATTACAATATACCTACACATAAATATGTAAATATATAGTACAGTATATATACAACAGTATATATATATATATATAGCCATATACATAGTATATACATTATAATAAATTACATTTACTACATATACATTTACAAAATATATACAAACATAATACAAATAATATACAGTGAAACCACAACAGAATAACAACAAAATAGCAAGAAGTGATATTAATTAGAGAGATAAAACTTCTTTACTTGAAGTTTAAAAACAGGGAGTGACTGGGCTCGCCTTATAGTAACTGGCAGAGCGTTCCATAGGCGAACTGCTTGGATGGTAAATGAACTGCCATAAAAAGAGCTTCTATGTAGAGGGATCATCAAAGCTAAATTTTCTGATGACCTGAGTGACAACTTGTTAGAATCAGACAGGAAATTAAAACGTTCCATAAGATATCGCGGGGAGGAGGGATTAAACAAAATTGTATAAAGAATAGAGAGTATATGAGCATTCCGGCGAAGGCGTATTGGAAGCCACTTGAGCTTAGTCCGAAATTCAGAGACATGATCATATTTGCGCAAACCAAATATAAATCGAATGCAGAAGTTTTGAAGACGCTCAAGTTTGTTTAACTGGTCCTCAGTAAGATCTAGATAGCAGGCATCGGCATAGTCTAAGATTGGGAGCAGAAGTCACTGCGCAAGACCAATTTTAGTGGCAGTGGGCAAAAAATTTCGGAGTCTTCTGAGGGAATCTGCAGAAGCAAATAGCTTTCGACTGACGGTTTCCATCTGAGAAATCCAAGTAAGGCTCTGGTCTATAATTAGACCTAAATTTTTGATACTCTGACTATGTAGAATAGTGGACCCTCCAAACATAACTTTGGGTAGAACTGACCAATCAACTTTTGATATCATTCTGGAGCTGCCAAGAATTATTACCTGTGTTTTTGTAGGATTTATTTTTAGCCCATAAGTTTTACTCCAGTCAGAAATATGACGTAAATTGGAATTAGTAGTTTCTATGGCTAAGTGGGGCTTGGCAATTGACTTGGAGATCATCAGCATACAAGTGATAAGGAGAGGTTATATGTTCTGATATAGAATTAATAAAAATTCCAAACAAGAGAGGAGAAAGAACGCCACCTTGCGGTACACCAGAAGTTGTATCACACCATGAAGAAAAATGTTCATCGAGGCGTACTCGCTGCCGGCGACCATGCAAATAACTGCGAAACCAATCAACCACTGCAGGAGATAAGTTAATTGATATTATCAAAGCTGTTGATCACTATGTCTACTTCGGTCAGACGATCCAACTGGGTAGATCCAACTTCGACAAAGAGGTCAACCGGCGAATCCAACTCCACCAAGCCTCAAGACGAAAGTTTATAATCAGTGCGTGTTGCCAGTGATGAAATACGGCACTGAGACGTGGTCGCTAACTATTGGTCTCATACAAAAGCTCAGAGTTGCGCAGCGTGCAATGGAGAGAGCTATGCTCGGTGTTTCACTACGTGTCAGAAATGAGGAAATCCGTAGAAGAAAGAAGGTTACCGACATAGCTCTCAGAGTTTGCAAGTTGAAGTGGCAATGGGCAGGCCATATAGTTCGCAGAACCGACAACCGCTGGGGAATAAAGGTTCTCAAATGGCGACCACGAACAAGCAAGCAAAGTGTAGCCATCGCAGGAAGTCGGTGGATGGAGGTGGCACAAGATCGCTCGTCATGGCGCTCTTTGGGGGAGGCCTATGTTCAGCAGTGGACTTCTAAAGGCTGACATGATGACTACCACTACCGTGCCTGCTGTCGCTCTGTTTTATTTGTACTAAATGAAATCAATCTTCATTCAAGTTTAACAGTGAACGATTTCACACATACACAACATGTTTTAATGGTACGCGCCAGACACTATTACAAAAAAATAATTGTTGTTTTTTAAACACTAACTTTTCAATTTACAATTTCTATTAAAATCGCTTCTTCACTTTTGAATCGCCATCAGTCAACAAAATCTCATTCTATAACAATACAAAGCCACGGTTGCAAATCAAAAACTAGACAAAGGTACAATGGAGAGGGATATCACGGGTTGGATGCTGAGAGGCGACTGTTTTATGTGTTAGGTTAAGCTTGTTTAGTAATGTATTTGTTAGTTTGTGTATATTGACTGTGAGTCTGTAGCGTGTTTTTAAAAAAACTTTTATTTAATTGGAATTGTATATGTACGTCTGTATGAATGTTTGTTTAGGTCAAATCTTGCAAGCTGAATTAAAACCACTTCCTCTTATCCTACGGAGTTGAATTTTTACATGTTGGTTCAGTTCCGATGACAAGGCATTTAAATGGTAAGCATAACATGAATCTACATTCAGGATTAGCTCCAGATAAAGGAACTCTTCAATGGTCAAACAGCACAGACACGAAATTTTGTGTACGCATTAGATAAATAAACTCTTCAACGGTTAACAGCGCAGACACGAAATGTTGTATTCGCATTTAATTGTGACAGCCCGTTCTAAGTTTCAAAATGAAAAGTTTTTTTAAATGTTTTTGACTGACTCATTTGTTTATTGTTGATTTATCTGCGATATAATCAATCAAAATTTTAATAGTTTGTTCTATATAAAAGCATCCCTAAAAGCTCTTGACCCATCAAAGGGTCTGACGAGCTAAAGCTTGAAATGAATGCTAAATATAATTTCATCAGTACAATCTGAACACTGACATCTCTATGAATGAATATATAGCTATAGTTGCCTAACGGTTCAATAGTGCAACTTAGAATCCAACGATACCGGGTTCGTTCCTAGGCTCCGCACCAATGAATTTTCTAAGTTATGTGCGGTTTTCCATCGCTCCGTGCTTTGGAGGGCACGTTAAGCTGTCGGTCCCGGCTTTTATTGATTAAATGCTGTCGTTAAACAATGCCAAAAGCCCTCGGGTGGCCTCACAAACTTTAACACCTGGGGCCAGCATTACCATATACGACAAACAAACAGATGATAATGAATGAATGAACTCGCAAGTTTTGTAGAACTGATTTTTAATTAGCCATTTAGCGCATTAAATGGTTCGCAGTAGATAGGGTAGTTTGCGAGCTTGATTAAGATAGCTCACCATGACAGATTGGTTTTCTAATTGCTGCTGCGCTTTTTAAACATCAATCACATTCAAATGTACTCATTAATAAAAGTATTGTGTAATTAATAACATTACCCGCTTGCTTAATGAAAAGGGAAAATTTAGATACGAGATAATTCATCTGAAGAAAGCGTCTGAAGAAAAAACTAGTAGTTTCCCTGGTTTTAGACCTTGTGCATCATATACCTATAGCATGTTGGCCAACCAAATTAAATAAAGAATATTATTGAGATTTAATAATAATATACATTTTTTATTTTTTTTAATGCCTTTCATAATGATTCCATCCTCCTCTCCACCCACTCTTCTATCTACCTATATCTTAGAAACCCTCCAACTGATAATTCAGATCAAAAAACTAACAAATTCTATTATTAATTTCCATGAGTCTTTGGAAAAACGCAATTAAGGTTTCATTTCTCCTGTTGTAATCATCGTGCGTACCGACCCAAAAAAATGAGTAAATCCATACCAATATATATGTCGGAAGGGGATAGGTAACCTTAATTATCGTCCGTCTTAGTAAACTAGTCTCATGTGGGCGTACGATGGAAGATGTTGGTCCAAATAATAGAAACCCGCTAACTCTTAAAATCAAACTGTAACTCTTGATTATTAACTATTGTACAACCACATCACAATGTTTATAGCTACGCACCATTATACGGATCGCAAGACAGTTTCTGGGTGCGTTCTCAGGTCGACCGCCGCAGGCAAAGTAAAAGTTATTCCAACCGACCGTCACACCATAGACTCCGTCGAGTGCCGCTAGATGACAGTGGCGTTCCGATTAATCGACTAATCAACTCGGGTGATGTCTCAATTCGGACATATAAAAATGAAACGTCTGTTTGTTTGTTTGGGGAGCTTTCACGCGATAACGGCTGGACGGATTCTGATGAAACTTGTAATGGAGATAGCTAATACCCTGTATAATCCCAAAAAATGGTATGTTTCCACGGGATAACTGGAAAAACTGGAAAAAATATGATTACTCGCTGTAAGAAACGGTTGCCACGGAAACGAAATATGACAAAAAACATCAACAGTGGTGGGATACCAACTTTTGCATTGGTTTTTAATATCCTAGAAGAACATAGATGCTTTTTTTTCGCGATAAACAATAGTCCGCGCGGACGAAGTCGCGGACGAGAATATAAGTCATATAAAAAGAGAGATAGTTTTTATTTTAATTTCTTTTATTTATGTTATTATTACGTAATATTGCGTTTTTACATACTACAATTTTTTGACAAATTTTGAATTTGAGTTTAAAATTAGCTTTTTTTTGCCTTGAATGCCTTGTTTATCGTGTTAAGTGTGAATTGTTACTGCAAATTAACTTAAGTTATGGTGTGGGTCGGTATTTGTATAGGGGCACATACGGAACTCCGCGTCAGTGAGAATAGGTCACTAGCAGCGACATGAATGTAACTGAGAATTAAGAAGCAATTGTAGTTGTAATTGCCCCTTTTATAAGAGATGGATTTGTTTTTATGCATGACTAGTGAGTCGCCCTGGCATCGCACGGGTAGCGCTCACATCGTGGCATTTTTCTTACTTTTAGCATTTTTATAACACACGTAACTTCTAAGAAAAAAACGCTAGCTAGCGTTATTCAAAATCTTTGGCAGTAACGCTCGTGGTGCTTTTTGATAGACTTGTTACTATTTCGTTTCCACGGCAACATGCCATTCGTTCCTTACAGCGAGTAATCGATATTTTTAAAGGCAATTTTTTAACACCTTGGGTTACATTATTGAAGTTTCGCAAGGATCACAATTTAAAAAAATAATTAAAATGCTGTCCATGTTACTCGCTTATAACGTAGCTTTCTATAGGTGAAATAATTTTTATAATTGGTTCTATATTTTTAGAGTTTATCCATTACAAACAAACATACAAAAAATCAAAACTTTCTTCATTATAATATTAGTGTAGATAATGCACTCAGTATGGGAGAGTTGGTAATTATCGAATACCTTTATGACGTTGATATCAATGCTTTGGGGTAGACAACACGCTTCCTGACTAAGCCCCATAGAGCATGTAATAGATAAGCTTGGAAGATAAATATGAAAAGAAATCCTCCACCGCTAATTTGGGAGATCTTAAAAACGCAGGAACAGGAAAGAATATTTCAAGATTTTATCAATAACTGGATTAGAGGATTATGCCAAGCAGACTGGAAGGTGTTCGAAGAGTTAGAAGGGGCAACACTTAGTACTGATTACAGCTTCTCCTAAACAATTATGAAAAAAAAGTTTAGAACAAAATGATTCTTTCCTGTATTTTTTCATATTTTCTTAATTTGGTTAATGTTTGTCATTTGATCGTTTGTTTTTTTCGACGATTGCAACTTTAAATTAACATTCAGCAAAATCTTCAAATGAATAAACTTATTTGTCACAAATATCCATTATATTTTGTTTTATACACACGTATTTTTTTACGTTCCTCTTAACGTGTCCATAAGATATAACAAAGATATTAAGGCTACAATACAAGCGGTAACTCTGCTTACCGTTACACTATACAAAACCCTGTTCTGCACGAGCGCTCGCTTTGAGCCTTCAAATAATCCGCTCTATTCACTAACTAGCTGTACTCGCGGCTTCACACACGTGTTCATTTCTCTAGGTTAAAAGTACTCCATGCGCTATTGCAAGACCTATACACCAAAATTTAATCAAAATTCATCCAGCCGTCAAAAAGTTTTTTATCGATTGCTCGGCGTCTACTCATCCACCCCAGTTTTTAAGTCAAACCCTAAGCTATCATACAGTGAAAACCGCATCGCAAATGGTCTTGAAGTTTTTACGTGAAGTGCCAACAAACATACAGACAGAAAGATAAAATTTAAAATAAATAAAATTATTCAGAATTTTATTTTAAATAACCCAGACCATTTAAAAAAAAAACGTCTTTGTATAGACTTTTTCGAACTTATTGCTGTATTATAAGTATAAATACATGGCAAAGGTATGTTAATATACCTTTGTGCTTTATTTGTTAAGAACAGAAACGAGATACTTTTTCGATTTCTTCATAGGAACTTACATTCGCTTAAACCTGGAGGAAGCGAAACAAATTGTATTCCGAGTTACGAGTAGTTCTAGTTACGTTAAAATAAAGTCATAGCGTCTCCACTGCTATTTCTCGGGTTAGGTTCACGTTTATGTTAATTTTAGATTTAACTTGAGTATATACTAGACTGCTTTTACTCTGTGGCCTCTCTCGCAGTTTGCCCTTTTTCACCATATTATAACCATGAGCTGTAAAAGTATAATTTAATCATTATAAGCATAATGGTTCAATCGTTACAAAGCTACAATCTAGTGTGTGCGATAACAGAAATATAATGATATCCTTACAGAGATAATGGTTCAATCGTTACAAAGCTACAATCTAGTGTGTGCGATAACAGAAATATAATGATATCCTTACAGAGATAATGGTTCAATCGTTACAAAGCTACAATCTAGTGTGTGCGATAACAGAAATATAATGATATCCTTACAGAGATAATGGTTCAATCGTTACAAAGCTACAATCTAGTGTGTGCGATAACAGAAATATAATGATATCCTTACAGAGATAATGGTTCAATCGTTACAAAGCTACAATCTAGTGTGTGCGATAACAGAAATATAATGATATCCTTACAGAGATAATGGTTCAATCGTTACAAAGCTACAATCTAGTGTGTGCGATAACAGAAATATAATGATATCCTTACAGAGATAATGGTTCAATCGTTACAAAGCTACAATCTAGTGTGTGCGATAACAGAAATATAATGATATCCTTACAGAGATAATGGTTCAATCGTTACAAAGCTACAATCTAGTGTGTGCGATAACAGAAATATAATGATATCCTTACAGAGATAATGGTTCAATCGTTACAAAGCTACAATCTAGTGTGTGCGATAACAGAAATATAATGATATCCTTACAGAGATAATGGTTCAATCGTTACAAAGCTACAATCTAGTGTGTGCGATAACAGAAATATAATGATATCCTTACAGAGATAATGGTTCAATCGTTACAAAGCTACAATCTAGTGTGTGCGATAACAGAAATATAATGATATCCTTACAGAGATAAAAATAATGATAGCTACTCAAACCTCAGACGGTCCAATAGAGACTTTTGAAACAGGATTAAAAGGCATCAAAAAAAGTGTTTGTGTAAAATGACAATTTTCTTGCTGACTGTATATTTTTTTCCAATATCTGTGAATGCATGCCAATATATTTTGAAAAATAACGGACAGTCTCCTAAGAATGTTTTAACTCGGAAACTAATGATCCGAGACTAGTAGTTTATTTACAGAAGTGATAGATTTCATCGATATCTTCGTTTTGGATGACAGCTTGTTGTAAGGATTCTAACGATAACCCTAATCTAAATCTGTTCAGGCATTTAAAAGTTATGGTGGAATAAAGAAACTCACATACAAACATACATGAATGCTAAAAACATAACACTCCTTTTTTTAGGCAGTCGTGTAAAGAGTACTAGTTTAAAAAAATAACTATAATATAAAATACGAAGTAACTAATTTTTCGTTAAAAAAATCTTTTTATCATACATAGCTCCCAAAGTTAGGTATAGTTCTATAGTAGCCGTGGTGGGGAAAAAGGTATAAAGTTTTTTGTTTTCACCAAAATCGCCACTGGTGACAATTAGTGGTGATTTCGGGATAACTTTTTAGCTGTTTCCCGGAATTTCCACTGGTGGGAACTGTCTGGTGGGAATTTCGGGAATAATCCCTAATGTAAGCTGCATACCACGCAGCTTACATTTCAAAGACAAAGACTTTCTAACGAAAGGCTAAACCCTGAAACTTGAAAGCTGTTGTCCTGTTTAGTTCATAAATTATGGTCACCCTTTTAGAACGAGACACAGGTCCTTAGCAGTTAGACTCTGTCGGACCGCGTTTCTTGTACCAGTAATCCTTCCGGTTACATTAGTATACAACTTCCTTGCTTATGTGTTATAGTATATAATTTTAGGCTTCTTGATGGTGACCGTTGACTGACTGAACTGTCAAATGCTACACATTGAAGTTTATAGTTGAGTAAACCAACGAATGCAACTCTTAATAATATCGAAATACCGCCATCTTTTGCTAAAGAGTTAATTAAGAAATAAAACAATTATGTATTCCTTAAAATAAAAGATATTGTAAAAGTTATTTAAAACCATTTCTGTCAAATTTGTTTAATAATGTTTATATAAATTTCTTCAAAAAATACTCAGTATGTACTAGCAAAATTTACTATAAAATCTTTATGTTTATATGTATGTAGCAAAAATTATCTTAAAATCTATTAATGTTAACTGCAAACGTAAACACAGAAAGATATTTAGAATGATAAAATATGTATAAACTAAGGATTTTCCGGTATTTACACCATTTCCGCAAGAGCGGATTTCCTCCATTTGTTCATTATTTCTACCTAAAATATTCATGTTTTTGCTAAAACTAGATACACGCCTGAGCGACAAGCGACAATCATACAACTCCAAGAGAAGTTTATTGGAAAACTGAGAGCAAGGAGGTTGAGTTAAGCTTACTGGCGTCTGAGACGTAATTATTTATGTATTGTTTGGCTCAGGTAAGACGAGTACGTGACAATAGACGCGGATAGACGTGTGTTCCCCAACTAAAATTTTGGTTAACATCGAGTTCGTACTTGTAAAGTAATCTCTCTGAAAATCATGAAACCTCCTTACTTATAAGGTACAGTAAAAACTAAAGCTCTTGCATTGATGCGTCTCCAATTGCTAGAACGCACAAGGCGCACGTTCGATAGCATCCCTTAAAAATCGGTATATGCGCTACTCTGTTACTAGCATTGTAGCAGCGGCGATCAACTTCAGTGGCCTCACGTTTGAATGCTGTAAAACTATGCACCGTCGCATTTATGACATACCGTCTACGTTTTCTTGATGAACCCGTCCCGCAGTCACACTGGTCGCTTAAGTCTGACGATACTATCATTACAGTTTAATTCAAAAATCATTGCTCACTCTCCCACTGTTATTGTATTTAATCTAATAAAAGGCAATGGTCAACGCAGCTCCGCCGCTATGATTCATCAGAACCAACCAAATGATTGATGTGTCCCATAATTAAACTTTTCTACTTGTATACATGTTTTATTGGAAGGTTGCGCTTGTTTTAAATGTTTTTTCTCGGGGGAGGATTTTAATATTTTTAGATTGTGTCAAGCAGTTGTTTTTATGCATTGGTCAGCTAAGTATGTCGCTGCCTTAATTTGACAATGTCACTGCCTTAATTTGACAATGTCACAAAACAAAAACACACTTTTTTCAGGAGAAGGGATCAAATAAAATTAAAAGTTTAGGAACTCATAAATAGTATTGTAGTGTACATAATCGGTCCAAAGCAACACAAAAATAAAGGATAGTAATCAAAGTTTAGATTTTGGTATACACCTTAGGTATTTGAATTTAAAATAACTAATAAAACTTAACCCTTTAGACATAGGACAAAACATCAATCGAAATTATATTCTAAATACTGACACATACCTCAATGTGACATTTAATGTTGCTTGCATTTTTAGCAGAACGACATTCTTGGAATTACGACGAATGTGCAGCCTTGAATTATTTTTTAACAATGACACATTCAGGTTTAAATCAAAATTTTACACATTATTTTTCATGAACACCGATATATTTGTTGTTAGTTCGTTATAATAATATTAATCACTACATTAACCATGCCATTTTTTTCATATAACGACGTAATTGGACTTAAATCGCCAGTTATTTTTAATATAAAATAAACCTTATCCTTTTACAAAAGTCTCTAATAAATGCATTTAATAGAGATACATTCTTTCTCCACTCATACATTCCAGACTCAAAGATTAAGGTTAAAGAAGGAACACTTTTTTTAGGGATTCTCATAAAATAACGTGTAAAATCTCGGAATGACTTCCCTCTATTTTGCAATCTCTTCGCTTGTACACCATACCTACCTAATTTTCAGATGCGCTTTTCGTTATCTTCCTATTTTTGGCGCAGAATCAATGTTCTCGTCGACAACGTTTAGTGGTGTGACTTGCGATACAGCAAAAGGCTTTATATTTTCTTAAGCTATGTCTCCACCAGATACTTCATGTGGTTTCTTGGATTCATTAATTCAAATTCATTTCAAAACAGGTAAGAAACAATACTCTCGTGGCTATTTTCAGGTTCAAAATCTGAGTAACTACTTGAACTACTACTAGAATTTGAGGAACTGCTAGAATCTGATGAGCTACTCGAACTGGAGCTTTGGTTTCAACTTGTGAATTTTGATTGGACTCGTGAATAAGGTCCATGGTTTTCGAGACAGTTTCTCGCTGTGAATGGATTTGTTCATTGTGAATCAGTTCTAGTTCTTCTAATAAATTTGAAGTAGGTACTTAGCTCGACTGTGTTTTGTTCTTGAGATTCTTCTAATAAATTTGAATTACTTGGCTCGACTGCGTTTTGTTCTTGAGATTCTTCTAATAAATTTGAAGTACTTGGCTCGACTGTCTCAATAGACACCGATTCCATACATATACCTGCGGTAGTGTGCTCTGTCGAAATACTGGTATGAGCAATCTGTTCTTTAGATTAACCTGATTCAGCACTTCTAAAATCGGAGAAATCTTCGTTTGGCCTAGTAGGTAAAGACTTGAGACGACCAACACTTTGTGTTTTATGAAGTTGCTCCTCTGGTTTTGGTAAACTTTTAATTTGCGCTGATGTGTGGAAGATGTCTTAAGAATATCTGAATATTTTCGTAGTTCGGATCTCTGACATTATTGTCGGAACAAAAATCTTGGCCGTCTGCAGGTAAATCATTGTAGATCTTGTTATTTCTAACTGGCAACGGTGACTTCCTGTCATGTCCTTGTTTGTCGTATAGCAATTGAAGATTCTAGAGAAAAAACTTTCCACACACGAGTTTGTTGACTGACTTACAATTTAATTATATTAAAAGTTATTTAAACAGTCAGACAGACAGATAGAAAGACGTTGTAATTATGTAGAGATAACTTACCTGTTTTTTCTCGTTTTTCTGGGTATCCGTAACCCGGTTATTCTGTATCATTATATTTATATCCATACCAATATATAAAAGTGCAACGCTGTTTGTTTGTTTGTTTGGGGAGGTTTCACGCGATAACGGTTGAACGGATTTTTGTGTAATTTAGACTGAAGATAGCTTATACCCTGGAATAAAACAAACGATACTTTTTATACCGGAAAATTGAAAGTTTCCAGGGGAAAACTGGAAAATGTTTATTACTTGCTATAGGGAACGGTTACCATGGAAACGAAATAACAAGTATGTCAAAAAACATCAAGAGCATTGGTGCTATATACCTACTTTTGCAATGCTTTTGCATTGGTTTTTAATATCCTAGAAGAATAAAGGATGTTTTTTTCGCGATAAACAGTAGTCCGCGCGGACGAAATCGCGAGCAAGAAAGCTAGTTTTGAAATATTTGGAGGCTACGTCGATTCGCTACTGAAAAAACAGGATAACTTAAGTAGAAAACACTTACTAAGATTGTACTTGCAGGTAAATGCTATAAATTAGTTCTAACTTTTTAAAAAGTAGGACCCAACTAAAAATAAATAATAATTAGCTTTTATTCAATATTGGCGCTATTAGAAAAAATGTTACGAAATTTATTTACGTATGTATGTTTGTTCCTTTGCGGCACTATATAAACCAAACTCGTGGAACAATTTTGATAACTTTTACGTCAACTGATTTGTCTTAATCTTGCAAGTGCTACTAAAGGCATGACAGTAATCAAATATTAAAATGGCGACAAGCAGACGCCATATTGTGAAAAAAAAACGACTATGTTTAGTGGGTAACCCCCTAGTATCATGTGGTCCAGTTTTGATGATTCTTACGTCAGTCGATTTGTCTTAATCTTGTGAGTGCTACTAAAGACTTGGTATTAATCAAAATTCATTATAGCGATAACCAGACACCAAATTCTAAAAAAAATATTAAAGTCAACGAGCTATGTCAAATTGGGTATCATTGCATAGGTAAAATAAAATAAAAAAAGGGACAATTCCACACCAATTACCTACCCCAAACTAGGATACCCTGTAATATGGGCACTAGATAACGGATAAACATACATAAATACGAATATCAACATCCATGACTTGGAAATAAACATTTCTGCTCATCACACAAATGATTGCACCTTGCAGGATACGAACCCGCGACTGTTTGATTTTGTTCCTAGGGTTACTAGCCACTAGACCAACCAGCCGTAGGTATTTGAAAATCTTTAGGTTTCTCTTATCATTTTTAGTTTTGAATTACCATTTAGGATCTATAACGTTTTAAAGTTGATTAGCAACCATTCTCACTCATTCATATAAATACACACTAAAAAGTTTAAAATAAAAATGATTAACTATACAAAAAAAAAAACAGACAGAACGAAACTAAAAAGAGACAAACAAGCTATATGCAAACAAGCATTCGATTTTTTGTTTTTAAATATAACATGCAGTCAGAGGCATCATGCATTTAATTGCTCCTTTGATGGTACCAGCTAGAACCTGGCAAGCTACCTCTTCATGCATCCGACTGCATCAAATGTTTAAAAAAAAAAAGTCTGGTTTTTTTATAATAACTTATTTTTATTATTTTAGCTCTTATTTATTCAAACGTTTTAGTTTTAATCCAAATCTTGCAAGCTTCTAAGAGACAAACCCTCTTGACCTATCATATTAACATTTAGTGCAAATTGATATTGCTCAGCCTCAGATAAATTATAACGGATGTTGCCAAGCGTACGCGTTCCCATCTGCCGAGGTACATGAACATTATGTTCGTGTCCGTTTATAAAAAGTAGTTTCCACGATCGTTCGCAATTTCACATTCACATCTGTTGCTATACGGAGTTCACTAAAAATGGTTGGTTGTGCTGTAATTTTGTGACAACAGAGTTTCTTTTCACACGTAAGTAATTGGCTACACAAATAAGGTATTATTTTCACCGTTAAATACATTTTGTCATTACAAGCTTACAGCAGAAATAACGATACGTAATTTCTTGGTACGGGGACTAGTGATGTGACAACAAGAAACGAATGAATGCATGTATACTTAGCGGCACGTAAGTCTAGCGGTGAACGAAACGTGGCAGGGATCTTGGCACAGCCAAAGTTTATATAATGTGTTAAAATGTTGAATACTTTTTATCCCAAAAATTGACTGTACCAAGATCCCCGCCACGTTTCATTCACCGCTAGACTTACGTGCCGCTAGCTATACGCATGATATTAAGAGTATTTTATTTTTTATTAATTAGATTAAATAACTTTAATTTCAATGTTTAATTAAACATAGTGTAAAAATCTAATTATTTAAATATCACAAAAAAAACACAATATCTTTAGTTTTATTTAAAATCGGTTCCATTCAACCAACAAACAATCAAACATGAGATAAAGATAAACGAACATTACCACTAAAACCCGACACACAAAAGTTTGAAACAGACCATAGAAATAACTGAATTTGAGTTTCCGAGTCATCGGTAATAGTGGGAATAATAATAGTACTGTGTGTCGAGCGTAATAAAATAAAAAAGTAGGTAGATCGTTTTGTCTGCTTGTAATGACTATCCACCAGCAGCTATTTTTAGTGTCCTAGCACAAAAACAGTTCTTAAAATCATGGTCCTTGTAAAATATATCACCTATTCAGTCTCGCGCGCGACATTAACAGCGACGGTTGTGTTTATTGCGTTATTGTGTATCGAGTAGTCTGACTCATCGACTTATGATGACGTCTAATATTGTAAAGTGCAGTAATTGCAACATAGTAATTTGCGAAGTCCTGGCTTTCATACAAAATAAAGTGGATGTGATGGACGAAGAAAGTATAGTGCGGGTGTGTTCTACATCCTTTTCTGCAGAAGACATCGAATGTGCTAAGAGCTTATTGTTTGATTCGATAAAGACAACGAAACGGAAGATATCTCGGAAGAAGAATGGGCGAACACAACGAGATCTCTATGATGTGATAAGTGTTTTCAAGGTGACAGATCCCGAGGAAACGCCAATATTTGTTGCCAGAGAGCTGCATAAGTTACCCCCTTTTGACGTTTGATCATATTGATTCTACCCGTTTGTTAAAGGACATACTTGTAATTAAAAATGACCTGAAAACAATAAAGGAAACTTACGTAACAGAAGAAACATTGAATGAGGTTAAACTGGACCTTATTAATTTAAAACAAGCGTCACTGGTAAATAACCATGATTGGTACGTAAATAAAAATAGAGGTGGTGGTGGTGTTAATATTTCTAACAGCTATTTGGACAGTTTTGCGAAATAATGTGTACCTCACATTATTTCGCAAAACAGCACAGCTGAGATTACGCCAACCGATCAAGCTATTGTAAAGACTACCTTGTCATGCATGCGAAATAGTGATAAGTGTATCCCTCTCGCACGGACACAATCAGTTATGGACGGGCGGCACACGGAGGCTCGTAAAACTAAATAGTATCTCGGTTTCAAATGTCAAGTCTCCGTCCAAACCAGTATTTGGAAGTAGGCTAAATACAGGACCCGATTTCGGTTTGATACATCAAGCTGCGTCTACACCGCCGCCGGCGGTAAATAAAACGTTTGCGAGTTTGGTGAGTACGGTAGGACAATGGAAGGACGAGGAGCCTAAAGAGGAGTGGATTTTAGCGCAAAGAAAGAGGTTGAAAAATCGCTTTAGTACTGTAAAGGGTAAAACGATAACGAATCCCAATGCAATGTTTAAAGCTGCGGACATTAAAACAGCTTTGTTTATTAATAACGTTGATAAGAATACGTCAGAGAATGATATTATTGAGTACATATTGCATAAGACGGAAGTCATAGTAACATTGCACAAATTAAACATGAAAGTACAGAGACAATATAATGCGTTTAAAATATATGTACCTAACACAAAGCTATCACTTTTCTTAGAGGACAGCCTGTGGCCTGAGGGCATCTCCTATAAGAGATTTATTGAATTTAAAAACAAAAATATTAATGGACAGCAACAGTACAAACAACCTAAAGAATAAAACGAAGCTGGTAACTTTAATTGTAAGTCAATCACAAGATCTAATCTATCTTGACTATGTACGTTCATTATGTCAGTCTGCAGATATTCTTGCTCTTCAGGAGACGTGGATTCTTCCTCGCGATATCTCATATCTTGGAGGAATTGACCAGGATTTTGCTTACATTGGGAAATCTGCGGTGGACACTTCGGCGGGAATGCTGCGGGGCAGGCCGCACGGCGGAGTTGCAATACTGTGGCGTAAGAGTGTTTTTCGGACTGTGTCGGTTATCGAGTGTGCAAATGTGAGTATAGCATGTATTAAAGTAGTGCTCGAGAGCCGACAATTCTTAGTGTTCTCAGTTTACATGCCGAAGGATGCTACGGAGAACTTACCTGAGTTTACCGACTGTTTGAGTGAGATAAGCGCAGTGACTGACAGTTGCGCTGTTTATACAGTATATATATATACTTAGTGTATACAGTAGTGGGTGACTTTAATGCTGACCCATTTTCGCCATTTGGTAAGGAGCTCATGAACTTTTGTACCGAACAGAAATGGATATGTGCGGACATTGACTTCTAAGGTTTATTATCTGGCTCGTACACATACATTAGCGATGTGCATGGCACTACGTTATGGTTAGATCATATAGTTGTGACAGAAGCTGCTAGAGGAACAGTTATGGACGTTAAAATTAATTATAATATGTCCTGGTCAGACCACTTTCCAGTAGAATTTATATGTGACTTAAATAATTTGTTGCCTAAAAGTAATATTAATGGACATGTGCCTAACACTGTAGTTTGGGGGGAAAGCGACAAGTCACAGATAAATAACTATTGGCAACAATGTACTGTCAATCTACGGGAGATAAATTTTCCCCCTGAATTTTCAAAAAGTCAAGATCATAGTTGTAATAATGTAGATCATAGGAAAATAATAGATTCAATGTATAAAAAAATAGTAGACGGATTAAGTGGAGCTGCTTCTAGCTGTTATGAAATAAATAAGAGTAACTACAAATTTAGAAGGAAGAATAAATGTGTTATAGGTTGCAATAAGTATGTTGGAGAGGCTCATGGGGAGTCTCGACTTTGGTTTCATGATTGGGTCTCATATGGGAAACCATCAGCCGGACTCATTTATGTTAAAATGCGTGAGTCGCGGATAGCTTTCAATTCCAAATTAAAATGGTGCCAAAACAATCAAATACAAATTAAAATGGATATTTTGGCGACGCAACACAAAGCTAAGAATTTTACGAAGTTTTGGAAGGAGACTAGTAAATTAAATCCGAATCCGAATGTCCCAATGCAGGGTATTAGCGATCCCATTCAGATTGCCAACTTATTTAGCCAGCATTTTAGGGTGCAGTCACTACTGGATCAGTTGAAAGAGTCGGAGACAGGTGTGATCGATGCAGGAGAACCAATTGTCTTCATCTCGGCAAAGGAGGTTGCTCGGATAGTGAGGGATATGAAAAGAGGTAAATCTCCAGGCCATGACTCATTGAGTATTGAACATCTGCAAAATGCAGGCGTTCATTTGCCAAGGGTGCTCGCCATGTTGTTCACATTCTGCGTAGGGGCTGCACATGGGGGACATGTCATGTTTGAATAATTACAGGCCAATATCACTGGCAACAGTGATAGCTAAGGTACTGGACGGTGTGATTGGTAAACACCTCGATAAACATCTAAAGCTTCACGATGCACAATTTAGTTTTAAACCTGCCTTATCCACCGAAACAGCAATTTTAAGTCTCAAACACATCGTTCAGTACTACACTAGCGGGAGCACACCTGTATATGCCTGCTTTCTGGATTTATCGAAGGCGTTTGATCTCGTGGCATATGACAGGGCTCGTGATATGGAGTTGCCCCTTGAGTTCATATCGCTGTTTAGATATTGGTATGGCAATCAGAGCAACAGTGTGAGATGGCCGGGATCGCTATCGGACGAGTACGGGTTGCGGTGCGGGGTGAGGCAGGGTGGCCTGACTTCACCCAAACTCTTCAACCTGTACACGGATTGCCTGGTCCGTGAGCTCAGCAGTGCCAGTGTTGGCTGTTCAATAGATGGTATTTTTTTCAACAATATAAGCTACGCTGACGATATGGTACTGCTGAGCCCATCGATCAGTGCCCTTCGGAAACTCGTCAAGATCTGTGAGTGTTATGCGGAGGAACATGGGCTCAGATACAATGCCAGCAAGAGCGAACTGATGGTATTCAAGGCGGGATCAAAAAGCTATAGTACTGTTCCGCCAGTTTTGCTTAATGGTAGTAAGCTTGGATTGGTACCACAGAGTATCTGGGTCACTGGTTCACTGATTCACTCGCAGATAATATGGATGTGTAAAGGGAGCGCAGGGCATTGTCAGTAAGGGCAAATATGCTGGCTCGTAGGTTTGTACGGTGTACTGCACAGGTTAAAACAACTTTGTTTAGAGCATATTGCCAGACCTTCTACACCTGCAGCCTATGGGTCAAACATACAAAAAGTGTATATAATGCTCTGCGCGTCCAATATAATAACGCGTTCAGGATGCTGATGGGGCTGCCACGCTTCTGTAGCGCATCGGGAATGTTTACGGACGCAAGAGTGGACGGCTTCATGGCCATCATGCGAAAAAGAACAGCATCCCTGATGCGCCGGGTGCGGGGCAGCGCCAACAGCTACCTGCAGTTAATTGCTGGACGAATGGACTTAGATGGTCCGTTCATGAAGCACTGGACAAGTATGCATATTATGCATTCTTGATCCGGTGCTTTAATTTTCTCTATTTTTCTAATGTTATTTTTTTATTTTTTTGTTTGTATTTATTTCAATAATTGTGTGCTTTTATGGACTTTGGTCTGAAATAAAAATATTTGAATTTGAATTATTTTTTAAGTTGTGTAATGTATTAATCTTTCAATCTTGTAACCGCCGAATTATCAGAAACTCAAATTTAGAATTTTTATGGTAAACATCCCGTTTTAATTTTTGTATGTCGACCATAAAGATGTAATAATATATATGTATGTGTATTAATATATTAAAAACTACATGTTATATACTATATACTTATAAAAAAACAGTAATAACCAGAATTAGAAAATATTAACTGCGATGACTACTTTGACTTAATTGGAACAGTCCACGAAACCATTGATATTTTCTACAACTTGATCTCTACTAATGTATCTATCTAACACGTAGGATAATTTTATCCCCGAAAAATGACTAAGCATGCAAAACAGTGGGCACAGCTAAAAAAAAGAAGCAGAACGTAATAAAAAGTATGTAAAACACAATTTATTCAAAAAAATGGTCAAGTGGACATAAAACAAACTAACTGATCAAAAATATAACATTTAAAAAAATATGTCGGTCTGTTTGTTCATGGATCACGTAAAAACTGCTGAACCGATAGCAATTCGGTTTTTAGTGTTGCAAAGTTAGGGCTTAACTTAAAAACTGGTGATCTTGGTATCTCAATCAGAAGAGTAGAAGCCGAGCTATCGATAAAAATCGATTTAACGTTTGAACGAAGTTTAATGCAATTTGGTATATTGGTACTATTGGTTCTGAAATAACCCGTAGGATTCTTATATCACCACAGGCACAGTTATTATGTAGATAAAATAATAACATTGAACAATCCTAATTTCATTCCTTTTATCAGTCTTTTAAATCATCCCATCACTAGTTTTTGCGCTAGTGTGCAACTAAACAATACTGTAACATCAGTCATTTTTTAATTGTGTGCTTTTTTGTTTGTGTGCAGCTTCTATTTGAGTGTGCGTTTATAAAGACGTCTCAACTTTCCTCAACAGTTTGCGTGAGTTAGTAAATATGTGCTGTACGTGTTTACCTCGCCTCCCTCGAAAACTGGTAGAAACATTTCAGTACTAGAAGTTGCGCTTGGGAACTCCCGTTATAAATTCTCTAAGTGCTCAGCTAAGTGACTTATTCTTTAAGGCGACTCTTAAAAAATTGCATGTAAAACGTTTTTCAGTAAAAGTAATATAAATAAATTATACACTTACTATCGAACAATGTTGTACTAAAAATAAAAATTGTTTACTTTTCTATAAATTTAAAGCGATATCCTTGTCGCTTTCTGTACTTATCTCTATGTCATTTTATTTTTTTATCAACCGATATTAGCCGATACTTTGACGGATAAGCGCGGAAGATAAAACGTGCTCTCGTGTTCATTAATATTGATGGCAGCTCGAACTGCGCATTGTATCCGATTCTCACCCTTACATTTATGGAGCACGTATCGCTTGTTTATCGAAGTCTGTCGTAAAGTGGATCGTCGTGTTTTTTCTTTAACAAAACTGTCTGTAAATTATTGATATTTTCTCAAAACCAACTGGAATTGATTTAAAACCTCACTAGACAAGCGGACTTCTTTTATTCGTAAAGGCGTACATGAACCTGTTTACCACAGATATCCGATTGTTCCGATGTTTATTTTATATTCCTGTCCATCCAAAGGTTGCCTGTAAGAAATTGCAAATATCGATAAGGCCGCCTATTGTACAACATTAGATTTTATATATAATTACTCTTATGTTGTTTTTTTATTGTAATGTGTTCAATAAAGAGTTATTGTATTGTATTGTATCTGTGCTGTTTACCGACACGCCACGAGAACACACAAATCATAAATCAATGAACAAGAAAATTAGTTTTTAGGACTTTTGTCTGTTTCTTTGTGTATTTTTCTTGTTATTTTTCTAAACTTGTATAAACTTCTAGACGGATTTTGATGACTATTTTAGCGTTTGGTAACTTTGATTTTACCCTAAAAATATGTAACGTACAAAACAAAGAAATGACTATAGTTGCAAAGATGAACAACAATGTTTGCTTATAAATGTAAATCATTTCTTGGGATTCATAAATTGTTAGTTATTGCAAAACTATTTGACAAGGAAAATTAGTAGGTCAGCCAGCTGCGGGCAGTCTGGAAACGATGAATATGTCCCGCACAACTCATAAAACTCCTGAACCAAATATACAATAGGTATAGTAATCGTGATCTGTTAATATAGATAAATAGAGATAAATCATATAATAACTATGAATTTAAATTTCGAACCTATTTCAATAAATAAAATCTTTGTGGCAATTGCTCTATTCTCTGAATAAAATATTAAGTTAACGAAGATATCAGTGCTGCAGATCCATATAATAAAGTCTGTGTGTTTTTTTCATAAAAATACAATTCGGTGTCAACAGGTTAAATATTTTAACTAAAATAATGCTTATAAATCGGAACATTTAACGGTTAGTTACACACGCACTCGCACAATTAAAGCGTAAATCCTTAAAATGGCTGATGATTTAATTAACCGATAATTTGCTCGACGAGTATTCAATAGGCTGTCAGTCTGTGGAGCGTATATAGCCTACTACGTATGACGGTACTACTCACCATAGTAAAACGTATAAATTGGATTAATTTGTGAGTTATTTTAATACTTTGCAGAAACAAACATCTATTTACACTTTTTGGCAGAATTAGGCTGAATTCTATTATATGTACATTTTCATCAAAATAAGCAAGTATCTAAGGCAATTTACTGAACGAATAGGTTTGAGATATAGGAATAAAAATATAATATTAACCTAATAACACACCTAATTTGGCGGCTTAGAGTAACCCGACAGTAGATCAGGTAACGTAAATCAATGCCCTGTATCCATTATAAAATCCGGGTTGGCATAATCTGATACTTTAAATATATAATCAAACGCGCTTAAAAAATAAAATCGCGCCGTAAACTTCACCTTGCGTGTCTACTTTTCGGTGTATTTAGTTTTAAAGATCCTTCATATTAGTATGAAAAGTTCAAATGAGTCGCAGATAACAGACTTTGTTCCAGTAGACAGGGTTCTCAGCAGTTGTCCATCCCGCAACACCACACAGCAAACTTCAGAGGCGCTTTCCATTATTCCGCGTCCAAGTGCTGGAACAATCTTCCGCCAACGATCAGAGCGCTGAAAAGTTTACATGTTATTTACATTTTTGCTGAGCACTGGCCCTTTTGGTACACTCCGTAGCTTATAATGTACATGTTAATTAGTATTAGGTATTATTAGGTACTTATTATATTTTTGTATATTTTATTTGTTGTGCTAAAAAAAACTTTTGTTTGTTTTGTTTGTTTGTTTGTTTGATTGAAAACGACATCAAAGGATTTAAACTGACAAACGGTCATCCAGATTGTTGGTAATCTACAACATCCCTTGCATATTAATTACAAGTTCTATGTAACTACAATATTCCACTCATATAGACCTACCGTATCATATAAAATACGGTAGGTTTGAAAAAATCCTGAAAACTGCCGCACTACAAAAACATAACATAAGATTTTTATGTAAGTTTCGTTTGTCGTCAAGTTTAGGAAAAGTATGCAGAAGGTGCGAAAGTTTTATTTTATGGATTTGTATTTCAGGGTGTGATCAAACAATTAATGGTCATGAAAATATCTAACTAGTGAGGCCTGAACTGATCCTATGTAGAATTACCATCAGAGTTTAATAGAAAGAAAGATTACTTCACAATACAAGTTCTATTTAATTTTTCAACAACGAACACCATATTTAAGTTACATTGGCACAACACTGTTTTTCTATATGAAGACACTTTTCTTTGGAACTATGGACATTGCAATCTATATGCAACCTTATTATCTTCTCTCAATGAAGACCTATTAACTTTAAAAGCTTCTGCAGCCTTGGTCTGGCTAAAGCCTTCGTGAATGTATCTGCAAGCTGGTTCTCAGTTGTGACCTTGCTAACAGCTCTTGCTATTTATTGCTTTGCTATTCAGCTCTCCATTTGTCACCATCTCTCTGACAAAGAAGTGTCTTATCCGAATATGTTTAGAACGTTTATGGTACTCCGGATTTTCAGCAAGCTTGATTGCAGCTTCATTGTCCACTCTAAGGATAGGCAGGCCCTTCAAATTGGTCATATCTCCAATGAGTCTTGATAGCCAAATCAATTCCCGAGCGCCTTCACTGGCAGCTACAACTTCCGCTTCGGTGTTAGATATAGCCACGCTTGTCTGTCGTTGGCTTATCCATGACACGGCTTCTCCAGCATACATGCACAGTACACCAGTGGTTGAACGTCCAGTATTCAAGTCCCCACCATGATCTGCATCACTGCAGCATTCTTTAAAGCCGGTCTTGTAACCTCTTTTGTATAATATCCCTCTTTCTGGGGCATATTGTAAATACCGTAGTATTCTCTTGACTCTTACACAATCCTGTTGATTGGGATTTTCAAGGCTCCTAGAAACTACGCTGACTGCGTAGGCAATGTCTGGCCTAGTCCCGACCATTAAATATGCTAATGCACCAACTTGTCTATTATTCTTCAACAAGATGAACACACACACATGACTGGTCTTGACCTTGACATTGATCCTCTTTCACTATTGGTGTCATTACTGGTCTGCAATGTTCCATACCAAATCTCTTAAGAACTTTATTTGCATACGATCCCTGCGATATTTTGATTCCATCATCAGTTTTCTCGATTTCTATTCCAAGAAAATACGAAGCTGCCTGGGTTGTTATTTTAAACCTATTTTTCATTTGTCCTATGAACTCGTCAATAAGGTCTTGGCTCGTTCCAGCGACTAACCCATCATTAACGTATAGGGCAACTATCAATTTACCACCAGACAGCGTCCTCCTTATGAATAAGCAAGGATCTGAGTCACTAACTTTGAATCTGATTTGTTTGAAAAAGTCCAAAATCCGCTTATTCCAACATCTTGGAGCTTGTTTCAAGCCATATAGACTTTTTTTCAACAAACATACTCGACCAGAATCATCATCATAGCCTTCAGCCTGTTTCATGAAAGTTTATTCTTCAAGTGACCCATACAGAAAAGCTGTTGAAACGTCGAATTGCATCATCGACATGTTCTCACTGGCTGCGACGGCCAATACACTTCTAACTGTTGCCATCTTAGCCACGGGACTGAAAGTTTGATCATAATCGATCCCTTTCTTTTGACTAAATCCCTTTATCACAAGTCTGGCTTTGTATTTATCTACTGAACCATCAGAATTCAGCTTTACTTTGTACACCCACTTGCATGGTATAGCCTTCCTGTTCTTAGGAAGAGGCACTAGGACCCAAGTCTTATTCTCCCTCAAAGAATCCATCTCACTGTCCATTGCTTTTTCCCATAGATCTCGTTCAGAGCTTTTAATAGCCTCTCTGTAACAACTTGGTTCTTGGTATCCACTGCTAGCCATGTTCAGAACATAGTCCTTGAGTTTCTCAGGTGGGCGAAGTAATGATCTATCTCTGAGTATCATCCCACCATGTTCCATGATTTCCTGTTCAGAAATTTCATCTCTAGCATGAATTTCAATCTCATCTTCATTTACTTCCCTTATTTCCCCGAACTGATCCTATGTAGAATTACCATCAGAGTTTAATAGAAAGGAAAATTACTTCACAATACAAGTTCTATTTTATTTTTCAACAACGAACACCATATTTAAGTTACATTGACACAACACTCTTTTTCTATATGAAGACACTTCTCTTTGGAACTATGGAAGAGGTCGCACATTGCAATCTATATGCAACCTTATTACAAACTGGTAAAATAGGTATGTTTTCTGAATACAATCATTCCACTTTGGTAAATAACAATTGAGTATCTTCTAGCAGGTCTTGGCGGCAACGTTGAATTTTCTTTCCTTAGCCCGTATATCAGAAGATTTGTGCTTTCGAGCATTAGCCCAGTCTAAATATGCCGCACGCTTTAGAGCCACAGCAGGACTGCAGCTGGATCCAGACCAAGGCTGAGCTTTGCTGAAAAGAGTTTTGTCACTGAATGGAATGAAATATTCCATTGCCTGACATATTACCTCTGAAACAGCAGACGCGCAAGTCGACGGGTCCTGGGTGGTGAAACATGTTTGCCGCCAAGAGTATGATGAAAGCAACTGCCGCATCACGTACCAATCCGCTGAGTTGTATCTCCACACGCGTCTATTACCCTTTAAGCTAGGATCAGGTGGGGCATACACTGAGACGGACTTAACCCGGCATGTTTAACCTCCCAGGACCCATCGACTTGAAGAACAAGTGGGGTTTAGAGGTCTCCAGATGATAATGGACCGGTTGGAGATTGGAGTGAGCCTCACGAGTATTCGTAAGATCCACATTGAGTGTGAGGACGTGCATCTGCCGTTTTAACTTATTTCTTCTATGGACTTTTTTCATGATGAGTAGTTATGAATAGGTTGGACGAGTAATCGAGATGTCGAAATGGCTAACCCACGAAAGTCGAGGCATAACTACGTTATTGGAGAACTTGCGAGGAGACTGTGGGGACGCCCAAACCCCCTGAAATAATTCATCAGTTCCTCACATCTGGTCGCCAGCCAGCCCGATGGATCATTTCAGGATTTTTCTCAAGCGGCGGGCAGCTTTTGGTAGCTAGCTAAACTACTACTTGGGCCCCCTTCAACTTGCGGTCGGCCAGCAGAGAACACTGTGCTTCAGATCCCGCTGCTCTCCGAAGCAAAGCCTCCAACGCAGAAACACCATGATTCCAATCACAATCCACCTTTCCAACACAACTGTATCCTATAACTCATCCGGACGGCTTCCCGGAACATAATGATGGTGTAGCATGTTAAATCATGACTTCGAGGGAGATTTGTTATAAATCCCGATTAAATAGAATATATTGGGTATAACGCCATCTGTCGAGGAGGAGAGTCTTCTCTCCGAGATCGCATATAATGCTGGTGTCAGCAAGACCTATTGGTAGAAGCGCCATCTATTAGGTCAAGCTGCGTTTTCTCCTCAAGTGGAAACCTGACTTCAAGTTGGGTAAGAAACGCCAAACGACCGTTCGCTGCGCCACTTTCTTCGATGAAGGATCAATGAAAGCATTTTTTTATTGAAGACTGAATGATGATTTCGCCTTTCTAAAAATCAATGGATAATGGTTGAATTTGCCTCTGCAAGTGGAAGGGCAAAGTTTTCATCTCATGTCTCAAAATGGTTAAAATAGTAAATCCACGCAGCGACAGCTGGTGTCGAGAGGCGTGAACTAGAAGGAAGGTGTAAACGATGCGGAAACCTCTGTCGGGAAGTAGACTAGAACACAGCTTTTGAGTGTTTCCATTATAATAAACATTCCAGGAATATTTCAAGCCCTGGATAGCTTTAAACAAAGGGAAAAATGTTTGAAAAATCCGGAATAAGTCGTATCTTTGAGTTGGCTAACAAATCGGAAATTCAGAGGGCAGCAATTCATATGTCGAAAATAATTTACACCTACAAATCGCTTGTGATGGTCACATCATGGAATGTTTTGACGTATGCAGTAGAACACAGAAAAGTTCCAGATTATTTGTTTTTTATATATGAAGTTGAGAGGAAAACAACCGGAAGATGACTGGAATGTACCAGAGCTGGCTGGAGGACAGTGACCTGTATAGCTAGGCCGACAGGGTCTGAATTACGATGCAAGCTGCAGAGTAGTTTCCAGAGATTTCTGGAAAAGCGGATGTAAGATTTCGGAGTAGCCTGAACGTAGAAGTCAGAGTCCGTATATATACAAAGGAAAAGCCTCCTGGGACCATTTGAATTCGGACTGTGAATTAGTTTGTTTCACATAGTTGGCACGTAATTGAGATCAGCGCAGGTAAGGAGATTGTTTGTTTCTGGATTCTAGTAGATTCTGTGCGTAACCGACTTTGTCTTACGGGGTTTTAATTCGCAGGCAGCAGAAGACACGCAGTCTCTTGTGTCGACAAAACGACCGAGATACGCAGTCCAGAACGAAGCGCGGAAACCGTGACAACCCGGTATCCGGCGAAATAAGTATACGAGTGCAAAAACCAGGTTAGTGAGATATCCCGTGATTCAAGGATTGTTCTAACGAAATATATGTTTTGATTTTGCGCCGCGACCATCTAAAGCGGGCACCTCGAGACACCATGTAAACACAGAGGAACGTGGGTTTCAGGTTATAGTTGAGCATCGACGGACGGCCGTTGCCGTCACCACTGCGAAGCTGCTGTACGCCGATCTCCGAGGGTCACCAGAAGGTCTCCAACACACCTCCTGTCCCGTAGAAGACACCGATTGAGAGAGACACCAGACACAGACAGTGGGAGACGCAGAAACCGTTCGAGAGGAGCGGAAGGCACCGTTTGTGGAGAGCAGGAGGAGCTGAACGAATGGAGTAAAGGAGGCGACCCGCGGAGGCACGCGAGTCGACAGTACGGCGTCCCGGGAAGCTTCCAGGTTAGTCCACTCCAAATCATTTTCAAGTCAGCGAGCTGCGGTAGTGAGGGAAGCCTTCGTCTACTTGCGGGTTAGAATACTGTTGAAAGATACTTTCTGTTTTACAGTTTTACATCCCTCTGGGAAACACAACCTTACACACACACATACACACACACACACTCCTGTTTGCACAAGTACTCTTTTAATTTTGAACGTTCTAAGGCATAGACGAGAGTATTCCGTTGCGTTGTGACCAATATATGATGAACTGCTAAACATTGTCTCTCTAAGTTTTTACTAGCCTAGGATACCGCAGTTCTAATGTAGATTCGTATCGTACAGGCCGAATTGATGTACTATAATATATTTGTTTGAGAAAATTGTAATCATATTTGAGAATTTAAATCTTATTATAAGAACTAGCTGTTTAGAAATATTTTGATGCAGAACAAACTTAGTTAAGTGAAAAATACTTATTTTTGAATTCCTCAGTAAAGGGGAGAGTACCAAGCTTTGATAACTCATCTGTGTTTTTTTTTCTATTTATGTAATAAAGCCCTTTGTTATTGAATTAACCATCTTGTTTTAATTACCTCGCCTTTACCTGAGAAGGAGGTCCGTTTTCCTTAGCCGGGCAACGGTCTTTCAATGGAACACGACATGTTATTTGGCACCAAGACTTTGACCAGGGGGTGGTAAAATAAAAAGCCGGTGGCCGAAGCCTACCACCAGGTGATACGGTTGCTCTTTTGGCACCACATCGTATAACTCATACGGACGGCTTCCCGGAACTTAATGATGGAACACGATATGTCGTCTGGCACCAAGACTTTGACCAGGGGGTGGTAAAATAAAAAGCCAGCGGCCAAAGCCTACCACCAGGTGATACGGTTGCTCTTTTGGCACCACCCGAAGGTCACGTGTAGGACATCGAGGGCTGAATCCTACGGATGCGAGCAAACAATAAACCCTCAATATCTCGTAAAGTTGTAAATTCGGTTATTTGTTATTTGCCGCGATAATCTTTTTGAACTTTATCTTAGGTATTTTTCAAGCAACTCAAGCAGAAAAGTCACTTTTGAGCCAAATATTTCGTAAACGGAAACAAGTAATAAAAAACTGTTTCAGAAATCTCATTATAATTTTAAAATACATATGCACTAGACCCCCGGATGGATGGACACGACGAAACTATTAGGGCTCCTTGTTTGCCTACGGAACCCTACAAATAGTTTGTCCCGTACTTCTCCAAGTAACTTATTACCAACGAATTTTTTAGAAATCTCGTTTAAAATCTATTCATAATTTAAGAATTTTCTATTCAGATTTTGCGAAGGTACTTTCAGATATCCCCAAAATGCATGAAGTCAAATAAATTGGCCAAAAATAAAACAATGATTATATTGAACGGAAACGAATATTACACCAGCAGGTGTAACTTCTATATTGCTGTACGTCAGATCTTTCATCAAATTCCATACGAAAAAGTTATTGAAGAGATTCTCTCCCCATCGGAATAGGTCAAGGGCTGACTGTTTTTTTGTAAAAACCTGACAAAAGCTAGTATAATACTCCTTATTGCCTCACATCAATGCATCATGCGTCGATTAACGATGTTAAAAAGATATATGAATGAAAAGTTATAGCGTGACACGTGAGGGCTAATATAGATTTATTTTCATTGAGACTCATGAATTTCTAAACAGTTTTCATTAGAAAAAACCAAAGACTTAAAAAAAGATTGGAACGAGTATTTGATGTCCCTTTTACATTTCAAGCTGAATACGCTTCATCAAAATTCATCGAACGTTATACAGTCATGTACTTCCATCAGTTACGTGTACTCTTTACCATATCATCAATGAGCACTTATTTGAGCTTCATCTGAAATATGTTATTCAATTTCACCGCAATACGATCTACATATTTTATGAAATTGCTGTGCAAAAAGATTTTTTTCTTACAAATTGAGTTTGAATGATGCCTGTGTGTTGATAAAAGGACGTATCCATAAATCAATCTTCTTGCCATACATGTAAGGTGGAAAAGTTTTGCAACCTTGTTTGGTACAATGAGTAGATCGTCAACGTAATAAGCAAATAATTCCCAACGTTGACTTTGCTTCCTGATATCGAAATTTTGATGTCTTCAAGACAGGAGTAAACAGGTATGAAAAGACAAGCGTGCTTGACTTAACTTATTAAAAAAACGGTTATATTGTTGTCTATCAATGAGCTGAACAAAATAAAAAATAAAATATGCATGGTTGTCCACACAGGCGTTAGTGCAAGCGCCAAGGGTTCCCTCTCGATAGTAGAAGGATCGATCATAGATCCACTTTATGTTTATATATTTAACACAAATGAAATGTATAAGGAGGTATGGTATATAATCCTATAAGAATATATTTAATTCCACTGTCAAAGAACTTAAAAATGTCGCACCCTTACAACCCTCGGATAAAACTCAAGGGAATCTACCTTAATGTTGTCTTATAGTATGCGATGCGTATTAGATCATACTATGCGTGCGCAGAAAATGTAAACAGAAATTACTTGAAGTTCAATATGCACAAATAACCTGGAGTTTTATCACAAATGTTATAGGGCATTTCAGGCACCTGATACCTAAGCTGCCGAGGCTCAAATAAATTTCAAGTATTAATAGTTGAAAACGGCTCGAGGATTGAATTTTGCGACGTTAGAAGTGCGTAAAGGAAGGAATACCACGGAAGATCATGAGTTATACGCCAGTATAACTCATGATCTACTGAGTATAGAAACCATTCTCCACTCTCAATCTTATTCCGCCAGTTATAATTCCGCTCAATCTTATTCTACATGCCGTTTTTGTACAACCCAAAAAACACCAAAAATATTTTTCCAAAGTCTCGGAGGCTTCAAAGCGGGAGTAAATAGATATCTCGATCTAGATAGGTAATTGTGTCATACTAGAGACCCCCATCAAGAAAGATGTGGTTCAAACTCAAGCAAATATTAAAAAAAACAACCAAAAGATATAAAATAGTGCCGTGGCAAGTGAATCGCAAACAAAGTTAGCGTCTTTTGGTATCCATTGTGTCACAAAATGCAAAAATTGCCAATTGCTATACGTAACATTCATTTGTCGGTGCGGTATTGCTGGTCCCACAGAAAGCTGACCGTTCACGTCGGGGTACCGTTCCCTTGTGCCTACTGATCGAATACTTGAGGACATTCCACGCATTCTGATTTTGATTGACTTATTGGAGTACAATGTACATTGTTCCAAGGAATGATATTAGGTATAGCTAACATGGTTTATATGAATTTAACCTTTCTTAGTTTTAATGGAAAATCAGATCATCATCAGCCTACAACATTCGCATTGTTGGCCTTCTATAAAAGAGGTGGATAATAACATATTATGTGTGTTAAAATGCCTTAAATATAGCGAAACGGTATAAAGTGGTTATTCGAATGTCTCGTTTCGTAGATAATGTAGAATTATAATATTGATATTATGATGCTGAAAATAGCATCCAAAGGCCACACAATTTAGTACTTAATTAAGCAGTGAAAAGCCAAATTCATCCAACCCAGATTGATAAGTTTTTTGAAACACTTTTTGGATGTAAGACCATTTTATTTCATATCCACGTACCATCTTGTGTGGTGTTAAGTGATTGTCATATGTGGTCGAAGGTGGTAAAATGTGGTAAAAACGCCAAGCCTAGTACAGGACTGGCTCTCAATGCTGCGTCAAATCCCCGTGATGGTGGTAGGGAGCTATTATCAAATGTCCGTACATCATAATTTACTATCGCTGTTTTCCATGTGTTTGCCACTTGAAACAGTTAAATTCCTCCATTTGACAAAATAGGTATACCATTAACCTGAACACTCCAGGTTAATGGTACAACTACCCAAACAACTAGCGGCAATAACTTTTTTACGAATTGTTATGTAGATTTTTATTCTTCTCAGGGAAATGTTTATGTCAAATGAGACTATAAAATGAGTTATCAAACAACTTACCAATGTTATGGTTTACGTATAAAATTTTGGTTAGTCATATTTTATGGTGACAGTTCCCGACTGTGAATGTATGTTGAGAGTCGTTTCAAAAGTAGTTTTTGACAGTAATTATGCCAGTAAGTTATAAAGTATCATGAATTTTTAATATAATTAACTCATTCGCATCTCATTCTCATTACAGTCTGCGTATGTCTCTCTGTTTTTGTTGTTGATGCACATGAAGTACGATAGTGGGAATGTAGCTGTTGCCTGTAGTTATATCTATGTCAAGTTTTGTTCACATGATGTTAAATCGTGCCGTATCTTTCCCCTTTTAACTAGATCTTTGTCTGTAATGAATAATATTCTATCATCTCTAATTCAATATGACACTTCATCCATTTCTTTATAAATACTTCTTAACGTTGAAGTTGGATGTTAAATCTCTTAGAAAGAATTTCGATAACGATTCGGCATTATTGATGGCGGCCCGCTTCTTGATAGAATAACAACGTCACGACATATTGGTTATATCGTAAGGATTCTTGATATTTAAAATGAGCATTAACAAAAATACTATACTTATCGGCGCATATTTTATTTAACGAACGCAGCAGTAGATTCGTATAGCAAAAGCGTATGGCTCTTTTGTGATACTTATGAAATTATTATTGAAATAAATACGAAATCAATAATTCACATTTACTTTATTGGTTTTGTTTTGACACTTTGATTAAACATTAATGAAACAATAGGTAATGGTCTTCATGGATGATGAATCATGTTATTTATAATTTCTCTCATACTTTAAAATATTTATATTCGATTTCACAGGTGACAAACTAATACAAATCTGAATTCGCCAAGTATGTCACATTTTAGAAGTGATCTACTCTTAGATCAAAATAACTAACCTATAGTATGCCTCAATATACGAGTCCATTATATTCATAATAGTGCGGTGGCGTCGCAGCAGACTCATCGATCTGATATGGGAAGACAAAGCAGGAGATGACATGATAAACTCAATTTAATTAATAACTGTGGCATTTGAAGTACAAGAACTAAAATGTCACATGACCTGGAAGTCTTTTTAGAATCATTTTCCCAGCACACACATGTGAACATAGGCAAAAATAGAAGAAAATTAATGTATAGAACGTGTCACTGTTCGTTATTAAATAGAATCGTTCAATAAATTTAGGAAACGGGTATTAATATTATTGTATCATAATGGACAATACACTATAGACGTAATAAAAAATACTATTAATACTAGCAACATCTGTCTTTTCATATCTTCATTTTCTCTAAATTTACGTCAGCCCACCTTTTATAAGTACATAAAAGTAATGGAAATAAAATTGGAAATGGCTTGGAGGAGCGCATTCAGTTGGGATAAATTGGTCATAAATTGACTTAGACAATGGGGTGGGATTTACTGTATTGTAGGGATTGGCTGAAATACCAAGGAAATACTGGTGAATGTAAGTTTTCATTAGGTTACGCTTTTGTTGGTATGTAGTATTGAACATGGAATACCGCTCAATATTGTTTACCTATTTATCTTTGATTAACCTGTCGGCCATCGGTATCCCGTACGGGATATTTGAGGTTATTTTTGCAAATTTTTCAAAAAAGAAAAAATAAGTAATAATTTTTTTTGGTTCATTTATCTTCCTCAAATTTAGATTTTGTGTATGGCAAACCTTTTAATAATTCTATATTAAAAAAATAGCCCAGTAACTCCAAAAATGCATTCATCCACAGGTTAACCCACTATTAGCATAATTATGTGCACGAGAACACATAATTATGGTCATAAGATACTACAGATTAGGGTGTGTGCGGGTGGCAACTAGTTAGACATACAAAATTGAAAAACTGTCATTTTATGTTTTCTTCAATTTATAGAGCACTTTAAAAAAAACGGGTCACTAAGTTCTGTTATATTTTTGTCTCGAACATTATTACTTATTTTTGCTAATTACTTGCGATTTCAAGTAGAGCGGGAGAAATGATGCACTCGAGATATGATTTTATTTACATTAAATGGTTTTTAACCACTTAAGGTCAATTTAGATTAGTTTTAAGATATTTTAAATCAGTGTTAGAAAAGATGTTAAAAAACAACAAAAAATTATACGCATGCCTCAGTTCATATAAAATATCATTGTACGCTATATATAAGTTTTTCATACCCTCACTAACCGTGCAACCCTGGATCTACCTCTTCACAAGGATTATTAGTGTGTAGGGAGTTATAAATGAGAGCAATCCTTGGTCTCGCAGACATAAAGATATCGTTGTTGTTGTTTTCCTGGAACATAGCTTATGCTTATCAGCATCATCCTGGTTACGTAAAGTGGTACCACCTTATTTTCAGGGATAAAAAGTATGTTGTATGTTGGTGTTTATATTGTACAAAGTTCCAAGTTATGTTTACAAAGTTTCATCAAAATCTGATCAGCCGTTTTGGCGTGAAAGCTCAAATGTCCTAGAACCTCAATATTTAAGGAATTCTGACATCCACCACCGACCCGCACTGGGCATGCGTAGTGGATTATGGCACATTCACTCTCAATGAGAGAAAGCCTGTGTCCCAGCCATGGAATCGTAATAGGCTGATGATGATGATGATGATGATGGCAGAAGTCCCATCACTTTGAGTTTGCAGATTTATCTAAACGTATATCTCTCATTTTGTGCAATTTATAAACATGATGATGACACAAAAATAACCTTCCTAACTCGGTTAAAACATTTCTATTCCTTCGGATCTGCTTTCATTCAAAGGTGGAACAATGAAACGCGCAGAGTATCATAACATTTTATAAACTACATTGACTCGGCATATTTAAACAAAAAACTGTCAAATACCCGTGGAATGCTGCACCGCTACAATATAACAATTGTTAAATTCCCCATCGAAACCAGCCGAGCTAGTTCCGAAGCGTTAAAACAATTCACTTCTCTGGATATATTCTAATAACTGTGGTTGATTCCCGACAGTGTGAGTTGGTTCGGAAAGTCAAAGTGCAAATGTTTGGGTACAGTCGCAAAGTACGTATCAATTCGTTCGCCTAACTGAACTTGTTGGCCGCGTTTAAATTGATACTACATTATATAAATATAGTTTACAAGTATTATTAAGTCAAAAATAGTAATATGAGAAATATTAATTTAGAATATAATGTCTTCTAATGATGGCGTTAATGTGTTTATTCTAAACTCCAACTCACAAAAAGTTCACAATGCTAACAACATTAACATTGAATAATAGTAACAATAAGACTATTCTGCTATTGTTCCTTACTGTGATGTTTTAATCCCCGATTCGAGAGCGGTGTTATAAGTTTATGATATCTGTGGCACCGTAGCTCCCAAACGAATGGACCAACTTTGATGCGTTTTTTCTCTATTTGAAAAGGAAAATGATTGAGATAGTTTTCAGCTATTTTGACCTTCGCACATGCGTTGGTAACATAATATTATCTAAGAGCGACGGTGGCCTAATGGTTCTATAGCACAATTTAGAATCCAACGATACCGAGTTCAAAACCTAGGCTCCGCACCAATGACTTTTCGAAGTTATGTTTTTCCATCGCTCCGTCTCCGTGCTTCGGATTGCACGTTAAGCTGTCGGTCCCGGCTGTTATTGATTAATAGCAGTCATGAAGCCATGTCAGAGGCCCTCGGGTGGCCTGAAAATCTCTGAAATCAGAGGCCAGCACTACTTCATACGACAAACAAACAAATCTCTGGTGCCTTACCTCAAATTTAGTTTAAAAATAATGTTAGGTCAGAAAAATACAAAAGATATATAAAAAAGTACACCTAACCCTAAATGTATAATTAACTTTTTATTAACGCCTGTTTAACTGAATTATTCATTTAAGCGGTGATTGTCCTAACATGGTTATGATGGCAGCAAAGAATTTTTATAACCCTTACTGGATGGTAGCTAACACACTTCACAAATTAGTACGCGTATAAACGCACACTAGCTTACAAAGTAATCGTGTATAATAAATGACATAACAAAAATAAGCCCAAAGTTGAGTCGTTATTAGTCCGGATATTTATCAAGCAGCAGTCGAAGTTCTCAACTAAATACTAGAACTCTTACTTTCCAGTGATGAGCGTAATTAAAAGGTGGATTAAGAAATTAATATTGAAATCAGGAGTTGTAATGTGTCTTTGGAATGTTATAAGTTGACAAAGTTTATTATGATCCTTTGAAAGATGACAATGATTCCTTTAAAGTTTGTGCTTGTGATGAGATGGTATTCTAAGAACGTCATCTTTGTAATAGGAAAGAAGGTTGCGCACTTGCTACTGTCGTTTTTTGGCAACGACACTACCAGCCGTACTACCAGTAGAATCGTCTACAATTAACGACACTACCAAGCCCATTTTGAATAATATTGTGCAGAACTATGACATATTATGATCTATTTAAAAAAAAACACCATTTAAGAAAAAAAAACAGGCTCTTGGTTATACAATACAAGTATCAAATTCCAGGGTTTACCTATAGACAATTCTATTAAAGTAACTAGTACCATTAAATAAAACACAAGTAATGACATTTTACGTCTATTTCCGTGGTGGAAAAAATTGGCACTGCACTGTACCCCAACAGTGGATATAGAAACTAACCTTGTGCCATTGACAGGTGTCAAAGTGACAGGTGTCAAACTTAAAAGGGCTTTATCTCGGAAATTATTGATCCTAGACTAGTAGTTTCTTTACATAAGGTATAAATCTCATCAAGATCATCATTTCATATGACAGTTGTCAAGCTTAAAAGGGCTTTATCTCGGAAATTATTGATCCTAGAGAAGTTATTTTCTTTACATAAAGGATAAATTTCATCGAGATTTTTAGTTCGTAAAATAATAAAAAATGAAGTTGTCTTACTTAACTTTAGGGAAATTTATTGCCTATATACTACCAATAGTTTTGGATAAAACCGTGTACTATGTAATTTTTGTCATTACTTGTCACACCAAGGAGATAGATAAGATACCAGGGTGAGCAGAAATTATTTTCCAAAATTTCTTTCAAAGATACCAGGGTGAGCAGAAATTATTTTCCAAATTTTCCCCCATTCACAGCTTTGAAAAGTTTAACTTCTGAATTGGTATTTTTTTAAAAGGCTTTGTATGGACGTCTTTCTGCTATATCATATATACCGATTCGCTATCGATACTTTTTTCTACTATTGCTAGTGAATTGAAAAAAAAATTAAAAGGAAGAAACCGACACAAAATATTCCGTAAATATTTTTTTTGTTAGAGACTTACAAAGTTTTTTTTATTATTTGTTGATATTTACGATCTGATTTTTGTGTTTTATATGAGGGCCATTACTGGACTATCAACATACAAAAAATCAACTGATTACTTGTGTTACTTTGGTCACCATTACTAAGTTTTAGTCAAAATCTGGAAATTTGTGAAATATAAACAAAATTTGAATAAATCAATAATCGCGGAACTTAAATGGGGGTTAAATCGATAGGCATTGAGGTCCCACATACCCTGCCACCGATGATCCATCCTTCCAGTTACACCTAGTATAATAGAAGATGTTTATTTGAACACCACTTAATTAGATTTTTCATTTTCGTTGTTTTTTTGTGGGCTCATGACAAATTGTTTTCAGGCCAGATCAGCGCGCGCTGTCAAGTCGGCTCATTTTGAATTAAAATAAGTATAGCTGCACAGAATAGAAAGTGTTACTTACTCTGTGTAAATCAGCTTTTAGCTTCAGTAACACAGGCGCTCACGTTCAATTCGTTGTATTTGAATCCCACTCGGCTGCACTCTCATCAAACACCTTAAAGCTTGTTCCCACACGTCGCGCCTCGTGACGATTAGCAGTTATGTGGTTTCTGCAAATGTGTAGATAGTAAATTTATTCTTGACATTCTTAGAAAAAAAACCATTCACATTGACACTTTATTAAGGTTATTATTCACTTTATTATTTTTAGCATAAATGTAAAATATATGCTAAAAATAATAAAGTGGTGTAGGTCACGCTCTGGTAGGTAGCAGAGGCGTTCACAAGCTGCGATGTGATGGCATTAAAATGATTATGCTGTTACCACTATTACAGCACCTAAGGTGTTGTTCTAAGTTTACTCCAAGCACAAAGTCCAATCTTCAAAACTGAAAGAAATATTGTCAAGGTTATTTATTAGCCATTACTACAAGAAATATATTATTGAATGATAATAATCAACACGTTGCAATAGTTTAAGTTATAATTACCAAGATTTTTAAATAAACACATTTAATATAACTTTCTTTTTACAATAAACTACCTAACTACATTTTTACACTAACTATAACAAGGTCATCTCGTTTAGAATTATTCTCATAAGTACTTGAATTCATAATAAGTCGTCGATATGTTTGCAGCTTGAACTATTGCTAATGTTATAGGTTTCTCTACGTCCAAAATTATAAGCTATAATAATACCATATGAGGCATCACGGCTGTCTAGAGAAGCTAGAGCCTTTAATTAATTCAAAAACCTATAAGTATGTGAAATCTTTGTAGTAAAGATCAAATTCCTAATTCCTTTATAAGCTTGTATTGTAACAAGGTTTAATTTCATTATCACTTAATTATTAAACAGTAAAATTATCGCACGTAACACAAACTACAGCTGCGCGGCGTATAATGATTGCTGCCAGACTCCACGGGCTTCTACCGTGCCCGGGAAAATATTTGACTTAATCTCCAAACGTTCAGGGAATCGTCTCTCCCGTCGTCTAATTAAACATAATCTAAATGTTCTTACACTAATTAGTATTAAATAATGACTTATGGTTAATATTTATATAAATATTAGATAATTATTTGCAATATAACTGATCGAGATTAAAAAATTCACCACTACTGCGAAAATACTAGAGAACCGAGAAACGCAACAAAAGCAGAATGCTGGGTATTCTGGGTATACCTAAAGACGACCTCATCTGGCAGAGTTTCGCCTCGCAACCAATTTTGAAAACTTTGTCTTTCAACGTCCGCGTAGGCGGAGCTCACTCTATGCACACTACTACTTACAGTAGTAGTGTGCCTTAGTAGGTTACTTAGACTAATTAACATCAAGTATGGGGACATTGTCAAAGTAACACCCTACTCGTTCCCAAACTTGACCAACCTCAAGGAGCTTGGACTTTCTCAAAACCAAATCAAAAGTTTGCAGCAGTACTCCTTTGCTCACCTAACGAATATAACGTCGATCAGTCTCGAGGATAACAAAATCAAAGACATAGACTCCGAGGCCTTCATTGATCTACCCAAATTGCAAAAGTTGGTGATTACGAAAAATAATATATCGATGATACGGAACACCTTCACATCTTCAACTTATTGGAATTGGACTTGAACAAAAATAACATATACTATCTAAATCGTCACACTTTTGATGGATTGGCGAACTTGAGGAACTTGGATTTGAGATGGAACCGAATACACAATTTGACGGAGTTCACTTTTGCAAAGTTGTGGAATTTGCAGGAGTTGCTCCTTGGCAAGAACGATTTGCGGTTAATATCGGAGCGGACGTTTGACGCACTCTCGCAGCTCTGAAAGTTGTCCCTCGATGACAATAAGCTAGCGTCACTCCCTTTGGGCCTGTTTGAGGGAGTAAGGGGCCTGAGTTCCCTTGATTTGCGATCCAACAATCTACACTCATTAACTTTCGACAGCATCAAACCCATATTGGACAACTTAAGGTCTCTGAAAAGCAATTTACTGCTCGAAGGTAATCTAATAAATACATAATTTACTTCCTCATGCTTGATTTGATAAACTTACGACATACGTTGAATATTCAACGAGTTGAAATGGAGACGTTAACTTCAACTTATAAAGTTTGCACTTTTATGATCCCTCGATGACTTTTATGATTATATGGGTGTCTTCTCGGGGTTAAATAGCTGTAGATATAAGTGGAAAGAGTCGTATAATATTTTTTTTCGGAATTGTTGCCTAGTTTATTCTCCTAGTCGTCGTATCGCTTTAAGAGTCCTCATATATTTAATTTTAAGCTGGGATTTTAGTTTTAACTGTTTTTTTTTAAATTATTTACAGAGTATAACTTCGTGTGCAACTGCAGGTTGAAATGGATGCACGCACTTCACAACGAGACTAAAAGCCAGAACACAAAAGACTCCCTAGATGGCGTAACTTGGAAAATGGACCCCGTCATAGTGAGCTCTACGTACAATAAAATGCCTGAACATGACGATAAACTGGATTATAACCAGGATATTCTAGATATTGGTATAACAATTAAGAATTAAAAGATTAAAAACTGAGATGAAGACGATTCCAGATCAAGATAATAAACTAAAAATTTGTTCCGATTTTGACAAGAGCGAGGTATCAATCAATCCGATTGCAAGAGAGCCACAGGCTGTTTTTTACCCAAACGTAGTCAAGTTTTAGTTTTTGAATTTATATCTTGTTCAATCCAATACACAAATTGACAAAAACAAGTTAGGGCCTCACCAACTGCTGACAGATTGTACGAGAAGTTAAATGACTCTTGTGTAAATTGTTGAACAGTTCCAAGATACCCGGTCGTGGTGTCGGCTGCTCTAGTGAGGCTGTATTTCGTGACAGACAAGAAAAGCTAAGGCCCAAACAACTATGCCAGTAGAACTTTGCCAAAGGCCTAAAGTTATGTTCTGAATGAATTTAGGATAAGCAAATTTTAGGCGGCAAATTGTAGATTTATAGTTGGTTTGATTCATAGTTTGAATTTTGTTGTTGTACCTCCTAAATAATATTATCATTTTTTTCTTGTTCAAATTATCAAAAAAGGTATTTTCAATCAGAAGTTGATTTAGTTGATTGATTGTTGATTTAGTTGGCATACCTAGACTCCTAGTTTACTATTAGTACGTCATTTCAGAAGCTCATATATAAGAATCTTTTTTTTTATAAACAAACTGTTGATCCTAATTTTTGGTGGCATAATAAGATTTGAGAAGATAAAAATAACGAATATCCAATAAAAAGAGTACCGTGAACTACAATAATCTTTTGAATGCTGTCCAATACAAAAAAACTCCATCTTTTGTTTCGTTCACCACGATTTTTAAAATTAAACAGACATTGAAATGTTTATTTCGAAGTAAGCTTTTGACACCGACAATATCTACCACCGTCTAAGATACCCTTGTAAATATTACTGTCCTATCGTGGTCGCCAAGGTGAACTGAAAAAAAATAATTTTGGCGAAAAATACAACAAACGGGTTATCATTGTATATCATCGGCATCCACTTTGTGGCTGCCATACATGGACGGGCCAAACTGAACTCAATACACACTTAATTAACATGAAACTCATTTTGGTTTTAATCTTTCAGTGTAAGATGTGCACGATAAAATGGTTTGAAATGCTGAGCGCCAATAGTAAAAGTTTGCAGCGTATGCATAAGATGATCTACGAAACTACATACCAAAAGGCAAGACAAAGTGCTTTTTGGTGTCAATACCACATAAATTCCATAGTAAATAATATTGAGAGTAATTTGAACGATCTTGTTTTAATAGCTTCAGTAATTGCTCCGCCAAATGCTCGTAGATGTTATGGACAATGCACAAGGAGAACTTTTTGATACAGTTGGCGAGTACTGGAGGCCAAAGTGACCGTGTATGGGGGCCTTAAAGATCCGGCTCAGTGGTAAATGAAGACATCTGTCAGCGGCTTAAGGTTACAGGGTTCCGGACTGCCAGGCCCCGGAAATGTAATGCTCTCTACTCAAATAATTTTTAAAAAAAATATTGGAAAATACATGTTTAAAAAGCATATTATCCTTATGACGATGAAGACGTTTATGATGAGCTATAATCTCTTCTGTGCTGGTTTCAATGGAGCCCTGACTGAACATAACGCAACAAGTAAGATATATTTAAAAAAACACAAAAAAAACCCGACTGGCGAGAAGAAGTGGGGCGCGGACTATTTCTAAACTCAACGTAACACATCATTTACACTAAAGTCGATCATAAAAGTTGATAACGTAAAAATGAAATGTAACCCGAATGTGCAAAGTGACATTTGGAGTAAAATATGGCATGACATAGTCCGGGACGAGACCTTTACGGGTTGAGGAGCCAAGAATCTGGGACAGGGTTGAAAAACCTTTAATACATAAAAAGAGACTCTCTGAGAATTGTGATATAGGAAAAGCTTTAGAAGAATCGTCATGATAGTTCGTAGCAAACGTAGCAATAGCTACGCCGTAGAATGTACACTTCACTTGCTACGATTAGGTACATAGCTTCATCAAGTGCTACGCCAGTATTACATAAAGACTGAGTCTATACCGCCACACAAACGAGTGAAGCATAGCAAACTGCGGCTGCATATGTGTGCATGAGTGGAAATTTTGTGGTGTTTGGTAGTTGATAAACAATTTAATCAGAAAAGACTGGACAGTTTTGATGTTCCGTGAGAAATTGACGGTCGAGATCTTGCTGCGATGTGGCGGCCGATCGGCATAACATGGTGTAACTGTGTGCGTGAGGCTTGTGCGTACGAGCAGATCAGCATGGCATGGTGCTTCAATATGATCGGCGGTATTTTTTAAACATTCTTGGGCTGTTGTTTAATAGCTGAGAGTGACTTTTAAGAAAATGCTTTTGTATGATCGTCAAAGTAGTTCGTAGTATATGTGGCAGTATTTATACAGTAGTATGCTACACAGTGAACAACGCTTTCAACGGGCATCTACAATTAGTTCGTATATCAAGATTGTACCTTTCACAATAAACACACTCGTACAAACGTATGCTAGTACAACAAAAAGTCTTTAAATCGAATAGGTTTACAAGCATAGAGGCAACTAAATTATAACATTCCGTGAAAAAAAAAAAGCCTGAGGCACGACCAAATGAAATTCTGTATAACTATGTAACTATGTACTTTGTATCTATGTATGTTTATCCGTTATTTAGTAACCATAGTACAGGGTACCTACCCTAGTTTGCAGCTAGGTAACTGGTGTGGAATTGTCCCGAATATTTTTATTTTTCTTTAAATTCTTTAAATACGAGGACGTGGACATAATAAAAAAAGTTCCGGAGAAAAAATATATTGCTAAAACCCTCCGATTCCGGGATGAAATTCAACGGTGCTCGCTTTTTTCCACATGTACCGCTGTTAACAATTGAGATTTAAAGAAGGATTATAAGATTCTTTGTTGACAGCTTTATGCTGTGTTTTTCTGTAATGACGTAGAATAAATAACAGTACTATGTAGGCATGTGTCGGCCACCTGCAGGAAGACATGGGAAGCGGGCAAGCTCCGTCGCCTAAAGCGGACTTTAGGCATATTTAACTATTTTTCCTGGGTACGTTGGACCCTTTAGGGTTAACATATTTTTAGTACCAAAAGATTAAAAGTCACCGCTAATTATAATAAACGGTTCCTGTAAACTTAAAAAAACATTCGAAGTTATTACAAACATAAGTTTCATAAAATGTTGAAAAGCCTAGAAATTTTCAGTACCTACTGCTTCGTCTGTCACCATACCGCCACAGACAACACGATGAAATGAGAAACTTGTTGCATTAATTTGATGCAGCGCAAATTAACTGACCTACGAGGATAATGGCGTTATTTGGCGGTAATTTAGCTTTTAAGGGAAATAAACGCCATTGTGTGGAACTTTGCTAATTTAATTCCAGTGATGGTACGAAGTAGCACAGAAATATAGCATTTAGTGTTTTTCTTGTAACTTAAGTCTTATATTCATATCAAGATTTACATTTTAAACTGCCCAAAAAATACGATTTTCTCAGTTTTATAGTTCACTTACATAATTATGTAAACAGAAAAATGAAAAAAATCCCAATAAAATAATATACTTTGGTAGCCCTATTCAAATATGACAATTGTTTTAGGAGCTTATAAGGAATTGTTCCAAAATTAGAATTATTATATTTCGATTATTGATAACACTCTGGAATTTATAAATTTAAAATTTAACTATTACGGAAGCATTCAATATTAAAGAAATGCTCTTATATTTATATAAGAGCATTTCTTGAAATGAAATGAAATGATTGAAATGAATGAATGAATGATGGGAAATGATTGACAGCTTTTTTCCTTAAAATCTGGTAAAATAAGTTGTCTGCTCAAACGAGCATGTCGTAAATTAAAACTGAGATCGTCAATTACCGTTAAAAAACCAAACGAATTTATTACAACTCTTTCAGAATTTTTATTAGTTATAAATAATATTCATTGCATCCCGTAAAGTAGCCCACGGGTCATATTTTTATATATTTTGTCGCGGCTTTATTAAACTACGTTACATTCCCGCATAATGCGGCGGAACTGCGGGACTTACGGCAATTGACAGCACGCAACGTTGTGTGAAAACGTGTAACGAGTTAAGTTTTAGTCAAACCTACACAACTGCAATTCTTGCCTCTTGCCTACCTTCTAAGTTTCATCATGACCATGGCTACTGCATAAATCATTTTTTTAAATGTTTTAATATGAATTATTTTAAATAGTGTTCATGTTCAGTAGCTTTTTTTAAGTAACCTAGAGCATTAAAAAATACTTCGTTGCATAGACTTTTGTAACTTTGTTTTATTATAAGTATAGATAGCTAATATTTTACTACTAAAATTGTGTATGAACTAAGAAATACACGATTCTTTCGTTTATCATTGTTTTTCGGCTGAACAAATACATATCAGTTAGTTTAACATAAAATAAAGTTAACAGAAGCCATACTTAATTCTATTACCATTTTGTTGGTTCGCTAGCCGCAATATTACAGGACAAATGCATTAAGTTCTCGATTAATTTAATAATACATTTTCCCCACAAATTGAGGCAATCAATTTGATTGAACGGGACTTTCACCGTCCTAACTACAAATCAATTGCACAATTAAATTTCAATTATTTAATGTTGAATTGCTCTCCATTGCACGCTGCGCAACTCTGAGCTTGTGTATGAGACCAATACTTAGCGACCACGTCTCAATGCCGTATGTCATCACTGGCAACACGCACTTATTATAAACTTTCGTCTTGCTGCTCTGCGGTATCTGCGACGAGAATATATGGAGTAATTAACGCTGCCCATCCGAGTTGGAATCGTCGGTTGACCTCTTTGTCGAAGTTGGATTTACCCAGTTGGATCGTCTGACCTAAGTAGACATAGTGATCAACAGCTTCGATAATATCAGAGTAGTAGAGTCAGAAGGGTATTTCCTTTTCCAGTGTGAGATTTAACTCTGTTGGCACATGAAAGGGAAATTTCCTTTTCAAACTCAAAGAATACTTAGTTTATCTAAATTTGGATTGATTTGATCTTTTTATAATATTTTAGGTATATCTCTTTGTTCAGGAGATGTTAATTTTGACTTGTAAAAGTGCTATTATTTTTGCCTATTTACAATAAAATACTTTGACTTTGACTTTGACTTTATCGTTCCCAACATAAACCGGCATGGGTACAACATGGGCATTTGACATGATGTTTGTCTTACCCATGTTCATTTTAAGACCCACCTGTTGGGAAACAATACTGAGATCACTGAGCATTGTGCTTAAGGTCTGCCAGGGTTTCTGCTATGATGACTATATCATCGGAAAATCGAAGGTGAATGATGTGTTCGCCATTGATGTTAACACCATATCCGTTCCAGTTCAGAAGCTTGAATATATCTTCCAGTGCAGAGGTGAACAATTTCGGAGAAATAACGTCTCCCTGTCTCACCCTTTTTTGCACCTGGATAGAATTTGTGCTCTGATCCTGAAAACGGACTGGATTTTTACGCGCACTAGTATACGGCTGCCATCGTTCCTGTACTGTACACTAACGACATGATATACTCAATCAAAAATTGGTCCAGCTATGTGGGCATCACATCCACCTATCCTATTTATACCTATTGACTTCCTATCTTTAACTTTATATCCTGATCCTTAAACTTGGTTTCCTGTACCGAGGGAATCAAGAACTGCAGAGACCGTGGTACGACAAACACACAGACAAATAGGTACCTTTGATTCACACAAATATTTGCACTGCGCGGCAATAGAACCCGCTGCCTCAAGCTTCGAAGTCTGATCACCACCAACTACCCCATGGAGGCGAACAACTATGTAAACTAAGGGCTATGATAACTAAGGGATATGCAAGCGGCCAGGGCGTGCGCCTGGACGCTCGCCTATAGTAACTATTTAGTAATCTGTGTCAAGGCGCCAAACATTTTTGCCCGGGCGCGCGCCCTGGCCGCTTGCTATATATATAGTTCTAAACTATAAAAGTAGTATACTACTAGTAGTAGGTATGTATGTTACTCTGTTCCCTCTTAAACAATTTATTTAAGGCTTTTTATCATAATTATTTGACAAAAAATATTTATCCAAAAAAAAAACGACATCATTTTAAAAATGTCATTTTATAAACAATCACTAAAAATAATAAAATAATTACAAAAGAGCCAGAACAGTATCACTGTTTTGAAATTACCAACGTAATAATAATGCAAAAATACAACTTATGATATGAAAGAGTTTTTTGAAGGCGGCACAACTTCTGATGTCGGAGCGCTGAGCTGATGATTGCGTTCCTTTGCTTGTTGGGTTACAAGACGCTGAGCACAGATTATTAGGGGGTAATCTGTGTGGCAAAGAGATACGTGGATTTGCGAGCGTGCGTACAACGCGGCGACCGAGCCAAAACTGAAACACGTTTCCCGCGCACAAGCGCCTATAAGCACTCTTGCCACCGCCGAACCACCACCGTTCGTCACCGTTCGGCCAACGTCGGCACCGCTCACAACCCTACTCCGACGATAGCCCTATCTGTGCCTCAAAAAAGGTAATTCAACATCTTACAGTAAACAAATTAACTTAGTTCTAAATCAATAGTAACATATTTATGAACGAATCAAAATTCTTCATCTAGTCGTAATTATAATACAATCATAATCCGTAAATTTAATGAAATAAAAATCTAATCAACATAAAGTAATAACAATGAAAACTCTACAGATTACAACATTCACTGATATGTGATAATTAATTCAATCGCGCCATCCCTACCTATATTTGCCGTGATTTTAGAAATGATTCCCTATAATGAGGAGCATGCAAGCAAAGCCGCGAGCAACAGCTAACAATACTGTTGCTCATGTTTATAGGGAATAATTTCTAAAATCTCGGAAATTTAATAAAAGTAAAAAGTAAGTTCAAATTATAAAACCCGACTACGGTCTTAATGGTCTGAAATGTCACTAACAAGAATTTTAACACGTTTTATAAAATTCAAACTTTAGAGTCGTGTGAGAACGCTCTATTTTGTTTAATACTGGTAAAATATCGCCCTCCTATGGCTCTAAAGTTTTAAATTTCTAAAACGTTTGAAAATTGTTGTTTAGCTTCAGATAAAGGAACTCTTCAACGGTTAACTGCACAGACTCGAAATGTTTTGTAAGCATTTTATTTTAATAGCCAGTATTAACTTTTACCATGACATGGTCTCCAGAGCAGTCAGGGTCACTAATCGTTCGGCCAACCGGTCGTCTAAATTTTTAAACATTATAATTTTTATTTTTTCAAGAACCCTGAGAAGAAGTCTTGTTAGGCAGGCGTCTACGTACCGATAATAACGATGATTATTGCATAAATTATGTAACTATGACACTATGTTACTATACAATATAGTTAATGGTTACCTGGATGCTCCGGCTTTGCTATCGGCAACTAACTTTAATGTACCTAAAAAGCGCACACGACATACCGCGTTGTTCTGTCCTCCCACCCATACTTCTAAGTATGCAAGTAACGCACCTTTATCACGTATTACCAAAACTGTTAATAAACGATTCTCGGACCTTCAGGATATCTTCAATATGTCCAAAAAGGTTTATAAGCGAAAAGTACTAAAACTGTTACAGAAAACTTAACTAAATTTAACTTACACGACATCGTTGCAAAAGCTGTGTGTAATTAATCCTACGCACGGATATAGTAATGACGGCTATTACCTAATAGCCATCATTACTATATCCGTGCGTACAGGTATAGGTAGGTAACAGGTACCCACCTGTTTTATATTGTACAACTACCTATCACCCTATATGTATGTAAATATTTATATATTATTATTATCTGTCATAAAACACACTCCCACACACACCCCCTCACACCCTCTCCCCCTCTCACTCTCTCTCTCTCTCTCTCTCTCTCTCTCTCTCTCTATCTATCTCTCTCTCTCACACACACCCACACACAAACCTTTACACCCTCTCTCCCATACAATTTTGTGAAACAAAATTAGTTTTAAGATTGTTTTAATTATTGGCATAGTAGTTATAGTTTCTTTGCAATAATGTAGGAGCATACATTTAATTTATTTCTATATAAGGACACCTTTAATTGGCTGTTTAACACTACACCTTTATATATGTTTATTGTACATAATAGTAGTGCTGTTGGTCTTCAATAAATATATAAATTAAAAAATAAAGCACTATTGAGTCTTTCTTACCTACGTATCCAATACACAAAAGGTAGTGCTGGCCTCGCTCTTAAAAATATACGGGCTTAGTAGCATGCTGCTAATGAATCACTGTTATTATTATTATTTCTGATGCTTAGTTACATTAATATACCTAACTGCTGATCGTGCTCAAAGGCTTAATCAAAATAATCAATTATTTTTTTGCTTTCAGGTAAATATCTCGCAACTAATAGATAATGCTTCGTACGTCCGTAGGCTTTGAAGTTATATACTGTGTAAGCTTATACTAACGAACTAGTTGTACCCGCGGCTTCGCACTCTTGGCCATTTCTCTAGCTTAAAAGAACTATATGTACTTCCAAGACCTAAAATACCAAAATACCAACATTTGATCAAAATTCCTTCAGCCGTCAAAAAGTGTTTATCGATTGCTCGGCTCCTACTCATCAGATTTGAGATACACCAGTTTACAGTTCAAACCATAAGATATCCAACACTGAAAACTGCATCGCAATTGGTTTAATATTTTTTATGTGATGCGTGAACATATATACAGACAGACAAACAGACACATGAATTTTAAAAATGTGATATTCTTGTTTAGTAGCTTATATTTAGTACCCTATTTAAAAAAAAAACTGCCTTATTCAGATTTTTTTGGTACTTACTGCTTTATTATAAGTATAGATGCCCTTCACAATAGGGCAGAAAAATAAATAAAATGATTATATTAAATTATTTTAATCATGCCTATCAAAAAGTACCGTGACCTCAGAGAAATTATAACCGGAGATGCCTAGGGTACGCGTTCCCGTCTGCCAAAGAAAAAGTTTTTTATCACTCATATATAACTGGCTACACAAATAAGGTATTAATTTCACCGTAAAATACATTTTGTTACTACAAGCTTATGACAGAAATAACGATACGTAATTTCTTGGTACAGGGATTAGTGATGTGACATCAAGGAACGAATGAATGAATGTACGCATGATATAAAGGGTATTTTTTGTTTTATTAAATTTTTAAACCTAATTAGATGGTTAATTTTACTTCAAAAATAGACCTGAAGTGTGGTACTGTATAAATTTCATTAAAATTGGTATAGTAGTTTTTTACAAACTTTTATGTAATACTTGGGACAATTTTGCAAGACAATTTTGAACAATTTAACGACGTTCAATGAAGCTGAAGTTTTGCACACGTTACTCATTTGGTTTGCCTTGATAAGGTCTCTGGTTTTATTTGCTATGCAAGGTCTGATGATGGAGACGGAAGGTGTCAAAGGAACTCAAAAACAAAATGATAGAACCCCTTCGAGTTTGGGTTCATTTGGTATGTCTTGATGAGTTCTCTGGTATTATGTGGTATCCACGGTCTGATGATGGAGACGGAAGGTCAACAACAAAATCATGGAAACTTCTCGAGTTTTGGCTCATTTGGTTTGTCTTGGTGAGTTTTTTGGTCTAATGCGGTATCCATGGTCTGATGATAAAGCCGGAAGCTAGTCGCAGGAATCCATTACCCAACAATTAAATACTGAAACCCCTTCGAGTTGATGGTTATTTGATTGATATCGAAAAGTTCTCAGCTCTTACGTGGTTACTGGTGATGAATTGTAAAAGCTTGCTTTCAATATATTTTTGTATGAACCTTCTGTATTAGTAGGTAAATCTATTTGTTTTGTGTTTATGTTTCCTCATATCTAATACCTTTTTTATTTGAAAGAGTTCCAGTTATGAAACAGAAAATTTTACATCAAAACAGATTCAGTAGTTTTATAAGTAACTAGTAAATCGCCCCGGCTTTGCATGGGTAGCGCTCTCACCGTGGTTTTTTTATTACGTTTAGCATATATATATATTTAGGTTTTTAATTTGAACACATAACCATTATTTGGCCTTGACGTAGTCGGCTAAAAAATAGCGTATGACAATCTATAAAGGAAGACGAATCGATTGATATCTCGCTTGTATTATTATTACAAGTATTTAGTTTGTTTGTTGTTTGTTTGTCGTATGAGGTAGTGCTGGCCTCTAATGTCAGAGTTTGTCAGGCCACCCAAGTGACTGCTATTAAACAAAAACAGCCAGGACCGACAGCTTAACGTGCCCTCCGAAGCACGGAGCGATGGAAAACCGCACATAACTCAGAAAAGTCATTGGTGCGGAGCCTAGGTTTTAAACCCGGTATCGTTGGATTTTAAATTGCACTATGAACCGTTAGGCCACCATCGCTCTATTAAGTATTTAGTATGAACACTTAACCCTTCCCTTGCTTGGCAATAGTCGGGTAAAAAAATCTATAATATTTTATACCTACCTGAAGACGAATTGATTGACACCTCGCTTGTCAAAATCAGACCAACAGGGGCGACGCTATGGTGAAACATGCACATACCCACATACATACATACATACATACATACATACATACATACATACATACATACACACAAATATACATAGACTTTTAAACTCATCACCCTTCCCTTTCTTTGCCATAGGCGGGTAAAAACAAGAGACCGCAATCACACGAACGGATTTTGACTTTCACACGTCCAAAAATCGATTGACACGTATATAGCAGTCTGGTAAATGCATGAATCTGTAATACTTTCGCGGGTAAATGATAAAGTATTTGTAGATAACTACTTTAATAAAGGTCATTTTATTTTAAATTAGCATGTTAAGCCGATTAAAAATAATATTTTCAATATTCTTAAACACGTTATAATAAGTTATAAATGATGGGCTCGGTTTGGTATGGAATTCAAAAATCTGTTTATTATATTGTATTTTTTATTGGTATTTATTACATACTAGCTTTCCCGCCCGCAATTCCGTCCGCGCGGATTACTGCTTATCGCGATAAAAAGCATCCTATGTTCTTCTAGGATATTAAAAACAAATGCAAACGTTCTTGAAGGTTATGTTATGACAGACTTGTTATTTCGTTTCCATGGCAACCATTCCTTACAGCTGGTAAACAATATTTTCCAGTTTTCCCATGAAATCTTACAATTTTCCGGGTTACAAAGTATCCTATGTTTTCTATATTCTAGGGTATAAGCTATCTCAATTCCAAATTTCACCAAAAACCGTCCAGCCGTTATCGCGTGGAAGCTCCCCAAGCAAACAGACAAACAAACAAAGAAACAAACAACGTTTCACTTTTACATATTGGTATGGATTATTACTTATTAAATTGTGATGTTGTTCTTGTTGAATTGACATTATTTTATGATTTTTAGTGGTAGTTTACAAAAGATACCACTTGGATCTTTATAAACATGGATGATATCGGCATAATTATCATCCATACACAGTGCCTGAAGACAAAAGTCTTCAATCGGTGTGTCCTACCAGTCATGACCTACGGAGCCGAAGTGTGGCCACTCACGGTCAAACAAGTATACAAAGTTAAGGTCGCTGCTGAGCGACCTTAAGTTTGTAGACTATAGAGAGAGAGAGAGAGCTATGTTTGGAGTTTCTCTGAAGGACACGATGTTTGTTATGAAGATATCCGACAGAGAACCAAGGTAACAGACACAGCTCTAAGGATTAGCAAGCTGAACTGGCAGTGGGCTGGTCACATCTCCCGAAGAACCGATAACTGTTGGGGTAGACGAGTTCTTGAGTGGAGACCCCGTTTAGGCAAACGTAGTGTACGCCCTGTGGGCAGGTGGAGTGCGACCTGCGAAAAGAAAATGGGAGAAAATGGATGAGGAGAGCTGAAGACCTAGCTCAGTGGCGCGCATCAGGAGAGGCCTACACCCAACAGTGGAACGATATAGGTCGATAATAATGATGATGATAACAAAAGATAATTTCTAATATGAAGTCGTTAAAAGTTTAGAATTATTTTACACAATTATCAACCAACAAGTCCAACTCAACAACTAAATGCAGGCTGTATTAGTTCAGTTATATTCTAAGCTCAATGTTTATATCTGGTATAAAATAAAATAAAGTAGTGGATGCCATCATCTATATCGCTGAAACCGGACAAAGATTACGGAAACCCCGGACATTTGGTCTAAATCGGACTAATCGGGTTTCACCGGACGCCCAAGTTGTTTGTTTTAATGTTTATTTAATAAAATAACTCTGGCCTAATTAGAAATGTCTTAAATAACTCCAACAACATAATTTATATATATCTATCGTACTCTACTATAAAAGTTAGGTAGGAACTTATCTAACAAAAATATTAATAATTTAGAACTCTCTTCTTTTTGAAATCATTTTGGTAGGTTCATAGTTACTGCAATATTTGGAATGACTCACGCGTTAGTTGAAATATGAATAAAAAGTGATCGCGCGTCACGTGATTTTAAACATTCTAGCTGGTGCCCGCTGCTATGTACGCGTGGTCATTTCTGTAAGATAAAAGTACCCTTTTTGCTATTCCAGGATCTAAAATACCAATATACCAACATTTGAATCAAAAAAATCCGTCAATAATATTTTTATCGATTGCTCGGCTTCTACTCATCAGATTGAGGTATAAAGTATTCCAGTTTTTAAGTCAAAACATAAGCTACCCAAAAGTGAAAACCGCATCGCAATCGGTTCAATAGTTTTTATGTTTAGTTTTTATAAACAGACAAACAGACAGACACGAGTTTTAAAAATGTTATATTATTGTTCAGTAGCTTATTTTATGTACCATTCATTCCGATTACCGAGACCATTTCATTTTTAATTGTCTTCTTTGTACAGACTTTTTCGTTCCTGTCGCATTATTATAAGTTTAGATTTCCTTTTAGCTTGCGTGGATGACATTTATTTGTCCCTGGTCTTCTTATTCCACTGAAGTTTGTGTTGCTGTTGTCCCCAAAAATGCTATGCACAATAATAATTGTGTCAGATGAGAGGCAGTTTGTTTGACTCGAGTCATATACGTAACATCCACTGCAATATATAAAAGTGAAACGTGTCTGTTTGTTTCTTTGTTTGTTTGTTCGGAGAGCTTTCACTCTATAACGGCTGGATGAATTTTGATGAAATTTGAAATTTAGAGAGTTAGACCCTGGAATAATTTTCTACGGGAAAACTGGAAAATGTTGATTACTCGCTTTAAGGATCGGTTGCCATGGAAACGAAATAATAACAAGTCTGTAAAAAAGCATCACGAGCGTTGGTGCTACACTTATGCATTCTTAATATCCTAGAAGAATATACGTTGCTTTTTTCGTGATAAACTGTAGCCTGCGCGGACAAAGTCGCGGGCGAAAGCTAGTACGTCATATATTATACGTAACTAATTACTGGAATAGTAAACGAACAATGACGAGCGTCCGGGTTTCACCCGGACTCTTCTTGAGAAACCCCCGCGGACGAACCCCGGACGCCCCTCATACTTGGACAAATCCGGGGAACCCCGGACGGATGGCAGCCCTAGTATACTATATATTGTCTTACTTTTGGATGAGAAGAGCTGAAGACCGAGCTTAGTGGCCTGCCTTAGTAGAGGCCTACGACTACTATAGGCTGATGATGATGATGATGTGTTACTTTTAATTATAAAACCTCAAGAGTGCATTATAAGTACACGATAGTGGCACTAACCTGTTACTTATTACCCTACTTCGGCGAAGCAAAAATGAGGGTTATGATTTTTACTGGTGGGTATGTATGTATGTTCAGCTGTTCCTTAGAGACCACCCATAACTTTTAGAGATATTATGAACTGCATTCAAATATTTTGGAAAAAATGTACAGTCATTTTTTTGATGCCAATCGATCCTGTTTCTTGTAAAGATCAAAAGTCTCTACTGGATTAACTGAGGTTTGAGAACTAGTAATGTCAGAAATTGCGAAAAAAAACCCATACATTTTGTACGTAATTATCTTAACCGTTGTAGTTTCAAGAAAACGTTCTTAGGAGACTTTCCTTAGATATTTTGACCTCCATTCGAGATGTTGTTAAAAAAAACTGTCATCGAGGAAATCAGCAATTTACACAAACTTTTTTAATGCTATTCGATCCTGTTTCTTATAAGGAAAAGTATCTACCGAATCAACGAGAAGTCTAGAAAAGTACTAGAAAAGTATCTACCGAATCAACGAGAAGTCTAGAAAAGTACTAGAAAAGTATCTACCGAATCAACGAGAAGTCTAGAAAAGTACTAGAAAAGTATCTACCGAATCAACGAGAAGTCTAGAAAAGTACTAGAAAAGTACTAGAAAAGTCAGAAATTGAAAGAAAAACTATTCTTTTTAAAAAAAAACTAATGTCGTTCGAATACAAATTATTCAAAAATACTGGCGGCTCTAACCTCAGTTGGTCCGAAAGAGACTGGATCCTTATAACAAACCCGGATTGATTGGCTTTTACTTGATGGCTTTACTTATTTTCCAAAACCTGGGAATGCAGGTCAAAATATATACAAAAGTTACGGAGGGTCTCCAAAGTACGTTTTCCTGTAGCTTCAACGGTTAAGGTAATTTCGAATGAAATGTATGGGAAAAGATTTTCGTAATTTCTGACATTTCTAGTACTTAAACCTCAGTCGGTTCAGTAGATACCTTTGGTCCTTATGAAACAAGATCGATTGGCATCAAAAAAAGTTTTTGTGTAAAATTACAATTTTCTTGCTGACTGTACATTTTTTCCAAAATCTGTGAATGCAGTTCAGAATATCCCAAAAAGTTATGGTTGGTCTCCTAGAAACGTTTTCCTGTAACCATAACCGGTTAAAAGACCAGTCCAAACTGTCCCGTCTCAAAAATCCACCCGTTGTTCGTAGCTTATTCTGAGTACCCTAGACATATTTTTTTATTATTATTTTGTATAGACTTTTTCGTTTTTATTGCTTTATTATAAGTAGTCCGTACGTGTTATTCCAGGACCAATAACTACATTTCTTTAAAATTCGTTTAGCCGTCAAATAGATTTTTATCAATTGCTCTGCATCTAACCATTGGATTAAGATATCAAGTACCCCAGTTTTTAAGTCAAACCCTAAGCTATACAACAGAGAAAACTGCATTGCAATCGGTTAAGTAGTTATTACGTGATGCGCGAACAAAAAAACAGACAAACAAACAAACAGACAGACAGATAGACAGAATTCATAAAAATGTTATATTCCTTTTCAGTAGCTTTTTTTAAGTACTCTAGACCACATTTGTTTAATTATCTGCTTTTTACAGACTTTTTCATTCTTATTGCTTTACTATATGAGTCCGACGGCTTCACACGCGTGGTTATTTCACTAGGCTAAAAGTACTCTATGTTCTATTCCAGGACCTAAATAACAATAAGTATACCAACATTTGATCGAAATTTCTCCAGCCGTCAACATTATTTTTATTAATTGCTTGGCTTCTACTCATCTGATTGAGATCCAAGTAACCCAGTTTTTAAGTCAAACACTAAGTTATCCAACAGTGAAAACCGCATCGCAATCGGACCAGTAATTTTTAAGTTATGCGTGAAAAATCATACAGACATACAAACAAACAAACAGAATGACTCGTTTTAAAAAAAAGAAGAATTTTCTTGTTCAATAGCTTATTTTACGTACCTTAGACCTTTTTTTTAAATTATCTGCTTTGATCTGACCTTTTCGTTCTTATTGCTTTGTTATAAGTAGGTATATATTATAAGTATAGATTAGTAGTATTGATAGATAGATAGATAGATAATAGTATGATTGAAGACCATCGTTCGAAATTTAAACGACCACAAAAAAAAAGTAGTGGTACGGTTAATAGCCCAGAAGCAAGTTTTTTGTTTGTCTAATATTTTCTTGTTGAAAGAGCACCGAAATACTCATTGTAGCAGAATCTGTGAAGCATCTGTCAGCATGCTGTTTTTGAATTATTCAACGTGTAGCTAAGTATTTGTGTAAAGATATTAATATTTCAGCGTGATTAAGTCCCGTTTAAATATATAACTATGTGTGAATTCAGTTAATAAATTAAACATTACAGTAGATTAGGCATTTCAAAACAAAGCCCCTGTGTTTAAATCCGACCAAAATCATTCTTGAGTAACAATAGGCTTTAATTTATACTGAGGGTTAAATTCGTACACAATTTTGTTGGCGGATCGCAAATGTATTTAATGAGACAGTAGCATAACTTTAACAAGAAAATTTATATATATATATATATATATATAAATTTTCTTGTTATATATATATATATATATATATATATATATATACATATACATATACATATATATCGCCTGCGCCACCCGATCACCGACTATACAGGAACAACCCGACTAAGAATGGTTGCTAACCAACTTTAAATCGTTCCTAAATGGTCATTTGAAATGAAAAATGATAAAAGAAACCTAAAGATGATTTTCGAATACATATTTAATGATAGCCTACTTAACTAATTCGTCAACTTTTTCCTTTCTTTTTTTACAATATGGTGTCTGATTGTCGCCATATCTCAACAAGTTTAGAAAGCTCTGTTACTGCCTCGTAGAGCTTAATGTCACAGAATAAATAATAGTGCAAGGTAATGTGATAACAGGCTGCGGTTTGGTAAGGAATTTTATTAAATTCCTTACCAAACCGTAGCCAGAATTGACAGTGTTTTTAAAGATTCGTCAGCGCTAAAATTGGCACGATCAAAATTAGGATCTATATGAGTAAACTAGTTGCGCCCTGGTTTTACCCGCGAGGTCAATGATAATGGATAATGATTATGAAATATATCATATGTTAATCCATTAACTAACTAAAGTATCTATGTACACACCAAATTTAGGTATTTACGTTTAGCCGTTGTGAAAAAGTGATGAAGCAACATACATACACACACTTTCGTTTAGTGTGATAACTTACTTATGTTTAGATAGAGATTGTTATTAAAAATGTTTTAGTACAAATCTTAGTACAATTTCTGTTTGTACTATGACGAAGTGCTGTACTTAACGGGAAATATATCCCTGCATGCTACCGTAAAAGCTGTAAGTCTTGTACAAACGAAAAGAAGGTAGACATAAAAAAAATGGCCGATCTAACGCACAACATAATAACCAAAACTGTTTAACAGCAATTACATTGTTCTTTTTAAATTAAAAAAAACACTTTACATAAATATAACATGAAGGTAGCACACATGAACGTATAAATCAAAATCAGTTAAAATTGACGCCACCCGTCCATAAATACACATCGGTGCAGACGCGGATTCCCGTTATTAACAATGCCCCACTGTATTCCAGAGGTAATGTAGTGTGACACACACATCACAAAAGAACATAAATGCGCTCGTTCGACCGTGACACGCGTTTTTGGGTAAATGTTAATCATACAGCGGAGTGCGCTATTAACAGTAGATCTCCTTAACTTATTACCTTTTTTTATTTTCACTTGACAAAACGAGTCTGTCCTATCTTATGAAATTAAAAAAAAGGCTGCAGATATGATATGTGGAAATCCAGCCTGTTATTTAACTACTGTTATAAAAATAAAATACAAAATGCTTCTTATAAAGTGTTCAGATAAAGACACTGGACACGTGCTTGGCCTACATAGGCTGTACATTTATCCTCTGTCGTATAAGGTTGGAGTTCACCAAATTATTATCTTGTTCAAATCACAGTTATTGAGATATAAGACTATGTTTAAATTTAAGTACTTGTAATTTCATGTGCATATTATATGCATATTATGCTTTCTTGTAGCTGAAATTTAAACTTAGTAATTAGTAACTATATCAATTTTTAATTATGGTAGATTAATTGTCTTTGACTTGATACAACATTAAATTCATCCATACACATAAAAGTGAAACGTTGTCTGTTTGTTTGCTTGGGGAGCTTTCACGCAGTAACGGCTGGACGGATTTTGATTAAATTTGGAATAGAGATAGCTTATACCCTAGAATAAAACAAAGGATACTTTTTATCCGGGAAAACTGGAATAACTGGATTTTAAAGTCATTCAAACATCCATACTCACAGCAATATGTAAGTGCTATTTTGTCAGGGCAGGGTAGGTGATATGCCAGGAGGGCCCGCTGATCGAGAGAAGCACGCAAGAACGACCGAAGAAAAAAAAAACAGACTGGCAGAAGTAGAATGTTGATTACTCACTATAAGGAACGGTTTCCATCGCATAATAGTCTGTGGTTGCCATGGAAACGAAATAACAAGTCTGTCAAAAAACATCAAGAGCACTGGTGCTATACCTACTTTTGCATTGGTTTTAAAAATCCCTAAAGAAAATAGGATGCTTTTTTTCGCGATAAACAGTAGTCCGCGCGTACGTCGCGGGTGGTCATATTATTATACTGTTGGAATGCAATGTACAATAATATGCCTTCAATTTGATACGCATATTGTAAGAAAAGAAGAAAAAATGTTTAATGAGAATAAAATTCAGTTAAAAACTTAAGACTGTTTAAGATAAAATTTTAAACCTGAACAATACATAGAATACAGGAGTCTAGGTTATTGAATATAGTCTTTTTTATTTCAGACTAGCTGCGACCCGCAGTTTCGCACGCATGGGAACTTTGCCACTTCCGTCACCCCTATAAGAATGAAATTTGAAAAAAAAAGAACTCTTTATTGCACCCCTAGGGTTGACCTGTTGCTTTGACATCTGTCACTTTGACATCGAAGTTTCAATACGAATATAAAATTTATATATATATTTTTTATTCGTATTTTTTGTACAATTCTTATTCGTTTTTTTAAATATTTTTCTCTGTGTCCTGATGAAAGATATCCTATATCCTTTTCTGTGACCCTCACAACTAGTTTGTAAAACTGTATGATGTTCGGTGAAATCGTAACAAACAAAGACACCCACTTTCGCATTTATACTAATAGGATTCGTTACCGCATGACCGCCATTTAGTGTTCAAATGTTGTGAACAGTTTCAAACATTGGCGGCAAGGCTGAAGATAGGATTATTAGCGCATAGCGTAACCACGCGTAACAGTAATGAAAATATATATTGCATGTATAAAGCTACCGGGTTCAGTCCTAGGCTCCGACAATGACTTTTATAAGTTATGCACGGTTTTCCATCGATCCGTGCTTCAAAATGCACGTTAAACTGTCGCAGCACTACTTAATACGACAAACAACAACATGTATGAAGCTGAGTTACTGGAACTTTTTATCTATTTACGATATCACGCTGGGGTGTCTGTCGAATAATTTTTAATAAGCAGATTTTTGTTGCAGTGCACCGATTTGTTAGTTTAATTGGGCTTGTAGAGAAGTACGGATGAAACAATATTTATCCATCGTTCAGTGCAATCAAAATCTGCTTACGAAAAATTGTTCAATTATTGCTTATTTTAACTCTTGTTTTGCATACGAGTAAATATATCTATTAACAAGTGTATCTGTACATCTGGTACATCTTTTATTTTTAGTAAAACACAACCAGAACCCGAGTTGCATATCTCTATTGCAATCGTAATCGCTTCATTCTAAAGGTTGAAGGCGAATGAAACAAAAAAAATATAACAACCTGCCACTACCCAAGCCAACCCCACCCCATTGTATTCAAGCCCTTCGGTCATAAATAAACCTGTCAAAGTTAATGGTGCAAATGTGAACCAAACAAAAATAAATTACGTTACTAACCTACTTTCCAAACAGAAATCGAATGTCGCGATCTAGTAACAACTCAGATAAATGTTTCAATAATAACATGACTCGCGACACTGGAGAAACTTATGAATTGAGCGAAAAACAAATCTATGATTGGTATTGAGAGTTGTAAAGATTGCACCCACAATGCATGTGTGGTTTGGTGGCGCTTTAAGGCTCGTCCGCACGGTAGAGCACATTAGTGTCGCAACATGATTTCGGCATAAGAATGTCGGTAAAATGGTAATGATGTGTGTCAATAAAACCAATCTCCGTCTTTCCGTAGTGTAACAGTACAAATAAGCGACCATGTGGAGCTTTTGTTGACACATCGAACCGGATTTTTTTGGTCTTACTTTGAATCCAAAGCCAAGGTAGCTCGCAAATAAACTTAGTATTTTGTCCAAGTTCAGCCAGTACTTTACCGGTGTAAAAAAGAAAGCTGTTCACCGGAACAGCTTTTGAAACTATATCAAGCATCTTGTACGGAGTATACTGCAGTCACCATCAAGTCGGTTCTGCCAAGTATCAGCTCGAGGATTTGGATTCAATTGAGAGACGTGCTGTGAGGAACATTAAAATGACACTGGTAATGAGCAGGTTTCGAAGTCTGGCGCATCGTCGTGAGGTCGCATGCCTGTTGATATTTTAAGGATACTTAATCACTTTGAGGTTAGCCGGAACGTGGTCAGCCATCTGGTTGAACGCAATCAAAAATATTTACAAGTAAATAGCTTTTATTCGCACTGCATTGCGGCTGCCGGCCATTCGCTCCGGTCGTTCTGAGCGCTGCGGCACGACTGAAGGCCAGCCGGACGATTGCTATACGCACTACGATAGTGTTCGGTTTTCGGATTTTGCGGATAGTGAAGAATAAGAATAAGAATAAAAATAATTTATTGCCAACAAACTTAAACATCTTAAAGAACATAGTGCTTGTACGCTAGATTGCATTTGCTCGCCAGTGCAGTGTTCACCAACGCTCGTGCATTTAATTGATGACAACAGAATTAGAACTAGAATCTACGCTATGGATTTCGTACATACTTTTTGAGCTCTTCGAAAAATATTTCAAAATGCTTGCTCTCATCTCGTGTTTGCAAATATATTTTATATATTTACTTACTTTTTCTTTATATAAAGCGAGTATATATAATAAATTGCTGCGACTTCTTCGAGGTCCATTTTGGAAATGAGTCGATCGAACCGCAAACCATGCGTTTCTCAACCGTACGTTCCGGTTGCGGTTACGGGTAGCCGTCATCCGGTTAGCCGCAAGCGCAACCGCATCCTGCGGTCAGCCGGACGGCTACCCGTTACGCGGCTAGCCGCTCAATGCGCACGTAGCCTAACAGATTGCACTATGGAGAGTGTGCACAAGAACTGCACAATCTGATTCCCGTATCACCTTTTCGTCATAATACGATCAGACAATCGGCAAAGTGCAACCCTTTTATGGTTGCACAATTTTACGCGATACATTTATTGCGACCTGTGCTCCAGTTCGGACGAACCTTTAAATATTCACATAAATAGTACGTTCCTTGATGCATTTTTTTTAAGCCACGTGACATATTATCTTGGAATCTAGTGGGATCGAGTCTTGAAAGAAGGAGGTTCTCATCAGTTCTCATACTACTTTTGTTTTGTAATAGTTGTGCCCGCCGCTTTGCCCGCGTGGTAATTTCTAAAGTTCGTTTGAAAGTAATCCATGTTTTTTTCCAGGATTAAATAACCTACTTATGGTACAAAATTCTACATTACCTCAAAATTCAAACAACCGTCAAAAAGTTTTTACATCAGATTAGATACAAGATAATAACTGATTAAAAAAAACATAATCTATCCAATAGTGAAAACCGCATTTCAAAAGGTCCAGTATTTCTTACGTGATGCGTGAACAGACAAACAGACAGACAGTTGACCATTAAAAATAAAGTTATATTAATGTTCATTTTTTAAGTAACAATGAATATTAAAAAAAAAACATTGTGAATACTTTTTGTTACTTAATGCTTTATTATAAGTAAAGATTTCATCTCCTTTCTCTAGAATTTCTAAACTGACTTGAACAATTCTTTTAAATTTTCCTTACCTAAAGAGTCATAAGAAAGTAGTTGTAGTATCGCCATCTGTCTGTCTGAAATGTTATGTGTACTTTTAGAATACATAAATCAAGTGCTTGTGTATTAAATTCACATTTAAACCACATCGATGATATTTGCGACTGCACAGTTTATTTAATCCGCGAATTACGCGCGACCGACTAACCTTCACACTGCCCTGTCACACTGGTGTGATGGTTAGGAATACCGCGACCGACTAACCTTCACACTGCTCTGTCACACTGGTGTAATGGTTAGGAATAAAATTTACTAACCGTCACACTAGTATTAAGGATAGGAATTTGCTTTCCTAACCGTAACACCGTTTCTTAGTATTTTCTCACGTTCACACTCATGACTGATCACGACCGACTAACCATCACACTGCTCTCCCACTTGTGATTAAGAAACATATATAATTATTTATTCAAGCTGCACCTAAAAAGTGACAGGTGTCAAAGTGACAGGTGTCAATGTAAAGAAACTACTAGTCCAGGGTCGCTAGTTTCAAAGTTATAGCCATTTTAAGTTTGACAACTGTCATCCAAAATGAAGATATCGATGAGATCTATCACTTCTGTAAAGAAACTACTAGTCCAGGGTCGTTAGTTTCAATGTTTTAGCCATTTTAAGTTTGACAGCTGTCATCCAAAACGAAGATATCGATGAGATCTATCACTTCTGTACAGAAATTACTAGTCTAGGATCATTACTTTCAGAGTTATAGCCCTTTTAAGTTTGACAGCTGTCATTTAAAATGAAGATTTCAATGAGATCTATCACTTTTATAAAGAAACTACTATTCCAGAATCGTTAGTTTTAAAGTTATAGCCATTTTAAGTTTGACAACTGTCATCCAAAACGAAGATATCGATTAAATCTTGTCAGGTGTTGACGTATGACTTTGAAGTTTGACATGTCACTTTGACATCTGTCACTTTAAAATGTCTTACTACCTAGTTATACTACTTGGTGTTTTTTTTCTTCATAATTGACGATTATTTAGACATCTATCACTTTAAAATGTCTTACTACCTAGTTATACTACTTGGTGTTTTTTTTCTTCAAACTATGACAGAACAGTTGACAGTGACAGAGAGAACTATGAGTTGACAGTGACAGTTTGAAGCTATGACAGAAGAAAACAAAAGTTGGTGATGTTCGGTGAAGGTTACATCCCTGTCACATTTTATAACAAAATTTACGTAAACTACATAATATAAAAAAAAGTGACAATAATGTCCCACAGTTGCGTGCTGACGTTCGTAGCGCTCGTCGTGGCTTGTTGGCATAACACTCCCAGATGAAGGACTTCAAAATAGTCCGAAACTGGTCGGAGTATTTCCCATTTTCTATTTCGTGAGTTTTTAGCCGTTTTATTTATATTTAATAATAAACATTCCTAGAAAAAGGGCTCCTTTGAATTGTACGAGTATATGTAGGTCAAGATTTGTTATTTTATAAAGCTCACGCCAAGGATTGGTTTATATAAGCTGCTGAGCATTGCCTATTCAGATCCAATCTCTATTCATTGGAGTTCTTAAGATAATAAATCTCTATGAGTACTTTTTGTTTGTGTTTATACTTGTTCATTTTCTAATTAATGTTTTCATAACATCCAGTACTGATGTTTACAGTTAATTAAAGTATTTATGGAGTTTTGCTTAGTTAAATCTGTTTTTATAGTGCTATTGAGATTTTAATTGGCCAAATTGTGGGTTTTTTAATTGCATTTGCTACCTCATGTGGAACGCTTGTTCACTGCTGCTGAGCACTGCAATGCTCTGTAGCAGGCTGTTTTCTACTTTTGCTCAGGGATTTTCTTTGGCCAACTTGTGGGTTTCTTTACTGCATTCGCTACCTCATGTGAAACGCTTGCTCACTGCTGCTGAGCACTGCAATGCTCTGTAGCAGGCTGTTTTGTACTTTTGCTCAGGGATTTTCTTTGGCCAACTTGTGGGTTTCTTTACTGCATTCGCTACCTCATGTGGAACGCTTGCTCACTGCTGCTGAGCACTGCAATGCTCTGTAGCACGCTGTTTTGTACTTTTGCTCATGCCTTAATTTTTTTTAGATGTTCCATACTCCATACTTATATTATAATAGCGAATGTAACTAAGTCTCTATGTGTCTGACTGTCTGTTTGTTACCTTTTCACGACTAAAGGGCTAAACTGATCTTTTTAGTATGGAGGATGTTTATACCCTACGAAAAGACACAGGATATTTTATACCGCGATAAAATGTAGTCCACGCGTATGAAAAAGCTAGTATTATCTTTATTTGCAAGTTTGTTATGCCGAACAGGCAAGCTTTTGAATGCAGTCGCATAGAAGATACCTATTCACTCTTGAAATCGGGTAACAAGGACGTTTGTAAGATGTTCGTTTTTATACGCTTTATATTAGCTTCACTTGTATGTTTGTATGTTTGTAACCGACTCCTTTGGACGCTATTTTGACCCACTTTAAACGGTCAGATTCCATTCAAATTTTGCACACCTGTTAAAGACCGATGACAATGCAATAATTCGTTCGTAAAATAAATAATAGTTTAAAAAAACTATTATTAACATTTTTTTCTTATTTACACTATTAAAATTTATTTTCTATTTTTTAGTTTGGTTTTCTATATAAAGCGTGTTTTTTAGTTTTTTGTGCTCAGAGTACCTACTGTAAAAATCATTTTATGACTAAATTGTGTAATTTTAATCCATTTTGCGGCTTTGCTCGCGTGGTCATGTCTATAGGTAAAAGTAACTTATGTGTTATTCTAGGACCAAAAGTACCTAATTTCCTCAAAATTCGCTGAGAGCAAATTTTTTTCCTTTAATTAATTTTTTTCTGATTTTGCTGTTTCCGTCTTGCCCCCTGCCCATCTGTCTTAAGACAACTACATAAGCTAAAAAGAAAACACCAAAATTAGATCTCTCGAGCTTATAGTTACAGAGTTATAAAAGCGAGACGATGTATACCTTTTCGATACAGTTCACTTTTTAATCCTGGGCCTGCAGTCTCGACATATAGATAGTGATTGCTTTACAACCGAAATCGGTACATACCGGTACATACCGATGACAATCTTAAGCTTTGACAGTTATTGTCAAAAACTATAGATTGTCATTGGTATCTGTACTGACATTGATCATGATTGACTCGATATTTGGCAGAGACTACCAACATTAATTATAATCGGACTTTGCGACTGATTTCCGTTTCACGTCAAAACTATATGATGAAGGTAGTATTTTTTGTACTGTAGCTAACGTACAAAAAAACGCTCGACTATAATCTAATCAGGTGTTACGCAGCGTTGTTATTTATAACGAGAAGAGTATTTTTCTAATGGTAGTAATAAAAAAAAATATATCGTATGATATACATTGATCGTGGAATCTATATCACAGAGCAACAGAATGAATTCTGCTTTTCCGTGATCAATACAAACAAAACGCAATGAATATTACTAAAATAAACCACACCTACAGCGTACATCGACGTGTCATTCATGTGTATAACTTGACACACGCCAGTTTCTAGAACGTGCTTTATTATACAAAAGGCTTTGAGTATTCGCCTACAACGAGGTGTACTGTCAGAGATATTTAGAGATTCCTGTTTATAATATCGATACGGGAATTGATATCGACATTAGCATTTAAAAACCGGATAAGTACGAGTTGAACTCACCTGGAGGGTTCCATACGATTAATTTAATAAAATTATTATCTCATAATATTGAGATATATAACATTTTATTTAAAGACCATATGCCTATTATCGATTGATGCCAAGACTTGTCGCCATTTTGTTACCGTTTTTTTCTCAATGCAGGACAAACAACTTTCGGCGGGAAACATTTCCATAAGTGCATGTGTTGGTGCGGTAACTCAAACAAAGGACATTTGTAACCACTTCAGAAGGTCCGTTTGCTAAGAGAATGGCATTTTTGAAATGGTAACAGACCATGTGACAATTGCAAATTGATTTAAGTGTTTTTGGTTATTATTAACAAATTTAATTATAAAAATGTTTTATGTTGATGGAACAAAAAATATGGGAGTACTTATAATAAGAAAAAAAAACTGAATCTAAATCGATAAGGTTTTTTTTTTTACAATTGCATAGTTCTATCAATAAGTTTTCCAAAAGAAGAAAAAAACTGTTTTTATACAAATATTTTCGAAAAAAAACGGCGCTGGGAAATTTTCGCCCGGTATTAAGACACCATTATAAAATAAATGTCAGAAAAGTTTTTTTTTGTCTATTATCTCAAATTAAATTAATATTACAACAACAAAAACTTACCATCTCCAATATTTCATGATAAAAAATAAAAAAAAGGGCGCCGTCCATCTACTTACCGGTCTGAATGCTAATTAAATATGTATTTCCTAAAACGAAACATAAATATCGAAAGAGGTTGAAATAAAAAATATTTTAACGTTACCACATAGTACGTACTTGTTAACTTGAATTTCATCCGAACGTGAAAGTTCCAAAAGCATGACACCAAAAAACGTGCAAACGTGGGAACCAAAATTCTTGAGCAAAATTTAATATGCTAATAATAGATTTAATGACATAAATCTTTTCAACTGGCTGTCAAATAACTTTCAGAGGATTGCCAGACTATCCTTTTATAATTATAGTACGACAAAGAGGCTGCATTAAATATTAATCCATACCAATTTATAAAAGTGAAACGGTGTCGTTTTGTTTGTTTGTTTGTTTGGGAAGCTTTCACGCGATAACGACAGGACAGATTTTGATGAACCTGGAATAAAATAAATAATAATTTTTATCCCGAAAAATTGTAAGTTCCACGGGAAAACTGGAAAATGTTGATTGCTTACTGTCGCCATCACAGAATGGTCTGTGGTTGCCATGGAAACGAAATAACAAGTCTGTCAAAAAACATCAAGAGACTGGTGCATTACCTACTTTTGCATTGGTTTTTAATTTTAGAAGAAAATAGGATGCTTTTTTCGATTGATTAACTGTAGTCCACGCATACGAAATTACGGGAGGGAAAGCTAGTATTAAATAAAACATGCGAAATTACAATTGCAAATTTGGTACAAAAATATGCAACAATCGGGGGTCCTACATCAAGAGGATTATATGATTTTATGTTATCTATAAGTAAAAAACTGAATTCAATGACTTTAATTAAAGACCCAGTTTTGGAGATAAATTATATAATGGTGAAAATTGAAAATTTTCATATATTTTCTGAAATTACTTCTAATTTTATTTTAAATTATATAAATAAATGTAGACCCTCACAACAAGCACTTTCATTTCACATGGTATATTTATTTTTGATGTGTTTGGTATGTTTGTTTATGTACCGGTATAGATAGATGTAACTTTTATACCGATATAACTTTTACTAAATTGAAACATATTGGTAAACGTAGTACTCGCCGAGCTAGTTTCCTAGTTGTACCAAGAACGCGTACAAACTATGGTAAAAAAACAATTACATACGAAGGAGCAAAACTTTATAACACAATACCCTCACATATACAAAATGTACACTCATTTAACGCATTCAAAGCCAAATTAACCAAACATGTTTTAAGTCATTTTCTGGTGAAATGATGTGTTAGATGTGTACCTAAATTTTTACAACGGAACGACGACGCATTAATTTAATATTGTAATTACAAAATTATTATTCTCATGTAAGTGACTTTGGTCTTTTTTGAGAATAAATGTCTTTTAAACCTAGATAGCAAAACTTTTTATTATATCAAATTGTCGTCATTTGTGTCCCCCCATATTCTAAAATCATTTATTTACGTTACACGTCCATGATTCATGCAAAGAAATTCATAAATGTATTAATTTTCAATTAATCGGTCCAGTAGATTCGGAGCAAATTGGTTGTATCGAACGGACAGACACACGAGTGATCATATAGGGGTCCCGTTTTTTCATTCGAGCGTATGGAACCCTAAAAAATGAAAAATAATATGCAAAATAGGCAATATTGTGTCCTCAAATAAGGATTTCATTAAACAGTACCGTAGAAGGTTGGCAATGCAATGACAATGCCTCAGTCGTTAATTTTTTAGGAAGGATACATGCTGTTGGTCTCTAGCTGACGACGTTGACAGCGTCACTGGGCTGGAGGCGGGCGCAAAGGCGCACTACCTCAATTACTAGCACAGAAGGTGCTTTGCCAAAGGTGCGTGACGCAGGCTTTAGTCAAATATTTTGGCAATTAGCTCAAGGACGTTATAGATATCTATCTGAGCCTGTAACACTGCGGTGCGGTGCAAGGAAGCAGCGCTTGAATCTACGACACCTAAAACGCATTGTGGCCAATTCTAATGTAATTTCATCGATACGATACATTGCAATTTATTTTCTCATCTCTACTGATATTTCTGCAAAGCTTCGGATTCCGGTCCGAACGTTGGATGTTACGACACGAATAAATGTAACTTGAACGTTTTGCAGGTTGCTGAGCAAGTTTATGAACCATTTCCGTATGCTTTGTCGGCTAAATAGATAAGATATTCTGAGTAAAACGTAAAAGGCAAGGTTATTCCACTTTTATTCTTTTGTATATAATGATTGACTCCAATTTTTTCGGAAATGAATGAATTGTTTGATGAATTGTACTCTTTAAAATATGATTAATTGGCAATTGCCAGTTAAATTCATAGCCAAAGTATAGCGATTCATAAAACAATATTTGCAACAGTAACCCTACGTTGACCTCAAGAAGACTACGATTTATTCCGTATCCCCGCGGCGCTATCAACCTATTACTATTTCGCACTACCAGAAGTACTATGGGAGAGAAATGGAGAGAAAATCTCTCTTGGTACTACTGCCAGCAGTGTCATGGCTAGTTGTCTAAGAAAGAGCAGGAGACCGCAGTGTGACACTGTACGAGTTGTAGATTGGCTCGATAATTTATTGTATCGAACGAACCTGCCTGTCACTTATCAACTTTATCATATTACTAGCTGCGGCTCGCAGCTTTGTGCAAACTTTAACACACTCCCTTAGAGATGGAATCGACGAATAAATAGTGCACCACAGGATACTAATGGAATATTTCCTCAAAATTTCATATATTTGACTGCTGGTTTATGCTGTGCGTTGTCTGTCAGACAGTCAGTAGGTATGTTACGGTTTATGGGTATAAAATTACCTTCTTATTTCTTTTTGGTTAGTCTAAAACGTCAAAAAGCAACAAAAAAAATGACCTAAGAATTAGTAAAATATAACACTTACTTTTCGAGAACCTTTCACAAGTAAGTTAAATGGTCCCTTTATGAAAAGAGGTGGAGCCTGGGAGATGCTTGTCGGACTACCAAAATTAGACGAATCAGAAATAGGTGGTTCATTAAATCAAAAACTGAACATCTTGAGTAAAGATATATTATACAAATACTGTGTAATCTTCGTGTACAAAAACTCATGTTTAAAGGTTAAGCCTCTTGGGGTATCTTTTTTAATCGACTTCAGAAAAGGAGACGGTTATGTTCGGCTGTAGCAATGTTTTTTTTTTTTATATATGTTGGTCGATATCTCTGTCAATAAACTCAACAAACGGATCTGATAGATAACCAAACCAAAATATTACTATATTAGAAATATATCGTAACCGAAATATTACTCTGAGGCATTCTGTACTGCATGTGGCACTTGCGATGGTTAACCGGCTTTGTCTGCCTGGTTTAACTTTACTGCAGAAACCACAACTCTACTTATTCGTATGCATACTATACCTAGGTTTACTGTACTGCTTGTGTGTTACTTGCGCTGTTTAACTGGCTGGTCAGCCTGTTTTACCGATACTGCAAAAAATACAACTCTGCGAAATCATCTTTCGGTTCTTCCGTGAAGCGTTTTTATTCGACAAAAAATATCTAATGCATCGTGTAGCGTTGACAAAACGCTACTTAAATAAAAAAACAATAAACCTATAACTAGCAATACAAAACAACAATTCGACAAGTAAAAGTAGGAATAAACAGGACAGCACATAAACAACTAATAGAAACGCATCTTTATAATAGTAAAACTAGAATTATAATTGCATATTGTTCAATATACTCACCTAATAGAATGTATCTTTGTTTTTGGAGTAAATAAACAACAGACAAGCCATTTTGTTGTTTGTTATTAGAATCTAACAGATGACGACATTGAAGTCGCACATAGTTGATTGAAACAGTACTATCGTTCGTATTTGGTGAATACCAGCGAAAGCAGACGATCGGGTACATAAAATAGATTATCGTACGTTGTTTACTTACATGATATAATCCTGTAAATCACAGTTCCAAAAAACAATAGTCATGTTCAGAGGTTATAAACACTTCGATAAATACAACACGTCCGTGCACTACGGATCACGGCTTTATAACTCTCATTAGGTCAATTGATTGAAATAAATACAAAAGAAACAAGGAATAACTGGGAATCAGATAATAAATAAATAATTAATAAAGTACAGTTGATAAACACGGAGACAAGTAATGACCTCTACTGGAAATTTTACTTATCTTTGCATCGATTAGCTGTCAAAGCAAAAGGGCGCGTTCCGTTGTTCGGCACGGTCCCGCAATGTCAGCAAATAGAAAATAAAATTAAACAAACCAAATAAATGCAACAAATGTTAAATTTAGGAACGTAGATTTTTTCCAAAGCAAACCCATACAATATCATAATTTAATAGTTACAGTATATAGTTTTATGATAATATAACGGTAGCGAAGCAAAGAAACCGCGTTCCGTACCTTTCGTCTGGAAGTGAACAGAACGTTTTATGGACTATAGTTTATAACAATTCTTAGACGTCACTTGGCAGTTGTTTAGCTGTCAAAAATAGTTAAAGAAACGATAAATAGTCAAATGTGATTTCTAGGGTGAGAAATATTAAAAATAAAAATAAAACCATATTATCATTTCCAAAGCCCATGTGTAAGCGCTGATCGGTTTCCTGGTGAAACGAAATGTTATTCGGATAGATTTTGCTAAATAAAAAAAAAACTAGATCCGGCGACAGAAAGAAACTGGCAATGGAGGCGAGAAGCGTAAATCTTTTTTTCGTGCTGGAGAGCCTAGCAGGACTGACAAGTTTTTTCCCTGCATATTATAAAACCCGTAAAAAAAGGTGAGAGCATTTGTCGGTATTTTTTTTGTATGTCTGCAGTAATGATTGCGATTGTGAAATCACTTTTATCCATTTTTCGAGACGCCATTTTAGCGAACTGAGAGCGGTGGCGTTTTCGGAGTCTCGAATTCTAAAAAAACGTTGTGTTTATTCATTCACAGCGGGTTTTCCCCCCTGAACTGAGACCCCACGACGGAGATTTTCCCCCTGGACTGAAACACCCCACGAAGGAGGCTTCTTCCCCCGGATTTAAGTAGAAAAGGCGCCGTGTCGCGATACGTCACGCCACACCGACATTATACCCAACGATTCCTGCCACGTTCTTGGGATGCGGTATCGTATTTTATCCATACATTTCATGAACCGGAGTGTTAAACTTTGGTTCCCCACCGACCTGCTGGACACTTGCAACGCCTGAGGGGTCTAGCCTGGCTACCTCTCACGCGAATTGGACATTGCTGAAACGTCGGATGGAGAATTACCTTCACTAACATAACAATACTATAGAAAAAGGTAAATAAGTAGACTACACTGCCGGCCGGCAATTTCATCAATGTTTTGTTAGAGTAAATACTTAATTTTGTCAATTCTATATCGACCCTAGTTATTACAGACTTCTTTGGACATTAAGTAAGTAAGCAAAATTAAACCAAGGATAATAAATATTGTATTGGTGAATTTAAATTGCATGTTTTGTCTTCAACTTTACATGCTAGCTTGAATGGCCGTCCAACGTACCTACGGCACGGTTCCTTAGATTTTAATTAAGTAAGCAAAATTAAACCAAGGATAATAAAGATTGTATTGGTGAATTTGAGTTGTATGTTTTATCTTCCACTATTGTACCCACTAGCTAGTACATTACCGAACGGTCTTGATCCAATAGTTCTTGAAGCTCGTTCCGGTCTAAGTTTATCCAGGTAATTTTATTAATTTCAAAATAGTAACGAGTATTTTTAGTTTCGAGTGATTCCGAAGAAAGGTATAGCGTCCTCGCGTTCAGAGCAACCGAATGGGGCAAGAATCCTGACTCACCCCACTCTTGGTCTGACTTGCCCCAATTTATTTTTTATTACCTTTATTCCAAGAAATTACCAAATACCCTTGTATATCGTTACAATATGAAAAATATACCGACAAATGCTCTCACCTTTTTTTACGGGTTTTATAAAATGCAGGGAAAAAACTTGTCAGTCCTGCTAGGCTCTCCAGCACGAAAAAAAGATTTACGCTTCTCGCCTCCATTGCCAGTTTCTTTCTGTCGCCGGATCTAGTTTTTTTTTTATTTAGCAAAATATATCCGAATAACATTTCGTTTCACCAGGAAACCGATCAGCGCTTACACATGGGCTTTGGAAATGATAATATGGTTTTATTTTTATTTTTAATATTTCTCACCCTAGAAATCACATTTGTTTATTTATCGTTTCTTTAACTATTTTTGACAGCTATACAACTGCCAAGTGACGTCTAAGAATTGTTATAAACTATAGTCCATAAAACGTTCCGTTCACTTCCAGACGAAAGGTACGGAACGCGGTTTCTTTGCTTCGCTACCGTTATATTATCATAAAACTATATACTGTAACTATTAAACTATGATATTGTATGGGTTTGCTTTGGAAAAAATCTACGTTCCTACATTTAACATTTGTTGCATTTAATTGGTTTGTTTAATTTTATTTTCTATTTGCTGACATTGCGGGACCGTGCCGAACAACGGATCGCGCCCTTTTGCTTTGACAGCTAATTGATGCAAAGATAAGTAAAATTTCCGGTAGAGGTCATTACTTGTCTCCGTGTTTATCAACTGTACTTTATTAATTATTTATTTATTATCTGATTCCCAGTTATTCCTTGTTTCTTTTGTATTTATTTCAATCAATTGACCTAATGAGAGTTATAAAGCCGTGATCCGTAGTGCACGGACGTGTTGTATTTATCGAAGTGTTTATAACCTCTGAACATGACTATTGTTTTTTGGAACTGTGATTTACAGAATTATATCATGTAAGTAATCCGTACGTAACGTAATGTAAGTAATGTAAGTAGTACGTACGATAATCTATTTTATGTACCCGATCGTCTGCTTTCACTGGTATTCACCAAATACGAACGATAGTACTGTTTCAATCAACTATGTGCGACTTCAATGTCGTCATCTGTTAGATTCTAACAACAAACAACAAAATGGCTTGTCTGTTGTTTATATACTCCAAAAACGAAGATACATTCTAATATGTGAGTATATTGAACAATATGCAATTATAATTCTAGTTTTACTATTATAAAGATGCGTTTCTATTAGTTGTTTATGTGCTGTCTTGTTTATTCCTACTTTTACTTGTCGAATTGTTGTTTTGTATTGCTAGTTATAGGTTTATTGTTTTTTTATTTAAGTAGCGTTTTGTCAACGCTACAATCGTTAACATGATGGTATGACGTTTGCCTACGACATGATTATAGTCAACTTTTACCGCATATTTATTGATTATTCTATGTGACCTACTTTTATTTATATTATGTCGTATCTACCTAAACGTGCTCTGCAAAGCGAATCAACCGCTGGTGTATCTGAACTACAGTAGAGACAAGGATAAAATTAAATGTTTAAGAAATATTCGGTTAACAACCCAGGTTGCAGGTCGCCTCGCTTATCTTATGTAACTTAAAATACAATTGTAACAACTCAAAGAAAAAATATATAACACTTTTGCCTGATATCCGAAACTTTAAAATAATTTCTGGTTGTGTTCTGTCTTCTGTGTTTTTGTCTGTGTGTTGTGTGTTTCTTCTGACTTTCTAACGCGATCTTCACTGTCGGGAAAGTAAAACTGAGCATTCTCCAAGTCTTCAACTGATTAACCTCCGGCGCCAGACTAACTCAGATGGCCGGGGTATATTATATCTTCGAGTGACTAATAGGCGTCTTTGTAAAATGTAACTGCTGCTGGCGAAGGGCGCATGATCGACATCAATAAATTACACGTAGGTAATGCGTAGGTGTACTTAAATCGTAGGTTTCACTTGTCTCGGACCTCAACGACGAATTCTACAACTCTGAAACTCGTGCTGGCGTTCAAGGCTCCACTGGTGGTGTAAACATTCCAGACTCGTGCAACAAAGTCTTTAACCTGGCTTGTTCCGAACGGGGAATCGCCTCCCATGGCAGTTTCTGTAGTTCACTTTTTATTAGACAACTTGAGTTTGCACCCTACTTTTAAAAACATCGATAGGTCACCACTGTGGATTGTAGGTGTAAGAGAGTGGGGGTGCTAATCAGCAACGTTAAGCTATAATACCTTTTATTAGGTTCACATTATATTCATATGGCTATACGACTATTACAAGTGTTATGCGTGGAAGTTGGGAGACGACTCTATAAAAAAGTGCCATACGTGGTGGCTGGGAGGCGGCTGTCAGTGTTAGGGGCGGTGTCGATGCCGCACGGGAAATATGCTTAACTAGCAATCCCGACAATCACCTACAAAGATAGAAAAACAAGATGGCAGCGTATGTATCCTAACTCGTGTAAACGTCTAACAAAATAATGGTTGAACCCAAATTATTCAGAAACTTATCACTCAGGCTTTATTTTAATAGAATACGGTTTGTTTCTAATAGTTTTTTCTGTCAATTAAGACCAGTTTTATTTATGGTCAACGAATCGAGTTTTTTTCAAAATTTCGGCGACTACGTATGCCAATAAGGTTACATGCTGCTTGAAAATCAATATGCTATTAGATTTCTTATATTTAAAATCGAGGACTTTCAGGTTTTTCCTTTCCGTATGCCAATAAGGTTACATGCTGCTTGAAAATCAATATGCTATTAGATTTCTTATATTTAAAATCGAGGACTTTCAGGTTTTTCCTTTTTCAAAATCATAACTGCCAATAAGAATTACAGTCAAGAACACCCAATATGAGCTTAGAAACGAAGTCAGCTTGCAAAAATCTTTTATTTAATCCTTCTCGACGTCTTTTGGTGAGGGGCCCTCACCAAAAGACGTAGAGAGAGATAAATAATTGTCACCGTCTATTCCGAGAAGTTCTCATGGGAAAATATTACGTGAAACGGTACGTGAAGTAGTACGTGGAAACTAAAATGCCAAGTGCGGGTCGAGGTTCACACGTTTGGTGTTCCGGTCAAGGTTCGGGACATATGATTTCATAGTGTGTATTTAAAATAACTCTAGGAAGATTTTAAAGCTTTAACTAAAGTTTGCTTGTGCTAGAATTAGTTCGGAAAACCAAGAATAAGTCTTCTTCTTTTCATGGGAAAGGGTGTCAGTTTTTAAATGTTGTTCTTATTCAGCTGTAGGTAAGAATAATCAGATTCAATTTTATTTTAAAAAAAAAAAACTTACTTCTCCATAAAATACCAAAATTTCTCATAAATTTATTTTTAGCAAACATTTGAAAATCACAATGAAAATACGACTTATTAACCAATGCTTATTTTTTGGGTTTGATAACCCTGAAATCTCTAATCTGAAATAGACTTACAAAGGGATAAAATACAATAGTTTTGTTATTTCTTTTTAGAAATGGATCCTCTATAACAGAAGACCTAGCTTTCAATCTTAGCAAATTGAAGTGGCAATGGGCCCGCTATATTTGGTAGCTTGAGTTGGGTCTCGGGCACAATTTCACTACAATTGTAGCAAAAAACTATAAGTTACTGCTCAAGTGTTTGATGATGAGTCTTATGTAGTCAGGAATCAAAGTGGCATCATAAATATTTGAAAAGGAACAAAATAACTTAAACACAATATGTAATCTGAGCTTTACAGCATATTGGTAAATAATATTAACAAGACATAGGTTCAAAAACTAAAACCCCACTACGGTCGGGTATCGCGTAGCTTTCCATGAAGACGAATCGATTGATACCTTGCTTTTCAAAATCGAACCAAGTTCTTATTTTGAAAAAGAACTCTTCCTTTGCTTCACCGTTGTCGGGCAAAAAATTGCATATGACACTCTATAAATGAAAAAAAAAAACGATTGATACCTCGCTTGTTAAAATCTGACAAAGTTTTTTTGAACAAATCAACCTTCCTTATCTTCCCCGAAGTAGGGTTAAAAAAATTAGTCTATGACACTCTATACCTGAAAACAAATCGATTGCATTGTACCTAGAAAATGTTTAATAGACAGGACATGTCATGTCACGACGTCCATGACGCATAGCAACGAACAAACGATGAAATAAAAATGGCTGACCTCATAGTGATGTGACCTAAACAACAATTTATCGGATCGGAAGATTATTACTTTGTATAAAAAAAATGTACTACCTGTGATACCTTTATGACATCAAAGCGCTTTTATGAAAATGGATGTCGAGATTTTAGCGTCCGCCGCGATTTTTTGTATACCGCATCTTTAAAATCATATTATGTATTATTTACTGTAAGTAACCTATTAATGATAATACTACGTCTACTGCAACCCGCGACTTCACACGCATCATCATCATCATATTACATCATATGCCGACAAAAGTCTACGGCTGAAGATTGGCCTCCCCAGTAACGTCACAAGCGGTTGCTCGTAATTACCATTGGGGGGTTTCCTATAGTATAAGATTTTATAAAACTTTGTAATTAATATACGCACCTACAACTTTGTAATAGAGGTATATACATACCTACTTATGTGGCTACTTCCAATCGTATCTACTTACTATCATTTCATCCAAATGATAAGATTGTTTACCATCAGACATTCAACATTTATTAACTGTACCTATTTACATGAATTACATATAAGCACTACCTACATAAATAATAAAAAAACAGGAAATTTCACATATATATTTATATTTTCATGATATGTAAATTGATTTGAATTAATTTCTTGGTATTCTAAGCAGAAAATTTCAAATAATTAGAAAGATATTAAACATATTAAAAAAATAAAAACTTTGTACAGATATACAGGTAACCTCCACAGGTGGCCAGAACAGTGGCCCTGAGGTAATTCTCGGGCGCGTGAGATAAGCTTTCATACGAGATGAGGTTGTGTCTACTTCGGAAATTTGTTCGATAGATGGGACGTCATCTTGTATGAAACTAATCTCATGCGCCCAAGAATCACCCCCTGATGTTCAAGCGTATTTAAAAAAAACATATACAAGTATATGTCAGTTCGTGTATTTTAAAAAGCAAGTACTTTATTTTACAGGACTAGCAATTTACAGCAAAGACCTGAAGTAGGCATTCAGCCCGTGATACTGAATATAATAGTATACGTAAGTAATTCGTACAACACAAGTTTAAGTCCTTGTCTCTAAAAAAATTACCTATATTGATTCAGAGACATGTACATACCTCATAAGGTTTAAACTCGACTATGTATAAGCAATGTTTAAACGCGACAAATGAAATCAATAAAAAACAAAATCGATTTATTTCCTCAATAACAAATTCGATTTATTCCTTACTCCACTATATTAATTCAATTTTCAGAGAAATTATTTGAATTTATGATGAATCATCGACCCTATTAAACAAAGGAGGACTAGGGACCAACTACTCAACATGGACCGCGTATATAGTTAGGTGTAACGCACACAATTGGCCTCAGTCGTAATCGGAGTTGCGTTGGTGTAAAACGTGCGTGTACTTTACCACATATTATTCGGAATTCGCAGCAAAAATGCCTTACTGTTCTTTTATAAGGTGCACAAATAGCTCAAGAACCAAACATAAGTTGCACTGCATTACTTTTCACTCGTAAGTACTATAAATCATAATTTTCTTTAAAATTCTACTGATTGATATTTTTTGAAAATCGCCATTTGCAGAAAGGGACAGAAATATACGATTTGCAAGAGTGCGACAAGACAAACGGCGTATAAAAGTTTGATCAAGGCCCTATTTCATAAAACTATAGTACACTGACAAATGTCAATCAAACCGACAATTACTTGTCAGTCAAACTATAGAAATGTCGTACATTTTTGTTATATGAAACGCAGGTTTTGCGTATTCGACTGACATTTGTAGGTTTATTATGATTTGTCGCTTTATGAAATAGGGCCCAGATCTCTTTGTAAAAGTCAGGAAGAAAAAAAATTACATAGATATTAGAATTAATTTTATTCATTTAAAAATAGCATATTTTATTTTAATCTACCTTTAGGTATTTGCCCCCTTGTTTATATTAGAAGCATCAACATAATAGATACTTTCTAACATGTTCCTGATATTTCTTCACATGTTTATTTTGTCTACTCTACACCCACTTATATGTTAATTGTTATTAATAGATTTCCTAAAGACGAACTGTGGAAACATAAGTGGCTACAAGTTGTCGGAAGACTGAGGGAAGAGCACTGATCTCTATGGATAGGCTCTGCTGTACTTTCGTTTGTGCCGATTCAAAGCGCCCCACTGAGCGTACATAAGTACAAAAAAATTATACGTTAACTACTTACGTACGTAGTAAATACTTTAGTTCCGTGGACGCTCACTACTGAAGCACTCACTACTCACTGCCAAAGTACTGCTATCAGCGCCAACAGCGCCAAAATGGCGATAATCAAATGCGCTAATTGCGACGTTCGTCAATGGTCTGTCTAGAGTACTAGTAATATGCAGTTGTCTATGGGGAAATCCAAATTGGCTACCCAACAATAACAGTTCATTATGTTCAATACACTTCAAATCAGAAGATATGTATACAACTCACGAAAGATATAGGAAGATATTAAAAAGCGCAGGACCATATTTTTGGGTAGGTGATATGTACTTACCTATATTAAAGAGCATATTACCTTATTGGCATACCTAAACTGCTTCGAATTTGAAAAAATAAACGATTTCTTGGCCATTAATGAGTTCGTGTCAATCGACAGGAAAAAATATAATAATCATTAAGTATATTAAAAAACTGCCTAAGTGATATATTTTCTGAGATCTTTGGGTATAAATTATTTTTTTCGTATTTTAAATGCGTTAGGAACAAAGTTGCAATATTGTTTTTCAGTCTTGGTCATGGAGGGATGAGGGGGTCTGATGAAATTAATGTCACAAACAACTAATCTAACTTGCGCCATCCCATAATTGCACGACATATTAATACTGTCGTGAAGTTGGACGAAAAATAAACCCAAATATGTCTTAAAGTATATCACGTTTTTTTCATAGAACACTTTTTGTTTTTTATAATTTTCCCTATCGATTGACACTAGTTTCATTTATGGCCATGAAATCGAGTTTTTTTCAAGTGTTCCTAGTCGTCATTGAGTTGATACTCTCTCTACGTTCATAGTCTTATCAGCGGTCCGAGCGTTATTGAGTAACATAAAGCCAAACTTTCGTAAAATGTTCAAATTTTGTTATTCAAGCACACACTAACAGCGGATATGTATTAGGTACCTACTACAAAAAAAACGAAACTTAACAAATAGACTTTTTTTACATTAGTGATCAAAACCGCGGTAGAAGCTAATATTATTTTATTTCATTGAAATTTATTTGCTGACGGTTCCTTACATTACTTTATGTTTACGTACTAAGACGAACTTACCCAATACCCGAAATATATCTGGTTCAAGAATTAATGCTGTTATCTCTTTTGCGCTTCTATCTAAGTATGTCTCTCTATCTTTGTTGTTGGTGCATGAAGTGTACGACAGTGCAAATTTAGCTGTGTGGGTGTATTTTCCTGTAGTTGTATCTAGTCCGAGTGTAGTTTACATGAAGTTCTAGGATGCCCCATCCTCCTTTGTTTAATAGGGTCGATGTGATGAATACATCTCCTGACTGACTGAATTTCCGCTAATTTCAGTCAAATAAGTTTAGACTATCACAATTTTCCACCTTTAATGCCAGATAACTTATCAATAAACGGTATATTTCACAAAAACATGAAAACATACTCACTCGCCTGTGTAACGATAATTCATGGCTTTCCTTCCTATATTTTGAGGCATAGCCTCCTGTAGGGCACATCACCATGTTCTTCTTTATTACTTTCGTTAAATATTTACTCAAAACACCGCAATATGTCTCAAATTCTTTTCGAATGAAAAATAAAAAAGCTGAAATGTCACAAAAATTTAAAGTAAACAAATAATTTATTATGGTGGTAGTCACTTGGTCGGCGTCACAGCATAGACAAGATCTTATGGCATAAAAATCTTACACCGTGTCCTCTTAATGGGGAAATTCCTTACTCTATGAATCGACTGAAACCTCGCTTGTCAAAATCCTACGTCAAAATCGGACCAATAGGAACGACGCTATGGTAGAACATCCACATACCCACATACATTACATTCGTACATAGACTGTTAAACTCATTACCCTTTCCTTGCTTCACCGCTCTCGGGTAAAAACTAAAAACGAAGGTCACTGCTAACCGCACGGTCGGTACAAATTTTGATTGATCTGAAAAACCTATCATTGCCATTATCATTGCCTCATATTCGGTTACTTTTGTATAATATCCTACATCGGTATCGAAACGGGTAGCCTTTGTTAGTGTCAGCTAAGTTTCACTGTCAATATTATATTTATTAAAGATTCTCTCCGAAAAATAATACATTATTAACCTTTCATTTGATTTACAACCTCACGTCCTTGTTATAAGAGTGATAGTCTTTTTATATCACAAAATAAATATCACTAAAAGTCCCTATCCCTTATTTATCAGGATTTACCGAAGAATTAATTAATGAGGCATCCAGAGAGGTTATTAAGGGGGTCCTCAAGATATCTCCGACCCTTTGAAAAGAGAAATTTCACCCTTGAGGGCGATAAGGGCGATATGGGTAAGTGCGTTTTTTAAGTAATTGACTATTAAAGCGTAGTAAAAAGTATTGTAATTAAATATTTGAAATTTGTTCTATGACTTTTAGGCACGAGACGAACAAGTATCTCAAGATCGGCAAGGTGTACTTGAGACTGACATTGTTTTAATGATATAATTTAAAGCCGTGTTCCGATATCAGTGGTATACTAGTGCGCTTTATATTCCAACGATACTCATCATCAACATCATCAGCCTATATTTGTCCACTGCTGGACGTAGGCCTCTCCTAATGCACGCCACTGAGCTCGGTCTTCACTCTCCTCATCCATTTTCTGCCAGCCACTTTTCGCAGGTCGTCACTCCACCTGGCCACAGGGCGTCCTACACTACGTTTGCCTAAACGTGGTCTCCACTCGAAAACTCGTCTACCCCAACGGTTATCGGTTCTTCGGGAAATATGACCAGCCCACTGCCACTTCAGCTTGCTTATCCTTTGAGCTATGTCGGTTACCTTGGTTCTCCGTCGGATATCTTCATTACGAATCTTGTCCTTCAGACAAACTCCAAGCATAGCTCTCTCTCTATAGCTCGCTGAGCGACCTTAAATTTGTGGACTAGTTTGACCGTTAGTGTCTTCGTTTCGGCACCGTAGGTCATGACTGGTAGGACGCACTGATTGAAGACCTTTTTATTCAGGCACTGTGTTATAGACGACGAGAAGACTTGACGAAGCTTGCCGAATGCTGCCCAACCCAGCTGAATTCTTCTGTTGGCTTCCTTCTTAAAGTAGTTTTTACCCAATTGCAATATTTGCCCAAGGTAAACATATTGTTGGACAACTTCAAGAGGTACACCATTAACTGCAATCGGTTCCGGGTCAATAAGATCGTTGAATTAGTCCGTTCTGTTCCGTCCATCCGTTTCTTGGTCTTATCTATGTTCATTCCAAAACCAATCCGTCCAGAAGTATCATCTAGGTTGGTCAGCATACTTTGCAAGTCTTGCAGCGACTCCGCCATTAGGATGATATCATCGGCAAATCGTATGTGTGCGATGTTGTCGCCATCGATATTAATGCCCATTCCTTTCCAATCCAGCATCTTAAACATTTCTTTCAGGGCATTAGTGAACAGTTTCGAGGATATAACATCCCCTTGTATCACTCCCCTGCGCAGTTGGATATGTTTAGACTGCTAGTTTTGTACTTGGACACTCATAGTCACGGCGTCATACAGAAACCTCAGCACTTCGATGTATCGCCATTCCACTTGGAAACGCTGCAAAGAATCCAGAACCGCCCATGTTTCAACGGAGTCAAAGGCCTTCTCATAGTCTACAAAAGCAAGACTACTGTGTGTATGTGGTCTATGGTGCCAAATCCTCCGCAAAACCCGGCCTGTTCAGGAGGCTGGAATTCGTCAAGTCTTCTTGCGAGACGATTTGAGATGACTCTCGAAAACAACTTATAGACGTGGCTCAAGTGTGAAATAGGTCGGTAGTTCTTTGACAGGGTTATATCACCTTTTTTAAAGAGGAGTACTACCAAACTCCTGCTCCACGCCTTTGGAGTTCTCTCACTGTTAAGAACGGTGCTAAATATTCCCTGAAGCTCTCGAAGTACGGGTCTCCCCCTGCTTTCAAGAGCTCCGAAGTTCCTCAAATAAGTTTCTCGAAGCATCCCTACATTTCACATCGCCTTTCCATTCTTAAGTTGTTTGCGCACCATCCCAATCTCGTCTAGGTTGACGTCAGGCAGTTCGTCAGTGTGGTGGCGGGTCAGTATTGCGCGGGAATCCTCTGTGCTGGGTTCGGGTCTAGAAGCATGCGTGTGGTACATAGAAGTCTTCAATCTCAGAAAGGATCTCCGGCTTAGAGACGACGGTTGTGCCATTATTGGTCTTGAGCTTCGTCGTTACAACGCAATGATACTACATAGGTTCAATTCTAGTCTTCGCACCAATAACGTTTCCAAGTTAAATGAAGATTTCCATCACTCCTTGCTGTTGTTAAGCTGTCGGTCCTTGCTGCTTTTGATTAATAGCAGTCATTAAGCCATTTCAGAGGCCCTCGGGCAGCCTGACAAACTCTGACAACAGAAGCCAGCGCTACCTCATACGACATGACAAGCATGGACTAAAGTTCTCATTTCATTAACAAAAAGCAAAACAGATCGGAACCATACGTTGTAGATGGATTGAGATCTATACTACACAAATGTTTTAACAATGAAAATAACTACGTGTGTCTGTTTGTTTAATTTTCACGACTTAACGCGGTTAAACCACTCTTCATAAAATTTGGCATGGAGATAGTTTGATCCCTGCGGTAGGACATTAAATGCTTTCTTTTGCGATAAATTGTAGTCCGCGCGGGTGAAATCACGGGAAAAAATTGGTATACTATATTATTATCCAGGTTTAAACAAATCTTGAGATAGTGTTGGCTGAGTGGCAGTATGTGTGTTTCACAATCCATTGGCACTTGGTTCAAAACCTCGGCCCTGCACTATTGACTGATATGAAGTATGCCATCGCTCAAAAACAGTGAAGGGAAACTACGATTATTAGTTCAAAAAATAAAACCCGACTACGGTCGGGTAAAAAATAGCATGACTCTATTGCGAAGAAAACGAATCGATTGATACATCTCGTGTCAAAATCAGACCAAGTTTTTAGGCTTAACACATAACCTTTCCTTTACTTCGCCGAAGTAGGGTAAATAAAATAACCTTTGACATTTTCTATACATAAAGTCGATCCGATTGATACCTCGCTTGTCAAAATGGGAACAATAGTGGAGATGGTATGGTGAAACATCCACATACAAACATATACATACATACATACATACAAAGACTGTTAAAGTCAGTACCCTTCCCTTGATTCGCCGCAGTTGGGTGAGCAACCGACTAGCCCATAAAACGTGGTGGGTTACGCCCCATACTCTTAATACCTACCTCTCTCTCTCTCTCTCTCTCTTTCTCCCAGCATTGGGATTAAATATAATTTATCATGGTAATTGAAACGGGAACCACGTTTTCTAGATACGAAACTCCAAAATTCCACCTCACCGCTCTCTGTGGCGACGGTGACTGAACTAGGGCTGAACAGTGGGCAGTTGATAGCTGTTATTCTTTACGGCCAGACCGTCCCGGTTCAAATCTGGACCTATTATTTATTATGAGTCTCGATCTCAAAAACTTTATCATGTATGAAGATTTGTCAACGATCAAATAGGCAAAAGAAAATATTGAGGATACCAGCATTTATAGAAAAAACTTTACACTTCTCTCTCTCTCTCTCTCTCTCTTTCTCTCTTTTTCTCTCTCTCTCTCTGTCTCTCAAAGTAGGTATATATATATCCCAAAAAGTGATGATGTACTAAACAGCTGATGATCACAACAAACATGATCCATAAATCTCCTAACTTTACACCTATAAAAGTCCTACACAAAACCGAAATGGTTCCTCCAATACAAAACTTTGCTACAAAAAACTTTTTAATTAGACACCTCGGTAACGCCCGCGTCGTTAATATACAAAATTTCTTATCAAAAAACACTTTTTAAAGGTTTTCTTGTGTACTTAATGGGCAAGTTTACTGGTACCAGATGGTGGTACAGTACAGGAGCGGACAAGTAGAACGGCTATACACAGATTGTTCTATAACAGATATATGTTATCAACGTTGTTATTGTTGTGTTGCCAACACTATCTCAGATTGTTCTATGTTCATCTAGGATATTAAAACCACTGCAAAAGTATAGCACCAATGCTCTTGACGCTTTTTGACAGACTTGTTAGGTATTATTTCGATTCCACGGCAACGGCACCTTATTCCATTCCTTACAGCGAGTAATCATTTTCCAGTTTTCCCGTGGCAACTTACAATTTTCCGGGATATAAAGTGTCCTATGTTGGTTGCTATATTGTACAGTACCTATACCACATACTTATATACATGCTATATTTACATACTTTTTACCCCCCCCCCTAACCCCTGCCCACTACTCCCCCACCTAAAGCAGGTCAAGACAACCTGTCTTACGTACTCGGCTACCTAAATTCGGTTGACTTGAACGAAGTGGACGTACTCGCTGCCAAACTTCGTTCGTGTCAAACCGACTTAAAAAAAGTACACTCTTTATACGAGCACCGAACGCTCCTTACTGCCCTCCGTAACCTCAATTAACGAACCAATATGTATAGTACACCAAAACGTATTAAACCCCGCTCCGTAGTGTTAGCGTTCTTCAACGCTGACGACCTAAGAACAGCGTGTCCCAGTGCACGAGTTCTGTAAGACCCATCAGGTCGATATCATGTTAATACAAGAGACCTTTCTCAAACCTTGTAACAACAATCCCGGTATGGCCAACTACCGCGTCCATCGTAACGATAGAGTCACCAAATTTGGCAGTACTCTAATTTATTACAAAAACTCACTCCACTGTATGCCGATTGACACCCCTACTCTGACCAATTTAGAAGCCTCCTGCTGCCTTGCGATGACCGGTCATCAATTAATCGTTATAGCCTCCTGCTACCTCTCCTCCAGTAAAAGCTTACTAAAGAGTGATCTAGAGGCACTCCTCTCCATGGGAAGCGCAGTCATTCTGGCTGGCGACTTCAATAGCAAAAAACCCATCTGGGGGTGCCGAAAACTCAACACAAACGGCACTAGGCTATTCGATTTTAGCGAATCTCTCGTTTTCGATATAATCCCACCCTCGGCAACAAAACATAACTCATAACACACATAACTCGGATATAATCACATACCTCTCCAAAAGAACATAAATCTTAGTTTCCGCTCAATCGAAGTTTTCCAAGAACTAGAATCCGACCACCGTCCAGTCGTTATGCGCCTAGGCCCCGACCCGACAGACACATCCTCCCATCCACCGACCAAGACGATAGTGGACTGGAAGCGTTTGGGGGAAGCCTTATAAGCTATCGGTTCACCAGATCTCGACCGTATCCCCGACGACATAATCACCCCCGACGACGTTGCTCGCTCGATCGATGCCCTCACCAGCCACCTAAACACCGTTATTGGTCGTTATCGGTCTTTTCTGTCCCGTTAGTTTATCTCTTAGTCAGCATCTTCAATGCAGCCTTGAGCAATTGTTACTTCCCCGACGCCTGGAAGAGTGCCGACGTCATCAGCATTCACAAACCAGGCAAAAAGGCATCCGAGCCCTCCAACTACCGTCCTATCAGTCTCCTCAGCTCTCTGGGGAAGATCTACGAGCGAATCCTTCTGAATCGACTCCGATCCATCGCGAAAATCAAAAAGCTCATACCGGATTAGAGGAGACCGGAGAGATTAGGCTTTAGAGCGAGATACTCTTGCCCTCAGCAAGTGCACCGCATCACGGAACACATCCTTAGGGGACGAATAGGAAACCAAAACCCCAAACCACGATGGCCGGCTTCCTAGACGTGGCGAAGGCTTTTGACAAGATCTGGCACGCTGGGCTGATATACAAGCTGTATCAGCTCGGGTTGCCAGATCATATTGCGCTTAAAGTAAAAGACTACCTCACCAGCCGGAGCTTCCGCTATCGTGTCGAGGGCAACCAATCATCCCCCCATCCCATAAGAGCCGGAGTCCCTCAGGGCTCCGTGCTATCTCCACTTCTGTTCACGCTTTACACAAGCGATTTCCCCCGCATTCCCAAAGTAGAGATCACTCTCTTTTCGGACGACACTGCGATTTATACCACCGGATGGAATCTAACTATCCTACAAAGAGACATCCAACGAACGCTCCGAGCGCTCGATGGATGGTTCCGTAAGTGGAGAATAACGATTAATCCCGAGAAGAGCGTAGCGATGTGTTTCACTCACGGGGTTAAACGCTATTTCCCAATTAAAAAAGTCACGATTAATATGTACCATACCGTGGGAAAAGTCAGTTAAATACTTAGGAGTCACACTTGACTATAGACACACTTCAATAATCACATCAGCACCATCCACAAAAGGGTGGCATTGTACCTATACCGCCTCGCGTTTCTCCTAGGCAGGCACAGTAAGTAAGAGTCAGTAAGAGACATTTCTCTTAGAAATAAGTTGACACTCTACAAAACTTGCGTCCGACCGACAATAACATACTCGCCCGTATTATTTGCTCACGCCTCCCGCATTTCCCTAGAGAAACTTCAGATTTTACAAAATAAATTCGTTCGCGGTGCAGTAGATGCCTCCTGGTATCAGAGGAACATCGACCTGCACAGCGATCTCGAGCTTCCCTCGATAGCTCAATATATGAAAAATGCCTCTCACCGCTACTTTGACGCGGCACCCCATCACCCCAACCCCCTAGTAGTTCAGGCCTCTGACTGCACGACAGACATGACAACAGACGCACGGTCCCTTCGTAGACGCCCTAGAGACATCTTGAGCGATCCGGACGATGAAATCGCTGCCACAGTGTAGGCAGCGATAGATTCGCCCAATCCGTCATCTTCACCATCTTTCAACACAATTAGACACAGACACCGACCTCGCCGGATGCGAGGTCGAAGGTCCCGTAATTAATGTCGATTTTATTCGCCTTCGAGTTTCTTGCCGATTCTTCTCGAAGGTGTATTCCGAATCTGTGTTTAGTTATGCAATTAATTTAAGGGCTCCAGCCATTTCATCAGGGCCCCTCGATCACTACCTAACAGTATAGATCCAGGGGTGTTTAGTTCGATACTCCCAAAGTAATCAATGGCAACTGTCCAAGCCGAGGTTCGTACCCCCTGGGTGCCCTTGAGCAAGTGGCCAAAAACTTAACTTTGGCGTGCGCCTTCTGCGTCACGCATTGCGGAGGAGCGCTTTTGCGTCCGCCCCACCGTCCAGTTACGATGTAGAGGTCAGCTATAGACCAACAGCACATATCCTTTCTAAAAAAAAAATTAAAAAAAAAAAAAAAATGGATATCGATCAGTCTACATTTGGAGCTTGAACAAACAAAATCGAGTTTTATTGAACTACAGTCCACATCGAAGCCAGGAACCCGAACTCTACAGTACTTAGCGTGTAGACCTTACGCTCCATCGTCTACAGTTACACTTTTAATACTGGTACAAAGACTACAAAGAAGTCGTACCACTTTGATACTGGCTGCACACAAAATAATACCAAACCGCGAGACGATCGCCATTTGTTCTGCCCTCTTAAAATCATAGCGATAAATATGAGCGATGGTCGCCTAACGGTTTTATAGTACAACTCAATCCAACGATACCGGGTTCGATCCTAGGCTCCGCACAAATGACTTTTCTAAGTTATGTGCGGTTTTCCTTCGCTTCTTGCTTCGGAGGGCACGTTATTCTGTCGGTCCCTGCTGTGATAGATTGATAAGTCGCTAAGCCATGTCACAGGCCCTCGGGCGGCTTGAACAACTCTGACACCAGAGGCCAGCACTACCTCATACGACAAACAAACAAACAGCGATAAATAGAATAGTATTTTCTTGTTTATTTAATTTAATAAATAATAGTTAAAAAAAACTAAAAAAACACGCTTTATTTAGAAAACCAAACTAAAAAATAGAAAATATATTTTAATAGTGTAAATAAGAAAAAAATGTTTTATTTCAAAAAAATCGTGGGGTGCATGAGTCAATAGTTATAAATATTTCATTGACAGATATGAGAAGCACCCCACGGTTTTTTTATATAAATCATTTTTTTTCTTATTTTCTACTTTTTTTTTTTTTTTTTTTTTTTTTTTCTTTTTTCGAATTATTGCATTGTCATCGGTCTTTGACAGGTGTGCAAAATTTGAATGAAATCTGACCGTTTAAAGTGGGTCAAAATAGCGTCCAAAGGAGTCGGTTACAAACATACAAACATACAAGTGAAGCTAATATAAAGCGTATAATTACGCTTTATGTATTAATTATCGTGTATATTTAATGATAACCTACAAGTTTTGTGTTAGTTGTTTTATGTAAGTCATCTTTCAATGTTTAAATGAGACATAAAAGATAAATTACAATTAACTTTGAAGAACCGAGGCGCCTTATTCGCATAGTCTATACTATACCCTACTTTCTATGGGATGACAAGGGGTAGAGTAGAGTAGACATCGACCTTCCTGTTTCACCCGAGGTTCAACCTTAGCTCAGTCAGTCATACATAAGTCGCGGCGAGAGGCGGTCGCGTTGCAGCAACCCCTTGCTCCGTAACAGAAATACGCGCGTGTTTGTGATTGACTTTTTTGAATATTTGTTTCGTTTGTGATTGTGTGTGCTGAGATTTGGATTGCGTGGAGTTTGACAGGTAAGTTTCGCATTACATATTTTTAATGATTCAAAAACTTTGTAGAATTTGTTAAAACTAAAAATGTTCTTGGGTGTTGTTGCACACCCAAGTAATGGGACAATAGACGGCCTTATCGGTAATAAAGTCTATGACCAGATCGGATTATTACATGTAGAAGCCATTATGCAACTATAAATAAATATACAACTACTAGCTGCGCCCCGCGGATTTGCCCGCTTGCACACTCTGCCTCTCTCGTTCACCCTCTTAAACTGGAATTTAAAAACTCCTAATTTAGTACATCTCTAGGATACCCATTACCCAAGGGGTATTCGTGCCCGTAGAAAGAACTTTGTATAAGGTTTACACAAGTGCATTAGCGATATGTACGAGTAGGTACGTAACAGGTAAGATTGTCTACTATGAGGATAGACGTCTATTTCCTAACTCAGAATAAAAAAATTGAGTTCGTAGTTGTATAGCCAATATTTCAAAGTATAATAGTTTCATTATTTATCTCTGAAAATCATGGGACACCTTGTTACTGAAAAAGTAGAGTAAAAACTGAAGATCTTGCATTGATGCGTCTCCAATTGCTGGTACGCACAAGGCGCACGTTCGGTATCATCGCTTGCACATTGGTCTGATACCGCGGTATTTGCGCCACTCTGCTAATAGCATTGCAGCAGCGGCGATATCATCTGCAGTGGCCTCACATTTAAACGCTGTAAAACTATTCACCGTCACACTTATGACATACCTACAGCTACAGTTTACTTTTTCTTTATAATCCCGTCCCGCAGTTACACTGGTCGTTTTTAACCAGTGTAACTGCGGGTTTCTTTTCTGTCGATACTTTAATCACTACAGTTTATATAAAAAAACATTACTTACTCCACTGTTATTGTATTTAATTGAATATAAGGGAATCGCTGACGCAGCTCAATCGCTATAATACATCAGAAACAGTCAAATGATTGATTTGACCCATAAATAAATTAACTTTTTAATTTGTTTACAGGTTTTAATGGAAAAATGCCCTTGTTTTGACTGATTTTAATCGAGGGAGGGTATTCAAATTTTTATTTTTAGATTGCGTCAAGGAAGTAAGAAAGAATGAAGCTAAGTAAGAATGTATTTATGTTTCACTTTTACATTGATAAAAAGGTCATAAATATTATATAATTGTTTAAAAATGGGCTCCACAATAGAAGTGCGAGTTTAGTACGTGACAGGGTAAAACACTTCTGTGATTCTTGTGAGTCCGCTTTGGCAGTGCACCGCTTTGCCAGATATTAAATAGACCACGCGAATATAGATGAGAAATGTACTTAGTTTCCAAATGTTACCTAATGTGTTTAAGTGAGGAACAAAAGAGGCTTAAAAATCAATAAGACAGTGTGACAAGCGCAGTGTAGTTCCACGTCAGATGAAGCTGTTCTGAGAAGCCTTAAATATATTATGGACTGATTTAAATATTACTTTCTGTATACCTGTTTCTAGTCACTGAATATCCTAAAAGAAATAGGCGTACTTCGCCTTGACATTCATTTGTATGAAAATCGCAAGCATAGTACCCACAATGTATGAGATGGTGCTGGCCTATGGTGACAGAGTTTGTCAGGAAGTCCAAGGCTTCACTGTACATTAGCAGAAAAACTCCTAATTATTTTCTAACATCTTAGGACACAAAGAACTTCCGTTTTTTTTCTCATATTACACATGTGCTGTGCGCTATCAAAGTAGAGCAGTAAATGTACCACTTAACATAGCACGCGGTACCGGACGGAAAGCGGATCTAAAAGCACGCTTGAAAGAGTTTGCCGGCCCTTTTTTTGTGGCACTGCGATGGGAAGAAAGTGGTGTAAACCTCACGCGTGGCTACTTATGTAATCCAAAAGCCTAAAGGAAAAAATGAGTCTTAAGGGTGCCTACATATGGATTTTTACCTGTTATTGTTGAAATAAAAAAAATGTCTCCACCGTGCCCACTAGTAGGGAATTTGGGAAAATGGTAATAAAAGTTTATTTAATGCGTCGTCTGTGAACTTTAAACTACTCACAACTAACCAAATGAATTTCACAAAGCAGAAAAAAAATAGAAACATTCAACTATTTTTCTCTGAGATGGTTGTTACGGGTTATCCTGCTAGACTGCGATGATGCACAGTCCAGCTGCCCAGGGTGCGCCCGATATTTTTAGAAAATCATTGGCTATAAGTACAGTGCCGCCATAGGACCTTATAATTTCAAATAACTATATGCATAGTTACGAGAAAACCACAAAATTGTTTAATAAGAAATTCGTCCCAAACTTTCGATTTGGAAAAAAATTAAGTTATCATTTTGTTTTTTCTCTATAATGTTGCCTTCCAACTTGATGGTGAAACGAATTAGGTTTTGCAGCACATAAATTCTCTTAAAAGTTTTCAAACGCCTTCAACTTGGATTCCTTAATAGATTATCCTCAAACTTGGCATTACTAAAGTTTTTTATTGATTTAATTTAGTAATTTTCTGGAGGTTAACTCTGAAACACATTTATAACTGTCTCAAGCTTTGAATTTACTTTTTATTTGTGGTAGGCTTATTCATTTTAGTAGGAACGGCAACTTTATTTGCGACTGGCTATACCCGCGTCTACACACGCGTGGGCTTTTCTTTTGGTTCAAAGTACCATAATGTGCTATTCCAGGACTAACATACCAACATTTGATCAAAGTTTCTTCAGCCGTCAAAAATACTTTTATCAATTTCTCGGCTCCTAACTCACCGAATTGAGATACCAATTACATCAGTTTTTAAATCAAACCCTAAGCTATCTAACAATGAAAACTGCATCGCATTCGGTCGAGTAATTTTGACGTGATGCGTAAACAAACAAACATACAGACAAACAGACAGAAAGACACGGTTCAAAAAATGTTATATTCTTGTTCAATAGCTTTTCTAAGCACCCAAGAGCATTTTTTTATTTATCTTCTTTATGCAGGCTTTTTCGTACCTATTGCTTTATTATAAGTATAAATATATGGATGTGTCAATTTGCATAAAAAACCCATCCAGTAGTTTCAGCGTGATACGTGTTCCTTTTAATAACTTTCAAAGCAAGATACGGGGATCTTGCGGAAATCCTTTAATTTTTCGGGATGAAAGTATCTAATATCCTACCTCGTAGTATGAACTCAGTCTCTAGTCTTCAGTTTCTAAGTTTAATTTGAATTCATTCGGTAGTTTCGGTGCGATGTGCGGTTAAGATACAGACAAACAGACTTCTCTTTCAGGCTTCTGTATCCAATATAAAGAAACCTCCAAAAAATGCTATTTATAACTTCAATATTAACATAACTTTGGACCCATATCCCGCAAAAACCCTTTACATTTTCGGGATAGAACGTGTCCTCAATCTTAACCCATCATATAACTTAAGACGGTGCCAAGTTGATCAAAACCCGTCCATTGGTTTCAGGGTAGTACATGTTCTTTTAAATAAGTTTCAACCCCTATCCTGCGAAAACCCAATTATTTTTCAGGATGTAAGGTATTCTATGTTCTACCTCGTAGTATGAACTCAAATTATACCAAGTTTCATATGAAGTCATCTAGTAGTTTCGGCGGCGCAATGCGTGGCTAAGATACAAACCTACAGATATAAATAAAAAACAGTTTAGGCTTCATTATCGAATAAAGAGAAACATAAAAAAATTACTTTACGATACAGAATTTAGACCAATATCCCGCAGGAACCCATTATTTTTTTGGGATAAAAAGTATCCTTAATTTTCACTCATCTTATAAACTATGTCCCGGCTTGTTCCAAGTTGCATCAATATCTGTCCAATAGTTTTAGCCTGCTACGTGTTCTTTAAATAATGTTCCACCCCTATCCTGCAGGAACCCTTTAATATTTCGGGATGAAAAATATCTCATGTCCTACCTTGAAATATGAACTCAAATCATACCAAGTTTCATTTGAATTCATTGCCACAGCTTTTGTGCATATTATTATAATATGACCGCATCAAATCATCTACATTTATTAAAACAACTGCTAAGTAGTGGAATTCTCTGCCCTCGTCAGTATTTCAATCTGTATTTTTTACACTACTGAAATTTTGATGAAACTTAAACTTATCCTTAAGTTCAAAGATGCCGAAATTATGGAAAAAAAGAAAATTGCAATCGGTGGTGGTGGTTTCTTGTGGTTTTTGTGATATACTTAGACATGCGATATTAGTAGACGAACTAAACAATGGGCTGGTGGAAATTGTTCACCCGGTCGGGTCAGAGTTCTTTAAGCAAAAATAAAACTCTCTGAGCATACACTCAAACTTAAGGCAGAACAAGGCGAGATAAGGATGCAGTCTTCAGTGAATATGTCCAGTAACAGCTTGCTTAATAAACAGATCTCCAAGTCGATGTGACACGATTTGCGTTCTTGTAATACTTATTGTATTATGAACGCAATAGAGTGGAACAAGGGCTCCAAAGTGTTTGCAAGAGATCTGTCTATTAGGCAAACCTTGTTGACGAAGATAAAAACCGACAATGCCAGCATTGTTTCATCATTGCGAGAGATTTTGAGTGAGCTCGAGAAGTTTTATGGGCAATTATACACCTCATTGCGTAGTCCTCCTAGCACGACTAGCGATGCAAGAGCTCGTTAGACTCGACATTATACCGAAGATATTCTGGACGTCAGCCTATATGATATCAGAATGGCTCTCAAACAGCTTAAGAGCAACAAGGCAAACCAGGGAGGACGTCATAACGACAGAGTTACTGAAAGCGGGTGGAACACTGGTACATAAAGTCCTTCAGAGGCTGTTTAACTCTGTCATCTTCAAGGATACTACGCCAGAGGCTTGGCACAGGAGTACGTAGTGGTCTTGTTCTTCTAGAAGGGTGATACCACACTCTTGAAGAATTATAGGCCCATTTCATTGCTAAGTCATGTCTATAAGCTGTTTTCGAGAGAAGCTACAAACCATCTCGCTCGTAGTTTCGACAACTTTCAGCCTCCCGAACAAGCTGGATTCCGGAAGGGCTTAAACACCGTAGACCACATCCAAACGCTCCGGCAGGTTATACAGAAGACCGGAGAGTATAATTGGCCACTTTGTCTAGCGTTTGTGGAATAACGAGTAAGCCTTAGATTCAGTGGAGACATGAGCAGTGTTACAGTCATTACAGCGGTGCAGCATGTTGACTACCGGTACATTAAAGTGTTGAAGTGTTTGTATAGCCATAGGTTTCTGTGCTAGCGAGGGAGAAGTTTTTTGTTCCTCGAAAGGTGCGGGAGGCTACCGAAATAAGTCGCCATTCCAACTTCAACCGGGATCGTGGATGGATTATTGCTTCGGCGTGGAGACCAGTTCTTGATGCGACTGACACTGGGACCACAGTATGGGGTCACGAGCCGGACACAATGAGCGTAGTGTGTCAACAATCAAAGTTAACGGAAGTGAGTGACAGTGATGACTCCTCGACAGACAACGAAGTAACTGTGCAGGCCGAACATAGTCGAGCGCCGCAGTTGCCGCCCACTGGGCCACCCGCGCCAAATCGTAGCGCTCGTCGCATAACACTCCCAGATAGTCATCTGGGAGTGTGAATGTAGAACGTGAATATAGAACGGTAAACAACTCATTTGTGTATAGTCACGGTGATAATGTGCGAATTGGTGTTTGTGGAAACAATTGTGTTGTCATTGGAAAACCTGATTGTTATAATCAAACAATCTGACTCTCTCGATCAAATTTTATTGAACGTAGTCACAGAATAACTAAAGTGAAGGGAATAATATTCAAAAAATACGATCACTTTCTGACCATTTGTTCACCTGATGTCAAGTGACGAGGAGGTCAAAATGACGATATTGTAGTGCAGTTGGTTGTGCCTGTGCCTGCTAAGCTGTCTCCCAGGATTGAATCTTGGTTGGGCGAAACACTTGTGTATGAGCATTCATGTATACTCTCGGATCTTAGATGATTTTGTTTAGATATTTGTGTGTCCAAGTCACAAGTGACATAGGAAATCTTATAGCAATCTACGTTAATGCAAATATGTATTGCCTGTTTAATTTTGTATAAAAATATATTTATTAATAAACAATCCAGATACAACGTTACTTATTTAAAGGACTATGAACTCATCATCAAAATGATCAATATTAATCTATGTAACCTAACTTAGAGTTTGTCAACGCAAATAATAATTACATGCGATCATTCTGTCTTCATTAATTCATCGTCACATTCCATCAGGAAATGTTTCTCACGACATTGATAACGTTAATCCTCGATACTAAGCAAAATAAATGGTATCCTATAAAATAACAAAGCGACAATTTGCGAACGCCATACAAAAGCCCAGCCGTTGAGAATGGTTAATAGTCAGTAATTCCTTTAACGGTTTGTGGTGGTGACTGTGCGGTTTGTCCAATAATAAAGATTTTGGTAATGACCGGTTATTTCGACGATGTTGTTTTGTCTATTCAGTAGCTAGTCTGTGGTTACGATACAAGTGACCTTATGTTGGTTTTGGTTTTAAGAGTACACAATTCCAAAGCGACGCTAAAATTAGTTTAAATGATTTTACACAGAAATTATTTTGCACAGTTTCGTTATGAGTTTTGACTATTTCTAGTTAATACAACCGAAAAAGTTTCTGTTTTTCTTACTAAAAAGTAGTATTCTAAAATACTATTAAAATCTAAGTCAGTTAACGTACTCGTAAATAGACAACATAACAGCATTATTAAAAGTCAAAAGCTGTCTTGAGACAGTTTATGACTTTTAATAATGCTGTTTTTGTTCTTGAGAACAAGTACAAAAATACAAAAAAAAAACTAAGCTAATGTGTTAGGTGAGGTTAACTAACTAAATCTACTTTGAATCACTCTAGTAGTCTCAGATATATTGTGTTTTTTAATGAATTTATCGAGAATCATAAACTACAAAACAAAACCTAAGCTATCCAACAGTGACAACTGAATTTCAATCGATCCAGTATTTATACGTGATGCGCGAACAGAAGGCAACATATAAAAAAATACTTTTTCAATAGCTTATTTTAAGTAAATTAGACTAATATATTATAATTATCTGCTTTGTACAGACTTTTTGTCACATATTGTTTTATTAAAAGTATAGATTAAAATTATGTAATTAAATAGTGCATTGAAACCAACGTATTTCACTTGTACATTAAACCATATTTTCGTTTTGTATTTTCACCAGGTACCGTCGTTGTAATAACGTAATTCACGACTGGCAATACCTTATCAAAGCGTACGTAGCACCTGTCGTAGCTAATCGTAGCTGCGTTTGTAGCAGTAATTGTAGCAAATAAGCATCCTCTACGCCGTAGTTGTTGCCATCTATGTTTGCTGCAAACATGTTACATGGGAGCTGTTCAGAATAGTACCTTTGAACACAAGTGATACTCGTGATGAGGTGCTGCTTGACTGGGGACTGGTCCAGTCTGGTTTCTTATTTCATTTGGTTTGTTTTTGTCCCGTTTGATGTTTTGATGATTGTGGGACATCTCATTGTCATTTTAATCCATACCAATATATAAAAGTGAAACGTTGTCTGTTCGTTTGCTTGTTTGTATGTATATTTGTTTCGGGAGCTTTCACGCAATAACGGCTGGACGGAATTTGATGAAATTTGAAATGGAGATAGGTTATATATATATATAGAATAAAACGTTAAATACTTTCATTCCGGAAAATTTTAAGTTTCCGCGGGAAACTGGAAAATAAATTCAAACCGGCATATATAAGTTGTTTCGCGTTTATTCGGCAAGAGGTTGATCTTAACTCACTACCACTTTTTCATACCATTGTACGTCTTAAAGATATAAAGTCAATTTGATAACTGGGCGTATGCATATATGGTTCCGAAAGCTATTTAACCCTAACGCAATGAAGTCATATCGAGATTTAATCCTCAAGCAATCTAGTCATACCTGCTATCTAGTCATATAGAGATGTAGTCTTAAAGTTTCTTACCCATAAAATCTTTTATTTACAACTGAAAATTGGCCCAAGATTTCATCCATTATTTCCAGACTTCTCATCCACTATTCAATTTTGCAAAAGTAAAAAAAGTTCAATTTCAATCTCGCGCTAGGTGCCTGGGTCCTAATTCTCACGCAATAGATAACTTCCGTTACGTAGGTTAGTGATGAGCCAAACTGCAAAGAGTGAGGTTGCAGGTTCGACCTGTATCTCGCGCTAGGTGCCTGGGTTCTAACTATCACGCAATAGATAACTTCCGTTGCGTAGGTTAGTGATGAGCCAAACTGCAAAGAGTGAGGTTGCAGGTTCGACCTGTTCCGGACAATACTCGTATATCTTCACAACCACACGTATATACTGTAAGTTTGGGTATTTTTGGCACTATGGTTTTTGCAATTCTGATTCCTTAAATACAATGAATCATATTTAGCGATCAAAATCTATGTATGTGGTTGTGGCGTGTTATAAATTATATTATTTTCAACAGAAATCATGTCTAATTGCACATAAAATCATAACAAAATGGTGAAAGTTCAAATCCAAATAAATTTCACGTTAATTATTATAGACATTATGGAGATATTTTTCTTAAAGATTTATCACAATGATAATTAATATTGATTTTGACATAATGTCTATGACAAAAAAAATTGAGGCTCTGGCAGCTGCACCGCTCGCAGTAAGCCCAGCCCACCCATAAAATATGAGCACTTGAAACGGGGCAAAATTGAAACAGAATTCAAGAAACGAAGGCGGGACTGTCGGGAGCAGAGTGCGAGGCCTCACAGAAGTATAATTAGACTAGTTGTACCCGCTGCTTTGCACGCGTGGTCATTTTTTTAGATTAAAAGTACCATATTGTGCTATTCCAGGATCTAAAATACCAATATACTAACATTTTTTAAGTCAAACCCAATGCTATCCTACATTGAAAACCACATAGCAATCGGTCCAGTAGTTTTTACGTGATGCACAAACATACAGACGGAAAGACACGAATCCTGCGAGAACCCATTAATTTTTCGGGATGAAAAGTATCCCATGTCCTACCTCGTAGTGAAAGGGCCGTTGCCCGGCTAAGGAAACGGACCTCCTTCTCAGGTAAAGGCGAGGAATTAAAACAAGATGGTAAATTCAATAACAAAGGGCTTTATTACAAAAAATAGAAAAAGCACACATGAGTTATCGAAGGATGGTACTCTCCCCTTTACTGAGGAATTGAAAAAGAAATATTTTACACTTAATTTAGTTTGTTCTGCATCAAAATAATTATAAACAGCATGACCTTACAATAGGAAATATTACTAACTTAATACTCAAAACTCAAAATTCTCAAATGTGATTACAATTTCCTCAAACATATAAATTTTAATAGATAACTCCGGCCTGTATGATATGAATTTACTATAGTACTGGAGAATCCTAGGCCAATAAAACTTAGAGTCTGTGCTCAGCAGATTAACATGTATTGGTCACAACGCAACGGAATATTCTTGTCTTTGCCATAGAATGTTTTAAATTAAAAGAGAACTAGTGCAAACAGAGTGTGTGTGTGTATGATTGTGTTTCCCAGAGGGAAATCAAACTCTAAAATAGAAAGTAAACAGAAGTAAAACAGAAAATAAACAGAAAGTATCTAGATAATATCAGAAAATATCTAGATAATAACAGAAAGTAATCTTGATAATAACAGAAAGTATCTTTCAACAATATAGGTATTAACACGTTAGAAGGCGAAGACTTCCCTCGCTACCGTAGCTCGCTGACTCAAAATGATTTGGAGTGGACCAACCTGGAGGCTTCCTGGGACGCCGTACCGTCGTCTCGCGTACCGCCGCGGAACGCCTCCTTACTCCACTCGATCAGCTCCTACTGCTTGACCACGAACGGTGGTGAAATCTTCTACTGGACAGGTGGTGTGTTGGAGTCCTTCTGGAGTCCCTCGTAGACCGGCTTCTTCCACGAACGGTGGTGAGCCCCGGGTGATCGCGCACAGCAGCTCGCAGTGGTGACGACAATAGCCGACCGTAGATGCACGATATAACCTGAAACCCACGTTCCTTCGTGTTCAAATGTGTCTCGAGATGCCCGCCTTAGATAGACTCGGTGCAAAATCAAAACAGATATTTCGTTGGATCAAAACTGAAGTCACGGGTAAACACACTAACCTGGCTTTTGCACTGGTATACTTATTTCGCCTGTAACAGGGCAGCTTCGTTCTGGACAGCGTGCCTCGGTCGTTTTGTTCACACAAGAGAAACTGCGTATTTTTCTGCCGCCTGCGTCGATCTTAATTACGTGCCAACTATGTAAACTAAACTGAGTTTACGTCCGAATTCAAAATCCAATTCACAGGCTTCTCACTTGTTTATATACTATCTTGTTTTGCATCTTCGAGTAGCGTTCTACTGAGACCTTGAACTTCCGGTTATCTCGAAAAATCCAGAACTAACTCTGCCATTTGCTTCGTAAAGTAGACCTTGTCGGCCTAGTAATACTGGTCACTGTCCTCCAGCCAGATTTGGTACATATCAGCCAGCATCCGGTGTTTACTCGAACAAGTCCATACAAAAAAAAGAATTTCTCTGGAACTTTGACGTGATTTTTGCATTATGTCAAAACCTTCCATGGTGTGACCATCGCAAGCGATTTCTAGATTTAAATAATTTTCGACATATCAAACGCTCCATTCTGTAATTATTATTTGTTAGCCAACTTAAAGATGCGACCTATTCTGGATTTTAAAACAAGCCGTTCCTCTTCCAAAGTTATTCAGAGCCCGAAATATTCCTGGAACGTCAATTATTAATAGCAACACTAAGAAGCTCGCTACTTGCCGACAGAGACCTCCACTTAGTTTGCACCTTTCTTCTAGTTCACGCCACTTGTAGCTAGCTGTCGCTGCGTGGATTAACCATTTTATCTATTTTGAGACAGTAGATGAAAACTTTTCCCTTTCACTCGCAGAGGCCAATTCAACCATTATTTCTTGATTCTTAGATAGGCGAAATTATCAATCTGTCTTCAACAAGAAAAGCTTTCATTATTCCTTTAACGAAGAAAGTGGCGCACGCGCGGTGGAGTTCGGCGTTTTTTACAAACTCGGCGTCTGGTTTTCAGATACGGAGAAAACACAACTTGATCTAATAGAAAAGACGCTGCTCCTCGTCAGATGGCGTTGTACAATATATTCTATTATCGAGATCTATAACAAAATCTAACTTGGAGTATGATTTAACATGTTACAATACACCCTCTCCTGCCAAAGTTTCACATGCCAATGTGAAACACTCGCTGCCCTCAGCGATAAAAAAAAAAACTTCCTGGACCTCTTTGGGTATATTGTAAATCCCCAAACAAAATATATTGAATCAAACAAACTCTGAAACGCAAACTTTAACGAAGAATGAAAACAAAAGATATGACCAAATTCCCCAACAGAATATCGCAGTTCTAAGTTCACTGCTGCAGGTGCAGGCCGAAAGTTCACAATAATTTCAATCCTGGAACTAAAAATTTTCCAACAAACCTTTCTAAAAAAATAATAAAAAAAAAATTAATTAACCTATGCACTAAGTCCCTCCTTCATTCATGTGACATTTCAACCGGGTACAATATATTTAACTAGATCTCTAATTTAGCATATTTCCTCTTATATGTTTCCTAATCATTTTGTTATATTGCCAATCCATTTGGGTGAATCTATTTGTGGAAACTAAAAATTTATACATTTTCATTGCACTCCTTTTATTTACAAAATCTCTGACAAAAATTAATCACTACAAATCTGGTATAGTCAGTAAGTAAGTCGCTATATATCCTTCTTTCATACCATAAGTCCTGCTACACACCTAATTGTGAGCATTCACTTTCCTTTTACCTAGCCTATATAGACACAGTACCGAACATTTAGCTGTTGGGACTTATGCTACATTTGGTAAAACATTCATACCCCCTATCCCCTTGTAAAGAAAAGTTGAGTGGAAAACCCGCTTTAGAATTTCTGTTACTGGTAATTAGGCTTTTTATTATAGAGGTTACCAGGAAATCCGCCTCTTCGCGCTTTTACTGGTTTTAGGCTTTTCATTTATAGAGGTCACCAGAAAAAACCGCCTCTGTTTGGTTAACTAGTTTCTAGGCTTGAGTTTAAAGAGGTCACCAGTCTAAACCACCTCTGCGCTCGTTTGATAAAAACTAAAAAAAATAACATGCTGGACTAGGATCAAGTATGTTTCTAAATAAAATAACATAATATGCCTGAACAAAATATCCAACTACCTAGCCAGTCTCTAAAGTTTACTGTTAAATTTCGATCAAAGTAACATGCCAAACATTGACACAAATAATGTACTTTAAATCGTTTAGTAAATGTCACATGAGTGATTACCCCAATTCTATACATTTTTACCTTATCGAGATTGCCATTCCTTTTTTATTCCAACTGCCAGGACCAATGTTCTACACATCAAAAAAAAAACCTGTCTCGTCCGGGCTAATCTTATATCCTAATATATAAATTCTCAGTTGGCAGAGCTAAACCTAAAACAAGAAACCAAAACCTAAGAATCCAAACCTATTTTATCCTGAAAACTCGCCAGCTAATAACAATACAACAAAAAAAAATCACCAAAAATATACCTAAAAAATAATAATTGGACTACCCATAAAATCTTTCTTTCACTATTACTCCAGTGATCATTTCCTAGTAATGAGCCTTCCCCGGGACAGATGTTCACGCAACCAAATATGCGGTCCAGGGTTTGGTCTGACCCTGCTCTCCATGAAAATAAAGAACTAACAAAGAAAATATGTACAAAATATTATTGGACTACCCATTAAATCTTTCTTTCTCTATTATTCCAGAAATCATCTCCTAGTAATGAGCCTTCCCCGGGACAGATGTTCACGCAACCATATGCGGTCCAGGGTTCTCTATACTCTCCACAAAAACCTTCAAGAAAAATCCATGTATTTGACCCAGGCTTCTTTAGTTCAGGTGTTGTCATCCGCACCCGTGTATCCGGCCATCAGTCTAACCCGGCTAAGGTTATTCTTGCCTGAAATTCGCGCATAGACATATGTGCTACAAAATTTGTCACACCACTAGGGCGTGCCAAAAAAAAACCAGATCCGTCGTAACCGGCACCACCCCACCGATTTTCCGAACACGACTGAATCTATAAAAAACGATCATTATGTATCCCATAATATACGATCACCAAAACAAAACCAGATCCGTCGTAACCGGCACCACCCCACCGATTTTCCGAACACGACTGAATCTATAAAAAACGATCATTATGTATCTCATAATATACGATCACCAAAACAAAAACACTCTCTGATTAGTCATTCTTCATGTATATACGCAAAATATGTGTATCGTACGCTGACAATGAGAGGTGAGCGAGAGAAAGCACAAGCGGCCCTACCCCTCCTCTGAAAATATGGAGCTGTCCTCAGCTCTTATAACTACCATCTACCGACATCTCCAATACCACTAAGGTCTGAAAAGTAGAAGATATGTTGTGTATGGATTAACTTTATTCATTACCCAAACGCAACAATATCCACAAAAGGATGATCAATGTGTTGTCCACAATTCATGATCAAAAAACTTCTCCAAGTCATCACCGGTACCACAATGGCGCATAAAAATGTGCCTCAAAATTTCGACATCCTGTATATACTTATGTACAAAGTTCCATTCTATCTAAAAAAAACTGTTACTAACTGTAAAAAAAAAGTTACCAAATATCAACAATTACAAAAATTTAACAAAAGATTTAGCCGATGGAACTAAAAAATAAAATAGACAAACCTTATCTATTTAACCAAAGGAAAACATCACAACCTAACTAAAACAAAACTGGACATAAGCAATGAACCTGAAATTGTTCAATGCTTCACAATAGAGGTAGATTTAGAACGGCACTAACCCCCAATCACCACTTTATGGATTTTGAATTGACGGACTTGTCTTTGTGGTTGTTGACTTTAAAACCTGCCAAACAAATAGAACCCTACTAAATCTGCTCATCTTTAAAAAAAGAATATAGCGTCATTAGGCGTGCTCCATTTGTGCTACTGCATACTGCTGTGTTAAAATAATAATGAAATCCTAAAAAAATAATTAACGAACGATCCAAAAAAAAAAAGAAAACTACAGAACCTCGCATATATTTTTACTGACCCCTAAAATACAATGAACAAAAGGTAAATGAAATCCTAAAAAAAATCTACTACCAATCAATTAAAAGAATCTACAGAACCTCACAAATATTTTGAGCGAACCCTAAAATATAATGAACAGAAGGAAAAATGTGTGTATGTGTTTTGTGTAATGAAATTGTTCTATAATGTTTTGGAACCGATATGTCAAACAAATATATATAAAAAAAAATATCTGTTGTGTTGTGACACACTTGCAATAAAATGGTACATATCTACCTACAAAGTAAAAGTCACTCCACTAACAGATCTATACTGTTTTAAATATCACACCAATACATAATCCAATGATAGAAAAAAAATACAATCAATTACACATGAATCACCATTAAATACACATAATATTTTTCCTACAATAGTCAAATAACATACCAAGTTTTCAAAATAACACAAACAGTATTATAGGTTCAACACACAAAGAGATATTATAGTTTAGTTTCACATAGTAATATTACACGTGACCACGGGGCAGATTGAAAGATACTTTCATGTAAACACCTGTTTGCTTGTAATTATTTTTAAGCGTTGTGCCTATTATCTATTACAAGAAATCCTCTCTTATATATGATGCAGAAAAAACCAACCAATTTACATTGAACGCCACTGTACCTGAGCGCCAGTTTGTAAGAGAAAAAATAAATGAAAAAAATATATGTAAAATATGAAGAAATATATGTGAATTTATTCAGTTGGGCGCCATTGAAAGGGCCGTTGCCCGGCTAAGGAAACGGACCTCCTTCTCAGGTAAAGGCGAGGAATTAAAACAAGATGGTAAATTCAATAACAAAGGGCTTTATTACAAAAAATAGAAAAAGCACACATGAGTTATCGAAGGATGGTACTCTCCCCTTTACTGAGGAATTGAAAAAGAAATATTTTACACTTAATTTAGTTTGTTCTGCATCAAAATAATTATAAACAGCAAGACCTTACAATAGGAAATATTACTAACTTAATACTCAAAACTCAAAATTCTCAAATGTGATTACAATTTCCTCAAACATATAAATTTTAATAGATAACTCCGGCCTGTATGATATGAATTTACTATAGTACTGGAGAATCCTAGGCCAATAAAACTTAGAGTCTGTGCTCAGCAGATTAACATGTATTGGTCACAACGCAACGGAATATTCTTGTCTTTGCCATAGAATGTTTTAAATTAAAAGAGAACTAGTGCAAACAGAGTGTGTGTGTGTATGATTGTGTTTCCCAGAGGGAAATCAAACTCTAAAATAGAAAGTAAACAGAAGTAAAACAGAAAATAAACAGCAAGTATCTAGATAATATCAGAAAATATCTAGATAATAACAGAAAGTAATCTTGATAATAACAGAAAGTATCTTTCAACAATATAGGTATTAACACGTTAGAAGGCGAAGACTTCCCTCGCTACCGTAGCTCGCTGACTCAAAATGATTTGGAGTGGACCAACCTGGAGGCTTCCTGGGACGCCGTACCGTCGTCTCGCGTACCGCCGCGGAACGCCTCCTTACTCCACTCGATCAGCTCCTACTGCTTGACCACGAACGGTGGTGAAATCTTCTACTGGACAGGTGGTGTGTTGGAGTCCTTCTGGAGTCCCTCGTAGACCGGCTTCTTCCACGAACGGTGGTGAGCCCCGGGTGATCGCGCACAGCAGCTCGCAGTGGTGACGACAATAGCCGACCGTAGATGCACGATATAACCTGAAACCCACGTTCCTTCGTGTTCAAATGTGTCTCGAGATGCCCGCCCTAGATAGACGCGGTGCAAAATCAAAACAGATATTTCGTTGGATCAAAACTGAAGTCACGGGTAAACACACTAACCTGGCTTTTGCACTGGTATACTTATTTCGCCTGTAACAGGGCAGCTTCGTTCTGGACAGCGTGCCTCGGTCGTTTTGTTCACACAAGAGAAACTGCGTATTTTTCTGCCGCCTGCGTCGATCTTAATTACGTGCCAACTATGTAAACTAAACTGAGTTTACGTCCGAATTCAAAATCCAATTCACAGGCTTCTCACTTGTTTATATACTATCTTGTTTTGCATCTTCGAGTAGCGTTCTACTGAGACCTTGAACTTCCGGTTATCTCGAAAAATCCAGAACTAACTCTGCCATTTGCTTCGTAAAGTAGACCTTGTCGGCCTAGTAATACTGGTCACTGTCCTCCAGCCAGATTTGGTATATATCAGCCAGCATCCGGTGTTTACTCGAACAAGTCCATACAAAAAAAAGAATTTCTCTGGAACTTTGACGTGATTTTTGCATTATGTCAAAACCTTCCATGGTGTGACCATCGCAAGCGATTTCTAGATTTAAATAATTTTCGACATATCAAACGCTCCATTCTGTAATTATTATTTGTTAGCCAACTTAAAGATGCGACCTATTCTGGATTTTAAAACAAGCCGTTCCTCTTCCAAAGTTATTCAGAGCCCGAAATATTCCTGGAACGTCAATTATTAATAGCAACACTAAGAAGCTCGCTACTTGCCGACAGAGACCTCCACTTAGTTTGCACCTTTCTTCTAGTTCACGCCACTTGTAGCTAGCTGTCGCTGCGTGGATTAACCATTTTATCTATTTTGAGACAGTAGATGAAAACTTTTCCCTTTCACTCGCAGAGGCCAATTCAACCATTATTTCTTGATTCTTAGATAGGCGAAATTATCAATCTGTCTTCAACAAGAAAAGCTTTCATTATTCCTTTAACGAAGAAAGTGGCGCACGCGCGGTGGAGTTCGGCGTTTTTTATCAACTCAAATCATACCAAGTTTCATTTAAATTCATCCAGTAGTTTCAGCGGCGTAATGCGCGGCTAATATTAAAACAGACAGAGAAACAAACATGTAAAAACTGTTTTGGCTCCACTGTAGTTTTGGTGACTAAAAATCAGCGTCAAGTGTCGAAGACGCTTGGCATTATGCTGAGGCCTTTCAACACTTAGATTTATATGTTACTTTTACTACTTTTTATATATAAGTGTTGAATAAACGATTTTTCTTTATTTCTTTCTATAGAATAAAGAGAAAAAAAAAAAAAACTAAATGTCTTCTGAGTACAGAATTTGAACCGATACCCAATTTTTTTCGGAATAAAATGTATCCTTAATTTTGACACATCATATAAACTATGACTGTGCCAAGTTGCATCAACATCCGTCCAATAGTTTCAGCGTGCTACGTGTTCTTTTAAATAATTTTCCACCCTATCCTGCAGGAACTCTTTAATTTTTCGGGATGAAAAGTTTGCAATGTCCTTCCTATCTCGAAGTATGAACTCAAATCATAAAAAGTTTCGTTTGAATTCATTGAGTAGTTTCGGCGTGATGCTATGCCAAGATAAAGACAGACGGACAGACAGACCGACAGTTTATTTTAAATAAACATAATCTGGCTTCAGTACCTAATATAAAACAGACTCCAAAAAAATATTTACTAAATTTCTTTTATTTACAGAATTTGGACCTCTCACAAGAATCCTTTATATTTTCAAAATTATAAAGATATTTTGACAAAAAGTATGCTTAATTTTCAATCATCATATAAAACTATAACTGTTACATCAAAATCCGTCTAGTAGTTTCAGCGTGATACGTGTTCTTATAAAAAAAACAACCCCTTTCCTGCGGGAACTCTTTTACTTTTCGGGATGAAAGTATCCTATGTCCTACCATGAGGTAGGTATGAACTCAAATTATGCCAAGTAACATTTGAATTCATTCAGTACGTTCGTCGTGATGTCTAGCCAAGAAACCGACAGAAAGAAAAAAAAGAAAAAAAAAAAACAGTTTTAGCTTCAGTATCAAATATAGAACAGCCTACAAAAAAATATGCTACATATCTTTAATGTACAGAATTGGACCCGTTACAGTTTTATTATAAGTATAGATTCTACGGGTCGATGTTACTTTTGCCAAGCATGACTTTTTTTTCTTAATTTGCCATTTTTTAAATGTTTATTGAGTTTTAAATCTCTGGAGAGAGGATTTCGTTACATTTGACAGTCGCGGTTTGTGACCTTAAATATTTTTGTATAAGATTGCGAATGCTAGTATTTATGTTTGTCTTAAGTTTTGTAGATAACACGAATGAATTAAGTAGGTCAGTCTACTTAATATTTAATGTTAGAACTTTTGGGCCGGACGCAAAATTCCTAAATGGAAAATTAAATCCGCTTGTGAGCCGGTATCTACTTAATTAATCTATACCTACTTATAATAAAACTGTAACGGTTCCAATTATGTACATTGAAGATATTAAGAATTTGGTTTTAGTGGTAATTATACACCACACCCAACTACACGCGAGAGCGCGGCTCAAAGTCAGCTTTGCGTGAAGTGCCACCATTTTTGCTTATAATTTATGACATGCCATTCCTTTTGCAATATATTTTTCCTTCCATTGTTGAAAGTGCCCTCATAGCGCTAATACAAGGGATATTAGAGCCAACGAATTGACCGGATTTGGGATCCACGTTTTTTGCATAAGTGGAATATAATTATCATGCTGGTCTTCTTTTTGGAAATAAATATTAAATAACTCCAAAGGAGCAAAAGTTTGTAGTCCAAGTAAACTGATTTGCAATATTTTGTCATTACTACATAGAAGTTTAAAGATCTTAATAATATTCTCAGAGATATCCTAATAAATCAATAATCAATGCCAAAGTTTGTATTTTGATGAAACTAGTTATTTAAATACAGGTCTTGGAATAACTTAACGTGGTAGACTTTGTATCGTCCTCATCATCAATCCATCTGGGTGAAGCCGCGGGGCGTTGCTGATTAATCATCAACAGTCTCCAACGACTGACAAGCCTTCAGCTTGTAAAAACTTGCTTTAAAAAAACTTTTAAGCAAGCAAACTGATAAAGTTTTCTTAAGCGACTTTAAGAAGTATTTCAACTTGGGAATATACTTTCCGATGTTTGATTAGGCCACTCAAAATTAAGAAATAAAAACGATTTATTTTTAGTCCAAATCTTGTAATGATAGTATAGATAACCCTATTGACCTGTTGTCTTAAAATTTTGTTCAAATATAGAGATCCGATGACAATGCAACAATATTTTGTTACTGACCTGATGCAGTCAAAAGAGACAGAACTAAAAGACAGAAAAAGTACTAGTATAAATTGATGGACTAATGGCAGGTCAAACTGCGCATTGTATCCGATTCTTACCCTTACACATTATAGAGCACGAATTGCTTGTTTACCGAAGTCTGTCGTAAAAGAGGATCGACGAGTTTTTTCTGTTACAAAACTGTAACTTTCATTTATGTCTGTAAATTGATATATTTTTCAAAATAAACTAGATTTTACTAATTAACCCCTTACCAGACACACATACAACTTTTATTCGTTAAAACGTACCAGAAATTGTTTACCAACACGTACGAGAACATACAAGTCTTAGTCACAGAACCAGAAAATATATTTTTTAGGACTTATGTGTAATTGTTTTTGTACGATTTTGTTATTTCAAAACTAAAAAAACTACTAGACGGATTTTGGTGAGCCTTTGCTAGTTTGGCTTTACCATAAAAATATTTAAAGTCGCAAAGCAAAGTAACGTCTATATTTGCAGAGTTGAACAAAAATGTTTTTTTTTTTAATTTAAGTCTTAAGTTCATTTTTCTTTAGAGATTTGTTAGTAATTGCAAAACTACTTGAATAGTGACTAATTTGACAAGAAAAAATATTAGGTCAGACTAGCTGCGGGAGACAAAAATGGTTTATATTGAATATAGGAGTCCAAACGGCCACAGCCTAGAAACGATGGATATGTCTCACACAACTCCTAAAACTTCTGACCTAAATATACATATAGTAATCGTTTGCCATTAGAGATAAATTAAATAATAACTATAAATTAAAATTTTGTATTAAGTTTAATAAATAAAATCTTTGCGACGATTGCTCTATTTTCTAAAAAAAAACTACTAAACGAAGGCATGAGTGCTACAGATCAACGTTGTAAAATCTATGTTTGTTAAATAAAACACAATTCGGTTTCTACAGGTGAAACATTTTAATTAAAATAATGTTATTAATCGGAACATTTAACGGTTTGTTACATTTGCAACCGCAAAATTAAAGCGTAATCTGGTAAAATGGCGGATGATTCAATTAACCGGTATTTTACTCGACGAGTATTCAGTAGGCTGTTAGTTTGTGTAGCGTGTTAAGCTCACTCCTACAGTACTACTCGCCACAGTAAAAAGTAAAAATTAGATTTATTTGCGAGTCAATACATTGCAGAAATCCTTATCCATCTACACTTTTTGGCAGAATAAGACTGAATTCTATTATACCTACGTTTATATTAAAGTGAGAGAGTGTTTTAGGCAATTTACTGAATGACTAGTTTGAGATATAGGTATAATAATATAATATTAACCTAATAACATATCTAAACTGGCTTGTGAGTCTTTAGTAATAATAATGTAGCAATTTGATTTATAGTGAAACCCGATGGTAAAACACGTGACCTAAATCAATGCCCTATATCCATTATAGAATCCCGGTTGGTATATTATGGTACTTTGATTTAGAACGACACCAAAAGATTTCAACTGACAAACGGTTGTCCAGATTGTAGGTAGTCTACAACCTCCCTTACATATTATTTACAGGTTCTGTGTAACTAGAATATTCTTTAACTCATATAGACCGTATCTCATACGATACGGTATGTTTGAAAAAATCCTGAAAGATGCCCACATAAGATTTAGATTTTTAGTTTCATGTGTCGTCAAGTCTAAGGCTAAGAATGGCGTAAAAATATTTCGAGGGTGTGTGCAGAATGTGCGAACGTTATATATGGGTTCCACGGTGTTGTAAAACTTGTAAAATAATTATGTTTTCAAATACAATCAATCTACTTTGGTAAATAGCAATTGAAAAAAGAAGCAGTTATCATTAAAGTACAAATATTTGAGTCATATTATTATATTTGTAGTACTTTTGTCACTTCCAATTATTGTGTATCCTATATGATACGATATGACTAATGCTTAAGCGAAATTAACAGAATTGATAAACATTACCATACTTGTATTAATTCTACTTTTTCAGGTTATTGATATCATAACTATAAACTATTTATATAATAAAACACAAAGATCAAGAAAGTATAGATTCAGGTTCAAATGTGTTAGCCTGACTATAAGCCACGAATTAAGTTAGTATCACTGAGCACGCGTCGTCTAACATAAAGCAACGTTGCTTTACTTTAAGTGAGAAAATGGCTAAACATTAGCCAGCAACGTCAATGGAAAAGTCAAAAATGTTTATGATTAGGGAAGTGATCAATCGCGTGATCCAATACTTAGGTACTGCATACATTATTGCAATTAGACAGTTCAAAATTTGAAAAATAAAATAATCATACAAATCATTTTCTAAAACGGAGGTATAAGTGAACAAATAAAAACCCGACAAATTTAGACTCAACACCTTATGGAAGTCGATTAAAAATATTTGAACAAACGAAAATGATTGATGTTGCTTCTTAACAATGTAACATTCCGAAAGCATTAAAAACAAAAGCCACTTAAAGAGAATTCAATTGAATTGACTAAGGACAAACACAAATTAAAAATGTATATTATCTTCGAGCCAACACGCCTATTTTGTAGCTACGGACCGTCTCGATCACATGAGATTTGCAACAGAAAAAACCGCATGAAAATCGGTACAATAGTTTGGGTGCGACGATTGTGACCTTCGTTATAGCTAAGAAGCATCTCGAAACAGAAAAAAAACGCATCAAAATCGATCCATTCATTTGATATTTGTATTTATTGAGCCACGATACCGCAGACGAGAAACACACCATATACACATCCTAAACATATCACTTCCCACTCTTTTCGCGTTCAGGGTTAAAAAAAGAAGAGAAGATATAAAGAATCTTAAGTAGAGCTACTTTAGGTTTAATTTCTTTTGATTGACCGTAACTTGGGTGACATATAGAAATATAAGATTGTTCCTATTTGTTGTAAATTTATAGAAACTGGTGTACAATAAAGTATTATCTATCTTTCTATCATATGGATGATGAAAAATTACGTTTGTATTAATTTTTGGTGTGCAATAAAGTGTATTTGCAATGAACTGTAGGTAGTATATCTCATTCTTAGCCGTGGCGGTCTCGGCTTAGAATAAGACCCCTCTCAATCCTCCCGTGTATGTCGTAAGAGGCGACTAAGGGATTACACACCGGAAGATGGGCAGCAGCGTCCTCTGAGCACATATTTGTTACACTGCGGTCACGAAACCAATCCGTCAAGCATGGTGACTATGGCTAACCTCCCCTTCCCCCTCCCCCAATATGAAAGACGCACCACAATGACGGCCCCCAGTTCTCGGTGGCTCCGTTATTCCTGGCACCGGTAGCAGCCATGATAACGGTAGAGCAGGGGGTGCTAAGAATCCCCGGCATAGACCCAGCTACCAACCCTCACGATCTCTGGACCTGGCAACTTATAACGCACGCACCTTGAGAACAGATGAGAAGTTGATAGAGCTGGAAGAAGTAGAAAGTAAGTTGCGCTGGCGTATTATAGGGTTATCAGAAGTCGTAATAGAGGGAGAGGATACAATGATCCTCAAATCTGGCAACATACTCTATTACCAGGAAGGCGACCAGCAGTCCCAGCACGGTTTATCGTCTACAAGGCCCTCGTCAACAACATTGTGAAGATCGAAAACGTTTTGAGCAGGGTGGCATACATTATACTCAGAATTACCGAATGGTATTCGTTGAAGGTCATACAGGTGAACGCCCCACACTCGAAACGCCCGGACGATAAAGTGGAGGCTATGTATGACGACATTTCTAATGCCATACATGCCCCGAAAACACACTTCACAGAGATGATGGGGGACTTCAATGCACGGCTGGTCATGAGAAGTGGCGATGAACTGAGAGTGGGGCAGTTTGGATAATGACAGCGGAACCAAAGGGGTCAGCGATTGACTGACTTCATGGAGGAGGGACTCTTTATGATGAACTCCTTCCCAAAAATAGAACACAAACTCTCTGAGCATAAACTCAAACTTATGGCAGAACGAGGCGAGATGAGGCTGCAGTCTTCAGTGGATATGTCGAGTTACAGCTCGCTTAATAAACAGCTCTCCAAGGCAATGCGATAAGATTTGCATTCTAATAATACTACTTGTATTAAGATTGCAATAGGTCTCCAAAGTGTTTGTAAGAGATCTGTCTATTGGGCAAAACCTGTCGACAAAACTGAAAACAGACGGTAACAGCATCGTTTCGTCGAAGTCAGAGATTTGAGTGAGTTCGAGAAGATCTATGGACAACTATACTCCTCATAGCGTAGTCTTCCTAGCACAACTAGCGATGCAAGAGCCCAATTGACCTGACATTATGCTGAAGGTATCCCGGACGTCAGCCTATACGAGATCAGAATGGCTCTCAAACAGCTAAAGAGCAACAAGGCACCAGGGGAGGACGGAATAACGACAAAGCTACTGAAAGCGGGTGGAAAACCGATATTTAAAGTCCTTCAGAAGCAGTTTAACTCCGTCATCCTCGAGGTTACTACGCCAGAGGCGTGGCACAGGAGCGTAGTGGTTTTGTTCTTTAAGAAAGTTGATAAAACCCTTTTGAAGAATTATGGGCCCATTTTGCTGCTGAGCCACGTCTATAAGCTGTTCTGGAGAGCAGTTACAAACCGTCTCGCACGTAGGTTTGACGACTTTCGGCCTCCCAAATAAGCTGGATTTTGGAAAGGCTTTAGCACCGTAGACCACATCCATAAGCTCTGGCAGATTATACAGAACACCGAAGAGTATAATTGGACACTATGTCAAGCATTTGTGGATTACAAGAAAACCTTTGATTCAGTCGAGACCTGGGCAGTGCTACAGTCATTACAACGGTGCCAGACTAATTAACAACACATCAAAGTATTGAAGTGTTAGTACAGCAAAGCCACCATAAAAGTCCGTCTTCAAGATCAGAGCACGAATTCTATCCAGTTGCAAAAAGGGTTGAGACAGGGAGTCGTTATTTCTCCGAAACTGTTCACTCTGCGCTGGAAGATATATTCAAGCTTCTGAATTGGAACGGATATGGTATTAACATCAATGGCGAATACATCACTCACCTTCGATTTGCTGATGATATAGTCATCATGGCAGAAACCCTGGAAGACCTAAGCACAATGCTCAGTAACTTTAATATTGTTTCCCAACAGGTGGGTCTTAAAATGAACATGGGCAAGAAGAACATCATGTCAAATGCCCATGTTGTACCCATGCCGGTTTATGTTAGGAACGATACTATCGAAGCTGTTGATCACTATGTTCACTCAAGTGAGACGATCCAACTGGGTAAATCCAACTTCGACAAAGAGGTCAACCGACGAATCCAACTCAAATGGGCAGCGTTCGGGAAATTACGCCATATCTTCTTGTCGCAGATACCGCAGAGCCTCAAGATGAAAGTTTATAATCAATGCGTGTTGCCAGTGATGACATACGGAACTGAGACGTAGTCGCTAACTATTGGTCTCATCCACAAGCTCAGAGTTGCACAGCGTGCAATGTAGAGAGCTATACTTGGTGTTTCACTGCGTGATAGAATCCGAAATGATGAAATCCGTAGAAGAACGAAGGTTACCGACATAGCTTTCAGAGTTTGTTATAGTTGAAGTAGCAATGGTTAGGCCAGGTAGTTCACAGTACCGACAACAGCTGGGGGATAAAAGTTCCCGAATGGCGACCACCAACATGCAAGCGAAGTGTGGGGAGGCCCCCACACGATGGACCGACGGCATTGTAGCCATCGCAGTAAGTTGGTGGATGTAGGTGGCACAAAATTGCTCTTCATGGCGCTCTTTGGGGGAGGCCTTTGTTCAGCAGTGGACTTGACAGGCTGACATGATATGATGATGATGATATTCTCATCTTCTTATGCATGACAAAACAAAACATATTGGCCCGAACGACACTGTCAACACGAACATCATTGTTTCCGGTACGTAACCAAAAAATACTTCTAATTCAAATACACACCTGCATCAAAACGCATAAAAAACACTTGAACAAGACATAAGTTCAAAAACTAGAACCCGACTACTGTCGGGTAAAATTAAACTATGACCCTCTTGCGATTAAGACGAATCAAATAGTACGTCACTTGTCAAAATCGGACCATGTTTTTTGTTCGATAACAAAACCCTTCCTTTGCTTTGCCTTAATTGGGTAAAAATTAGCTTTTGACACTATAAATGAATACAAAATGATTAACACCTCGCTGTTGAAATTTCCACCAAGGTTTTTGTTTGAACACATAACCCTTACTTTGTCTTGCCGTAGTTGTGTAAAAAATATAGCCCTTGACACTCTATACTTGAAGACAAATCGATTGACACATCGTTTGTCAAAATTGAACCAATAGGGGCGACGCTATGGTGGAACATCCACATAACCACATACATACTCGTACATACATTCATACATAGACTGTTAAACTCATTACATTTCCCTTTCTTTGCTGTAGTCGGGTAAAAAATGACCAGTCATGAACGCGTCCACTTAGGTCCGCCAAGTTCTGGACTTTTTTTACATTATATATATATATATATACTACTTTTTACTTTTTTTATTATATATATATATATATATATATATATATATATATATATTAAAAAAAAGTAAAAAAGTCCAGATTACTTGTACGTTTAAAACATCAAGTCCTATCTACATTATTCTGCGCACACATAGAACGATCTACTATAAGAAAAAATCTAAGGTAGATTCCCTTGAGTCCCAGGGTTAGCAGGGTGCCACATTTTTTATAAGTGCTAAGAAACCTATCTAGAAATCGGATGGTTCTTGAAGATGGCATGAAATATATTGCTTGTTTGAAATTTACCTTTATAAAACCAGTTTTGCAATACTTGGTTTGGCGCTAAAGCTACCAGCTACAAACAAGCGAAAGGGAAAATACTAGTATATAATTACACATTTCATTTATGTTAAATGTATAAATACCATTAGTTTTTTTATACAGATAATCTAGGATAAACTTTAATAATAACGGGTTAAGACCTTAACTTGTCAGTGGATCTTTGATGGATTCTACTGTTGTCAAGAGTGAACCCCTGGCACCCGAACTTACGCCTCTCTGTGCGGACATTCATGCGAATCATACTTTTTACCCGACTTGGCGGAGAGTTATGTGTTTATCTGCGTATGTTGGTTCCTTTGTGGCACTATATAGACCAAACGCGTGGACCGATTTCGATGAATCTTACTAAGGGCATGACTAAAATCAAAATTCAATACTGCGAGAACCAGGCGCCATATTGCGAAGAACAAAAAAATGTTCATTGAATAGATATTTGCAAATCATCTTTAGGTTTCTCCTATTATTTTTCATTTCGAGTGACCATTTAGGATTTATAATAATTTAAATTTGTTTAGCAACCATTCTCACTTTAATTTGTGCCTCATTTTAGTTTTAGTTCGCAATTCTTTTTATTTAGCACTTTCGATTATGCTTTGTTTTATGTTGTTCAGTTCATTTTATAGACAATGTAACTTGTTTTTAAGCGATTATCAGTCAAAATAGCACGCTAGTCTAATAACACCTGTTTACTCTTGTCTTGAAGACATCTTGATTTCGATGGGGAATTATTTATTTATAAACTATCGTACAACCTCTCTCTCTCTCTGAGGTCCCTGACCTAATTTAGAAATTGAATTGGTATGGCCAGAAGATTGGTTTATAGATACGTCCTTTCGATCGACACACGTAATTCAAAACCAAATTGTAAGAAAAATTTCATTTTGCACAGCAATTTCATAAATGTATATAGTGTTGCGGCGAAATTGAACTTATAATACATATTTCAGTTGAAGCTCTAATAAGTGCTTCTTGATGATATGGTAAAGAGTACACGTTACTGATGGAAGTACATGTATAACGTTCGATAAATTTTGTAATTAAGCTTGAAATGAGAAAGGAAAATCAAATACTCGTTCCAATATTTTATTAAATCTAGAGTTTTCTTTAATGAAAACTGTTCAGAAATTGATGCCTCAATGAAAATAAGGCTATATTAACCTTCGCGATAACTTTTCACTCGTATTCAATTTAATCGACTTTAATCAATGTGTGAGGCATTGAATGAAGTTTCAATTAAATCAACGGCGAGAGATATTGAACCCAAGTATATGTGAGGCCCCAATTTGTAGGCTCAATGATGCTCTTCATATCTGAACCGCTTGAAGCGTTCTTTCAATTGGGCTGGCTTCTTCACTGAGCTGGGATTGCCGTGCGAAAGGATGCGTAGACTGAAAATAGATTTGGGTTGACTTTGACGTTCGCTGGCGGGAAGCTTAATTCAAGGAATCGTTGACACCTAATTACGGCGAAACAACTTATATAGAACTCACATTTTGTCTTCAAGTAATAATAGTGTGGTGTATTATGGACCAATAGTCCCTGAAATACTAGTAGTCTGGTAACAGTACAGACCCTTTAACCCTGCTAGTGGTGGTAACTAGTAGGGTTAAAGTGACTGACAATAACGGTGACTTTATCTAGATATTGAGGAAGTTATTCTTTTGTTATTCATGAAAAAGGCTACAGCACAGGAAGGTTGAGGAAATGAATATTTATTGAAGTTGTAGTACGTGAACTTACTTAGCAAAATGCATGTGCGGCTGAGTTGGGATTGGGATGGATCTAGTGTAGCACGCACATTCATTGGCACTTTTAACTTTACCACTTTTTTCCTTTTTCTTCTTTTCTTTTCCTTTTCTTTTTTTGTTTGTTTCGAACCCTTATTATTACCATCTGACTGTACTGGCTACTCGATATAGCTGCACTATTACCAAAATAGTAGAATACTCCAGAACTTAGAGTCAACCCGTCTAATAGGACTTCATTCATTGAACACAAAAAACGTAACCGTGCAGAACAAAGCTTGTTTTCCTAATATTTCATACTATATCAAGGTCCTGAAAAAATATCGTCTTCAGCGATAAAATACAGATGTTACAGCAAAAACATGACTTATATGCTTTCCGCGGACTGAGGGCAAACATACAAAAAATAAATGTGTAGAATTTATGGTGTAATTTACACTTGATATGTGGACCTCTGAGGAGATTTATAAGGAGTATTTTAGTACCTACTATAATAGTCAGCCATTGATCTATTCCGAAGGGGAGAATATCGCTTCAATAACTTTTTTGTAGAAAATTTTATGAAAAGTCTGACGTTAAGCAATATAGAAGTTACCTCTTCTGGCGTTATATTCGTTTCCATTAAATTTGATCATTGTTTTATTTTTGACCCAATATTCCTAGAACATTGGGATTTTCTCTGATCCCAATTTCCGCAAAACCGCATCCCGTGGAGACGTTCCTCGGCGCCTACATTTTAGCCCTGCGAGCCGGATTTCTTTAGATTAGTGGCCACATTTTGGCCCTATCTCTGGATCCGTATCTCCAATTATTTTAGCCCTTTTTTCGTACCTGAATTTTTAGTCCATTTTTTAGCACCTTTAGTAAATTTCCGCACTCTTTTGGTCCTCATCAACCAAACAGAGAGTCTGTTTGGTAATTGCGTACGGGTTTTGGGGTTCAGAAAAATCCGTAAAATGGTCTACGGAATTTAGAATATTTTCGCGCTTTTCTGATAAAGTTAATAATGACATATTGGCCCTCGTTGTCGACCGCATCACGGATAGCCTACCTTTGGTTCCCGTTGACGAGTCTGCGCTCGTACATAATAATTCACTACCGCTTGCAGACGGTTTTTTCGCTTCGCCTTCTGAAATAGAAGTGACTTTCGCACCTGTTGCTACCGGGTGCAGTACATAGCAGTGTTGAGGGAATGTCGATCTCTATGAAACGAGTTTAGGCCACGTAATTATTGCTACAGCCCCTGCGCTAATACCTAAACATGCACTGTAGTCGACATCGTCTTGTTGTGCTATAGTGGAACATTCTTTGGACCACTTACTCAAAAGATTTTGGGAACTCGAGGAAATATCTGCTCCGCTCGCTCTCAGTCAAGATGACCTTGAATGTGAGAGTCACTTCCACTCCACTACTACGCGTGATACTACTGATAGATATACTGTCGCTTTGCATTTTGATAACGATGTTTATAAAATATGACATTCGTACTCCACCGCATATAGACGCTTTCCATGCTTAGAAAATAAATAAGAGTTGTCAAACACTTTGCGCGCCGCCTTCAACGATACCATTCGTTAATACGTTGATAAGTGTTATATATCCGAACTAGGACTTATTAATAATATCGCTCACCCTGCATCCTATTTCGTTCCGAATTTTTCGGTGCATTGTTTTGATAAATCAAGCACCAAGTTTCACATTACTCTAGACTCTAGTTGTAAAACCACAGGATTATGTCACATAATGAAAAGCTGGATTCAGGCCCTAACCTACAGGATGATCTGAATCGCATACCTTTGAACTTCCGACGATTTGAAATCACAATTTCCGCTGACTGTACCCAACCTATAAAATCATTCAAATGCGGTAAGATTGATGTTGTCGAGTGGACCAGTAACTCTTTCGCTGTTTTTCGCGCCATCCCCGCATCACATCGCGCCTCTTTGGATCTTGAAATCGATATGAGAATCGATAGGGGTGCCACACCGCAGAAAATACTAGGCACGTATTGGGATAGGGCCGACGACGTTTTTAAATTCAAGGTTACCACTCCTGAGTCAGTATGCACCAAACGCATCATCTTATCGGTTTATAGGATAACCTGGGATTAGTAGCTCCCGTCGTATTGTATGCTAAGCTCCTCATTCAGGAGCTTTGGCTTTTGAAATGTGACTGAGATGACACGCCTCTCCAACGCATCATGACTTTATTGTCACAGTTTTGCAGTGAGCTACCTGCTCAGGGCCGCGTTAACTTATTGGGACTGACTATAGTAAACACAACCGCAATTGAATCGCAGATATTATACGCGCTCGCTAATCGCATTTCGATATGGTCAAACCTGTTACAAATCGTAGTCTTTATCTTCCGGTTTGCAAATTTGTTACCGCGCAGATCGTCAGTCACACGTGCTGACTTAGATTTTGTTAAAAATAAAATTATTTTCGCGCTACAAACCACCTACTTCAGTGACAACATAAGTAAATTGAAAAAGTGGAGTCACCTTTTGCGCCGTTTCATTTTTGGCGTACCGCCCCTCTCACGCACACGTTACGTGCACCCCTTATGGAGGTGCTTAACTTACTTGAAATACATTCGCTATTAGATAAGATTGTCCAGTCGTTCTGGAAGCGATGGAGAGTCGAGTATCTGCATCAATTACAAACTCAAGCCAAGTGGAACACGCCATCCACTCCGATCCAGCTGGGATCGGTAGTAGTCATTATTGTTGACAACGCGCAGCCTCTTTCATGGCCTCTCGGTGTAATAGAAGCTGTCCACCCTTCGTAGGACGGAACAACGCACGTAGCTACCGTGAGGACGAGCAAAGGGAGCTTTATGCGCCCTGTTGTTAGGCTGTGCCCATTGCCGAGTCAATAAGCAGCGATGTAGATTCATGCTCTTACTTTATTATGTTACTTAATTAAACATTTCAGTTTATAGAGTAGGTTAGATATACGCATTTAATTCAAGTATTCTTACTTGTCCGCATCCGCAATACATTTCTTTTTAAAAATGACCCTTTAAGGCCGGGGAAAATGTTACCGCCGCTTAATACCTTCGCTAATTAAAAAATACGCGCTTATAATCTACGCAGATTGATTGGTGATTTGGTGTTCAGTTTGACAGCCATATTTCTCTTTTATTTCACTTCCTTCGCCCTTTCCCCTTCGCATGCACGCCTACTATGTATTTGTATCTCACGCGTCGTATCGGCGTCCAAAAGAAAGCGCAAAATAGTGACGCTCTAACCGTTGCTAGAGTAACGCGAGTTCGCGCTGCAAGCTGCAGCCTGCCGCTTATATATCAAAGATGTCTGACGGTCTATTAACCAAATAATATCTCCGCTTTCGCTAAATAAATATGTAAATCGGTTATCCGGGTACCAAAAGGACTATAAAACGAACGCACAAATAGTGGTGATTAAAAAAAGGTGAATAAATAGTGTTTTAGTGACATTATTAGAACACGTGTGTCACGCATATAGGCGCGGCAGCTGTACTCTTGAAGGACAGGATTTCACAGCGCTGCAGGCCTGGATTAGGCCTTCTCAACAACATCAGAGACTTGGGCTGAGGAGGAAATTCATCGAAAGGTTTGCGTGCTTTTTCTTTCCTTTCACGTTCTTTTCCACCATCTACCCTTGGTTGCTGTCCTGTCACCAATCTGTCACAATGACGCATTTCGCCCTATGAATAACAAAATACAGTCCACAAAACGCGAAGGTCATATAATTTTATTCGATCCTTTTTTTTTAATTCAATCCTTCTGCACCAGGGCTATATTCCTGGAACATTGAGATTTTCTCTGATCTCTTTTTCTGCAAAACTGCATCCCGTGGAGACCTTCCTCGGCGCCTCAATTTTGATGAAGTTTATATCTGACTACACAGCAAGTATAAAAAACCAACCATCGAAATCGGTTTAGAAATCTTAGAGATAAACACAAAGTCAAGGCAATATAAACACAATCGAATGGATTTACTCAAAAAAACTATTTATTCTCGAAAAACTGCTTAACTAATTTTAATACAATTGATATGGGATAACCTGAAAAGTATATCCTTTTAAACAAAAAAATGATTTTCAAAATCGATTCGCAATTGACGGAGATATCGACCGACATACATAAAAAAAAAACATACATCAGCTGAACATATAACTAGGTATATCCTTTTCTGAAGTCGCTTAAAAAGCTTTTATGCAATAGCCATGTCATAATAAAACTTAGAACGGGCTATCACATTAAATACGTATATTCGTGTTTATGCTGTTAACCGATGAGAGTTCCCTAATCAGGAGCCAACCTGGAGTTCAGCAGCCATGTCATGGTGAAACTTCAAACCGGCTATCATAATAGAATGCGTACACAACATTTCGTGTATGTGCTGTTAACCGTTGAGGAGTTCCCATGTCAGGAGCCAACGCGGAGAGTTGCAGCAATGTTATGGTGAAACTTCATATCAGCTATCATAATAAAATGCCTACATAAAATTTCGTGACTTGACCGTTCAGGAGTTCCTTTATCTGGAACTGTTCTTGGATGTCGATAAAAATGCATTATCTTTGGAACTGAACCAACATCCAAAAATTCAACTCTGTAGGATAAAATGAAGTGGTTCTAATTCAGCTTGCAAGCTATGACCAAAACAAACATACATACAGAAATTCGTTGCAAGTTAAATACTCGTAAAAGCTTTTAATAATAAAAATAGATAATGTAATGTAAAATAATTAAGAACAGTAGTTGATTCGCTGTGTGTTCCGAGTTACTGTTATATTGTCATGTACCTACACTTCATCATCATCAGCCTATCTATCCACTGCTTGACGTAGGCTGCTCCTAATGCACAATGCACGACACTGAGCTCGGTCTTCCGCTCTCCTCGTCCATTTTTATTCTGGCTGCTTTTCGCAGGTCGCCACTTCACCTGGCCATAGGGCGCCCTACCCGGTTACTCCCGCTGCACCTAAACACTTGTTAAAACACCTATTTAGACCTCAGGCAACCTGACCTCGTGACCATGACATCACTGCGGCAATACAGCAAAATCGTGCGAAAAAATTGTAATCCATTCGTACTTTAATTCCATTCAATCCTCAGTGGCTTGGCGCAATATTACAAAACTCAGCCTGTGATTGGCTGATTATTTATTTATACTTTATTGCACAATTAAAATGAGTGCAAATGGTGGACTTTGTAACGTAACGTATTAAATGAGATGAGGAAGAGGAGAAGGATCTCTCTTAAATGGAATTAGGAGGAAGTATCTACATGTTACTCCCTATGTGACGTAACGTCTAGGTAGATACGAGGTTTTACCTCTTTACGTTATATTATGACGTAACGCTTGGAGGTAAAGTTAAAGGTTATCCAGAGTGAGATAGGAGGTCTCCTCAAGGAAGGACCGTAAAGGTAAGGTTTTATCTTACAGTTTGCAAGATTATGAATTACCTTACTTCCAGTCAAAAGTCCTTAGTCTACGACTAGTGGACCGTAGAGGTAAGGTGTTATCTTACTGCTTGCAAGATTGTGAATTACACTTACTTCCGGTTTAAGGTCCTTATTAATATACTCTTTATAAGGTATTACGTCTTATTGTTCTATATCTGTGGCTTACTACTCTAGGAGGATAACCGTAAAATGATGGATGGGGAATTATGCTTTAAGAAATAAAACCTCATGAGTATGAGACGTTAACCTGGGCTATGGTACGTTAAGAACAAAAATAATAGAGATTACAAAGATTCCTTGATTTTTAGGATCTGGGATAACGTCAAAGCACGAGGGCTTTTCTATTATATCTTGGGGATCTGTACAGAGATATTCAAGGTTGATAAAATTATCTCAAGATATCTTTATAGAATATTTAGAGGGAATCCTGGAGGATTATTCTAGATTATCCCTCGAGGTATTCTGTCAACATTGATTAGAGGCTATCTTGAGGACTTATAGATGATCGAGGCAGTCTATAGATTTCCTCAAGGCAGTCTATCAATTTTGGTCTAAGAATTAGGTAGAAGTCTATTCCTGTTTCCTAAAGGGCAAAAATTGAAAATGAGACTAAAGTTTCCCTATCCGAATCCCTTAAAATGTATTAATCTGAGGAATTACCTAACCTATAAGAGGATTCCTGAATTTTTGTCGAGGAGGTAATTATTTAAAAGTATAGTTAAAGAAAATTGGTTATGCAAGTGATCTTCTTCAGGAGGAAGCGTCTGGAGCTGTTCAAGGTAGTCTTCCAGCAGCCCGAAGCCAGGAGTGGATGACGGCAGCTCGTAAACAGCTGGCCCGAAGTAGGTTTTAATGTAGAATTTAGATCTTTAATTGTTCATACAACTTCAGTCCTCGGTGATGTAGTGAAGTTAGTCTTGAAGCCGCCTTCAAATATTTATATGGGATCTGTGGAGTAATCAGGTGCCTTGGGTCAATATAGCTTGCCATACCAGATTACACAGGTCGGGGTCAGAGTGTACCCTTAGGGACTCTATGGGAAAAAGACTTAGAATAAGTCGGGCTCTCCTTTCAATTATCAGCAGTCTTGATCTTCAACTGGTCCACCTTCTCCGAAGTACCTCGATGGCAGGTGACGTCACTTATCAGGCGAAGTCGTCGATGATTGCGAGAAGTTGGTGTATCCTGGTCACTCCAAATGACGATCTACGAGTTAAGTGGAAATACTTTAAAGATAGTTCAGTAAATTTCAGTGTACCACTTCAAGTTTCACTTTACCAGTCTTCTTGATCCACTGAGAAAACTGTGCGATATTTATTGTAGCTAGAATTTTCCATCTCTTTACGCGGATTTCACTTGTATTTATTTATATATTATATATTTTGGTTGGAAGTAATTTTCCTTTATGACACTCCGAATTTCTAAATAAATAAAAAAACTTCCTACTATGCCATAATTGTAATTTATTTCACTTGTTAGAGTATATTATCGAGAGGGTTGAGAAGAGAAAAGGATTTCCTCTTTTATCACTCATTCATTTTTTTAAGATCTTTTGTAACTATGCGGATATAAAGAACTATTGATAACTTTTACAACATATTGGTTTTAAGAACATTCGGGAACCTATTGGGAACTGACATCAATCTGTTTACATTTAAAATGATTTGAACAAAGAACTTTGGAATAAATTACATAATTATCAATGAGCAGTGACTTTGGCGTAGAATTAGGTGAGGTCGGGTATGATTTACAATCGAACTATGAAAGAACATAGGTGGAATTTTATGCGATAAATCTTGCAGTGTCTTGACATATCATTTCTACAGAACTTAAGTAATTATTGTTCTACGTTTTTTCAACATTGCATTTAAGCTAGAAAAACCCAGGTTAACAAATCAATTTAAAAAAAAACATGAAATTGTAACTTCATTTCCTTCCTACAATGTTTAACCGGCCTTGTTGCCTGCCCAACGGGTGAAAAATATATATAATACAATGACGTTTCCGGTTTGGACGTCAAAATTGTCAACCCAGTATACTTCCCACACAGTTTTTAAACCAAAGGAGGTTGAATTACGCTTTCTTCCTACCCGGTTTTTTAAACCAAAGGAGGTTGAATTAAGCTTATGGCGTTAAATCTTTTAGGCAAGCGTAATTCAACCTTCTTGCGATAAACAGAATAATAATATAGACTGTGCTATAGACAAAATGGTACGTCAATACAAAAACTCTATACAAAACATTATACTCGTAGCAAAGGGAATACAATGCATTATAGTTTATGGAGGAAGATAGGGTATGCTAATTTATTTAATTGTTTTGAAAAAAAATAGTGTAGGTACATGGAAGGACTTAATGCTAAACAGCATTATCTACCAGTCATCCAGGTCGTAAGGAAATAATAGTACATGGGGCGTGTTGGTTAAAGTATTTAACAATAAATACGAAAGAAACAAAGATTTGTGTAAATAAAATATTTAGTATAAAGAATTGTTGCTAAATATTTGTGCTAATATGCTAATATGTGCACAGTCAAACAGCAGCCACATATCTAAATATATCGTTTTGTAATCTCGCTAGGCAGTAACAGATTGAAAATAATTCTTATTCAAAAGCCTAGTCTACACTAGGTAAGTAATTGAATAGGTAGGTACCTACAACATCTTGAAACATTATATTTATCACGCATATGTACTTACTTGCCTACCTAATTAAGTGGATAAAATAATTAAAATCTCTAAGACTTGTTTCAAAGGTCATTAACAGTAACATAACCTACAAAACTTTGAAGCCTATTAACAATTATACCTGGCCTCCCCAAAAAAAAAAAACTTAAGACTAACAATCTCAGGAAATTATGCTGAATTACTAGCAATATTTTTTGTCTAAAGACACCGTGAATTTGACTGACATAAAAATATGTATGGGAGTTCGCCATTGTTCTTTAAGCAAAGAAAATTGACAATAAATGCCTATTTAATGACATCTGTCAAAAAAAAGAGATTTTCGCAACCTGTGGGCATTTTACAAACATTCTGCGTTCCCTTGTTTTTTTTTATGGCAAAATGTGCGTCAGTTTTTTAACAAATTCATTAAAAATTGTATTTATTGGTAGTATTTTCTACCTTCTTGATATTCCATATTCTTGTTTAGTAGCTTATTTTAATTATCCTCGTTGTACAGTATTTTTTGGTACTTATTGATTTATCACTATAAGTATAGTTAAGGAAAGATAGTTTTTTTATAACGTTGCTTAGCTTCTGCTTTCATGAATAAACACTTTGTTTAAATTCTTGTTTTAAATAGTATGGAGTTAATTCCAGTTCAAAGTTGTTTTTTTATTCGTAGTAAATAATATGACGAATAGACTCACGTTCCTCGTTCCGATGACACCTGCCGTTCAGGAATCCGGGTGCGCACAATCAGCCGATCTCCAGCCGGGCGTTGTGCCGGTTGGCGACCGGTGAAGTGGTCCGCGGTCGGCCGGGAGACTGGTGGAACCCCTTTTCTGACGTGCACGCCGATACCAGGATTAAGGCCTGAAATAGTCGGCAGAATACGTTAAATATTTGATAATGATAAGATGTTACAGAACAAATGACAACAAAACAAACAAAAATTAATTAGAAGTGGGTCATAACAACACTCCAAAATGGGACAAAATGAAAAAAGTTATGTAAATATCATAGTAGAATGAGTTAAATTAAAATTATGATAAGTTGTGCTGATCTTTTTAATAAATTATGATAAACTAGCTGCACCCCGCGGTATCATCCGCAAAGATGATGATGATGATTATGATGATGATGATGATGATGATGATGATGATAATGATCAAAAGTATTCTATGTGTTATTCCAGAATCTAAAGTATCTACGTACTCATCATCATCATCATTTCAGCCTTTAGAAGTCTACTGCTGAACACAGGCCTCCCCCAAAGAGTGCCACCACAATCTAACGACTTCCTACGATGGCTACAATGTCGTCGGTCTATCGTGTAGGGGGGTTTTCCTACACTTTGCTTGCTTGTTCGCCATTCGAGAAACTTTATTCCCCAGTGGTTCTCGCTTCTGCGAACTATATTGCCTGCCCATTGCCACTTCAACTTGCAAACTCTGAGAGCTATGTCGGTAACCTTGGTTCTTCTACTGGATTTCCTCGTTGCGGATTCTATCACGTAGCGAAACACTGAGCATAGCTCTCTCCATTGCACGCCACGCGACTTTGAGCTTGTGTATGAGATTAATTGTTAGCAACCACGTCTCAGTGCCGTATTTCATCACTGGCAACACGCAACGATTATAAACTTTTGTCTTTAGACTCTGCGGTATCTGCGACGAGAAGATATGGCGTAATTTTCCGAACGCTGCCCATCCGAGTTGGATTCATCGTTTGACCTCTTTTTCGTTGTTGGATCTACCCAGTTGGATCGTCTTACCTAAGTAGACATAGTGATAAACAGCATACCTACATTTTATCAAAATCCGTTTAGCCGTTTCAGAGTGAAGACTGGAAATTTATGTACATACGCAGACACAGACTTACGCATTTGTCTTGGCGCCACTTTTATAATTTGTTACTCGCTCGTGGTGACGCTAAGAGTAATAAAAGCCGCTATATTCATGCAAGTTAAACTGATCAGTAGCAGTAATCACACGTTGACACCCAAGCATGCCTTAAGAGACTTAAGCCAACGTGCCTGGGATAGGAAATCGAATCCCCCCCGCAAGAGACTCGCATTGTGGGGGGTACCCTCAACAGGCACACATACACCTGTTACAGCCTGCTTTTCGTCCTTGTCCTCCGAAATAGCGCGTGTTCCTTAGTGAGAAGGTTACCTTTATCTAACTGATCAAGGGCGCACACAGAACCCTTCCGCAATTGCAAAACCGTAAAATGTTAAATGTTTCTTGTGGTATATACGCACTTAGAAATAATACGCGAGAAAAAACATTGCAAAAGCAGCTGCCATTCGAACATAGCGTGCGGGCACCGCCGGGCGACTGAGCTTCTTGCGAAGTTGCACGAGTGTGTAGTCACGTACTTCGAACTTCCGTCAACTTCGAACCGTACTTTGTCAAAGCAACTTCGCGAGCAGTGTAGTGCAGGTTTTAGACTCGACGATGTTTGCCTTTCTTGAAAGAGAAGATGTGACTCCGTGTTTGTATAACGTCAATGTTTGATAGATATGTACATGTAGACCGGTAGAGTCAGAAGGGTGTTTTCTTTTCCAGTGTGAGATTTAACTCTGTTGGCACATGAAAGGGAAATTTCCTTCTCAAACTCAAAATATACTTAGTTTAACTAAATTTTATTCATTTGATCTATTAAAATGTTTTATGTATTTTGCCTATATACAGTAAAATACTTTGACTTTGGCTTTAACATGTGCATTTCTACAAAGTATTGCAAATTTTTATATTGCTTTTTTATGTAAAGAAGTCCAAGAACTGGGTGGGGGACGAAATTACCTGATTGCGGATGTACCTAGTTAGTAGCAAACGGTAGAAAATTATGGTCTGTTTTTTTAACTAATTTGGCTTTATTTAATTAAACACTGTGTAAGAAAAGTCGCGCCGGGCTTGAGTAAACAACTAATACCAGCTACTTTTCGTTATAGGCTACTTTCGTTCTTGAACAAGATGTACCTACTCGCGCGAAAACGTAATAAATACCCACAGGATGCATCTAGTGTTAAAAGTATTTTTTTCTACTTATCGTTATTGATTTTATAAAAAAGTGATAGCTACCAAAAAAGCATTTTTCGGTAATTTTGGGTAAAATGAGGTAAATTTTTGTTTTGAGTCGCCACCCCGCGAAATTTTTAGTGGGAACCGGCCTATTGGAAACGGTTGTTTTTAGTATAGGTGAATTGATGGCTCCATTCAGATATGTTTGCTCAAGACATATATGAGCTCGCGACTTTTTATTGTACTCATATATGTCTGGTTTTCAGTAAGATATTTCAAGTAGTGATTATCGCGTAGAGATTATTTGGAGAGTTGTTTTTATTAACTATGTTCAACACTGATCTATGATATCAGCACCTTTTTACATTCAAGTTAAAAAAATGCTACTTTTTGTGACAGTTTAGCAAACAAAAAAAAGTGCAGTACAAATAGCATGTATAAAAAAATCGACTTCAATTGGATTAACTAATAACTGAAGAAAACTGCTGACCCAATTTATATAGAACCAACCTGGGTCTGCACTATCAAATAGAAGACCTATTTTCAAAATCGGTCCGCAATCGGTAGAAAAATCAGAGAAAATCTATTTTAAAAAAACAATCGAACATAGAACCTCCTCATTTGTCAAGTCGATTAAAAAGTAAGAGCGAAGCCACACGATGCGATGCCGCTGCGGGTGGCGGGGCTGGCGTCCTATATGTATACCAACATATAGAAATCCGTGAAATGACACAAGGTGCCCGCATCGCACGCGCAACGTACTTGGGTTATCCTAGTTTTGACCTTGGCACTTTCGTTGTCATTGTTAATATGTAACTCCGATGAGTGCCTTACATCATGTTGGTTCACAAATTTCAAAAGATTAATAGAAAAAATCTTACTCTAAATTCATGATTAACCTTTTTTTACGCCTGTTTTACTGAATTATGTAACTAATTAACTTAGCAGTAATTGCCATAACATGGTAATGATAGTAGCAAAGAGTTTTTATTTTTCTTACTGGACGGTAGGTAACACACAAATACATCATAAATTAATATAAACGTATTTAGCTTACAACATAATCGTGCATAATAAATGGCATAACAAACATACGCCCAAAGTTGAGTCGTTGTTAAGCCGGATTTTCACTAAAGCAGTAGTCGAAGTTCTTAACTAAATACTTCAGCTCTTACTTTCCAGTGATGAGCGTAATTAAAGTGTGCATTAAGAAATTAATATCGAAATCGGGAGTTTTAATGTGTCTTTGGAATGTTTTAAGTTGACAAAGTTTATGATGATCCTTTGAAAGATGTCATTGATTCCATTAATGATTATGCTTGTGATGTGATTGTATTCTGTGAACATCATCTTTGTAACACCAAAGAAGGTTGCGCACTTGCTGCTGTGTGTAAGTAATCCATAACATGATACGTCAATCTTCTTTTTTAAGAGTATCAAAAACATTTACTGACTTGCGTTTGTCTCCCGATTTCGGAAAAAAAAACACCCTCATATTTTCTGAGGATGTCTGACTACATAAATTTGAACATATTATGTCGGAATATCCAAACTAAATAATTCAAGGCGAGACGCGTGTGTGAGATTTATATACATATGTATAAATAATTATACGTACTGTTAAGATTATCAAAACCTAAGTTTTGTAATGTTAGCCTTCGGTTGGTCAGGTTTGTCGAATAGAAAATAAAACTTAACTGCACCTAGTAATTAAAGCAAGTTGCTTATCGTATAGCTGGTATCTGTAGTACCTAGTAGCTACAGCTACAGAATAAATAACCTAAGGAATATTTAATAAAAGCTTGAAAATTACTGAGCAGTTTAGTACCTACCTAATGTGTACTAAAAAAGGGTTAATCTAAGGATTATTCATAGAAACAAGGAAATCGATTTGTTATATTTTTATTGATTCGGAAATAGAATTGTTATATTTTTTATTGATTCTACCACCAGATTCGGAAGAACTGGCCACCATAGAAGAACTGGCAAGAAACTACGGGGCGAATGTATTTTTTCATCATCAGTTTTACAATTATCATTAACATAGGTATCATACACTAAATACCTAACATACTAACAACCTCTATGTGATACTAGGTCATAATGACACTTTATTATCGTTTTACAATCACCATAGTTACACCAGGCACAAAATAAAATCATTTTACATGAACAAAGTGATCCTAATCATTTCTAACACAGTCACATTGGTTATGATAACCAATATGGGAAAAACCATAGAACCGACAATATCTATTTGCAAAATACACAGTTATACACATTGAATATGGGACAAAGAAACAGAGTAGCAGAATAACAGTGTAGGTAATATTAATGTACTTAACTTTTGGTGTCTTGTTGATGCAACGACGACAGAAAACGAACAGAGAGGGCTGCTCAGCCCAGAGGCTACTTTTTATAGAGATTCTACCCGCCAAAGTCACGTAGTCATTGCAACAGCAGGAATGAGCCTGCAGATGGCGCCGAAGTGACGGAAATGTACATATTTTATTACATTGAAACTATTTAATAATTGTTAACTCGGTATTGTTTACACATTGTTAATCATTTAAATAATTAAGACGTTTATATACATATTTTTCAGAATGTTAACAAATATTAAAAGTCAGAACAGTATTCTTATATGATTCTCATAAATTACAATTTTTAGCGGGAGAAGTTGTATTTTTACTACAATTATAGGTTTAAATGTACAGAGCTGATTAAGTAATAATACATTAATATTAATCGGGTAAGTACTTAGTTTTAAGCATTTCTATCAATATCGTAAGTTTACATGATTTTAAATCATTCTAATTTGAACGGAAATATAAATACAGATGTTTCAGAGTTATAATACAATGACTCAGTAATTGTACTTAAAATTAAAGGATAATTGTACTACGCATTTTAAACACCATTATATAAATCTATAATTATCAATTGTAAACTATTACTTAATAAGTTGTGGAACAGATTCCAGATCAGTTTTTCTTCATAAACATAATTTGTTATTATCACAGATTATAAACTCGCCACAGATCTAAGAAATTACATAATTATTTACAAAAAGATTCAATCGGTAGTCACTTTTGTCTTGAAGTGCAATATTTTATAAATACATTATAATATCGTCAGTGGTGAGGTGATTCAGTGAGAATATTCATTACATTGTTAAATACGTAAAACGTAACTACCAAGTTGTATTATCTCGTCCAGTACCGCAACTGAATATCGTCAGCTCTTACATTGTTATAAAAATGTCTGGTACTAGATAGATTACACATATCAATAAGTTATAACCTGAGAATATTCATTTCATTGTGAAATACGTTAAATGTAAGTACCAGTGTCGCGAGGCGGTCCCCGGGTTTGGGTTGCTCCCACTATTCCAGGACACAAACCTCTTTGACACAGAATTACAGGAACTTCCTTCCGCTTGATTCTAGCACACGGCGGGAGCAGACTCGGCAGGCCAGAGTCTGATATCAAGCAAGCCGCACGAAGCCGTTCATCGAGTGCAACGCGATCGGGCGCTGCAACTCAATGATGTTCCTCAAACCAGAGCAGCAGACTTTTAGATTTTTTATATTAGTGTTAGCAAAGGAAGAACGAAAGATATATTTTATAAATTAAATCAATGAAAACACTAAAGTGGAATATTTTTCTATTTTGACTAAAAATCAATGTCAATGACAGGATATTTGTATGTAGAATGGATAATGAAAATCAAAATGAAAAGAAATGGATTATGAAAAGAGTATTGTTATGAAAGAGGTTTGGACCTCGTCACACCAAGTTGTAATGTCTTGTCCAGTACTGCAACTGAACATCGTCAACTCTTACATTGTTATTCTATTGTTGTAAAAATGGTTGTTACTAGACAGATTAAACATATCAATATGTTATAACCTAACACGGCCATACTGACTGTGCTTCGTCCTCGAAGTACTTTATCGTTTTGTCATTAGATATAGATTTCATAGCCTTTCCATGAATATTGTAGATTAATTCATTAGGAATACATTTCATTGGCTTTTTTATAAATATTGTAAATACAATTAACTTTTCTTTTTCTTTTTTCCACTATATCATTTGTTATGTTTTTATTTAATAATTTTGTCAATATTCATTAATAAAAGTCATAGTTGTAAATTTATTGTGTCACTTTTCAGCAGTAAATTTAGTAAAACATTGATTTTTTAAATTTACTGTCATACTCTATTGCTACTTGCATAGACATGGAAGTTCATCAACCGCTGCTATTGACTTTTGAACTTGCACCAAACAAGTAACCGACCAGCGGATAGAAATTAATAAAATATTTATTTTTTTCCTCTATTGCTACTTGCATAGACATGTAAGTCCGTCAACCGCTGCTACTAACTTTGAACTTACACCAAACAAGTAACCGACCAGCGGATAGAGATACTCTATTGCCACTTGCATAGACATGTTGGTTGTTTCAACCGCTGCAATTGACCTTAGACCAACACCAAACAAGTAACCGTCCAGCAGATAGAGTTGCTACTTGCATATACATGTTGGTAGCTTCAACCGCTGTAATTGATCTTAGACCAACACCAAACAAGTAAGCGCCCAGCGTATCAAAATTGTCATAGTCACTGACACAGTCACAAGTCATAGTCATTCATTGAGTTTGGTATCCAGGTCAAATTTAGCCTTGTAAATAATAGTAATTTCTATTACAATAACTTCTATTACATATTTTTAACTTAAAATACCAAACCTCTTAGAGCATAGCGATAACGAGGGTTCTTTAAATGTTTTTACCAGTAAACTACTACCTAAATCGAAGAAAGCGTTTTATCATTATATTTTGAAGTTTCAAACAATAGTTTAGATATGGTTAATTCTAATTATCAAACGTTGCAAGATTTTATTAAACATTGGTGTAACTGACTTTAACCCGCTTGGCCAATCTTGACATTTTACATATAATACTTGGATCAACTATTGTAATAATTGTGTATCTCAGTTAATTTACCGAGTAATTAATGGTATCTTACGACATGGAAAATTCACCGATAAACAATTTAGAATTTATTTAACATAAAATTATTCAAAGAGGAGATTAAATCTTTGTATATATTTATCAATCACAAGAAGGATTTAACTAATACTGCTTAAGGCCCAAATGTCCCTTTTGTCTTTAATCATAAAAGGTTATATAATGAAGAGGTCCACCAATTGACTCTTAGATTCATTATTTTTATGTTATTAAGACCTTCAATAATCCTATATCAAATAAAATCATAATTAATAATGACATAGGAAAGAGCAAAAATATCATAGGGAAGAAACAAAGTTAAATTCATAATTCTCTAAGGGCGTTAAAAACAATGGCCTAAATATCCAACTCAAAAATAATTATTTATCTTCAACAAAGACCTCTAACAAGCAAAATAAATTGAAAATGTTATTAATATTATAGACCGCCAAATTAAGTAATGTAATGACTTTACATGATCGATAATTTCATAAAAGTACGTATTCATTTATTTTTGGATGATTATCACAAAAATATATAAAAGCTTGCTTGATGTTTAGAAGTTTTCACCAGCTGAATGAGTATTTAGCTAACTAGTTTCATAGCAATTTATTTTAACTGAAAGGATTTTTTTTTGATACTATATTTTCATCTACTTAGGTTACTGTACGCCTGAAATGAGCAAAACCGCCTACACTACTACTACTACCATAATTATAAATAATACCTTACATACACAATGTACACATATGTACGTTGTTCGTAGTTGTGTACATCACGTACAAAATCTACTCGTATACTAACATTATACAGAGGCAATGTATTTTTATTGCTGTATGTTTGTTTGTTACGATTAACAGGAAGCTGTTCAAGTTTTCGTGTGGTAACGAGAAAACTCAGGGCGGAGCCACAGGGCAGAGCCGTTAGTAAATAATAATGCAGATTTAGATTTCAATACCAGGTAAGCTAAGTGCCAACATTTGCTCGAAGTATGTACTGAGCTTTTATATACAAGCTAAGGTGTATTCTAGATTTCAAAACCAGGAAAGCTAGAAGCTATCATATGTTTGAAATATGTAGCTTTTATCTACAGGCCAAGGTATTAATGCATTTCATTTCATCAAATAAAATAAAAACGCCGAAACGAACCATAACCGAAATAGGGTTATATTTTCGTATTTTCTAAAAATATAAATATTTTAGAGTATTCACTTCACTAGTAAAGTTTTTCTTCGCTAATTGCTCACTTTACTTTTCATGTACACTAATATTTTATAGAAAAAAGATTTGATTTCTTGTATGTTTGTATTTTTGTATGTTTGTTATGGATAATCTCAAAAAATACTGTATCATTTTCTAAAATTCTTTCACCTATAGAAACATACATTATCAGCGACTAACATGAGCAGAATATTATTTTTCAAAAATTGAGGTCCTTTATTCGCTGTAAGTAACGAAATTACGTTTAATAACAAGTCTGAAAAGTACGCCAGTCAGTTGTCTATGGTCAAAAAGCATCACGAACGTTGCTGCCAAATATTTTGAATCTCGCTTACTTATGTTTAACGTTCGAAGCTATACGCTTGGCAATTCAGTCTAAGTTTATTAGCATATTTGAACTTTACTCATCAATCGCTGTGCTCCAAGGATCAAATTTATCATTACATGAGTCAGTCTATTTGGATTGGACGTAGGTACATAACATAGCTTGGAAAAGTATCTTTCACTATAATAGAACACATTTTCAGGTGTTTACTATAGAAACGCAGACCCTTTCAGGGACTTTACCTGCCGTAGTGAAAGTTGTGACACTGTTCCTGGAACATCTTCCGTGAGGATCTCCAGGTTGGTGTAACAATGCGCCACCATCGTTGATACACCGAGCTGTCAGCATTTAGCCGCTTACGCCATTTGTAGCTGGTAACAGTGCGATGTCAGCATTTCCCGCCATCGTGAAACTTCGTGCGTGAGAAACCTCGAGGCGTGGAGCAGCCGGATAAACTGAAAAAGACATCGTATTAGAATCTATTTTCACGTGGAAACGATCCCACTTCTGATGTGAGATTTATATACATATGTATAAATAATTATACGTACTGTTAAGATTATCAAAACCTAAGTTTTGTAATGTTAGCCTTCGGTTGGTCAGGTTTGTCGAATAGAAAATAAAACTTAACTGCACCTAGTAATTAAAGCAAGTTGCTTATCGTATAGCTGGTATCTGTAGTACCTAGTAGCTACAGCTACAGAATAAATAACCTAAGGAATATTTAATAAAAGCTTGAAAATTACTGAGCAGTTTAGTACCTACCTAATGTGTACTAAAAAAGGGTTAATCTAAGGATTATTCATAGAAACAAGGAAATCGATTTGTTATATTTTTATTGATTCGGAAATAGAATTGTTATATTTTTTATTGATTCTACCACCAGATTCGGAAGAACTGGCCACCATAGAAGAACTGGCAAGAAACTACGGGGCGAATGTATTTTTTCATCATCAGTTTTACAATTATCATTAACATAGGTATCATACACTAAATACCTAACATACTAACAACCTCTATGTGATACTAGGTCATAATGACACTTTATTATCGTTTTACAATCACCATAGTTACACCAGGCACAAAATAAAATCATTTTACATGAACAAAGTGATCCTAATCATTTCTAACACAGTCACATTGGTTATGATAACCAATATGGGAAAAACCATAGAACCGACAATATCTATTTGCAAAATACACAGTTATACACATTGAATATGGGACAAAGAAACAGAGTAGCAGAATAACAGTGTAGGTAATATTAATGTACTTAACTTTTGGTGTCTTGTTGATGCAACGACGACAGAAAACGAACAGAGAGGGCTGCTCAGCCCAGAGGCTACTTTTTATAGAGATTCTACCCGCCAAAGTCACGTAGTCATTGCAACAGCAGGAATGAGCCTGCAGATGGCGCCGAAGTGACGGAAATGTACATATTTTATTACATTGAAACTATTTAATAATTGTTAACTCGGTATTGTTTACACATTGTTAATCATTTAAATAATTAAGACGTTTATATACATATTTTTCAGAATGTTAACAAATATTAAAAGTCAGAACAGTATTCTTATATGATTCTCATAAATTACAATTTTTAGCGGGAGAAGTTGTATTTTTACTACAATTATAGGTTTAAATGTACAGAGCTGATTAAGTAATAATACATTAATATTAATCGGGTAAGTACTTAGTTTTAAGCATTTCTATCAATATCGTAAGTTTACATGATTTTAAATCATTCTAATTTGAACGGAAATATAAATACAGATGTTTCAGAGTTATAATACAATGACTCAGTAATTGTACTTAAAATTAAAGGATAATTGTACTACGCATTTTAAACACCATTATATAAATCTATAATTATCAATTGTAAACTATTACTTAATAAGTTGTGGAACAGATTCCAGATCAGTTTTTCTTCATAAACATAATTTGTTATTATCACAGATTATAAACTCGCCACAGATCTAAGAAATTACATAATTATTTACAAAAAGATTCAATCGGTAGTCACTTTTGTCTTGAAGTGCAATATTTTATAAATACATTATAATATCGTCAGTGGTGAGGTGATTCAGTGAGAATATTCATTACATTGTTAAATACGTAAAACGTAACTACCAAGTTGTATTATCTCGTCCAGTACCGCAACTGAATATCGTCAGCTCTTACATTGTTATAAAAATGTCTGGTACTAGATAGATTACACATATCAATAAGTTATAACCTGAGAATATTCATTTCATTGTGAAATACGTTAAATGTAAGTACCAGTGTCGCGAGGCGGTCCCCGGGTTTGGGTTGCTCCCACTATTCCAGGACACAAACCTCTTTGACACAGAATTACAGGAACTTCCTTCCGCTTGATTCTAGCACACGGCGGGAGCAGACTCGGCAGGCCAGAGTCTGATATCAAGCAAGCCGCACGAAGCCGTTCATCGAGTGCAACGCGATCGGGCGCTGCAACTCAATGATGTTCCTCAAACCAGAGCAGCAGACTTTTAGATTTTTTATATTAGTGTTAGCAAAGGAAGAACGAAAGATATATTTTATAAATTAAATCAATGAAAACACTAAAGTGGAATATTTTTCTATTTTGACTAAAAATCAATGTCAATGACAGGATATTTGTATGTAGAATGGATAATGAAAATCAAAATGAAAAGAAATGGATTATGAAAAGAGTATTGTTATGAAAGAGGTTTGGACCTCGTCACACCAAGTTGTAATGTCTTGTCCAGTACTGCAACTGAACATCGTCAACTCTTACATTGTTATTCTATTGTTGTAAAAATGGTTGTTACTAGACAGATTAAACATATCAATATGTTATAACCTAACACGGCCATACTGACTGTGCTTCGTCCTCGAAGTACTTTATCGTTTTGTCATTAGATATAGATTTCATAGCCTTTCCATGAATATTGTAGATTAATTCATTAGGAATACATTTCATTGGCTTTTTTATAAATATTGTAAATACAATTAACTTTTCTTTTTCTTTTTTCCACTATATCATTTGTTATGTTTTTATTTAATAATTTTGTCAATATTCATTAATAAAAGTCATAGTTGTAAATTTATTGTGTCACTTTTCAGCAGTAAATTTAGTAAAACATTGATTTTTTAAATTTACTGTCATACTCTATTGCTACTTGCATAGACATGGAAGTTCATCAACCGCTGCTATTGACTTTTGAACTTACACCAAACAAGTAACCGACCAGCGGATAGAGATACTCTATTGCCACTTGCATAGACATGTTGGTTGTTTCAACCGCTGCAATTGACCTTAGACCAACACCAAACAAGTAACCGTCCAGCAGATAGAGTTGCTACTTGCATATACATGTTGGTAGCTTCAACCGCTGTAATTGATCTTAGACCAACACCAAACAAGTAAGCGCCCAGCGTATCAAAATTGTCATAGTCACTGACACAGTCACAAGTCATAGTCATTCATTGAGTTTGGTATCCAGGTCAAATTTAGCCTTGTAAATAATAGTAATTTCTATTACAATAACTTCTATTACATATTTTTAACTTAAAATACCAAACCTCTTAGAGCATAGCGATAACGAGGGTTCTTTAAATGTTTTTACCAGTAAACTACTACCTAAATCGAAGAAAGCGTTTTATCATTATATTTTGAAGTTTCAAACAATAGTTTAGATATGGTTAATTCTAATTATCAAACGTTGCAAGATTTTATTAAACATTGGTGTAACTGACTTTAACCCGCTTGGCCAATCTTGACATTTTACATATAATACTTGGATCAACTATTGTAATATTTATATTATTATATTAATTATTGTGTATCTCAGTTAATTTACCGAGTAATTAATGGTATCTTACGACATGGAAAATTCACCGATAAACAATTTAGAATTTATTTAACATAAAATTATTCAAAGAGGAGATTAAATCTTTGTATATATTTATCAATCACAAGAAGGATTTAACTAATACTGCTTAAGGCCCAAATGTCCCTTTTGTCTTTAATCATAAAAGGTTATATAATGAAGAGGTCCACCAATTGACTCTTAGATTCATTATTTTTATGTTATTAAGACCTTCAATAATCCTATATCAAATAAAATCATAATTAATAATGACATAGGAAAGAGCAAAAATATCATAGGGAAGAAACAAAGTTAAATTCATAATTCTCTAAGGGCGTTAAAAACAATGGCCTAAATATCCAACTCAAAAATAATTATTTATCTTCAACAAAGACCTCTAACAAGCAAAATAAATTGAAAATGTTATTAATATTATAGACCGCCAAATTAAGTAATGTAATGACTTTACATGATCGATAATTTCATAAAAGTACGTATTCATTTATTTTTGGATGATTATCACAAAAATATATAAAAGCTTGCTTGATGTTTAGAAGTTTTCACCAGCTGAATGAGTATTTAGCTAACTAGTTTCATAGCAATTTATTTTAACTGAAAGGATTTTTTTTTGATACTATATTTTCATCTACTTAGGTTACTGTACGCCTGAAATGAGCAAAACCGCCTACACTACTACTACTACCATAATTATAAATAATACCTTACATACACAATGTACACATATGTACGTTGTTCGTAGTTGTGTACATCACGTACAAAATCTACTCGTATACTAACATTATACAGAGGCAATGTATTTTTATTGCTGTATGTTTGTTTGTTACGATTAACAGGAAGCTGTTCAAGTTTTCGTGTGGTAACGAGAAAACTCAGGGCGGAGCCACAGGGCAGAGCCGTTAGTAAATAATAATGCAGATTTAGATTTCAATACCAGGTAAGCTAAGTGCCAACATTTGCTCGAAGTATGTACTGAGCTTTTATATACAAGCTAAGGTGTATTCTAGATTTCAAAACCAGGAAAGCTAGAAGCTATCATATGTTTGAAATATGTAGCTTTTATCTACAGGCCAAGGTATTAATGCATTTCATTTCATCAAATAAAATAAAAACGCCGAAACGAACCATAACCGAAATAGGGTTATATTTTCGTATTTTCTAAAAATATAAATATTTTAGAGTATTCACTTCACTAGTAAAGTTTTTCTTCGCTAATTGCTCACTTTACTTTTCATGTACACTAATATTTTATAGAAAAAAGATTTGATTTCTTGTATGTTTGTATTTTTGTATGTTTGTTATGGATAATCTCAAAAAATACTGTATCATTTTCTAAAATTCTTTCACCTATAGAAACATACATTATCAGCGACTAACATGAGCAGAATATTATTTTTCAAAAATTGAGGTCCTTTATTCGCTGTAAGTAACGAAATTACGTTTAATAACAAGTCTGAAAAGTACGCCAGTCAGTTGTCTATGGTCAAAAAGCATCACGAACGTTGCTGCCAAATATTTTGAATCTCGCTTACTTATGTTTAACGTTCGAAGCTATACGCTTGGCAATTCAGTCTAAGTTTATTAGCATATTTGAACTTTACTCATCAATCGCTGTGCTCCAAGGATCAAATTTATCATTACATGAGTCAGTCTATTTGGATTGGACGTAGGTACATAACATAGCTTGGAAAAGTATCTTTCACTATAATAGAACACATTTTCAGGTGTTTACTATAGAAACGCAGACCCTTTCAGGGACTTTACCTGCCGTAGTGAAAGTTGTGACACTGTTCCTGGAACATCTTCCGTGAGGATCTCCAGGTTGGTGTAACAATGCGCCACCATCGTTGATACACCGAGCTGTCAGCATTTAGCCGCTTACGCCATTTGTAGCTGGTAACAGTGCGATGTCAGCATTTCCCGCCATCGTGAAACTTCGTGCGTGAGAAACCTCGAGGCGTGGAGCAGCCGGATAAACTGAAAAAGACATCGTATTAGAATCTATTTTCACGTGGAAACGATCCCACTTCTGATGTGAGATTTATATACATATGTATAAATAATTATACGTACTGTTAAGATTATCAAAACCTAAGTTTTGTAATGTTAGCCTTCGGTTGGTCAGGTTTGTCGAATAGAAAATAAAACTTAACTGCACCTAGTAATTAAAGCAAGTTGCTTATCGTATAGCTGGTATCTGTAGTACCTAGTAGCTACAGCTACAGAATAAATAACCTAAGGAATATTTAATAAAAGCTTGAAAATTACTGAGCAGTTTAGTACCTACCTAATGTGTACTAAAAAAGGGTTAATCTAAGGATTATTCATAGAAACAAGGAAATCGATTTGTTATATTTTTATTGATTCGGAAATAGAATTGTTATATTTTTTATTGATTCTACCACCAGATTCGGAAGAACTGGCCACCATAGAAGAACTGGCAAGAAACTACGGGGCGAATGTATTTTTTCATCATCAGTTTTACAATTATCATTAACATAGGTATCATACACTAAATACCTAACATACTAACAACCTCTATGTGATACTAGGTCATAATGACACTATTATCGTTTTACAATCACCATAGTTACACCAGGCACAAAATAAAATCATTTTACATGAACAAAGTGATCCTAATCATTTCTAACACAGTCACATTGGTTATGATAACCAATATGGGAAAAACCATAGAACCGACAATATCTATTTGCAAAATACACAGTTATACACATTGAATATGGGACAAAGAAACAGAGTAGCAGAATAACAGTGTAGGTAATATTAATGTACTTAACTTTTGGTGTCTTGTTGATGCAACGACGACAGAAAACGAACAGAGAGGGCTGCTCAGCCCAGAGGCTACTTTTTATAGAGATTCTACCCGCCAAAGTCACGTAGTCATTGCAACAGCAGGAATGAGCCTGCAGATGGCGCCGAAGTGACGGAAATGTACATATTTTATTACATTGAAACTATTTAATAATTGTTAACTCGGTATTGTTTACACATTGTTAATCATTTAAATAATTAAGACGTTTATATACATATTTTTCAGAATGTTAACAAATATTAAAAGTCAGAACAGTATTCTTATATGATTCTCATAAATTACAATTTTTAGCGGGAGAAGTTGTATTTTTACTACAATTATAGGTTTAAATGTACAGAGCTGATTAAGTAATAATACATTAATATTAATCGGGTAAGTACTTAGTTTTAAGCATTTCTATCAATATCGTAAGTTTACATGATTTTAAATCATTCTAATTTGAACGGAAATATAAATACAGATGTTTCAGAGTTATAATACAATGACTCAGTAATTGTACTTAAAATTAAAGGATAATTGTACTACGCATTTTAAACACCATTATATAAATCTATAATTATCAATTGTAAACTATTACTTAATAAGTTGTGGAACAGATTCCAGATCAGTTTTTCTTCATAAACATAATTTGTTATTATCACAGATTATAAACTCGCCACAGATCTAAGAAATTACATAATTATTTACAAAAAGATTCAATCGGTAGTCACTTTTGTCTTGAAGTGCAATATTTTATAAATACATTATAATATCGTCAGTGGTGAGGTGATTCAGTGAGAATATTCATTACATTGTTAAATACGTAAAACGTAACTACCAAGTTGTATTATCTCGTCCAGTACCGCAACTGAATATCGTCAGCTCTTACATTGTTATAAAAATGTCTGGTACTAGATAGATTACACATATCAATAAGTTATAACCTGAGAATATTCATTTCATTGTGAAATACGTTAAATGTAAGTACCAAGTTGTAATGTCTTGTCCAGTACTGCAACTGAACATCGTCAACTCTTACATTGTTATTCTATTGTTGTAAAAATGGTTGTTACTAGACAGATTAAACATATCAATATGTTATAACCTAACACGTGCTACATTCATCTTTAACAAAGTCAACTCGTTTAGAAGTATTCTCATAAGAACTTGACTTTATAATTGTAACTATTATTCGTAGGTACGTTTACAGCTTTAATTAATTGAAGCTGATATTTTAAGTTTCTATACGTCTAAAATTATTAGCAACAATAAAACCATATAAGGCATCAAGGCTGTCTAGAGAAGCTTAAGCTTTAATTAAATAAATAAAATTCTTCTTAGATCAAACCCTAATTATCTTATGTATATTATAATTAAACCGTAAAATTATCGCACATAACAAAAGCCACGTGTAATTGTAATTATCGCTGCCAGACCGCACGGGCTTTACCGTGCTCGAGAAAATATTTGACTAAATTTCGATTTAGTCAAATATTTTCGTAATATAAATATTCTTACACTAATTGGTTTTAAATAATAAACTTTGCTTGTTACAGATAAAATGGAGCGTCGGATTGCGGGAATCTACATCTTAATAATACTCGCACACGTTAACAAAATGTCTATCAACGTGCAAGCAAGAAATAATAACAAAAGACGTACGAAAGAAAATACTGGTTTCCAGATAAATATTTGTGATGTAACTGATCGAGACTCAAAAGTTCACTGTTACTGCGAAAATACTCAAGCACTGAGGAACGCAACAAAAGCAGAATGCTGGATATTTAACGGAGCGATACCCAAAGATGACCTCATCTGGCAGAGTTTCGCATCGCAACCGGTTTTGCAAACTTTGTCTTTCAACGTCCGCATAGACGGAGCTCTTGGCTACGTACCCATTAAGGCACTCTACTACTTACAGCGTCTTAGATCAATAAATATCAAATATGGGAACATTGTGAACGTTACATCCTACTCGTTCGCAAACTTCACCAACCTCAAGGAGCTTGTACTTTCTCAAAATCAAATCAAAACTTTACAGCAGTACTCCTTCGCTCACCTACCAAATATAACTTCGATCAGTCTCGAGGACAACAACATCATAGATATAGACTCTGAAGCCTTCTTTGATCTACCCAAATTGCAAAAGTTGGTGTTTACGAAAAATAATATATCGATTATAAGGAACCAGACGTTTTTGCACACATTCAACCTATTGGAATTGGACTTAAACAAAAATAACATATACTATCTAAATCGTCAGACTTTTGATGGATTGGCGAACTTGAGGAAATTGGATTTGAGAAGGAACCGAATACACAATTTGACGGATTTCACTTTTGCAGAACTGTGGAATTTGCATGAGTTGCTCCTCGGCAAGAACGATTTGGGGTTTATATCGGAGCGGGCGTTCGACGGACTCTCGCAGCTCTTAAAATTGTCCCTTGATGAAAATAAGCTAGCGTCGCTCCCTCCGGGCCTGTTTGAGGGTGTAAGGGGCCTGAGTTCCCTCGATTTGCGATCCAACGAGCTACACGCATTAACTTTTGAGAACATCAAACCCATATTGGACAACTTGAAGCCTCTGAAAAGCAATTTACTTCTCGAAGGCAATAATAAATATATACATAATTTACTTCCTCATGATAGCTTTGATAAACTTACAACATATGTTCAATATTAAACGAGTTGAAACGGAAACGTATAAATTAACTTTTACTTATGTCGTTTGCTGTTTTATGATCCCTCGGGGTGTTTTCCCAGGGATAAAAAGCTGTAGATATAAGTGGAATGCGTTGGATAATATGTTTCATTTCGGAATAGTCGCGTAGTTTATTCGTCTCGTCGTGTCGCTTTGAGAGTTCTCATCCATTTAACTTTAAGTGTCCTGCTGAGGGTGAAATTTTCATACAAATACCAAAATAATTTGTAATTGGAGCATATTTTTCTCAAATAGTTACGGTATATTATTCGGATTTGGACAGTGTTTATCTAGGTTCCCAACCGTATTTTGTTTTCAAAATACTTCCCTGAAACGTAAAATGCAAAATTGGCTGATATTTCGTTTCAGGTTAGTATTTTGAAAACAAAATATTGTTGGGAACCTAGATGAACATGTGGAGGTAAAGGTATAGGAGTGGATAGGTGGTAGAAGATAGATATAAGTATTAGGTATCCACTGTTGAAGCCCTTCTATCATTATAGGAAGTACTTGCGACCGAGCCAGATGTTGTTGGCCCGGGGACAGCTGTCGGACTGTTCCTGGTTGAAATTCTATACATTATTATTCGCGGCTAGAATATCACTTGCGCAATGCAGGCTTTGTATGACCTTGATATTTGCACCATCTGTGAGCGGTCTGTGTAGTTCACCCAATACTTAACTAAGTGCCGCTGATTTCAATGTGGTGGATGATGTCGCCATATTACTCCCCCTCTAAGGTCGGCACCCCTTAAGCTGAGACTTTAGTTATACCTGAATATGTTTTTTTTTTTTCAGAGAATAACTTCGCGTGTGACTGCAGGTTGAAATGGATGAATGCGCTTCGCAACGAGACTAAAAGCCAGACCACAAAAGACTCCCTAGACGAAGTAACTTGCAAAATGGATCCCCCCATAGTGAACTCTGCGTACAATAAAATGCCTGAACCTGATGGTAAATTGGATTATAACCGAGAAATTTTACACGCTGACATAACAGTTGAGACTTTAAATGAAAAAACGAACATGACTGAGAAGAAGATGATTCCAGATAAAGACATAGCCGATACCAATACCAATGATATATCAAAAAAAGGGGTTAAAATGAATGTTTTAAAGATCGCTCCGGAGAAATTACCATGTCCAAAAGAAACACTGACAGCTACAAAGATGCCACCTATGCCTGTAGGAGATCCACTGATTCCAGTTCAGAATGAAATGAAGACTTTTAGGTTTCTGGACATGAATTCTGGACAAGGAATGCCGATTAAGTTAAGCTATGTATTGTTATGGAATATATGTTTTGCATTTTTTTTCACTTAGGTAGATTAAGGTTATTTGAATCTAGTCATTACCTTAAGAGATACAGTCTCACATAATCTTTGACTGTATTATTTGAATGTACATAACAATATAGTTCATGGATGTTTAAGTAAGAAAACCATTTCATATAATAAATAACAACTTTACCTTGTAATTATTGCCTGTAACTTTGTAACAAACCTGTATGAACCATCACTTTGTTATTGCGGCAAGGTACCAAAATTTGCATGAAATATTAATCACCAATGTATAAAAGTGAAACGTTGTCTGTTTGTTTGTTTGTTTGAAGAGCTTTCACGCGATAACGTCTGGACGTATTTTGATGAAATTTGGAATGGAAATAGCTTCTACCCTATTATAAAAAATTATCCTGGAAAATGGTAAGTTTTTATGGGAAAACTGCAAAATGTTGATTACTCGCTGTAACGGTTGCCATGGAAAATAAATGATAAGAAGTGTCTCAAAAAACATCAAGAGCGTTGTTGCTATACTTTTGTATCCTAGAAGAACATAAGAATTTTTTTTCACGATTAACTGTTGTCCACACTGACGAAGTCGCGGGTGAAAGCTAGTCAACTAAAATTATACACAAACTAAATTAGAACAAAAGCAACAAGTAAAATTATTATAAAAATACAAAAAACCCGACTGCGAACACAATTATTGAATACAAGCTAACCTCCCGAAAAAAATAATCACACTTATATTAATTACAACGACGCTAGTTTGTATGTATGTAAGGGGTAGGGGTGTGTGTGTGTGTGTGTATGTTTGCGATTTCTTCACGCTTGAACGGCTGAACGGATTTAGATAACATTTAGTACGGTAGTAGCTTATAACCTGGCTTAACACATGCTACTTTTTATCCCGAAAAAACGTATGGTTCCTGAGGGACGCGAGTGAAACTGCGGGGTGCAGCTACTGTTTATATAAATTTAATGTTTCTTTTTTACTTACGTATTTTACATTACTTTAATAATTGCAATTGCAACATTAGACTATAGTATTTATATTAACTTGAAAAATCAAAAAACTGCTGATGTTATAAGAAGCTTAAAAGAAAATTGCTACTATTGGCTTGTTTAGTTATAAGAATTATATATTTTTGAAATGGTCTTTTATAGACCTATATTTTAATAACTCACTGGATAGGTTGATATTTTTTTGTTCCGTTGGATATACAATATGGCATCTGTAAGCCGCAATATTAGTTTTCTTGTCACTTTATGTATCCTATAGCACTCTCGTGATCAAGACAAATCCAATTATACCTTTTTTATCTAAACCCATTAAGCCATTTAGGCTATAGGATACGTACATATATACAAACATACATACAACCCAAACACATAACCCTCAGTCGGGTAAATACGAGGCATAACGTTTCCCGATGTGCCACAAATTATAGGCAAAATTCTTTTTTTATTAGGTCCCCTAAAACTATTAATAGTCTGGACTTGCCTGAATTTGACCTGTTCAACATATCTCCAAATAAAGTTCGCAATATAATATCCAAAGATTGGTTTAATGTGGCTTCCTAACTGTCGAGTTTCGTTGATGAATATTTCTGTTCATTTTTTCTTTTGGAGCAAACTTGCTAATTAGATGCAATATGCGAAAACTGTTAAATATTGATTAGTAATATTTTTAATTTTAAGCTAGGTTTATAAAACACTGCACTGCACTTGGCATAGTCATAGTTTATATTATGGGTTAAAATTGAGAATATTTTAATCCCGAAAAATTTAAGGGTTCCTGCAGGATCACGTATCCTGCAGGAACCCAAATTATGAAAATTCAAAATTATGTTAAACATGAAGTAATTTTTTTTTTTGGAATTTACTCTATATTCGATTCAGAAGCCAAAACATATATTTTTTCTTTCTGTCTGTCTGCATGTACGCCTCTTATTATGACACTCGTAGCCGGTTTTAAGTTTTACCATGAAATGGTTGCTGCACACAGGATTGGCTCCTGACTAGGGAACTCAGCACAGACACAAACTGTTGTACTTATACGCATTTAATTGTGATAGCCAGTTCTGAGTTTAACCATGACATGGTTACTGCATAAAACCATATTTTTTTAATCGTTTTTTAATATACTTATTTTCATTTTGTCTGTCTGTTTGTCTATCTGTCTGTATCTTGATCGTGCATCACGTCAACTACTAAATAAATTCAACTGAAACTTTGTATGATATGAGTTCATAATACGAGGTAGGACATTGGATACTTTCATCCCGAAAAATTAAAGAGTTCCCGCAGGATAGAGGATGAAAGTTATTTAGAAGAACACGTATCACGCTGAAACTACAAAATGGATTTTGATGCAATGGGTTCAATTTGAGGGTACTTTTCATCCCGAAAAAATACAGCGTTCCTGTGGGATAGGGGCCCAAATAATGTTAATTTGAAGAAAAAAAACCGTATGCTAAAGCAATAATTACAAAAAAGCCTGAACAAAGAAGATAAAAAAACTAATGTACCTAATTAAAATAAGCTACTGAATAAGAAAGTAACATATAGAAAAAACGTGTCTGACTGTCTGTCTGTCTTTATGTTTGTTTGTTCGCGCATCACATAAAAACTACTGGAACGATTGCGATACGGTTTGATATCTTTGTTGAATAGCTTAAGGTCTTACTTAAAAATGGGGGTACTTGGTATCTCAATCCGATGAGTAGAAGCCGAGCAATCGACAAAAAAGTTTCTGACGGCTGAAGGAATTTTGATCAAATGTTGGTATACTGTTATTTTAGTCTTGGAATAGCACATGGAGTAGGTACTTTTAACCTAGAGAAATAACCACGCGTGCGAAGCCGCGGGAACAGCTAGTACCAATATAAAAATACAATATTACAGTTGGTGCCAAACCGAGCCCAACTTTTATAGATGGTTAAGCTTTTTAAAATATGATTTTTATACAGCTTGACGTGCTAATTTAAAATTTAATAATCTATAAAAGTATTTATTACAAAAACTTTATCATTTACTAGTGACTCGCCCCAGCTTCGCACGGGTAGCGTTCACACCGCGGCATTTTTCTTAATTTTAACATTTTTATACCTCACTAGCTGTACCCGTGGCTTCGCTTGCGTGGTCTTTCCTTTAGGTTCAAAGTACCATAAGATACCATAATTCAGGACCAATATACCATTTAAGACTTAGCTTGGAGGCACGCGTGGAAAGACGTTCCACGGAGAGATGGTGCAGAAGTAGTGCAGTAGCGAGAAGTAACGCAGCAGTGCGCAGAGTAGCTCGCAGGGGACAGGTGTCCACAGACCCGTGGCAGCGTGCTGGTCGGCGATCGTACCCCTAGGTACGATCGCCGACCAGCACGCTGTATCAAAAAAACCCTGGAACGGTAGAATTAGACGCCTTAGTCCAGGTTTAGTAGGTCTGGCTGCCGTACATCACCAGGTCTTCGTTTCTTGGGGTCCACCATGCCGGACGTGGCCTCTTTCAGTTAAGCTCCAAGAAAGCAGATGTGGCAGCCAGTATGCTACATAAGATTGACATTAAAGTAATAAATAAAAAGTTAAAAGTAAAGTACAAGTGTGAAAGACCAGAAGGGTCGGACATAAGTTTAAAATTATAGAAATACAGCAGGTTAAAAGCATAGTTTTAAAATAATTTCACCAGTTGGGAGTAAATTATCACGAAATACAGGGAATACAAAAGCGGTATAAAACCGGTACATACTAAAAAGTCAAGTCATTGTGAAAGCCTTTGCTGGTATGACTAAATGCGACCAACAAGCATAGTTTGACCGTATTAACTTTCGCAATGATTTGCTAACAGGATAAACTAAAAGGAAAGTAAAAAAATATGAACAGAATCAGTAAAATTTTCCGTTACTAAATTTAAAATTTGTACCGGGCGATATTGCAATCCAGGTCTGCAATATCAAAAGCCTGGCACGTAAGATGCACAGTAAAGTTATACACAAGATTACAGCATAAACATACAACAATCAGTTCGTGGATTCACATGCGTTACATATAATATTTTAACCAAAATGTTACGGCCTGATAGCCAGTAGTTTAGAGCAAGAAGCAATTTAGACTTCAAACGATATATGAAACACTTACCCAGAATTCGGGTTTTTTTTCACTAGGTAAACAGGTAATTAAAGACAAAGGTTTGTCCAATATAATTTTCAAAATGATTTAAAAAAACTTTCTCCAAGCCAGCACAAAATGACGAGGCTAAAAAAGAATCATTCGTCACCACAGGTTAGTTATTCGCTTTTATTGGTGTTATCTGTTATGGTCGCGTTCGTAATTTTAGCGTAGCAACCACCCATTCTGTTTCAATCAGAACCTGTATTACAGTCATTCAATACGGTGCGTTGGAGTAGATATTGCAGTGAAAATTTGTTTGCAACAAGGCGTATTGGCTTAGTTAAACTTCTGTTTACGATTGTAGATTACTTAACGTTTAGAATGGTCATACTAACTCAAAGACAAGAATTACTTAAAATCTTGACTACAAAGAGACATTTTAAGGTTACTTTTTTCTTTGTTTAATGAACAGTCGATACTGTTCATTTTATTGTGAAAGTGGACTTATTTTGTTGATACTACGTAAAAACTCGACTAAACGGAATAAAAACAACGTGAGATGAAGTGAGACGTTACACCTAAGCTATCTAACAATGAAAACCGTATCGCTATCGCTCCAGTAGTTTTTGATGCGGGAACAAACAAACATATAGACAAACAGACAGAAAGGAACGATACAAAAAAAAACTTGTTCTGTAGTTTTTTTTCAGTACCTTTTTTTTTGAAGACCATTTAGGATCTATAACGATTAAAAGTTGGTTATATTAAAGTTGGACTTACTGAACAAAATTTATCATATTAGTTCAACTTATATAGTTAAATAATACGTTAAAATTATTGTAATATTATTGTCCAATAAGTTCAAATTAAAAACGCTGGCCAAGTGTGTGTTAAAAACGCATAGGCTTAGGGTTCCCTAGTCAGAATGCTAATCTAACCATATATGAAATAGGCCAGCAAAGTTGGTCTAATTTGGTCAAATATATTTGTAAACTATTAAATTCTCTATACATTTTAGACGGGGAAGATCCTTTCCATCCATCGTTCCTTTTATATATTTTTTATGTTGAATTGGTGTATGCGTTCGGGAGCTACAATGCCACAGACTGACAAAAGTCTTTTAACACCCCCTTTTTGCATCCATTTAGCAAAATTAGAAACTTTAAAGTAAAATCGGGTCACTTCATAACGTTGAGTCATTAAATTATTGTTATTACGTTACAAGCTTTCCCGCCCGCGACTTCGTGCGCGCGGACTTACAGTTCATCGCGAAAAAATCATCCTATTTTCTTCTAGGATATTAATAACCATGCAAAAGTAGGTATAGCACCAATGCTCTTGATTTTTTGAAAGACTTGTTATTTCGTTTCCATGGCAACCACAGACCATTCTGTAATGGCAACCGTTCCTTACAGTGAGTAATCAACATTTATCCGGGATATATGTAACCTATGTTTTATTCCATGGAATAAGCTATCTCCATTCAAAATTTCATCAAAATCCGTCCAGCCGTTATCGCGTGAAATAAACAAACAAACAGACAACGTTTTTCTTTTATATATTGGTATGGATTTCAGTACCAAATGGTGCTGAAGAAAACTATGGCTTCGCAATGTGTCTAGTTTCTGCATGAGTACTACAGCTTCAATTATTCAGAATACAGTCATGTTCGCTTTAAAATTCTTTCAATAATATAATTAAAATGGCGTGAATGGGTGTATAGTGCTTACAATAGGTAGATATTGAAATATTTGCTTCAGGAAAACAAGTCCTATTGTGGAAATGTTTTTGGAGAAGGCAAAAATGTATATTGGGTTATTGAAGGAAAAAAAAACAGGAACATTATTGGCTCCCCACCATCGCTTTGGGCTCATCATCACGCCCCATGCGCCATGATCCAGGTTGTGATAAAGAACAAAATAAATAAAAAAACGAGTATTTTCAGGAGAGAGCTTTGCGCGTGGACAAAATCCCCAGTAGAGCTGTATTGCATATAGACCTCTGCCATACAAGTCATCTAATTCCCCTTTTCATCCAGGGAATTCAGTAAATAGACTGCAGAAATTTCCTGTGTATTATGACCAACTACTGCGATCACCAAGCCACCTGTGAAGCATGGTGATTATGCCAAAAATTAATCTGGTATAGATACTTTGTATCCGATGAGTACAATCCGAACAATTGATATAAATCTATTTGCAGGCTGAACGAAAATTGTTATTTTGTACTTTATAGATACCTACTTTTGGAGCTGGAATATCACAAAGGAGAGCTGAAATGACTTCTCGGGCAAAGACCCGAGCACAGCTAGTGATCAAACAAATTATATAATGAACAGACCCGTTTTTCTCTTATAAGTGGATTCAATTAGCGAAACGAAGATGGATGTTTAGAACATCATCATCATCATCAGCCTATACCTACTGTGCAGAGTTGTTCACTGTTGGACGTAGGCCTCTCCTAATGCTCCTCATTGATCTCGGTCTTCAGCTCTCCTCATCAGTTTTCTGCCAGCCGCTTTTCACAGGTCGTCACTCCGCTTGGCCACAGGGCGTGGTATCCTGAAACACAACATTTTAAACTTAAATGAATTATTACTGGTAAGAATAAATATTACTATAGAAAACTTAATAGAAACAAATTAAAAGTAATTTTGCATTCTCTGCAAACCATAACACGTGTCGAAGTCCTTGTACTTAGCCAACTTTGAACAAACTTTGTTAATTTTTATGATTTTATAGCAGTTTACGCCTCTTTAGCGTATATATAAATATAATAAAATATATAATAATTTTCTAATGGAAAAAAAATGTATCCCAGACGAGATTCGGACTCGTCCCCATAAGACGGGTCCAAAGAAGCTAGTGGAAAGATTTGGATGACGACGCATAGGTCTCGGTGGCGGAATTGGTAAAGGCATGTGCCGCGCTGAGGCACATTATGCGAGTTCGAATCTCGTCCGTGACCCATTAGAAAATTATTAAACTTTGTTAATGTTTCAACCCTCATGTTATTGATAATTCTATTTAGGAGAACATCAAACGACCCTTTTTCATATAGTCTTTATTGATTAATGGGATTAGGGCTGCAATTATTACTGTTTGACCAATTAATTTTTTGAAGCGTTTTTATATCCGTACTTAGGTACTGAAAGAACTCGTTTGTTCTAACCATGGAGAAGTAATGTTATGTTACGCTATGTAAGAGTTACGGGCGCGCCGTGGCTATGGTTCAATGTACGTACATATTCATGCGAAGCAACAAGCAACCGTTCGTAAAGACGCGTAGAGAAATCCTGCGTATAAGGTGGTTCGCAGCCTTTCGATCCGTTCCCACTTCGGTGTTTCCAACTTAGCATAGCAAGCGGTGGCAGCTGACAGGTTCGATCCTCGATCTTGCACCAATGACTCAAGAAAGTTGTGGATTTTCCATCGCTCAGTGTTCGAAAAGTACGTTAAACCGTTGGTCCCGGTTGCCGACAATATTGTCAGCAGTCTTTAAGCCACGTTAGAGGCCCTTGGGCAGCTTGACAACACTGACACCAGAGATCGGCACTATTACCTTCATAAGTTTATCGGTTTTTCACTAGACATCATGATAACGATTATCTGATCACCATCACCATCACCATCATCATCATCCATATCTCTTCTGGTCCCTCGGTCATGTGTCAATCGGATTCATGTTCGATTTGCTACCTTCACATCGGTCCATCTTGTTGCTGGACGATCAACACTTCGCTTTTGTTGTTTTGGCCACCACTCAGTTGTCGCCGCTCTCCATAATGCCTATAGATTAACCAAAATCGAGTGATGGTAGCCTAGCGGTATATTACTGTAAATTAAAATCCAACGATACCAAGTTCGGTCCAGGGCCCCAATTCTACTAAAACAATTACAATTGTTTTTGTAGAATTGGGGCCCTGGGCTCCGCACCATTGACTTTTCTATGTTATGTGCAGTTTTCCAACGCTCTGTGTTTCGGAGGTACGTTAGGTTGTCGGTCCAAGCTTTTATTGATTAATAGCAGTCGTTAAACCATGCCAGAGGCCTTCGGGTGGCCTGACAAACTCTGATACCAAAGGTTCAGTCGTTGATTGGACGACTGAACCTTCGTCTTCCAAAATCTTCAGGGGAATCTTCGGGTTTACTGAACCAAATTGGATGATATATTTTTTAGAAGGTAAACTTTCAATCTCAGTGTGTAATCAAATAGATTGCATCATTCATCCTTTCCTACTTTTTCAGCAGTTTTTAGTGTTCCGTAATCAAACATGGAACCCGTATAGTTTCGTCATGTCCATCTGTCCGGTTCGTCCACATAAATGTCACAGCCATTTTATCCAGACAATATTAATACTAAATGGCACAGAATAAATAACTAAATAAGTTTGCAAATCGGCTTATATATATAGATATTTAAAACAGCTAGAGAAGTGTATAAATATTTTTTTTATTAACTTTTGTGGAGAAAAATCAAAACATTTTGTACACCATGACTAGGGATCTCGTTTAATAGAGGTCTCTTTAAGAGTTTTTTTGTTTGGTGCCGTTTACGATATAAAGGCGCTGTACGCTCTAACATTTTTGTTCTGCGTCAAGGTACAAGTCAAGCAGGAGAGGTGATATGCATCTCGGAAACTGACTTAAGTTAATATTTTCGATATTTTGTATGTTTTAATAGTTTTATGATTTTTCAAATAACTGAGTTCACAGAAAAATGAAAGTTTGTTGTGATTGCACTCATTATTTTGTTGTTAAAATATCTTCGATAGAAACTGAATGAAGTTGATTCATTCCATTGACGGGAACGTCAAAATGAGTGTTTTCTAGGAAACTACGTTTTTTTTCTGTCGAGCCTAATTGGTTTAATCGTGTATCGGTGAATAAATCCGGATAAAGTATTTTGTGAAAATTTATTACACATTACAAAAATAAGGAAGTTGCAGGAAACATATATTACAGTAAAAAAAGGGTACGAGCGAATAATACAAATTTACTAACACAATTATCACAACTAAACTAGTGAACCCTAGTCACTAGTTTACGTGATAACGCCGACCAAGATAACGCGAGTTATGGCGCGTTAACTCTGAACTAGTTCATTGTATTCGTCCACATTTTTTAGTCAATGCATTGACTAAAAAATGTGGACGAATACAATGAACTAGATTTTAACATAGATTTTTCGAATATTATTCTATCATAATGTAAGTGTGCATCCTGTATGCAAGATCGTTTTATGGAAATTCGTACATGTGTTTTTGTTTTATGATTTATTATTTAGCTTTTTATTATTTAGCTTTTTATTTTATTATAGCTAACGAAATAAAATTTTGTCTGGGAACATTTCGCAGTTATGGAAGTGACCGTCCATTTTGTTATTCGCACACATTTACTGATATTTAGGGGGCTGGCTCCGTTGCCGTAGCTAATTTATTAACCTCCCTCTTTGCCAAAACATGTTTACTTTACGCACTTTTTCTAGCCTGAAATATTACTTACACGGAAGTATGTATTAGGTATGTTTCACGATTAATCTCGGCATTTCGTGTGGAAAATGATAAAATATACAAGTCCAGTATACAGTTAATCCTTGCTCGACTCGTCCCACATCTAAACGTGAGTACAAGCCGATTGTTAGCATATAATTCATACCAACATATAAAAGTGAAACGATGTCTGTTTGTTTGCTTGGGGAGTTTTAACGCGATAACGGCTGTACGGATTTTGATAAAATTTGGAATGGAGAGAGCATATACCCTGGAATAAAACATAGAATACGTTTTATCCCGGAAAATTGTAAGTTTCCACGGGAAAACTGGAAAATGTTGATTTCTCGCTGTAAGCAACGGTGCCATGGAAACGAAATAACAAGTCTGTCAAAAAACATCAAGCTGTTAATGTTCTACTTTTGCATTGTTTTTTAATATTTTATTAGAACATGGATGCTTTTTTTTCGCGATAAACTGTGGTCCGCGCGGACGATGTCGCGGGCGGGAGAGCTAGTACTATATAAAACTCAAGTAAGTTAAGGTTGCTGAAGTCGTACCACAGCCTTAGTCGTACCTCTGTCATATCTCAGCTAAGAATACTAATAAAAAGTGACATCTATTAGTGTAATTCTGAAATGTTTAAATGAGTAAACAAAAACAAGTGGGTGTCTGGCCGGTTACGAGAGGCAAAAATAATTAAATAATTAGTAAGGTTTTACACGACTGCCCAAAAAAAGGACTGTCATGTTTTAAGCACATATGTATGTTTGTATGTAAGCATGTGTGTATGTATGTATGTATGTATGTATGTATGTATGTATGTATGTTTGTATGTATGTGAGTTTCTTTATTCCACCATAACTTTTAAATGCCTGGATGATTTGGATTTGGAGATTTAGACGTATGGAGAATTGTTAGAATTTTTACATGCCGCCAAGTAATAAACAATCTTTAAAAAAAAATGGCGTAAATATGGCTCCATTTTCAAATGCATGTAAATATGTTTGCTTCTAATTATTTTACAATATGGCTATCAAATTGAAGACCTTGATAAGCTCTTTCCAAAAGTTTATATTAAATTGGCATAAATTCTTTTTTGGCAGGGCAGGTGTGTGTTTTTTAACTTTTAAGCTATTTTCCACAATTTTCATTAATATGTTTCACTCATTCGTAGCTTTTCCAAGGAGAATTATCATCATTAAGTAAATTTTTCTTGTTACCGTCTATTTACATGGGTTTCTGGTAATTATTAAGGTACACTCAAGCAATTGATGGAAGTGATGTCAGGATTTTGGTTTGAAACTTTGAAAACTTCTATTCTTAAGTCGTACCTGTGGCAAATTTCTTTGTCATTATATAATAAAAAAAACTGTTGTTTCTTAAAATAATATAATTTTATTTTTTATGTATAATTTATTTGGTTATTAAGATCAATAATTTGAATGTAAATTTATTTAGACTGAGTTGTTTTATATATTTATTTTTGAATGTGATCTCGTGTTATTAAGTATTATTCTGTAGAGTTTATCTTAAGAACGACTTAGGTTATAGGTGGTACGATTTAGACAACCGGGTGCCTTAGTCATACTGAAAGCGTTTAAAGAAACGCCTATTTATCTAGTAAAAAATCTATTATTACGAATGTTAATTAAAAGTTAAATAAATATAGATTCATTTTAATTAAACTCAATATTACAGTATTATTTCCTTAGGGGGCGACCTATACAACCTTATTATTGGTCCAGCCGCCCGCCTCTACTATAGTATCTATAGCAGGCATACGAGCGCCCGACCGTGGAAGGTTATGTGTTGGGTTATATGTTTGTTTATATGTTTGTACGTTTCTTAGGCACGTCCTACAGCTTAAACGGTTTGATGGATTTTGATAAATAAGGTATCATTGGATTCGTCTTGATCACGAGAGTGCTGTAGGATATGAATATGAAGTGAAGAAACTTCTGGCGTTCAAATTTTTACATGTCTTAAAAACCATTTAAAAATATATAATTCTATTAACTAAACAGTACCAATTTTTTTAGCCTTCTTACAAAATTTCCTATTTTGATTATGCAAGTTAATGTAATTACTATAGTCTAATGTTGCAATTGCAACTATTAAAGTAAAGTAAAATATGTAATTAAGAAAGCAACATTAAATTTATATAAAGACTAGCTGTGCGCCGCGGTTTCACCCGCGTACCTCAGGAAACATATATTTTTCGTTGAAACAAACAAAAATACAAACACATACAACCAACATACAACCCAAACACATACCCCTCCGTGCAGTCGGGTAAAAAATATAATAAACAGTCATTGCACAATGAGGTTCTCATTTTATTGATGTGAATTTGTTATTAACTCACATCAGTATCTTCTATAAGTTAAAGATAACTTAAAAACTTTGAAGTAAAAGGGTTTTATTTTACCAATAATTAATGTACTGAAATTATTTTAACAAAAAATGATGTACTGAAAGTTTAAGATCCTAAAAATATTTTTCGCAAAACAATAAAAAGTATAAGGGAAGCCAAGTAATCATTTGAACCAAACCCCATAATCAATCTTTTTCAAATAAAAAAACAATCATCCAAATTGGTCAATACATGTTGGACATATGAGGTAAAGTGCAAACAGAAAGAAAATTCCGTATAATATACTCGTACACACAAAATCCTCTAATTTGAACTATATTTCAAAATTGACAACAATATTGGTTAAGTCATAACTTGTGAGCGTGACAGTAACACAAACAAACAAAAATTAACTTTTATGTTTAAGAAAGAATCTTAGGTTTTTTAAGAAGATACCCAGTTGATAAATCTTTTCTAAAAATAAAAGAAACTTTTCGGGTTCCCATGAAAAATAAACTTCTTTGGAAAGGTTGATTCGAGTTGGACAGTTTCAACGACTATGAAGTTGAGATAAGAGGACTGAATGTGGCATCTGTTACCATTGACCTTTTATATTTTTACTTACTTTTTATTATGTTAAAAAAAAAGGTAAGACGTCTTGTTTACAATAATTTTGTATTTTCTTCAAAAGTGAACAGGCACTTTATTTCTTATCTTGATATCTTAATTACACCTATATAATAAAATCCAAAACTTCGAAACAAGATAATAAATGACTTACGAAATTAACAGACGGTAATTGATGTAACAAAAGTTGTCTAATTTCAACGCCTAAGCTTTCAGAAAACCACTTACGTATTAAAAAGTTGTTATACAATTACTCTTGACCCGGAAACGAGAGAAAGCTTTATTTTTTAGCTTAGAGCCACTGGGTTTTTAATATTTTAGAGAAAAACATATTAACTTTAATGATATTGGCTGTGACTACGTTTCATGCCTGCAGGCCTAGCATGGGGGGTGAACAAATTATCTTTCCCCCATTTTCATCCAGTTCTTACTTGTTAAAAGGGGATAAAAATGGGAGTAAGATATTTTTTCTACCCCCAAACGTGGCAATCGCAAACCTTAATATTTGTTTATTGAAAAGTCACCCAAAGAATAAGTATCACTTTATTTTGCGACATTATATTATGTATACTAGCAACAGCAACTCACTGACTTCACACAGATATCTAAACATTTCTCTAAATAATAATATTACTTGATCTTGTACTTGATCAATCGCGTCCCGTCCTCACGTTGTCATGCCTGCGACACAGTACATACTCGTATATAGGCCTTACGACTATATGACTATATATGTACTGTTGCCTGTGATATAGTGATGCTTGTGGCGGCAGTGGATGGCGGTAACTTTGTTACTGACGATACCATTTGACTTCCGGTAGAACCCTTGTTCTTGTATCCTCGTCGACGAGCTCGATGGGCTACGGACGACATTATTTTGAATTCCTTGACACATAACGCCGAGAAATCTCATAAAACTTATTGCCACTAGCATTTTGAACGCGTCTATGATACGTGACGTCAGATAATTGAATCGTATTTCGCATTTTATGGTTCTACTTGGCACGAATAAGCCAATGGAATTTATACAATTGTCTAATTGAGATTTTAGCCTTCCACCACTATAATAATACATTAGTAGTGTTTTTCCTAGTAATGTTGAATTACTACTATATTTGTGCACGCTACGTTAACTGTATACCTACTGTTTCTGCCCACCCAACCGTAGAGATCGCTGTAATCGTAGAAATGTAGAAATAACTAAGTGAATAATGTTTAGGAATAACCCATTTATAAATCATCTATGGGTTCTTATAATAAAGCAGTAAGTATCAAAAAATCTGTTAATATATATAATAATAATAATGTTAAATAATATCTGTTAATGTTATAAGAAGATAATTAAGAAAATGGCCTTGAGGCCATAACATTAACATGAGCTACAGTAGTTACAATAATGTACCATTTAAAAAAAAACATGTCTGTCTGGATGTTTTGTTCACGCATCACGTAAAAACTACTAAATCAATTGAAATACAGTTTTCATTGTAAGATAGTTTAGCGTATAACATAAAATCTGGAGTACTTTATACCGCAATCTGACTATAAGAAGTTGAGCAATAAATAAAAATCTATTTGACGGCTGAACAAATTTTGATGAAATGTACTCGTAGTATCTTATGTTATGTTATGGGTAGTCACTTTTAACCGAGATAAATGACCACCCGGGCAATGTTACGGTTTCAGCTAGTAATATAATAAAACTTTATTGCACGCTGCAAATATTACTTCAATTAAAAAAAAAAGTTTTATAAATGTGCTGAACAACATGGCCTCCAACCCGATAATCTGGGCTCGCCGGCGAGGTCGAAGGTCCCGTAACTAGGCCTTAGAGTTTCTCGGTGATTCTTCTTGGTGGTCAGTTGTTTAAATCAATACAAAGGCTTCTAGCCATTTTTTCAGGGCCCTCTGGATCACTACTAACACTATCGATCCAGGGGTATTTACTTCGACCCCCGTAATCACGACGACCGTCCAAGCCGAGGTTCGTACCCCTGGGTGCCCTTGTGCCGGTCGTCAAAATTTAAACTTTGGCGTGCGCCTTCTGCGTCACGCATTGCGGCGGAGCGCTCTAGCGCCCTCCCCATCCGCCCGATGAGCCACAGAAGCCGGTAGAGGCCAACAGCACATATTATAATTCCAAAATGAAAAAACAAAAAAACATTACATATTATTTTACTTGGCATGAAAGTAGATATTTAAAATAAGTCTTTATTTTTGGGGATACCTTCCTATGCATCTCAAGTGGGGATGTTTTTTTATGACCGCTCCTACATGTGTACGTTTTTCTGCCTAACCATTCCATGTAGGTAATATGTAATAACATGTATGCCATCAATATCGTTAGAAAGTCTTTAAATTTGTTTTTTAGACCAATCTGGTTATGAAAACTATTTGAACTTTGAAGAAAACACATTTCATCACAGGACTCTACACTATGCGTGGTCCTACACGCACTTGGTCTGTTATTTTCAATTAAAAACATTCTCTTTTTTATGTTACAAACGTAACACCTATGGTAGTACTGTACAGGTGTACAGGCTTTACCCGAATACTAAGTCGAAAACTTTATCCATATTATGTACTTTCTACTTAAATGAAACCATTTATTTAGCAATTTTAATTTTCATACCAGTAGAAAATCTACAAATGTTTTTCACTGAAACATCGTCTACAACATACGAGTAGACTACCAGTAAGTTTCAGCCAGTTTATTTGATCATTGTGCGAAATATTTGGAAAAACTATGCGAGGACCCTTCAATATGTCGTTTGTTTATTTTGTATAACTCTATCTTGGGAGCATATTGGATTGTATCCATCAATAACATCCGTGAAGGAATATGAAAGTTTGTAAATATTCAATGATATTGGCTCATTTATTTCAATGGTGGGCAATTTAAAAGGAACTGAGCAGGCCACATTTCTCTATCGTTATTTAGTGCGTGTACAAGGTACCTTGAGACAATGTGTAGTATGAATTATTAATAGTGCGTAGTGCTTTTTAGGTTTTTCGTGTAATTGTTTACTCAATTTGCACAGAATATTGCAATCAAACAAGAATAAAGCATCAAACCAGTGAATCAAACCTCCTCCAGCAGACAATTCCAAGTGAAGCAGTGACAGCACAATGGAACTATCAAAACCCTTCGGAACTTCGCAAACCTCGTGCTGAGTTCTCGTGAAACTACGCTTTGTCATTGGAGTTATACGTACATCTAAGGCTTTAAAGTTAGATTTTATAAAATCTGAATTACCTTAGTTAGTTGAGTCTTAAGTTTGATTTCTAAGTTTCTAGTTGAATTAGTTCAAAATTAATATTACTAATGACAAGGCTACTTACTGGTCATATCGACTTGACATTACTTCATTTGATGTATTTCGTCTAGTCCTTATTTGCAAGGTTGTAAGGGGCACATCACAAGCCCGGTTTTTTTCTGTTTTCTGTAGATGCCTGTGCATACCAATGTTAGTAATTAACAAACGCCCTAATAATATGAAAGCTGTTTTTTTTTTGTTTTTATATAAAGTCTATTCTTACACATATCATATTATACGAGTAAATGTACTCTAAACAAACTAAAGAAAATAAAAAAAAAACCTCTTCATGCGTGGACTGAGCTGAGCACTTTACTCAAATGATAATTTTAGAAACAATCTTCAATCTTCTAGAGTTTCATGAAACATCATCATCATCATCATCGTCATCATCTCTCTGCTAACAATCATGCCACTTCATCTTGCTAATTTTCAGAGCAATGTCGGTAAACTTGGTTCTCTGACAGGTCACCTCGTCTCGGATTCCATCCTTTAGTTAGAGAAACTCCAAGCGTGGATCTTTTGGGCTTGTGAAATAGTCGTACAGAAAGTGTTTACGTCTCAGGTCCGTAAATCATTACAGGTAGGACGCACTGATTTAACACATTTGACTTTGAGCTCTGAGGGAATATAATTATTTTGTCTAAACTAAAATTCCGTATCTCATTTCGATTAGGCCCTGCAAGCTCACAGCAGACTGACGGACAGATAGAAAGAGCTACCACTTAGAGTAACGTTTATTTATTTTATGGCATATATTTTCTAAAGAAAGACATGGTAAAAAATAATACTTGTCCTACTGCGTTTTGTTATATTGCGTCATGCGGGGTGAACATTTTAAATATATATATATATATATACTTATAATAAAACTGTAACGGGTCCAATTCTGTACATTGAAGATATTTTGAAATTTTCTTTTGGAGGGTACTGTTTATTCGATACTGAAGCCAAAACTGTATTTTTTTTCATGTTGTCTGTCTGTCTGTCTGTCTGTATCTTGGCTAGGCATCACGCTGAAACTACTGAATGAATTTAAATGAAACTTGGTATGATTTGAGTTCATACTACGAGGTAGGACATAGGATACTTTTAATCCCGAAAAATTAAAGGGTTCCCGCAGGATAGGCATTGAAAGTTATTTAAAAGAACACGAATCACGCTGAAACTACTGGACGGATTTTGTTGCAACTTGGCACAGTCATAGTTTATATAATGGGTAAAAATTGGGAATGATTTATATCCCGAAAAAATAAAGAGTTCTTGCGAGATAATGTCACGAATTCTGTAAATTGAAAATGTTGTGTATTTTTTTTGGAGGCCGTTCTATATTCATTGATAAAGCCAAAACTGTATTTTTGTAATGTTTGTCTGTCTGTCTGTCTGTCCGTCTGTCTGTCTGTACCTTGGCAGTGCATCACGACGAAAAAACTCACTAAATTCAAATGAAATTTGGTATGATTTGAGTTCATACTTCGAGGTAGGACATTGGATACTTTTCATCCCGAAAAATTAAAGAGTTCCTGCAGGATAGGGGTGGAAAATTATTTAAAAGAACACATAGCACGCTGAAACTATTGGACGGATGTTGATGCAACTTGGCGCAGACATAGCTTATAAGAAGGGTGAAAATTATGGATACTATTTATCCCGAAAAAATAAAGGGTTCCTGCGGAATATCGGTCCCAATTCTGTACATTAAAGATACTGTGTGTTTTTTTGGTGTTTACTCTAAGTTCGGTAGTGAACCCTAAACTGTGTTTTTTCATTTTTGACTGTATGTCTGTCTGTCAGTATCTTGGATGCGCATCACGCTACCGGAAACTAATGGATGAATTAAAATAAAACTTGGTATGATTTGAGTTCATACTACGAGGTAGGACATAGGATACTTTACATCCCGAAAAATTAATGGGTTCTCGCAGAATAGGGGTTGAAACTTATTTAAGTAACACGTACCACGCTGAAACTAATGGACGGGTTTCGATGCAACTTAGCACCGTCTTAATTTATATGATGGGTTAAAATTGAGGACACGTTTTATCCCGAAAAACTAAAGGGCTTCTGCGGGATATGGGTCCAAAGTTATGTTAGTATTTAAGTAATATTGAATATTTTTTGGATGGTTCTCTATATTCGATACTGAAGCCAGAACTGGCTGCGCGAAAAAATGAACCGTGCATTTTTACGGGATAAAAAGTAGCTTATGTATTAATTCAGGGTATGAGCCAACCTCCATACCAAATTTCATCCGAATCCGTTCAGCCGTTTAAGCGTGAAGAAGTAACAAACATAAACACACACACCCCCTCGCATCCATAAAAACTTTCGCGTTTATAATATTAGTGTGATAATTTTTGCAAGTGGTGAGCTCGTATTCAATAATTTTGTTCGCAGTCGGGTTTTTTGTATTATTATAATAATTTGTCTTGTTCTTGTTACTGTAGGTACTAAAGATCTAATTAAAAAAGAAAAAGAACGAGAGCTTTTGTATTTAATATCCATATTAGGATTTTAATATTAATCAGACTGAAGAACAATTTAGCTTGGTTTATCGAAAAAGTTAAAGCGTATCAGAATTATACAGATAAAAAATTCATTGCCATCCTTTTTCACCTTGGAAAGTTTAACTTTTAGGAACTGATGTTGCCATGCTAAGCCTTTGAAATAAACTTTATTAAATTTATGTGAAACATTGCGTAGTTTTTTGAGTGTTATGTTAAGAGTGTAAGTCTTTAAATTAATTATTTTGGTCTTCCTTGCAAGCAAAGTTTTTATTATTAATCAGGTCATCGTGTTTTGTGCACTTCTGTTTGTGTTGTAAATGGAAGACAGCTTGAACTGGGGTTCTGACAAGCCTTTACATTCTCCTGGAGTAAATTATTATACTTGAATAAACATTAGTCTTAAAAAATTGTCTAGCGACTTAAAATTATCTACTGAACAAGAACAAAACATGAAAAAATGTGTATCTGTCGTTTAATATGTCCACGCATCACGCAAAAACTATTGCACCGATTAAAATGCGGTTTTTTACCTCCAAACTCATAGAGTGCTATAAGTTTAGGTTGTGAATGTATCATTGTATCTCCCAAACGAATGGACCGATTTTGATGCGTTTTTCTTTTACAAAGCTGATTGGGATTGAGATGGTTCTTAGATGGTTATGATTGATGGTTTCACAGAGAAGCAGACCAACCGATAAAAAAAATATTTGTTTTTTTTTGTATTAATATTATTATGAAAACTAAAGAAATTTTGGGAGTTTTAACGCCAAAACGGCTGATCCGATATTAATGAAACTTTGTTAATAGGTACTGTACAATATAGAGATAAACAAAACATACTTTTATCCAGGAAAATGGTAAGTTTCCATGGGAATTCGCTGTAATGCCATGCCATGCCATGTGTTGCCATGGAAACGAAATAATAACAAGTCTGTCAAAAAGCATCAAGAGCTTTAGTGCAATACTTTTGCATTAGGGTTTAATGTCTTAGAAGAACATAGGATGTTTTTTTCGTGATAAACTGTAGTCCGCGCGGACGTAGTGACGGACGAAAGCTACAATATTTTATTTATTTATTTTATTGGAAGACCTACAATAAAATACAGAATAGCATAATAGTAATAACAGGATGCCGTTTATAAACTAAAATACTCACGTATTACCTGTCACCTTGACATCGATGTGACAATCCCCATACAAAATTCCTAAAGTTTGAACTGACAACGTGTCAGGTGCGGGGCGTGATTGAAGTGATTATTGAGATAATAGTTGGTTTATCTTTAAATGTTAATTTATTATTAAAATCCTATTTTATACATATGATGTTTAATCTATATGTTCGAGGTACCTAGTTGACGCAGTAAACAATTGTGCACTGAGGCTGAAAAGCCTTTAAATAATTGGTGAACGCGTCATGCGAGTAATGCTCAGATGCTTTGGCAATGCACCGGACACAACGTGCGTGCAAAATTTCATAAGGATCGGTTGAGTAGTTATGGCGTAAAATCGTAACAAACAAACAAACTCATTTTCGCATTCATAATATTAGTAGGATTTTTGATTAACAGTTGTAATAATAAGCACGCATTAAAGACTATGTAATCCCCGACCTCCCCACCCCCATTATAGCTAAGAAACATCTCGATCACATCAGCGTTAAAACAGAAAAAAAATGCATCAAAATAGGTCTAATTCATTTGGGAGCTACGATGCCACGGACAGACACACGTATACATACATACTCACATACATACCCTATACTTAAAACACTCCTTTTTGAGTTCGAGGGTTGAAAATATAAACAAGTAAATCATCAACGTAAGAGAAAGAAAAACATGACAACACAATCAAAAAGGGAAATAAAAAGAATACTAAGAATACTTGGGATGATGTAAGGACTCTAACGATACCTATCTAATACATCCAAATTTGTTCAGGAATTTAAAATTTATGGTGGAAAAAAGAAACTCACATACATTCCTACATACATACATACATGAACTATGAATACATGACACTCCTTTTTTTGGTGCAGTCATGTAAATACACTTTTGTGCCGTCGCGTTTGTAAAAATATGGGTTGCCATACAATCCATACATTTCCAACTGGTTACATTATAATCACAGTCTGAGCGGGCTCAACGATGTAAAAAACAAACAGGCGGCAATGGTTTTGAGAGCGCAACTTAGATGCAGCGCCACGCGGCATGGAAGTTGCGCTCCGGCCCATCTAACTTGAGATTTCTCAGAATTGTTATAAGCGTGACAAAAATTGATAACTGCGGCACGACAGTTGAAGTGTTGACTGATAATTAAACTTATTTTAATGATAAGGATTTGAACAATAATTTTATCACAGCTCCGTCCGTGTATTTTTTTATCTAAAGTTAATTAAAAAATAAAGTTTTTTTTTACATTTTTGTTGGTAATCGATTCTGAGAACTTTTTTAAAGTAAATGTGTCATTGCTATTCAGTCAATGGGGGCTCTAATTATTAAAATTGCTACAAGACAAATTGAAAGCAAGGGGAAGAAAGACAAAGAATGTAAAGATAAATTTCATATATTTAGTCTTGGCTCATACTAGGCAAAAGTGAGGTTATGTTTTTTATGTAACTAGACTATCAATAATTATTATTAAGGGTGAAAATGCAACGGAGTGCTTACTATTATTATCTCGCTTGGAGATTACTTCAAGATCAAGACGAAGAAAGAGGAACTAGGTGAACATAAAATGTATTTACATTGTGTACATTTGTTGCGAGTGCAAGTAATGTATCTAACTATATTTTTCCCTTATTTTTCGAAGGGCTATCCAGAGGAAGGAATGAGAACCTTTAGATGTGTCTGACACTGAATTTAAAAATAGATATAGGCTTACCAAAGAAGCATTTGTTTTCTTGTGCGATGAGCTCTGCCAGAAAACCACTCTTAAATCCAGCCAAAGAGTTGATGTTCAAGTCAAGGTAAGAACAATTTAACTACCACCATACATAGGTACCTACCATGCATGTGAGTTACCTTATTCTAACCTAGTTAGTGCCTATATGTTAAATAAATTTGATGCAAATGTGTAATTACTTATGATGTAACAAATGCTAAATAAAAATATTGTAATTACAGGTCTTATGTGCACTCTCATTTTACGTCACCGGGTCTTATCAAAGACTGGTTGGAATGGGACAATATTTGGGACAATCCACGGTCAGTAAATTTATAAAAGAAGTGACTGATGCACTTAACACCCCGGCAATGCTAAATGCATTTATTAAATTTCCAGTGACAAGAGGTGAAAGAGATTTAATTAAGAATAAGTAAGTGGTTTTAATGTAAAGCTTAATAAGGTGTACAATTGTGACAGACTGGTTCCCTAGAGACAGCATGTGTGTGTATATCTGATTGTTATTATTTAGCTTACTTTTTAAGCAGGTAAAAATGAAAGGTTGATGATTATTCTAGACATAAAAAAAATGGAAAGCTGGTTTTTGGTTAAAAGTTAATTATGAATAATCACAGGTTTGGAGTTGTGTATGTAGTGCAATTAAATATAAGTGCTCATATTAATTAAATACCTAGTTTTTATGATTATAGCCAATGTATCTATTGTTATATATGAATAGGTATACAAATATGATTAATAACAACAATCATATTTCTTGCAGATTCTATTCTATGTTTGGTTTTCCTATTGTGATTGGGTGCATCGATGGATGCCATTTCCACATCTTCACACCCAATAAATAAGAAGAGCACCTATTCTACTGCAGAAAGCATTTCCATTCATTAAATGTACAAATGGTAAGTATAGCAGTGATTTGAGGTTATAGATTTGGTTCTTAGGAATTTACCTAATTCAAATTTATTTTTAGATATGCGACAGTGACTGCAGGATTTTAAATGTAAATGCAAAATTCGGTGGTAGTTCTCATGACGCATTCGTTTTTGAGTTTAGCAGAGCAAATGATTATATGCAGGAACTACACAGGAATAATGAACAAGTCTGGTTGTTAGGTTTGTAATACTTCATGTTTTTTCATGTTACTACTTAACTAACAATATCTTTATATAAACTCTACATAATATTTCATTCTTTTAGGCGATTCCGGCTATCCACAAAGGCCCTGGCTGATGACACCGGTTACTAATTGTGCTGAAGGAAGCCCGGAAGCAAAATATACAACGATTCACGGGAAGGCCAGGGCCGTCATAGAAAATACATTCGGACGACTGAAAAATAGATGACGATGCTTGTGCAAAGACCGCACACTTCATTATACACCAGAGAAGTGTGCAAAAATTTTAACAGCTTGCTCAGTCTTGCATAACATTGCCATAAATTTTAATATTTCTGAACCCGAAAACAAACAATCAAACGATTCCAACTCAACGTCCTATCAGCAGCAGCAAATTTTTCAAGAAATGGGTAATGGCGATGCCTTAGTGCGAGGAAGAGCACTGAGAAATTTACTAATTGAAGGAATCAATACAACACACATTTAACGGGCTCATAGCTCTTGAAGAATGAATCCTACACTGTGACCACATTGAAACATTCAAGATCACTACAATCTTCCATAATATTTAACAAAATAATACAGGCTCTATGTCAATGATCCTGCGAAGACAGTCGCCATGTATTATGGGCTCAACACTCTTGAAGAAAGAATCCTACACTGTGACCGCATTGAAACATTCAAGATCACTACAATCTTCCATAATATTTAACAAAATAATACAGGCTCTATGTCAGTGGTCCTGCGAAGACAGTCGCCATGTATTATGGGCTCACCACTCTTGAAGAAAGAATCTTACACTGTGACCGCATTGAAACATTCAAGATCACTACAATCTTCCATAATATTTAACAAAATAATACAGGCTCTATTTCAATGGTCCTGCGAAGACAGTCGCCATGTATTATGGGCTCACCACTCTTGAAGAAAGAATCCTACACTGTGACCGCATTGAAACATTCAAGATCACTACAATCTTCCATAATATTTAACAAAATAATACAGGCTCTATGTCAGTGGTCCTGCGAAGACAGTCGCCATGTATTATGGGCTCACCACTCTTGAAGAAAGAATCTTACACTGTGACCGCATTGAAACATTCAAGATCACTACAATCTTCCATAACATTTAACAAAATAATACAGGCTCTATTTCAATGGTCCTGCGAAGACAGTCGCCATGTATTATGGGCTCACCATTCTTGAAGAAAGAATCCTACACTGTGACCGCATTGAAACATTCAAGATCACTACAATCGTCAATAATATTTCCAAACTTCCATGATAATATTTGGATGATTTTCAGAAAAGATGCACATTTGCAAATTTGGGGTAACCCAGATGAATTTTCTGCGGCTGCTTTGTGGATGTTGAGTTGGATTCGTTTGACAACCTAAAGGTTGTCAAACGAATCCAACTCAACTATACAAAGTAATTAAAATAAAAACATGTGTAAAATCGTCTTTTCTCACTTAGATTTTGAAATGTTCAAGTCGCAGGTAAGGCTGGTTATAATTAGACAGCGCCACTGTTTTAGGCTCTATAGACGTATGGTCTTAGATACTATTGAGTACTCTAACTCTTTACATTTATATTATTAGTAATCTCTGAAGTTCAATGTCTCTGTGAAGCTGTAAAAAGTATTTTTATAAGGTAAACTAGCTGTGCTCGCGGCTTTGTGCGCGTGGTTATTTAATTTAAAAGTAGCCCATACATGTTATTCCTACATTTTTGAACCAACATACAGACAAACAGACACGATTACTTAGTATTTAGATTCTCTTTGACAACGATTTAAAAAATGTTATTTTCTTGTTCAGTAGTTTATTTTATGTACCATAGACCTTTTTTATAGTACAGACTTTTTCGTTCTTATTCCTTATTTATAAGTAAGATAGTGACGATCTCGAAAGAGTAACCCAGGCAATATGTAACGTTAGGCAATTATAATAGTGGCATATTTATGTTAAAGGCATTGTTTTTAAGTTTATTAGAAAATAAATACCTGTAAGTTAACCTTACAATTCATATTCATAAGTTTATATAGTTGTGGTGAACCGAGTGTGTTAATTTAAACTCTTTTTGAAAAAATTAAAAGCCCGTTTATAACGTCGCTACTACCTAATTTACCACTAACACCGACAGGAGATAGATAAATAAAAACATTTCATTAATAAACAGTATTTTTAATCAGACACAAAAATATGTATTTACCTATTTAAAATGCAATTAGTGAAGCTGCTCTTAAAAAACTTCCTTTTTGCACCCTTAGGATACTCAAGGAATATTACCCCTAAATTTCAAATCTCAAAATCCATCAGTTTAGGCAGTGCTATTTGTCAGTAATTTAGTAGTTATGTCATGTAAATAATAACTACTACTTTGTTTGCTCGCGAAAAAGCACTCGTAACAAGGTAGGAAACTTACAATGCAATGACTTAGGTACTATTATAAGAAACTTATAACAAATCTGCCAATTAGATGTCCCACAATCATCATAACTGGGACAAAATAATAACAATGCAATGACTTAGGTACTATTATAAGGAAGATATCCCACAATCATCATAACTGGGATAAAATAATAACAATGCAATTACTTAGGTACTATTATAAGGAAGATATCCTACAATCATCATAACTGGAATAAAATAATAACAATGCAATGACTTAGGTACTATTATAAGGAAGATATCCCACAATCATCATAACTGGGATAAAATAGTAACAATGCAATGACTTACGTACTATTATAAAGAAGATATCCCACAATCATAACTGGGATAAAATAGTAACAATACAATGACTTAGGTACTATTATAAGGAAGATATCCCACAATCATAACTGGGATAAAATAGTAACAATGCAATGACTTAGGTACTATTATAAGAAACTTATAACAAATCTGCCAATTAGATATCCCACAATAATCATAAATGGGATGATAATAATAATAACAATTCAATGACTTAGGTACTATTATAAGGAAGATATCCCACAATCATAACTGGCATAAAATAATAATGCAATGACTTAGGTACTATCATAAGGAAGATATCCCTCAATCATCATAACTGGGATAAAATAATAACAATGCAATGACTTAGGTACTATTATAAGGAAGATATCCCACAATCATAACTGGGATAAAATAGTAACAATACAATGACTTAGGTACTATTATAAGGAAGATATCTTACAATCATAACTGGGATAAAATAGTAACAATGCAATGACTTAGGTACTATTATAAGGAAGATATCCCACAATCATCATAACTGGGATAATAACAATGCAATGACTTGGGTACTATTATAATAAACCCCCCCTCACAACCATTTAAATAAAACATAACATCACTTTCATACCTCACAATACCATTCATACGCTAACACAATCATCACTTTCATAAATTAAGCCTTTCAAAATATTATTTTTAATTTTGCCTTTCAAAGTATCTCCTCATTACTCTCATACATTCTTGCATAAACTCCAGCCACTGAGCTTGTAGCTGGAGCTCTACATCTCTCTGTCTTACCCTTTCATGCAATTCTAAATCCCTTATCCTCAACTCTTCATCACGCTGCCTGATTCTTTCTCTCTCAAAATTATCGTTCACCTTGTCTCCGCTCCCTGGCATACTCCCTTGCACTCTTGTCATTCTCCATGAATAAGTGCGCTACATCATCATTCTTTATTTTTTTTGTGGGGGGGGCCCTCCACTGTTCTTCAGCAGGAGGCGGAGATGGGGATGGTGGTGGCTCTTCCTCTGTGGGTTGGTTTGTAATCTGGCACACTGTTTGTTGACTACTGGTCCCTGGAGTGTTCCAATCTGTAACATAAATAAGGTCGAATAAATAATCATAATACATGGGGGTTTGGGGTGTTTGCAATCACCATGCTTGGCAGGCAGCTTGATGATCCTAGTATTTCCTGATAATATGCAGTTGCATACTGCTGCCCATTTCCTAAATTCCCTGCTGGTTCTCAAAACACCTGCAGGATGGGAAATGATGGAAACCTAAGCTGGACTTACACGGCTACCATACTTCACATCACATAGTATCATAACAAGATATAAGTTCAAAAACTAAAACCCGACTACGGTTGGTTAAAATATTGTCTATGACACTCTCGCAACGAAGACGAATCGATTGACACCTTGTTTGTCAAAATTGGACCAATAGGAGCGACGCTATGGTGGAACATCCACATAACCACATACATAGATAGATACATACTTACTTAAACTGTTAAACTCATTACCCTTCTCTTGCTTTGCTGTAGTTGGGTAAAAATAATGCTTACCTGTAGAATAATCAATATCAATTTCGACCGTTCCCTCGTGAACTTCCTGATTATCCTGCCACAGAAAAATATATTTAAATATATATTGTGTATACAAAGGCATTTGTTCTGCAGTGGAATCCAATAAAAGGTTTTATCAAGCTGAATTTTTGCTCACACATGTAGCTCTAGTGGTAGTACAAAATTAAGCAAAAGCACATGTAATTATGGAGTCAGAATGTAGACAGCATAACTCCTCAGTATATTTAATAAGTAGATAATTGTTTGCGTTCCACAAGTGACCATAATACATAAATTAATTGTGATCCTATTGTTTCAAAAGTTAGTGGATCTTTGAAAGGTTAATAGTACTAGGATCGTTTCAATCTTGTTAAATGTTGTGTACCTAAGACATGAGAAACATTATTCAGATAAAAAATATAATAATAATAGACCTGCATGAATTCAGCCTCGGCAATAGACATGCCAACAGCTGCCTGCACTCCAGTTAACTTTATGAGCCTACTCTCTATGTCAGACATAACTGCAGTGCAGGCCCACCACCAGTCCCACCGGCATGTTTGCTTATTTTGGAGACCTTCTTTTTGGTGTTATTTTTCCAGTCGCTCCACACCTTAACCAACATAAACAAAACATGCTTCAAGCAGGAAATAAAAACAAAGAGGCGACATAAATATTATGGTTCATTCTGTGTTCATCAAAAGGGATTAGCAATGGGTTAGTTGGTCCCTGGTGTTATTGATTAATAGTAGTCATTAAGCCATGTCAGAAGCCCAGCAGCCTCATAAACTCTGACACCAGAGGCCTGCACTACCTTTTACCTACCCCATGCTAGCTTCTAAACAAAGCAATGGTTTATATTGTTGTAATGACTGGGGTGTGTTAGGTATATGATTACATACAAGCAGGAGTTAAAACAAAGGCAACGAAATATATAGGTAAGTTGATAAAAGATGCATGATACAAACAATATTAGATTATACCTACTCATAGCGTTTTGTGCTGAATATAAATCACTTTAGTTTACATACTTTGCGCCATTTCTCCTCCGACCTAGAGTCCCCGGTGACGTCACTGTTGAGGATGTTCGTCAGCTCCTTCCACTTCTCCTGCACGAAGTGACGTCCACGAGGACCCCCAGAGGGTTTAGATAAACTCCATGTCTAGAATATAAATTAGACAATGTAGGCAAGCATTTAGTAGAATAATTACCTTCTCTAAATTAATAATACCGCCAATTCAATAGCGTTCAACAAAAGCATTACCATTTGCTATCACACCTAAGGAAAATAGGTATAAAGACTTACTTTTCCATGAATTCTAATAAAGTAATATGTTGGAGGTGGCTCGTTCTCATGTTTCCAAAAGAGTAGGAGTGCTTACGTAGGAAACACTACGTAGGTATGTTTCTTTTCACTTTATATAACTCAATAAACTAATTTTAGCTAAGTATCTTCCAAGTTCCAAAGTTCCGACAAAAAACTAATTTCGGCGGCAAGATTGCAAATTGACATGAAAAAGAAACGTTCACAAACCAAATGACCAAAAACGAGTTTTCATGGAAAATATTCGATTTACGAACGAATTTTTCGTTCTTTGTTCATTCAATTTGGCCGGCTTTCGTTCAACCGAGCCCATCCTTAATTACATTAGAAATACGTCATTAACGTAAGGACGCTAGTCGTACGCAAGGTGTTGTGATGGCGACTATCGTCTTGCTCTGTGGCCCTATTACAGAACTTGGCTACAATCGGATTATCACTTTTTTCATAGCAAATTCGACTCTATCGCAAGGCATTAGTGGTTGCGATACTGAGAATTCGATTGAAGCCAAGTTATGGAATCGGGCTACTGGTAAACACGGTACGCATGCGATACGAATGTTTAAAAAATGTGTGCTTGGCCTACTGAGTTCTGTTACAATTTTAATACAACCGTTACGTGAACAGTACGCTGCTAATCCTAGGAACGGCCTGTGACTTATTCAAATCCGCTGAGACGTTTTCCTTTATGCAATTAGCCATGGTCAGTGAGCAAATTGCGAGCCACGAGATACGGGGTACACAAATTTTATGTATCTAGAAATGGGACCGAAGAAAAGATTTAATTTAATTTACGTTCACAAGTAAAATAGGAGCCTTTCTTTTATTTTCTTTTTTTCGAGCATTTTGTGAGTTTAAGAGGATGTTTTATAGGGCGAATGTCAATGAATTCTGCGCGACCCATTCTTCTCACCTACTATTTATTTATTTTGTGGTGTAATAACCCAGACGCGCCACGGGTGCGGACGGGCTACGGACGTGTGTGGTCTATGTAACATTTTGTACAAAAAAATTAGAAACCCTTAGCTACCCGTGCGAAGCTGGGGCGGGTTGTTAGTTATTTTTAAATGTGATTATTTTCCTAATAGGTACGTATTTGTGTAGATACCTACATATTGATCAAGCCATACCACAGAATAAATAAAAGTACAAATACAGAAGTTGCAGTATTTTGATATTGAAGAAAGCCGCAGATTTAATAGCCTACAAATGTACGTATTTAGGTATTACTTAGGTATTCATACATCGAGCGTGCATGCTAAATTGCACTTAATAGTGGCGTGTTAGAGTTGATATTACTATGATCGGACTCTCGTTCATAAAATACTTACGACGCGCGCTCCAAAGATAGTGTTGTCTGCATAGAACTATTTCTATTAACAATGTATTTATTAAATTACTAGCTGATGCCCGCGGCTTCGCACATTTCTCTAGATTAAAAGATATGTACTATTCCAAGACCTAAAATACCAATCCATACCAATACATTAAAGTGAAACGTTGTCTGTTTGTTTGGGGATCTTTCACGCAATAACGGCTGAACGAATTTTGTTGAAATTTAGAATGGTGATAGCTCACACCCAGGAATAAAACATGGGATACTTTTTATCCCGGAAAGTTGTATCCGGGACAGCTGGAAAATGTTAATAACTCACATTAAGGAACGGTTGCCATCACAGAATGGTCTGTGGTTGCCATGGAAACGAAATAACAAGTCTGTCAAAAAACATCAAGAGCATTGCTGCTATACCTACTTTTGCATTGGTTTATAATAAACTAGAAGAAAATAGGATGCGGGCGGGAAAATTAGTCATTAATAATTTTCCTCATTGTACACGCGGGTTAAACCGCAGGGCGCAGCTTGTATACCAATATTGGATTAAAATTCTTTCAGCTGTCAAAAAGTTTTTATCGATTGCTCAGCTTCTACTGATTGGATTGAGATATCAAGTAAACCAGTTTTTAAGTCAATCCGTAAGCTATCCAACAGTAAAACTGCATCACAATCAGTCCAGCAGTTTTCACGTGATGCGCGAACAATTATACTGACAAACTGGCAAAATAACAATCAAACAGACAAACACGTTTTTTTAATGTTCTTGTTCAATAGCTTATTTTAAGTACCATAGACCATTTTTTTTTATTATCTTCTTTGTACAGACTTTTTCGTTGTCATTCAGTAGACAATTCTGTGATAACTTTAAATGTTAGTGTGATAAAGACAAAAAAAACTTAAAGAGTATTTTTGCCTACTGAGGCATCCCTTCACACAACAATTGTTATTATAGTTACGTATCGCCATTACTAGCGAAAGTTCAAACAAGCGACACGGTAAGCGTATGAAGGCAATCTCGTGGCGGCTTCATCTGATTTATGGTGCTGGGGCGCAGCAATCTGTAGGTTATTAACTCGCGTAGGTAGGTGGAATGACACATGCCTGGCCATACTATAGCTAAACTTTTACTATAAAGATTTAATATTTTACTCAATTCAATACTACTACAAACTGCTATTCCACTATTTTACAGTACTTCTCTTTACGTCTGTACTTCTATATCTTTTATACAGGAAGTACAAAAAAGTATTTACTTAAAATAAATTACTGAAAATGTATTTTTTATCGTGTCTTTCTATTTGTCTGTTCGCCCATCACGTAAAAACTACTAAACCGATTGAGATGCAGTTTTCACTGTTGGATAGCTCAGAATTTGACTGAAAAACAAGTGTACCTGGTATCATAATCCGATGATTACACGACAAACAATCGATAAAAATCTATCCGGCGAAATTGAACGAAATTGGGTAACTCGCACATTTTAACCCCCGAACTCGAAAAGAGAGGGGTGTCATTAGTTTAGGGTGTGTATGTATGAATGACGTATCCGTATGTCTGTCTGTGGCATTGTAGTTCCCAAACAAATGGACCGTTTTTGAGCGTTTTTAATGTTTGAAAGCTGATGTGATCGAGATGCTTCTTAGCTATATTGGAGGGTGGGGGTCGGGGATTATATTAAAATTCTACATTCTAATTAGTAATTTTGCTATATTAATTAGCCGTATTGGAGGGTGGGGTATTATACATTTTAATTAGTATTTTTGGTCTGGAATAACACATAGCCCTCTTCTAACTCAGTGAAGAGACCAAGCGGGCAAAGCCGCGGGAACAGCTAGTCTATACTTATAATAAAACTGTAAAAGATCCAATTCTGTACATTGAAGATATTTAGATATTTTTATTGGATATTACTCTTTACTTGATACTGAAGCCAAAACTGTTTTTATTTTCATTTTTGTCTGTCTGTCTGTCTGTCTGTATCTTGGCTAGGCATCACGCTGAAACTATTGAATGAATTTAAATGAAACTTGGTATGATTTGATTTCATACTACGAGGACATAGGATACTTTTTATCCCGAAAAATGAAAGGGTTCCCGCAGGATAGGTGTAATAAGTTATTTAAAAGAACACGTGCCACGCGGGAACTACTAGATGGATTTTGATACAACTTGGTACAGTCACAGTTTTTATGATGGGCTAAAATTATGGATACTTTTTATCCCGAAAAAATAAAGGATTATTGCAGGATAGGGGTCCAAAGATATGTTTATTTTGAAGTAATAATATTTTTGAAGGGTACTCTATATTCGATACTGAAGCAGAAACTGTTTTCTTTTTTCATTTTTGTCCGCCTGTCTGTATGTAACTTGACTGCGCATCACGCCGAAACTACAGAAGGAATTCAATTGAAACTTGGTATGATTGGAGTTCATAACTACGAGGTAAGACTAGGTACTGAATAGGTACTTTTCATCCGGAAAAATTAAAGGTTCCCGCAGGATATTGGTAAAAAGTTATTTAAAAGGATCAGAATGTAAGCACTGGCCCAATTTTGATGCAACTTAACACTGTCATAGTTCATATGATGGGTTAAAATCGAGGATAAATTAACAAAAAAAAAGTTTCCTATGAGATCCAAAGTTCTATTAATTTTGAAGTAATAAATATCTATCTATACATATAATAAAGCAATTAGTATGAAAAAGTCTGTAAAAAGAATAAAATTAATAAATATATGTCTGGTACTTATTATAAGCTACTGAACAGGTTTTTTTTTATAAATCATATTGCTTACTCTCGAACAGCATTCCAATTCACAGACGTATTTTTTTTAAACCAAAATGGCGGACATGTTTCCACAGCAAAAGGTTGGTTGTGATTGAATCGGAATGGTGTTCGAGAGGAAGGGGGCAGGTCTGTCTGTCTGTATGTTTGTTTGTTCGCGCATCACGTAAAAACTAATGAAGCGATTGCAATGCGGTTTTCATTGTACAATAGCACAACTGCGTGCACAATAGCGTTGTAGCAAATATTGAGATATTGATGAAATGTTGGTATGTTGGTATAATGTTGGTATATTGGTTGGTATACTTTAGGTCTTGGAATAGCACATAGAGTACTTTTGTCTTCGAGAAATGACAACCAAGAAATGATGACCACGGGCACAGCTAGTTTATAATTAAGCAGTTAGTTTCAAAACGTCTGTACAAAGAAGATATCAATATTGGTCTCGGGTACTTAATTAAGCTACTCTTCAAGAACCTATTTAATAATGGAGTCAGTCTGTATGTTCTCGCGTCTCGTAAATACTTCTTGACCGATTTAATTTCGGGTTGCACTGGCTGATGAAATGTAATACATTATATACTTTATAAGTACTTTTGGTGCTGGAATAACACTTTGGTTACATTTTTTTGACCACAGTTTAGTTTTATTTTACAGAATAAATGAGCAACATGTTAACCAGTTCATCTTCTATCAACAGCACTTAAACTGTGGAGATGGCAAATCATCGGCACACTTAAACTTTGAATGGAAGTAGATTCTAAGTACATTAGAATTTAGCAATTCGCTAAGTGACGATCGTTACAGTAACTACTACTGTTCACGAAAACTTTTAGTGACAATAGATTCGTATAAAAACTTCAAAGCCATGAGAACAGGAAAAAAAGAAGTTTAGCTAAAGGTATAGTATTTATCCATTGTCAAAATTTCAAAAGTTTAGTTATAGTCAATTTGTTTATGTATGCTTTTTGGTATACTTAATATTTTGTTATTTATCTACTTGATCCTTTTAATTCTAATTGTAAAATTATTATTTGAATCGTATGTCTTCATAATCTTAACTTTAAAAAAAAAGAAAAAAAAGGGTACCTACTTAGTGGTAGGACGATACTTTTTTTGCTCCGTGTATTTATTTGAATTAAGTACGAAAAAACTTGTGAATGTTCCATAATTTGTGATGTTAGTCTGTGTAAACAAAAGTGCTATCTACTCAAAGTTACATTGGTCTGTGTGAACAACTTCAACCGTGAGTTTTTGAACAATCAATTACGGCAGCTTGTCATCGAGCCCTGTTGGCTTGTTGCGATCCTAGACTTATGAAAATAACTTTGACGTTTAATAACGTATCAGCAAGTGATATTGATTTGTTGGTCTATCCTGTTCTGCATGTTGCTGCATACATTAGGATTAAATTCCGTACGATGCCAACAACTGAGTGTCTGACTAAAACACAATAGCAATCAAATAGACCAGTTTAATTGCTATTTAATAAGGTTCAGTAACGTTTGAGTGACAAACCTTGTTCGTTAGCCAAAAATAACACTTAATCAGGCGCATCTTAATAACATGGCATCTACTTGTGCTGGGTGTCGTAACCAAATTAAGGCCAAGGAGTTTAGACTTGAAGTATGATCTTGACTGCTGCAATATTACTATGAAGCGTTTTGGTGCGCTTACTGCGGAGAAGAAAAACAGCTGGAAATGTCCTGCATGTTCAAGTAAACAGCCTAAATCGGATAACACCAATACGCCAGGGCGTTGTGCGGGTCAGGCACCAAGTGAGACAACGGGTGTTACTTTTCGCAACGTGTCGAAGTCTAAACCCCGCCGGAAATCATCTGATGACGTTCCTGATGAGGGTTCCGACTACAACCAGGATATGCGTTCAATTATACGTGAAGTTATGGAGATAGCATTGAACCATGACGAGCAAACAGCGTAACGTTGGTGACAAGGTGTCCTCGTTTGAGCAATCACTGATGTTCTTCAATACATGCTATGAAGAATTGAAAAAGTGCCTTGAAGAAAAATCTGTTGTTATCGGCCAGCTTCAGAAAAGTAATGAAGAGCTACAGACTAAAGTCAATGAGTTGGAAAAGGGTGTCAACAGCAGATTGAATCTAATGGAGCAGCATCAGCGCGAGTATAACGTAGAGATGAACGGAGTCCCGGAAGTCGCTCGGAGAATGTCATTAAAATTGTTGAACAACTTGCAAAGAAAGTGGATTGTCCCATCACAGGAGCTGATGTCATTCATGTTTCCAGAGTGGCTAAACTGAATAAAGACAGTGACAGGCCACGTTCAATAGTTATATAGTTGCGAACTAGTCTTGCGCGGGATAGCTTGCTCGCCGCGGTCCAGAAATTCAACAAGCAGAACCCTCATGACAAAATGAACTCGCACCATCTTGGGACTGGCAGTAGCTGTGTTCCTGTTTTTATATCCGAACATTTAAGCCCAGCCAATAAGTTTCTTCATGCAGCTGCTAGAAGGAAGGCGAAAGAAATAGGTTATAAGTTCGTGTGGGTCCGGGACGGCCGCATATATGTCCGAAAAGACGAACAAAATCAGGCTCTACAGATACGTACTAAGGACAGCCTATTCTTTCTGATGACTCGCTGAGAATTTTCTCAATTTTGAGCACAAAATGTTATGGTGACTTTTTATTATATAAAAATGGCTTCCATTTACTATCAAAATGTACGAGGCATGAGAACAAAAACTAATGAGATCTATAATAAAATACTTCAAAGTTCTTATGATATTCTAACATATACTGAAACTTGGTTAAACCAAAATGTAAATAGCAGTGAATTTATCGATTCTCGCTATGTAGTGTACCGACGCGATCGTTTATGTTCTGGTTCTGCTCCCTATGTAAAGAAGGATGGTGGAGGAGTGCTAATAGCTGTGTCTCGTAAATTTGAGTCTGCTCGTCTGCAGGCTTGGGAATCCGCTTGTGAGGATATTTGGGTTATTGTACAGTTAAGAATAGGCAACAAAACCAAAAAGATCACTATTTGTACTGTTTACATCCCTCCTCCTGTGAAATGGGATTTATTAAATGTATTTTTGGAAAATGCCACAAATTTTATAAATCAAGTCGATGAGGTTGTTATTGTAGGTGATTTAAATTTACCTTTTATAAAGTGGACGAAAACACATGATAGTGATTATTTTACATTACCTACCAATTATGACAATTTTCTAGGTAATGCATTGGTTGATTTCATTTCTTCTTCTAATATGTATCAACTAAGTAATATATGTAACGAGGATGAAAGGACACTTGATCTTGTTTTTAGCACACTAAGTAATATTTGCTTAAAATAACCTCTGGACCACTTGAGTAAAATTGATCCCAAGCATCCTCCTTTATTGTGCACTTTACCCGACAGCGAGACCAAATTTTTAAAGTCTAAACCTACAACAGAATTAAATTTTTATAAAGCTGATTTCCAGAGTATTACATCGGAACTTAATATCAAAATAATATCTCAATATTGGAATGTCATTTTTGATGAGTGCGCCTCAGTTAACGATATGACCTCATCCTTTTACGATATAATTAATAAATTGATTGATAAATTTGTTCCTAAACGCATATATAATAAGAGGCAATACCCCCCTTGGTTCAATAAATCTCTAATACAATTACTCGCTGAAAAGGATAAATTGAGGAAAAAATATCGGAAATACAAGAACCCCCGCGATCAGATAGAATTTAATACTATTAGAGAACGCAGTAATAAATTATTAGACACTCTTTATTCAGATTATATGAAAAGAACTGAGAAGGGCATTGCAAAGAATCCTAAAGATTTTTGGCTATATGTAAAAGATAAACGCAAGGAGCGTTCCTCACTTCCGGCAGAAATGTACATGGAACTAAAAATGGCTAATGCCGGTCAGGAAATAGCCGATCTATTTGCTGAAAAATTTTCAAAGGCATTCACTTCTCACTATATGTCAAGACAGAGACTGTCAGAACAGTGACTACACCTAATAATAACCACCATCATAATTGTATAGGCAGCGTAACTTTTACAGAGCACGAAGTTCTAAAGAAGGTAAAGCAATTGGATGTTCTTAAAGGGCCGGGTCCTGACTGCATTCCACCTAATCTCGTCAAACGTTGTGGTTCTGCCTTAGCATTACCTTTGTGTTTAATAATGAATCGTTCTTTGAATTTAGGAGAATTTCCTGATGAAAGGAAAAAGGCCAAAATTATTCCTCTTCATAAAAAGGGTGAGGTAAGTGATGTCAAAAATTATAGGCCTATTTCCATTTTGTCATGTTTCTCAAAACTTTTCGAATCCTTGATATGTCCTATAATTTCTCGTCATTCCAGTCATCTCTTGTCGGAGAATCAACATGGTTTTAAAAAGGGCCGGTCAGTCGAAAATCTTGTTGCTATTGTATCAGAACTTTCTCGAGAGATTGACAGAGGGCATCAGGTCGATGCAGTGTATACTGACTTTAGTAGCGCATTTGATAAAGTTAGTCATTGTTTATTGCTGCAAAAGTTAGAGTTAGTTGGGATCCATGGATCCTTCTTGTTGTAAATACAAACTCTTTGCTGACGATTTAAAAATTTACAAAACTGTTGAAACCGATATAGACGTAAATCGTATACAAAGTGACATTAACAGTATTAAACAATGGTGCGATGACAACAGAATGTATCTTAATGTCCAAAAGTGTTATTACATAAAGTATACTAGGAAAAAACGTCCATCAAAAGCAACTTATACATTAAACGGTGCTATTCTGCAGGAAGTGAGTGAAGTGCGCGACTTAGGAATTATAATTGACAGCCATCTTTCTTTTAAGACGCATGTTGATGTGACAGTAAAAAAGGCAGCGCAGTTACTTGGATTTATCAGAAGGAATACCAAAAGCTTTCGATCTCCTCGAACTAAAATCGTTCTTTATAATTCGTTGGTGCGAAGTTGCCTTGAGTATGCAAGTGTAGCTTGGAACCCTTTTTACGCAGTGCACTCTCAACGGATTGAAAGTGATCAACGTTCATTTACAAGAAGGTTGGCTTTTTCTTGATCAAGAACTTCTCATAGAACACCATATGAGAATCGATTAAAGTTTTTTAAAATTACTAAACTGCGCGACCGAAGAAAAGTTCGTGATGTTTCATTTTTGTTTGGGATTATGCACGGCTATTCCGACTGTTCTGAAATTCTGGAGAATATTTCTTTGAACGTCCCTTATAACTACCCGAGACAGGAAATATCTAAAATACTTAACGTACAATCCGCTAAAACAAACCTCGCGCATAATGCACCAGAGAAGCAAAGAATGTGCCGTACGTATAATGAATATAATGCGTCCTTGAGTAATTTGGATATATTCCATGATTTATTAAATGTTTTTAAAAATAAACTACTAATGTCTCATACAGATGAATGATGTTCTCTCTAGCATTTATTGTTGTGCAGATACATTTCATATGTAAAATTTTTCATTCATTATATTATTTTTTTAATATATTTATTTTTTAATTATAATTATTTATTTACATACATTTCTCGTTGGTTCATGGTAGCGGATCTCTAAGTCTTATGAAAAAGCATTGATAACTCTGTATTGTACACCAAAACTGAGACACTATAAATTGATCATAATTACATAGTTATAGTACAATGGGCCGTCTTGTCGCTAAAATGTGATCTCTTCCAGATAACTTTTAATAGCTCTATAAGATATCTGTGATATGAAACTTAATTTATGTATATCTACTATTGTTTTCTCAAGTATTATGGTCCGTTGCCCCATCACTGAATCACGATTTCTTCCTAGGATAAGTTTTATAATTGGGTAACTCTATCATAAATTATTTCTTTGAATAATGGTTTTAGATTAGGTACTTACATGTTCTTATAACTTAGTGGAGTTGGAACCTTGTTGAACGGATGTGCATGTGCTAGCAAATACTTTCCATATCATAATGCTTTCGCACTAATTTTTAGTTAATTAATTATTGATACATATATTAAGGCCAAGTCCATGAGTTATAGGTGCATTTACTGTTAAGGTAGTTGTTAGTTTGCCCTTTACCACTGTTTTTTTTTTGTGAACGATGTATACGCCTATAAATGGTTCACATATCGGAATCAAATATTATGACTACGGTCATAAAATTGGCAATTGTTTCTTAGTCTAATTTAAATGTGAACACTGTTGGCGTATCATAAATAAATAAATAAATAAACTGATTTTTGTTTTTTTTGACAGAAAATAATGCTTTTTTTTATATTATGTATACATAATCTTAAAGATTTATCTATATCAAAAGTTATGTAAATTTCGAAGTAATAAATATCAATACTTATAATTAAGCATAACGTACGAAAAAGTATGTACAAAAATGATAAAAAATATGGTACATGAAATAAGCTACTGAACAAGAATATAATATTCATTTAAAACATGTTTGTCTGTATGTTTGTTAGTTCGCGCATCATTTAAAATCTACTAGACTAATTGCAATGTTGTTTTCATTGTTGGAAAGCTTAGGGATTGACTTAAGAACTCGCGTAATTTGTAACTCAATCCGATCAGTAGAAGTCGAGCAATCGACAAAAATCTTTTTGACGGCCGAAGAAATTATGATCAAATGTATTGTTACGCCGGTCGATTCTTAGAAAAACAGTAGGTAATAAAATTACGCAATACCTACATTTAAAGGAACATTCTGGAACACACTAGTAGAGCGTAGGTACCTACAAAAGTTTCCAGAGCGCGTGGTACGTATATACCTACGGGCAACATCAAAGACGCCGCCGACGTTAGGTACCTACGGGTGCGGCGTGGCGCGGCAACTCAAAGGCGCCGCCGACATTGAAAGTTCAAATACCTACCGACTACTGTACATACGAGTAGTTACGAGTACCTTCTGGAAACGTCCATCGCGGTATAAATAGAGCACGCATCGACTGCCTGGAATAGTATTGACTTGGCTTTCGGAACGAAACGATCAAAGTGATTCGAAGCGAGTATTCAGTGATAATTGATAAGAGTGTACAGTCAAGTTAAAGAGTGTTTGAGCGTTATTTTTTGTATTAATTTCTTTTGTGGTTTTTTAAATTTTTTGGTATTATTAGCGTACATTAATTTTATCCGAGTCCCAGCTCGTAACAGTATAAATTGGTATTTTGTCTAGGCACACAGAGTATTTTAACCTGTAGACATGACCACGCGTGCGAAGCCGCGGGCACAGCTAGCACTAACTATAGATATAGTTATGTTGGCTATGATTTATATAAAATAAGGGTTATATTGGTATTGATTGACAGACATTTAATAATATCGAGGCTGTAAAGAATACTAGCAATTTCCTCTTTTAAGTAAATTTCATTTTATTAACCCCCGAACAAAGAGACTGAAAGGTTACTAGCAATTTCCTATTTTAAGTAAATTTCATTTTACTAACCCCCGAACAAAGAGACTGGTGTTATAAGTTTAGGGTGTGTATTACTGCGTGCGTGCGTGCGTGCGTGCGTGCGTGCTTGCGTGCGTGCGTGCGTGCGTGCGTGCGTGCGTGCGTGTGTGTGTGTGTGTGTGTGTGTGTGTGTGAGAGTATATAAGGGTGTGTCACTTTGTGTGTATGTCTGTCTATGGCATCGTAGCTCCCAAACGAATAGACCGATTTTGATGCGTTTTTTTCTGTTTGAAAACTGATGTGATCGAGATGCTCTTTAGCTATAATACGGGGTGGGAGTCGGAGGTTATATACACTTTTAATTTGTGCTTGTTTACAATATGAATTTAAACATTGGAAAATTAAATATCAAATAATTATTATTCTACGTTATCAAATTGCTTACTGTAACAAAATAAGACTATCCTTTTAGTTGAGGATTCTCGTCAAACTTGTCCTTGACATCATCATCATGTAAGATCAGAGTAACTTCATCAAACGTAAGCATGTCTTCTTCTATTTATCTATTATAAATTTACTAAAAAGTCTGAACAAGTAAGATATAAAAAAAAATTGAGGGTACTTAATATAAGCTACTGAACCAGAATATAACATTTTATAAAATCTTGTGTATGTTTATCTGTTCGTGCATCACGTGAAAATTACTGGATCGATTGCGATGCAATTTTCAGTCTTAGGAATAGGGTTTGTCTTAAAAACAGGTGAACTTGGTAATTTAAAAAGATGCAAAAAAAAAACTATCCGACGGCTGAACGAAATTTGGTATCTTGTACTTCACAGGTACCTACTTTTGGTCCTGGGATAATATATATAGGTTACTTTCAACTCAGAGAAATGACCACGCGGGCAAAACTGGGGGTACATCTAATCTATACCTATTATAAAACTGTAACAGGTCCCATTCTGTACATTGAAGATATTTAGTTTTTTTTATTGGAGGTTACTCTGTATTCGATACTGAAGCCAAAATTGTTTTTTTTTGTCTGTCTGTCTGTCTGTATCTTGGCTAGGTATCACGCCGAAACTATTGAATGAATTTAAATTAAACTTGGTATGATTTGAGATCATACTACGAGGTAGTACATAGGATACTTTTCATCCCGAAAAATTCAAGGATTCCTGCAGGATATTGGTTGAAAGTTATTTAAAAAAATACTTACTGAAACTACATGACGGAGTTTGATGCAACTTTTCATAGTTTAGTTTATATGATGGGTTAAAATTGAGGATACTTTTAATCCCGAAAAAATAAAGGCTTCCTGCGGGATACGGGTCAAAAGTTATGTTAAGCATGAAGTAATGGTTTTTTTCAGAGGGTTCTCTATATTCGATTCTGAAATATTTTTATTTTGTTTCGTTTTTGTCTGTCTGTCTTTTTGTATTTTGACCGCGCATCACGCCAAAACTACTGAATGAATTCAAATGAAACTTGGTTTGATTCGAGTTCATACTAAGAGATATGACATCGGATACGACTGGATGAGAAGAGCGGAAGATCGGGCTCAGTGGTGTAGAGAGGCCTGTGTCCAGTGTACTGGTATAGGCTGATTGTGATGATGATGATGATGATGATTATTATTTAGACACAAAAATCGCTGTTTGTTTGTTCACGCATCACGTAAAAACTAATATACCGATTTTGATGCAGTTTTCACTAATAGATACCTTAAGAGTTTTACTTAAAAACTGGTTTACTTGGTATCTCAAAATAATGTGTAAAAGCCGAGCAATCAATAAAAAACTTTTTGATGGCTGAAGGAATTTTGATTAAATATTGATATATTAGGTCCTGGAATAGCACATAGAGTTTTTTCTATCCTCGAGAAATGAACGGGCGTGCGAAGCCGCGACCGCAACTAGTTTGAATAAAACAATATGTGTGGGTATAAAATAACGGATCACCCCAGTTGGGCGTGTATTTACAACCACAGCACAAACAAGGTCGCGACTGTCAACGGTAATACATCAAAGTGAAAAAGAAGGAGGAATGAATAAAATTTTATTATTGGCCACTTTCAACTTCTTTAACAACTTGTTTACTTCAGGAAGCGATATCGGGTTGAGTTGAGATGTGGTTGACGTGGCCGGTCCTATGTGAGCGATCACACTCTTTTTTACCACTTATTTATTAGGTCACTTTCTTGTTTGTCTGTCTGTCCTTCCGGGTGGAATCCTGCAAACATTTAAATTTTAAGCACGTCCCGATTAGTCATCCGGCTTTAACTTTCAATGTAGCTCACAAGTCGATGAAAACGAAAACATTAAAAAAAAGTTTTGGCATATATTTTTGTTTTAATAGGATAGTCTTGATAGACTTGACGAGATCTTCGCAAAGTAGATTATTTAGTAAATGTATTGCTACCTCATTCCCTCCCCACGATCCCCGACTATACGAGTGATAGAGTTGCTGGTCTTGAGTTTTAGTAGTACCTACATAGTTTTTGATATAATTGGTGTTTTGGGGAAAAGCATTTTCAACCCCCTACATTGTGGTGAAATCTTTTGTTACTGGTGTCAATCGCTTGAAGCATTCTTAATGTGTCACAGTTTAAGCAAAAAACCGCAAGTCAATGACTTACTTACGACTTTAAAGTTATTGAATAATTTAGAAAAACGAAGCGAACGAATTAACTAATAAAACTAAATTATGCACAATTACAAATTGAAATAAGGTAATATTTAGAGATAGAAAAGTGTTTTTTCTTTTTGTATGGATAAGAACGCTAAAAACTCTCTTTAATACACACCTCAGAGCCTTAAATTAACCATAATAGTTCACATTAATAAACAAAGATTTTACATAAAAATGACTCTTGACCTGGGCCATTATTCTCTATTGCCAATAAGACACGTTACGCGCCGCGTTAAGATATCTGCGTGGAATCGTACGGCAATTGCCGTACTGACGTCACACGTTTTCGGCAAGGAATTTCATGCGGCATAGTGAATAAGCGCCCTGATTGCATTACTTTGGAACGTTCTTTTCCCACATAATTGCAACAAACTTTGATCTATTTATCACGAAGATTGAATCAACCAGTTAGAAAATTATCGTTGAACAAATATTGCAAATATGTTGCATATTCCGCCGCAGATTCACCAAAGTTTAATGAGTAACCTCGCGTCGCTTGGTGAGTAAATAAACAAGATTTGATACGGATGCCATCTGATTACCATTCAGTCGTCATTGTTCTCACCACGGCCACAAACGTTAAAGCTTTATTAATCTTATTCTAGTAAGACATTCTATAAAACCTATAATTTCCATTCCATTAGCAGTAAACGAAATGCTAGACACTTTCCGCTATACTGCCACACTAGTAACCCAAAACTAATCTGTTGGTAGGATTCTCAAGATTCTGCTGAGACTGAGATCAATCAATCACCTGACAAAGCGTCGAGCGTACCAACAGCCGTCCGAGTTCCGCCGTCAACGCCCGATTTTAACCGATTAGCCTCTGGATGAGCAAGAATATATGAATGAGTAGCTTAAGAAAGGGTATTGTTAATCTTTATGAAAGAGAGTTTTCCAAGAGTTTCCCCTCGAAGGTCGATTTATCATTGACGTCACGACTGTCAAATCGGTATTTTTCTTGTTTTTGGCGGTGACATTTAGAAAAATCAACGTTTTTAAAACCAATCAGCTGTCTTGGGGGCTAAAAATAGGCTACAATTTCATTTACATTGTTTTGTTTTCAAAGGTCATTGTTGCCAACTGCCGTTTTCAGTTTCATTCAAATTAGGTTCAGGAATGTATCATTCTCCTAAATGACAGTAGGTAATAATTTATTTGTCTCATTATTATAATCATTATTGTTAGGCTGTAAATATTTACTTCCTTGTCTTATTGCTTAGATTTTGATATAGGTGTTACATGAGATCTGTTTTTTTTGTCATATGAGGTAGTGCTGGCCTCTGGTGCAATAGATTGTCATGTCACCCGACCACCTCTGAAATGGCTTAACAACTGCTATCAATCCATAACAACCAAGATCGATAGCTTAACATGCCCTGCGAAGCACGGAGCTAACGTAAAAAGTAAATGGTACGACAAAAGATCGATCCAGGTATCTTTGTTGGATTCTAATCTAATGCGCACGGCCTCTATTGCTATTTGTTAACTCTTCAGTTATTCTATTAGTTTCTGCCAATACCCCTTTCAGTGATTGTCGGTCTGCCTGGTTGAAGTTAATCTTGCACGACCATACATTTCCCGAGATGCAAAGAACTCTCTGGATAGATAACTACATTGTCACGGACTACAGTTCTTTGATACTCGTAAATCGGCTTTAAATGGATTTACAAAAAACTACCAAACCAATTTTCATGAATTCAATGAAAATGTATCCATTCAAATAATTAAAAAAAAACATCTGACTGAACATACACCAAACACAACAATGAATTGAAAATTTCCATTTATTAGAAATTGAAAAGTGACTCTTGTTGCGCTGATGGTAGGTCTAGAAAGTGCTAAGGACACGACACACACGAATACTAGATATCTTCCAAAAAAAATATTCTAAGTTTCTAAGCCGCTCTACATTCCCTCGCATCAGTTAAAAGCTTAGGTCCCCGCGCCCTAGGGCTGGCGGATTGCCCAAGTTAAGATTAAGACAAGGGTTGCTTAAATTCTAAAGAGTGGGACCAATTTGCACAACGAAGCTTTTTCAGCGGCGATTAACAAATTACACTGCGAGACGTATAGCCTCCATTAATTAGGTCTGGCTGAGTTCATACTTCATGAAGAGATTGTGAAAATACCTACAATATACCCTGAGCTAGCTCAGACACGCTTTGCAACTTGATTATTTTATGACTCGTATTAGATACATTTAAAAGCTGTTCTCTAAAAAATAAATATTTGTCGTATACATTTTGTCCTCAAAAAGTTTAATGCGACTCAACAGATGCATCGTAATTAAGTTAAAATCTCTACTTTAAATAACAAAATGTTTACCTACACTTTATGGAAATTCTTAACAGGTCATTCACAGCTCTCTGTACATAATACTCGTAGCAGTACAGCAAGTCATTCAGATCGTAAATAACTTCCATCACCCATCTGAGTAAGTTTTATTCAGATACTTCTTTAGATCATTGTAGTATTTTTAACACCTTCCATTCTTCTCAGAATAAATATGCTGAAAATAATATGATATGCTTTAAATTTTAATTTATTATATAAATGGTATGCTACCCATAATTATATTTTCTATTTGTGGTCGTTACTTCCAAAGTGTGACAACAGAAATTCTCCTCAAATTTATTGCCCGGTAATAAGTGTACCTGTTACAAAGTTGTTGTCAGGAATATACAGCATAAATGTAGGTAAATTATTATTGAGTAAAATTATTATTGTTTAAATATTGTAGTAATAAATAAAACAAAATGTTTTTAAATATGTTCGTATAAGTAAGGCATTCTCCATAGCTAAAATATGACACCATGTATAAATTCATGACGGCGGGCGTTAGTAAAATACAACCGAGCGCAAGTCTGAATGTTCCATACTGTTTCCTGTTTATACAGCGGTACCTGAATACGAGCTTGTTAGGGAAAAATTTGTGTGCAATTTGGACTATAGGTGCTGTTTTGGAATGAGCTAAATTAATGTTAGAGGAATAACTGTCTAATATTTTAGGAGAGCGTTGTCACGTGATTATGTGGAAAAGTGCTCGCAACAATGTGAGGTGTTGAAATTTATTTTAACCTTGCTTATTTTAAATGGTATCTTAACATTGATATTCAACGTACATTATCCTTTGTTAATAGTGCGTCTTTATATAGATTGATGACTTATTTTGTTTTGAATAGTTGCTTTATTTATCTATGGTCAGGGTTGTAGAAATGTTTATTTTATTGAGTATTTACGTTAGATGTTTCATTATTATCAGTCTTCGATTGCCAGTGACATTATCACGGTTTAAAATTAAATACCTATGTATTATTTGCTAACCACAGTGATGTGCAAATAAATTACTTTTCATGCCTATTATGTAGAGATAGTGCAAACATTGAAAAAAAAAACATTTCTTGTGTTACGCAAACTATTTTTGTTACTATCTAGCCACAAATTGGCTCATAAGTAATTCATTTAAAACTTTAGCTTTGGGATTGAGTGTACTAACAATATGTTCATTAACACTTTTCTTACTGTCTCTATTACAGTGATGTCAGTAGTTACTTTGTTCTTGCGTACTATATAAGTAGCATTTGTTTTTCACTACACTAACTAAAACGGTTGTGTCCTTTCAGTTCTTTTAAATATTACTGTGAGGTCGAGGAGCTAGATTGCCTCTATGTACACATTTTGATGGAGTCAAAAAAGTCAAAGTTATTAAAATGTAGGTATGTAGCAGTTAACGATTTAACTGCAACATACCTACATTTTAATAACTTTGCCAACAAACTCTATTTTTAGGTCCCGATGGAGATAGTTGTTTCTTATGTACCAAGGTAGTACATTCACTATTTCCCTTAGTACTGTGTTTTAGAAGCGTTGTATAGTTAATGTATTACGCTGTTTGGTTTGGGCCTGATGATTATTGCAAAGCCATTCAATAAATTTACGAAGATTTTGAATGAACCAATCGTGATATATTTATATTCTGGGTAGACAATTCCTTTTGGAAATACCAAATTACAAATTTTAAATCTAAAAGCCTCAACGGGCTGGGATATCACTATTTTTGGGGCTAAAGCGCGAAATTCCGAACAACTTTCCAACATTCAGTCAAATATATCTACCGCTGTAGTCCTGTAGCAACGTTATGCACTGTACTTGCAGCAAAGAAACGGAATAACTCATAGAAAAGATGGCGACTAATATTATCCTCAGCTAATCAAATTATCTTTCCCAATCAGGTGCATGGGACATCGTTTATAAAAGGACTTAAAAAAATAATTAAAAAAACAGTTCAAATCATATAACACTTAAAAGATAAAAATAATTCATTCATTTTGTGGTCTGTGTCAGATAAGTGCCTAATTACTTTAGTCGGTTTGGGAGTAGTAGCAATTACTGCTCTTGTTGTTTGTCTGTTTTTCGTATGAGGTAGCGCTGGCCTCTGGTGTCAGAGCTTGTGAGGCAGCCCGAGGGCCTCTCACATGACACAACGACTGCTGTTAATAAAAAACAGCCGGGACAGACAGCTTAACGTACCCTGCTAAGCACGGAGCGATGGAAAACCGCACATAATTTAATTAAGTCATTTGTGCGGAGCCTAGGATCGAGCCTGATATCGTTGGATTCTCAATTGCACTATTACTTCAATTACTGCTCTAACAATTTTGGACTACTGAAAAGGCCCTAATGGTTTGTATTTTCTTACATTAAAATAGACACACTTATTTGAACATATCTGAATATCAAACTCTTGAAAGGAGAGGTAAAAATTGTTTTGTCATAGAGAATACTTTTACTTTTAAACAATAAAAATAATAACTAAGCAGTTTTTTGTGATAAAATTGTGATCAACCACAAAAAACTCAATTTTTAAACTCACTTACACATACGCTGCCACCATTTTCTATGCTTCAATAGCTTGTTTGGCGCGTGGAATCCATCTGTTTTTAAACCTTATTGACAGCTAATTAGTAACTTACCTATCGCGGAGCATTATCTCAATGAGATTGACAAAAATGTAAGCATTTTTTTCATCACTGGATATACATACACACCTTTCAGTATTGCTACATCTTGCTGTTACTCCCTGTATATGTGAATGTAACTCTTTATTTCTATCTGTCAACTTTTCACGAATAAACTGCTGAGCCCATCTTGATAAAACTGGACAAGGAATTAGTAGGTGTATATTATAATTCATACCAATATATAAAAGTGAAACGTTGTCTGTTTGTTTGTTTTTTGTTTGTTTGTTTGTTTGGGGAGCTTTCACGCAATAATGGCTGGACGGATTTTGATGAAATTTATAATGGAGATAGCTTATACCCTGGAATAAAACATATAATACTTTTTATTCCGGAAAATTGTAAGATTCGACGGGAAAGCTGTAAAATGTTGATTACTCACTGTAAAGGCCTTCAATTTGATACCCATATTGTAAAATTAGAAGAAAAAAAATATCTTTTGCAATTGAAAATAGTGCCATATTGAATTAAAAAAAAAACGTTCGTTACTCGTGGGGATGTAAAGATTCTAAATATACCCCATACGTCTAAATCTAATAATAATAATATTCGGGACAATTCCACACCAATTACCTAGCCCCAAACTAGGATACCCTGTACTATGGGTACTAGATAACGGATAAACATACATAGATACAAATATTATAACATCCATGACTCGGAAACAAACATTTCTGTTCATCACACAAATGATTGCACCTTGCAGGATTCGAACCCGCGACCGTTTGATTACGTACCTAGGATCACTAGCCACGAGACCAACCGGTCGTCAATCTGTTTAGGCATTTCAAAGTTATGGCGGAATAAAGAAACTCACATAAATACAAACATACATGAATGCTAAAAACATAACACTCCTTTTTTTTAGGCAGTCGTGTAAAAAATAATGATATATGTCATACCACTTTGACAAAAGACTCAATCATATTTGCGAAGGAACATGTTCGAAAGGGCAGTCACGATACAGTTCGATTTTCATAATCTCACGCACACTTAACACCTACAATTGCAACTATACTTACATCACTATTGTGTGGTGGCATTACCTCCTACTATCAATCATAAATTATACATTTATATAACCAGCCCGATCCCCCACCATCCCATTATACCTAGCTAAGAAGCATCACGATCACATAAGCTTTCAAACATACAACAACCGCATTAAAATCGGTACATTCGTTTGGGAGCTACGATCCTCCCCTCCCCTCCCCCCCCCCCCCCCTCCTCCTTCATACAGCTAACAATCATCTCAATCACATAAGCTTTCAAACAAAAAAGAAACCAATATCGGTCCATTCTTTTGGGAGCTACGATGCCACAGACAGATGCACGGATACATAAATACACAGCCTAAACTTATAACACCCCTTTCTTTTGAGTTAGGGGAAAGTAATATAAATGCGTTTGCGAGGATGTGTTTCACGTTTAGTCTTATCAAAATGGCTTACTGGGTTTTGATGCAGTTTAATATGTAGAATTTAAGTTCTGAAATAAAATAATGAATAATTTAAATACATCATCATATAATAGTAATGACCACCGCGGGGTGCAGATACAATTAATGTTGGGAGAAGACACAGGTGTCAAAGTGACATAAGTAAATGTGACAGGTTAGTACTATTATTTATTCTGTGCAAGTGTCACAATATTATTATTTTACCAAATGACGCGAGTATTATTATTAGTATTAGTAGTATTTCAATGCATGAAAACGAGGTTCAAGAGTTGAAATTTAATGTTCAATATATCTGGTTCGGGTTCTGGTCGAAACAAGGCGTTTTTTTCTGTTTACCGTAAATTTGGGTCGTAATAAAGAAAAACTGTATTGTCTGCGTTGGATCTCGGCGTGCAATAAAAACTTGTTAAGTTCATAAGTGTATTCGGTTATTTGTTTTCGACATTCGTCCTTTTGAAGTTTTTACATAAATATTTTTGGATAGGCCGTCTTTAAATATAACAATCCATTTCTGAGTGAATAAATCTTTTCTTATTACTTGTTTATAGAGTTTACTATTTTACTGCCCTATTATTTGTTTTGACTACAAATACAACCGATGACTTGATCGGGAGGGTGTTTGACAATTAGAGCCTTCGACACCATTTTAATATTTAAGGAAGATAATTGTTCGTATACAATTTCTTCTTTAAAATAGAAACCTGACTCCCTGCTGTGGAAATAATGGCAGACTATTAATAATTATCTCTTTATTCATTGAAGAAATAATTGGATGATGTATAATAATATAACTTAAATAGGTACCATTCTTGATTTCCCCTAAGCAAACATCATAGTGATAGCAACATGCGCAAACACAACTAATACGAGTATAACTTAATGCTTTATATCATTTCGTTTAACTTCTGTGAATTTCAATCTCTTATATATATATATATATAACTTTCATTGTAAAGCATCTTCAGAAATGAGAACCATTCGAAACAGAGATATAATCCTGAATGATGATGCGATGGTAGCCTAATGGCTCAATAGTGCAAACTATACAACGATACCAACGATACCGGGTTTGATCCTAGGCCAATATTTTTTTAAGTTATGTGCGGTTTTCCATCGCTCCGTGCTTCGGAGGGCAAGTTAAGCTGTCAGTCCCGGCTGTTATTGATTAATAACCGTCTTTAAGCCATGTCAGAGGCCCTTGGGTGACCTGAGAAACTCTGACACCAGAGGCCAGCACTACCTCATACGACAAACAAACAAACGAACAACCCTAAAATTCAGAAACAAGCTAGCATTGAAATCTTGACTGTGCCTACAAAGAAATAGGGGTCGTTATAGTATGTTGTTTTATGAAAATGGAGTGAGAGGGCGATTATGTAAATAATGCTGTAATGACGTCAACAAGGTTATGTCATTACGGCTTGATGCGTCGACAAAACGATATAGAGAAAATTGAAATGTGCTCTCAAAATTACAATGATGGATTTAAAATATAACAGTGAAGAATAAAGATAGATAGATAGATAGATAAATTCTTACGATTAAACATTACGAATGAAATGGTAGGAGCATAACACTTGATTGTTAAAGGTTTGCTGTTTGTTGTTCAAGGTTTGCTGCTCAGTGATTTTAGTATATTTGATTGTACTTATTTAATATTGTGCTTCGAGTTTCGCTCATATTATTTTTCGTTTTTATGTGACAGCCACTGTAAACTGAGCGGTTGTTTTATGTGACAGCCACTGTAAACTGAGCGGTTGTTTTATGTGACAGCCACTGTAAACTGAGCGGTTGTTTTGGTTGAAATGTCGTGGTAGCTAGGATTAGCAGCAAAAAGCGTAAAATATCACCTGCATGCTATATAGGAGATTGTGATCTTCATTAACAGTACGTACAGGTATTCTTGCAATTAAATTCTGAAAGATTTAAAACTTAAAGCAGGTAATGTTTAGGAAAACTGTATAGGTACTCATTTAATTTTTGTGCGTCATAGCGATTGTTATATACGATTGGCAATACAGGGCAGGAAATCAGTACAAAAGATAATGCTTTTAGTCGTTCATGCCCTGCCTTACCTATACCTTAAACGTATCGAGATTGATTTGTGGTCTTTCAAGTTCAATTATATTATCAGCCCATATCGTCCCACTGCTGGGCAAAGGCCTCTCTTCCCTCCTTCCAATTTTCCTGTCTATTGCTTTTGTTCGATGCTCAATTGCTCAAGTTCAATGCAAAGGAAAATTCCATTAATTATTTTTCTTTTTTATTACGTACCTGATGTAAAACGATGATGTGGTCGAAGATGTAGTATGCTTGCCTAGTAGATACTTATTCACTATTGACTTGAACACACCTGGGTTCTATTTTAATGGAAACACTTACGAGGGCAGAGTATTCCACTCCTTTGCAGTTCTTATAATAAATGAAGAAGCATAACGCTTCGTTCTTGTGCGAGGTATTTCAACCATAAAAGGGTATCCAGTCATACGGTGATGGGGGAATCAGATTTTGCAGTTCTTACGCACACAAGTCGATTACTTGGCTCCTTGGCTTAGCATTTACTTCGATCTAAGTTAAAATAAATTAAAAGCCTAATTTATATTTATATTTAGCCATAATCCAGCTAAAACATCGCCTAGATGTATTAATCTAATTAACACATCTATCCGTAGTCGGGTGGGGACATTCATTTTCATTAATCACTTTCGCCAGCGACTGTACTATTGTGGAAAGCAGTTGCTGAGCTTTTGTACTAAGGCAAGATATTATGCGTGTTACCAAATAATGTAAAGGCAAAGTTGTTTTATGAAGAATAGTATACATGGAAATCAATTTAGATTAAATATGAACTTTTATATCAAAAGATTTTTTTACATTAAAAGTCTGTGTACGGTTGTTTTTTGAATTTGGCAAATAGGTTTTTTTTTTTAAATTGATATGATCTTCTTAAAGCACACCTGAATTAACAATTTTGAATTTCAAGTAATTATCACTTGAGCATAATTATCAATTTGTAAAATTTTATATTGTTTTAATGATACTAGTGATAATATTGCTGTAAATATTCAAAACTGTACTTATATCGCATATCCTCTAAAAAAAAAATATAGCACAAAAAAATGAGTTTTTAGTTTTACAGATTTTAATTCAAGAAAACCGCCATAATTGTAGTGTGAAAAAACTTATTATGTGGCACATATGACAGTTTTTTACGGAAGGAGAATACTCTGATTCTGCACCACAATAGTGTAGCATTAGTGCTTGTGTCATGTGTTCATGTTTTGGCGCTTGTGAAAAACGTCGTAAACTGTTTTATGGCCTTCATTTAGGTAAGTAATTTTGCAAAAAAAAATGTGACAGAAGGAGTTAAAGACTGTTGTAAGTCATTATACTGCCTTTTTATAGGACCATTACATAAAGTTATTTAATTTTTTGATCTTCAAAGAAGTCATATCACAGATTATGACATTATGTTACCGAACTTCAAAATTATTTTACAATAAAGTAACTAGTTGTATGCTACCTTAAGCTAGTTTTTTGCATTTTTTTCCATGATTTGAGTTTAATGCAGAAGGTAAAGACGGAGTTTTAATGTTGAATGACTATTATTTATGACCGTATTTATGTCAATCTTTGGCAGGTTATTTCATTTGATCCAGTTTAATTTATTTTATTATTATAATATAAACTCACCTGTATGTTTAAATTTTATTTTAGGATCTGAAAAATAGCAGACAGATTTAGAGAAAGTTGCGCTAAAAAGTTGGTATAACAGATACAAGAGATCAATATAGTCAAAAAAATGATGGCTCAACAAGTGATCTCGTAATGATAAGTGATTCTGAAGTTCATAATATACATAAAAGTAGTTATTGTTGAATATTTATGCAAAATTTATCATAAAAATGTTCATTATTGTTCAATTTTGATTAAGCCTAGAAAATCTGAATAAATTAAATTCTTTGCCATGTGGTATCTTAGTAAAACGTAATTTCGATAGTTCCTATACATAAAAGTAGGTTATTGTTAAAGAGTTATGCAAAAATTATAATAAAACAGTTGATTATTGTGTATATTTTGTTTTATTACATAGAAATTATGCTCACACTAACTGTGAATAGGGTCTTATAATTGGTCTTTTTTTAGTGTTTAAAATATAAAAATAATTGTTGCTGTAATAAAAGTATTTTCTATTATCTTCTTATAACTTAATAAATTTTTCAAACATAAAAAATATAATAAGTCAGCATTCATTATCTCGACTTCACAGTAGTGTGAGTAAATCAAAAAAAATATGAAAAAGCGTTTTACTCTAAACTGATTAACTTATTTTGTGTTATAACAGTTTTTCAGAGGATGCGCGATAATCTTCTTAACAAGAAAGATTAAAAACCTTAATATACACTTGATCTTAACTACTGTCCACATGAGTGTGCAGTAACTGTACCGAGTCAGGCCCCGGTACAACTGCTTTTGGCGGCGGATCCTACAATTTCCAAGGTTTTGGCAAAATGTGAGACAATCTAGTGATATACTTCAGCCACGGGCTGAAGATGAACCTGATTACTTTTTGGATATGTGTAAGTTCGTGTAGTAACCTGATTTTCACTTGTGCGAAAGCTTAACCAGTGTCTAAGAAAATTCAACCCATGCTCCTTTGATTTATTTTTCTGATCTTCTTTTTTTTTAAAGATAAATTATATATTATGTTCGTCAGAAACATGCGTTTACATACAAATTTAATATTCAAGGTCCAACAAAAATAAAAATTACAGGCATTTTTTGCCCAACAAGGCAAAAAACGAATACTAAAAACAATTTTAATAACTAAGCTTTACGATATTATTTGATAAATACTCGAATTATAATTTATAACTCTTTTCTTTTATAATTTTTAAAACTTTTACGTTAAAACTTTGAAGTAAAAATATTTCGAAGCCTTTTATCGTGCTTTTTTCTAATCCCACTGTTTTCTAGGCACGGCGAGTTTTAAAAAACACAGCTACTTGAACCTTCGCCTAGTTTTCAAGACAGCTATCCTTAACAAGAGTCCACATATTTTGTACAGGGCACAGTCGAAACTGCCCTTATTTTGTAAAAGGATACCGCCGTTTGAACCAATGGCAAACACGTTACTGTATCTAACATAACGATTGCTTTAGGATGGGTTAGCTCTTATAGATTATGTTATTGTATTGCTTAGAACAGATATAGTCATCTACTAATACTTGTAAATTTAAATTACATCTACCGTTTGTATAGGTATTGCTGGCCTTTGTAATTAGTCCACTTTGATAGTCCCATCTCTTTTCAATCACACAACATCGCACTACTTTCACACTCACGCGCAGGTACAAAAACACGTTTTTGCATACAGTTTAGCTGCATTTATGACATTGTTTTATACTCATTATACAATAAGGTAATGATAATGATTGTACTCGTAGTAATTCATTTGCTAATTTTAGTTCTGAATTATCTTCAATATCATTATGTTTCATTATTATTATTGATTAAAGGAACTTACCTGTGAGTGAAGTTATATCATAATTATAGGAGCACCTGATCCGAAGAGATTGATATATAAACACACGTAGTATCGCCACCCGGCCCTACCATTTTATGCACAAATTGAGTTGTCAGATGCAGGGACCCTTACGAGTACATATTAAACAAGGCCATTAACCCCGCCACAGCCGATAAAAATGTAGGCATAATAAACAGAAAAAATGTAGGACCATCTACAAGTACATTTAACACCAATCGTCCCGAACAAAGCAGGCAATATAATAATACCATGTCATACTCAAGGCCGCCGTTTTAAGGCCAATTCCAACCCAGACCAAATCCCAATGCTCCCGTCTGCAGGTATTACAACACAGTAGTAAACGGGAATACAACAACAACAACTATACCCAAAACCAACAAAATATAAGTCGCCTACCTCCAAATAGTTTCCAAAGGTGAGTCCAACCTATAAATTCTATCAACTCACCGGACACAGAAGGTCTCGAGTTCTACAATCATGATAATTTAAACGAACTGGCTTTCCCGACCGGTATCGTGCAGGAGAATTAGAAAAAAAACTATAGGACACTATCAAAAAACGCTGATTCCTACCGATTTACTGAATCTCACCGTATCTAAATCTTGTAAACACGATACTAATGTCCCAGTTCCAGAAAATAACCAACAGGATTACCAGCCCAAAACTGACAGTTTCTTAGTTAAATAAACTAAATCCTGAAAAAAGCAATACAGATATCCCAGTTCCAGAAACTAACCGACAGGGTAACTAGCCACAAACCGTCAGTTTTCCAATTAAACATACTAAATCCTAAATCCTGTGATCGCGATACTATTGTCCCAGTTCCAGAAACTAACCAACAGGGTCACCAGCCCCAAACTGACAGTTTTTTAATAAATAAACCTTCCAAATCCTGTGAATGCGACACAAAAGTTGAAGATCTCACCCACAGTGATGATTCAAATGCTCCTGAAACAAAAAATAAATATGATTATGTATATTAAATTTCAAAAAATACAAAAAAACGATACTTACCTAATACCAAGGTCCCAATTTCAGTTTCTTCAAAACCTATGACTTTCTTAGTTGAAACTGGCGCTACTATACAACTAGTAAAAAAAATGCATTGAATAAAATGCCTAAAATCATTGAACATAAAATTCAAATAAAAGGTATAGAATCGACAAATGATAATTGTAATATGACACTAGGACACATTTCTATCACATTTTTATCCAATGGTGTTCCAACAACCAATCATCATTTTCATGTCTTCCCCGACCTTGAACTACCTTACGATGGAATAATAGGAAACGACCTGTTATCTAACCAACAAAGTAATATAGACTACGTAAAAAGTATCCTGAAAATGAATGATGCTAAATTTTACATCCTATGTAGCAAGCCCGTGTACACTATTCCTCCAAGAACTGAAACAGTAATTGAATGTTGTGTTTCCAATCTCGAGCTTAAGGAAGGTCTCATCATCGACCAGAAACATATTGAATCGTTGCTTGTCGCCAATTGTATAGTCAAAGTAAAATCCAATTTACGCGTTAACATCCCAGTAGTTAATACCGCAGAACACCTCATTACAATCGATTCTACGCTAAAACTCAATCTCGTCCCCCTTATAACAAATAACTTTAACACCTTGCAAAGTTGAAACAGTATCCTACTGTAATGTAAATACTACTTTTAATGCACACTCATGAACAAATCAAGTACTTGACCAACTCCGCGTGTCTCATTTTAATCAAGAAGAACACACAAACCTTACACGAAGTATGTGCAAAATTCTCAGATATATTCTATGTGCTCGGAGACAAGTTGTCCTTTCACCAAAGCCATTTTACATGAAATCAAAACTACTTCTAAAGTAATTAAATATTTAAACGGGACTTAATCGCGCTGAAAACTTCCTGGGTGTCAGTGTCGGTGAGACCTTATGGCCGTTATCTCATTCTGTTTATAGGAAACCAACACACACTGACAGATACCTCAACGCCTTTTCACATCACCACCCGCGGCATTTACAATCAGTAGCCAGATCACTTTTAGACAGAGCTCATGCCCTCTGTGACCCTGAATATTTGGATGCCGAAGTGTCTCATGTTCAGGAAGAACTCAAGCGAAACGGATATGTGGGACCAGACGTTGGGGTAGACGCAGATATAAAAAGAGTAGGTCTGATGTCGATAGACAGCCGGCTTTCATGCCTTATGTAAAAGGAGTGACGGATAAAGTCGGTGCTTTATTAAAGTACTTTTCTATCAAGACCGTTTATACACCTTTATCTAAGTTAGCAAGGCATGTTAGAACACCGAAAGATGTCATACCTTTTCAAACTCCTGGCGTATATAAGATAGATTGCAGCTGCGGTAGTTGCTACATTGGACAAACCAAGCGTACTATAGCGGAAAGGCTCAAAGAACACATTGAAGCTGTAAAGAACCGCCAGCTAAATAAATCTGCAATCGCTGAGCATTTGCTCGAATCGGGCCCTAATCACTGGATTGAACTCCATGACCCGAAGATCCTCTCCACGGAACGTCACTACTACTCCAGGATTGGACCTGAAGAGGTTGAAATAAAAAAAAATATCCCAATTTCAACCGAGAGGATGGTTTCAAATTGGCTGGGTCCTGGAATCCCGTGATAAGCAAGTGTTCGCGTCACGGTTTATGTCAGAAGATATCTGCAGATGTCGTTAGTGTCGTGTGTCGTGACAATTCTGAATTTTTATAAAACCAAATGCGGGTAGTTGGAGACAACGCTCGCCCTTCTCGACTCTGACACCCGCTACTTTAGTCTTCTCGTGACCACGATCAATGCAACTTGATCAAAACGTCGAGGTAAAAAAATATTAAGTTTTCAGCGCGATTAAGTCCCGTTAAAATATTTAACTATGTGTTTGAATCGCGAAAGTTTAAAAGTTACAACTACTTCTGCAGTGCCCATTAACACTAAGTCATACCGATTCCCCGAATGTCATAAAACAGAAGTTAAAATGCAAATCAATAGAATGCTTGAAGATGACATAATCAGACCATCTTTTTCACCTTTAGGCTTCTGTGGAAAGGAAATGGCGCATTGTAATAGACTACCGCAAACTGAATGATCATTTGGGAGCAAGTAAATATTTCAGCTCATTAGATCTCGCGTCTGGCTTTCACCAGATTAAAAAATCCCCCCTAAATGCTCCTAAAACTGCCCTTTCTGTCCCACAAGGACACTGAGTTTTCTCGAATGTCATTTGGCTTAAAAAAGCACCTTCTACCTTTCAACGACTCATGAATTCTGCTCTATCAGGCCTCAATGGTATCAAATTTTTGGTAAATACTGTGTTTTCTTATTCATAGGGTGAAATGAGTTGTGGTGACAGATTGGTGATAGGTTCACAGCCAAAGGCAGGTGGTGGAAAAGAACGTGAAAGGAAAGACAATGCACGCATACCACAAGATGCGATCACTCCATTCACTCCTCTACGCAAGTATCTGATGTTGTTGAGAATGCCTAATCCGGCGCTGTGAAATCTTGACCTTGAAGAGTGCAGCTGGCGCGCCAGTATGGCACGACACACGTGTTCTAATAATGTCACTAAAACACTATTTTATTCACTAACCGTTACCGGAGAACGATGAGTTTTGGCTGCAGCGTGCAGCGGAGTGCGTGCGAGGGGGAAAGACGAGGTAAGTGGAATGAAAAAGAAATATGGCTGTCAAACTGGACACCAAATCACCAATCATTCTGCGTAGATTATAAGCGCGTATTTTTGAATTAGCGAAGGTATTAAGCGGCGGTAACACTAAGCGTTTAAATGTTTGCGCAACTACCAGTTTGCGACGCTTACATATTAAAATAGATCTTCAGGTTTCCATTAAAAAAAACGACGTACAATACAAAAACTGTTTCAATTTTTCAGCTCGGCGTATTGACGAAAAATAATAATAATAATAATAAATACCTAACTATAACACATGCCAAACCATGTGTAAAATTTTATATCTACCTTCATAAATATCTGTGATTTCATCGTGATACGGTAAGTCTATATCAACGTAACCAACTATAATAGACAAACTTAAAAAATGATTGGAAACTTATCTTAATATATTATCATCGGCAGCGCTAAAATGACAAACAGCTTCATTTGAAAGTGTAGCTTAGACAAAAAGAACTCATTATTAGAAATTTTCATTGAAATTATCCAAAACAAGGATACTATCTCATTTGCTACTGTAAACTTTAAACGAAGTAATAATTTAAAATGACTGTTAAGTATAATCGGCAACTTGAAGTCATTGAATTAAGGTTCTATTCTTGTTCCTTCTATTCCGTGGTCCGTGGTGTATAAAAGAAGAAAAAAGTTGGGTCACAGTACGCGAAACAGGAGTCTTCAATCAGGATTGTAAGAAAAAAGCAGAAAGGATTAAATAATAAAATAAAATAATATCTAATTAGTGTATTCGAATCAACAGCTAAAACGTTTTGGTCACTATACGATATAAAAACTAGGCACCGCGTAACTGTTTAGTTTTCAACGTAAATATTTAAAATACCGAAACCAACCTGTATATATACAATAAATAAAATTATAAAATTATATTTCAAAACTAAGCATTTACGTTTCTTTTTTAAAGCGTTTTTTTATTGTTTTGTCTTCGGTTTGTGAGCTACCCTGAAATTTTCAGTTATATAGGTAATCGGGAAGTGCACGAAATTTGATTTGCAGATTACAGGATTATATACATATATACATAGACACATGCACACACAAAAGCGAAGTTAAAAAAAGCTTTAAAAAAATATACTTTTATGTATCTTTCTATTAACGTTTTTGATCGAATTCCAAAGACTTTACAATTATTCGTATTCCTTATGTGAACAAAAGATCTCTTTAAAACTTGTTTCAAAATCGTAAAAATTCATGTTTCTGCTTGGAACATGGTGCTTTACACGCATTTCAAATTTTCAGCTTTGAAAAATTGAATATACACAAAACTAGAGTAATAAAGAAAAACTAGCATAAAATCATTTATTCACAACTAAAATTTGGCCCAATGATGTATCCATTGTTTCCAGACTTCTCATTCCACCATTCAATATTGCAAAACTAAAAAAGTTCAATATTCAATTTCAAGCTAGGTGCCTGGGTCTTAATTCTAGCGCAATAGATAACTTCCGTTGATTAGGTTAGTGATGAGCCAAACTGCATGTTCGAACTGCTCAGGACAATTTATCATCACAACCACACGTACTTGCTGTAAGTTTGGGTATTTTTGGGACTATGGTGCTTGGAATTTCTGCTTCCTTATATACAGGGAATCATATTTAGTGGTCAAGATCTATGTAAGTGGTCGCGGCGTGCTATATATTATATTATTATTAACAGACATCAAGTCGAATTTTACATAATATCATTAGAAAATGGCGAAAGTTGAAAACCAATTGTCGAGTATACGGAATTTCATGAAAATTATCATAGACATATTGCAGAAATGTTTCATAAAGATTTATTACAATGGTAGATAATATTCATTTCAACATATTGTCTATTATGTATGAATTGAGACTTTGGCAGCCGCACCACTCGCAGTAAGCACAGCCCACCCACATAATATGAGAGATATTGCAAACTTGAAACGGGGCAAAATTGAGACAACTTGACTTTCAAGAAGCGACATTATTTAAGGCGGGACCGTCTGGGCGGAAATCCATCACACGGTGCGAAGCCTCACAGGAGTATAATTAGATTCTACTTGTTGATGTTACTTTTGTCAAGCACGACGTTTTTGTTTCTTTACTTGCACTTTTGTTTATTATGTTTTAAATCTCTGAGGACGTTTAATTTGACGGACGTGGTTTCTGCGACTTAAAATGTTTTTTTATAAAATTGTTAATGTTTAAAATTTATGTTTGTATTAAGTTTTGTAGGTAACATGCATGAATTAAGTAGGCCAGCCTACTTAATATTTAATGTGACAACTTTTGGGATGGACGCAAAGTTCCAAGTTGGAACATTAAATCCGCTTGTAAGCCGGTATCTACTATATAAATATTTATACATTTTCGGGCAAGGTCTACAGTTTTTTTTTGCCACTAGCTCTTTGCCTGGTTAGTAAGATTTGCTTTACTGAACATTGATACAAATAAAAGTTTGTTTAAGAAAAAAAAAATGCCCGTCCTAACAATATAATACGCCTAGAGCTTTACGCTTTACGTCATGTATTCATAAGTTTTTAGGACTCATATCAACATAAATTATTTTACTTTGTGTTGTAATTGATAACAATAAAAGGATTACAATAGCGTCAAAAGTTAAAGCTGTATTGTCTAGAGCCCCGGATCAAACAGAATCTGGGCTGCTCCCATACAGCTTCCATACATGAAAAGTGAAGAAGAAAAATGCGGTTTCTCGTTGAAAATGTATTTTAAAATTATACTGAACCTCAGTATAATTTTAAAATCTTTGAAACTTTTTTCTATTTGGTTCTGTTAATGAAATATTTGGCTCCAAACTGACCTTTTTGTTTGAATTGCCTCCCCTCTCCAGGTGGAGAGTCCTCCTCTAAATCTTAAAGTAAACTTTTGAGCCCTAGCGCATAATACGCATTTACTAACAAAATTAATCTAGGGTTCACTAGTTAATGAGCTATAGCCGAACAAGATAATAAAGGGATATTATATCCAATGAGTTGACCAGATTCGGGCTCTGCGTTTCTTGCACAAGTGGAATATATCATTATTTATTCTGTGGTGATGAGCAGAATTTCTCTGAGTGTGCACCGCTAGATTGTTTACAAAAAAGTTTGTACGCGTGAGGTCTATAGCTCACAGAGCCAATAGTTAAAAAAATAGACTGTTGTATTAAAAAAGCTACTGAATATGAATATAACGCTCTGAATTGAGCAAACTCTGCAATTGAGTAGACACAACTTCGATAGGGAAGCCAACAGAAGACAGTTGGACTGGGCGGCATTCGGTAAACTTCATCAGGTTTTTTTGTCCTCTATTCCACAGTGACTAAAGACGAAACTTTTTAATACGTACGTCCTACCAGTTATGACATACGGAGCCGAGACATGGACATGGGTTGACGTGTCCTCGAGTGGAAACCGCCTTTTGGCAAACGAAGTGTAGGATGCTCACCGGCCAGGTAGAGTGACGACCTGCGAAAGGCGTCTGGAAGAAACTAGATGAGAGGAGTCAAAGATCGGGCTCTGTGGCGTTCTTTGGGAGAGGCCTATGTCTAGCAGTGGACGAGCACGGGCCGATGATGAAGATGATGATGACATTTACTTAATAAAAGGTTACCGTTACTCAATTAATAGGTTTCGGTAACGTACTGAGTAGGTATCAGTTACCTTATAAATAGGTTAATGTAACCTAACATATTTCCTTGTTAGGTAACGGCTAACTAATTAATAGGTTCCGGTAACGTACTGAGTAGGCATTAGTTACCTAATAAATAGGTTAATACAACCTAATATTTAATTTTGCTAGGTTACGGCTACCTATTGAAAAGGTTTAGGAAATGTACTGAGTCGGTATCAGTAATAGTCGGTATTAGTAAATAGGTTAATGTAACCTAACCCTATTCCCCACCAGGTAATGGCTACCTAATTAATAGGTTTCGGTTACTTAAAAAGTGTCTGTATCTGTGCTTGTATCTGTATCTTTGTCAGTGTTCTGTGTCGGTGTTCTGTGTTGGCGTCCTTTGTCGTATCGGTGTCCTGTGTTAGTGTCTTGTGTCGATGTTCGTGTTGGTGTTGGTGTTATTTTTCGTTTCTTGTTACTTACTGTATATTGTATATTGACGGTGAATTTTATTCTTTTGCTGTATTTTTTATCCTTTGCGTGTCATTTTTTTTGCACTCACTGTGGCCATCTGGAATCAAACCTGTGTCTCTGCACTTGTTTGAACAAACCTCTAGAGCAGCTGGATACTACGTAACACAGCTAAATTAGGCAACGGATGGTACGAAGACGTTACCTATTATTAGGTAACGGTTACCTAATATTAGGTAACAGTTACCTACTATGAGGTAACCATTACCTAAATGTAGGTTGCCATTACCTAATAGTAGGTTTCCGATACCTTATATTAATTAGGTTATTGTCACACAGATGTATTAAATATAACAGAATCAGCCAACAGCGTGTCAGACACGTATAAACTAGCAAGTACTCTAAGCTACCTTTCTGTGAACTAGATATTACAATCAGTTATAAGACAACCACTTGTTTTAAGCATTTAAGTTTAATAATATGCCTATCACTGCGGACTTTGTTCAAATTTAACGAGGGCATTGATATCAATTTAATAATTCAAGGCAATATATCCGTGCAAATGCGCTGAAGTCAAATAAAGTGGCTACACAACATTTGTAGAGGCAAATAAATGCAGGTGTGTACAGGGTTTTACACATTAACCTTATCCGCTGAGGTGTGCACGGCAACAATTGTGGCCAAGCGCACATAGGTTAGATGGGTTTGGCAACAATTTGGGCTTGCCGCACTTGACACTTTTGTTTTCGTTTTATTCAATTTTGTTGGTCCGGAGGGCCCTTTAGTTAATCTAAGATACTAGTCATGTAGCAATACAATAAATGTCATAATCCAATAAACAGATTAATTTCCTAATAGTAGGTTGCCATTACCTAATATCAGGTTATTGTCACACCCGTTACCTACTTTTCGTAAATGTTTGAAAAACTGTCAGAAAATGCTTTTTTGGCTGTGCAAATGTTATGTAGTCACTTTACTCGACTTTAACGCAATCACAAAGTTATATTGACTATTGTTGAGTAACCATTTTACATTTTCTGGATATTTCCTACTTTTAGAAATGTTGGAAGGGATTTTGGAAATATATGTATGAAAGCTATTTGCAGGGACTATCAAACCTATTATTCACTATACTGTAAATATTCCATTATCAAGGTCAAATCGACTAGTTCCATTTTGTCCACTTTTCGGCAAAAACTAATAGGTGATTTTCTCCATTCACAGATGATGGTAGAGATGTTTGAAACAAACTTATGTAAGGTCTTTGCGAGCCCTACCAAACCTTGCACTCGGTGTACTGTTAATCTTCCATTATCAAGGTCACACCCGCCCAAAAAAGTTAGTGTTTTACATTTTCTGGATATTTCCTACTTTTAGAAATGTTGGAAGGTATTTTGGAAATAAATGTACGAAAGCTATTTGCAAGGACTATGAAACCTATTATTCGGTAAACTGTTAATCTTCTCTTATCAAGGTTAAATCCACTAGTTACATTTTGGCCGCTTATCGGCAGAAACGAATAGGTAATTTCCTCCACTCACAAATGATGGTAGAGATATTTGAAACAAACGTATGAAATGAATGAAAGCTAATTGCAAGGACTATTAAACCTAATATTCGGTATACTGTTAATCTTCCAATCTGTTAACCTTGATAAGGTCAAATCCACTAGTTAAATTTTGGCCGCTAATCGGCATTAACTAATAGGTGATTTTCTCCATTAACAGATAGCGGTAGATATATTTAAAACATAAGTGTGAAAGTTCTTTGCGAGGGCTATCATGCTTTGCATTCGGTTTATTGTTAATCTTCCATTATCAAGGTCAAATCTACTATTTACATATTGGCCGTTTATTGGCATAAACAAGTCGGTGATTTTCTACATTCACAGATAACGGTAGATATAATTAAAAGATACGTATGAAAGCTCTTTGTGAGGACTATCATGCCTTGTATTTGGTATACTGTTAATCTTCCATTATCAAGGTCAAATCTACTAATTACATTTTGGTCGCTTATCCGCACAAACTAATAGATGATTTCCTCCATTCACAGATGATGGTAGAGATATTTGAAATATACGTCTGAAAGCTCTTTGCAAGACCTACCAAACCTTGTATTCGTTATACTGTTAATCTTGCATTATTAAGGTCAAATCCACCCAAAACAGGTACTGTTTTAAATTTTCTGGATATTTCCTACTTTTAGAAATATCGGAAGGGGTTTTGGAAATATATGTATGAAAGCTATTTACAAGGACTATCAAACCTATTATTCGATATACTGTTAATCTTCCATTATCAAGGTCAAATCCACTAGTTACATTTTGGCCGCTTATTGGCATAAACTAATAGTTGATTTTGTTCATTCACAGATGACGATAGAAATATTTAAAACATACATGCGAAAGCTCTTTGCAAGGGCTATCATGCTTTGTATTTAGTATATTTTTAATCTTCCATTATCAAGGTCAAATCAACTAGTTATATTTTGGCCGCTAATCGGCATAAACTAATAGGTTATTTCCTCTATTCACAGATGATGGTAGAGATAATACGTATGAAAGGTTTTTGCGAGACCTACTAAACCTTGTATTCGGTATACTGTTAATTTTCTATTATCAAAGTCAAATCCATCCAAAACAGAAACTAACGAATAGTGGCCTTACAATGTGTGGAAGCGATATCGAACATTAAGCGCATTGAAGTTCTTTGTGGACACCATCTTCCCAATGAATTTATTTTTTTAAACAAGGACGCCATCATGGATAGATCCAGTTCATCATAGTTTGGCCATCCTCAACCTTAGTGTACAAGACAGTGGTATGTTTTACCTACATTAAACAACGTTTCTCATCTGCTTCTACTAAATCGTATATGGGTAACATATACCTAACTATAGTTCTACATAATAATTTCTGGTCATCATATTATTAAGAATAGAGAGTTAACTCCTTAAAAATTTGAAGATTTATTTGATTAGTTGGAATAAATTGCGAACTTTTTAAATTGGTCGGCTTTTTATAGGCCGCTAAGTTTTGGCCACTAACTTCACACCGGTTCACTTTTGCGTCAAATAGTTTGAATATACTCTTCGCCTGTAAGTTATTTAAGAGTGCAAGGTAACAAAAAATATCATAATATGAACTGTAACCAATTAGCAATTTTTTTTTTCTCAACATATCAAAAATTCAATGTAATATATATACATATAGGTAAACATTTTATTTGATTTATAATTAAAATAAAAAAAAATCGTTAATATTGTAATGAATTAAATATAACACTAAAATAGTATTCGTGAATGTCAAAAAAAATAAAAAAAGTCAATAATACATACATATAAGTTATAAAAAATATAGTATTTTAAGTCCGTAAATTGTCTGGATACTAAAACTCTCATCTTAGACAAAAAGTAACTTTGGACAACAAAGATGTACATCAAAAGAGCTCACTACATAACTCTCCATGCGACGTTTATCATGGGCAGCTCTAAGTTAAAACTAGGGATGTCACAATAAAGTTTTGATAGAATACGACATTAGAACCATATCTATACAAGTCATATAATTTTTAGGCTGTATAATGAGTCGGCAAAGTAGTAATACTTGCACTAGATGTAAGTTGGTGGTCAATGATCAGAAAATTATCTTAAAATCCCAAAAGCCGGCAACAAAATAACCAATTTAAAATCATGGCCATATCACAACCCATAAAATACACGACGTATAAATATCACGCTTGTATTTGTTATAAATTCTACGATAGTTAAGATCTACTATAAAAACTAAATCGACTTCATAATGAAAATGTTATTTTGTAAACAACCACTAAAAAGAATAAAATCATTACAATTGAGCCATAACAGTATCACTTTTTCGAAATTACCAACGTAATAATAATAATGCATAAAAACAACATGAGATAAAAAAAGTTTTTTGAATGCGGTGCCAAGCCGAGCCATAATTATTAATATGATTGAGCTTATTCAAAAAGATAATGTCTTAAACGGTTCGACGTGCTATATAAAATAATAGGCTTCCAATGGTCAATGGTCATTCATTCGTAATAAAATGTACGTCAATTAATAAAAAGTACTCTTATAAGTACTAACAAAAAAATAATAATATAAGAAACAACTAAATTGTAACAATTAATTAAAAATCATCAAAAAATAATAATATTAAGACAATCACAAATAATAATCAAATAAATTAAAATAAGAAAAATGTCTTAATACAATGTTATTTAGTGTTGACAAATTCGTCATAAGTATAAAAGGTTTTGTCGAAAGCCAGCTCATCAACTTGTTTTTGAAAGAATTGAGGCTCGGTGCCTCCATTACGCAAGCTGGTAAACGATTATACACCGTCGGCCCCATGACATGAGTCAGTTTACCTGACTTCGAAAGTGCACGAGTTACAGCCGCTAGTTTCCCTGCATGTCGGGTATTGTAAGAGTGAGAATCCCCATATTTACTAAATGAGTTTAGATTCACCCTTACAAATACTGCCACCTGATAAATTAACATAGAGGGCAGCGTGAGGATCCTCAACGATTTGAAAAACGGCCTAGCCGATGTGTCCTGCGAGATTCTTGCTATAGCGCGCACGGCCCTCTTCTGCATGCGGAAGGCGCGTAGCCAGTCTGCTGATCTAGCCCAAAGCTCCACACCATATTGCAACTCAGAGTGGACCGTTGCGAAATAGCACGATTGCACCACATCCTCAGGTAGGAAGCGTGATAGCCTGTGGAGTGCAAAGCACGCACTGTCTAATTTCCTGTGGACGAAAGCGTTTTTGGAGTTACTGGGCTATTTTGTAAATATGTAATTATTAAAAGATTTGCCATACGCAAAATCTGTATTTGAGGAAGAACCAAAAAATAAAAAAACATTTTTTAAACTTATTTTTTCTTTTTGATTTTGAAAACTAACGCGAGTGATATTCATGTTAAATATAAATAAAACGGCTAAAAACTCACAAAAAGAAGATAGGAAATACTCCGACCAGTTTCGGACTATTTTGAAGTCCTTCATCTGGGAGTGTTATGCCGACAAGCCGCGACGAGCGCTACGAACGTCAGTACGCAACTGACGACGCGTGCGTGGCGCGGGCGGCCCAGTGGACGGCGATTGCGGCGCTCGACTATGTTCGGCCTGCACAGTCACTTCGTTGTCTGTCGAGGAGTTATCACTGTCACTCACTTCCGTTTACTTTGATTGTTGGCACACTGCGCTCGTTGTGTCCGGCTCATGACCCCACATTGTGGACCCAGCGTCAGTCGCATCAAGAACTGGTCTCCACGCCGAAGGAATAATCCACCCACGATCCCCGTTAAAGTTGGAATGGCGACTAATTTCGATAGCCTCCCGTACCTTTCGAGGAACAATAAACTTCTCCCTCGCTAGCACAGAAACCCTATCAAAACGCAAATAATGGCCAGAGTCCGGGATGTGGGCGAGGTCGGAGTATTTTTGCTCTTCTTTTTCGTGATTTTTAGCCGTTTTATTTATATTTAATTATTATTGCTTCTTTAATTTTTTGCATCATTTGCAAAAATAACCTCAAATATCCCGTACGAGATACCGATAGAAAGTAATTATCTACAAAAACTTTATCAATTACTAGATTGCTGTATTCGTGTCAATCGGTTTGTGAACGTGTGAAAGTCAAAATCTGCTAGTGTGAGTGTCTTGTTTTGTCTCTTCTGCGTTTCGTGTTTTGTATGAGGGTGCGTCATAGACAACTGCATATTACTTCGTACGTAGATAGGTATGTATTAATTTTGTAAAGATATTAGATTTAAGTGATGCCTGGGTTTGGCAATGCCTTCAAAAACTCTTTCTTATCTTATGTTGTATTTATGCATTATTATAACGTTGGTAATTTCTAAAAAGTGATACAGTTCTGGCTCAATTGTAATTATATTATGTTTTTTAGTGGTTTTTAAAAAATATTTTTTTATTATGAAGTCATTTTTTTTTAAAAAACATTTAATTTTTGTTTTTTTAGTGGCCTAAGCAAACATCAGAAAGAATGTATACTAAAGAAAAAAGTAGACACTCACTCAGTTTAGACTCAAAGCGTTGGTAAATTAAAACCAAGGATTAATAAAACCTACACATATAACAATTGAATTAAGTTTGACCATTTTCCATCAGTTTGTTGTTGCGTTCCTGGGACTACCTTCCGGTTCCATCATCAGACCTTGAAAACCATATAATACCAGAGAATTCATCTAGACAAACCAAATGAGCCCAAACTCGAAGGGGTTCCATAATTTTGTCGTTGAGTTCCTGTGACTACCTTCCAGCTCCATCATCCCTGGATACCACATACAACCAGGGAAATCACCAAGACAAACCAAATGAGCACAAACTCGAAAGGGTTCCATCATTTTGTGGTCGAGTTCCTGTGACTACCTTCCGGCTCTATCATCAGACCCTGGTTACCACATAACACCAGAGAATTCATCAAAACAAACAAAATGAGCCCAAACTCGAAAGGGTTTCATCATTTTGTTGTTGAATTCCTGTGACTACCTTTCGGCTCCATCATCAGACCCTGTACATCACTTAACACCGGAGAACTCATCAAAACAAACCAAATGAGCCTGAACTCGTAAGGGTTCCATGAATTTGTTGTTGAGTACCTGTGACTACCTTCCGGCTCCATCATCAGACCCTGGATTTCACATCAAACTAGAGAACTCATCAAGACAAACCAAATGATCCCAAACTCGCAGGGGTTCCATCATTTTGTCGTTGAGTTCCTGTGACTACCTTCCAGCTCCATCATCCCTGGATACCACATACAACCAGGGAAATCACCAAGACAAACCAAATGAGCACAAACTCGAAAGGGTTCCATCATTTTGTGGTCGAGTTCCTGTGACTACCTTCCGGCTCCATCATCAGACCCTGGATACCACATCAAACTAGAGAACTCATCAAGACAAACCAAATGAGCCCAAACTTGAAAGGGTTCCATCATTTTGTTGTTGAGTTCCTGTGACTACCTTACGGCCCCATCATCAGACTCTGGATACTACATCAAACTAGAGAACTCATCAAGACAAACCAAATGAGCCCAAACTTGAAAGGGTTCCATCATTTTGTTGTTGAGTTCCTGTGACTATCTTCCGGCTCCATCATCAGACCCTGGATACCACATAAAACCAGAGATCTCATGAAGACAAACCAAATGAGCCTAAACTCGAAGGGATTCCATCATCCGATTGTGTAGTTCCTTTGACTACTACTACTACTACTGCTACTACTACTGTAGTTTTTGTTCAAAATTGACTTGCAATCCAGTCCTAAACATTATAGCACAGTGAATTAAATTAAAGCTTGTTTAAAGATACTAAACCAATTTTGATGAAATTTATACAGTACCACACTAGAGGTACTTACTCAAGTAAAAACAATCATCTAAATCGGTTCAGAAATCCCAAGATATTAGAGAACATAAACGATAAAACATATTGATATTCTAATAAAACTAAGGAACCCATTTTGATGAAATTCATATGGGACTACACGGAAAGTTTACACTTTTGAATAATAAAAAAAACATCTAAATCGGTCTAGAAATCTTAGAGATAAACGCAAAATAATGGCAATATAAACACAAAATCGAATGGATTTACTCAACAAAACTATTTAATCTCGAAAACCTGCTGAACCAATTTTGATACAATTTATACGGGCCCACCTGGTATGCACTTTCAAACAAAAAATATTTTTTAAAATTGGTACGCAATTGACGGAGATATCGACCGACATACATTAAAAAAAAAAAAAACTTTCAGCCGAACATATAACCAACTCCTTTTGTGAAGTCGATTAATAAGATCTACTGCCAAGAAAATAGTCCTTGTTCCCAGGTCTGAAACCATCGTGCCAGTGAGTCTGCCACGGGATGCTACGTAAAAACATCGATGCGTACTACTAGAAAAATCGAAAAAAAAACAACCTTGGGTGGTGGCACGGACTTTGGTGAGGGCCACCAACAATTCAGCAGTGCGCGTATTGAACCCCACCAATGAAGAACATCTCATTAGCAAAGGGACGTTGATGGGTACCTGCGAGGAAGTAGATTGGATTCGACAGTGCCAAGAATCACCCAGTGGCATTAAACGTAATGGCGGATTTAATGTGTCGAAACTATTAGGAGATTGCCGAAAAGATATTTCTAAAGACGAAATTGCGAAGGCTGAAGAGATGTTACTTCGGTACGTGGACATCTTTTCTTCAAATGATGCTGACTTTGGGAAGACGGGATTAGTTCGGCACAAGATAAACACAGAGGACGAGTTACCAATTCGTCAAAGACCAAGGAGGCTGCCAGTTGCAAGAGAAAAAGAGGTGGAAACCATGATTGACGGGATGGTGAAGGACGGCATAATAGAACCTTCATCCAGTCCGTGGTGCACTCCTGTGGTGCTGGTCAAAAGGAAAGATGGCAGTTTACGTTTCTGTGTGGACTATCGTCGGCTCAACGATCTCACCAAGAAGGACAGTTATCCCCTACCAAGGATCGACGACACCCTGGATACGCTGACGGGAATGAAATGGTTTACAACGTTGGACCTGAAGAGTGGCTACTGGCAAGTGGAGATAGACCCAAAGGACAAAGAGAAAACAGCGTTTTCTACGGGGACGGGTCTATGGCAATTTAATGTAATGCCATTTGGATTGTGCAATGCTCCGGGTTTTGGTTATGATGATCACGTGACGTGTGTTCTGTACTTTGTTATTATTGTTACGTGGCATGCCATGCCATACAGACCACAGAGGAACTAGCTACCTGTCATTTCACCCGTCAATGAGACTGTCGAAGGCTAAGTTCGGATTGGCATGATGGCGTTTTGGGTGGTTTGGAGATGGCCGTTATGGTTTAGTGCACTTTCAACACTTTTGTAAACATTTGCCACTAACGATCCTTCCCAAGCCATATGATGACTTTCCTGAAGTTTCCTCTATAAAGTATAAAACATTTTTTTTACTGTAAATTTTATTGTTTTATTTCTATACTTAGTTCGTTGAATTATTATTTTTTGTGTTTGTATTATTGTGCCACTCTGCGTTCGTGATGTCACGAATAGGTTCCGAAATAAAATCAGTGCCAAGGCCTTGGCCTTTGCGTTTGCTGAGTCGGGACCTGTTTGTGACAACACACAGCATTAAATTTTGTTTGTCTTATTTCCTATATTTTTTGTTTATGATAATGTTGGATGTTCTGTGTTGTCAGAAATAAATGTATTTACTTTCTTTCTTTCTCCTGCCACTTTTGAAAGGTTGTGATGGAGCTTGTACTCACTGGGTTGATTGGAGAAGCATGTCTCGTTTATTTGGATGACATCATCATCGTGGGGCGCACGTTTGAAGACCACCTTTGAAACCTGGAACGTGTGATGGCAAAAATTCGGGCTGCTAATCTGAAGTTGAGTTCGAAAAAGTGCTCATTTTTCAGACGGCAAGTGTTTTTTTTTGGGACACGTGGTTTCACAAGAAGGGGTGCAAACTGACCCAGAGAAGATCATCACGGTCAAGGAGTGGCCAGTTCCGAAAGACAACACAGAAGTCTGAGCATTTATGGGCTTCTGCTCTTATTACCGACGGTTTGTGAAGAACTTCACTGATGTTGCTAAGCCTTTGCACAAACTCACTGAGGAGAAGCGGTCCTTCTGCTGGGATGAGATCTATGACACTGCTTTCCAAGAATTGAAGAAAAATCTGTGCGATACACCTATTCTTGGCTATCCTGACACCGAGAATGGCTTCATCATGCGAGTAAAACTGGTATTGGCAGTGTGTTGTCTCAACGAAAAGGAGACCAGAAATTTGTGATTGCTTACTTCAGCAAATGCTTGTCCAAACCGGGACGTAACTTCTGCGTTACGAGAAGAGAGTTACTCGCTGTGGTAAAAATACAGCAGCATTTTAGTAAATATCTGCTGGGACGAAAATTTCATCTGCGAATCGATCATGCTACATTGAAATGGCTGCTCCAGCTCAAGAACCCTGAAGGACAAGTGGCTAGATGGATTGAACAGCTGCAAGAGTTTGACTTCAAAACTGAGCATCGCAGTGGTAGATCTCACGGTAACGCGGACGCCTTGTCAAGAAGACCTTGCCCAGAGAATTGGCCAAAGAAGCGGTACCTGTCAGAATGCTGAGAACGGACCTTAGCAATGAGTGAGAAGAAAGCCTTGCAGCTTGCACAACAAGAGGATGCAGACATCAGGCCAATTCTTGAATAAGTTAAAGCCAGTGCACCTAAACCTAAATGGAGTGATGTTGCGAGAATGAGCACAGCAACAAAAAGTTACTGGGCACAGTGGGACAGTTTGGCTATCCACGATGGGGTACTGTGCCGCAAATGGGAAAATGCCAAAGGAGATCACTGTCATTTACAAATGGTTGTCCCTAAAGCCAAGGTACCTGATGTTCTGCAGCTCTACCATGATGGATGTTCAGGAGGTTACATGGGCGTCAAAAGAACCCTGTTAAACGCTTAGGATTAGTTTGTTACAAAAACTTTTTTTTTTTGAAAATTTGATTAGTCATATTAGAATTTGGTAACATATCATATAGGATAATATTATAATACTAGCTGCGTCCCGCAGCTTCGCCCGCGTTCAATCTTTGCCACTCCCACCACAATAGAAAACCTCTACCAACAACCCTCAACTTCCACCCCCGCCATGTCACTTTGACAAAGAATTTGCAAAAATATATTAATGATGATAAAACTTCTTAAGTGTTTCTGCTCTCTTGGTACTTAGAAATACTTTAAAAAAATATATAATCACACTATTTAACGTTCATGGGGAGGTATCATCATCATAATCATCATCAGCCCGTGTCAGTCTACTGCTGGACATAGGCCTCTCTCAAAGCACGCCACTGAGCCCGATCTTTGGCTACTACACTCGAAGAGGTATACTCAATTTTAATAACTTTATTTTTCAATGTCATATCTCCAACTTCTAAAGTGTTTCTGCTGTCCTGGTACTTTAAAATGCTTCTTTTTTTAAAATATAATCACAATAATTTAATGTGCACTGGGAGGTATACTGACTTCTAATAACGTTATTTGTCAATGTAATATCTCCAACTTCTTAAGTATTTCTGCTCTCCTGGTACTTTTTTTTAAATATAATCACTCTATTTATTGTTCATGGGGAGGTATAGTCACTTTGAATACCTTTATTTTTCAATGTCATATCTCCAACTTCTAAAGTGTTTCTGATCTCCTGGTACTTTAAAATCCTTTTTTTTAATCTAATCACAATTTTTAATGATCATGGGGAGGTATACTCACTTCTAATAACTTTATTTGTCAATGTAATATCTCCAACTTTTTAAGTCTTTCTGCTCTCCTGGTACTTTGTTTTTTTTTATTATATTAGTTTTTCTGCTCTCCTGGTACTTTGAAATACATTTTTTAAATATAATCACACTATTTATGTACATATGTATTAATTGTTCATGGGGAGGTCATACTCACTTTTAATAACTTTATTTGTCAATTTTGTATCTCCAACTTCTGAAGTGTTTCTACTCTCCTGGGACCTACTAAGAAATACTTTTTTTAATATAATCACCCGATTCAATGTTCATGGGGAGATATATATATATACTCACCTTAAATAACTTTATTTGACAATTTTGTATCTCCAACTTCTGAAGTGTTTCTGCTCTCCTGGTACTTAGAAATACTTTTTTCAACTTTTTTCTTTGTTTGAAGTCTCAAGAAAACGATAATATTTTTTTTCCTTATTTCTTGATCAAACGTAGCTCATGTGATAATCCAGGATATAAGCTATCCTGGTAACAAATTTCGTCCAAATCCGTCCAGCTGTTCGAGCGTGAAGGAGCAACAAACACAGACACACACACAAACATACAAACTTTCGCATTTATAATATTAGTGTGATTCATATATAGTCTGATATTTTACAATATTTTAAAGTAAACCTTGATCTGACGGACAAGAGTGCCAACTAATCCCCTATTACAATAAAGATGAAAGGAGACGTTTTTCCAACGTATCGTTACATTTTGACGTTTTTTGTATGGCGTTTATGTCAAAAGCTGACAGACAGTAAGCGAAAAAGGTTAGTTTTAAGATATAGGAACCGGCCCCTAGAAGAAGAGAGAGATGTGAAACGTGATAACTTTATGTTACGTTATACCGATATCTATTTATTGAAGGTATCTATTTTACAAATAGATACCTTCAATTTTGGACAGAAACTTCCTTAATTATTCTTATATTATTTTCTAAACAACTAATTAATTCAATAGTAGATAATTGTTTTATTTTGATTGAGACCGGCTAAAATTAACTTGTAAGCATTCTGCATTACACTGTATCTTGTTACAGGAAAGGATTAATTATGGAGCATTATTAGCTGAGGGCAGCTAAGCAAGGATACGATTACGTTTAACAAGTAAACATAACTTTGAAAGAACTGTCATATAATCCAGAACCTATTGTAATATATTTTCAAATATAAAGTTTTGTTGTTATTTAATTTAAATTAAAACTTTGGGCATTAAAACAAACAGAATTGAGCACTTCCCTTAAATCATCGTGAGATAAAGGGTTCTAATTAAATTTTGAATCAATTTATGGTAAATATATTTAATCTTGTAGACTTTTCTTTGCAATAGCTTCCGAAAACGAATTAATTGTTTAAATTTACAGATAGGAATGTTTTTGAAAAGCAGGGACCTACAGATATTTAATTAATTATAAAAAATAATTGTTAGTTTACATTTTCATGGACTCTTTTTTTTATTCCCAACATTAAGATCAATGTAAGAATTATGAAATAAAAAATAAAAATATGAAAGCGACTTCAAAAGAAAGAAATAATAAAAAAATGAGGTCTGTGTTTACGACTTAACCGACTAAAGTAAGTAAGTAGGCACTAAACTGTCACAGACCTTAAAAACATTTGAATTATTTCTTTGTTTTATACGTTTTGAAGTCGTTTCATATTTTTTATATGAAACTTCTTCTTTAATTTTTTTTTAATTTTGTTTAATTTGCCTCTTTGTTTGGTCAAAATAATAAACATTGCATTTTCATATTATTATTCTGTTTTATAATTATTAAATAAGATTATTATTAATAAGGATCTAATCACTAAGTTTCATTGGTTATAAATTTAATAACTAACAAAATTTACAAGGAAGAGGCTTTCATATGTGCATACTAGACTTTTATAAGTTTTTATTTATATGCGTGTGAATGTGTTTTGTAAATAACCGTTTTGCATTGGAACAAACTCTTTTTCAACCCAACACTAATCGACGAAAACTAGCTCAGGACCTCTCCAACTACTGTCAGATTGTACGACAAGTTAAATTACTGTTTCATCTAAATTTGTCAACTAGTTTCCGAAATAATGCGATGGATGGTGTCAGCCGCTCTAGTTAGGCCAAATTTCGTGAGAGACAAGAAAAGCTAAGGCCCAAATAGTTATCCTACTAGAACAGCTTTGCCATCGGCCTAAAGTTAAGTTCTGGATGAATTTAGGACTAGCAAATGTTAGGCGGCAAATTGTAGATTTATAGTTGGTTAAATTCTAATATTTTTTTATTTTACTTACTGAATATTGTTAGCTAATTTTTCGTTTAATTTATTAAAAAAGCAAGTTTTAAACTCACGTTTTTCACATACACATACTCTTAGTTTGGCGTTAGTCCATAATTTTAGAAGCTCAATATTTTACGTTCGAAAATATTAAAATGAAACTGTTTTTTTTTTTACTTCTTATCGGCATTATAAACATTACTATGATTTGAAAAGTTAGGTAATATCAATTTTGAGGAAACACCGACAAAATTTCCCACCGTCCAAAATACCTTTGCAAATATTATTGCCGCTATCACGACCGCCAAGATGAACTGAAACACAATTTAATTTTGGCGAAAAATATAACATCCGGGTTATCCTTGTATATCATCAGCATCATATTTAAAGCTGACATACACGCTCGGTCCAAACTGAACTCAATACACACATACTTTACAAAAAACTCATTTCGGTTTTAATATTTCAGATGTGCACAATAGCTCTATTGTACCAACAGAAACAGTTTGTAGTGGATGCAAAAGATGATCTACAAAATTACATACCAAAAGGCAAGACAAAATCCTTTTTGGTGCACTAACCACAGAAATGCCAAAGTAAATATTATATATTACAGTAACAACTCCACCGAATACTCGTAGATTTTACAAAAAACTCATTTCGGTTTTAATATTTCAGATGTGCACAATAGCTCTATTGTACCAACAGAAACAGTTTGTAGTGGATGCAAAAGATGATCTACAAAATTACATACCAAAAGGCAAGACAAAATTCTTTTTGGTGCACTAACCACAGAAATGCCAAAGTAAATATTATATATTACAGTAACAACTCCACCGAATACTCGTAGATTTTATGGCCAAAGCACCAGAAGCATTTTTTGATACAGTTGACAGTACTGAAGGCAAAGGTGACCGTGTATGGGGGCCTTAAAAGACCCGGCTCAGTGGTAAATGAAGACATCTGTCAGCGGCTAAAGGTTACAGGTTCCGGACTGCCAGACCCCGGAAATTTAATGCTCTCTAGTCAAATCAATTATAAACAAGATTGAAGAAAAAACATGTTTTGGTTAGCTTTTACCGAAGTTGTGGTGTAATGTATTTTTATGGGTAAATGTATAAAATTAGCCCGTGGTTACCGACTTTAGTATTATATCTACTGTACGGTGTATTTAGCTGATTGGCTTGATATTATTATTTGTTCCCACATTTTATTTAATTAAGTGACGTGACGGGCAATGATCATAAGTGAAGTTTGAAGTTAAAGTAACAAACTATCCAACATCTACTTGACAACACAACTACTTGATTATGTACACCTTGTAACTGTTGCATATATTTTATATGCAAACTTATAAGCGAAAGCATTGTCGTCTTGCTGCTTACCTAGCTATATTAGCACACGCAGAGTTGTGTTGCTACTAGCAATGATGACAATACAATGTTCTAGCTCATACGATCGCAATCGCTAGCTCATGCAGCAGGAAAATAGAAAACTTAATACCATTTTGATCGGATTCGTTTGACTTGCTTACACTTGCATCATATGAAATCTATCGACTGAATCGTGTATTGTTATTGAAGCAATGCTGCCAAGTTTTAGGTTAAGAACTTACATTACACCTTCATGTTTTTATTTATTGTGATGTGATGTATTGTAGGGAGGCAACACGTTTCCGGATGGCCGAAGTCATGTTTTTTTTCTTTACTATAAAGCGTTTCTCAGTAAATTAAGAGTTAAATTTGACTACTTCTTAAGGAATATTTAAAAAACATGGCTACCGGAAAAGTCACACGAAAGTGGCGCTATTTTCATGGAAGGAAAAGTTATTAAAAATTAATACAAATATTACACAAAATAATTTGAAGATATTGTTGTGGTAAAATGCAAAGATTTTGAATTACGCTTACGTTAAATAGATTCCGCTCTAATCTAATTTTGTTCTAGTAAAATGTCACGTTTTATTAGGTCTAGATGGTATATACTCTATATGCACTCAAGTAAAAAAAAACATCCGTAGGAAAAAATAATTATCAAGTACTAGCTAGCGTTTGCCCGCGACTTAACTCGAATAATCAGATCGGGCTCAGTGGCATTGACAAGGAGAGGCCTACGTCCAGTAGTGGATGAATACGGGCTGATGATTTTGATGATGAAGATTATTGACCGAGCGAGTGCGAAGCACGAGCGAAGCTTTTTCGTTTCAGCTTGAGCAAAAATGCTTTTGTATGTCCTTCCGGACGTCTGTTCTCCTCTACAGGTCGCATTTCTCAACCGATCTAGACGAAACTTGGTATACAGGTTAAGCGATTTTTTGAATTTTTACTCGTCGGGGATTTATGACTGGGGGGGGGTACTTCCTCCAAAAAAGGGGGCTACTGAATATCTCCGCCTTATTAAATACGCTTTCGATGTATTTTTTTATTTGAAATTTGGTAACTTTAGTCTTATAAAAATTTGGTGAAGTTCTGATGAGGATCTTTGGCGTGATGAGCAGAATAGCTCCTCAAAATGCAGTAAATTTCTCAATTTCAGGTTTCTACCAGTGGAATCAGCCCTTTACCTATTAGGTAGGGATTGATGGAGCATCTTGGTTATTGATGTTAGTTTTACAATAAGATGACTAGATGGTGGTACTGTGCACCGCTAGATTGTTTGCAAAAAAGGTTGTACGTGCGAGGTCTACAGCTCACAGAGCCACTAGTAGATGACGTGTCACCACAATGAAGTAAAGATAATACATACTTACCTACCATCATTTAAGAATACCTAATCCATACAATATATAAAAGTCAAACGTTGTCTGTTTGTTTGTTTATTTGTTTGTTTGGGGAGCTTTCACGCGATAACGGCGGGACGAATTTTGATGAAATTTAGAATGGAGATAGCTTATACCCTGGAATAAAACATAGGATACTTATTATAACGGAAATTTCTATGTTTCTAAAAATGCTCTGAAATAAATAATAGTTTAAAAAAACTAAAAAACACGCTTTATATAGAAAACCAAACTAAAAAATAGAAAATAATTTTTAATAGTGTAAATAAGAAAAGAAATGTTTTATTTCAAAAAATTCAAATATGTTGTTTTTTTTTTAAACTATTATTTATTTTCTACTTTTTACTTTGGTTTATGTATAAGAGCGTTTTTTTTTTTTCAAGTTATTGCATTGTCATCGGTCTTTGACAGGTGTGCTAAATTTGAATGAAATCTGACCGTTTAAAGTGGGTCAAAATAGCGTCCTAAGGAGTCGGTTACAAACATACAAACAAACATACAAGTGAAGCTAATATAAAGCGTATAAAAAAAACAAATCAAGAGATTTTGCCGAGTCTGATGTCGAGGACATTTCATCAAGCGAAGATATTTTACGGCATATTGAGACAAACAGACCTACAAGAGGAATTAAGAAATCTTAAAATTGAACAACCTCAAGAAGTACCTCCATAGTCTTTATTCTGTGGGCCATGTATATGTAAAAAATTCTGAAACTCCTTTTCGGATGAACCGATTTTGATAAAACAAAGGTAAAAACCTCTGCAGGACTCCAAGGAATACAGTTTAGCAAACATCATCAAAATCCATACAGTGGTTTCTGCGTGATGAAGACACAGATAGACAGACAGACAAAAATTCTAAACGATATATATATTTGGATTCTCCCACTTTTTTTTCTATATTATTTTCCATGTACAGTTTTCACTTTGTTTATAGTTTTATTACATGAATATAGATAAATATATATATATATATATATATATATATCTATATTCATCTATATTCTATATATATATATATATATATATATTTATATATATATATATATATAATGTTTGTACTAAAAAGTTACAATTAGAATATATAATTATGTTGCTCACGTATGTTCTACATAAGTAATATGATCGTTTTTAACAATACACAAAAAGTGATCCATCCTCATTCCATCACAGTTGAGTTATATACACTACATACATAAACATGGAAAATATGCACATAGTTACTGATGTCTATAGAATACGAAGTAAATATCCTGTATATTTACTTCGTGCTCAACTAGCATCTATAGACAGCGGCATAGACATGTACAGGTTGAATTTTTCAAGTGGGCGTGGATGGCTAAATCAGAAACTATGAGGAATAGCGAAAAGTACTCAAAGGATTCTCGGGCCCGATTTTGATAAAAACTAAAACTGCATCTTTGGATTTAAAAAAAATAAAATATTCCTAGGCTGGAATCGAACACGTTGATTTTGGAAAAAAAAAACACACACTGTATTATTACACCATTCGATAGTGTCGCTAATAAGGATTGAATTCTGGGAAGAAATGACATACGGCAAACTTAAGGAAAATTTTGTATTATAATAAACTGATTCATATTTTAAAGTACTGTTTTAATTCATACCTGCATTACATGTACCTTGTCCGAAATCATGCTCAATATTTTTCTCAACACATACACGCAGCGCAGTCATCTTCACAGCATTATGTTCTAATTTCAAATTTTTATTATGTTTTCGCGGTTAAAGGCCACAGTAAAAGAAAAAAAAGGAAACAATTGAAATTAGAACGTAGAGTAAATTGGCGCCAATAATTTAGATTTTTTTCCACGTTTCGTTGATTATTACTAACTGTTTGCGTACTGTTTCGTATTAATAGTCGTATAGTAAAAGAGATGTTGATTTAGCAGTTTAATGAACATTTTATTGCAATTTATGGTCCTGTGCCGTGGCCAGCGAGGTCACCGGATCTTAACTCCCATAGATTATTTTCTCTGGGGGTATGTAAAAAACGAAATCTACAAAGACACGTATAATGCAATTGATGACTTGAAATGAACTTTAGAAAATATTCTAAGCGAAATCAATAATAGTTTAATACTGAATGCAGTACAATCCTTGAGACGTCGAATCCAGCTATGTATTGAAAACAACGGTCATCATTTTGAACAATTAATCAGTTATGGTTTAACTATTTTCGCTAAAAATGAGCTCTTTCCTTAAGTTTGCCGTATGTCATTTCTTCCCAGAATTCAATCCTTATTAGCGACACTATCGAATGGTGTATGTGTGTGTATTTATACAGTATGTGCATTTTTTTCAAAAATCAACGTGTTCGATTCCTGCCTAGGAATATTGTTTTTTTCAAAAACCCAAAGATGCAGTTTTAGTTTTCATCAAAATCGGGCCCGAGACTCCTTTGAGTACTTTTCGCTATTCCTCATAGTTTTTGATTTAGTCAACCACGCCCACTTGAAAAATTCAACCTGTATATGTCTATGCCGCTGTCTATAAATGCTAGTTGCGCTCCCGACGAAAACAATTTTCACGAATTCCCACAGGTTTTCCGAGATAAAATGACCTGTGGTTCTTTCATGTCGTATGAGGTAGTGCTGGCCTCTGGTGTCAGTTTGTCAGGCGCCCGAGGGCCTCTGATATGGCTTAACGATTCCTGTCAATTATTATTAATAAAAGCCGGAACCGAGAGCTTAAAGTGACCTCTGAAGCGCGGAGTGATGCAGGAAATCCGCACATAACATAGGCTTTGGTGCGGAACGTAGGATCAAACCCGGTATCGTTGGATTCACACGCACTAGTATACCACTTGGCTGCCATCGTTCCTGTAGTGTGTGAGTGTGTGTGTGTGTTGTTAATCTGTTGAATGTAATATAATATTTATTATTATTTTATGTTAACAGTAGGTGTATAAGTAAGTGTATTATTATTATTTTGTATGTATTATTATATGGTAATAAATATTTATGTAATTTGTATTATTCATTATATATGTAGGTATATTTTTTATAATTCTGCACACTACCATCCTTTGTAACAGCCTATGTATCTCTATTCAGCCTACGGTTGCCTGGAAGAGATCGCTGCTTAGTGATAAGGCCGCCGATTGTTCTATGTTAAAACTTGATTATTGTATCATCAATTTCATTTCTTATGCAATAAAGAGTTATCTATCTATCTATCTATCTATCTATCTATCTACACTACATAGATAGGTGGTGGCTGTGATGCCCAAATAGCTAGACCAATTTGGGCATCACAGCCACCACCTATCGTACTTTTAAATGACTTCACAATAGTAGGTGGTTCTATGTTCGACTGTATATTTTTATTCTTTTATAAGTTCAAGGATTTCTCCATCAATCAACATTTTTTTAGTTTGAAAGTATATACTCTCGACGTGGTCTCATATAAATTGTATCAAATTAGTTTTTTTTAATGCTAATAGTTAATGAATTTGAATTTGATTTTTCGTACCATGGTATTTTGTACAGCACTTGTAACGTCTATCTTTTAAAAGCTTTTATTTTACTTGCAATGTATGTCTGTATGTATGTATGTTTGTTTTTTTATGTCAAAAATCTTACAAGTTGAATTAAAACCACTTCCTCTTATCCTACGGAGTTGAATTTACAATGTTTTTTTTATGGTAAGCATGAACTAAATCGACATCCAAGATAAGCTCCAGATAAAGGAACTCTTCAATGGTCAATAGCACAGACACGGAGTTTAATGTACGCATTTTGTTGTGATAGCCGGTTTTAACCTTGACATGGTTGATGCACTCAGGGTTAGGTCCTGACTATGGAACTCCTCAACGGTTACAGTACAGATACGTAATGTAGTATACGCATTTAATTATGATAGCCTGTTCTAAGTGTCGCCATGACATAGCTTAAAACTTAATAACATTTAATTAGTTATTGTTTTATCGATAGATGTTGAATTATTAGATATTTAATAAGGGAACGGATAAGAGATCTACAAAATCAGCTTCAAGCGGTAAATCAATCACCTGCTAACGATGCAAATAATCTATTTCCTTACACTATGTTCGTATACATTGTATTATTTACAGCATGTATCTCCCGTGATGTAGATTTGAAAAGAATATGAGGCATGCGCAAAGAATAAATATATTCCAACATGACATATTTATTCGGAACACATTTATTTCTGCTTATTTATTCATAAATCTTACGGCGAATGCGTATGTAGTACTTATTTAAATGTCTGTGTATATCTTTATGCATTTCACCAGCATGGGCTAGATGTTTGCAGACGTACCTTATAGATGAGTACTTAAAACGATTGAAACAGATAATTTGTTTGTGATAAGGTATTATTACGACGCAGTGCCGGTGTAAAGAAGCTTGTTTTTTTTTTTACTTTATCTTTATTGTCCCACTGCTAGGCGGTCTCCCCCAATTTCTTCCATTTATCTCTATCTTCTGCACGTTTAAGACAATTTCCTTCGAAAATATCGAGATCGTCGCACCACCGCTTCCTTGGATGGATCCGACGCCTTCGTCCGTAATTACTCAACGTGTGGCGACCTTTTCGCATCTTTTGGGATGCATCCTGTTCACATGACCCACCCAATCCCATTTGAGTTTTTTATCCAGTATCAGTCAGAATATTAGTATCAATGTTACTGGAAAAGCAAACAAATATCTTTATCGATTTTTATAGAAAGTCATGTCTACCAGTAAAGCATTCCTCAAAAACTGTTAATCCTCAGCCAATAATGTTTAAATTGCTGGGACACTTCTTACAGAGAGATAGAAAGAGGAGGTGTTTAAAAAACTGTTCTAAACATCGCAAAAACAAATCGCGACACAAAACAAAACATTAAAAAACCCTTCTGAATTCCCTTTTTAATTTTGAAACTAACCTATCCATCGCCAACCAAATGTAGCTAAGCAAACTCACAGCGGCCAAACAAACGGGCCTTTAGACATCGCCGAGAGTCTCATTGCAAATGAGACTTCTTCCATGCGCACTAAGTACATATATATATATATATATATATATATGTACTTAGTGCGTATAAGTTACGTATATTCAGAATAGGTTGATCTATATATATATATATATATATATATATATATATATATATCAATCTATTCTGAATATACGTAACTTATACGAACTACGTATGTTCTTCATCTGCACGCCGCACGTCATTCGTTACCTTACCGTTCGTCGCACTACGTTGCCTTACAAGGTTTGATTTAAAAACTGGGTTAGGTACTTGGTATCTTAGGCCTTGCACGCACTGCCTTGCGGTGGAACGCGGTGCGTTTATTCTAGCGTTTATTTCATCGCAATACGTGCACTTCACTTCACTTCGTGCAAAATGACAAAAGCTAAAATTTCATCATATCATTATCAGCCCGCATCAGTCCACTGCTGGACATAGGCTTCTCCCAAAGTACGCCATTGAGACCGATCTTTGGCTCTTGTTTTCCAACCGCCGCCAGCCGTCTTGCGTATGTCGTCGCTGCACCTAGCTGTCGCTAGGTGGAGCGACAGCTAGGTGGAGCGCTGTCGCGGTCTCCACTCAAGAACACGTCTACCCAAACGGTTATCGGTCGTTCTCCAAATATGACCAGCCCACTGCCACTTCAGCCTATTAATCCTATAGGCTATGTCGATAACTTTGATTCTCTTTCGGATCACCTCGTTCGGGACTCGATCTCCGTAGCCTTTTCCATAGCCCGCTGAGCGACTTTGAATTGGTGAACTAGTCGTACCGTGAGAGTCCACGTCTTAGCTCCGTAAGTCATAACAGGTAGGACGCACTGGTTGAAGACTTTAGTTTTCAGGCATTGGGGAAGTGGTGATGAAAAGACTCTACGAAGTTTACCAAATGCTGCCCAGACTATAAGTTTACCATGTGTAACCAATGATCCAACAATATAGTTACCCTGGAATGTTTAACTCTTCAACTATTATTATATGTCTAATGTTGGTAAAATTGACATAAGAAAGAATAAAAAAAACAGTGAGCCCTTTGACGATTTTTAATTTAATGAATAGAATGATATTTCCGAAGTAGGGTGGATACATAGTGGGCGGCTAATCAAAAAACCCCTCAATCTGTACGAGAACTGTTGAAAGTTCTTCGTAAGTTAGAATATGTGATCCAACCACCTTATTTAAGTATGTTTTCAGCGAGCGCACACTTATTTCACTGAGACCGTTGAAATGTGGCCCATATGGAGGACTGCGTTTTAACTGAATGCTTGGAGTTAGCAATTTTTTACTGATATAGATTTCGAATTTAGTGGACTGTACTCGTATAAATGCGTAAATTTTTTCTAGTTTCTTGTGGGCACCAGAAAATGTGGTAGCTTCGTCACTGTAGATCAGGGCTACGGGGCCACGTCTGCTTATAAAGCGATTAAACGCGGAAAGAAACAGTTCTGAGCTCAGAACTAGTTCAGAAACTAGTTCTAGATGCAGAGCTTTAGTGGTTAGACAAACAAATAGACAAATGTATGCCTTTTGGCTCTTAATGCCATGACGGCGAATATGTGTTACGTAATAAGGCTCAGCATAGTCCACAGCCGTGTTTACGAATGCTTTTGTCTCACAGACCCTAAACGCGGGAAGATCTTCCATCGGCGGATTAGTGTATTTAGAATTGAGTCGAAAACAAACGTTACAAGCGTGAACTTTTTGCCTGACTAAGTTTCTCGCGGAGAGTATCCAAAACTTTTGACGAAGTAATGGAAGTAATAATGATGCAAAGAATGACTTTGAGTACTGCTCTCTGAGCTCTTTCAAGTTAAAGGAAATTTGGGTTATGTGCCCCACCTCAAATTATATTACAATAATTAAGTATTGATTTACAAATTGAATAATACGCAATTTTTAGAGTGTCTAGGGTTGCGGTGTGCCTAATCGATTTAAAAATATAGATAAGACGTCGGACCCTCGCTGCAAGGGATGTGAATTGAACACTCCAATTCAAAATGTATGTGTACTCCCAAATACTTAACAGACTTAACTCTACTAAGAAATTTACACGCGCAATTGATGGGTGCATTTTGGCATTTATGGGCTTGAATACTGAAATAAGTAGTAGGTTGTGTAATGGTAGTGGTTGAAAATGTAACGTACATGGTTTTATTGACATTCAAAGTAAGGAGGTTGTGGTTTTAACCAGGGCCATTATTCGCTATGACCATCCACTCGATCTGATACTTGGCAGAACCATCCCAGAGGTGGCAGCAATACTCCATACACAGTGCGTGAAGTGCGTCCTCCATATGGGCCACATTTCAACGGTCTCAGTGAAATAAGTGTGCGCTCGCTGAAAACATACTTAAATAAGGTGGTTGGATCACATATTCTAACTTACGAAGAACTTTCAACAGTTCTCGTACAGATTGAGGGGTTTTTTGATTAGCCGCCCACTATGTATCCACCCTACTTCGGAAATATCATTCTATTCATTAAATTAAAAATCGTCAAAGGGCTCACTGTTTTTTTTATTCTTTCTTATGTCAATTTTACCAACATTAGACATATAATAATAGTTGAAGAGTTAAACATTCCAGGGTAACTATATTGTTGGATCATTGGTTACACATGGTAAACTTATAGTCTGGGCAGCATTTGGTAAACTTCGTAGAGTCTTTTCATCACCACTTCCCCAATGCCTGAAAACTAAAGTCTTCAACCAGTGCGTCCTACCTGTTATGACTTACGGAGCTAAGACGTGGACTCTTACGGTACGACTAGTTCACCAATTCAAAGTCGCTCAGCGGGCTATGGAAAAGGCTACGGAGATCGAGTCCCGAACGAGGTGATCCGAAAGAGAATCAAAGTTATCGACATAGCCTATAGGATTAATAGGCTGAAGTGGCAGTGGGCTGGTCATATTTGGAGAACGACCGATAACCGTTTGGGTAGACGTGTTCTTGAGTGGAGACCGCGACAGCGCTCCACCTAGCTGTCGCTCCACCTAGCGACAGCTAGGTGCAGCGACGACATACGCAAGACGGCTGGCGGCGGTTGGAAAACAAGAGCCAAAGATCGGTCTCAATGGCGTACTTTGGGAGAGGCCTATGTCCAGCAGTGGACTGATGCGGGCTGATAATGATATGATGAAATTTTAGCTTTTGTCATTTTGGTAACAAGGAGATCTACACGAAAGGATGTTAGTATCAGACTATCTTCAATCAACTTATTTCAAAGTCTTTGTATACACAAAATAAAGCTGCGTGTACCAGCTACATTGCTCTAAATAATGTAATTGTTGACTCTTAAAAAAACTCGTTCTAAAGTGTCCACGATATAAACTGACGTGATATGCATCGTAACATGTCACATGAAATACCACAAAATATCTGCTTAGCACTAACGGAAGTACGACGTCATGATAAACGGCATCGATCTACTTTATATCGATCATGCTATACCAACCATTAAAATGTTTAAAAGAAGACAGATTCCACACCACCAAATCCAAAGTGAAGAATAAGAAGACTCACGCACACATTTATGCTAGCACATGATATGCCGATTGGCCACTACATCGAAGCAAGATCATGACCTTATTAATCGTTTTAATTCCGTCTAGTTCTGACGAACAATAAAAACAATGCTGTAATTTACGATGAAATTCATTATAAACCACATAACACCAAAAAATTACCTACTCATGCTCATATACGCAGCGGCATTTGTTATGATGCTTCACTCGTTTGTTTGGCTATGTGGGAGTGGAATCCGTATATTTTTTAAACATTTTTGCCTACCATCTATTTTTTCAAGTATTTACTTGCGTGCGGTAATAAATACTGTACTTATATTTACCCGAAGGTAGCCGAACAGTAAATAGTGTTGGAATGAGTAGCTTGTGTAGATTCTATTTTTTTTTTAGCTGTGACACCTTCTAAAAACAACAAATTTACGACTTTTCGACAATAATGAAGCTGATCATATGATAAATAAGCCTTATCGATTGGTTAATTCAATAATATTAATCTAATAGATGACGTTGCCGTCGCCATATGATGGATATAGAAACTGAAATAAAAAGTTAGAAAGCGATGTAGTGATTACAGTGGCTTAGTGGGCAAAGCATGTGCCGCGCAAATGATGCGGGTTCGAGTCCCTTCCTTAATCTAAAGTTTTGTTTTGATATAGCTAATATTTTCAAAGTTATTCGCTTGTTAAATTTAAAACTTATCTCCGTATCATTTTACTAATTCGCCCGCAATTGTCCCCCACTCCGTCGGTAAAATTATCCACATGAACCATTTAATTACCATTGTAATTACCATATAGGCAATTTTACGCTAAACGTGCCGTTTAAACGATGCTTATGGCGTAACAGAATATTTAAGAGTAATTACGTCAAAGCGAAAACCTGCGAAAAGCAGCTGGCTGAAAATGGACGAGGAGAGCTGAAGACCGAGCTCACTGGCATTAGCAGAGGCCTACGACCAGCAATGGACAGATATAGGCTGATGATGATGATGATGACGTAGAAGCATTTAGAGGTGATAACACACATGCATGCCGCTAACAGGTTGTAGTCATGAACGAAGGGGAAATTGAACACGAACCCCAAATTAGTATGAAGTGAATTCTCGTAATTAACCAACTGAAGCGTGACCTACCTGAGACCTATGAGATGGATTTGGACAAAATATTGTTTTAATTACTGTATTAATGTTTTTTCGATGATAAATTTGAACCACACGATCTTTGTGAAAGTTGGACATTTATATTTTTGAGATGGTCATGAAGGGCAAGTAAAACCAAAAACATTCTTAGGAGAATGAACTTAACTTTTGCAGATATTTTGACAAGCATTCACAGATTTCGGTCATAGCACAGCCGTCAAAATAACTGGAAATTTACACGAAAACAAATATGCCTGTCGATCCTTTGAAGACTTATCTGTGGTTGGTTTCCGTAGACTTTACAATCTGTTGCAATTTGTGCCCAAATGTTCCTGTAATTGTAAACATTTCCACGCTTTCAATATTTAGTAAAAAAACTATGACTTTTTTCTTGGTCTCCTGTTTGGTTTTCGTATGAGGTAGTCCTGGCCTCTGCTGTCAGTGTTTTTCAGGCCACTCGAGGTCCTCTAACATGGCTTAACGACTGCTTTTAATCAATAACAGCTGGGACCGACAGATTAACGTGCCCTCTAAAGATGTTTTATAATATGAACTAAACCGATTACTCACTTCAACATTATGTGCTTCAAATCTCGCAATAGATTTTTCAACTACTATTTCTGCATAACCGATGCTCAGAAAACTCTGCAGACGAATTAAATCCCTTAGATTAGGATAACTATCTGAATCCCGATGATGATACAACATTATGATAATAATTTTTAAACCTTCGAAATCCTGAAGCAGCAGAGGTACTGCCTATCTAGCTATTAGCATTTGCATCATACAATGAAAAATAGGTCCCTTTAGCTACAGTGATGGTAGCCTATTGATATACTAGGGCTACTTAGGTTAGTACCCGGTCCTGTTAAGTTAAGGGAATAATTTGCTTGTATTAAGAGCGGTTTATGAAATAAAATAAGGATGTAAAGTCTAAGTTTTCTTTTTGGTTTCAACTAACTGGATCCTCGTGGACTGGAAGGGACATATTGGAAGAAACGTATACGCAGGCAAAAATACCAATACACATACTGTCGTATAAAAAACATTTATTTAATCTAGATTTGAGCGACGATTTATTTTGATGAGAGGCTTTCATAGTGCAGGTTTACCAAATCGAAGTATTTTTGCCTGTGTGTTGTTTAGGGTTTGGTAGTCCTGACTAAAAGCCACACAGAAATCATACGCCAAAAAATCTTCATGATACAAAAAAAATGCCCAGTTCGATATGCCATATCGAGATTATTTAGAAAGGAGCTACGTTGGCCTCGATACCAAATCAATATGAGCATTTACTTTAATTTATCTGGTTTATTGTAAAATATAGCAATATAAAAAATATGCATTCAACTGTTAACGTTGAAATACTTCAGAAAATAAAGATTAAGTTATTATTTCACTAAATATTCCAGTTGTTTTGGCAACACATTGCTTTCGAATAAATTACCGTTTTATATTTTGAGACCAATGAAACTGCAATTTAGAAAGTTAAAGAAGGTGTGCAGTAATGTTATCCTGGTTTTCTGAAATCAATAATGATTAGATATATATTGTACCTATTGCCAGAATTTCTTTAGATTTTTATACAACGCTATCTGGAACAAAACAGTTCCCCTTTTAACTTCGTTTCAATACTTCTTTATTTATTGGGAACGTTGCCTACAGTAGCTGTTTGCTAGGTTAGGCTTAGTTGGAGGGTAACATATAATATTTTATTTTTATTCATTATGTTGATATCGAAGTGCCGGAGTAAGTAGTTGTTAGAGCTCTTTTAATTAGAATTTACCTTCCCGTTTCATTGAATAGGTACTATCTACTTTTAACTGGACATGATATCGTAACTCGAATGCCGAGTATAGTTTACATTCGAGATGTAACGTCATTTCGTCTAGTATCATTATCTCACGTAAACAAGAATTGCAACACTGATATCGGTCTCTTCATTATGAGGCACAATTTCTAGCAAAATAACTGGGCATAATAATAAGACTTACTGCCGCACTCAGAGAGGTAAATGAACACTAAATTTCATTAAACTCTGTCAAATTTCCATACAAAACTTGATTATGATTAACTAGTGCAATTATTTTGGGCAGAGCTGAATATCTGGCAAATGACTTGCACGTTATGTCACTCTGTTACACTGAATACAGTACTTATTATGCCAGTAAGCCTAACTCTTTGATCTAGTCAAAGATAAAGTTAAAAAAAATACTTTTCTTAAATCTCTTTAAAACCTCATATCAGATAACCCTCTTTTAAAATACTACCACATCCCACTATCGGCAATACACTCGGGACTGGCAACCGGTAACCGGGGTGAAATGAAACTATTTCGCGTCCCGTTACTTTACCTCGCCGTACAGTGGTGTGAGGACTCCCTTGGGAAGGCCTCCGTGAAGCGTTCCAATTTCTAGAAGAGGTTCGAGGTGAGACGGGAAAAGGTTCAAATGGGATGAGCATATTGAAAAATATTTGGATGGTATTCTTGTATAGGAGTACCATCCATTAAAAAAACTAGGTATGATTGTATCTTAAGTTTTCATCAAAATTTCATAAGTGCTCTTTATATTTCTTCAGAGTAAAACATTTCGTAAACAGGAATATCAAATAAGTACATAATGATAAAATCATATATTTTTTTCATGCTTGGATTTGGATGAAATTTGGTATGGACACATAGCAAATTAACATAGGCTTCTTTGTATGGCGGGAAATGCACGGTTCCTGACGCGGATGAAACCACGGGGTTCAGCTCGTTTTTATATAAATTTAATGCTTTTTTATTTTACTTACATATTTTACTTTACTTTAATAGTTGCAGTTGCAACAGTAGACAAAAGCATACATTAACTTGAATAATCTAAAATTGAAAATTTGTGTTAGAAGCGTAAAAGACAATTGCTACTGTTTAGTTATAAGAATTATATATTTTAGAAATGGTATTTTAAAGACCTTCATTTTGATACCTCACTTGATAATTTTTGGTCATTTTTAGTTCTGTTGGAAATACAATATGGCAGCTGTAAGCCGCCATAAGTTTTCTTGGCACTTCATATATCCTATAGCACTGTCGTGATCAAAACGAATCCAATAATACCTTATTAACCCAAATCCATCAAGGCGTTCAGGCCGTAGGACGCGCCTTACAAATAAACAAACATACATACAACCCAATCACATAACCCTCCGTGCAGTCGGGTAAAAACAAAAAATCCGACTGCGAACAACACTAAAAAGAGCCATACGAGCTTTAAATTTTGATTTTGATATATAAGATGCAGTACGAGGCATGAAGGCTCGCCAGATTTTAGCTGATCCAGTCAAAAGAGTAATGAAATGGAGGCGACTGCATCTTATATTTTAAAATCTAAAACTTGTTTGTCTATTTTTAATTTTATTCTCAGTCGGCCTGTAAAAAGTACACTAATTTCGAGCACCGTGCGTCTTAAAAGAACAAATCCCACAAATCATAAAATGATAACCTCTTCAATATGCGATAACCAAAGAAAATTCAATAAAGAACAAAGAGGAAATCCGGCACAAACAAATTCTCGGAGAACATTAATCACAGGCGTTCGCGTAAATAGGGTCGATTAAATATGTTTTTTATTGAAATTTGGAAAAGTCAGAGGTATCACTTAGCTAAGTGTTTAATATATTCCCGTTGTGAACTTCAAAATGGTAGGTATTTTTTGTAATTCATAGCAAAAGTAATAATTATATGAACCAAAAAAACTATTTTTTTTCTTATATAGAACGACCACGGTCTATTATATGAATTTCAAATATAATTATTAACAAATTTAAAAAAAAGCGGTTTAGAAAAGCAGGACACGTGATATTCAATCCAAAAAATATACAGATTGTAACATAATTACCACTAGATACTGGGGTGGCATATGTGGTTCAGCAGGATGAATAACTTTAGTTACGCAAAAAACACTGTACATCAAACCCTATAGTAGCAGAGAATAAATAATAGTACATCCTTGTAATCAGCTGGGAAAAATCAATAATCAACTGGACCTAGAATTTACATTGCACAATCAAAAGCTACTGCACACCATCAAGACCTACCAAGACAGTTGCATGTCAGTAGACGTCGGTGGACGTCATAGTGAAAATAAATAATTTTCTACAATGTTTTGTGTAAAAAGTGAATCTTATCTAAAAACTTGTAGTTTCAAGGGAAGAAATTGTAAAATTATAGTGTGTTTGTGTATGTCTTCGGTATTTCTTTCAGCTAAACTAACACTTGTGCGTCCAACTACAGTAACTGCCACAATAACATACCCTGTCCCCCGTGTACTCTCTCATGCTGTTGGACTGTTGCCGGTCAAAGACCCTTGGGGGCTCTCTTTTAACGAGGTATATCCACCAGCGCACCAGCGAGTGGAGCAGATGGAACAATATGTACAAACCTACTTTTTGGTGCAACGTGTTAATAAACAATAATTTACGGTTGTCGCTAAATTCTAAGAATTTACTTTTGTAATGTATTCAACCATTGCATACGTAAACAAATTCACATATTTTATCGAAACCATCCCTTTGCGTATATCTAAGACTATTCAGTTACTCCTTGTATGATTGAGATAAAAACTTCTTGCGTTTTGAAATCGGTTAAATTTGATGTTCACACGCCACTGTCATTATTTCTAATTACTACTGTCATTATACTGTTATCTATGGTTTTATTATATCTTTACTTTAAATAGTTACAACCAGACTCTGATGAACACATATTTTACCCACAAAGGTCCCACAAAACGTTTTTAATGAACTATGTCAAACAAAAACGCACAAAGGCAGCATGTGAAAAATTAAGTAGTAATGCATGTCCCATCACATCATCAGCCAAAAGATGTCCACTGCCAATCATTGATAGGCCTCCCTAATAATAGGCAGTTTGCCATAAGCACCTCGTTGGCAGAAGCCTTGATGAGAGCAGCAGCTGCTAATACTGACACAGGTGTATGCTGCTGCCCATCTCCTGACTTCCCCACGCTGATGCTCACAGCACCCGCGGGATGAGGAGAGTGGGAGACCTCAAGCCACGCACCCAGTGCCTGGCAATGCTTGTGATCATTCTTTTATTTATGAATTTGAATAGCAAAATGTTTGTGATATGTTATTGCCTGTAGATTTCAATCAATTTTCTGTAAGATTCTGTATAATAAACATAATAATTATGTTACAAAGCTTCTCATAAAGTTATACAAACAGTACAGCTACTGGTGGCTGTAGCAACAACTTCACACTTGCAGTAACTATTGTCAAACCATATCCTAAAACATAATACCTCGAACATCTCGTAAACTCATTAGCGCCTCCAAATTCCTCATACATAACCCCTCGTTACTCAATATCCGAGTATCAATAATCGTTAAAACAACAACGGGTGTCTGATTGAATTTCTGCTACGTATGATTTAGTGGTAGTTTAGTGGATATAAATAGGGATTTTTATTACCACCCGCGGATATTGTTGATTCCTTGCGGGAAAGGGGATGTAGGGTTTGAAATCAAGTACCGGTGTCTGGTTTTCTAAAACTATTTTATTTATAGTTCTCTCGTGACCACGATCAATGCAACTTGATCGAAACGTCGAGGTAAATAAATATTAAGTTTTCAGCGCGATTAAGTCCCGTTTAAATATTTAACTATGTGTTCGAATCGCGAAAGTTTAAAAGTTACTATTTTATTTATGATTCCACGAGAATTTAGTTTCCACTTTTACCCGACTGAGGAGGATTATGTGTTTGGGTTGTTTGTATGTTTGTTTGTTTGTTTGTTTGTACGTTTCTAAGGTGCATCCTACATGGATTGTGCATCGGTTTGATGGATTTTGATAAATAAGTTATCATTGGATTGATTTTTATCACGAAAGTGCTAAAAGATAATATGAAGTGTCAAGAAAACGATTATGCTGGCTTACAGCTGCCATATTGTATTTCCGACTGATCTAAAAATGACCAAAATCTAACGAGTTATCAAAAAGAAGGTCTTTAAAACCTTATAATTCTTTTACTTATACAGTAGCAATTATCTTTCAAGCTTCTTACAAAATTTTCAATTTTAGATTATTCAAGTTATGTAAGTACTATAGTCCAATATTGCAGTTGTAACTATTAAAGTAACGTAAAATATGTAAGTCAATATGGAACGTTAAAATAATATTACTATTATTTATGCGGGCGGTGCGTCCGCTATAGTGGCTGAAAAGCAAAAATCCGAGCATAATGATTGCGTCATGCGTTCCGCGCCCCACGCCTTCACGCCAGTCGGTATTTTTTGTAATTTTATTAAAAAAAACTTGTTTGAAAACTAATCTTTAAAACAAACTTTCAAAAAAGTCAATCCTAAATTAATAGAGGTAAACCTTAATTAGTGACAACTTTAATATTATATTGATTACGTATATTGTTTCCAAATCTTTAGATACACAGGAATTTTAAGTATTTACTTCTCGTTTAGGTTCATTTAAACCTTTACCATGTTTTACAATTCATAACTATATCATCGCTTTTTGAATCTTCCCATATCTAGAATTAGGCGTCAATTTTCAAATCAATTGCGTGATCTTTTCAAAATTCAAACTACAAAAATCCAAACAATAAATACGCAATGTATTTTATAAATGTTCCTCGCCGTGACGTTTTATCCACCGAATCGATTTGATTAAGCTTACTGCTTTGGCACGCACAGTCACTCGCTTTGCCAATCTTGTGTAGCCTAACCAGAAGGTCAGATTATCAAATGAAGGCTTATGTTTTCAAAATTGTCAGAGATTTTATTACTGGCACCTATGGGTGTAGGTGTTGCCAAATTTTCTTATCCATTATCATGCTTGTGTACGTTAGTATGTCAGGAATCTACAGACTGTAACACAACTGTAGAGACGATGAAAAGGAACGGCTACATCGGTTCACATTTTAGCTGTGGTTAAATTTTGTTTTCCTTAAATAAGTACGATAATTATAGCTGCTGCCCGTAGCTTTGCCAGCGTGAAATTTTAAACACTCCATTTCAGTTTGAATTTCAAAAAATCTCTGCTTTGTGCACCCTTGCGGTACTCAAATCCTCCCAATGACATATCTCTAGGTCCACGTTTAGGCGTTGTCAGTCTGTCAGTCAGTCAGTATGTTATGGTGCTGTTTTGTGCGTAGAGTTTATTAATATTTTCTGTCCAGAGATGTCAAAGATCTTTGCATTTCCATAGAATAAATAAATGGACGCAGTACCTACATGGTTTCATAGATACAGGAAATATGAACAAGTGGAATTCTTACGCATGTTCATATATATATATATATATATATATATATATATAAATAACGCAAGATGTATTTATTTCTTAATGTGTGTTTGTCAGTAGATGGACAATAAAGGCATACAGGGCTTTATTGCCTCTCTTGTTATCATAATTAAGGCCATTAAACTAGAAAAAAAAAAGATAGCGCTGTGTCTGGGCCCACGGCCGTTTGTTTGTCGTGAAACGTCTACGCCACGTACAATTTGATCTGGTCCTGGAACTCTCTCATTCGCTCTGTGCTGGAGTTAAGGGTACCTTTTAGAGCTTCAGAACTTCTTCTTTTCAATGTGCTTAATATTTATTTTTTTACGGACATTCCTGGCGCTATACGCTAAAAAATTACACCAAAATTAGAGATCTGGAATCTTTAGTTACAGAGTTATAAAAGTGAGGCGATATGGACCTTGTCGTTATGGTACATTTTTCTGCCCTGGTACCCAATGTTTCGAAGTGATTTTAAAGACGTTTCACTTCAATACCAGTTCATGAACAACTTTTAATCATTTTTTGAGCAGTTTTGCGCCGGAAAAGGTTTTAAAAACTTGTAGTTTGTGTAGCTAGCGCATCAAAATTTCTGAACCTGTATTGCTTAAATTTTGCAAAATGATAATGTTGCACAACATAGGCTGTTTTCCCAGAAAAATAATAATACTGCGGGCTACATAGATAGATGAACTCTTTATTGGAACACCACAATATAGAAATATAAAAGTAATAAACTTTGTCTAACAAAAACAAGTTACAATTGACGGTCTTATTGCTTAAAGCGATCTCTTCCAGACAACCGTGCATGGAGAGGATTAACGTAAACAAATTACGGGCGGTGAATTTTCTTACAATAATAATGTACAACTTAAATAGTGACAACTAAATACCAAAACATAACAACCATAAAAACCAAAAAACCATATATACATATATATATATATATAAAATAATATACACATTAAAACAGGGTGCCCCAGGAAGTAGAGATAAATGGAGTTCCCGAGGTAGAACACTCCCAGGTGCACCCGAATAACCCCCCATGTATGTTCCGTGATTTTAGATATTTTCGGAGTTATTCCATTTTTGTTTTTTTTTCATAAGTTTCCAGATTTCAACACAAACTTCTTTTCATAGTACCGATAGAGTGGGGTGTGGTTGGGTTTGGATGTATGGAGATGGGTAGATATGGTTGGGGATTGGTGATCAACAGCATTTTAGCTGTGGTTAAATTTTGTTTTCCTTAAATAAGTACGATAATTATAGCTGCTGCCCGTAGCTTTGCCAGCGTGAAATTTTAAACACTCCATTTCAGTTTGAATTTCAAAAAATCTCTGCTTTGTGCACCCTTGCGGTACTCAAATCCTCCCAATGACATATCTCTAGGTCCACGTTTAGGCGTTGTCAGTCTGTCAGTCAGTCAGTATGTTATGGTGCTGTTTTGTGCGTAGAGTTTATTAATATTTTCTGTCCAGAGATGTCAAAGATCTTTGCATTTCCATAGAATAAATAAATGGACGCAGTACCTACATGGTTTCATAGATACAGGAAATATGAACAAGTGGAATTCTTACGCATGTTCATATATATATATATATATATATATATATATATATATATATATATATATATATATATATATAAATAACGCAAGATGTATTTATTTCTTAATGTGTGTTTGTCAGTAGATGGACCATAAAGGCATACAGGGCTTTATTGCCTCTCTTGTTATCATAATTAAGGCCATTAAACTAGAAAAAAAAAAGATAGCGCTGTGTCTGGGCCCACGGCCGTTTGTTTGTCGTGAAACGTCTACGCCACGTACAATTTGATCTGGTCCTGGAACTCTCTCATTCGCTCTGTGCTGGAGTTAAGGGTACCTTTTAGAGCTTCAGAACTTCTTCTTTTCAATGTGCTTAATATTTATTTTTTTACGGACATTCCTGGCGCTATACGCTAAAAAATTACACCAAAATTAGAGATCTGGAATCTTTAGTTACAGAGTTATAAAAGTGAGGCGATATGGACCTTGTCGTTATGGTACATTTTTCTGCCCTGGTACCCAATGTTTCGAAGTGATTTTAAAGACGTTTCACTTCAATACCAGTTCATGAACAACTTTTAATCATTTTTTGAGCAGTTTTGCGCCGGAAAAGGTTTTAAAAACTTGTAGTTTGTGTAGCTAGCGCATCAAAATTTCTGAACCTGTATTGCTTAAATTTTGCAAAATGATAATGTTGCACAACATAGGCTGTTTTCCCAGAAAAATAATAATACTGCGGGCTACATAGATAGATGAACTCTTTATTGGAACACCACAATATAGAAATATAAAAGTAATAAACTTTGTCTAACAAAAACAAGTTACAATTGACGGTCTTATTGCTTAAAGCGATCTCTTCCAGACAACCGTGCATGGAGAGGATTAACGTAAACAAATTACGGGCGGTGAATTTTCTTACAATAATAATGTACAACTTAAATAGTGACAACTAAATACCAAAACATAACAACCATAAAAACCAAAAAACCATATATACATATATATATATATATATAAAATAATATACACATTAAAACAGGGTGCCCCAGGAAGTAGAGATAAATGGAGTTCCCGAGGTAGAACACTCCCAGGTGCACCCGAATAACCCCCCATGTATGTTCCGTGATTTTAGATATTTTCGGAGTTATTCCATTTTTGTTTTTTTTTCATAAGTTTCCAGATTTCAACACAAACTTCTTTTCATAGTACCGATAGAGTGGGGTGTGGTTGGGTTTGGATGTATGGAGATGGGTAGATATGGTTGGGGATTGGTGAAATCAGGTGGGGATGGTTTTTCGGGTGTGCCGGGCAGTGTTCTACCTCGGGACCTCCGCTTACCACTACTTCCTGGCACAGCCTGTAAATAAATATACCCATTATACAATCATAATTATATATTTACAAGTCCATATAAATAAATATATGTTTCTCAAAATATATGCAATGTGATATAAGAGTAGCTAGTGTGAAAAATACTAGGCTTTTACTTGACTTTTAAGGGCGTCAACGGAAGGTGCACGTTAATTTTTACTGGCAAATCATTCCACAATCTAACTGCTTCAACCTTAAAAAAATGATCATAGAATGAGGTCCTATGTATAGGAGTTTTCAGCAGTAAATTCTCTGATTACCTTAAAAAATGATAGTTTGACATGTGAAGGAAATCAAAACGTTCCTAGAAATAATGTGTGTGAAACAAAATAGAGTAAAGGAGGGAAAATATACGAGTAATTCGACGTCGACGTATGGGACTCGCCGACTTATGGGACGAATGAAGTTGTTAATAGAGCCACTTGAGCTTATTCAATATTTTGAAGACGCTCTTGTTTACGCGGGTTTGACTGCAAGGTACACCCTGTCTGTGAGTCATGAATAAATACAACATCTAACAAAACAAGTGGGGTAAAACAAAACCAGACAACAATTAAACCGTTTATACTGCACGACATCTAAACCCTGATTACGTGATCAACAGTTACAAAAAATTATTTGGGCCTATGCCAAGTTCCACGGTGCCAATATGGCCAGGGTCATCTTGTTATCTTGGGACATTAATTTGGACATAACAGTTTTATGTTATATACTATGGCTCTCTTTTTGAATTGCCGGAATACTCACATCCTTTCTCTTTTCTACAATATACTGTTTAATCCTTCTTCTCCAAGATATCTTTAGGAAAGATTTGAATCTCTGCATTGCTCAAATCCCCGCTTCCTACGGTCATCAGAAAATCTCCTCCTAAAGTTTCCTTTGCATAAAAGCTCTTACTATGATAAGTCTTTCATCGTACAAGCAGTACGACTGTGGAACTCTTTACCGGTTCCTGTATGAAAAGCGTTGCAAAGTTTCAAACATCAGGTTAAGAATTTTTACTCGTCATCATTGTAATTTTTCACTTTTGGCTGAAACTATCTATACCTCATGTATATTATTTATGTACCTACCATAAAATATTTATCAGTTTATTATAATGTTAATATATTTACTAGTATTTGCTATTTACATATTTATTAGTTATCTAGCTATTTATATTTTGTTCAAATTCATTTTTGTTTTATTTGTTTGTAACCTTCTTTTCTTTCTTTTTTGGGTATTATACTCAAAATTTACACACCAACAACTGCCTCTATTATATAGTTATATGTCTCAACATAGCCTATAGTTGCTTGGAAGAGATCGCTGCTTAGCGATAAGGCCACTGATTGTACCATATTTTTATGTTTATTTTTGTTTGTAAGTGTGTCATTTGGTGCTATAAAGTGTTATCTATCTATCTATCTATCTATTATTTTAGAGATTGAATATTTGACCACGGAGACTTGAAGAACCAAAGCCATTATTTTTATTAACATCAGTTTTGTCTTAGAGTAACTGTATATATAAAAAAAACGATAACAATTAACGAGAACATCGTAAAGAAACCATGTAAAAGAAGTTCAAAATTTAAGGACACACTGGTTTTATAAACATGGTGACATTTTCGACTCACGAAGGCCTAAATATTCACTACATTTGAAACAAAGCATTTGTAAACCCACACTGAGCCAGCGTGGCAGATTTTGGTCGAGCAGATACTCCATTTGAAAAAATAAATATGTCCTATCAGTCATACAAAACATAAGATGCAGACGTCTATTATATTTTACGCTCTCAAATTAGAATAGTGAATAGGGATTTTTGTGGTCTAATAGCGGATCCCAGACATTTAAGTGTTTAGCTAATGTTATTCGCAACTATATATACCTGGCTATGGATTTTGAAAGTAAACTAGATTTTCAGGGCTTGTTAATGTAAACTATCCTCACCCCCGCATTTAAACCCCAAGTTTTATTATAATAGTTATAGGATATATACACACCAAAAATTATTTTTTTTAATGGTGTAATGCCTACGCTCTTCCCTTCCACCACGGGGGTGATGGAAGGGGGTATGTGGGGCTTGCACCCAATAAAACCCCCTCGTGAGTAGTCCTCCACCGAGGTGGGGCAGACCCTTATCGGGTCTCTCTGCCTTTGGAGGGGTGACCTTGCTCACAAAGGTCACCCCTCAGACATGTGGGGCCGTGCAATCCCATGGAGAGTCCTCTGACTCTCCACCAGTGACCCCACTACGGAGGAAGGAGGAGGTGGGTGAAACGCCTCCTCCTCTCACCTGGTCTTCTGTGCCGGAGCGTGTCTGCTCGGACGTCGGTCTCCCTGGCCCGCTCTGAGTTCTCCTTCTGCACCATAATGGCTTCGCAGAAGGAGACCATTGCCTGCTACGATCTTTCGCTGCTGTTGTTATAGAGTTCAAAATTAAAGTATTTCAAATGAAAATGCTAAGCCTAATATGTAAAGAATTTCACACTACTGAGAAGGCTGGTCTCAATTTGGCGCGGCAAACTTTCCCATAAAAATAATTTAATGGGACGCAGAAAGTAATTACGGCTACTTCCTCAGGCATTACTTTGACAAAGTGTTATCTCAGTGGCCAAGTCGGCAGGATCCGATTGGCGTAGAACCTTTGATGAATAGAAACGTAACCAGGGGATTTGAATTTTTTGCAGGACATTCCGTGGCCTGTATATACTGGAAAGAGACCAAAATGGGACGTCATTTAGTTATTTTATTAGGATTTGACTCATGAGTTTGGAATTAATTATTTTGAGGATGTAATTACGACTCTTGGGGTTTGAGACATTTCATAAAGATTAAAAAAAAACAGTGATTCAAAATTTACGACTTCAAATTATTTGAATGAAAACAAAGTATCATGTTTACCGGGTTGAAAATGAAGTCTAAATTTTTATAGATACGCCTCAATAATACATCATCATCATCAGCCTATATCTGTCCACTGCTAGACGTAGGCCTCTCCTAATGCACGACACTAAGCTCAGTCTTCAGCTCTCCTCATCCATTTTCTTCCAGCCGCTTTTTGCAGGTCCTTACTCCACCTGGCCACAGGGCGTCCTACACTACGTTTGCCTCAACGTGATCTCCACTCGAGAACTCGTCTATCTCAACGGTTATCAGTTCTTAGGGAAATGTGACCAGCCCACTGCCACTTAAGCTTGTTTATGCTTTGAGCTACGTCGGTTAACTTGGTTCTCCGTCGGATATCTTCATTACGAATCTTGTCGTTCAGAGAAACAGCAAGCATAGCCCTCTCCATAGCCCACTGAGTTAAATTTATGGATTAGTTTGACCGTAAGTGTCCACGTAAGCTCCGTAAGCCATGACTGGTAGACCGCACTGATTAAACACTTCTGTCTTCAGGCACTGCGGTATGAACGACGAGAAGAGTTGACGAAGCTTGCCCAATGCTGCCCAAAACATCACACAATAATTTATAATTACATAACAAAAACTAGTTGAGACAAAACGCTTTGTTTAAACAAAACTTATCCACATTTTAAGGGAATACTCACACAACTATTATTAATGATGTGTTATATATGAAAAACAATGAAGTTGTAATCAGTGTATTATATTTACTTCGATTTATAACCGACTTCAAAATTGAGGAGGTTCTCATTTCAACACATTTTCTTTTGTCTTTTCATCTTCGGAATTTTTGAGGATTGTTTGCTATTTGAAAATGTACACCTCTAGGATGGAATCCCTATAAATTTCCAGAAAATGTTTTTTTGGTGTTAAAGTATCGTATAAAATATATTTATTGGTTAATTATGTTACTTATTTAATTTTAATATATGATAACAAAGTACATAGACTAGCTTCGAAACTTCCCATGAATTCTGACAGGAATTTATGGGAAATTTAGAAACCAGTCAGGTATAAAAAAATGAGGAAAAAGGAACATCTTGCTTTACACAACAGAAAAGTTCTATCTCCTGGCGGAGACTGAGTGAGGAGTGGCGTCGTAACGTCACATTATTGTGGGCATTTACCGTAACATTTGGGGTGTAAAGATCAAGAAGTACCTTTGGCCTACATTTTGTACTAATCAAGTTTTGTACTTCACAGAGTTCTTTTCGTCCCCGAGGCTTTATTATTTAACAGAATAACATGATGGGTTGGTCATCGTTATGCTGGTCTGCTGATAATAATTGCACCTGCAAGCCTCTCTAGAATAATTATAAACCAGTCCCTTTGAAACAAATTGAGATAATATATTTAAACGGGACTTAATCGCGCTGAAAACTAAATATTTATTTACCTCGACGTTTCGATCAAGTTGCATTGATCGTGGTCACAAGAAGACACAACTATCAATCTGCAACTTGATCGAAACGTCGAGGTAAATAAATATTTAGTTTTCAGCGCAATTAAGTCTCGTTTAAATATATAACGATGTGTTCGAATCGCGAAAGTTTAAAAGTTAAAATTGAGATAATAAAGTCAAGTCACGCACTTATCTACAAGTATTGATTAAGAAAGTATGCCATATACCAAACAACAAGCGCCATAGAGTCACAACACCTAGACATCAATTCCTTGTTATTATTATATATGCTGCCTAAACAAGGACGTTATCAATAAGTATTGATGACGTCATTGCAGTGCTTTCCTTTAATAAATGTAGCAATGGTCTAGCAGTTTTAGTTTTCATACTTGGCAGTCTTAGGTGTTCTGCCCAGCTAAGTAACGTGGCGTGTGATCAGACACATTTGATACGAAAGTTGAGACAAGTGGCAAGTTACGCACGTACATTCTTGGTCAGATCACACGCCTCGTTACTTAGGTGGGCAGAACACCTTAGTGGTATCTAGCTGTGCTTATTTTTAAGTCAACTAAATATATTTTCTAACCATCTTCACTGTACAGACCTTTTTTTTACTTTCTGGTGTATTATAGGTATATTTTTTTTTTTAATATATGTAGATTTTTAAACTTGTTTTGTATGTTTGAACGATCACGACCCAGGGTAGATATTTGAAATTCAGATATATCTTCTAGAGATTGCGTCTGATTACCGGAGTAAGTGTAAGAAACCTCAATGGACTAAGTTATAATTATGAGGGTATTTTCGAAACCTATGAAATTATTTGGAAATACAAAAACAAGCAGAAACTATGTAGTAATCAACTAAACTCTGACAACTTTGTTATGCCATTATGTCCGTGTGGTTAACATTGTTAGTACCTACAAGTAATAAACAACTTAGCAATTGCTTCTTACGTACAAAAATGCTCCAACTTACAACACAAAAAACACACTGCTTTTAGTTTCAGCGATTTGTGAATTTTTAGATGCTACGATATAGCATTGCATATTGGCAGCTCTCTGCGTTCAGCCGCCATACCAAAATCTCCTGTTTTTGCGTCTGCTCTGATTTGTACTGTGTTTTTAACGCCCGTCCAATTTTAGATCAGTCCTTCCAACAATGAAAACAAGCCCTTACATTTATTAGGCTACACCATAGAGAGATATCTTAAAAAAAAAAGTTTATGTCAGATAATAATGGATCATATAATGGATTTTTGGATCACTCTGCAATCCTTTTAGAAATAAGTGAGAGGGTCTTGCATAAGAAGAAGAAGAAGAATAAGAAGAAGAAGAAGAAAATACATTTATTTATGACAACACACAACATTACACAGAAAAACAAAGAACAATAATTACAAACAAAAATGAAAGGTACGAAATTAATGCTGTGTGTTGTCACAAACAGGTCCCAGCTCAGCAAACGCTAAGGCCATAAAGGCTTGGCACTGAAAACCTCTTTCGTAATAATACTCATTTGATCTCTTAATTCTTTCATAATCCATTTCTTTTCATTTTTGATAGATGGTCATCATTGATTGATTCTACATACAAATAACCTGTCATTCGAATATTAATTTTTAGAAAACCGAAATAATATTATAAAATTCATAAATAAGTCTATAACAACTTGAATTACTCTTTTAAATATATATATATATGATAATACCTACATAAGAGATTATTTTCATCCGTATTGTATCACCACGAAATTCTCAAAGTGCTCCCTATTGTTCCTGTTCCTGTAATTCTGTTGTCCACTGAGGTTTGGTCCCTGGGCTAGTGGGACAAGCCCAAACCCTGGGACCGCCTCGTGACATGGGTAGTAAATAACGAGCAAAAAGCTAAAAGGTTTGCAGAGCACCTAGATACCATCTTTCAACCGAATGAGGGTGAAACCATGAAGCTATTACTTTGGTTGACGTGCTGCCACATGATAATGAAGATTTTATAAAACTAGTCACACCCAGAGAAGTTTTAAGAGAAATAAAATTAAGTATCAGTCAGCGAAAATCGCCTGGGTATGATCTAATTTCAGGGGAATTACATAATATGCCAAGAAAGGGTATTGTCAAGATAACGACCCTAATAAATGCCGCTCTACGGTTAAAGCATGTACCAGACCTATGGAAAGTTGCAGAAGTAATAATGATAACAAAAAGCCTGGAAAACCACCGCATGAAACAACTTCATAGAGACCGATCTCCTTGCTGCCTATAATGTCAAAGCTTTTTGAAAAGTTATTGCTCAAAAGACTAAAATCAATCATAGATAACAGACTATCAGTTTGGATTTCGAGAAAAGCACTCAACCATAGATCAAGTGCACAAATAACATCGAGAAAGCTCTTGAAGAAAAAAGAGTGTGTTCTACGGTTTTCTTAGATGTAGCACAAGCTTTTGACAAAGTATGGAATGAAGGTCTTATATATAAATTGAGAAATATGCTACCAAGACATGACTCGGATATTCTAGAATCGAAACAGATTATTTAGAATAAGACAAGAAGATGCCTACTCAGATTTAAAGGAAATAAAAGCTGGAGTACCACAAGGAAGTGTTTTGGGTTCGGTCCTGTACCTACTATACACCTGTGATATTCCGAATTAGAAAGCAACACCATTGGGACTTTTGCAGACGACACAGCCTTAATGGTTGTAAGAAGTTCATACGCAGAAACAACGGAGAAGGTTCAAGTGGCTGTCAATGAAATCCACGACTGGACAAACAAATGGAGGACACAACTTAATGAGTCCAAATCTATACACATTGACTTTAACAACAAACAACACCAGTATTCTCCATTTTATGTCAATCATAAACTAATCCCGTACGAGGATACAGCTAAGTATCTCGGTATAACGCTTGATGCAAAGCTACGATGGAAAACTCACGTCAAGAAAAAAAAGAAGAACTAGAAATAATATATAAATGAATGTATTGACTGCTTGGAAGACACTCTAAGCTGTCAATTCACAACACACTGTTGTTATATAAGAAAGTCCTAATGCCAGTTTGGACTTATGGTATACAGCTGTGGGGCTGCACCAAACAAAGCAATACATTAATTATACAACGATTCCAGAATAAGGTACTGCGGGAAATTGTAAATGATCCTTGGTACATAAGAAATTACGATCTCCATCGGGACTTCAATGTAGAGTTTGTCGACAAAGTGATTCAAAAATATGCAGAAGCTCACGAACAAAGACTTCACCATCATGTAAATGTCGAGGCGATCCAGCTTCTCGACCACACGGACATAGTGAGAAGACGAACAAACGAACAAAACCGTTCGAGTTAGTGTAGTGTTTAGTGATAGTAATTTTAGTGTAAAGTAGTGCTAATGGAAGTGCTACTGATAAAGAACGCATGAACATCTCAATAGAAACAATAAGAAAAGTGTTTTTGGACACATTCTTAGTAAAGCCATTTTAAAAGTTTAAGTTAAATCAAAATTGCTTATTGGCGTTATTCAAGGCTAGATTGTAATATTAATAGGGGAAATTGATATGATGAACTCTAGAAAATGAAAAAAAAAGATAATAATAATGATTGATTAAACACAAAATGGGGACGGGGTAATTAACATCGGGAAGTGTTTGTTCCAAGTAGTGAATTATTGGAACTAGGTTGTGTCTGATACTTTGGCTAGGAGTTTTATGATTTTGGTGGATTCTCTTTTATTTTATAACTATTGAACTACAGTTCCTACTAAAGTTTTAGTGACGTTCCTACAATAAAAGCACAATTTTGGTTTGTTTTGTTGAGATTGACGTGTTTTGTTTGCAGCAGTAGCTTATTATTGGACTTAGAAATCACATGGATTTCCGTAAGAAAACATGTTTTTACTAATGTTAGTTTCTTTGTCACCAAATCGTTTATTTTCTATATCTTACGTTTGTCATTTATTGGTATATTCTTATGGCCGCTCAAGGGCTGTGAATGTACAGATCCTAGAGGGGCCGTAAGAATAATACATTATAAAAAATACCTAGTACATGGAATATTGCGGTGCTCTAAATGGGAAATGAGCATTACGCTGACATAGTACGTACACTTTTTTATCTCCTTTTCTATTTAACTTGTCTTCAAACTAAACTTCTTTCAGTTCTACAAGGACACATAATATTCAAAAATATTCCTGAAAAAAAAACTCCATTCGATTACCAACAAATCATAATAAATATCTATTCGTGTGCTTTGCCCAGAGAAAGGTCAGTTTCTGAAAATAAAATATTTAGCCTTTACTATGCAGACCTTTCCCGAACATTACATTACTAAAGTATTACCCGTAAATTCCATAACCTATTAAGGAAGTAACTTATCCGAAGAGGTAGGGTATACTGCTGCTAATGTTGCAGTGTCATTTTATCGTAGATGTTTATTTAAAAGCCGTGATCAAAATAATTTTACGAGAGACATACTTAGTTCAATTCAACTAAGAAAGGATTTTCAAAATTCCACCACAAATAGGGTAAACTGTTTTCATAAAAAAGTGTAGTATTGATTTATACATTTTCAGAATTTATCTTCTTCTATGGGGTAAAGAAATTGTTATCATATCAATACCAGTAGACGTAGAATTTCACTTTGTTCTACTTATAACTGTAGGTCTAGGTCCGTATGTGATATATGAGTGTGTTTTTGTTTTCGTGCCTAAGTATTCAGTGTATTTTTTTGCTCTTTGTAATTACAATTATTCATCTATGTGTACATCTGTGTATATGTATGTTTTAAGTGTGCTTAACACATGTGACATACACATTGTACAAGATTGAAACATGTAAAAAAACGCATTTCCTTTGCCTAGACCACGCGGGCGAAGCTCTAAAATAATAATACGTTTTGACCTAGATGACCAGTTAGGTCATTAACGATGTAAACCATGTTTAAATAAACATTCTTTAAGCTGACATGTTGCTGCGACATTTCTTTCCAGTGTCAACCCAGCTTTATACACTAACTTAGAGGGGCACAGTCACTGGTATTGAACTATTTCTCTGGAATTTACAATCTAAATCTAAATGGTTGAGGGTTATCATAAGAGTCACCAAAAACAAAGTAAACATTTTCCAATAAAGACTCGCTGGTAATTCTGTGTAAGTTGCGAATTATGGTCACGTATCGAATGATAGAGGTTGGGTTATAATTTAGGCGTTAACGTTTTTTGGTTTTAAGAGTTAAAGTGATATATTTTTGAGTGTTTCCTAGAACAGTGGACGATATTTTTGTTGTTGCTTTAGGTTTTCAGCTGGATATTGCCAGCAGGGCACTTGTCTTTATATCTTTGCAAATTAAGGCAAATACCTACATACCGGACTTTGAGGACTGCCTCCAACTCGATGTTTAATGTACACATTTTTATCTTGGATCGCAATATAAAGGTCAAATCTTGCAAGTTGGATAAGAACCACAATCACATCATCATCAGCCTATTTTGTCCATAGTTGGACAAAGGCCGCCGAAGGGTAGGACGTCCCTTTTTTCTTATCAAAATTGGTTCAGTACTTTTTTGAACATAAATAGTTTTTTAGAAAATCAATTTGATTTTGTGTTTATAATGCCACATATGTCTAAGATTTCTAAACTAATTAGGATTATTGTTGTTTTATTCAAAAGTGTGGATTTTAAATGTAGTTCCATATAAACTTGATCAAAATTGGTTCAGTAGTTATTTAATTTAAAAAAAATATACTGTTTTAATGTTTATGTTCTCTCATATCTTTGTTATTTCTGATCATTTTTACTTGAAAAATAGACCTTCAGTGTGGTATAAATTTCACCAAAAATTGGTTAAGTAGCTTTTTACAAACTTTTATAACTTATCCCAAGCATAATATGCTTGGGATAAGTTTACAAGTCAATTTCAAACCCTTTAACGACGTACAATTAAGCTGAAATTTTGCACCCAGGTGTAGGTTGAAGACAATACAATATAATGGTACTATTGAGCTGGTCTGATGATGAAGCCGGAAGGAAGACACAGCAACTCAACAACAAAATGATGGAACCACTTCGAATTTGGGCTCGTTTTTTGTCTTGATAAGTTATCTGGTTCAATGTTGTATCCAGGGTCCAGGGTCCAGGGTCTGATGATAAAGCCAACAAATAATGAAATCCTTGAGTTTATGCTTATTTTAATGGTATCGTAAGGTTTTCAACTTGCACGTGGTTCTAGTGAAGGCTTGGAATAGAATGTATTAAAATGAATAAAAATTATGCGTTTATTTTAGTAAATCCATCTGTTTTTGTGTTTACGTTCCTTCATATATACGAGATTTCTTGGTTATTTTTATTTGAATGAGTTCCAGTTAATTCACAGATTATTTTCAAAACTGATTCTGTAGTTTTATAAGTAACTAGGTTTCCCATCCCGCGACTTCGTCCGCACGGAATACTGTTTATTGCGAAAAAACATCCTTCGTTCTTAAAACCAATGCGAAAGTAGGTATAGCACCAATATTTTTGATAATTTATGTCATATTTTTTTATCACGGTCTAGGCAATCGTTTGACCACGATCTCACCTGATGGAAAGCGATGATGTGGTCGAAGGTGTAGCACGATTGCCTAGTAGATACCTATTTACTCTTGACTTGAACACACTTGGGTTATATTTTACCGGAAAAACTGACGAGGGCAGGGCGTTCCACTCCTTAGAAGTTCTTATGATAAATGAAGAAGCGAAACGCTTCGTTATTGTGCGAGGTATTTCAACCATAAAAGGATGGCGCTTTGCCGATTATCTATTCATACGGTAATGGAAAGGTGATGAGGGAATCAGTTTGTGCAGTTCTTGTGCACACTTTCCATAGTGCAATCTGTAGAATACCAATAGGCTTGCGACCTCACGTCGATGTGCCAGACTTTAAAGCTTACTCTTTATCAGAGTGTCATCTCCAATGAATTTCATAGCACGTCTCTCAATTGAATCCAAAGACTCGAGCTGATACTTGGCAGAACCGTCCCAGAGGTGGCAGCAGTACTCCATACAAGATCGGACCTGTGCTTGATAAAGATTCAAAAGCTGTCCCGGTGTGAAGTACCGCCTAACCTTGGACAAAATACCAAGTTTTTTTGCAGCTACCTTGGCTTTGGATTCAATATAAGACCCAAAATTCAGGTTTGATGTGAGTTCGACACCCAAAAGCTCCAAATGGTCGCCTATTGGTATTGTTACACTTTGAAAAGACGGAGATCGGTTTAGAGGACTCTTTTTAGCAGAAAAAAAACACGCCTGCGTTTTAGTAGCATTAAACTTAACCAGGTTAGCATCGCCCCAACCGGACACGGCTTCTAAGGCTAAATTTAAACGGTCTACCATAGCCACTCTCTGAAACTGGACAACGTCACAGCTGGCTTGAGCATTGAAAATGTATCTCTCAACTACAGTACTGTCATCAGCATACCCAAAGGTACCGGGCTTCAAAAGGTCATTAATGTGCAGTAAAAACAGTGTAGCCGAGAGAGCCGATCCCTGAGGTACACCGGCATTGATAGCCATTTGATCAGACGAGCAGCCCTCTAAGACTGCCCGAATAGAACGTTCCCTCAAGAAATCAACTATCCAATTGCATAAGCCAACAGGTAAACCATATGAGGGAAGCTTGTTTAAAAGGCCATCGTGCCAGACCCGATCAAATGCCTTCGATATGTCAAGGGAGACGGCAAGGCCCTCACCATGCATCTCTATGGCTTCGCTCAGTACGTGAGTGGAATACGCGAGAAGATCCCCAGTAGACCGGTTTCGGCGAAATCCGTATTGCCGGTCACTGAGAAGATCATTGTCTTCAAGGTATGCCAAGAGCCTAATGTTTATGACACGCTCCATACACTTACAGAGTAAGGAGGTTATCGAGATGGGACGATAATTGGCCGGATCAGCACGACTACCCTTTTTTAGTACTGGTTGTACATTGGCAAGCTTCCAGCTCTTTGGAACTTTACCTGAGTGAAGAGAGAGGCGGTACAAACGCGTTAAGATGGGAGACAATTCGGGCGCACAGTTTTTCAACACAATCGCTGGAATACCATCAGGACCACTGGCCTTGTTCACATCTAGAGCTCGAAGCGTTCTGAGAACCTCCTTCTGGCGAATGCGAATTTCGGGCATAAAAACCCCGCAATAAGGAAGGCAGGAAGGTTTCAGCAATGGTGGCAGTAAGGGGCGGCAGAAGTTTTCTTTGACCGACTTGGCCAGGGACTAAAAAGCTATGCTACCTGCGGGGTATGAAGCCAGTTTGGCCCCAATTCCACTTACGTGATCAAAATGGGCCTTCCTAAGTATCTTCTTGCAGGTCATAGCGGCAACGTAAATTTTTTTCGTTAGCTCTGTCTAGATATGCCGCACGCTGTAGAGCCACAGCATGACCACAGCTGGATCCAAACCAAGGCTAAGCTTTGCTGGAAAGAGTCTTGTCACTGAATGGAATGAAATATTCCATTGCCTGACATATTACCTCTCTAACAGCAGACGCGCAAGTCGACGGGTCCTGGGAGGTGAAACATGTTTGCCACCAAGGGTACGATGCAAGGAATTGCCGCATCTCGTCCCAATCTGTTGAGTTGTATCTCCACACGCGCCTATTTCCCTTAAGGCTAGGAGCAGGTGGGAAATACACTGAGACGGACTTAACCAGGCAGTGATCAGAGCTACCAAGAGGTGGGGATACTGATACGGAGTATCGGTCTGGTTCAGTCGTCATCAACAGGTCGAGACAGTTGGCACTGTCACCATCACGGTCAGATACCCGTGTCGGCTCCTGCACCAGCTGAGAGAGATCTAACGCCAGAGCAAGCTTCTGTGTCTCTCTACCAGCGTGGTCGGTTTTTTGGTATTGGATAAGCCACTCCTTGTGGTGGGCGTTAAAATCCCCCAAAAACACCAATTGAGCAGACGGGTAACGCTGTTGGGCCACGTTTGGTAAGCAAGCTGTAACTCGACATATCCACTGAAGACTGCAGCCTCATCTCGCCTCGTTCTGCCATAAGTTTGAGTGTATGCTCAGAGAGTTTCTGTGTTATTTTTTTGCGGGGGGTCTTAAGAACTTCGACCCGACCGCGTGAACAATTTCCACCAACCCGTTGTTTAGTTACTCCACTGTATCGCATTCGGTAAGGATTTGAAAGCGATTTTGGAGCTCCAACTGAAAGCTCTCGGGGTTTTGGATTTGGACAGGACTTGGGCGAAGAGTAGATCTCATCATACGAGACCTCTCCAGCTTTATGTTGATATTCAATGAGCGTCTTAACATGCGGTGATCACATGCATCAAAACTGTCAATTTAGTGCCAAATATTTTGGAAATAGACCAAACACAAAAAAAAAAACACTTTAAAAGAAACCTCATTATAATTTTATAATACCTATTGTTACACCGAAAACAGTAGGTACCACAATTTTCGAGGAACTGCGGTCGGATGATGCAATACCTTCATTTAAAGGAACATTCTGGAATACACCAGTTGCGCGTAGGTACCTACAGAAGCGGTAGGTAGGTACATACGGGCGCGGCGTGGCAACATTAAAGGCGCCGCTGGCCTAAGGTACCTACAGACGCGGCGCGACATCAATGGCGCTGCCGACCTTGAAAGTTCAAGTGCTTACCGACTACTGCTAGTACATACGTGAACATACGAGTACTTCTGGAAACTTCCGTCGCGGTATAAATAGAGAGCACATCGACTGCCTGGGACAGTTTTTGACTTGGCATACGGAACGAAACGATCATAGTGATTCAAAACGAGTATATAGTGATAATTGATTAGTGTGTATAGTCAAATTAGAAAATGTTTGAGTGTTACTTGTCGGTTTAATTTCTATTAATTTTGTGTTATTTCGAATAAAGGTGTTAATTTTTGGTGTGATTGGTGTACATTAATTTTATCCGAATCCCAGCTCGTAATTTAGCGAGACCCCTCTCGATGGAGATAAAATGTCTTCTTCATTGTTTTTCATCTATGGGCGTTGTAGAAGCCACATTATGGTATTAAACGTTATTTTGAAATTTATTTCTATCCAGTGAGGGTAGTTTATAGTTGTATTGGTGATCGCTGGTTCGCTGCAGTTCTCAACCTACGTCGACCTGAGAAGCACGCAAACTGCTCTCAGGATACTCGCATCAACCTGATCGCAGCCCCATCGGTATAAGGCTTCGCTACATCCAGAACAATTGAATTTGAACAATAGTTTTTTGTGACGCGTTTGAATTGTGATTTTGACATACAAGGTGGACGTCGTTATTTACGCGAGAACCCAAGCTGGATCTGTGATTGGGCTTGCGACTTTATTAATTTCCCACTGAGATATCGAATCTAATTTATTTGTTGGGACCATAGACATATATATGAATTCTATTGTTGGGACATTGCATTGGGCAACTCTCAAAATACTTAAGCTCTCTTTCGACTCGCGGAGGAGCAGACAGGAGCCATGAAGAATACAGTTCCAAGTTTTTTTAAATATATTTTTATGCAACTATGTAGCGATTATAGTTATATACATTTACTAAATTATTGGTTATTGTGTTATAAGTTTCTGAATATAATGGCTGTGACATACAGACGGACAGACGGACGTACCGACGGACTTGATAAAACTTTGACTGTTCCTTGTTTGTCTAAAAAGGGCAATAATACACAGACGTATAGAAAAAAGGATGGATATGACCTTCTAGCTAGACTAAAATGTTTTCCATACCATATATAAAAGTGAAACGTTGTCTGTTTGTTTGTTTGTTTGTATGGGGAGCTTTCACGCGATAACGGCTTGACGGATTTTGATGAAATTTGGAATGGCGATAGCTTATACCCTAACATAAGATACTTTTTATTGAAAGTTTTCACGAGATAACTGGATAATATTGATAATCGTAGCCAGAGCTACTAAACTATAAAAACCGCATACCAATCGGTCCAGTAGTTATACGTAAAATAGTCTAACTTTGTCAGATCCATACCAGTAATATATAAAAGTGAAACGTTGTCTGTTTGTTTTTTTGTTTATTTGTGGAGCTTTCACACGATAGATTTTGATGAAACTTGGAATGAAGTAGCTGTATAAGCTGGAATAAAACATAGAATAGCTTTTATCCCGGAAAATTGTAAGTTTCTTCGGGAAAACTGAAAAAACTGGAAAAATGTTGATTACACGCTGTAAGAAACGGTTGCCATGGAAACGAAATCACAAGTCTGTCAAAAAAATTCAAGAGAATTGGTGATATACCTTCTTTTGCATTGGTTTTTAATACCCTAGAAGAACACAGGATGCTTTTTTCGCGATAAACAGCAGTCCCGCGGACGAAGTCGCGATATTACTTTTCACAAAAATCTATGAAATCTTCTCCTCTACGTTTTTTATTCTTTTAGCCCGCGACTTCGTCCGCGGGACAGCTAGTAAGCAAATAAAATTAAAACCTCTATAATGTTTCAAATAAGAGTAGGTCGAACTACTTTCGCTTAGGTAGATATTATGAAGTAAGATCAAAAACAAAAAGAGAGGAGATAAAAAACGTAGAGGAAAAGATTTCATAGATTTTTGTGAAAAGTGATATTTAGAATAGAGCATTTTTTAATGAAATTATTGAATACATCTGTTTCAATTTCATTCTTTAGGAGTTTCACGTATCCGGGATTTGGAAAAGTTAATAAAACTGTGGACACCATTGTTAAAACCAAGAGTGCAATACATTTTATATTAAAAGTGGATAAAAAAGATAATGTACCAGCTCCTCGAGTGCGGAACGCATTAAGTGCAACGCACACAATTGGCATTTTTTGACCTTATTCAGAATCGGAGTGGCGTTTGATCAGCACTTGTTAGCAGTGATTCACTTGCGCAATGCGGTTTTCACTGAATATGCCTTTTAGTTGTTGATACACATGAAGCACGATGGTGGGAATAGAGCTATGTAAGTGTGTTTAAGTGTAGTTGTATCTAGTCCATTTTTTGTTTACGCGATATTAAAGCGTGCCGTTTCTTCCTCCCGTTTAACTAGATTTATGGAGGGTGCCGGACTCGTGTCTCCCCTGATTTCCCCCCTTGGGGAGACATCAGGTTTTTTTTATCCTGTTGTCTCCCCCAAAGCCGGGGAGATATCAGAACTTACTTTAAAAAATTTTTTTTTTGGAGTACTCCTGTATCCCCCCATGTCAAGCATTCCCCCTGTCTATTCCCGTTGTCACCCAGCACTGTTGGACAATCCCGTTGCCCCCCCCCCCCCCCCCCCCCCCCATGTTTTTATGTTTGACGGCTGTCATCTTAAAAGAAGATATCGATAAGACCTATCACTTCTGTAAAGAAACTACTAGTCTAAGATCAATAGTTGCGGAGTTATAGCCCTTTTAAGTTTGACAGCTGTCATCCAAAATTAAGATATTGGTTAGATCTATCACTTCTGTCAAGAAACTACTAGTCTAGGATCGATAGTTTCAGAGTTTAAGCCCTTTTATGTTTGACAGCTGTCATCCAAAACGAAGATATCGATGAGATCTTGACACGTGTCGACGTATAACTTTGACGTGTGACATGTCACTTATCACTTTGACACCGGTCACTTTGACACCTGTCACTTTGACACCTGTCACTACAGACCTGAAATAGTTATATTATAATAGTTAAGTAGTGGGCGACAATGCCACATGGTTAGTTTCGATATCCACACTGGGGGACAACGGGAATAATTTAGTAGCTTTGTCCACCACTGGGGGACAACGGGAATAGACGATATTTAGTATATTGTACTTTATAGGCACTTTTGGTCTTGGTATTCCAGGTATTCCATTTTAAATTAAATAACTATGCGGGCAAAGCCGCGGGCACAGCTAGTATTACATACATACTTATTTATGTTCGATTGGCCACTGTGTCTAAACTTAACAGGGGATACATGAATAAATAAAATATAAAAAAAAAAAAAAATTAATTCATTATTTTAATATTTATTATTTTAATATAAGGTCATTAGGCCATTAGGGGAGACACTTTCTGCATTTTTGCTCAATTCTTTACATACATTTTATATGTAAGAAATTATAATAAAACACATGTAAATGTTAGATACAAAAGATGACAATAAAAAAAAAAATGAGGGCCACAATCACCAATCTGATAAAAAAATAATTATTTCTCGACCAGTCCCCACAAGCATCACCAGGTCACGAGTATGACTTGTGTACTAGCCACCACCCTCTCAACCATTTGAGAGGGAAGAGAGTGACAAAGAGCCGCTGCAAAAATAGTCCATTTAGTGAGCATGATTACTTAGTTGAGCTTTATTTGACAGTTGGCACTACTGTTACACGCACTGTTACTGTTACTACTGCACACTTTTGTTATTTGGCACTAGCGCAGAATACGAATTTAGTGACAAAATTATCCGGTTCACTAGTTTGCGAGATATAGCCGACCACGGTAACGAACAGCGGAACCAAAGGGGTCAGCGATTGGCCGACTTCATGAGGAAGGAGGATCTTTGTGATTAACTCCTTTTTCAAGAAGTGCCCGTCCGGGAATTGGACGTGGCTGCACCCCGGCGGTCATAAGCACGAGATAGATTTCATTTTGACGACCAATAGGCATATACTCAATGATGTCTCTGTGATCAATAGGGTTAAGACCGGCAGTGATCACCGCATGGTAAGAGGCTCATTGAATATCAACGTAAAGCTGAAAAGGTCTGGTTTGATGAGATCTACTCTTCGCCCAAGTCCTGCTAAATCCTAAACCCCGAAAGCTTTCACTCGGAACTCCAAAATCGCTTCCAAATCCTTACCGAATGCGATACAGTGGACGAACTAAACAACGGGCTGGTGTACAGCGGTTGAAATGTACAATATTTTCTGTACATTTCAACCACTGAATAGACAATATTAGTATTGATAAGTGTGCCTACTGCCTACTAAATGATAACGGGTCTGAATAATCATAAGATTCCACTCGAAATTGTGCAGAATTGAGTCTAGACTAAACATTAAACGTTAAGATCTTCTTTGTTGAATAGGGCCTAATTAACATTTGTTTACATGACCGGTAACTTTGGCAGTGAAACGCCAGTTGGTAGCCATGTAGTTTTTTTTTTATCAAGCTCTTTTCAGTATTTCCCCATTGTGTAATGTATAGATAGATAGACACTTTGTAGCACACCATCAAAAAAAAAGGAAGAAATTTACATTAAACTTAATAAATTTAGTACGATGAGCGGTCTTATCGATTTCAGACAGTCTGAGGAGAGATGGTAGTCTAAAGGTTTACTAGTGTGACTTAGAATAGGTACAACGATACCGGGTCCTAGGCTCCGGAACAATTACTTTTCTAAGTAATAAGCGGTTTTCCATCGCTCCGTGCTTTGGAGGGCATTCACCCAGGTGATTTCATTCACGGGTGATCAAAGGACACTAAAGGGTCACCTATGATCACCCAGGTGATCATAGTGGAATAGACCATCTTAAGCTGTCGACCCGGTAGTAATTGATTAATAGCAGTCGTTAAGCCATGTCGTGCGTGACATCTGTCTTATTCTTATTGTAGAGGTACCTAACAGCTAAATGAGGTTGACCGTAGATAAATTACTGCGTGCCAAATTAACATGACTAACAAGGTTGAGATCTTGCTGCAATGTGTCGGCCGATCGGCATAACATCCGATTGAAACAAGCCTCGCGAGCACAATTTTTTTTGCAAACAATCTAGTTACCTACTTTATTGTAAACCTAGCTGTACCCGCGGCTTCGCACGCGTGGTCTTTTCTTTAGGTTCAAAGTACCATAATGTGCTATTCCAGGGCCAATATACCAACATTTGATCAAAATTTCTTTACCCGTCAAAAATACTTTTATCAATTGCTCGGCTTCTAACTCGCCAGATTGAGATACCAATTACACCAGTTTTTAATTCAAACCCTAAGCTATCTAACAATTAGAAATAAAAAAAGATTTTTTTTTTTTGCATTACATAATAAAACCACATTGCAATCGGTCCAATAGTTTTTACATGATGCGTGAAGAAACAAACATACAGATAAACAAACAGCGACACGATTAAAAAATAATTTATATTCGTTTTCAATAATATCCTTTTCAAGCACCCAAGAGCATTTTTTATTGATCTTCTTTTTACAGCCTTTTTCGTACCTATTGCTTTATTATAAGTATGGATATATATGACTGTGTCAATTTGCATAAAAAACCGTCTAGTAGTTTCAGCGTAATAAGTGTTCTTTTTAATGACTTTCAACCCCTATATTGCGGAAATCCTTTAATTTTTCGGAATGAAAAGTATCCAATGTATCCTCGTAGTATGAACTCAAATCATACCAAGTTTCATTTGAATTCATTCCGTAGTTTCTGTGCGATGCGCGGTCAAGATACGGACAAAGACACATACAAACAAAAATAAAAAAATAAACAGTTTTGGCTTCAGTATCGAATATAGAGAACCATCCAAAATATATTATTTATTACTTAAATATTAACATAACTTTGGACCCATATCCTGCAGAAGACCTTTAATTTTTCGGGATAAAACGTATCCTCAATTTTAACCCATAATATAAATTAAGACGGTGCCAAAATGCATCAAAACTCGTCCGTTAGTTTCAGCGTGGTAAGTGTTCTTTTAAATAAGTTTCTACCCCTATCCTGCGAGAAGCCATTCATTTTTCGGGATGTAAAGTGTCCTATGTCCTACCTCGTAGTATAAACTCAAATCATATTCATACAGTAGTTCCAGTGGCATGATGCGCGTCCAAGATACAGACAGACAGACATACAGACAAAAATAAAAAAACATACAGTTTAGGCTTCATTATCGAACCAGACTTCAATAGTAACCTCAAAAAAAAAACACAATATCTTTAATGTACAGAATTTGGACCCATATCCCGCAGGAACCCTTTATATTTTCGGGACAAAAAGTATCCATAATTTGTACCCATCTTATAAACTATATCAGTGCCAAATTGCATCAACATCCGTCCAATAGTTTCAGCGTGCTACGTGTTCATTTAAATAATTTTCCACCCTATCCTGCAGGAACTCTTTAATTTTTCGGGATGAAAAGTATCCAATATTCTACCTCGAAGTATGAACTTAAATCATATCAAATTTCATTTGAATTTAGTGAGTATTTTCGGCGTGTTGCGCTGCCATAGTACAGACAGACAGACGGACAGACAGACATACAGTAAAAAATACAGTTTTGGCTTTAGTATTGAATATAGAAAAGCCTCCAAAAAAAATAACACAATATCTTCAATTTACAGAATTTGGGACATTATCCCGCAGGAACTCTTTACTATTTTGGGATAAATATTATTCTCAATTTTTACCCATTTTATAGACTATGACTGTGCCAAGTTGCAATAAAATCCGTCCAGTAGTTTCAGCGTGATACGTGTTCTTTTAAATAACTTTCAACGCCTATCATGCGGGAACCCTTTAATTTTTCGGGATTAAAAGTATCCTCGTAGTATGAACTCAAATCATACAAAGTTTCATTTAAATTCATTCAGTAGTTTCGGCGTGATGTGCTGCCAAGGTACAGACAGACAGACAGACAGACCGACAAAAATTACAAAAACACAGTTTTGGCTTCAGAATCGAATATAGAGTACCCTCCAAAAGAAAATTTCTAAATATCTTCAATGTAGAGAATTGGACCCGTTACAGTTTTATTAAAAGTATAGAGTAACATTATTAATTAAGGTGCTCCATCAATCCTAGTAGGTAAAGGGCTGATTCCACTGGAAGAAACCTAAAAGTGAGCAAATACTGCATTTTGAGGAGCTATTCTGCTCATCACGCCGAAGATCCTCATCAGATCTTCACCAAATTTTATTTTTTTCACTTTAAGCGCGTACTACCATTAAAAAATCTTTCAAAATCGGATCTAATAAGGCGGAGATATTAAGTAGCCTCCTTTTTGCCCCTTTTTGGGGGTATTTCAATCGGATTTTTAATATCGCTATCACTAACGCATTGCGATAGAGTGGAAATCGCTATGAAGATACTGACAATCCGATTATAACCAAGTTCTGTAATACCGCTACAGCCCATTGAGTAGGGAATGTTTTTTTTTCAGGGCATAATTCTCTAATTTTAAGACGTCAATGAGCGGTTTTCCAAGTGTCATTTTAGCATTATTTATCTCTCGCTAGATGGCGTTGGCGACAGTTTTGGTAAAAATACTGTAGTTTGGTATGACCAAGGAAGTTATACTCGTATTAGTACATAGAACTTCCTTGGGTATGACCAAAGATTTTGAATTACGCTTACTGGCGGGTATGACATTCTGCGTTCCCTTGTTTATGGCAAGTTGTGCGTCAGTTTTGTAACAAATTCATTACCTATAGTATTTATTGGTAGTATTTTCTACTTTCTTGATATTCTATATTATAAATTACAGCTAATGATACAAAGAAAATGGTCAGTTTTATTAGGATTTAATCTATCTGCTTTACTAAAGGGGTAAATAAAATCTGAATATGTTAAAACAGACAATGTCATAATAAAAATAAACAAATAAAAAATTTCACTATACAAACAACTTGTCGTTCGTTTGATTCGCTCGTGGTTTGTGTATTTTTACGGTAAAACGTTGTTTTTACCTGCTTTCGATTACTACGTTCAGTTGGGTAAATACCAAAAGCTACACGAGCGCCATCTCTGGACGATGAAAGAACTAAACTGACAATGCCTAATGGAAAACAGCTCATTCCACGCCAATTTCACGCCTCCTGCGTGGAATTTGTTCGTGATTCCACGCAGGCAGCGTGGAATCGGCGTGTAATTCGTGTGGAATTCGCGTGGAATTGGCGTGAGTGGTCATACAGAATCCAGGCCCTAAATGGAAAAATATATCGCGTATTATTTGAAATTTTTAATTTCTTTCTTGGTGAGTTGTTTAGTGAGAAAGAAGTTGTACCTAGGATTTTTTTGCGTTTCGTGATTAGTATTAAACACGATTCAAATTAATCTGAATGTAAGTACATACCTAGTAGAACTTTAATGTATTTCCATACAACCTATTCATATCTACTGAAAGGTATTTTATCGTCTAAAAGCTGGAAATTAATTAGGTATGTCTTACTTTCAGTTCACTTTTACCTACCCACAACAATGTATCAACTGTAAGATAGCAATACGTCGTAATCAGCAATATGACTACAGTGTTTTAAATATGAGTCCCGATATTGTTACGATAATTGAAGAGTTGGCAGCCCATGAGGTTTTAATTTGCTTTCAGATAACAGCTGAAGATGGTATATGCCAAGAATGTATCAACATTATATTGATCGAATTATATAATAGTTTTGAAGGCACCGTTGATGAATGACAACTGGTTCATCTATCAGTTTGTGTATGACGTGGCATCTCAATTAATAGAAGATCAGGCAGACGCTCTATTCATTTATGTGAAAATGCTCCTGAGTGGGCTTATATAACGAACAACATGAATCCCCGTCAGGTAAATACCTTTAACTAATGATAACACACAATGTCTGTTTATAGTACCTAGTTTATGAAACAGTTGCATAATGGCTCGTTTTTTAATAGTATCACTTGAGTTTTTTAATACCTAGTTATATGCCGTTTTATAACTACTTTAATAAATAGAAATAAATAAATAGAATATTAGAATAGAAAGTTAGATTATAATGAAAAAAATATATGTTGTAATATTTTCTTGTAACAGCTAGTAACAGCTCGTTCTTCATGTTAGTTGCTGTTTCAGTGATGTCAGGTGGAGTCAATTTCTCGTCACTGCTGTCGGTTTTTAATCAGGTTTAAACTTTTGAGCAACAAAAACACATGAAATTGGTTAGGTAATAATATACAGTAAATTATGGCGCCAACATCCAGTCCACGCGAATTCGCGCATGTTCAGTCTAACACGCATCATCCATAGATAATAAATGACAAAAACCCTCGTTGGTATGGATCCAAACGGGTAATTTTATGGGATTAAATTATATATTGTAACATTGTTTAGTTCAAAAAATAGTATTATAATGTATTTTTTTTGTTATTAGAGTACTTCCGTGCGTAAGGTGTACGAGTATCATTATGCCACCATTTTTGAGTTGATAATCCGGATTTTACGATGTGAGTGTAGATAAAATAATTAATGATTTAACTTATTAAGCCCCGATTTTCAACGTGTTATAAGTTTAGGGTGTGTATCCGTGTGTCTGTCTGTGGCATCGTAGCTCCCATGATGCTTGTTGGCTAAGAGCGCACCGTCATCAAGTTCAAGTACCAATAGAAGAACCCCAGCTCCAGATTCAAGGCAATGAGATTTTACCAATAGAGACGTCATTATAAAACACTAAAAACATGGCGAAATTGTCCTATAACTACATACATAGAACTTGAGCAACTATATTTGTATCACTGAAGAGGCTAAAAGATCACAGAGATATACAGAACCGCCTCGTCAGAAAGAGATAAACATAATGTTCTCAGTTACAGTGAGTTGCAGTGAGCGGCCGATCGCCAATCACCGCCGATGACGGCCTCTGAAGTCACTTGCGTCGGCTAGCAGCTAGAATAAACTGGGGAAAAATTTATGAAAGGGTTTATTCAAACCGAAAATTATTACGAAAGCATTTTTTTTTAAAAACAAATGCTTTCGTAATAATATAACAACGCTGCGCGCCATAATAGCGTTCTCTCTGTCTCTCTTACACGTCCACTACTTGTCTCGTTCGTGTAAGTGGCGAAGCGGCAGCATCGCAAGTTGATTTAGAGTAAAATTAAATTTATTATTTTCAATACCGAAAATAGTACTTAAAAATGAAAATACATATCCTTCTTGCCTTTCACAGTTGTCCCAATGTATGTAATGCGCTTTCTAAACACACAAGATGGCATTTTTGATGAATATTTATGTTTCGGAAGTCGCGTGTATTTACGTGTTGAGTCGTTGCCACTCTGTTTGTGACTATGTCGACACAAGCTGATTAGCTTGTGTTTGCTTCGCTACGCAGAGCGGAGTACAACGTATCTACCTCAGTTTATATATAACATCATTGGTTCAAGGTCCCGTTTTCGATAGTGGATCCAGATCCAGTGGATAGTGGATTTGATATCCATTACACTACGATTCTTACCCCCTCCCCCCCCTCCCTTCCCCCATTATAGCTAAGAACCATCTCGATCACATCAGATTTCAAACAGTAAAAACCGCATCAAAACCGGTCCACAGCAGACACACAGACACCCTGTCACACAGTGACACATACACACCCTTAACTTATTACACCCGTCTCCTTGTTCGGGGGTTAATAATAAAAATTATACTGATTCCAAAAATAAATACTTTTCATGTGACAGGGAGTATGTATGTAACAGGTATTTTATGTGTGGTTCCGTCTAACAGTGACAAAATATAGACTTTTTAAGGCAACCAAACCACAATCATTCTTCCAAAGGTATGAATTTACGCCAAAATAAATCTTTTTTTTTCTTAAAAGTGGGGGCTTTTAAAAATGTATGGTTTATATAAATAAGATATATTTAGATATTTGTAACGAAGTATGTGCAATTTGACCCGTTTCAATGTCATGATTATTAAAAACCCACTAATGGACATCACCTTTCGTTCAGTCGTCAAATATTATTTCACTGATTGACGGGCTTCTCTACTCATCGGATTTAGATACAAAGTAGTAAATTGAAATTGAGATACAAAGTTGTATAACATTGTAACATTCGTTTGGATACCTACCCATATGGACTAACATGATATGAATACTATTATTGAGTACCAGAGCAGTAATTCGCCTTGGTTTCGCATGGGTAGCACTCACACCGCGGCATTATTCTTACTATTAGAATTTTTATACGCATCGTAACTTCTAAAAAAACGCCAGTAAGCGTAATCCAAAATCTTTGGCAGCAACAATCATGGTGTTTTTTTACCCATCAACAATAATTGCATCATTAGGTACTCACATACCTGACAGACTTGTTATTATTTCGTATCCATGGCAACGTGTCATTCCGTTGTAGGTATAGTTTTAATCGACTCCACAAAAGGAGACGGTTAAATGTGCGAATGTATTTTTTTTAATAATGTAGGTACAACGATTTCATAAAAAAACATTTTTTTTTGTTTGATAGGGTGTAATCTCCAGGTGGTCCCATATAAATTGTATCAAAATTGGTTCAATAGTTTTTTATTGGGATAATAAGGAGGAAGGATTTCTGAACCAATTTGAATGATTCTTGGTTTATTTAAAACGATGGACTTTTATTGCCGTCCCACAACAATTTTATTTAAAATGTTTTAGTTTTTATTAATAAATCGATTTGTTTTGATGTTAATGTTCTTTCATATTTTAAAGAATGAACCTGCAGTGTAGTCCATACCAATATATAAAAGTGAAACGTTGTCTGTTTGTTTGTTTGTTTGGGGAGCTTTCACGCGATAACGGCTGGACGGATTTTGATGAAATTTAGAATGGAGACAGCTTATACCCTAGAATAAAACATAGAATTTTTATCCCGGAAAATTGAATATTTCTGCGGATAAACTGGAAAATGTTGATTACTTACTGTAAAGAACGGTTGCCATCACATAATGGTCTGTGGTTGCCATGGAAACGAAATAACAGGTCTGTCAAAAAACATCAAGAGCATTGGGTGCTATGTATTTTTATACTCTTTGGGTGCTATACCTACTTTTGAATTGGTTTTTAATATCCTAGAAGAAAATACGATGCTGTTTTTTCGCGACAAATAGTCGTCTGCGCGTACGAAGTCGCGGGCGGGAAAACTAGTACTGTATAATTTTTTTTTTTAACCCCCGAACAAAGAAACGGGTGTTACAAGTATAAGTTTAGGATGTGTATCACTGTGTGTTCCACTGTGTGTGTGTTTGTCTGTCTGTGGCATCGTAGCTCGCAAACAAATGGACCGATTTTGATGCGGTTTTTTCTATTTGAAATCTGGTGTGAGGGAGGTGGTTCTTAGCTAAGTAAGAGGGAAAGGGGAAGGGGGGTGCCAAACAAATGGCCTGATTTTGAAGCGGTTTTTTATGTTTGAACTTAGTGGTATAGTGGGGGGGGGGGGGCGGGTTGAGAAAAGGGGGGTAAGAAACTATTATAACTCATTCTATTTTAAGTTGTATTTTTGAACCTGTATTAGTTTTACTTTTCTTAAAGTGATCTAATGTAATCTGGTTCAAATGTAATTATTTTATTCTTTTTAGTGTTTGCGTAGAAAAATAAAAGAAGTCGTTTTTTTTTTCTTGGAAAAATATTTTTATTTATTCCTTAAGTTACATTGAAATTTTCGTAGGGATATAAACTTTCTTCAATAATAAAATTGTACCCATGCTACTCACCGATAATGTAGCTTTCTAATATATGTTTTTTTTTTACGTCTGTTCAGTCTTTTTTTGTGTTGATCCATTACAAAAAAAAAGAAACAAAAATACAACCATACTAAAAATAACTTTCTTCTTTATAATATGAGTGTCGACATACGCGTGAAATGATAGCCTCTTTTTTGTAAACTCTGGTTTTACTATAAGATTCCTACAAATTTAAAAGGTTGGCTGTTAATTGTGGTCATGTACAAACCGACGAACATACATACATACATTCATTCATGCATACATAGGTAACCTGATATAATCATAACCCTCCTTTTTTGTAGCCGGGTAAAGACCCACAGGTGGCAACCCTCCGTCTCCGACTGACAGTAGACATCAAACTCGAAAACAATGCATCGATACACTACTGTCCATAAGGACTATATATGTACTGTGATATGGCCATGAAACTCATTTTACTTTTATTTTTTTTAGAAAGGTGTTGTTGGTCTATAGCTGACCTCTACAGCGTCACCGGTGGGGCGGGTGCAAAAGCACTCCGCCGCAATGAACTTCTTTTACGCCTGTCATAGTATCGGCCCAGCGGACGTGTCAGATGTTCCTGTAACAATAGGACTTCGTGAAAAGTTTGATCTTTTTGACATTAGTGAAAAATATAGATCCATACTACAGCGTTTTTTATTAAACTACAGTTTATAAAAAGTACATATACAGTTTAAATGTACTATGATCCTTGGACCTTGAATTTGTACCTGTACAATCGACAGCACCATTATATCTGCAATGCACCACCGTGCCGTTTCCTTTAACCTGCATGTCAAAGCTTTTAAATTCCAAAGACATTTACAAAATAAAACGTTCAAATTGAATAGGAAATGCTGCGTGAATATTTACATAGAGCTAAGGACCCACAGTTAGGACCCTCGTCATGTCTACGTGACGTTTGCTCTAAATCTAGGACACGTTCAATCTGGTCTCGGATGAATTGCTCTCGGGTCATAACAATTTTCTGACGTAATGATGTCAACATTTTTAGACGATTTGGATCATGAGTTTAAGCTTGACACGACCATAACATGCAATTTTGGCAAATTTTCCATTCATGGCGAACTAGCTGTTTTTCGGGATAGTAACTATGTTGGTCTATACATCATCTACATACAAAATTTCATTAATTTCGGTTCAGCCGTTATCTAGTGCAAGCGCCCTCCAAACAAACGTACGTTTCACTATTATATGTTAGTTGGGATGGGTATGTGTGACAAGAGGCATTCTGTAATCGTAATTAGTTTAGCCGTTTTGATGTGAAAGCGAGTACAACCAATCTACCAAAATTTACCTATTTTCCTGTGTAAACTTCATCATATTTGTTTTTACCCAACCACAACAATGCAAGGGAAGGGTAATAAGTTTAACAGTCTATGTATGTATGTATGTGGTTTTGTGGATGTTCCACCATAGCGTCGCCACTATTGGTTCGATTTTGACAAGCTAGGTGTCAATCGATTTGTCTTCAGGTATAGAATATCATAGGCTATTTTCTTACCCGATAGCACGTTGGTAACAACACCTCGCGCGGCACTGCCTTCGCTCGTCAGCTGACACGTTGGTTTTAAAGCCAATCCCAATAATTTCATTAGATAAGCACCATTCAAACCTGAACACATATTTTTGTTTGTCGTATGAGTAGTGCTGCCTCTGGTGTAAGTTTGTCACCTCCTAAAGACCCCTGGCGTCAGTTTGTCGCCGCCTGAGGGCTTTTGACGTGGCTAAACGACTGCTATTAATCAATACCAGCCGGGACCGACAGTTTAACGTGCCTTCAAAACACATTAATGTCTTCACACTACAGTTGGTGGTTGAATATTGAAATGCAACTTCCTCTTTCAGAAAATCTACCTTTACACAAGATTTCAACTAAGGGCACGGATATGAATGAATGCCGTTGAGATAACATCAAACTACACAAACATACACAGAAACGTCCGATGACAGATGAAGTCGTGATCCAGTCAACTCAGACTGGGTTGGCTGATCTTGCCGTGCATTGAAGATAAATGACTAGACCAGACATCATGGGATTGGTATAGATGAATGTGTAACTCATTGACAAATAAAATTCTTAAACATCTTGAATTTTAAGTTATGTTATTTTAAAATGTTCTATCACAGTAATAAATAGTTTTCCATTAAAAATGGCTTCTACTGCGAGCGGAGTGTGTACAATACGTACTTTGTATTGAAAGCACGTGACAGGTAAAATATTGAGCGGTAGCCTGTATGTAGGTAGCCCTATTTTGTTTGTCTAGTGCTCAGATTAGACTAATCTGAGGTCTACCGCATGTGTCTATTTAACTATTCATATTATTTTTCAGATGATAGTGGATACGAATCCATAAGGAATAATGAAGTCTTGGTTACTAGTGTTAATTCCTGAGCCAGAAAGTCATTCTGAAGAAAAATATAATGATGTCTTCATAAGTGCCCGTAATTTAAAGATACAATAATGTCATAAAATGATGGTTCCGGAATGCTCTTATATAGAAAAAGACTTAAAATTATAGTTGTGCTGCATATCAGTAAAAATAATGTATACGTGGTGGTCGTTGGGAACAATATGAAGATAGCAAAAAAAGTTGGTTTTAGCCTTTATGATGTGTCCAATGTGTGTGGAAGACCAAAGAGACAGTGAATTAGGTACCTATCTTCTAGTTCTTTGAGCACTAACTGTTTGAAATACCAATAAATAAATATAACATCATTTTTGTTTATTAATTTTATTATTACACTAACTTTCCCGCCCGCGACTTCGTACGAGCGGACTACTGTTTATCGAAAAAAAAAAGGATTATTCCTCTAGGATATTAAAAACCAATGCAAAAGTAGGTATAGCACTAATGCTTTTGATGTTTTTTACAGACTTGCTATTTTGTATCCATGGCAACCACAGACCATTTTGTGATGGCAACCGTTCCTTATAGTGAGTAATTAACATTTTCCAGTTTTCCCGTGAAAACTTACGATTTTCCGGGTTAGAAAGTATCTTATATTTTATTCCAGGGTATAAGCAATCTCCATTTTAAATTTCATCAAAATCCGTCCAGCCGCTATCGCGTGAAAGCTACCCAAACAAAAAAACAGACAATGTTTCACTTTTTATGTATTGGTATGGATTGTTGAAACAATTTTTGTACAGCATCATAGAGTCATATATTTTGTCTCAATATACAGAATAATTAACCATGTCGTGGTGGCACGGTTAAATCGCAGTCGCGAAAAACCGTGATCGGAGTAGCGCAGAGCTCATCGCTCTCTAACATTATGTTCTCCCTTCTCCTCAACGACTTGCCAGAGAATGTTCGTGAAGGCCACATACGAATGTATGCAGATGATGTCACGGCAATCGTCTTCGCTCCAACAGTAGAACAGCTGGAGCGAAAGTTGAATAAAGTAACAAGTGACCTGAGCTATTGGTTTGAACATAAACTAGACCCATTTCATATACTTTAACCTGTCAAGCCGTACATACCAAGCAAATCACAGTTAAATTTGGGAACTCTGAGATAGATCAGGTAAAAACTACCATGAATTGGGTTTCCAGGTCGATAGCGGTCTCACCTGGGAGGGCCACATAAACACATTATGTGAAAAAATCGGCCGTGCTTGCTTCGCGCTGTGGCGTGTATCCGCAATACTTCCTTGTAGCAAGGTCCGGAACTGCTATTTTGCATCTGTACTTCAATATGGCGTCGAGCTCTGGGGACGCGCAGCCGATTGGCAGTGCGTCTTCAGAATGCAGAAAAGAGCGATGAGGGCCATAGTGCGAGTAGCACAAAATGAATCAGCACTTCCATTATTCCGGTCCATGAAGGTACTGATCCTCCCATCCTTGCTGTGCCTTTAGACGGCTCTGTATGCCAGAGACCACCTGGAGAAATACTCGAGGCTTGGGGACGGACACAAGTATAGCACGCGGAACGCGCACCGGCTGCGAGCGGTGCCACGGCGGCTGACGTCCAAACTAGTGCACGTGATGGCGCCGGTGGTCTACAACCGGCTGCCAAATAACGTTAGAGATGCTCCTTCAAGGGAATCATTTAAATACAAAATCAAATATTGGCTTGTTGACCAATCATTCTATACATATGATGGCATAGTTAAATTAAAATTATTGTGTGTGTAATTGTGTAATTTTATTTCAATAACACTTTGTTTTTTTTTTGTGTTTGTTACAGTAAAATATTAATTAGTATTATAATATCTTAAAATAAAATTTGAATGTTATTAATTAATTGAATGTTGAGTTATATTTTTTTTTGCCTGTTTACATGTAACAAAATTGTTATAAATAAATGAATATGAATAATTGGCATATTGGCATCGTATTAATAATATAGCTAATTATTCAATACGAATATACGAATATACGAAGCAGTATGCAGTTGTCACCGTCTGTTATGTGACATCGACGTTGACAACCGGATAACTGCCTACTTCATACCTAACTTGACCGCTGACTGAGTTCAGACCGGAGGTACCTTATTAATAGCAATGACGACCGGTCATCTGCCGCTTGCCTTCTGGCATCCAAGCACTTCGCTACTAGCTCTGAACTACGTCATGTGCCAGGGTGAGTATATCAGCAGTCAAAGCCATCCTTTGTAATGATGTAACTATATTATACACACTATATATACTATGTAGTATATAGTAGATAATATTAACTTAAATACCTACTACTCTTATGTGTTGAGATTAGTATATAGTAGATAATATTAACTTAGGTATATCTCTTACGTGTTGAGATTGTGATACTTAATAAATGTGCTAACTGATTTCATTCATATTTGATTTCCACATCCCACTTGGGATACCTAAGCATAGGAGTACCGGTAACGCATCGCGTACCCTATACCCAGTTTTTTGGTCAAATCCTAAGCTATTCAACAGTGAAAACCGCATCGCAATCAGTCCAGTAGTTTTTACGTGATGAGAGAACAAACATGCAGACAAACAGAGAGACACGATTTTTGTAAATGTGTTATTCTTGTTCAGTAGCTTATTTTAAGTACACAAGACCACTTTTTTAAAATTATCTTCTTTGTAAAGACTTTTTCGTTCATATTGCTTCATTAAGTATAGTATAGACTATAAGTATCGATAAATGATTTTCAGTCTTTTGGGGATGAAATAAAACAACAAATACTTAATGTACACCAATATTTTTATTCATACAAAAAAGCGTTGCCAAATACTTTATACAACGTAAATCTAGTTTCGTTACATAGTATTCGGGATATCTCGTCTCGGTTCTATAAAAGTAAATAAATAACGCCTGCTCATAATTTCTAAAACTAAAAAAAGATTATTAAAAATACGGCTGTTTGTTTGACGTGAAACGACTACGCCCGTACAAATCGCAAGTTATATCGAATTCAAAATCACAGTTACATCAATTTTGCTGATTTTCTTCTGTGCATACTGCCCTCTCCCCCTCTGTCTTTTGAAAAAATTAAACAACATCACATCACTGAGCTGACCGTATAAGCACAGTAAATATATAGTCCCTATATATATGTACTGTGGTATAAGCTAACAAATTACATCAAAGTTAGATCTCTGGAGCTTATAGTTACAGAGTAATAAAAGCGAAACAATTACCTATAGACAATTTCTTTACAAACAATACCTAATAATCTTTTCCCTTAGCAATTCAAGATAAAGTAAACAAATTACACTAAACTTTAATCACTGAGAAAGGGACTCTATAAGAGACTTTCCATTCATTTTCAATATTGTTGTCTCTTTTACACTTGCATACATTATAATTCTATCTCCCTCCTAATTCTGTCTCCCCTTTATGGCATTATAATCTGCGATAGTAAAAACAGTCGTAACTCCAAATCTCTTATTTAGGCATGAGCTTAAGGGGCTAAAATGTTTTTCTTTGTATTTTATGAGGTTTTAGTCTCCAATTATAATTGTAACTTCGTAAATGCGAGAATTAATTTCACAATTTATGTATACTAGTCTTGAAATGGGTATTTTTCTTTTATTAACAACTAGCAGTACACGCGGCTTTGCCCGCGTGGTCATTTCATTTAAAAGTAACTCATACATGTTATTCCAGAACCTCGCTACGCTTCGCTACCGCCTTCGTCTTCTAACCAATCACGGCCATGTCGGGTCGCCACTGAAGGCTGTTGACAGAAATCTATCTGTGTTGCAATAGCGTTATGTGGAGGTATATTTTGAAAATACGCCGCGCAAAATCTTAAATTGAACCGATCTCAGCTCGGCCAGTCATAAATCATAAATGTTCGAATGTATACCTTAACGGTATTCTTGCGAAGAATACATTTTCGCTTTCTGGATTTTAAAACATACTCGATTCCAACACAGTATATGACGTCAAGAGCGTTGTCTAGGTAATGTATATTTTTGAAATATGCAACGACATTGGCCCTCACTTTAGTTAGTGCATCACGGAAGAAACCATGGTTGCGCGGATGACCGCACAGCTGTGACAGTTCTGTTAGTACAACATGTAAAACAGTAAGCAGTTTGGTTACCAATGCAAACAGCCGCAAGAGGGCGCTATTTATGAAGGATTGTAAATAAAACATGCACGTTAAGTAAAACTAACAAATTTAGAAAGTCAAAAAATACTTCAAAGTAAATTGACAGAATTGTTTTCTGTTTTTGAGCTTTTTTCTAAATAATCCGTAGTGAAATTATTGTGACTGTGATGATTTAAAATACTGGTAACATCGAGCATTTGGTATTTTAATATATTCGCGCATACTTAATGGCATAATGAGAATTTGGCATTAATCGTACTATTCTACGTCTTTGGGATTTTACCTTTTTGGTATATTGCGTCGAAATGGTTATCCATTATATCCCATGTTATAACAAACGCTCGATCGTTTGTATATGTTTACCTGCTTGTTTTTAAACAAAATTTGATGGTTTACTTCAGGAAATTACAGAAGCCTTAAAAATATCAAAGAAAATATAAAAATAAATTATAAAATATGTAACTGCTTATAAATATTGAGGAAAAACATTTATAGAAGCGCGTGAATTCGATCCATGGGCCTCTGGGTTGCAAGCCGGACACGCTTCCGCTGCGCCACTCTATTTTGTGGCATGAATACCGAATTTACGGTGCTGTTTTATAAACGGATCTACTATTTTTATTCCTTTCAAATTAACATAACTTTGGACTCTTATCTCGCAAGAATCCCTAATTTTTTCGTGATAAAAAGTATCATTGATTTTAACACATAATATAAACTTTGCCTGTGCCAAGTTACATTAAAATGCGTCCGGAAATTTCAGTGTGATATGTGTTCTTTTAAATAACTTTGAACCCCTATCCTGCGGGAACCATTGTTTTTTTCGGGACAAAAAGTATTCTAAATGTTAATCCATAACATAAGCTATGATTATGCCAAGTTGAATCAAAATCCGTGTGGTAGTTTCGAACAGACAGACGTCTGTCCGTCTCTTTGAACACACATCACTCTGAAACTACCACACGGATTTTGATTTTTCTAGACAGACGGAAAATAAAAAAATATCCTATTTGCACTCCATATCGATCTTGAAGTTTACCTCAATAATAATTTTCAAAAAATATTTAATGAACAGATTTAGCTCAGTTATAGTTTTATTATAGTATAGATATTAGAGTTAGATCGCGCCCATGACACAGTACATATATTAGTCTTTACAGACTGTGCCCATGACTTTGCCTACAGCTTTCCTGCGTGAGCTATAGATTGTTTCTGGTTTAAAATTAGCATTAAATATCATCCAGTCTTTAAAAAAAAAGTGAAACTCATTGAATGAGTTTATTTCATAAAAACCTACTGGTAAATAATGAAATATTTATAAAACAACTAGCTGCTTCCCGGAGTTTTACCCGCTTGGATGATGATGATGATTATGAAGATCAAAGTATCCTTAGATATAAGCTATCCTGGTACCAAACTTCAATTAATTCGTTCAGCGAGCAGATGATGATAATGAAAAGTAGCTTATGTGTTAATCAAGGATATAAGCTATCCTGGTACTAAATTTTATCCAAATCCGTTCTGTTGTTTGAGCGTGAAGGAGTAATAAACATACGCATACATTTCAAGTAAACAAAAAGTTGTTAAAGTTTAGAGTGTTAACATTGTTTTTGTGTTATGCCATGGTCCACAGAAACGATTATAATTGTCGCAATCGTACACCTAGCAAAAAGCTACTGCAAGATAGAACAGCAATGTTGGCCTCTGCATGACCTATTGCACTGGCTATACAATTGTGCCAATAATTACTGAAAAATTCTCCAGTGCCTGACGTTTAATATCTACGAATCTACAATCTATATATATATTTTCCAAATTACAAATCAATATGATAATATGTATAAAAAATGCTCACACCGCAAAACTTGTAATTACGTAACGGCATGAAATTGTGATCAATATCAAATGACTTAATATAGTAAACCGGGTAGTCATTAGTCATATATAATATTATTAATAACTATGTATTACTTATGATTTACATAAACATACTCCAGATTGAATAATGAATAAACATTAAAATATTTAATAAAAAAAACTCTTTAATAATTTTAGTCACATACTTACTCCCCCCTATTGAATAATGAAATAAACATTTAATAAAAAAAACTGGTGAAAATTTCGTGATCGGTTGGTTAATTCAGCAAACTACCAATAGATGGCGTTACAGTCCCCGTAAGACGGATGTAGAGACTGAGGGAACATTTTGGATGGCGGTGTAGTGGTTACGGTAGCCGAATTGGTTAAAGGCATGTAACACCCAATGCTTTTAACCAATTTGGCAAGTCTTCTCGTCGTCCATACCACAGTGCCTGAAGACAAAAGTCTTCAATCAGTGCGTCCTATCAGTCATTTCCTACGGTGCCGAAACGTGGACACTCACGGTCAAATTTATCCATAAATTTAAGGTCGCTCAGCTATGGACAGAGCTATGCTTGGAGGTTCTTTGAAGGACAAGATTCGTAATGAAGATATCCGACGGAGAACCAAGGTAACCGACGTAGCTCGAAGGATAAGCAAACTGAAGTGGCAGTGGGCTGGTTACATTTCCTGAAGAACCGATAACCGTTGAGGTACACGAGTTCTCGAGTGGAGACCACATTTAAGCAAACGTAGTGTAGGACGCCCTGTGGCCAGGTGGAGAGACGACCTGCGAAAAGCGGCTGGAAGAAAATGGATGAGAAGAGCTGAAGGCGAGTTCAGTGGCGTGCATTAGGAGAAGCCTACGTCCAGCAGTGGACAGATATAGGCTGATGATGATGATGATACTGATGTGCCGAGCAGAGAAACGGATGGTGCAGGTACAACCACAAGTCAGATTAAAACAAATCGCTACGAGAGTACAAAACTAGAGTAAATAATTTTAGTTTTCAGTAACTATACTAAATTAAATAAACTTTTCTGTGTACTGTATCAGAATAAACATATTTTATGTAAACCTTAAATTAGGGCATAAAACCACATCTGCATCAAAACATTTCTTGCTCTGAAAACCGGTTTGTTATTTTTGCGGCCACGCACGCTGAAGCGGCAAAAAAATGATAAGATTCAATCTACATTGAAAAGATTATATTTGATACATTTGATTGTATTCCTAGTTTTTGCATGAAAACGTAAAATAGCGTATGACCACTATACGGGATGGCCACGTAACATCGTAGGATAACGTAAATGAGAGCATGCAGCCACAGAGGGACTGAAGTTCTCTGTGGTTGCATGGAAAGGTACAGGTTGGCTCAGGAAAAGCCCCGCTTTGTAAGGGTACTGATTTACAACACGGGGCGAACCTGAGCTGATCTAAATGGTAATCTGCATCGGTAATCACTAAAGGTAACTAGAAATATAGGCAGTAGGAGTGAGAAGAGGCTAAATGGGAGAAGCTCCTCTGAAAACGGTCAAGCTTGTTGACTCGTGATGAATCATACATCGGAATGCCATGAAATAGGTCAAAAATTAGTTAGCTGCCTAAAGTTTGGTACCGTCTCTGTACGAGTGCGAGAAGTTCACAAGATCGGAAGTTCTCCTCGCACCCGTAGCAATAAAACTTAGGCTTCCTTTACGGTACGGATTCGAGGTACGACCGTAACCTATTTCTGGGACTATTTTTTGTGCCTGTTTTCGAGCGTGAGAAAGTTTCAGCCTAGAACAAAGGCGCGCACGTATGTCATGTATAAAATTGAATGATTCACCCAATGGGAGAGCTTCGACACTTCTGCGTTTACTATAAATACCAATACTTCATAAAATCGTCATGCATTATTCTATCAACGTTCCAGATCGCTGTAGCAGTCGAAGCAAGAAACTCTTCCATAAGTGTCCAAAGTTATTGTGAAGCACAAACAGTATATTACGGCTCCGTAGCCAACATTTATAATCGGTTACAAAACTAATTCTATACCATCCTTGTTTTTTGTGACTATATACTAACTAAACTGTGATCAAGTGCGTTTCCGTTTCGTCCTCCTATCCTGAGCTCACTGAAGTCTCATTTCTCTGCAACTGGGACCCCGCATCTACGTGAGAGTCCGCAACACCCATCATTTGATACGTGACCGTAATTGGCATCTAACTTATTAGAATTACCAGCGAGGCTTTATCGGAAAATGCTTACTTTGTCTTTGGTGACTATTATGATAACCCTCACCCATTTAGATTCAAAACGCGTGTTCGGTGTAAATTTCAGAGAAATAATTCAATAACAGTGACTGTGACCCTCTAAGTTAGTGTATAAAGCTGGGGTGACACTGGAAAAGAAATTCGCATTTAGTTATTTATACACGGTTTTAATGACATAACTGGTAAGTAGCCTAGGTCAAATCACAGTTAATTGTACACTTTATAAGAATTATTTTATTGGCCTCTGCCAGCAGCTTCGCCCACGCGGCCGAGGCACACATAGATGGATAATTGTATTTACAAAGTGCAAAAACATAATTTTTTGTTGATATACACTGAATACATGCATGAAAATAAAAACACAATCATCCATCACACACGGACCTAGACTTATAAAGTCATTATGAGAACAAAGTGAAATTCTACGTCTTTTGGTGTTGATAACAGTTTTATTACCCCATAGAAGGGGATAAATTCTTAAAATTGATACATCAATACTACATTTTTTATGACAAACACTCAGTTTACCATATTGGGGTGGAATTTAGAAAACCTTCCTTAGTCAAATTGAACTAGGTATTATGTCTTTCGTAAAAATATTTTTATACTTGATCGCGCCTTTTAAATAAAGCTCTGCGAAAAAACTTCACTGCAACGTTACCAGCAGTGTGTCCTACCCCTTCGGATAAGTTACTTAATAGCTTATGGAATTTACGGGTATTACCTTAGAAATATAATGTTCGGTAAAGGTTTGTATAGTAAGGGTTGAATTTCTTTTCGGAAAACTGACTTTTCTCTGGCCAATTGCACACGAATAGATATTTAGTGTCATTGTGGACCTATTATGGAAAGGTTGGTAATCGACTCGAGTTTTTTTAAGGAATATTTCTTTATATGGTGTCCTTGTAGAACTGAAAGTTTAGTTTGATGACAAGTTAATTAGAAAAGAAGATAAATAGTGTACCATATCAGCACAATGCTCATTTCCCATTTAGAGCACCGCGATATTCCATGTGCTAGGTTTTTTTTAATGAATTATTCTTATATCCCCTCTAGGATTCCTACAATCAGAGCTCCAGAGGGGCCGAATAATATCCATGAATGACAAACGTTATAAATAGGTAATAAACGATTCAGTGAAATAACAGTAATATTAGTATAAAAATTCCTTGCCAACGGAAAACCATGTGTTTTACAAGTCCGATAATAAGCTACTGCTGCAAAACACATCAATCAAAACACAAAACAAACCAAAGTTATGCTCTTAATATAGCTATGCCACTAAAACCTTACCACTTTAGTAAGAACTGCTGTTAAATAGCTGTAAAATAATAGAGAATCCACCAAAATTAGAGCACTCCTAACCAAAGTATCAGCCATAACCTAGTTCCAATAACCCGCTACACGGAACAAACACTTCCCGATATTAATTACTTACTACGTCCCCATTTTGTGTTTGATCAATTACTAACTGACAGAATTGTCAATTTTAGTAAGATATCCCTCTAAGGGGTAGCCTAATACATGTAAGGGATTGTTGGAAGGGCTGATCAAAAATTGAACGGGTGTTAAAAACGCGTAACAAAGCAGAGCAGTCGCAAAAACACGAGATTTTAGTACCGTGATTGAACGCAGAGAGCTGCTATTATACGATGCAATATCGATGCATCCAAAAATTCACAAATCGTTGCTGCGAAAAGGAGTGAGTATTATGCGTTGAAAATAGTTGCATTTTTGTACGTAAGAAGCGGTTTCTATGTTGGTAATTACACGTAGGTACCTGTACGGGACTCTCGCATAGGTGCGGGGTTCCAGACGAGAGAATGACCCTTCAGGACGGAGTTTGAACACGTACAGGAAATGTTTATTTCTTAGTAATTATGCTTATTCGTAGAGACTCTTGCCCTAAACTGGCTTTTCGTGAATATAATAGTCTAATTTTAAATAGCACTACCGGCTATGAATCACGTGTATATAGTCGAAAACATCGACCTAGGTTTCGAGCGTATCCGACGCTCATCTTCAAGAGTTCACGCCGCGAGATCCCGACGCGCACTGCGGGCTGCGGCCCGCTGCGAGCGGCGCGTGAGTTGCGGCGGCGACAGGGAACGGAGACGCTCGGTCCTCGTACTGCTCTACTATTTGTTATTCCAGCGTTTAAGCTACTCGTATCTCAATTTCAATTTTCATCCAAATCCATTTAGCCTTTGCACCCTCGTGGATGATGATGAAAAGTAACATAAATATGTGTTATTCCAAGGCAATAGAAGCTATCTCCATTCAAAATTATCTAAATCCGTTCTCCCATTTGAGCGTGAAGGAGTAATAAACATACTACATAAAAACATTCGCTTTTATTATATGCGTGTGATTAGTAGGATTAATTTATATGAAATAATTTAGCGTCACCACAGACAACGTAAGTAAAGCAACTTTTACAAAAATCTATCTATTTTAATTGTATGTACCTACATTGCTCTGTTCTTTATTTTTATACATAAGTATACAAAGATAAACTTGTTTGTTTAAGCTTTAGGCATAACATAGATAACTTTTCTGGGGTTGTGTAGATAACCATATAGATAAATACGAGGATATTATGAGAAGTTTATTCATTACTCTTCATTAATACCAAGCAGTGTCATCTTATAACACTCACAATGTTGTTTCAATTCTACTTAGTAATCTCATTAAGTATTTTAATTAGTTATACTTTCGGAATAATACGTCATGAAGAATTCGGGAAAATCCCAGTAGAGCATATAATTACAAAAAAAATACAAACAATTTCAATTCAAATTAGATTCGATAGGTTTTTTTTATTAGAATTCGTTGAATGTAAATAATTTTGAACGGTTTAACTCGTTCATTGTATATTTAACTGATTTTAAAAATTAAGGGGGTTCTTAATTCAATTCCTTTGTTTATTTGAATAAAATAATCTGACTAGCAGCCTTATTGTCTAACTCTGGTGTAATGGCAATCAAATCCATTACCATTACCATTGGCGGTTCCAGTTCGCCGTCCAGGGGAATTGTCTAATATTTTCGGTGGTAATCGTCTTGAAAAAGTGAAGGCCATTTCGTTCTTTCCACAGACTACATAACACAAAAAACATATGCTCTTGCGTTCCATTTCATGAAGAACAGCTTTGAGCACTTTTTAGTGCTTTTTTGAACTAATGGTTGTAAAATGTTAATTTAGCCATATAAACATGTGTAGTGTTTTATTTGTTTATTAAAATCTATTTTTTATTAGTTATGCAGTTTAATAAATGGATATTCTTCAACAAATAATATTCAAGTATATTATAGCCTGACGTTGCGTAGAACGAAACGTTGGTTCACAAGTTATTATTTATTCTGGACCATACTAAAGTATGTGTTTGTTTGTTGTTTACTTTAGCATTCATTAGTGAAATGAAAATCAAATGGAAAAAAATAAATATTAAATAGGTAGGTTATAGTCACAAGATTTGTGTGAGTTTGTGCGAAACGTGGATAAACTAAAAGTGGAATTGCTTTGTGAGATGTAATGTATGTCGAGGTTATGTTCGTTTTCGGATATAAAATTGACAAATATGCCTTGATTTAGCAACAAATACGTACCTATGTACCATATTGTATTTCAGAATGTCATCTGATAAAGTGGTCTTTGCATAGACCTACAATTGGTCATCGAGTAAGATCGAAACTTTGAACAAATATATCGCAAGTTCAACAGTCTTTGGCTTGGCTATACAGGAATTTTGGTGGACTAATGTTACAAACATACAAGTGAAGCTAATATAAAGCGTTTAAAAAACACCACGCGTGCGAAGCCGCGGGTATTATCTTTCTTTTATCTTTCTATCTTTCGGAGTTTTTATCTTTCTCAGTCATTGTAACTAGGATCTCCTTAAATTTTAGAGGTATCTAAAATTTAAGGAGATCCTATTTATTTTTATTTGTTTAATTTTATTATAGTATGTGTATTTGTATGTAATGGAATGTTTGTATATGTCTATTTATTTTTATTAATTATTTTAATTGTTTTTGTTGTTTTAATTGTTTACACCGCCATCCTCTCTCACTAAATTATTTCTTTCCATCCAAAGGTTGACTGGAAGAGATCGCTTTTAGTGATAAGTCTGCCCGTTGTAATTTAGTTATAAGATTGTTTCTATTTGTTGTATATTTTTGTCCATAAATCTTGTAATTCAAATTACTCAATTATACAATTCACTTCCCGATTAGCTATCCGGTTGAAAATTTCAGGGTAGCTCAAATCGATGACAATGCATGAAGAAAAAAATTGATAAAAAGATCAAAAAAAGGACACACTTTTTGTTGTCAACCTGATGTACTACTGCTGGGCAAAGGTCTCACTCATTTCTGTCTTCACATCCCTTATTTTGGCCACTTGGGGTCAAGCAGATTGAAATAAATAAATAAAAATGTAAAAGCACATTTAAGCTCTTAATTTTTATTTCTTTATTTAACTTAAAAAAAGAGGTAGCCGTATGGGTCCTACTTACTAATACGTCCTTCCCTTCTCATCTCAAGTGCTGTGAAATCCAGCAAAGGGAAGAGATCTAAACCTTATTTACATACCGTCACTTTAATGCAAAAACACTTCGGAAAAGGCTGCTTTTTGTGACTTTATTGATTAAAATCATCTTTTAAAGAAATCACTGGGCATAATATTATGAGACTAGTACAAAATGTTAATGAGGTAATTAAAATTAGATTGTGACATTTTTCATCATTATCATCGTCAGCCTGTATCTACAGCTAGACGTAGGCCTTTCCTAATGAACGCCAATGAGCTCGATCTTCAGCTCTCCTCATCCAGTTACTGCCAACCGCTTTTCACAGGTCATCACTCCACTTGGCCACAGGGTGTCCAACACTACGTGTGCCTAACCGTGATTTCCATTCAAAAACTCTTCTACCAAACGGTTATCGGTTCTTCGGGAAATGCGACCAGCCCGCTGCCACTTTAGCTTGCTTATGCTTTGAGCTATGGCGGTCAACTTGGCTCTTCGTCGAATATATTTATCACGAATCTTGTCCTTCTGAGAAACTCCAAGCATAGCTCTCTCCATAATTCGCTGAGCCACCTAAAATTTGTGAACTAGTTTGACCGGGAGTGTCTATACATTCTGGCTCCGTCGGTCATGACTGGTAGGACGCACTGATTGAAGACTTTTGTCTTCAGGCTCTGTGGTATGGACAACGAGAAGACTTGACGAAGCTTTCCGAATGCTACCCAACCCAGCTGAATTCTTCTGTTGGCTTCCTTCTCAAAGTTGTTCTTCTCTAATTGCAATATTTTCCCGAGGTAAACATATTGTTGGACAACTTCAAGAGGTTAACCATTGTCTGCAGTCGGTTTCAGGTCAATAAGATCGTTAAACATAATCTTGGTCTTATCTATGTACATTCCGAGACCGATGCGTCGAGAAAAACAAGTATCTTATAGGTTGGACAGCATACTTTGTAAGTTTTACAGTGACTCTGCCATTAGGACGATATCATCGGCAAATTGTATGTTTAAGATTTTCTCGCCATTGATATTAATGGCCATTCCTTCCCAATCCAGCGTCCGAAACATTACTTCCAGGGCATTAGTGAACAGTTAAGGGGATACAACATCCCCCTGTCTCACTCACTTTTGCAGTTGGATATGCTTAGACTGCTGGTTTAGTACTTGGACACACATAGTAGCGGCGTCATACAGAAACTTCAGCACTTCAATGTATCGCCAATCCACTTGACACCGCTGCAAAGACTCCAAAACTGCCCAGGTTTCAACAGAGTCAAAAGCCTTCTCATAGTCCATAAAAACAAGACACAGGCGCTGGTTATACTTTTCAGACTTCTGTATAACCTGCCTCACTGTGTATGTGGTAATCTATGATGCTTAATCCTCCGCAAAACCCGGCCTGTTCAGGAGGCTGGAAATTAACAAGCCTTCCTGCAAGACGATCTGAGATAACCCATGAAAACGATTTATAGACGTGGCTGAGTGAAATAGGTCAGTAGTCCTTTTTAAGCGTTTAATTCCTTTTTTTTAAAGAAATGGACTACCAATCTCCTGCTCAACGCCTCTTAAGATCTCTTACTGTACAAAATGGTGCTAAATAACCCCTGATGCTCCCGAAGTACAGGATGTAAGAAGAAGTACCCCTGTATTCAAGATTTTCGAAGTAATACCATCCTCAGCGCGGGCCTTCCCATTCTAAGTTGTTTCAGTGACCTCTTAATCTTGTCTAGGCTGACGTTGGGCATTTCATCAGTGTAGTGGTGGGTCAGTATTGCACGGGAGTCCTTTGTGCTGTGTTTGGGTCTAGAGTCATGCGAGTCATACAATTGGCCATAGGAGTCTTCGATTTTAGAAAGGATCTCTGGTTTAGAGACAAAAATGGCTTAGTGCCATTATTGGTCTTGAGCTTCGTCAGATGGGATCTACTCAACTGCTGGGCGGAGGTTTTTGACACCCAATTTTTCTGAATTGCTTTTTCTATCCGGCGAGTATTTGAGCATCAGAGGTCACGTCGCACCAAGTACCTACTGATTTTTTGATTAAACTTCTTTTTCTCGGATGAAGTGGCTTGCTGTTTCTCCCGTAGCTCATTCATAAACCAAAGAGCCTCATCCAAGATTTTAAACTTCATGCATGTACGCTGTAGCTGACAAAATCTAATACTGTCCCCCTTAGGGATTCCTACAACTTAAAGGAGACCTCATCCACGTCATTTGTGGTTTTCAAGGCAGCGAATCGATTTTCCAACTTGAGTTGAAACTGGTCTGATCCAACAGCGGCCTGAAGCAGGTTGGGTCAGAGCTTTGAATTCACCAGACGGCATTTTTCAAGGCTGTGGTCGATATTCAAGGAGCCTGGGACAAGTTGACGATCACTACGGGTATTAAATCTGATGATCACTGAAATATCCCAGAATATGTAGTTTTTGTCAGTCATGTTGAAGTCAATCTCATTTTTAGTCACAGTGTCGGGCCTTTGCCAAGTCTATTTCCTCTGGGGTTATTATTTGAAGAATTAATTCATCAAAAATAAACCCTCTTTAACTGATAACATTGTAGTGGGCTCTTGTGGTATTATGTAGGGCCGAGTCACGTCATCAAACATATCTTCTATCTCAGGCATAGCTTGTACGTAGCCAGGACATTTGTATATTTTTAAATTAATAAATACCTAACGTAGTGTTTACCTTGGGCAAATATTGCAATTGGGTAAGAACAACTTTGAGAAGGAAGCCAACAGAAGAATTCAGCTGAGTTGGGCAGCATTCGGCAAGCTTCGTCAAGTCTTCTCGTCGTCCATACCACAGTGCTGAAGACAAAAGTCTTCAATCAGTGCGTCCTACCAGTCATGACCTAGGGTGCCAAAACGTGGACAGTCACGGTCAAACTAGTCCACAAATTTAAGGTGGACTAAAAGCGAGCGAGCGAGCGAAAAGAAAACAGCTTTTCTCCCAAGAACATAACAGCTTTTCTGGCGAGCGAGCTATGGAGAGAGCTATGCTTGGAGTTTCTCTGAAGGACAAGATTCGTAATGAAGATATCCCTATAATATATATATATATATATATAATAATAAATAATAATAATATTATTATATATATATATATATATATATAACCAAGGTAACCGACATAGCTCATAGCATAAGCAAGCTGAAGTGGCAGTGGGCTGGTCACATTTCCCGAAAGATATGGGGTAGACGAGTTCTCGAGTAGAAACCACGTTTAGAAAAGGTAGTGTAGGATGCCCTGTGGCCAGATGGAGTGACGACCTGCGAAAAGCGGCTGATAGAAAATGAATGAGGAGAGCTGAAGACCGGGCTCAGTGGCGTGTATTAGGAGAGGCCTACGTCCAGCAGTGGACAGATATAGGCTGATGATGATGATGATGGTGATGATGTAGTATGTAATTATAGTTATTCTGTGGCCCGAGTCAACTGTGAACAAATTCCATAGTCTCACTATGGAATCAATCATAAAAACAACTTTTATTTTAATATCTCGTAGAAACGACTGGACTGATTGAAATACGGTTTCCATTGTTGGGTACAAACAAACAACAAACAACAATTGTTGGATAGCTAGATATGTTTGCGGGAGCACAAAAACAGTTTTTAAAAACTAAATTATTTAATATAAAATTTTAAATGTTAATATAATTTTTAATTAGAGCGACCGCAAAGAATTCGATTCACGAATCGACTGTCTTAATACTAACTAGAACAAAGGAACTTAAAATGCTAAGTTGCAATTAGAGCGGATGGACGATGGTACGGCCACCCACGCCATATTCTCGGTAATCTACCGCTAGGTGCTGACTGTTGTTATGAGGCGACTGGGTAGCTGCATCATAACTTCTCCCTCCCCAAGTGCGAAATTATCGGGTTCCGCAGAAGTTGATGTCGGGTTCCGATAACTTCGCAAACGTTTATAAAGATTAAAAACTATAAAACTAATTATGATTAACACAATAAAGGCATATAATACAATTGTGCATACACTAAAACTAACACTTTCGACACTGATTAATTTTGGCACTTCACTTTCACTGCTGGCGTGAGCCCGCAGAATTTTGATGAGCTGACGTGTTTCCAAGTTGATTCCTTTTATGTTCCGGGATTGCAGTTATAGCTGTTATTTTGAACTGGATATTGTCAGCTAAGGTTTTTCTGTAGCTAAGTCTGTACTTAGAAATGTATATATTGCATTCTTGTTTGATAGTGGCAATGTACGTTCCCTGTAGTGACTGTCGAGTATCCTCGTTTCCGCATTTTTCCGTCAGTACTGTTGGCTTTCGGCAAAATATAGTCCAGCTGTCAAGGCTTATGCGTTGTACCTTAATGTCCTCAATTTCAATTGAGTAAGGCGTACATTGGTCTATTTTTGTCTGGAATGTCATCAGCTGTTCTTCACAAGAAGGCCCGGAAAGTGGAACTACGTTTTCCTCGGTACACAGGAAATTTTCATCAGCGGCTACTCGTTGACATGGTTTAGTGAGCGGTAGGAATTTCCAATCTTTCACCATAAGGTAAGGGGTTTCAGGGAATACAACAAGAGTCTTATTCATGGAATCAATGAAAATTGGAATAGGGTATAATTTAAAGTAATTGTAAACTTCCTTTTCTGTTAGTGGGATTTCTAATATAAATGTTATTTGGCTTTTCTTTATGTATGCTTTCACATTAATTATTCTTTCTAACTTCAACAAGTTTTCATCGGAAGCTTCATACATCAGATTATCGACCATTTCTATGGATTTAAGTAAAGACAACAATTCTGTAGAATTAATAATTGATTGGTGTAGTACTGATACCTTACTAAAGGCCAAGGCGGTTTCTATTTCGTTTAATGTATTAGAAATGGTTCTAAAAACATTTATAAACATGTCAAACATGCTCAAAACATATGATGTATATAAGCAGTAATTTTCCTTATAGCTAATGGCTGTGGCAAAATCTTCGATTCTCTTAAGTCTTTTACTAAAAATAAGCATATTATCCTTTAAGGTGCCCGTACTATTCATAAAACTATCGAATACTTTTGTAACCAAGGTAATTTTACCATCGGTCGATAACTGCTTAGCTTGGATTTGTGAAATGAGGGAATCATAGCGAACAGCATCTTCGTGGTCTAGATTTCCGGATATTAATTTTATTAATGAACCAAGTGGATTTACTAAGCCTCTTTTTATTTTGTGTGAGGGAAACAATTGCCTGAATTTATAAATCGTGTTGCCTAGTAAGTTTTCAAACTGTGTTCTTATATCAAGAATTCCCATGTGACCATCGTTTATAAAATCCTTTTTCGTATCTATTATTTTGGTAAATACATCATATTGTTTAATATTAAAATCTAAGTCATTGGCTATGCCGCTTAAGTCTAATACCTTAATAACTATCCATTGATCCTCTTGATTATAGGCATTTCCTTGTTTAACAGGTAAGATGCCAGGGTTATCCTTAATCTTTTGCAGATGAAAGGCCTGGTTTGGGATGATTAGGGTCATCACGACCAAGCACCACCTGTGGAGGACGTTTAATATTTTTAACGGCAATTTTAGTGTCTCTGTTACCTATCTGTACTTGTGCTACGTTTCTTTCGACTGAACCCTTAACTACTGCTTTATGGTATCGGGGCTTGTCTTTACTTTTTCTTTTATTCACATCTTTTGCGAATATAATTTTTCCCTCTTCTAACTCGATTTCATCGTTTCCCTTTTGTTTTTCTCTAAGTTTCTGCTTTTTCTCTAACATTTTACTGGCTATAAATTGATACAAGACTTTTGTACGTTTGGCGTGATCATTTAAAAGTTGTTGAGTGTATGCCTTTTCAAATTCCCCATCAAATGCTTTATTAGCGTCTGTGTGTCCAAATACGATTTCAAAAGGAGTTAATCCCGTAGCTGAGTGGATTGTGTTGTTATAGGCCATTATAGAGTACGTCATCACTGATGCGGCGTCAGTACATTTTTGGTCATATTTAGCTAGTCTGTAAATCTCAATTAAAGTGGAATGGAATCTTTCTACAATACCTGTCGAGTTTGGGTTATTTGAGGTGCAAATGTGTAATTGGATTTTGTACATGGACGTTAATTCTCTAACAAGCTCATTATTAAATTCGGTTCCTGGATCACTACTATTTTTTTTGGGTACACCATACATTGAAAAGTATTTTATCAGCGCACGCACTACTTTGCCTGTGGATTTGTTTGATATTTCAATTGCTTGCGCTAGTTTGCTGAAAGCGCATACTATAGTTAAATAGTATCGGCTGTCTATTGTAAAAAGATCAATGAATAATTCCTGGAATGGTGCATCTTGCGTTTGAGTTAATTGAATTGCGGGTTTAAGAGGTTTTCTGTCATATTTCATCTTTTGACAACTTTCGCAACTATTAATAACAGCTGATATTATTTCCTGCATATTGTTCCAATAATAGTTTCTTTTGATTCTAAGCATTGTTTCTTTAACCCCCCCTGTGAACTGTTTTCCCATCGTGGTGTTTTAAAACTATCGCTTTCTGTTCTTTTTCATCTTCTACGTAAACTACTCTTTCAGTGCATTCGAGGAACTTCACTGAGCCTTCCTTAAATAACTGAATAACTATCCTATTAAAACCTTTCTGTGTTGCTCGGTTTCAAAAAATACGAAATATTTCAGTTTTGGTTTAATGTATTCCTTCAAAAACGCTTTTATTATTTCATAATTGTTAGTCGGCATAAATATTTCTAAAACCTGTTGTTTGTCCCGGGATAAGTCACGTACCTGAATATCATTTTTAAACCATTCAAAAATTAATATCTGATTTGGCTTGGTGTCAATGGCCTCGTTCAGGATAGGAATGCCTTTAGATTCTAGGTCATTAGCAGAGTGAGCAGTTTCTGTACCACTTGACGACGGGGGCAAGGGCATATGTCCTGTTGTGAAATCAGGGTCAATGCTCATGTCGGATATTGTTCTAGATATGTCGCTAATAGTCAAGGTATCTGAGCTGTCTCTAACCAATTTATCTTTGTTAGTCAATTTCACCAATTCGTCTATTACGTCTTGACAGTGTTTTTGCAGATTCGTCTCGTCCTTGTCAATATTCACTTTCATGGATTCGTCATCACTGTCACTGATCGCGTTTAATTTAATCCTAGATAATGCGTCAGCGTTGGTATTTTGTTTGCCATTTTTGTAAATGATTTTAAAGTCGTATTCTTGTAGGCGTAACCGCCATCGGGTCAACTTACTATTAGGTTCTTTTAGCGAGTAAAGCCAGGCTAAGGGTCGGTGGTCGGTAAAAATCGTGAAAGTATTGCCATAAAGGTACGGGCGGAAGTATTTCACTGCCCATATAATGGCAAGAAGTTCGCGTTCAATGGTACTATAGCGCATTTCAGTTTCACTGAGAGTACGGCTTGCGTAGGCAATGGGTTTATCATTACCTATAGTTCCTTGAGACAGAACGGCGCCTAAGGCTACATTGGATGCGTCTGTTGTAAGTATGTAGGGCTTACCTTGATCCGGGAATTGCAAAAGCGGCGCGTTTGTAAGAATTTCTTTGCATCTTTGAAAGGCATCTATGTATTTTTGGTCAATTATTATCTTATTTCGCTTCTTTAGACAGGACGTTAAAGGTTGAGTAATTTTTGCGAAATCTTTAATGAAACGTCTGTAGTAGCCGATAAGTCCGAGAAAGCTCTTGATTTCGGTTGTTGTTTTTGGGAGTGGGTATTCTAATATGGCTTTTATCTTGTCGTCGTTAGGCTTTAATCCATTTTCAGTAATCGTGTGTCCTAAATATAAGACTTCCTTTCTTAGAAATTCCGACTTATCTAATTGTACCTTGAGGTTGGTTTCCCTCAGTCTGTCAAAAACTGTCCGTAAGTCATTTAAATGTTCCTGTAAGCTGGTGCTATATACAATTATGTCATCCATGTAAACCAAGCAGTGTAATCCTTGTAGGCCTCTCAGAACATTGTCCATAGTACGTTGGAAAGTTGCTGGGGCAGTCTTTAACCCAAAGGGCATTCTCAAAAATTCATAGTGTCCTGCTTCGGTGCTGAACGCTGTCTTCTGTGTGTCATTTTTGTCTACCTCTATCTGATGGAACCCATTGGCAAGGTCAAGCGTTGTGAAATATTTGCTTTTACCTAATTTGTCAAATAAGTCAGTGATATTCGGTAGTGGGTATTTGTCATCTATTGTTATGTCATTAAGGCGGCGGTAGTCAATTACCATTCGATATTTGACTTCACCGGAGGCGTCCATTTTCTTGGGTACTAAGTGCACGGGTGCGTTCCAAGGAGAATACGACTCCTGAACAACATTGTTTTTCAGTAATTTCTCGACTTGGGATTTTATTTCCGCAGCCTGTGCAGGTGCCTGGCGGTATGGCCTAACATAAATTGGATCTTCATTTTTCGTTCTAATGGAGTGCTTCACCTGGTTCTTCAATGTCAATGGTATTTGTTCACAAAAGAAAATATCTTTATATTCCTTAAAAAGTTGAGAAATAAGTGTCTTTTCCTCGTCATTCATGTGGTCTAGTCGCAGTCGCTTTAGATTGTCACGTAACATCGAGTCTGTGTCCAAATCAGTCATTTCCACGTCCGTGCTGTTGACCTTGGTGGTATTTTCAGTAAATTTTAAAACTCTAGCGGGGGTGGTAAGTGTTAAGGTCATTGGAGTCTCTAGTGTATTTTGAATCACAGTTGTTGCGTATCCATTTTGGCAGGTAACGATAGCACTTGGCATTCGCACGCCTTCACAAAATCGTGTGAAATTCATAATAGCTTCACCTGAATACAAATCCGTGGGAATTTTAACACGTTGTTCTGTACGGGGTGCTAGCTCAATAACATGGTCTGTAGTATACACGATAGGCAATCTCGCGTTGTTGGTGACAAGCTTTAAATTCTTTAAGTCAATTATTGCTTGTAATTGTACAAGCAGGTCATTTCCTATAAGTCCGTCATATCGTTTATCCACGTCATATAGGTAAAACTTATAGTGACCGTGATCATTGAACGAGGGTAGCAAAGGAATTTGGATAGCTTCATCATGATTACTGGACGCATGTGTACTAATCACAGTAAATGGTTCGTGATAAATTTCCGATCCAAAGTATCTATATGCCTTTTCGGGATTAATAAACGACCGTGTGCTACCTGTATCGATCATAAATTTCCCATCTATTTCCGGTATACATACATATGGCAGTTTTAATTTTAAGTCACAATTTATGTTAATTACTTCACGTTCCCTACTGTGGAGGCCAATATGTGAAAATTTTCGATACACTGAGCTTCGTCACTTTCATTCTTATTTCCCTGATTTTCGTCTACTACTTCACATACTTCCGCCTGGTAATAGCCTTCAAGATCATTGAAGTTGTAGTAGTAATTATCCTGATATTCCTGTGGATATTGATCATAGGGATCATAGAGCTGATTTTCATCTAGCTCTATTTCATTGAGGCGAAAACCCTGTTGCTGTGGTTTCGCAGGGGCTGCAGTTCGCATGGATACATCCGTACTTTCGTTAGGCAAGGGCTTAGTAATAGCTTGGGGTGGTTTGTAACCGAACTGGGGTTGGTTGAACTGTGGGCGGTAACCTATGGGTTGAGGTCGCATGCCAAACTGTTGGGGTTGATAGGATGACCTAAAGGGTTGCATCCCGAATTGTTGGGGGCGCATGCCACCCTGAGGTCCTAGCTGGGGCCTATAACCAAACTGCTGTGGTTGAGGGCTATTGAATCTGAAGTCTTGACTTTTAAATTGGGGCAAGCTCTGTTGGTTGTTATTTGGTATGCCGAAATTTAGGCGTGGAGGTTGGAACTGTAACGGCCTAAAACCTAGTGCGGAGGTTGTTGATGGTTGTGTTACACCAAACTTGAATGGTGCGCTGGGCGTGGGTTGCATAACTTGCGGTTGTGGCTTATTAGAGTTAACTCCCATTTTATTTACTCCCATTAAGGTATATTGTTCATAGAAATTTACTTCTTCTAGAACAATCTCCAGAGCTTTTTCAAGGGTATCAGGAGTTTTCAGTCTTACAATGCGTACTAAATTTTCGGGTAGATTATATAAGAACACGTTTAGGGAAGTGTTATTGTAATTTTGTCGTCAGACAATTGGTTCACTTTAGAGATCAAAACAGAACGTACGGCTTGAATTCGGTTACAAAAATCCAAATAGTTTTCGTTACTTTTGATTTTTAATGTTTCTAATTCTATAGCGATACACTCCTCGCTTCGAGGATCCCCAAAATACTGTACTAATAATCCCTTCAATTCACTCCAGGTTTTGACATCCTCTCGCTCGCTAACGAGAGCTGCAGCTTCATCTATTAGCCTACTCGTGATAGAGTGCATAACGTACACATCCTGTTCTGTTTCACCGGTACCTCTATATTTATTTATTATATATTCACTTTTTCTTAAAAATAGGTTTAACTGTCTCTTGTCCCCACCGAACAAGGGGATTAGTTTAAGCATCTCAGCCGGTATTGTGCGGATAGTCGCCATTTTGCACTCTTTAAGTAACACTTCTATCTATAATACACAGTATACTTATAACTATTTTTGCTATAAAGATTCGAATTTATGCGATATATTTAAACAAATACAACAAAACGTTAACACAAAAACCATACAGAAAAGCCAAATACGTTATGGTGGAATAAGTTCGATTCCAAAAATAACTAAGGTGAGGGAATGGATGGTGAAAAATTGTACTCACCAGCCAGTCACCATTGTCGTCCCGGAACTTGTCAGATTTATTTGGTTCGAGGATTGCTGTGTAGTACGATTCACTGATTTATGTAAAACACAGGGATAACGCACCAACAGATGCCACTCGTGAACTCCAAGTTTTCACACTTGATGGTTTGGACGTTTTTACACAAACGCGTACTTTCGCGATGGCAACAACCAGCAATCCTACCGGCTGCGCCAGATAAGTTTGCGGGAGCACAAAAACAGTTTTTAAAAACTAAATTATTTAATATAAAATTTTAAATGTTAATATAATTTTTAATTAGAGCGACCGCAAAGAATTCGATTCACGAATCGACTGTCTTAATACTAACTAGAACAAAGGAACTTAAAATGCTAAGTTGCAATTAGAGCGGATGGACGATGGTACGGCCACCCACGCCATATTCTCGGTAATCTACCGCTAGGTGCTGACTGTTGTTATGAGGCGACTGGGTAGCTGCATCATAACTAGCTTGTAATCCTGGATACGGAATTCAAAATCAATGCCTGTGCAAAAAGCACTTGGCCAGCATATAAATTGATATATATTAATAAATTGATATATAAAAACGAGACTAAATAGATTATTGATCCGATTTGTCTCAACCCTAGCAAAAACAAATAAATCGCGTTAGTCAACACGAAAACTATCGCAGGAGTGAGAATATATTATACTAGACACCTTCACATGTCGCCGCAGTCTCGCTCCATTGAAAGTCCTCATTGCACGTCCTCCGAATGGGCCCCACCAGCCGGTAGTTAGAAGCACACGAGTACTCGACCACGCTGCCAAGGAACGTGGTACCGTTGAGCAGCTCAACCGACCCGTGTGGAAGGGGAGGCAGCTTGCCGCAGTCCACTAGAAACAGCATTAATGCTTCTCTAATAATGTTCTCTGGTCAGAGGTTAAGAAGTTCATCGAGAGATCAAATCAAATTATTGTAAATAGGCATAATAATAATAATATAGCACTTCTACAAAAACTTAACGTCTCACGAACAAGAAAAAAATACTTAAATTTTATAAATAGTTACACTTTTAACTATAATTTGAGTTTGAAAAGGAAATTTAATCTTCTTGTGCCGATTCAAAGTTGAATCATGTACTTCTGCTGTGTATGAGAGTACTCAACTGTTCCAACAACCGTCCAGTCCTACTATTCATACTAGATACCTTCGCATGTCGGCGTAGAGTCACTCCATTGAAAGTTCTCAGTGCACGTCCTCTGAGCGGGCCCCACCAGCTGGTAGTTAGGGGCGCACGAGTAATGGACCACGCTCCCGAGGTGCGTGGTGCCGTTAAGCAGCTCAGCTGACCCGTGCGGGAGGGGAGGCAGCTTGCTGCAGTCCACTAGAAATAGCAATAATTTATGTTCGTCATATTCATTTATAAAACCAGTTGGTCAGTCGGTTGTAGTTGGACGCCATAAGCGCGACGTACGTCGAGATATCAAATAAAATTATTGTTAACTAGTGACGCACCCCAGCTTCGCACGGGTAGAGCTCACACCGCGGCATTTTTCTTACATGCTATATGTAAGAAAAATGCCGCGGTCTCTTCTTTTAACTTTCGTAACTTCTGAAAAAAATACGTTTGTAATAAGCGTAGTACAAAATCTCTGGCAGCATTGGTCGTGATATTTTTTGAACGTAGACAACTGCATTTTTACTAACGTACTTGACAGATTTGTAATTAATTTGTTCCCATAGCAACATGTCATTCCGTTGTGTATTTTCAATACCTTGGGTTACATTATTGCAATTTTCGTAGGGATCTCTAATATTTATATGACTGGCCAAAAAAAGAAGTGTAATGTTTTTATGATTTATCTATGTTTGTATGTTTGTGTGTATGTTTGTATGTATTTATGTGAGTTAAATTATTCCACCACATTTTTTAAATGCCTGAACAGATTTAGACGTACGGGGTATCGTTATAATCCTTACATCCCACCGAGTAACATAAACAATTATTTTTAAATCTTTGTGGCGGCAGAATGGCTCCAGTTTCAAGTGCGAAAAAATAATATTGTTCTTCTAATTTTATTTTAAAAGTAAATTACCGCCCATGTTACTTGCTTATAATGTAGCTTTCTATAGGTGAAATAAATTAAAAATCTGTTCGGTATTTTTTGAGTTTATCCATTACTAATACTAATATTATAAAGACGAAAGATTTGATTGTTTGTTTGTAATAGATAAACTCAAAAAAACACTGAACCGATTTAAACAATTCTTTCACTGTTTAAAAGCTACATTATCAGCAAGTAACCTGGGCTGTACTTTATTATTGAAAAAATAGCAATCCCAAATAAAATTGCAATAATGTAACACGATATATCAACAATTTGCAAAAATGACGATTACTTTTTAACAGGAACTTTGCCATGGAAACGAAATAATAACAAGTCTGTAGAGAACGTGAGTAATGCAGTTGTCTATGGTCAAGAAGCAATGCCAAAGAACACATTAAGCACTGCTGCCAATGACTTTGAATTACGCTTACTGGCGTTTTTTTTAAGATGTTACGACGGGTATTAAAATGCTAAAAGTAAGATAAACTCAATAAACTCAAGAAATAATTAACCGATTTAAAAAATTCCAGACCTGGCGTTGACGTTACACGACAAACAAACGTCGGCTATGGAATTTGTTCACAGTTGACTCGGGCCACAGAATAACTATAATTACATACTACATCATCACCATCATCATCATCATCAGCCTATATCTGTCCACTACTGGACGTAGGCCTCTCCTAATGCACGCCACTGAGCCCGGTTTTCAGCTCTCCTCATTCATTTTCTATCAGCCGCTTTTCGCAGGTCGACTCCATCTGGCCACAGGGCATCCTACACTACCTTTTCTAAACGTGGTCTCTACTCGAGAACTCGTCTACCCCATATCTTTCAGGAAATGTGACCAGCCCACTGCCACTTCAGCTTGCTTATGCTATGAGCTATGTCGGTTACCTTGGTTCTTCGTCGGATATTTATTTATTTATTTAATACTTTAGCACAAAAAGTGTACATAGAGGATTTAATGCTAGGAAGCATTTTCTACCAGTCCTGGTCGTGCAAGAAAAATGCTAGGGTGTGCGGCTTTATTGTGAAAGAGCTCTTGAATTGGTAATAAAAAATATATAAATATACAATAAACTTACATACAAATAATATACTTAATAATCATTAAAATATATATATTTTATATTATTTAAATAATTAGGTGAAAAATTATTAAATTGAATTAGAGAGACAAGCAGAAAAATACAGGAAAATTGTTTATTTATTGTGAACCTGATTAACAAAATGTGCATGAACTAATTTCTTAAAAAATATTTTGTTGTTAGATTTTTGATTGAAACAGGCAATTCATTCCATATACGTACTGCCGCTAATGCAAAGGAGTCCGCCAGAAAAGCTGTTGTGTGCTTGGGAGTGGCGAGAAGTAAACTGATATCGGGCGGCGGTCATGGGTATCTGCGAGAAAGGTAAATTTCTCATTGAAATACTCTGGAGCATTCGGATCTTTAAGTATAGTGTAAAAAAGGCACATGATTCGGATGTTCCTACGCTCTCGAATCTAAATCTCGAAAGCCATTTTAATTTGGCACGGTATTCTGAAACGTGGTCATACTTTCGAAGACCGAATATAAATCGAATACAGGTATTCAAGAGCCGGTCTAGCTTGTTCAGAAGTTCTTGTGAGAGGTCAACGAAACTTGTATTGGCATAAAATATTATAGGGAGAAGAAGCTAATAATATAATAAAATAAATATATAAAAGAACATAACATATATATATATATATATATATATATTATAATAATTTTATATATATATATATATATATATATATATATATATATATATATATATGCCGGAGGAAGCTATGAGTCGGGTTGATTGTTGTAGCAATTATAATACTGTTTGTTTACATTTAGATTACTTCTAAAATTCTTAATTAGATTTTATTTAATTTGTTGCATTTTTCTATTACTTTAAAACCTTACTAATCTAATTAAAGTCATGAATATTGTAATTTAATTATTGTATCGTAACGACCAATCAGAGCAGAGCACGTGCCTCGAGTGGGGTTGGATCGCCATCTTTATTTATTTTAGAGAGCTGACTGCTTTTGGAAAAAAGAAACACTGTTTTGGAGTAACGTGAAAGGATCGAGTTGGATCGTTGAAACTATAAAGTTAAAGTAAGATCGGTGCCCTGAACCTGCTGCTCGGTCTTAAGTGTTAATTGTCGCTTCGGTACTATTGTGAAATAATGTTAAATCTCAATTAAATACTGTGAAACTGTGGTCATTGTGTTTTGTGCTCGCATTTTACCCTGATGACGCCCACTAGGCCCGTAACCACTAATGATGATGTCAACGAGAACAATGCTTCTCCGACATCAGAAGTGGAATCGGTGCAGGCACAAAACATCAGCGAATGTACAACCGCAAACGACGGATGGCGCGCGTTATTTGAAGCACAACAAACCAGCATAAGGCTACTCGTGGAGGCGCTAACCAACCCACCGAACATCGAGGATAAGAGCATCACGTTGCCTAAATTTCAACCGGAAGATGCAGACACTGACGCTCGGGCCTGGCTGGCAACAGCGGACATCTGCTTATCGGATCGTGATATACAGGGAAGTAAATTAACTCTTATACTCAGTAAGGCCATGAGAGGCTCGGCCGCCACGTGGTTTTCCCAGATAGCTTTTCCTAATATGAAATGGGTAGAATTTAAAGAAATTTTTATTTCTCGTTTTGATACGCTTGAAACATGTGCAGCTACCATTTTGAAGATGCTTACTAGTAAACCGCAAGAAAGCGAATGTCTTGCAGCATATGCAAGCCGTTTATTTACGTTACTTATGTCACGGTGGAGTAATTTAGGCAAGGAAGAAATCGTGGTATCTTTAATACTTGCACACATGGGGCAAATCGAGACAAGGTTACAACGCAATATTTTTTCTGAAGAAATAACTACCCGCTGTAAAATGCAACGTGAACTAATGGCCTTTTCTTATCGCAAGCGCAGTTACCAAGAGATAACGAAGACCGTTGCACGCACTACTCAAGACAATAAACGCCCCAGGCTAAGTTCTGTTTCAACAAAATGTTACGCTTGTGGGAAATTAGGTCATAAATCTTTTGAATGTTTCAGTCAATTGCGTGACAAGCAGCAAACAACTCCGACTACTGAGCGCCTCAACACGGCCGTTGCTACGCGGGCTCCTGTGACTTACTACAAGTGTGGTGTTGAGGGTCATGTGGCATCACGGTGCTCAAAAACATGGCCCGTTGCGAGCAGCAGCATACAGCCCGCCGCCGCATCCAGCGTTGTCAGACGAGTGGACGTGTGCGGTATGAAACCTGTCACTGGGATAATAACTCAATTTGGTGAGCAGTTTTCATTCTGTTTTGATTCCGGTGCTGATTGTTCCTTAATCAAAGAGAGCGTCTCGCGTAGGCTTGGTGGTATGTTGCAGCGTGCAATAGTTACATTGACTGGTGTAGGAAAATCTAGTGTAATATGTGAATCACAAATCTTATCGAGTGTCACTCTTAGTGGACATGACGTACAAATTTTATTTCACATTATACCCGATGATTACTTAAATAATGATATTTTGATTGGACGCGATTTGTTGGCCTTAGGCTTGTCGGTACACATATCAAGTGATAAGCTTACTATAGTTGAGAAGCCCACTTTAGTTAATATTTGCAACGTAGGTAACGTGGTAGCTGACTTTAATGACGTGGATACCGATATACCTGATGGCCTTAAACCACAACTAATAGAACTTCTTAGCTGCTTTAAGAACTCATTTGTTGAAGGCACGCCTACCAGTAGAGTAAAGACAGGTGAATTGGAAATTAATTTAGTAGATCCTAGTAAAATAATGCAACGGCGGCCTTATCACTTGAGCCCTGAAGAGCGAGCGATAGTACGTAATAAGTGTAGTGAGCTATTATCTGCTGGAGTTATAAGACCAAGCAAATCGCCCTTCTCTAGCCCAATACTCCTAGTGAAGAAGCGCGATGGCACAGACCGAATGTGCGTAGATTACCGTGAACTAAACTCTAATACAGTTCCCGACCGGTACCCTTTACCTCTAATCAAGGTGATCAAGTTCAGAGGTTATCAGGCGCGCGATTTTACACGTGTCTTGACATGGCTAGTGGATTTTATCAAGTTCCTATAAACGTAGAGTCGAATTCGATAGAAAAAACATGCAACAATGCATTTATTACCCCGGAAACTCATTATGAGTTTACTGTTATGCCGTTTGGCCTACGAAATGCTCCTTCTGTCTATCAGAGAGCAATTAATACGGCTCTGGGTGATCTAGCGCACTCTTACGCAGTCGTCTACATGGATGATCTGATTATACCCGCGAATAGTGTAGAGCAAGGGCTAGAACGGTTACGCGTAGTACTGAAAACTCTTAGTGATGCTGGATTTTCATTCAATATGAAAAAATGTGCCTTCCTAAAGAAGCAGGTCCAGTTTTTGGGCTATGAAATATCAGAGAGCAAAATCAGGCCTAACCCCCGTAAAATAACTGCGTTGACTAGTTCTTTACCACCACAAACCGTCACTCAGCTCAGACAATTTTTGGGCTTAGCGTCCTACTTTAGGCAGTTTGTCAATAACTTTTCGCTTAAGATGGCACCACTCTAACGTTTATTAGCTAACAATAATTTTAAAATAATTTGGACCGCAGAGTACGAAGCAATTAGACAAGACATAATATCGATACTGACTTCATCCCCGGTTTTGATGCTTTTCGACCCCGAACTACTTATAGAGTTACATACGGATGCTAGTAGCGAAGGTTACGGCGCGATCCTCTTCCAAAGAGCTGGTACAAAATTACATCCGGTAGAATACTACAGTAAACGTACTACGCATGCAGAGTCCCGGTACCATTCTTATGAGTTAGAGACGCTAGCAGTTGTTAACTCGGTTAAACATTTCCGCCATTATTTGTATGGCAGAACTTTCACAGTCGTTACTGACTGCAATTCCCTGAAAGCCTCGAGAACAAAAGTAGACTTAACCCCTAGAGTGCACCGGTGGTGGGTATTCCTCCAGGCTTTCGATTTTGACATACAGTACAGGGAGGGTAGGAAAATGGCCCACGTTGACTATTTCTTCAGAAATCACTCACCTGAGGCGAACAGCACTGCACTTAGCGATACTCGTAACTTAGGTATAGAAAATTGTGTAGGAGTTAGTGTAGAGAGAGAAAAACGCGTCAATATAGCTGAGTTATCTTCGAATTGGCTACAAGCGGAACAACGGCGAGACCCTGAATGCAATGAAATTATTAGCAAACTAGAAAACGATGAACTGGACTTAGAAAGTTGTAGACTCTATGAATTGCGATCTAATGTTCTCTATAGAAAAATGCAAAGGAACAATCGCAACATTTGGCTACCAATTGTACCTAGAGCTTTTCGTTGGTCGATTATAAATCATATTCATGAATCAATTTTTAATTTAGGATGGGATAAAACTTTAGAGAAGGCATATCGACATTATTGGTTTCCTAATATGTCAAAATACGTCAGAAAATTCGTTGAAAATTGCATTACATGCAGAGTAGCTAAGTTGCGAAGTGGTAAACAACAAATAGAGTTACACCCCATACCGAAAGCTAATATTCCTTGGCATACGATCCATATCGACGCTACAGGTAAGCTCAGTGGCAAAAGCGATCAAAAGGAATACGTTTTTGTTCTTGTAGACGCTTTTACCAAATATGTTTTACTCAGGAATTCAACAATAATTAATACTGAAAGTGCAATCAGCGCTCTTAAAGCGTCCATATCTCTTTTTGGGACCCCTGTACGTATTATCGCAGACCAGGGTAGATGTTTTGCGAACAAAGATTTTAAAGATTTTTGTGCCAGTTATAATATTCAACTACATTTAATAGCAACCGGCTCTTGTCGTGCTAACGGTCAAGCAGAGCGTATCATGAGTACATTCAAAAACATGTTGACAGTCGCAGAAACAAGCCCAAGTAGGTCCTGGCAAGATGCATTAGATGACGTCCAACTTTCCATAAATAGCGCAATTCATAGAATGACCAAAGCAAGCCCACTAGAATTGTTAATAGGTAGAGTAGCTAGACCCCTCAGTTTATTAACCGTAGACGATCATGAAGTTGAGGTAGATGTAGAAGAGATAAGAGAACAAGCTAATAAGTTATTGAAACATAACGCATCTCTTGATAAGGCATGGTTCGACAAAAGTAAGGCAAAAGTAACATCGTTTTCTGTAGGAGATTACGTTTTAATCGAAAATCATGAACGGAATCAAACAAAGTTGGATCCTAAATATAAAGGACCTTATGAGGTCATTGAAGTACTAGACGGTGACAGGTATCATCTCAAAAGTTTAAACTGTAATCGTGCATACAAGTATGCGAGAGACCGCTTACGTCCACTCCCACAATCCTATGTCCCAACCGAGCTGGACCCGTGTTTGACAGATGGTAAGATTTTCTTTTGTTTAAAATGATAAGATATCAGAGTGTGTTTGTGTGTTGCGAGTTAAGTCTGTTTGTTAAGTTTGAGTAAAGCATAGTCAAAGGCGAGGTGGCCACTGAAAGGCGTGGCCACTGAAAGGCGAGGTGGCCACTAAAAGGCTAGGTGGCCACTGAAAGGCGACGAGGCCAAAGAAAGGCGAGGTGGCCATTGAAGAATGAAATCAGTAGAATAAAAGGCGAGGTGGCCATTTGGATATTGTGGAGAATACAAAATGTTTAACGCGAATAACGGCGAGGTGGCTGTTTCGTTACTACTGACTTAATTTTAGTATGTAGCGTGGAGTCTAAATGAAGTTGTAGCACGGAAAATGAAATGTAATACCAAGGACATCGTGTACAACACGACGTCCTTGGTCAGGAGTGGCCGAGCCATACTTAAATATCCCTTTCTTTTCCTCAGATAACGATGATGCGCGGCCTTCAACATCACACGAGGGCGTGTAATACGTCAGGACGGCCGTGTCGGAGGAAGCTATGAGTCGGGTTGATTGTTGTAGGAATTATAATACTGTTTGTTTACATTTAGATTACTTCTAAAATTCTTAATTTGATTTTATTTAATTTGTTGCATTTTTCTATTACTTTAAAACCTTACTAATCTAATTAAAGCCATGAATATTGTAATTTAATTATTGTATCGTAACGAGCAATCAGAGCAGAGCACGTGTCTCGAGTGGGGTCGGGTCGCCATCTTTATTTATTATAGAGAGCTGACTGCTTTTGGAAAAAAGAAACACTGTTTTGAAGTAACGTGAAAGGATCGAGTGGGATCGTTGAAACTATAAAGTTAAAGTAAGATCGGTGCCCTGAACCTGCTGCTCGGTCTTAAGTGTTAATTGTCGCTTCGGTACTATTGTGAAATAATGTTAAATCTCAATTAAATACTGTGAAACTGTGGTCATTGTGTTTTGTGCTCGCATTTTACCCTGATGACGCCCACTAGGCCCGTAACCACTAATGATGATGTCAACGAGAACAATGCTTCTCCGACATATATATATATATATATATATATATATATATATATATATATATATATATATATATATATATATATATATATATATATTATAGGGATATCTTCATTACGAATCTTGTCCTTCAGAGAAACTCCAAGCATAGCTCTCTCCATAGTTCGCTCGCCAGAAAAGCTGTTATGTTCTTTGGAGAAAAGCTGTTTTCTTTTCGCTCGCTCGCTCGCTTTTAGTCCACCTTAAATTTGTGGACTAGTTTGACCGTGAGTGTCCACGGTTGGCAGTAACTGGATGAGGAGAGCTGAAGATCGAGCTCATTGGCGTTCATTAGGAAAGGCCTACGTCTAGCTGTAGATACAGGCTGACGATGATAATGATGAAAAATGTCACAATCTAATTTTAATTACCTCATTAACATTTTGTACTAGTCTCATAATATTATGCCCAGTGATTTCTTTAAAGGATGATTTTAATCAATAAAGTCAGTAAAAGCAGCCTTTTCCGAAGTGTTTTTGCATTAAAGTGACGGTATGTAAATAAGGTTTAGATCTCTTCCCTTTGCTGGATTTCACAGCACTTGAGATGAGAAGGGTACGTACGAGTAAGTGGGACGTACGCGGCTACCTCTTTTTTTAAGTTAAATAAAGAAATAAAAATTAATAGCCTAAATGTGCTTTTATATTTTTATTTATTTATTTATTTCAATCTGCTTGACCCCAAGTGGCCAAAATAAGGGATGTGAAGACAGAAATGAGTGAGACCTTTGCCCAGCAGTAGTACATCAGGTTGACAACAAAAAGTGTGTCCTTTTTTTGATCTTTTTATCCATTTTTTTCTTCATGCATTGTCATCGATTTGAGCTACCCTGAAATTTTCAACCGGATAGCTAATCGGGAAGTGAATTGTATAATTGAGTAATTTGAATTGCAAGATTTATGGACAAAAATATACAACAAATAGAAACAATCTTATAACTAAATTACAACGGGCAGACTTATCACTAAAAGCGATCTCTTCCAGTCAACCTTTGGATGGAAAGAAATAATGTAGTGAGAGAGGATGGCGGTGTAAACAATTAAAACAACAAAAACAATAAAAATAATTAATAAAAATAAATAGACATATACAAACATTCCATTACATACAAATACACATACTATAATAAAATTAAACAAATAAAAATAAATAGGATCTCCTTAAATTTTAGATACCTCTAAAATTTAAGGAGATCCTAGTTACAATGACTGAGAAAGATAAAAACTCTTAACTAGCTTTTTAAATATTGCAAGTGACTGAGCCTGTCTGATATTGATTGGGAGTGCATTCCAGAGACGAACAGCTTCTACGGAAAACATACATATATACAAGTGAAATTAATTATAAGCTTTTAATAAACATGTTTTTGTTTCCAGTGCTGTCTTGTAAGGAGGTGTCACACTGAAAAGAAGCTCCACTGGCCTTCTCACGTTCTTCAAGATGTTTATCGCTATAGAAGGGGACGGAGGCTTGTGGATCCGGCTCTCACATACAAAAATTTACTCGGTTTCGGAGAATTCATATTTCTTAAGTATGTATCTAAATAATAAGTAGTTATAAAATAATTGTTATAATTAGATTCGTAACCAATCGTTTTATATAATAATAACTTCTGTGATTATTTTCAACAGATGTTGGAATGGGCAATAATGAAAACATTGCTTTGAAATATCAAGGCCAAACAAATGTTCAAGAAATCAATACCCCTAACATACTTTCTTCCACTGAATTCAGGTTCTTTTACATTAAAATTGATAATGGTCAGTTCCATCTGTTATTTTATTTTGTGTTATTAACATATATGGTTTTATCTTATAATTTGTCAAGGGAAAATATTGGTAAAAAAAATAAGAAAATAAAAATATTATGTAGCTTACTTCCAAATACGAAAAAAAAATGGATCTAGGTATATGCTTTTTATTGTATGGAAGCTGTAGCCGCGGCTTCGCACGCGTGGTGTTTTTTAAACGCTTTATATTAGCTTCACTTGTATGTTTGTAACCGACTCCTTTGGACGCTATTTTGACCCACTTTAAACGGTCTGACCGTTTAAAGTGGGTCAAAATTTTGTTTCATTCTAATTTTGCACACATATCAAAGACCGATGACAATGCAATAATTCGAAAAAATAAATTTAAAAAAAGTAGAAAATAAATAATAGTTTAAAAAACTAAAAAACACGCTTTATATAGAAAACCAAACTAAAAAATAGAAAATAAATTTTAATAGTGTAAATAAGAAAAAAAATGTTTTATTTCAAAAAAATCGTGGGGTGCATGGGTCATTTCGATAATATCTTAAAAAGCACCACACGCTTTTTTTTTAATAAAACTTTTTTTTCTTATTTACACTATCAAAATTTATTTTTTAGTTTGGTTTTCTATATAAAGCATGATTTTTAGTTTTTTTAAACTATTATTTATTTTACGTTCAAAGTACCATAATGTGCTTTTCCAGGACCAATATACCAACATTTGATCAACATTTCTATAGCCGTCAAAAATACTTTTATCAATTGCTCGGCTTCTAACTCACCAGATTGAGATACCAATTACACCAGTTTTCAAATCAAACCCTAAGCTATCTATCAAAACTGCATTGCAATCGGTCCAATGGTTTTTACGTAATGCGTGAACAAACAAACATACAGTCAAACAGTCAGAGCGACAGGTTTTTTTTATATTCATGTTCAATACCCTTTTTAAGCACCCAAGAGCATCTTTTTATTTATCTTCTTTTTACAGCCTTTTTCGTACCTATTGCTTTATTATAAGTATGTGTCAATTTGCATCAAAAAATCCGTCGAGTAGTTTCAGCATGGTACGTGTTCTTTTTAATAACTTTCAACCCCTATATTGCGGAGACCCTTTAATTTGTCGGGATAAAAAGTATGCAATGTCCTACCTGGTAGTATGAACTCAAATTGTACCAGATTTCATTTGAATTCAGAGAGTATTTTCGGCGTGATGCACTGCCAAGGTACAGACAGACAGACGGACAGACAGACATACAGACAAAAAATACAAAAATACAGTTTTGGCTTTAGCAATGTATATAGAACAGCCTCCAAAAAAATTTACATGACATTTTCAATTTACTGATCGGACATTATCCCGCAGGAACTCTTTATTTTTTCGGGATATAAATTATTTTCAATTTTTACCCATTATATAAACTATGACTATGCCAAGTTGCAACAAAATCCGTCCAATAGTTTCAGCGTGATTCGTGTTTTTTTAAATAACTTTCAACGCCTATCCTGCGGGAACCCTTTAATTTTTCAGGATTAAAAGTATCCTATGTATGAACCTCGATTGATTTGAGTTCATACCTCGTAGTATGAACTCAAATCATACCAAGTTTCATCAGAATTCATTCAGTAGTTTCGGCGTGATGCCTAGCCAAGATACAGACAGATAGATAGACAGACAGACATACAAAAATTAAAAAAAAAAAATAGTTTTGGCTTCAGTATTTAATATACAGTGCCCTCCAAAAGAAAATTTCAAAATATCTTCAATGTACAGAATTGGACCCGTTACAGTTTTATTATAAGTATAGATTTATATCATATTTATATAAATATACGTGTTACGATAGTTGTATTTGGGTAGGTTTTGTTTAGTTTTTTTTATTGTGTAATATATATATTTATATATAGATATATATATTTATATATAAAAACATAAGGGTTTTTTTTTCTGGCCTCCAGGCCTTTGCTTTCATTTCATTTATATTTTACAATAGTTCAATCTGGGTAGGGTTTGTTTAGCGTGGGGGTGGAACTTTTGTTATAATTTAATTTTACCATTTATCATTTGTCTGATTTACAGTTTTGGCGGAATCAAGCTACATATTTTTATTTCGTTCATTTTAAATATAAATTAAAGTAACGCCTGAATCTATCAACTGGAAAATACTGGATTACGGATGGGCCTCGAAACCGCATATTCCGTGCCTTTGCGCAGCACATGCTTTGCTAATTAAGCCACCTTACACATAACTCATTCCAAAATAGCTCATTGCAGTACGTCTCATTCCAAAATCTTCCTTCAGTTTCTTTTGATCTGTCTTATCTCCTCCGTGGTCTTATGGCTAATCAGGTGCCACTGCTAAAACTCAAATAGATGTGGTATAGGTACATACTGTGTATTTTTATAATTTCAATGTGATTTATAGTTTATTACTTTGAGTGACGATACGGGCAGGTCGCTCGCCTGATGGTAAACGTCACGCCCGTCCATAATAGTTGCAGTGCCACCCAGAACTTTGGTTGCAAAGTCTTGCGCGTCACTGCACTGCGCTCGTCACCCTGAGACATTGGTTGTTAAGTCTCATTGCCCAGTAATTTCGCAGGAAACATTGCCCTTCAAACCGAAACACAGAAATGTTTACTTACTACTGCTTGGCGGTTCAATATCTGACAAAGGTGTGGTACTTCCCCAGGCGGACTCTTGCGTAAGAGGCCTACCACTAAAAAAACGCTACGTTTGCTTTGAACAAAGGCCACAACAAGCGGTGGCTCACTATTTGTTTATTGGTTTGCTTGAACAAAGGCCTACAGAACGCCACAACGAGCGGTTGCTCGCTCTTTGTCGGCCAGATCGTTGGGCCTCGTGGACGGCCATACTACGTTCCGTTTTCTGGACCGCGGTCACCATTCGAAAACCTTTATTTCCCATTGGTTATCGGTCCTACTATCTATGCGGCCGCCCACTAGCACTTCAATTTGATAATTATGCTTTGCTTATTAAAGCTATGTTGGTAATTTTAGTTCTTTTGCAGATCTCTACACTCCTGATTTTATGCAGAAATCTGAAGCTTAGCTCGATCCATAGCTTGATTGTCTTTGATCGTATGAATAAGACCAATAGTTAGTGTCTTAGCACTGAAACTTAATCACTTGTGACCAATACATTCATTATAGGCTCTGAGGCATTTTCGATAAGAAAATATTACGCAGCTTGCCGAACTCTGTCAACAACTTTGATAGTCGATGTCTCCAACAATTACCGGTATAGGTGCAACATCGACACTGGACAGTCGACGTGATTTTTGTCTTTTCCATGTTCATTAGACCTTTTTGTTCGGAGTCTCTACTGAGGTCACTGAGCAGTTTATTGAGTTCCTCCAGCAACTCCGCCATTATCAATATATGGTCGGCAAAACGAAGGTGTCTAAATTAATTTCAATGTTGTTCCATACCATGAACTTGAAAACGTCCTTAAATGCTTTCAGATAAACAACATCTCCCTGTCTCACGCCTTGTAGTTGAATTGACATGGTGGACTTGTTATACTCTTCAACACTTCGATATACCTTCGATTATATTCCTTGCTCTTCTGTATAACCTATCGAAATGCATGAATATGGTATACGGTACAAATATATATATTTCTGAAAACCGGCTTGTTCGGCGGCTGAAAGAAGTGTTAGCAATCCAGCAATATTTACAATTACGCTGGATTTTTTGTTGGATTGGAGCCATTCCTGCGTTATCCCGAGTTGTTATTTCCCATTTTATAAAACGTCATATTTATGTTGGACCTCATGGGAAATTGCGCGTTGGAATCATGAGAACTTGGACCTAACCGCCTGGACAGTTCCCACAAGCCCGTTGTTTTACTCTTCTTCTTCTGGAATTAGGCTAGGCGGTCGAAACAATTACAGCTCCAGTGAAAGATTTCAGGGTTTTGGATATGGGTAGGATTTGGATGGTGTGTAGACTTCATCAGACGTGACATGTCCAGATTCACGTTATAATAAAACGTATTCTGTTTTATTAACGAAAATAATCTATCTCCATGCCAAACTTTATCAAAATCCATCTAGCTGCTATCGCGTTAAAACTTCCCAAACAAACAAACAGACAACGTTTCACTTTTATACATTGGTATGGATTAAGTTACTTTGGGCGAAATAACAATATTTCATTAAATGTATTATTTAGCTAGTCCATAACTTGTCTGTATATCTGAGGCAATTTTATTATAATCAATCTTAGTAATTACCGCGACCGACTAACCTTCACACTGCTCTGTCACACTAGTGTGATGGTTAGGAATACCGCGACCGACTAACCTTCACACTGCTCTGTCACACTAGTGTGATGGTTAGTAATTACCGCGACCGACTAACCTTCACACTGCTCTGTCACACTAGTGTGATGGTTAGTAATTACCGCGACCGACTAACCTTCACACTGCTCTGTCACACTAGTGTGATGGTTAGTAATTACCGCGACCGACTAACCTTCACACTGCTCTGTCACACTAGTGTGATGGTTAGGAATAAAATTTACTAACCTTCATACTTTTCTTGAAGCAGTTACTGTGGGAAATCACATATATTATCATTTTAAATTGTATGTATTGTATGGATAATTAAGCAGTATTTTCACGGTTGAATCAAATTTTAAAATTATTATAAAAAATATTTTATAAATGAATAAAGAAACTTCTCTTTGTGGAGATTTGATATTAATTAACAAATAGCATCCTCCCATTCTACTTAGATCTTAGAACTACATATTATTTTGTAGCCAGCGTCAATAAACGATCTTTCTGCCTCTAAAGGGCGTCACAGACGATTAAGATACTATAATATTTGATGTTACGATATCTGCATATAAAATATTATAGCTTCTTAGGGTATCACACACGACTAAGATACGATAATATATTGAAATGATTCATTCGCTCGCAGGCCGTCCACACGTATTTCTTCACCGCTTTCTATATACAGGCTAAAATATGAGTAGTACGGTTCACTATTAGATTTATTAGATAGCTCATCAGACGACGATTCTTATTTTGAATTTGATATGCAAATTGAATTAGCGCACTGTAAAAGGTGATCAATTTGGATAGAAAATCACATTAAATTTAGAAAAAGCCGCGGTGAATTTAATCTTTACGCAGATGTTTTTACAAAAAAAAAACTTATTTTAATAAGTCGAAGGAAACTTGTCTTGAAATTCATAATTTGATTAAGGAAGATTTAGTGAAACAAAATGGGAACATTGTACCTAACCATAATTCGATCGTCAATGTGTTTAACCCTTTGCTTAACGTGAACATTGCATTGTTATTCTAATCATAAAGTTCGTAGGTACTGGAATTATCTAGTATTATGAGTGGAAAGTTTTGGCTCGGCGTTGTAGGCATTGCAGCCCAAAGGGTGGGGAGAACAACGAACGTAGTCCGTTGAATCATGCGCATGGAAAAACCCCGGGAGCGGGAGCCAGTCAGTGCGGAATCGTTCCAAGGATAGGTCGCGTGCGGAGCGTCTCCGCGAGACACGTACGTAACAGTTAAGCGAGGCCGGGCGTCCGAGGCAGTCGTTGCGAGACCTTGAGAAATTAAGACGTGTCGAGAGGCCAGTCAAGAAGAAACACTATAAGTGAGTGGTTGTGCGTGCGCCGATCGGCTCCGGAGTTCGATAAAATCGTAGTGTACCTAAAGTGATTGGGGCGGCCTGGGCCCGGAGAGTCACCGAGCGGCGCTCTTGGAAGATACTTGGAGTTTCAGCGAAATAGTGCACTAACAGGATGAGATGCATACTAAAATTATTTCTGATTCGAAAAGGGTTACTTGGGGTTTGTTTTAATGAATTAGGGTAGTGTTTATGTTCGGTGTGCGGCGCCCGCTCCGTCCGGCATGCTGGAGGGACGTAGCCCTCGTAAAGAGAATTTTGTGTTATGTTTTGTCTAGTCGGTGACGATATATCGCCAACATGCCTCATTGCGCACATACTGCGCGTGCGCACGCGGTAAGGTAGTAGCTAACAAGCAGAGAACATACGATAATTGTGGTAGTGAACGTAAAGCATTTAAAGAGATAATCGGCTACGTTCTATCTTGTACTATTATTTATTCTGTGCAGCGATGCGAGGGACGATCGACATAGAAAAAAAAATACGTAAGCAGTGCGCACGGAGATATAATTATTCTATCATATTAATCAATACTTATAATGGAGCCGTGAGTGTCGGGGGGTCTCTGTACAGTGTAGTTTGGGAAGGATTGGTCTGTGGTGCTTGGAATGGCTGTTGAACGGAAATATAACCTTTGGGAATTTTGTCTGTCTGTCTGTATGTTTGTTCGCGCATCGAGTGGAAGACACTGGGACAGGTGCAGGGATCATGTGTGCTTTGGCGGTGGACGGTACCTAGTCTTAGGTACCTACCAACTTGGTCCACATGAAATCATAGATCGTGAGATTGTAGCGCGGTAACTAGGTATATCGAGTGAGCGAGACAGTACTCTCCGTAATCGGATCTTTCGCTCGCCGCATGTGCAGTCAGTCGTGGACGGTAGGCAACACGCTAATAGTGGTAATCCTTTTATATGAATATTGCTTCCATTCTTTAGTAAAGTACTTTGTACCTAGTTTGGGTATGGTACGCGATGTACTTCATGACTAGATGTATGATCAAACAACTGAACGGATTTGGTTGAGGTTTGAATTTAAGGTGGCTTATGCCCTGGAATGAAACCCCTTTTCATCATCATCCGCTAGGGTGAAGACGTGGGTGCGGCTAGTTATATCATAAAATTACCATAAAAATGAATTCATCGGTTTAAGTAAGAAATTTATTTTCAGCTGCAAATTTCATATACCATTGGCTACGCAAACGCTAGATAAATAGAAATCTTCGATTGATTTCTGAACCTTTAAAATGGAGCATTAATTTGAAGTCTAGATAAATATTTTAGGGAACTCTTTTAACTGATGAAATTTGACACACGCGGGTGAAGACGTGGGTACGGCTAGTTATATCATAAAATTACCATAAAAATGAATTCACCGGTTTAAGTAAGACAATTTCAGCTGCAAATTTCATATACCATTGGCTACGCAAACGCTAGATAAATAGAAATCTTCGATGATTTCTGAAACTTTAAAATGGAACATTAATTTGAAGTCTAGATAAATATTTTAGGGAACTCTTTTAACTGATGAAATTTGACACACGCGGGTGAAGACGTGGGTACGGCTAGTTATATCATAAAATTACCATAAAAATGAATTCACCGGTTTAAGTAAGACAATTTCAGCTGCAAATTTCATATACCATTGGCTACGCAAACGCTAGATAAATAGAAATCTTCGATGATTTCTGAAACTTTAAAATGGTACATTAATTTGAAGTCTAGATAAATATTTTAGGGAACTCTTTTAACTGATGAAATTTGACACACGCGGGTGAAGACGTGGGTGCGGCTAGTTATATCATAAAATTACCATAAAAATGAATTCACCGGTTTAAGTAAGACAATTTCAGCTGCAAATTTCATATACCATTGGCTACGCAAACGCTAGATAAATAGAAATCTTCGATTGATTTCTGAAACTTTAAAATGGAGCATTAATTTGAAGTCTAGATAAATATTTTAGGAAACACTTTAACTGATGAAATTTGCCACTCGCGGGTGAAGACGTGGGGGCGGCTAGTTATATCATAAAATAACCATAAAAATAATTCACCGGTTTAAGTAAGACATTTATGTTCAACGGCAAATTTCATAGAAAATTGACTATATAAACACTAGATAAATAGAAATCTTCGAGTGATTTCTAAACCTTAAAATGGGCATTAAGTTGAAGTCTAGATAAATACTTTAGGGAACTCTTTCTTCTTTATCAGATGATGGTCGCCACTAGCGGGTTTTGTGTATTGAAGAATGCTGGTGATTATTGAGTGATTACACTGTTTAACATTGTAAAGGCGGAAGTATGTAGGTATATTTTTTACTCCTTTACGTTCGGACGGCTAACCTGATTTGCTATGAAATTAAGTACTGGGATAGCTATATACTAGATTGGCACATGGAATGATTTTCATCATCATCGTCATCACCATTTTTATTTTACTCCTTTACGCTCAAACAGCTGAACAGATTTGGATGAAATTAGGTATTAGGAAAGCTTATATGCTGGATTAGCACATATAATACTTTTCAGCATCCTCGCAGTTCTTACTCCTTTACGCTCAAACGTCTGAACTGATTTGGAAGAAATCAGATACTAGGATAGCTTATCTGTTGGATTGGCACATGTAATACTTTTCGTCATCGCAGTTCTTACTCCTTTATGCTCAAACGGCTGAACTGATTTGGATGAAGACAGATACTAGGATAGCTTATATGCTGGATTGGCACATGTAAACTTTTCATCATCATCATCATTCGTAACTCCACACTCAAACGGCTGAACCGATTTGGATGAGGTTTGGTACTAGGATGGCTTATATCCTGAATTACCAGGAGGACTGGATGGAATAAATATTTTAAACAAGTATCTGAACGTACTAGGAACAGGTGCACCTAGTCTCAAATTTGCCGATTATAACTGATCTCTAGTCGGAATTTACCTAAAATACGGACTAAAGGTATCTAGTTTGATGTAATTAGTATGTTTAATCGAAATTAAAGAACAATTTTGAAATCAAGGTTCACTTTTATATATACAGAGTTTTTCTCAGTTAACGATGGTACGAGATTTCCTGATTGTATCATGTATTGGTGGAGAGATATTAGAAAATTATAATGATGTTTATTTACAGCTACCTGACTTTTACTATAAATAGTAATCTTGCATATTATTTTATATCATGTCACTTTCAGTTAATGATGGTACGAGATTTCCTGATTGTATCATGGATTGGAGAAGTGTTATTAGGGATGATAATAATGTTTATTTACAGCTACCTGAATTTCAATGCCAGTTATTAACTTTGCACATTATATCTTATTATTATGTTCCCTTTAGATAACGGCACGAGATTTCCTGATCTTAGAATATATTGGTGGAGGGTTTTAGAGCTAATAAGGCGGAATCGTTTATTTAATGATCATTCATTTGTTAGGTCTCGGAACGGCTTTCAGTTTCTGAAGAAGCAGGATCCCCCTTTCCCTTGGTTGGCGCAGGTGAATGACCACTAAATACAACAGCGTTAGAAATAAGTATAACATACCCTTATCCTCATAGAATAGAAAAATAACTTATAGCTTATTCATTTACATACTGTATGAATTATTACCAAGTGAGTGATATTGTATGGAGATAGATGCGATTTTAAAGCCTCACAACCTTTACTATATACGTGATCTTTCCTATGCATTGCTGACTTGTAAATAATATCTGCTGCTATCAAAAGGACTTCACAAAGAGGAGATACCCTTACGCACACAATACAATGAGTAAGTGGAGTATTGTTCTGTTCGGCCAACAGATCATTGCTTACTGACTCAACCTTCAAACATAAATATCAAATACAGATAAATTATGGCTTGATTAGTAATCGGTGATAGCGGAGGTTGACTCCGATTGCTTCCTCCTAACTGTCATATTCCTACCCTTCAAACCAATTTCTTTATGTAAGATTAAAGATGAATTACGCCTTAAGGGTGAATTTTAATACTATTTCAGTCTAGCAGAACTTTTATATTTATATAATCAACCACAAACTAATTAATAGGTTTCCTGGTTGAAATATATGGAAGGGATGTTAATTTTCACTTTGTTGTTTTGGCACCCAGCACTGATAGAATATCTTATGTTCCGAAAAAAGATGAAGGCTATAAGCTGAACAAAGGGACCCTTATCGTGTAAATTCTGGCTCTGTCAGGCACTAGTGAAGGATTGACATGCTTACTGTTGATCGATTACGAAATCTTTAATTATATTTATATAGTCAATCACGAACTAATTAATAGGTTTCTTGGTTGAAATATATGGAAGGGATGTTAATTTTCACTTTGTTGTTTTGGCACCCAGCACTGATAGAATATCTTATGTTCCGAAAAAAGATGAAGGCTATAAGCTGAACAAAGGGACCCTTATCGTGTAAATTCTGGCTCTGTCAGGCACTAGTGATGGATTGACATGCTTACTGTTGATCGATTACGAAATCTTTAATTAAGGTACAACCTTGAATTAATAGCAATTATTATGGAAATGTACTTACAAAAGTGTAATAATTTCATAATTAATTTACTGAGGATTATTCCTGAATACTAAATAATTCACACTGGCATAGTCCAGATAAAACCCTTAAATATTTTAAGGAAACATATTGAATATCAGAGGCTTTAGTCTCAACTACGAATTACGGCAAGGCCGATAAACTAAAGGGATTTATTCCTAATGACAACTATAACCATTTACTGGTATAATCCAGACTTTATTTAAATAAAACTAACTGACATAGTCAGTAAAAGACAAGTTACGGCATAGACCGATTATGTTCAACTAAGTCAACCTGAACTAACTCCAGTTATGTTAGACTGAATGGTTTGCTATACACATAAAATATACCTACGCTACTCCATCCTCATACCACTCCGTTTAGTAGACGATGAAAGTTCTACTATCATATGAGTGGTTTTACATAGCCAAACTCTAAAATAAAAAGAGAATAAACATGTTATGCCTTAAGGTCTCTGATCATATTGTCGGAGAATATCAGGCAGAACAAACAAACACCTTCTCACAATTAAATAATAAGTAAACAATAAGTCTTCTGATTTCCTGTTTTATATTTTATGATGTCTGTATAGAGAGATGCGAACGATATGACTTCAGTAATTATTTGAATATTATAATAACACATTTATATTATCAAAGAACATGCTCTTGTTAACACTATGTTAATAACCAAATCTCAGATGCCAAGTTAACATATTTATTGTAATATCTGTATTTGTACTTTCATAATAATTTTCATTCCTTCCCAGTACAGTCACGCACTCTAAAAGTTCCGGGTTACTTATATTCACAACGTAGTATAGACGATCAACTGGCCAAGCGATATATTTATTTTGAGGGCGAGAGGTTAGTTACAATATGGTGAAGCCGTGACCAGGATATTACAGTTATCCTGAAAGTAGGCTTTAATAGCCTACAATTTGGTGTTCGTGAAATGGAAAGAGTTGTCGAGACTAGTTCTGGGAAAAACTATTTATTATAAAATGTTTTGATAAAGTACGTTTTGAGATTGAGAGTATACAGATCACAGTGAGAAGTGTTGAGTCTTAAAATTGTGGGGGTGTTAGTGAAAAAGGTTTAAGATATTACAAGAATTTTGGTCCTGGGGGTGCTTAACCAGTCAATCATTGGGTGTCAATATATTTGGCATTGCGCACATGCGCGTACGCGTCGCGGGCTAGAGTCGTTTGGGCATTTTAGTGAGTTCATATGTTTGAGTTTTAGAAATATGGGGATGTTAGGGAGTGAAGTTTGAAATAAATACTTTAGATCTTGGGTTTGCTTTAGTTTAAAAGTTGTGGAACGTGAGTTGGTATGTTTGTTTATAGTTCGGAGAGGGACGCTCAAGTTCTAGAAATATGGGGGTGTTAGTGAGTTAGGGTTGAGATATTAAATGACGTAGGTCTACATGTGTTTATGTTCTAGAATTAAGGAAGTTTTAGTTAGTTATACATAAACATACAATATTGGTGGTGTTGTTCAGTTAGTAATGGATTGTAATGTATGTAATGGATCACTTTTAGAGAAATAACAGAAAAAAAAGAAGAGATTTGTTAGTAAAAATAATAATATAGGACGTTATTATCATAAAGTAAGCTAAAGTTAGGGGTTCTTTTTTGATGTATTGTTTTTGGGTGCTGTAAGCTATATAGGGAACTGATAGAAATAAAACAACAACAACAACAACAACATGAGTGAAACCGTTGGGCGTAGGTGCGCTGGGCTAGTAAATCTAATAAAGATATAAAATTATGTCTATGTATGTATGTAGGTATGTATGTATGTAGTTATGTACGAAGAGTTAAACTGCCGCTCAGCGCTGGAACAGCTGATGAGATCAGGGTGTGAACGCTTTGGGTCCTGGAAATGGGGTTCTTTTTGCTATCATCATTAATTTATATTATGTTCGCGGGGGTGTGACCGTGGAAGGTTGCTAGTTAGAAAATAAGCAATCATGTTGAACTGAATTATTGAAGGTTTTGGTAAGAACACATAAAAGGAAATTAAAAAATATATATATTGGAACATTAGATAATTTTAGTCGTTAATGTACAAAAAAAAAACATTACTAATTCCATATCAACAACAAGAGACAACTAATTATATTCATCATCTAAAAGTTGTAAATATTAGAAAAAACTTAAGTTAGTCTGCGGTTACGCTTAAAAGGAAGTGACAAATAAAAATAATTATGCTTAATGGAAAGAATTTGACTTAAAAGAGCTAAAAGTAAGCAAGATATTAGAGCATTGCTTTGTACTTTGTAATATCATGTAGCTATTTTGATATATGGGGGATTTCGTATGTATGTCTATTTTTGTTTTCTTGAAAAAAATATGTTATTAATTTTGAATTTTAGGGTTTAGTTATTCGAATAACTTTCAGTTTCAATGTTAGTGTTTTTATTCAATGGAATCTTAAAGTTAGTAACAGTCCGGTGAAATAATTTTTGCTTTTTAGTTTCAAATTGGCAAGTAGATTTGGGATCAAAGCAAATTACAATATATTGCGTATTGTTATATTTCTACTGGGTGCGACATATTGTAGGAGTCAAAATTTTTAGTAGTATCATAATTATCAAATGGCGGAACAGTATGGAATTGCATTCTCTGTGCAAGTAGTTGACAAAGAGTAATGGTAAATACTTATTTTCCATTGTGCACTATAGCGTATTGAGAAACAATAATGCGATGAAATATAAATTGAAAAGTATCTAAGTATTGTGGCAAATGGATTTAAAAAAAAAAAATAGAAAAAAATAACAAAAAGAAAAAAAAGTTTTGAATTTAAAACTAATTTCGAATTATGTTTTAGTTTTGCAAAATTCTAACCAGATGAACTTTTTATAATTTTGGGGGGTGAATGTACCTAACCATAATTCGATCGTCAATGTGTTTAACCCTTTGCTTAACGTGAACATTGCATTGTTATTCTAATCATAAAGTTCGTAGGTACTGGAATTATCTAGTATTATGAGTGGAAAGTTTTGGCTCGGCGTTGTAGGCATTGCAGCCCAAAGGGTGGGGAGAACAACGAACGTAGTCCGTTGAATCATGCGCATGGAAAAACCCCGGGAGCGGGAGCCAGTCAGTGCGGAATCGTTCCAAGGATAGGTCGCGTGCGGAGCGTCTCCGCGAGACACGTACGTAACAGTTAAGCGAGGCCGGGCGTCCGAGGCAGTCGTTGCGAGACCTTGAGAAATTAAGACGTGTCGAGAGGCCAGTCAAGAAGAAACACTATAAGTGAGTGGTTGTGCGTGCGCCGATCGGCTCCGGAGTTCGATAAAATCGTAGTGTACCTAAAGTGATTGGGGCGGCCTGGGCCCGGAGAGTCACCGAGCGGCGCTCTTGGAAGATACTTGGAGTTTCAGCGAAATAGTGCACTAACAGGATGAGATGCATACTAAAATTATTTCTGATTCGAAAAGGGTTACTTGGGGTTTGTTTTAATGAATTAGGGTAGTGTTTATGTTCGGTGTGCGGCGCCCGCTCCGTCCGGCATGCTGGAGGGACGTAGCCCTCGTAAAGAGAATTTTGTGTTATGTTTTGTCTAGTCGGTGACGATATATCGCCAACATGCCTCATTGCGCACATACTGCGCGTGCGCACGCGGTAAGGTAGTAGCTAACAAGCAGAGAACATACGATAATTGTGGTAGTGAACGTAAAGCATTTAAAGAGATAATCGGCTACGTTCTATCTTGTACTATTATTTATTCTGTGCAGCGATGCGAGGGACGATCGACATAGAAAAAAAAATACGTAAGCAGTGCGCACGGAGATATAATTATTCTATCATATTAATCAATACTTATAATGGAGCCGTGAGTGTCGGGGGGTCTCTGTACAGTGTAGTTTGGGAAGGATTGGTCTGTGGTGCTTGGAATGGCTGTTGAACGGAAATATAACCTTTGGGAATTTTGTCTGTCTGTCTGTATGTTTGTTCGCGCATCGAGTGGAAGACACTGGGACAGGTGCAGGGATCATGTGTGCTTTGGCGGTGGACGGTACCTAGTCTTAGGTACCTACCAACTTGGTCCACATGAAATCATAGATCGTGAGATTGTAGCGCGGTAACCAGGTATATCGAGTGAGCGAGACAGTACTCTCCGTAATCGGATCTTTCGCTCGCCGCATGTGCAGTCAGTCGTGGACGGTAGGCAACACGCTAATAGTGGTAATCCTTTTATATGAATATTGCTTCCATTCTTTAGTAAAGTACTTTGTACCTAGTTTGGGTATGGTACGCGATGTACTTCATGACTAGATGTATGATCAAACAACTGAACGGATTTGGTTGAGGTTTGAATTTAAGGTGGCTTATGCCCTGGAATGAAACCCCTTTTCATCATCATCCGCTAGGGTGAAGACGTGGGTGCGGCTAGTTATATCATAAAATTACCATAAAAATGAATTCATCGGTTTAAGTAAGAAATTTATTTTCAGCTGCAAATTTCATATACCATTGGCTACGCAAACGCTAGATAAATAGAAATCTTCGATTGATTTCTGAACCTTTAAAATGGAGCATTAATTTGAAGTCTAGATAAATATTTTAGGGAACTCTTTTAACTGATGAAATTTGACACACGCGGGTGAAGACGTGGGTACGGCTAGTTATATCATAAAATTACCATAAAAATGAATTCACCGGTTTAAGTAAGACAATTTCAGCTGCAAATTTCATATACCATTGGCTACGCAAACGCTAGATAAATAGAAATCTTCGATGATTTCTGAAACTTTAAAATGGAACATTAATTTGAAGTCTAGATAAATATTTTAGGGAACTCTTTTAACTGATGAAATTTGACACACGCGGGTGAAGACGTGGGTACGGCTAGTTATATCATAAAATTACCATAAAAATGAATTCACCGGTTTAAGTAAGACAATTTCAGCTGCAAATTTCATATACCATTGGCTACGCAAACGCTAGATAAATAGAAATCTTCGATGATTTCTGAAACTTTAAAATGGTACATTAATTTGAAGTCTAGATAAATATTTTAGGGAACTCTTTTAACTGATGAAATTTGACACACGCGGGTGAAGACGTGGGTGCGGCTAGTTATATCATAAAATTACCATAAAAATGAATTCACCGGTTTAAGTAAGACAATTTCAGCTGCAAATTTCATATACCATTGGCTACGCAAACGCTAGATAAATAGAAATCTTCGATTGATTTCTGAAACTTTAAAATGGAGCATTAATTTGAAGTCTAGATAAATATTTTAGGAAACACTTTAACTGATGAAATTTGCCACTCGCGGGTGAAGACGTGGGGGCGGCTAGTTATATCATAAAATAACCATAAAAATAATTCACCGGTTTAAGTAAGACATTTATGTTCAACGGCAAATTTCATAGAAAATTGACTATATAAACACTAGATAAATAGAAATCTTCGAGTGATTTCTAAACCTTAAAATGGGCATTAAGTTGAAGTCTAGATAAATACTTTAGGGAACTCTTTCTTCTTTATCAGATGATGGTCGCCACTAGCGGGTTTTGTGTATTGAAGAATGCTGGTGATTATTGAGTGATTACACTGTTTAACATTGTAAAGGCGGAAGTATGTAGGTATATTTTTTACTCCTTTACGTTCGGACGGCTAACCTGATTTGCTATGAAATTAAGTACTGGGATAGCTATATACTAGATTGGCACATGGAATGATTTTCATCATCATCGTCATCACCATTTTTATTTTACTCCTTTACGCTCAAACAGCTGAACAGATTTGGATGAAATTAGGTATTAGGAAAGCTTATATGCTGGATTAGCACATATAATACTTTTCAGCATCCTCGCAGTTCTTACTCCTTTACGCTCAAACGTCTGAACTGATTTGGATGAAATCAGATACTAGGATAGCTTATCTGTTGGATTGGCACATGTAATACTTTTCGTCATCGCAGTTCTTACTCCTTTATGCTCAAACGGCTGAACTGATTTGGATGAAGACAGATACTAGGATAGCTTATATGCTGGATTGGCACATGTAAACTTTTCATCATCATCATCATTCGTAACTCGACACTCAAACGGCTGAACCGATTTGGATGAGGTTTGGTACTAGGATGGCTTATATCCTGAATTACCAGGAGGACTGGATGGAATAAATATTTTAAACAAGTATCTGAACGTACTAGGAACAGGTGCACCTAGTCTCAAATTTGCCGATTATAACTGATCTCTAGTCGGAATTTACCTAAAATACGGACTAAAGGTATCTAGTTTGATGTAATTAGTATGTTTAATCGAAATTAAAGAACAATTTTGAAATCAAGGTTCACTTTTATATATACAGAGTTTTTCTCAGTTAACGATGGTACGAGATTTCCTGATTGTATCATGTATTGGTGGAGAGATATTAGAAAATTATAATGATGTTTATTTACAGCTACCTGACTTTTACTATAAATAGTAATCTTGCATATTATTTTATATCATGTCACTTTCAGTTAATGATGGTACGAGATTTCCTGATTGTATCATGGATTGGAGAAGTGTTATTAGGGATGATAATAATGTTTATTTACAGCTACCTGAATTTCAATGCCAGTTATTAACTTTGCACATTATATCTTATTATTATGTTCCCTTTAGATAACGGCACGAGATTTCCTGATCTTAGAATATATTGGTGGAGGGTTTTAGAGCTAATAAGGCGGAATCGTTTATTTAATGATCATTCATTTGTTAGGTCTCGGAACGGCTTTCAGTTTCTGAAGAAGCAGGATCCCCCTTTCCCTTGGTTGGCGCAGGTGAATGACCACTAAATACAACAGCGTTAGAAATAAGTATAACATACCCTTATCCTCATAGAATAGAAAAATAACTTATAGCTTATTCATTTACATACTGTATGAATTATTACCAAGTGAGTGATATTGTATGGAGATAGATGCGATTTTAAAGCCTCACAACCTTTACTATATACGTGATCTTTCCTATGCATTGCTGACTTGTAAATAATATCTGCTGCTATCAAAAGGACTTCACAAAGAGGAGATACCCTTACGCACACAATACAATGAGTAAGTGGAGTATTGTTCTGTTCGGCCAACAGATCATTGCTTACTGACTCAACCTTCAAACATAAATATCAAATACAGATAAATTATGGCTTGATTAGTAATCGGTGATAGCGGAGGTTGACTCCGATTGCTTCCTCCTAACTGTCATATTCCTACCCTTCAAACCAATTTCTTTATGTAAGATTAAAGATGAATTACGCCTTAAGGGTGAATTTTAATACTATTTCAGTCTAGCAGAACTTTTATATTTATATAATCAACCACAAACTAATTAATAGGTTTCCTGGTTGAAATATATGGAAGGGATGTTAATTTTCACTTTGTTGTTTTGGCACCCAGCACTGATAGAATATCTTATGTTCCGAAAAAAGATGAAGGCTATAAGCTGAACAAAGGGACCCTTATCGTGTAAATTCTGGCTCTGTCAGGCACTAGTGAAGGATTGACATGCTTACTGTTGATCGATTACGAAATCTTTAATTATATTTATATAGTCAATCACGAACTAATTAATAGGTTTCTTGGTTGAAATATATGGAAGGGATGTTAATTTTCACTTTGTTGTTTTGGCACCCAGCACTGATAGAATATCTTATGTTCCGAAAAAAGATGAAGGCTATAAGCTGAACAAAGGGACCCTTATCTTGTAAATTCTGGCTCTGTCAGGCACTAGTGATGGATTGACATGCTTACTGTTGATCGATTACGAAATCTTTAATTAAGGTACAACCTTGAATTAATAGCAATTATTATGGAAATGTACTTACAAAAGTGTAATAATTTCATAATTAATTTACTGAGGATTATTCCTGAATACTAAATAATTCACACTGGCATAGTCCAGATAAAACCCTTAAATATTTTAAGGAAACATATTGAATATCAGAGGCTTTAGTCTCAACTACGAATTACGGCAAGGCCGATAAACTAAAGGGATTTATTCCTAATGACAACTATAACCATTTACTGGTATAATCCAGACTTTATTTAAATAAAACTAACTGACATAGTCAGTAAAAGACAAGTTACGGCATAGACCGATTATGTTCAACTAAGTCAACCTGAACTAACTCCAGTTATGTTAGACTGAATGGTTTGCTATACACATAAAATATACCTACGCTACTCCATCCTCATACCACTCCGTTTAGTAGACGATGAAAGTTCTACTATCATATGAGTGGTTTTACATAGCCAAACTCTAAAATAAAAAGAGAATAAACATGTTATGCCTTAAGGTCTCTGATCATATTGTCGGAGAATATCAGGCAGAACAAACAAACACCTTCTCACAATTAAATAATAAGTAAACAATAAGTCTTCTGATTTCCTGTTTTATATTTTATGATGTCTGTATAGAGAGATGCGAACGATATGACTTCAGTAATTATTTGAATATTATAATAACACATTTATATTATCAAAGAACATGCTCTTGTTAACACTATGTTAATAACCAAATCTCAGATGCCAAGTTAACATATTTATTGTAATATCTGTATTTGTACTTTCATAATAATTTTCATTCCTTCCCAGTACAGTCACGCACTCTAAAAGTTCCGGGTTACTTATATTCACAACGTAGTATAGACGATCAACTGGCCAAGCGATATATTTATTTTGAGGGCGAGAGGTTAGTTACAACATGCGTGGGAGCATTTGTACAGAACAACGACTTGCAGTATGCTAAGAACCATCTCGTTTACCTCCGCTTTCAAACATAAAAAAACCGCGGCTAAATCGGTCCATTCGTTCGAAATCTACGATTCGCACCAATCCACTCCCCCCGCTCCCCCTCCATCCTCAAATTATAGCTATGAATCATTTTGTTTACCCCAGCTATAAACATTAAAAAAAACACAGCTAAATAGGTCCATTTGTTTGGAAGCTACGATTTTCACCCCCTTTTCTTTATTACCTCCCCCCTCCCTCTCCTCATATATCTAAGAACCATCTTGATCATATCAGCTTTCGAACAGAAAAAACCGCATCAAAATCGGTCTATTCGTTTGGGAGCTACGATGCCACAGACACACACAAGCACACACACACATACACACAGTGATACACACCCTAAACTTATAACACCCGTCTCTTTGTTCAGGGGTTAAAAAAAAACCGTCACGAATACAAAACAGAGCTACCTGTAGAGCATATTACGATATATTTTGTATCTTAAGATAGTATATTAATAATATATATTTCGTATCTTAAGATGACATATTTTAATAAATTCTATATCGCATCTTAAGATACTGTAAGATGCAAATATATATTATCATCACCGTTTGTGATGGTTCATATAAATTGTATAGCGAGCGATATTTTATCTTAAGATAAAATATTATCGTATCTTAGCCGTCTGTGACGCGCTTAAGTGAAAATAAACTTCTTGGTTTCAGCGTGAATATTATAGTCATGCAATTTGCAGGGCCGCAGATTTGACTGAGTTTTGCGCGATTCGTTGATGGTCTTGTAGATCCGCATGAGGATTTGCAAGCTGGTGCAAGATCCCCCGGGCTTCAAATGATGCTGGATCCCGCGAGGTTGCTGGATCCCACTTTGCTGGGTTACGATTCCTAGCTAGAACTCATAGAACCTGCGTGCATGACGATTCGTAATGCCTGTTGAAAACAACTTGTTAACGTGATTGAAGAGTAAGATGGGCCTACACTTTTTCAATAAGGTTGTATCACCTTTATTGAAGAATACCACCACCATGCTCCTGACCCAAGCTTCTAGGGCTTTCTAGGGCTTCTAGCTTCTTTTTCTTCTAGCTTTTCTCAAATAACTTCTGGAGGACTAATAGTACTGGTTTTACACTCGCTCTCAGCAGTTTTGTCGCAGTTCCGTCGTCACCTGATACCATTTTATTCTAAAACTTTTTAAGAGCCATACTAATTTTGTGCAAGCTGATGTCTGGGATGTTTTCGTTTTACCTAGTATTGATTTAATTTGGCTCTCCGATCTTTAGCCGAGTCGGTAGCGGGCTTTTGAGTCCAAAAGTATAATTGTCCGTAGAACCTCTATCTTTCTCTCAAAATCTCCAGCTTGTACATTACCACTGTCAGTCTTCAGTTTTGTTATTAGATTTTGCACTAAAAAAAAATCTCTTGCAAACACTCTGGTGCCTTTGTTATACTCAATTGCATCCTCTATACAACATGTTTTATTTACGGTGAATCTTGAGAACTTGGACCTTACCGCCTGGACAGTTCCCACCAGCCCGATGTTTTACTCTTCCACTGTCTGGAATTGGGCTAGGAAATCGAAGCAATTACAGCTCTAGTGAAAGATTTCAGGGTTTTGTATATGGGTAGGATTTGGATGGAGCGTAGACTTCATCAGACGTGACATGTCCAGCTTCACATTATTATTCAACATAATATGTCTGTTGATACGGTGATCACTTTCGGTTTCAACGCTGTTAATGATGTAGAGTGTGGAAAAAAAGATGATTTGATTAAAATTTAAAAGATAATAGAAAATAATAATCATGTAATACGTCTCAACACAATGACGTTATTTTGCTTTGGATTGATTATTTGATTTCTTTTCCTCTGTGGTAGTGAAGTAATTTTTATTTGGTATTGTGAGTGAATGAAGTAGCTTTGAATGAAACATTTTCTTTACGACATATTATGTCTATTTTTTTAACGTGCTGGTGCCTTTATTCTCTAAGAACTTACTACTACAAAACTAAACTATCTAACTACTACATGAAAGGTATGGGCAACATACATGCCGTTACAGGCTTATAGGTAGTCCAAATATTGTAGCCAGTTGACAGCGTACCCATCAAGCTGGCGGCGTTGCCCTTTGAATTGCAATATAGATTATTCTATAATATAGACATGATAGTAAATAGTAGTTCCGAGTTTACCGCAGTTTTTACACCATATATAAATTATTATGTCGTGCAAGGTACATTTCTTGTGAATTTCCTGCTTTAAAAGCCTACAATACAATTATTCAGGAAATCTGGAGTTTGGCAAAGAAGGTGACAGTAGGCCACTTATATCATACTACAACGACCACTTCAGATCAATCAACTACTTCGGATTCAGTACCTGGAACAATAAAGCAAAGGTCCGTTACGACTGTCCTGCTCCTATTGAAGGTATTATTTGAACACTGCTTATAACATATTTACTTATTACGTTAGGTTCGCCCACGGCTATGTCCGCATGCGCATTTTTTTCTGAGAAAGAAGTATCCTATAAATGTTATTTCAGGACCAAACATACATAAAAAGTGTAGTACTATTATTAAATTTATTCTAGACTACATTCCAAAATTTGTTCAGCCTTCATTTTGTTTTACTAATTACAAATTAGCTACACCAAATTTTAAGTAAAAAAACTAAGCCATCCAACATTGAAAATTGCATTTTAATCGTTTCAGTAGTTTATACGTGATGCACAAACAGACAGACAGAATTAAAATAAATGTATTTCTTTTGTTCAGTGGCATATTTGAAGGTCCCTGACCATTATTTTTAATCTTCCTTTTACAGTCTTTTTGTTCCTTATTTCTTTACTATAAGTGGCTGTACTCGCGGTTTTGCCTGCGTGGCCATTATATTGGGATAAAAGTTTCTTATAATGTTATTCCAAGACCTATAAAAAGTGCAATGCTATATTTCTTCTTCTTATTCCATTAAAATAACATAGTCTTCTATCGTGTTATTTTTATCACCTTCTACTCATCGTATTGAGATACCAAATATACCAGTATTTCAGACAAACTCTTAAGCTATCAAACAGTGAAGATTGCATCACAATCGGTTCAGTAATTTTTACGTTATGCTCGAAAAGACAAACAGATAGACACGATTTAACAGACTTTTTGTTACTTACTGGTTAATAAAAGTATAGATAGAAGAGAGAGAGAGATGTCATTATAGTAGGTACGTAATTAACGAGGAGATGTCTGTTCATGAAAGATAATTTAGAAAAGAACTGAGAGTAGGAATTTGATTTTTGGAATCCAATGAAACAAGTGTTAACTTTATTGTCTGTCTGTCTATTCAGGCTTCACGCAAAAATACGATACGGATTGTAATGCAATTTCTACACTTAAAAAGTTTTTAAATTTATTCTCTAATGTTGGTTTTTTGTTTTCAGGGTCTTCATGAATGGGTTTATAATTCTTTTCATATATATATATATATCGTCATCCAATACAACGAGCCCGATGTCTCTGACCCACGAGGTACACAATCGTGCTGCAGTACTGACATATATCACCGTGTTGGCTGTGTCCAGTGTCCACGTGGTGCAAGCGTATAGTCCGATCAATTGGAATACTGTTGGACCGATAAGCTATAACTATTTAAATATAAGACTACAGCCTTTTTTTGGTAAACATAACATTTGTAAACATAAAGAGATTTATAATAAATTTATAATTTTCAAATATTATTCTATTAATATGAAGATGAGAGAATGTAAATTTAAGTTTTAGCACATTTTTGATGCATCCTTTTGTAGTCTATTTTAATTTTAATTTATCCTCCAATTCATTTAACCAATCTATGCATCTACATACATACTCTACACTTATAATATAATACTTATTATAAAGCAATAAGAACGAAAAAGTCTGTACAAAGAAGATAATTAAAAAAATGGTCTAGGGTACTCAAAATAAGCTACTGAACAAGCATTTTTTTTTTTAAATTCATGTCTGTCTGTTTGTCTGTCTGTGTGTTTGTTCGTGCATCACGTAAAAACTACTGGACTGATTACGATGCGGTTTTCACTGTTGGATAGCTCGGGATTTGACTTAAAAACTGGGGTAGTTGGTATCTCAATCCGATGAGTCGAAGCCGAGCAATAGACAAAAACATTTTTGACGACTGAAGGAATTTTCAAAAATTGTTGGTATTTTGGTATTTTAGGTCCTGGAACAGCACAAAGAGTACTTTTAGCCTAGATATATGACCACGCGTGCGAAGCCGCGGGCACCAACTAGTACTTATAATAAAACTGTAACATGTCCAATTCTGTACATAGAAGATATATAGAAATATTTTTTGGAGTGTTCTCTATATTCATTACTGAAGCCAAAACTGTATATTTTTTAATTTTTGTTTGTCTGTCTTTCTGTACCTTGGCCGCGCATCACGCCGAAACTACTGATTGTATTCAAATAAAACTTGGTATGACTTGAGTTCATACTACGAGGTAGGACATAGAATACATTTCATCCCGTAAAATTAAAGGGTTCCCGCAGGACAGGTATAGAAAGTTATTTAAAAGAACACATACCACGCTGAAACTACGGAACGGATTTTGATGCAACTTTCCACTGTATTATTTTATATGTTGGGTTAAAATTGAGGATACTTTTTATCCCAAAATATAATAAAATGTATCCTCAATTTTCACGCGATAACGGCAGATTTTGATGAAATTTGGAATAGAGATAGCTTTTACCATGGAATAAAACATTGAATACTTTTTATCCCGGAAAATTGTAAGTTTCCAGCAAACTGAAAAATGTTAATTACTCGCTGTAATGAACGGTTGCCATGGTAACGAAATAACAAGTCTGTCAAAAAACATCAAAAGCATTGGTGCTATACCTACTTTTGAATTGGTTTTTAATATCCTAGAAGAACATGGGATGTTTTTTTTCGCGTTAAACAGTATCCACGTGGACGAAGTCACGGGCGGGAAAACTAGTTAATGGACATAGATCGGTCACCGTAGACATAAAAATCGTGTTAGGTAGTAAAAATCTGTAAAGTTCTGTATTTTTTGAGATGTTTTTAGGATAGATACCAGTATTTTAAACAAAATTTGCAGCTTCGAAAGACCTGAACTTCTAAAAGGTGCTTTCCACGGAAAAAATATCTCAAATACTTTCAATAATTTGATTTCAACTGCAGATCTAATATTTCTTAAAAAACCTGACATGCAGTACTTCAAACGTTAGCTATTTTCCTTACAAAGTGTGAAATTGTAGTTGTAGCCGCCTTTCGAGCAGAATATCGGCTATAATACTCACTCTACGAGAAAAGACATAAAAAAAGTTGTAGAACAAATATTTAACTCAAATATAAGCACAAGCAAAACTTTGTAGAACTAAAAGTTCCCCTGTAATCTGGACAAAACGAAAAATTATGGAAATCAGATTTTTCTAGAAATGTAAATTGTTATTAATATTGCACAGCTATGTATTGTTTTGTTATTAAAATGACATCATATTTATAAATTTGATTTATTTACAGTGCATCACACCTAAATATTTTTTTAGATCCTGTCTGACTGTTTTTTTGTGTCTCTTTTTTTGTCCATGCATCACGTAAAAACTACTGCACCGATTGTGATGATGGAAATCAATGGATAGGTTAGGGTTTGACTTAAAACTGGTGTACTTAGTATTTCAATCCGATGTGAAGATGCCGAGCAATTGTCCATGGCCCGCACCGTCGACCCGTGAACTTTAAGTGTCTCCAACCCGATTTGGATAAAAAAACATAGATTTTAAATGTTTTGGAGGAATTAACAATACGAATCGGCCTTTACAGATGCAAGGGTCAATCTTTGAGATAGTAATATTGATATTCAAGTATGCAGTTGAATGTCACCCTGAAGTCACTAAGAAAACAAAGTTCATATACCTAGGTAGGTACGTGAACTCCACGCATAATTAAAGAAAAGAAAAAGAAAGAAAACTCGTTTATTCAACACTTATATAAAAAACGTAGTAAAATTAACATATAAATTAAACATATAAATCTAAGTGTTGAAAGAGGCATGCCTCATGGGTCATGTATTATAGTAACGGACCACGATAACAGGAAAAACTAAAGGAAAAAAAAGAATGCGCGAGTCTGTCAACAATATAATTTAATTGCGTCACTTCAAAATAAGAGGTTTTTTTTTAATTGTTTTTTTTTTATTTTACAAATTATATGTGCTGTTGGTCTATAACTGACCTCTACAGCGTCACGGTGGGGCGGGCGCAAAAGCGCTCCACCGCAATAAGGATTGCCACACGATTAAACTAGTTCCATACACTAAAAAAGAGCGTTTACACTACCCAAATTTGAAAGTTTGCGGGTGGCTTCAACAGAAGCCAGTCACACTTTGACAAGTCACACAAGTCCCACCTCGACGTTTATTTATTTCATCAAGTACTACTTAATTTGTTTGTTGTCGTATGAGGAAGTGCGGGCTCTGGTATCAGAGTTTGTCAGGCCACCCGTGGGCCTCTGACCTGGCTAAACGACTGCTACTAATCAAAAACAGCCGGGACTGACAGCTTAACGTGCCCTGTGAAGAACGGAGCGATGGAAACCGCATATAACTTAGAAAAGTCATTGGTGCGGAGCCTAGGATTGAACCCGGTGTCGTTGGATTCTTAGTTGCACTGTTTAACCGTTAAGCTACTATCGCTCCGCTATATGTATAGTTAATGATTGCATGTTATTGGCAGGAGAAAAGAAAAAAGTGGATTGTACCTTTCAAAATATTAATAACTAGCTGCGCCCCGCAGTTTTACCCGCTGAAATTTGGACCTTGATACCTGTCAGTTTGACACGTGTCACTTTGATATTTGTCACTTTGATATTTGTCACTTTGACATCGGTCACTTTGACATCGGTCACTTTGACATCGGTCACTTTGACATCGGTCACTTTGACATCGGTCACTTTGACATCGAAGTGGCAATTCCCATACAAATTGAAAAAAAAAAACGTGTTTTATCCGTAAATTAATTGACCGAGTGAACGCGAAGCGCGAGCGAAGCGTCTCTGTTTCAGCTTGGGCAAAAGTGCTTTCGTATGTCCGGATGTCTAGATCTCTGTTCTTCTCTACAGCTCGCATTTCTCAATTGATCTAAACGAAACTTGGTATACAGGTTTAACAAGTTTTTAGAATTTTTAATCGTCCGGGATTTTTGATTGGGGGTGTACTTCCCCCAAAAAGGGTTAATATCTCAGCTTTATTAAGTCTGATTTCGATGGTTCTTTTTTTATTTGAAAGGTAGTAATTTTAGGTTAATTTTATTAAAAAAATGGTGAAGATCTGATAAGGGGCCTTCGGCGTGATGAGCAGAATAGGTCCTCAAAATGCCGTAAATTTCTCTTTTTTTTAGGTTTCTACCAGTGGAATCAGCCCTTTACCTACTAGGGAGGGATTTGTGGAGCGCCTTGGTTATAAATGTTAGTTATACAATAAGGTTAGGTTAACTAGATGGCGTTACTGTGCAATGTAAAGTTTGTACGCGTGAGGTCTACAGCTCACAGAGCCAATAGTATTATTTTGCGTTGAAATTATTATTCGTAGGGTGCGGCGTAGGGTCGTTAGGCGACCCACGACACACAGGTAGATAGGTAGACCTAGTTTACGAATTTCAATTAAAATTTCATTCAAGGGATGTATATCTTTTTAGTTCCAAGAGAGGCTTCCCGTTTACGATAAATATTAAAAACCTCTTTTGTTCTAATTAGTGTCAAGTTTCCAACACAAGTGGACTAGCAAAATAAGGGCAAGGATGCTTTTCTAGAAGATACTACCTTGAAATAAATATTTAAGTATGCTACTATGAAGTTTGTAACGATATTGTCCGGTTTATAGTAAATTTCTCTGTGCTGACGGATTCTGATGAAAGATGTGATGAATTGGTTTTTAGGGCAAACTCGCCAACCACCGTGATAGTTGGTCCGGTGTCTAACGCCGATAGGGTATTCGTTCAAATCAATGAAAAGTAATTTTGATAACAAAGGGAATAAAAAATAAAACGGGGTGAGTCACACCAAGAGTGGAGTGAGTCGGGATTCTTACCCCATCCGGTCGATTTAAACGTGAGGACGCTTTATCTTTCTTCGGAATCACTCAAAACTTAAAATACTCGTTACTATTTTGAAATTAATAAAATTACCTGGATAAACTTAGACCGGAACGAGCTTCAAAAACTATTGGATTCAAGACCGTTCGGTAATGTACTAGCTAGTGGGTACACTAGTGGAAGATAAAACATACAACTCAAATTCACCAATACAATCTTTATTATCCTTGGTTTAACTTTGCCTACTTACTTAAAATCTAAAGAGCCGTGCCGTAGGTACGTTGGACGGCCATTCAAGCTAGCATATAATAGTGGAAGACAAAACATGCAATTTAAATTCACCAATACAATATTTACTATTTTTGGTTTAACTTTGCCTGTTTACTTAAAGTCTAAAGAATCCATGCCTGCAGATCCAACTCAGCAGCTAAGAAGTACTAGGATCTAAGATTACCCTGTTATAACTAGGGTCGATATAGAACGGACAAAATTAAGTATTTACCCTAACAAAACAAGTGATGAGTTGCCGGCCGGCAGTGCAGTTTACTTATTTACCTTCTTCTATAAGATTGAGCCGTTATGTTAGTGAAGGTAAATCTCCATCCGACGTTTCAGCAATGTCCGATTCGCGTGAGAGGTAGCCAGGCTAGACCCCTCAGGCGTTGCAGGTGTCCAGTAGGTCGGTGGGGAACCAAAGTTCAACACTCCGGTTAATGAAATATATGCATAAACATGCCAATACGATACCGCATTCCAAGAACGTGGCAGGAATCGTTGGATATAAAGTCGTCGTGGCGTATCGTAACACGGTGCCTTTCTAGTTAAATCTGGGGGGAAGTAGCCTCCGTCGTGTGGTATCTCAATCGGGGGGGAAAGCCTCCGTCGTGGGATATCTCAATCCGGGGGGGGAAAATCCGCTGTGGATGAATAAACACAACGTTTCTTTAGAATTCGAGACTTCGAAAACGCCACCGCTCTCAGTTCGCTAAAATGGCGTCTCGAATAATGGATAAAAGTGATTTCACAATCGCAATCATTAGTGCCGACAATGCAAAATACCGACAAAATGCTCTCACCTTTTTTACGGGTTTTATAATACGCAGGGAAAAGACTTGTCAGTCCTGCTACCGGGCTCTGCAGCACGAAAAAAACGTTCACGCCTCTCGTCTCCATTGCCTCCGGTTTCTTTTTTCTCACCGGATCTAGGTAGTTTGCTCCTAAGTTAGCAAAATCTATCCGAATAACATTTCGTTTCACCAGGAAACCGTTCAGCGAAATTATTATTTGGCTTTATTTTTATTTTTTAAGATTTCTCACCATCGAAACTGAATTTGTTTATTTACTGTTTTTTTAACTATTTTTGACAGCTAAACAACTGTCAAGAGACGTCTAAGAATTGTTATAAACTATAGCCCATAAAACGTTCCGTACTAGAAACGATGCGTTCACTTCCAGACGAAAGGTACGGAACGCGGTCTCCATGCTTCGGTACTGTTATACTATCATAAAACTATATACTGTCACTATTAAATTATGATATTGTATGAATTTGCTTTGGAAAAAATCTACGTTCTTAAATTTTACATTCGTTGTATTTAATTGGTTTGTTTAATTTTATTTTCTATTTGCTGACATTACGGGACCATGCCGAACAGAACGCGCCCTTTTGCTTTGATTGCTAATCGATGCAAAGATAAGTAGAACCTACGGTAGAGGTCACTACTTGTCTCCGTGTTTATCAATTGTACTTTATTAATTATTTATTTATTATCTGATTCCCAGTTATTCCTTGTTCCTTTTGTATATATCTCAATCAATTGACCTAATGAGTGTTCTCTTTGATGTGTTCCGTAATGCATGGACGTGTTATATTTATCGAAGTATTTATAACCTCTGGACATGACTACTATTTTTTGGAACTCTGATTTACAGGATTATATCATGTAAGTAAACAACGTACGATAATCTATTCTATGTACCCGATCGTCTGCTTTCGTTGGTATTTACCAAATACGAACGATAGTATTGTTTCAATCAACTATGTGCGACTTCAATGTCGTCATCTGATACCTCCTAACAATAAACAACAACAGAATGGCTTGTCTGTTTAGAGATTTGACCTGTAGTCACAGCTATGCTAAGCTTTTATTTAAAGAAAGAAATTGTTCATCTGTTTTCGAATTATTATTTTTTATTATAAAAGTAAGTAGCTCACGCTACAAGTTTTATAGGTTCTTATTGGTCTAATTACGTTAGAACATAATATTTCTTTGTAGTTAGTCTTTATAAGACAAACAAGAAGTTGGTTCGTGAAGAAACAACCGACAATGGATAAATTATGTTTGAAGTGCAGCACAAAAGTCTGGTCTTGTACTATTTAGTTTGTTTTGTAAAGCGTACTAACGGGCGGCGCACTGTTCTTATTGAACGGAGAGCGTCTGTAGACAACGCTGGGGCAATGACGCAAGCGAGATTGTAAATTTTAGAGAAAATATGTCAAAAATAAACAACCTATCGCTAACGTATATAGACATGTAAACGGCAATTAGCAATACAAAAATAGTGTAGCTTACTTACAATCCACACCAATGAACTCTTATAAAGGCGAAACGTTGTCTGTTTGTTTGTTTGGGGAGCTGTCACGCGCTGGATGCGCAACAGCTGGATGGATTTTGATGAAATTTGGAATGGACATACGATACTTTTTATACCGGAAAATGGTAAGTTTCGACGGGAAAACTGGAAAATGTTGTTTATCATCACATTCGTTCGCTGTAAGGAATGGTTGCCATGGAAACGAAATATTAACAAGTCTGTCAAAAAATATCAAGAGCGTTGGTGCTATACTTTTGCATTGGTTTTTAATATCCTACCTTGAAGAACAATGCATGCTTTTTTGGCGATAAACTGTAGTCCGCGCGGATGAAGTCGTGAGCGAAAGCTAGTTTAACTATAAGAATGAATAATTAATGACAGAAAGTAGACAACATTACGAGTTTTGATTAGTTAACGTTAACATATTCCAAAAACTAGTCTGTCGGTTCCTGCGAGCTCTATGCATATGCTTTCTATATATATTGGATCTGAGATATTCAAGTTCCCATCTAATTTAATCAAAATTGGTTCAGTCATTTCTTGGTAAATTCTTATAGTCATTTTTTTAAGGAACTATTCGGAACAATTTCCTACTTGTGTAAAAGACGCTAGTTAAGGATTTATATATAAATTCGATGAGAAAATTATGAAAGCATTAAGTAAAGTACGTATGTTTGCAGAGTGGAGGTCAAGGCATAGGTTTCGAGAATATTTCGAACATTCTACTATTATCTATTTTGTAAGGGAACGATCTAGCCTGCAGTGTGCCACAGATTAGCTCAGAGAAGGCATAGAAATAGCGTTCGCGCCGGAGTCCCATAACAGCGCTGTAGTACATCGTGGAGCCTTTTTGAAAGTGTTATATTTCAATGGTTCCGTAGTTAAATATTATATTATTTTTTAGTTGTTGAGTATTTAGTTTGATAGATTTATTATTTTAGTATGATTATAGGATTTTAAGAGTTTGGAACTAGTTATGGTTAGTGTAGTACATATAAAATGACTATTTTTGATGGTTTATATATTAGATTTAAGTTTTACTTATTAAAGATTTAAAGAAAGCTAAACGCAACGTTACAAGGGATGAAAGTTGACGTTTTCTGTACCCTTGACAACGTATGTGCAAACATTCACAATGATCGGTTTAATAGTTAAGGCGAGAAAGCGTAACAAACAAAAAACAAACAAACACACAATCTTACTTTCGCATATTATTATAATACTAGCTGTGCCCTGTGGTTTCACCCCCGTGGATGACGATAATGATGATGATGATGGTAATGATGGTGACGGTGATGTGGAAAAGAGTATACTATTTGTTTTTCCAGACTTTAAGCTACTCGTAACTCAATTTTAAGTTTAAACCAAATCCTTTTAGCCGTTTCACCCGCGTCACCACGTTTCGCATGGTGATGAAAATATGTGTTATTCCAGGGTAAAAGAAGCTATCTCCATTCAACATTTCATCTAAATCCGTTCTCCCGTTTGAGCGTGAAGGAGTAATAAACATACTTCATACAAACTTTTGCTTTTATTATATGCGTGTGATTAGTAGGATTAATTTATTTGAAATACTTTAGCGTCACCACAGACATCGTAAGTAAAGCAACTTTTACAAATTCTATCCATTTTAATTGTATGTACATTGCTCTGTTCTTTTTTTTATACATAAGTATACAAAGATAAACTTGTTTGTTTAAGCTTTAGGTATAACATAGATAACTTCTCTGGGGCTCTGTAGATAACCATATAGATACGATTATGAGAAGTTTATTCATTCTTCTTCATTAATATCAAGCAGTGTCATCATACAACACTCACAATGTTGTTTAAATTCTACTTAGTTATCTCATTAAGTATTTTAATAAGTTATACTTTCGGAATAATACATCGTGAAGAATTCGGGAAAAACCCAGGTAAGAATATAATTCCAAAAAATTATACAAACAAATTCAACAAATAATTCGATTCGATAGGTTTTTATTAGAATTCGTTGAATAGAAATAATTTTGAACGGTTTAACTCGTTCACTCTATATTTAAATTATTTTAAAAAAGTAGGAGGTTCTTAATTCAATTCCTATGTTTATTTGTAACAAGTGCACAAGTGCACACACACGGTCGCAAGTGCAGTTGTGACAGGTGTGTTTCTTATTTAAATTAATAGCACTTAAATGTCGAATGTGGGAAAATAAACGAATCTTTTTTTTTATTATCTTCTAGCTATGCCCCACGGTTTTGCATGCGTACATATCCCCCTTCCTTCCTTTCCCCTCCTGCATCCGTTTCGAAGTAGAGATATGGTATTAAAATTTAGTCCACCAATACTTGCTAATGTATCGGTCTTATCGCTATCTGCTAAATTGCTGATAGCGATAAGGCCGCTTATTGTATGACATTGTTTTTTTTAATATTTAATTACTATTAGTTCAATAAAGAGTTATTGTATTGTAATGTTGCCCTTTTCACAACTAAAATTTTAAAGGTCCGCTGGAAGATTAACTCATTAGTCTATAGTATGATCTCGGTTTCCACGACGGTAAAACACAGCGCCATATAATATGTTGGCGGTCGGGGTTAACGCCCTTTTTGAATAAAATAAACTGATTTTGTGTTAGATACGCATAGATATTCGGTTCCGTAGCTAATTATAAAAACCACATTGCAATTTATCAAATAGTTTTTACATATTATGCCAACAAGGTTGATCTAACATGGTCAGCTATATCTCGTAAACTTCTTTATTTTAGGTAGCCGTTTTTTTAGATGATTCGTTTTATGCGCTAATGCACTTTAATCCTATTTATTTTTAAAGCCTTTTTTTGAATAAAAGGGTTCCAAAGCTTTTATTTATTGACACTTATGAATATTAATAAACAATTAATTACCTACTTAAAGGTTATTTTAAAGTAGGTAATTAATAGTTTTACAAACGTTACTTGAGCTAATGTTTGTAAAGCTCAATGACGTAGTTTTGCTGTGCGCGGAGCTCTGCCCGCGCGCTAACTTCGCCGACCCCCGTTCAAGCTTTTAGGAATAGAATTTTCAAAAATTCCACCTTTGTATAATGTTTCCTATTCCCATTCCAAATTTGGCGCTGCCAGTCATATGCGCTCACACAAGAGATAACAAGATTCACAGTTGACAGATACGTCAAGGAGGACATCATCACCATCATCATCATCGTCATTCCCATTTCCATTACCTTCAGATCCCGGTCCACTGGCTTGGCTTAGGCTGTACCTCGTTTGTCAGTCAGTCAGCATGTCACGGTACTGTTTTATTGGTATAGAAGATGTTAGCACACCTGAAAGTGAACAAGATATATAAATAAATACTTGGAAGAATTATTTTCTATTATGCTTTGAAGTATGTACTTATCTGATCAGTAAGACGAAAAAAAAAACCTCTAGACTCGTAGGTAATCAATCAATAATTAATTGGGATTAGCATATATTTAACAAGTATAATGGTGCTCACTCAACAACAAGATGCTCAGTTTCTGCAAAACAATGACCTATTCATCAAAAACAAATTATTTTAAATTATTAGGGTTAACATCAAATGTCACAATGTTTTTATGCAAAGAGTATTTGAACTTTAGTAGTTATTTTTTCTTATAATAATTATAGGCCCTTGTAGGCCTTTTCATCCACTTCTTCCAGTATTTCTACATAATTTAATATACACCTTTCATCTAACTGTGACCAATAGCACTGCAAATAACTTTAAATGTCAGGAATGATATGTATTACAATTACCACCATATTACATATCAAAAGTACATCAAATTTAACATTTCAGAAAAAGGAATCGATGATAAATCTATAGAAACGAACGTAAAACGAATTCTGGATTTATTTGAAAGGAAATTGGCAACCATAGAACGGGATATTACTCGAATATTAGAGGTTTTATTCATAAATAAAAATAATGACATCAATAATAAACAATCTGATGAAGTCAAGAAAATTACTAACTTATATGAGACAATAAATCGCAAACTCGATATCTTGGATGAAAAGATATCGAAAAAAGTTGATGAGAATATTATTCAAATCCAATTAGATGAGTTCGCCAAAAATATTACGCTGAAATTGGAAGAAAAGATCAAATGCCAATCGGTAGTTCCAAAAAATGATTCTGATTTAAAAGAGAAATAACCTCTCAATTTTGATGGAAGAGGAAATAAGACATCTGATATAGTATATAACGTAGTCCACACATTACATACGAGTACATCGGCCATTATGGAAAACACACCTGGAGAAATCAGTAAGTTGAACACTTTCATCTATGCATGAATGGAATAGGTAGGTTAAATTAATTTATAAAATACCAAATTGTTGTTCTACAACTTATTCCAAACAATGACGGTCATTAATGTGTTAATGCTATGACAATTTTATATCATTAATTTCAGTTTTATAAATTATCAAATATAATGTTGTTTTAACGAATCCATATTATTCATAAATAATATAAATTTTAATAAAGAGGAAAGATTTGTTTTTGTATCTTTTTATTTTTATATGTTTGTTTGTAAAGGCTAAACAAAAATATACTGAAAACACTTGTAAGAAGGTACATTTTCAGCAAGTAACGTGGGCCATATTTAAATATATTTAACTACGTTTACTCACTACTACTCACTTACTACTAAAATTACGTTTACCCGCTGTAATGAAGGGAATGACATTTTGCCGTGGAAACAAAAATATATAAAAAAAACTGTCAAGTAGGTACGTGAGTAAAGAAACACTTGTCTATGGTCAAGAAAAACCACGATTATAGCTGCCAAAGATTTTGAATTACGCTTTCTTGCATATGTTTTAGAAGTTACGACGGTACTAAAAATGCTAAAGGTAAGAAAAATGCCGCAGTGTGAGCGTTACCCGTGCGAAGCCGGGGCGAGTTACTATTTCATAATAAAACAGTAATTTACTGTAATTTCTTAAAGAGCTACTTACCATACAAGATCTATTAAAGGGTTTTTGTTAGTACTACGGAATCCTAAAATATTGTGATAACGTAAACTTAGAAACCTAGATCGTAGCTGCAGCGTGTGTTTAACTCCTAGTGTTATCTTAATATATTCACCCATTTATGTAGAAGATAATTATGGAACAAAATTGTAATGGAAGAATATTAAAGTTTTTCCAGTGTTGCGCTTGGGAGACGAGGTGTCGGTTAGCCGGTTGCTTGCTAAGACCTACTCCACGGACAATGAAACTTCGAAGAACTTCACGCTAAAGAGAAACTCCACCGGCCTGCCCGTACCTCGAGTCTCGTACGTCGAAATTCATTTCTCTGTTGAAGCGGACGAATGTGTGGGTATCCAGCTGTCGGATAAAGAAAACATCTTCGACGCGGATATTGGATTTTACATAGGTACCTACATTTTTATAATTGCTAAAAAAATCGTATCAATTTAACTATTAAATACTATGTTGTAGGCCTTGGTGTAGTAATGATTTTCCCATAATATTATGTTGTTTATGTCTGAACTCTGATGAAAAATTCAAGTTTTGACCGGGGGAGCGCAAACCGCCATTTCGGATTAAAGGTGTGACAAATTGGTTTACTCAAAATAATGAACCAACGTTTCATCTTAATATAAATATCAACAAAAAAGTTAAAGAGGGTACATTTATTTACATTTTTGTAAAAACACTTTTTTGTTAGTCCGTTAACTAATTTGTTTCAAGATGAAAAAAAAACTTTTACTAGTTATTTCTCTCAAAATTACTCCAAAGTGCAGATTCTTTTTTACCCTCTTTATCTTTGTGTTTGACGTTTTTGACGTAAAGTTAACCGTTGGTGAATTATTTTGATTAAACCTTTAATCAAAGATGGTGGCTTGCGCCATCAATAAATTCGTTAGGATTTTGGTTAATATTAATACAAATGATAGCTTCAGACTATACTTTATTGAGAACAAAATTTTAACACCCACTTCGAAAGACATTGTTAACGTTTGATTATTATTATTATTATTATTATTACTATGGCTATTGCCTTTATTAAATAGATATTACAAAATACAAACAACCAACATGACTGGGCTGGGCATAACTTAAATAATCTAGCCAACAAATAGTTAGTTGCGTTCACGACATGCTTACGTGTAGATGTTTGTAAATTTGTAATAAAATATCACAATTTCTTTACAAAATGTAAAGACGTTTCCACCAGCCTCTTTAATCTGGGGAACAAGGAAAAAATAGCGCTTCCAAACTCCAAAATGACAATGCACAGCACAAACGTATTATAATAATTAAATTTTATGTTGATTAAAATCGATAACCACATCCCTAAGCTTATACAAGTAATTGAAACAGTTTTTTTATGTTAGAAGTTTTAAAAAGTAATCAAATAACTGAACTATTAATAAAATATAAATACTCTTCTAGTTACCACAGTACAAGAACTATATATGTACTGTGTAGTTTCTGTACCCGACAGTATGTATTGATCTGGTATTTAAATATTTTTACCATTGTGTAGCCTTCTTGAACAATAATTGCTATACATAGTTAAGTTTGGCTGGAAGCTGGTCGAATTTCTTTTGAACATATTTTATTTTTATGTTTTACAGACATTGGACGCAACAATAACCAGTTCACGGAATTGCAATATAAATCGAAAACTCTTCGACGAACTCGTACTCCTAACATACTTGCTTCTACTGAGTTCTATATTAAATTAGATGATGGTAAGTTGCATCTAATCATTTTATTTTAAATTTCTAAAATATTAAACATAAATTTAAAAAAAAAAACAAAAAGTGTAGTCTTCCAACTATTATAATATTAGCAGTAACACCTGCTTACTTGATGGCTTCTGATTTAAATACTGTCCTAATCATAATATTTCTTTAGAAAAAATATATAGAAGAGTACTGCTGTCATCAACAATGACATCCTGGCACTATCATCGGCAACAATGAGTGCTCCTGTGTAACTAACTATCGTTTGTCTTCTGAAATAAATACATTTTATTAGTTCTATAGACTTCTAACTATACTGTGTCCTATTTAATTGTCAATACATTATTTTGTATTTCTGTTTATTCAGGTAAACTGGAGTTTGGCCAGGAAGGAAGAAGACCATTAATATCCTACAACGATGCCCGCTTTAGGTCAGTCCATTACTACACATTCGGTAACTGGTTCAATGAAATAAACAACCGTTACAACTGCTCTGCTCCTGTTGAAGGTAATATATAATTAATTCAGTTATTGATACTTTAAAAAATAGTAATTATCATAAAATCTTTAATTTAGGATGAAGACAAAAAAGTACATTTGTGTTATTAGAGCACCTGGTTAATAAACTAGGTACCAGTACGATAGTTCCCAGCCCCCCGATTCAGAACCTTTCGATAACTCAGTTGTCGATCGATAAGGTATTATTTATTATGTGGATTCGGTTTGTCACCGTTCAATTCAATACATTTTTCATTTACGATATCGAATCGAATCGGTTCTTTATCGAATGATTCTGAATCGGGGGGCAGGTATCTTTCCAGGTTTCTTTTGGATAACAGTAGAGTAGATATAGCGGGTAAAGTAAAGAGGACTGAAACAATGCGATAGTACACACCACTTTATCGGTACTCTATTAGTACTTTACCGTTACTCCTTATACTCTTTTAAACTCAACGAAACTCATTCACTTTTGATAAAAATAAATAATGATTTTGGCAGAATATTCTGCCAAAGATCCATCTTTTCAAAACACGTTTGTTTATGTATAATCTGCTCTTCTACAACCATGTAAATATTTTTTTATCTGAGTAATCGGACGAACAGTTTGTTTGCCTTATGGTAAGCGTCACAACCATACCAGTTGCAGTCCGCGGAATAAAATCACTAAACTAGTTTTATTCGTATTTTTATGCTCAAGTATTCAGTTATCTTTATCGAAATTGATATACTCTAAAAAACTTACCTTTTGAATTATCGTCGGTTACTTTGCCAAGGTATTTCTGTTTCTGGTTTATTTATTAGGTGCAAAATAGAATAAAGTATATTTAAGAACAACACGCTACATTTTGAGATCGATTCTATATTTTAATTATATGTGGTGTACACGGATTCCGTAAACACGGTGAAATTACAATAAAGATTAAAGTTATGTTCCAAAAGCAATATACTTAAGTTTAATACTTGCTGCTTATCTACTGACAACTTAGGTACTTATAGTGTAATGGATAGCATATTACATTTTTACAAAGAAACTGTGACAATGAAACAGACAACTAATCTTTTAGCTACTTACTCGTCTATTAAAACTGTAACAGCTCCAATTCTGTACATTGAAGATATTTTGTAATATTTTTTGGAGCCTGTTTTATATTCGATACTGAAGCCAAATCTGTAATTTTTCTCATTTTTGTCTGACTGTCTGTCTATCTGTCTGTATATTGACCGCGCATCACGCTGAAACTTATTAATGAATTCAAATGAAACTTGGCATGATTTGAGTTCATACTATGAGGTAAGACATAGGATACTTTTCATTCAGAAAAATTAAAGGGTTCCCGCGGGATAGGGGTTGAAAGTAATTTAAAAGAGCACGTATCACGCTGAAACTACTGAACGGATTTTGATGAAACTTTGCACAGTCAAAATATATGTGATGGGAAAAAATTGAAGGTACTTTATATCCCAAAAAAATTAAGAGTTCCTGCAGAATAGGGGTCCAAAGTTATGTTTATTTTGAAATAATAAATATTTATACTTATAATAGTACCCTAAAACTTTAATAAGCTACTGAACAAAAATATAACATTAAAAAAAATCATGTCTGCCTGTTTGTCTGTATGTTTGTTTGTTCGATCTTAAAAACTGGTGTACCTAGTATCACAATCCGATGATTAGAAGCTGAGCCATCGATAAAATCTTTTTGACGGCTGAAGGAATTTTGAACAAATGTTGGTATATATATTGGTATTTTAGGTCTTAGAATGTAAATAGACCACGCGTGCTAAGCTGCGGGTACAACTTGTCACAAAATAAACCTAAAATTACAACGAAAAATATATTAACAGCATGTTTTTTTTTCCCAGAGTTGCCCTGTAAGGAGGTTACACTTGGCAGTAACAGACACGAAACTCCACTGCACTCTAAGGACAATGAATCTCTCAACCACGTCATGCTGCTGAGGGACTCCGACGGCCACCTCGTTAGCTCCGAGAAGCATATTGCTATAGAAGCGGCCGGAGAAGTGTGCATCCGGCTTTCGGACAAAGGAAGCGACTCGGTCTCAGACATAAGATATCACATACGTACGTACCTACGTAATTAGTACTCAAAGTCAAGGTCTAAATATTTTTTGTTGTACACTAGCTTTCCCGCCCGCAACTTCGTCCGCGCGGACTTCTGTTTATCGCGAAAAAAGCATCCTATGTACTTCTACGATATTAAAAACTAATGCAAAAGTAGGTGAAGCACCACTGCTCTTGATGTTTTTTGACAGAATTGTTATTTCGTTTCCATGGCAACTGTTCCTTACAGCGATTAATCAACATTTTCCAGGTTTACCGTGGAAACTTAACATTTTCCGGGATAAAAAGTATGCTATGTTTTATTCTCGGATATAAGCTATATCCATTCCAAATTTCATCAATATCCGTCGAGCCGTTATTCCGTGAAAGATCCCCAAACAAACAAACAAACAAACTAACAAACAAACAAATGACAACGTTTCACTTTTATATATTGGTATGGATAAGAAATTTAATAAAACAATTTTACAAGTATAAAACTCTGCCGCCCTGCTACATCTACCTGGCCAGTGTGGCGACCACGTTCAAGGCAGGGTTGGGGGTGCCAATCTCTAGACTACTGAAGGCCGCTAAAACCAACTGATTCTGGCTACGTATAACGGACGCACATTACGGCTCGACGAACATTATGGTACAATTACTAGAGGAGCTGAAAAACATAAGATGGCACATTCTCGGGTTGTGTGGAGTCCGAAGAGAGAGAAAGAGGATACCGCAACCTTAGAATCGAGACAGTTTATGTACTTCAGAGAAGGAAACCAGCCATCCCAAGGAGGCATCGGGTTCCTTGTTATTAAAGTATTCTCTGACAACGTTGTTAAAATTTACAGTATGTCGACATGAGTTGCTTACATCGTAATCAAAATAACCGAATGGTATATGAAGTCAAGGTTATTCAGGTATATGCAAAGACCTTGGTGCACTCGTATGATGAGGTAGAAGATATGTACGAGGACATATCCAAGGCCTTGCACAACACTTACACGGCTCTCTTCAACGGTGTCATGGGGAACGGTGTCTTAAACGCTGAAGTTCATAAACTTTACAAGCACCGAACATTGCTTTAACAAAAATATAAACTTAATTGAGGGACAAATTTCAGTTAGAAAACTGCTGCCCCATATATCAATATAGGTCTCGCTTTACCAACTGCAAATAAATTTATAATCGCAAAATAACTATTATTTATCTAGCTACAAATTTAGCGTCTTAGGATTTTTCTCTTTCCTTTCGCTATAAGACATATTTTCTTGTTGCCAAATTTCATGATTCTAAGTCAAAGGGAAATATAGCTTTTAATTCCCTTGCGACTGTCAAAACATGCGGCATAAACGTCCGCAACTTTTGATTGCATTGACTTAGAAGTTTGTTTTTTCCTCAGCTGTAAAGGATCGCAGACTTTATTATTTTATATTAATTTCAGCTTGATACCTCCGCGATTCCCTGAGAAAATTGGTCTTTACATACAGACAGACAGATAGACGGAAAACGAAGTGATCCTATAAGAGTTCCTTTTTTCTTTTTGAGGTACGGAGCCTTGAAAAGGTAAAAATGTCAGCCTATGATTTAACATCACATTTGATTGTTTCACTTTTTGGGCTTTTAGACCCCGTTATCTAAACAACCGGAAACTACAGCTCATATTAGACGAAAGTGATAAATAGTTTATTATCAAACTACTTGTCTAATATTTTATGATCGGATCAAAACAGTTCAAAAGTTACGAGTATACTCGAAAATACATAAATACATACATGGAAATGTCGTTTCGTCCAAGTCACTGGAAGACCTGTTTTCGCTAGGTCATTATATCAATTACCTAGCTGTGTTCCGTGGCTTTGCCCCTATATTCAATGATGAAAGGTATTTTATATATTACTCTAATTATGTTTTGATGTGTTAGCGACTACACAAATCTTCCAAAATTACCCTGTTTTTTTTTTCGTTTTCCATTTACCCTTTTCCGGGACTTAGTATTTTATGTTTATCTCTGTAATGTCATTTATTCTATATGTTTCATCGACATCTGTTAAGCCATTTTGGATGTACGATTATCCAGCGGGACTTTTATTTTTTTTCGACATAAGTGTATTTAGTTTTATACTGTGTATAAAATTTCATATTAATCGGTTAAGCTGTAAAAGCAATCTTCCAAAAAATTTTGGAAGATTGCTTTGGTAGAACCAGATTTTCCGTGTGAACTTTAAATGTTCTGGGATAATTGTACCTTAGTTTGATGCCTGATATATTGATCTGATGTTTTATTGATGTACTAGCTTTCCCGCCCGCGACTTCGTCCGCGCGGACTACAGTTTATCGTGAAAAAAGCATGCTATGTTCTTCTAGAATATTAAAAACCAATGCGAAAGAACGTATAGCCCAACGCTCGTGTTTTTTTTTTGACATACTTGTTTTTTCGGTTCCATGGCAACCGTTCCTCACAGCGAGTAATCAACATTTACCAGATTTCCCGTGGTAACTTACAATTTTCCGTGATAAAAAGTATCCTATGTTTTATTCCAGGGTATAAGCTATCTCCATTCCAAACTTCATGAATATCCGTCTAGTCGTTATCGCGTGGAAGCTCCCCAAACAAACAGACAACGTTTCACTTTCATATATTGGTTTGGATTATATAGTACCTAGAGTACCTAGAATACCTATATATAAATCTTCATCATAGCTATTTTAGTGTGAAAGCGAATAACTATTATTTTCTCATTTCCTCGGGAAATTTTCTTTTTTCTGAGATAAAAAGTACCTATATTGGTCTCTGTTATATACAGTATCTACCTTCACACAAATTTTCATCAAAATCGGTACAGCCGTTTTGGCATGAAAACTTCCAAAACAAACAAACACACAACGTTTCACTTTTATCTATTTGGTGGTGATAGCTTGTTTGTAATTTTTCATTTCATTATTCTTTACAGATATTGGATGGGAGGGTAACCAATACACGATGTTGGAGCTATGCTCCCATACAAAATGTACAGAACTTCAACGCGTTCACACTCCCAACATTCTTTCCTCTACAGAATTCAGGGCTTTTTATTTTAAAATAGATGATGGTAAGTTGCACTTGTTTTAAAATTTTGGTGTAAATTTAGTCCACGTTGGAGCAGCTACGTCCTCAAAGACGTGCCACCCTCCAGCCAACGGCGGTGTGACCACTCTCACGGGTACCAGAGCAGCACCCATACTATCCATCTCACCTCAGTCAGCTCACATATGAATTTTAAAATATATTACTTAATTACTTACATTACACACACAACTGCCAATATTTTCACTTCTAGTAGTCGTATCAATTTAAAACTGCGGATACAATTATAATTCCGATTTCAATGCAATAACATGGTACCAACGCGGTGCTTAGCTGATGGTGCAGCAAGATGGGTGAAGGAAACCTTGGATGGCTAGGAAACACATCTATAATAATAATAATAAATTTGTATCTGCACTCATATCGTAAAATCCGGATTATGAACTCAAAAATGTTGGCATAATTATATACATTACACACGACACGTGTGGCCAAGAAAAAAATAATAATATATATAACACTTTTTTTAACTAAACGATGTTATAATATATATTTTTTACCGTCAAAGCACCATTAAGGCTCCGCACCTATGAGAATTTTCGTCATTTATGGTGGCGCGTGTTAGTCTGTGGACTGGATTTACTTTACATTAGTACCTAACCAATTTTATGTGATTTATTATACTGATCAAATGTTTTATCCTGATTAAAATTTGACTCCACCTCAGAATTTGACTCACGGAACAGCAACGAAAAAAAGCAAAATTTATTTACAAAAATTTACCAGCACAATCAAGAAGATTACGAATTTTATTTTTCATTAAAAGTAAGTTCCTGTTGAGTATGTATTGAAGCACTCGAGTGATACTATTAAAAAACTCACTCTTGTGTTTTAATTCCCTTCATTATGCAACTGTTTCTTAAACTAGTAAACTACTATTATTACACCTTAATTATGGAACAAATACAAGTATTTATTTAAAAAAAGGCAAAATTGGTGGTCATATTGCTAAAAGCGATCTCTTCGAGACAACCTTTGGATGGACAGAAATTACGAATTAAATAAAGAAGGTGGTGCAAAACAATGCAATGTATAATGCAAAAAAATATTAAAATATATCCACATATTTAATAAACTACATAAACCATACTTACTTACATAAGGTAAATACATATACTACAATACATATATTGTAGAACTACACAAACCTATACTTAAATATAATAATTAATGCCTAACATATATTAGTTGATGTATGGAGATCAAAGTTAAATCAATGAGCTTCAGTGACAAGGTAAAAGTTTTTGACTTCAGCTTTAAAGCAATTTAGCGATTGAGCGCATCTTATAGTGACCGGAAGGACATACCAGAGACAAACAGCCTGGTCAGTAAAAGATGAGCCGTAAAAAGTAGTACTATGTACCGGAGTATGCAGGCGGAGGTTATCTGTTGACCTAAGAGACAAAGGATTTTCAACTTAGAAATGGAAAATGTGCCTTCAAGAAATGAGGAGTGGAAGGATCAAACATTATGTTGTAAAGAAGAGAAAGGATATGAATATATATTATTATGTAGGAAGCCACTTGAGTTTTAAACGAAATTCAAGACATGGTCATGTTTCCGGAGTCCGAAAATTAACCTTATACAATAGTTTTGAAGACGCTCAAGCTTATTTAGCTTCAAGCTTTTGTCCTTGGTGAGATCTATATAGGAAGCATCAGCACAATCAAGAATTGGGAGAAGAAGTGATTGTGCTAGCGCAACTTTGGCAGCAGTTAGGTAAAACATTACGTAATCTATTAAGTGAAGCCCCAGACCAAAAAACAACTTACGCCTCACCGATTGCAGATGAGGACCCAAAGCCAAACAGCTGTCAATGATGACTCCAAGGTTCTTGACTTCAGTGCTATAAGGGATAGTGACACCGTCAAAAACTATTTTAGGGAGGGTATTAATATCAATCCGCAAAATCAATCTGGAGCTTCAAACAATGATCACCTGTGTTTTTAAGGATTGACATATGAGTCCATATGATTTATTCCAGTTCGCTATGCGACTTAAATCACCATTAGTGGTAGCAATAGCCTCGGTCAAGCAATCAAGTGGGGCCTGAGAATATATTTGGAGATCATCTGCTTAGAGATGGTAGGAAGAAGAAAGAAAGATACAAAGTTAATAAAATCAGCAAAAAAGAGGGAAGAAAAAAAACACCAGCACTTGTATCATGCGGTTACGCTACCGACGCCCAAACAGATAACTGCGAAACCAGTCAATCACTGTTGGAGATATGTTAATAGAAAGCTCGAAGGATGTCGAAGTTAACAGAGTTGAAGGCATTGCTGGAATCAAGCAAGGTATGGATCGTTAGCTATCTGGTATCCATGCCCGACCATAACTGCATGGGGTTAAGGAGGCTATTTTGGTTTAGGAAGATAATAAGTTGGACAAGGCATTCGAGGACTTTAAAAAGGAAAGGAAAAATAGATATAGGACGGTAGTCAGAAAAGGATTTGGGATTGGACTTTTTGGACAATTGGGGATAATTTGCGCTTCTTTACAGCAAGATGGTACAGCACTCTTTGAAATAGAACCATAAAGTATATGAATGATGTGAAGTATTTCTTCTAATATAGGAATCATCATATTTCGACTAATACTGTCACCATCCACTGCCTTAGAGGAGATAGATAGGATGCTCTTATTAACATCACAAGCGGTGAATTGATTTATAAAAAAGAGAGAGTAATCGAAAGTAGGGAAAGATTAAAGATAATTTAATGTGGCAAGTTTGTCATTCGCATTGATACTGATCGACGAAGAGAAATGCTGATTAAGAGAATTGATATTTAAATTGTGCGGAAGGGATTGTTGACGAGATTTCCCAACTCCCAATGATCGTAAAACCTTCCAGACTTTCGCTGAATCTTCATTATTAACCGATTTATGGATATAGTGACGTTGTGCATCTCTACACATTCTATTGCAGCGATTCCTTGATTGCATATATTTTTCCGTATTTTGATCGTTTGAGCGACATGTAAGCTTGGTCTTGGTGACTCCTTTTTTTTTGCATCAGTTCCTTGATTTCATTTGTTAACCAAGGTGCCAGAAGGTGTTTAATTTTTATAGCTCGCAAAGGAGCATGGATGTCGTTAAAAACAGTTATTTTATCATCAATGGTATCAGCATCCATAATGTGACTTCAGTTGATGCTACGGGTATCGTTACGAATTTTGTCAACATATATGATACCAAAGCTTCGCTGCAGAAGAATTATGGGTTTACCTTCATGGGGCTAAATTTTTTAAGTTAGAAAGATGAAATAATGGTAGGAAATCGCATCTGCTGAATATTACTGAATATTGCTGAATATTGCTTAGCAACATGCTGTAAAGATGATACAAGTATAAGGTCTAGAAGAGAGGGAGTATAATTTGGAAAATTATGGGTCACTTTAAAAGCTAGAATATGCATGTTGCAAAAGTTAACTATGTATTCAAGAGCGGAAGAACGAGCGTGTTTTTTCAACAGGCAAGTATACAAATCTCCCATGTTAATGTTACCCATGACATATGACGGAATGAGATATTCTAAGAGTTTTTCGATAATATAGTTAACTCGCAGGGAAGGGCTATAGTAAATTCCGAGAAGAATCTTGGTAAGAGAAAGTACGACTTCATTAAATAAAAAACACCAGCATTTGCGGATGGAGGCTGTGGCGACATATTGATGATGGGATAAGGAAAATGAGAGTGTAGATATATGGCCACACCACATTTAACTGCGCTCGATCTATATCAACATATATAGATTGCCGAGCGATTACTTGGTATCTCAATCCGATGTACTCCCGATTGTAAGTCAAACCCTATGCTATCCAACAGTAAAAACAGCATCGCAATCGATCCATTAGTTTTAACGTCATACGCGAACAGACAACAATTCGATCTTTGGTAAACGCATGAATAGAAATTATGTCTAACAGGAATAATTATAATTATAATTACCCCTATTTTACCTGATCTATTAGCATACAAATAATTTATTCAGGAAAATTGGAGTTTGGCAAGGAAGAAGGCAGAAGTTCACTTATATCATTCTCCGACGCCCCCTTCCGGTCGGTCAACTACTTCACTTTCGGTAACTGGGTCAACGAAGCAAAGATCCGTTACGACTGTCCTGTTCCTGTAGTTGAAGGTAATATAAAATGAGTTCAATTAGGTACTTATAATTAATTCCACTGTACTTATGATAATACTGGAAGAGTAGAGTCGAACGCAAAAGAGCGATATTACTCGCTACTAGTATGTAGTAAGTAAAAGTAGTAGTTTATATTGGGCTAGAAAATAACAACTTCTTGTCAACATTCTATTGTACATTAGAGTGGTCCTAATATGGTTCTTTTGTGGACCACTCAAAGTCTAATCTGTAACTATCCCTTTTATTACTAAGAAAGTTTTCCTTGAGTGGCCTTACCTGATATTCAGTTATGCTGTGTTCAACGATGGTGCATGCTCACCTTGAAGTAATCTGTTCACTCGTGATTGAAGACTCCCAGACTATAACTACCGGGAAACACAGACCCGGGCAGGAGTTTCACTCTTGCAGTACATAAGCGTAATGAATTTGGAAGTTTAACGTTTCCTGCGTACAGGTTCATCCACCATTATTAAAATATCGCGCAGCGCCATAAGTTTGGCCGTTGTGTATGTAATTCCAATGCACACTTGCGATAGGAATAACACACCAGTAAGCTCGGCGTCAATGCTGGGGTATCTAAGCCTTGCCTCAATCAATGCATAGCTGTTAATGCTTCATATAATTGACTCTCTCAACATTCAGGATTATAATTATTATCCCTAATTGTTTACTTTGTGTTCAAACTGGGTTAGTAGTCACAACACTGTCGTAATTAACTCCTTACTCTGTTAATGTAAGCCCAGTTTTGTATCACGACACTGTGGCTTTGACGATGGTTAGCAAGTTTTGCAACCGTAAAATAAAAATTAAATCAAATTTATAAGCATTATTTTGTTTCCAGAGTACCCTTGTAAGGAGGAGGCACTTGGCACTACGTACGTCGATACTCCGCAGTACTCTATGGATAATGAGACTTTCAACCACGTCACGCTGAAGACCACCAGCGGCCGCCTCGCTTACTTCGAGATACATATCGCCATAGAAACGGACAGTACTTTGCATATTTTTCTCCAAAACAAAAAAACATACGCTAACTCGGATATTCGATATTACCTATGTAAGTAGTGCCTGTGTAAAAGTACTGCTGTTGCTATAAACAATCATTGTAATAGAAAAATTTAGCTAATTGTACCATAATATTTATGTGTTACATTTTCCTTATTTTTTACAGATATTGGATATAACGCTAACCAAGACACGTCATTGAATTTTGTAGGGCAGGGATCAGATATTGTAAACATTCATACTCCAAACATACTTTCCGCTACTCAATTCAGAACCTTTTATATCAAAATAGATAATGGTAAGTAAACCTTATTATTTTTAATTATGGTGTATAATTTTAATTTTGTGGATACGAGGACTATTGAATTGACTGTACTGGGGGTAATTCTGCCTTGTGAGACATAATCTCGATGGCGGCTATTTTGTATATATATCGACTTTAATGTCTCATGTAAATCATCAAGTTTTTCATGTGATATCAAGACAACAATCAAGCGAGATACGAGTAGTAATCAAAGGCAATACAATTCTACATTAAAAAAGTATGCTAGATATTATGTCGCACAAGGAATAATTGTTGTCTCCATGATATTTAATAAATATTTTTAATTCATTTGATTGACAAGACCAACACGTTACTCATCGGATGGTAAGCACTTCCCATTACAAATGCGGTGCCACCCAAAATTCCGGTTGCAAAATTTTGCGCGTCGCCCGTCATTAACATACATTATATAAAAATCGGGAAAACTGACACCAGTTAACTAGTCCTTAACTAAGATACCCTGTACTATGGCATTACACAACGGATAAACATACAGAGACACTAATATTACATCCATGATTTGGAAACAAACATTTCTGATCATCACACAAATTATTGCACCTTACGGGATTCAAACCCGCGACCGTTAGTTGACTTCGCAGTTAGGGTCACTAACTCAGCCAATCGGTTGCCCAGTAATTGCTGTAAATGTTGTTCTTCGCACCGCAGCACAGTAATATTTGCACAAGACTGGCTGGAGATTCAATATACTATTAAATATTATGCTTGCCATTATAATTTTACAGGAAATCTGGAGTTTGGCAAGGAAGGTGAAAGCAGTCCACTTATATCCTACTACAATGACCAGTTTAAATCAGTTAACTACTTCCATTTTGGTAACAGCGTGGGAAAGATACGTTACGACTGCCCAGCTCCTGTTTAAGGTAATAATTTTATAATATTATTTTGAACGCTTAATATTAAATACATGATCCAGTCATTGCTAAACTGTCTCCAAATAAATATTTGATGCTAGTCAGAACAAAGTTATGCAATAGTTCCGTCTCAAAATCTCTTTATTTTTTCAGGGTCTTCATGAACGCTCTCTTCTTCTCCCAAATAAGTAAAGTGCCGCAATGCTATTGATATTTTTTTTGTCATTATTTATTATGTTAAGTTTTTAGATAAATAATTGTAATAATTATAAAATATTACGTAAATATAGATGAAGTCATTTTAATCTCTTTTGCCGTGGATCTTACTACTCTCGTTCCTTTGGAAATTACGCCCTTGCTTCAATCTGTAACAATCATAAAAACTCTAGAAAATGCTTTTTGTGAAATCATAATATGTAAAAATCATAACGGGTGATCGCTACACTTCACCTACCACCTTCGTCTATTAATTAACCAATTACGGCCATGTCAGGTCGCCACTTAAGTTTGTAAAGCCAGATAGGTTCTCAAGGCATCACGCATAAATATACACAAAAATGTACTTAAGAAAAATGTTGAGGTCGGGTATATTTTGGAATCTTTAACACGGGCGTAAGTATTTATATTGTATACCAGACCTGTACACTATAGAGCGTTGTGTAGATATTTTCGAAATACGCGACGTCGTTGACCGTTGTCTCTTATAATAACAACAACACAATAACATAATGTTACGTGTTTGCCATATATTAATTCCACTCCATCCAATGGTTGTCTGGAAGATCGTTTTTAGCGATAAGAACGCCCATTGTAACTTAAATTTTTGTATAAATGTTTTAGTTATTTTTGTTCTATGTGGTGAACAATAAAGAGTTTTCTGTCGATCTACGTTAGGATTAGGTTTTCGTTGATTGAAAAAAAAGTAAGGTAAGTACGAGTTATTGCGCAGAATTCATTGAAGTTAGGTAGGTGCCTATTTCATCTGTTATCCGCTTTATAGGTAGGTAGGATGTTTTTTTTTGGTAGGTTATCATTCAAGGTAGTTTCTTTGCTTTACCTAATTTAGGATCTTCCACACTAATATTATAAAGAGGAAACATTTGATTGATTGTTTGTTTGTTTGTTTGTTTGTCTGTTTGTAATGGATATACTCAAAAAATATAGATACGATTTTAAAAATTCTTTCACATATAAAAAGCTTATTTATCAGCGACTAACACTAACAGTATTTTATTAAAAAAAAAAAAAAAAACACTTCAAAAATTGCAATAACCCGAGTTAATTTCAATAACAACTCGATTACTTTTTATCACAAACTAAGATGGAGATACGGGTCGTAGTATATGGAACGTCGCCATGGAAATGAAATCACAGAACATCTAATAATCATTGACGTAAGGAAATGCTGTATGCTAATAATACACGAAATAATAACAAGTCTGTCAAGTACGTGAGTAATAATGCAGTTGTCTATGGTCAAAAGTACTGCTGTCAATGATTCCTGGCGTTTTTTTTTTATAGAAGATATGGCAAAATGCTAAATAAAAGAAAATTGCCGTGGGGCGCTAGCGCTACCGATAAACTAACCGATTTTAAAAATTGTAGACGTAGCGTAGACGTTTCACAACAAACGGCCGTCCAGCTCGACATAGCTCCATCCAGTTTTTAAGCCCAAGGTGGTTGAATTACGCTTACTTCCCACCCGTTTTTTTTAAACTAAAAGAGGTTAAATTACGCTTACTGGCGTTAAACCTTTTAACAGTAACCGTAATTCAACCTCTTTGCTTTAAACAGAATAATACTATAGACAAAATGGTACGTGAGTATAAAACTAATAAACATAAACATTTTGTGTAAGAAATTGTTGTTGTTCTATTTGTCCAAACACAGTACCTACCAATTTTATCTTTCTATATATCTACCCGTGCGAAGCCGGGGCGGAAGCGGGCGCTAGTAGTTTATATGTTTGTTATGGATTAATTTCGTTTGTGTGTTGGTTTTGTTTTTGTACTTAGTATTCAAGATTTCCGAATTATAGTTACTTATCTTTATCTTTTGGTGCACTTCTTGGATACTCAAGCAATATTTCTTCTAAATTTCATATCCCTAGGTCCACAGGTTTAGGTGTTGGGTTTAAAATTTATGTAATTGAAAAGTTTGTTTTGTTGGGTTTTTACAGTATATGTAGGTACGTAGGTCTTTATTTAAGCTACTTTATTACGTTGAAAAACTTTTACCTTAAACTAACTAACTTTTAGCTTAAACATCTCGACGGGCTTTATAATTCGGGAATCTTTGTACTTATTAACCTCAAAAGTATCTAATGAAATAATGAAGGTTGCCTGGTAGAAATTGTTTTTAGTTATATGTTTTGTTTGACGCATGAACTGGTGTTGGCCTGGTAATGACACCTGCAGTTAGGCCGCCCGATGGCCACTGACATGGCTTATGAACTGTTATTAATCAATAATAGCCGGGACTGACAGCTTAAAGTGCCCTCCAAAGCACGGTGCAATGTGAATATGTGTTCACACTAAAATTCACGTGTTTTAATGAGATTGGATAGATAATCTTCGTAGACCTAAATAACTATAAGTAGGTAAACAAAATAATTAGCATTCACGAAAAAAACGTATAAAAATATAAAGTTCGCAGCGACTCCATAACTTTATTTTAAATCTTTCTATCACTCATGGGTAATCCGAATAAATGTAGTTGACGCGGTTGGTCTCTTTCTGCCTATTGCGCGTAGCGTGTAATAAAAGGATATACCATACTTTCTGCCTATTTTGACTTATATTGCGATTTTATCTCTATTGATCGAGATTTTGAAGGAAATACGGGTTCCTAGTTCCTACACCAAATATTAATTTCAAAATAAGTAAAACTATTATCTGCGTCATTTTTCTGGGATAAAAGTAGCCTATTATATTACTCCAGGACCAAAAGTACCTATATAGTACAAAATACTAATTTTCATTCAGCAAACATAAAGTATTTTATTGATTGCGCGCCTTCTAATCATCAAATTAAGATACCAAGTAACCCAATTTTAAAATCATAACCTACGCTATCCAACAGTGGAAACTGCATCGCAATCGATCTAGAAGTTACATAAAATGAACAAACACTGTTGTTTTATATATTCCTTTCGCATCCTTCATAGATCATTTTTCCCCGCTCTGGGCCATGGGCTGACGACGCCCTTGATAGCAGATCAATCTTCATGGATTGATAATTAAGAGCCATCGAATTGAGTTCATATTTATTTATTCACAGAAAAAAAAATATCACGTTTTCTAAACGTTGTAGTACAAACTAGGTTTTGAAAAACTTATGCAAAAATATTGTAATGGTCAGCTCTAATGCAACAAATATATACTTGACTCGGTCTGTAAAGGTCAGCCCTTTTTCAGCATATTGATTCCATATATTATTTAATAAATTTAATAAAGAATTAAAACTAGTAACTATGTACATGTAACATAGTTACATTATATGCCGAACTTATGCATATTGAATATTCATTACGTAAACTGATAATAATGTCGGTAGTTCTGTTAAGCACAGGAATACGTATACAGTGTTGGCTTGCACCTGAACAAATCTCGTTTAATTAATATAACTACATTAAGATAACTCTCACACTATAAGTGTTAGAGCAGACTTAACGCCTTGGCAACGGATCGGCACCGGAACGCCTCGCTTACGGCTGGTTGACAGCTAGGCGTCCACCCGGATACGGCGGGGCGACGCCTCCCTTACGGCAAGGCGGCCTGGTTGACGTATTACCCCTTACTTATAAAAAGTTATGCAATGATTAAGAAATGATTAGTAATACCGCGCAGTACAATATTGTAGTGCGCAGTTTTATTAATCATTGCATAACCATTGCATAACTTTTTATAAGTAAGGGGGTTAGTATATTCCCAGTAGTCCCGCTAAGGTTGTTCAGTGTGTTGTTCAGTATGTTTATTTTGTGGTTTTTTTTTTGCAGAGTTTCCATTAACTGGACTACTGGGATTTTATCCTAAAGTCCTATGTATCTCATAAATGATGCACATAAGCACAAACAAGTAATTTGGTAAAAATAGGTTCATTTATATATTATATCCTCTTTTAATAATACTCATTTATTTTGTGTGATTTTATTAAATTTTTAAGGCTACTCTATTTATGCCTTTATTTATTTTACTTGAGCTTCTGACCCTATTGAAAATAAATTATGTGTTCACACATTATTCATTTGATTAATATTTATTAATGTTAATATTATTTTACGAATTGTGACTAAATTAACACATTAAATGCAGAATCTGACTAAATCTGATTAATGTCTCACTCATTGCATTGTTTGGTTGACTGGTAGATAATGCTCTTAGTATTAAGTCAATAAAGAATAAATAAATAAGGGTCAAAATCATGCGACGAAAACTTTTGGAATGTATATAGCTCCAAAACCATTTAAAAATATCAGATGATTTTCGAAATTATTGACATGAACTAAGTACCTTGTTTTTTCAACGTATTTTGACTAAATGAACACAATACATGCCGAATCTTACTAAATCTGATCATGTCAATAAGGGTCAAAATCGTGTGACGCTAATATAATCTTATTTATATGAAGTAAGTACATTGATTTTAGATGCTTTTGGACTAAACGAACACCGTAGAAAATTACTTAGCGTTATATTGCACTCTATGTAATAGGTAAAAGAGTGCATAGTTAGTAAAAAATATGAATTGTACTGATTTTATTATCGGGCTCTAATCACTGGATTGAACTCCATGACCCGAAGATCCTCTCCACGGAACGTCACTACTATTCCAGGATTGTACGTGAAGCGGTTAAAATTAAAAAGTATCCCAATTTCAACCGAGAACCGAGTTTCAAGTTGGCTGCGTCCTGGAATCCCGTGATAAGCAAGTGTTCGCGTCGCAGTTTATGTCAGAAGATATCTGCAGATGTCGTTAGTGTAGTGTGTCGTGACAATTCTGAATTTTACAAAACCAAATGCGGGTAGTTGGAGACAACGCTCGCCCTTCTCGACGCTGACACCCGCTACTTCAGTCTTCTCGTGACCACGATCAATGCAACTTGATCGAAACGTCGAGGTAAATAAATATTAAGTTTTCAGCGCGATTAAGTCCCGTTTAAATATTTAACTATGATTTTATTCCTACTGAAGAATGTTATGTTATAAGATTAAATTCTAACAGTGAAAGTAATATTCAAAAACTGCTACACTTAGAAGAGTAGTAAAGTTTGCCTAAACTGGTGTTGATCCGGTTAAATTAAAAGCATTTGTTTTACTTTTTTTTTTTACTAACACTGCCCTTTTTTTTGTGTACCTTATATTTCCAACACTGGGTGTGGGTGAGCAGGCCGCTAGGAGCAAGTGGAGCCCACCAGCCGTAGACGCGGCGACCGCGAGACGTAAAGGCGGTGACGGTGCGGTGACGGCGGGTTGACCAAGCGCGGTAAGCATAGAATACTAAATAGTTACTCCGTCACGCCAAGGCGAGGCGTTGCCGATCCGGTGCCGGAGCGTTAAGTCTGCTCTGACCTTAAAGCGTACAAAGGATCGCGTAGACGTTTGCTACGAAAGAAATGTTTTGCGTAGATACAAATTAACCCATTAAGTTTTGAAAAGTTGTTGAAGTTCATGAAATTTTCACGAACAATAAAGACTTAACTAATAAAATATGAGGATGAGATTACGAAAAACTCTGATTGAAATTTTCATCTGTCAAAATCTGTAAATGTCGATCAAAAACAGTTGTTGGAGTAGCAGTCATATTACAACTATAATTATAAATTAATGTTAAATATTATATGCATAAATAGTACGCATACCGTAAATTTGAACTTCCATTTAAAAATTGTTGCAAAAAACAGTTAATTTTCGAGAAACGATAACAATAGAGAGGTAGATGCGGCGTGAGTCACTGATTAGGCTGGTGCTTTTATATGACCTAACTTTAGGTACTGAAATGGAAATAAATGAAATTTTATAATTGAATGCTACATGCTTGCCCAAAATGCAGTGTAATGTTTTCAGATTTTATTTATGAATGTATTTATGTATGTATGTATGTATGTTTGAATGTACTGTTGTTGTGTAAGTTTCTTTACTACACTACTGCCCAAAAAAATAATGTAAAGATTTCAGTGTGTGCGTGTGCGTGTGTGTGTGTCTGTCTGTGGAATCGTAGCTCCCAAACGAATAGACCGATTTAATGCGTATTTTTCTGTTTGTAAGAATCCAGGATTAGCTCCAGATAAACGAACACTTCAACAGTGAACAGCTCAGACACGATTTTTTTTGTACGCATTGTATTACGAGTATGATAGCCGGTTTTAAGTTATACCATGACATGGTAGCTTCACCCAAGGTTAGGTCCTGACTAGAGAACACCTCAACGGTTAACAGCACAGATACGAAATGTTGTATACGCCTTTTATTGTGATAGCCTGTTCTAAGGTTCACCATGACATGGTTACTGTTTAAAAGCTTTATTTAAATGTTTTTACATTAACTTATTGAACGAGCGAGCGCAAAGCGCGAGCGAAGAGTTTGTTTCAGCTTCGGCAAATATTTTTTCGTATATTCGAATGTCTGTATGGTTGTCTGTCCGCATTTTGCAGCTGTTCTCCTCTTCATGTCACATTACTCAACTGATCTAGACGAAACTTGGTACACAAGTTAGGCATTTTTTTTGAATTTTATCGTCTTCGGGGATTTTTGATTGAGGGGGTACTTCCCCCAAAAAAGGGTAAAAAGGAGGCTACTGAATATCTCCGCCATATTAAATCTGAATTCGATGTTTTTTTCTTCATTTGAAAGGTAGTAAGTAACTTTAAATTAGTCTCATAAAATATTGGTTAAGATCTGATGAGGACCTTTGGCGTGATGAGCAGAATAGCTCCTCAAAATGCAGTAAATTTCTCACTTTTAGGTTTCTACCACAAGAATCTGCCCTTTACCTACTAGATAAGGATTCATTGAGCACCTTGGTTATTAATGTTATTGTTACAATAAGGTTACTAGATGGCCCTACTGTGAACCGCTAGATTGTTTGCAAAAAAGTTTGTTCGCGCGAGGTCTACAGCTCGCAGAGCCACTAGTTCTTTATGATTTGCTTAAGTTCAAATATTTGCAATATACGAGTAATTTAATGTAATTTCTATGGATAAGGAGATATAGTTGATAGATTCAGGCGTTACTTTGCGGAAATTCATATTTAAAGTGAACAAAATAAAAATTTGTAGCATACTTCCGCCAAAACAAAGAAAAGTAACTACATATTTTTATTATGTTAATTTTGGATAAGGAGGTCTTAGGAACAATAAAAAAAGTAAAAATAATAATTTGGAAGGTCACCTATATTACCTATCAAGCAATATAAAGATTTAGTATTAAATTTTAAGTTAGAAACGCATTACTCAAGTTAATTTTAGTCCTAAAATCTACTATTTTTTTTAAATAACGTAGAATTTAGCTGCATAATGTCTATGTTTTCTGTATTTCACTGATAGAGCTTGAGATCATCCAGCCAGAGAATAAAACGAAAATAGCTGATTTTACATCTCACATCAAAAGTTAAAATTGTTTAGAATTACAAAATACATTTCATTGTATAATATTTTTATAGTTTTATCTCTTTAAAAGGAGCATAAAAATTAAATTAAACGCAGTTTTATACATGTTAAAAGCAAGATAATAAGTGTTATCTCGCTAAACATGAACTGACGATTTACGTCAGTTGTTGCTTGGCAGTGGCATAGGTCCTTGAATATATTTAATTATGTCGAAACAAATAACTATAGTAGGCGCAGAGAAAGTATGGGTCTCGGAAGTTGTCTGCTAGTCGCTGCGCAAACTGATATTTTTCAGGCGCAATCCGAATGTTGAAGGTGAAGACAGCATTGTATAACTGCCTTGCTCACTCGTTTACGGTTTTCGAATATTCTATCTCGCTTTTAATTTATGCTATTTTATCCCCACAGCAGTAGCTGCGCAATCGTCACAGACCCTAACTTCACAAACATATACATTGGCTGCGCCGACTGTAATTACCTATCAATAGATAATGAGGTTACCTTCTCGGTCAAAAGTTCACAATTGTATTGATAGTACACGAAACAAGACGTCCTGTTGAGAACAAATTGATGAATTTGAAGCTTTTGAATCAAATTTGATCAACATTCATTCAACATTGGTTTCGTGAGCTTTTGAAGCTTTTAAATCAAATTAAATGGATGTTATTAACAGGTGCCAAAGTGACAGGTATCAGAGTGACAGGTGTCAAAGTGACAAAATAAGGGTTCAAATAGTAGCAACGGAATAAGACTTGCCGTTAAAAAACTATCGTCGAATTTAACCGAAGCCACAATCATCAGCAGCAAATTTAAAGAAGAAGATGTGCTGATACCACTAATTTCAATCACTTCAACCGATTTGCCCTTCGTTTTCAAGCGATTGCAGTTTCCAGTGCGTCTGGCTTTCGCCATAACCATCAACAAGGTCGCACGGCCAATTATATGTTGCTTGCTCCAGAGATGGAACGCCGAAAAATATTCATGTTTACACAACTACCGAAAAAACTCTAGATATTGTTTATCCGCTAGCATTAAGATAAAAAAGTTAATAATTAGTCAAAATATCCTATTTTTCTAACAGATAAACAAAATGTATATATTTTTTGCGAAGTAGCACAAGCCGGGTATCGGCTAGTGTTTTATAAAATATACAAACGCAATATTGTTTTTTCTTTTTAATTGTTAAGATAACCCTCAGCAAGTTTTACCCAGATATGTGAACTCTGGACGATAAGTATTGTGTAAAGTGAACAATTAAAATAATCTGAATAACTGTAGCTTTTCCCGCATCTTCGTCCGCTTGGAATACCTAATAGCTATTAGACCATAGTTAGCATTCTACAGCTAAGTAGTTATGAAGACCTTAATGGAAGCGTGCGTTGTCGAACATCTATTTAGTTTTCATAAACCTAGATTAATCACACCTAATGAATAAACGAATTTGGGAACTTCAATAAGATCCATCCAGTACGAAGAGGTTATAGGTAAAAAAGTCATCTAAAAAACTAAAAAAATATACTTTCATGCAGTAGCCATGTCATGGTGAAACTTAGAACGGGCTATCACAATTAAATGCGTATATGAAATTGCGTGTCTTTGCTTTTAACCGTTTAGGCGTTCCCTAGTCAAGACTGAAGCAACAAAGTCATGGTAAAACTTAAAAGCGGCTGTCATAATACAATGCGTACACAAAATTTCGTGACTGCTGTTAATCATTTAAGAGATCATTTATTTGAAGCGGATCCTGGATGTCATACATTTGCAACATAAATAAAAGCTTTTAAAATAAACAAGCATATACATAATTATAATATATTACAATTATGTACCAAGCAGCTTTACCCGCGTGCAAACTTTGCCACTCTCGTTCAACACGGGTGCAAATTTAAAAAAATCCGTTCGTAGTATTCCCCTACACTACCAAAAGGAACAACTGAAAATTTCACGTTTTTTTTACATCTGGCTTAAGCTGTGCGTTGATTGTCATTCAGTCAGTGACACAACAGTTTTATAATTAACTCTGCTGGAGTTCACCAACATTAGAAGCTTGGTTAAACAACAGTTTACACCCATTCTCATCCCATGGGTACTGTGTTAACTACCTATGGGAATTCAGGAAATGGACAGCAGCATTTTGTTATGCATTAATAACAACTGCGACCCGTAAGATTCCTACCAAGCGCGATGATTATGTTTTATCACCAACAACTGCGAACAGTAAGATGCGTGCCAAGCGCGGTGATTGTGGCATAACCTCCTTTACCATAGGAAATAGGAAGCAACCAGGCATTGTGGCGTCCTATGGGGAGGCCGATCTTCAGCTTTGAACGTTTACCGGCTGATGATGATGTGATTTAACTATGTTTCAAATGGTGGTGGACTTCGACCTTATTTTATTCCTATCAATTTTGAATCGACTTCCAATTTGAGGTACTCATTAGATTGTTTATAATAAAATAATAATAATATATTCGGGACAATTCCTCACCAATTAACTAGCCCCAAACTAGGATACCCTGTACTATGGGTACTAGATAACGGATAAATATACATATATACGAATATTATAACATCCATGACTCGGAAACAAACATTTCTGCTCATCACACAAATGATTGCACCTTGCAGGATTCGAACCCGCAACCGTTTGATTACGTACCTAGGATCACTAGCCACGAGACCAACCAGTCATCAACAAATCGGTCGTTATTTCTTCGTGTATGTTTACTTGTGTACAGATTTGATAATCAATTTACCTATAACGCATCTGTTTTCATTAAAATGCTAGGGAAGGTCCGATACAAATTGAATAAAACAGCAGCAGGTTCAGCAGTTTTTAGCAGAGCCGACTTTTTGGTAGAAATAATTATATCAAAATATTTACGGTACCCTATAGTAGTTAGTGATGAAAAGTATCCTGTGTTAATCCTAGACATACCTAGTACTTACGGGTTAGTCCAAAATGTTCTACTATTTGTTCGACTATAGAACAGATTAGACAAAAAAAAACAACTAAAAAACCAACTACTAAGCAGTATGACATATTGGATCCGAATAAATTGTGTATTTGCCTTACCTATCTGTACACAAAATTGCGTCTAAATCCGTTCAGCTGTTACAGAGCAAAGTGGTACCAAACACACATACATACTGACATATACTTTGGCAATTATGTGAGTAGTACTAAGAAGTCTTATCTGTTGGTAGATAGATAGGTGCTATATAAATATCTGTATGTATAGCGGAGAGTAGTCATTTATTATATTTATTCGGAAACAAATTAGTGATTCCACTCAACATGTTTATTCGTTGTGCTCTAATTCAAATCACTTTGATAACTTGCGTGGTAGGAATAATAGATGTCAATTATTTTAATAAAAATGAAACGGAAAGCAAGTTTGAAAATTTAGAAAGAAATTTTAATAAAACATTGAACATTTTGGAAAGTAAAATTTTAGACGGGTTACTTACATACATAGATGGCAAAACGGAAGCATTAAATAAGAAAATACCGGAATTAGAAGAAAAAATACCACAGGCATTAAATGCATCAAAAATTGAAATGGAAGAGAGCTTGGTTAACCAAATAACACAAATACTGTATGCATCAAACCAGAAATTAGAAGAGAAAATTACACATAAATTGAATGCATCAAACCAGAAATTAGAAGAGAAAATTACACAAAAATTGAATGCATCCAACAAGGAAATGGAAGATAATGTAGAAAAGAAAATTGTACAAAAATTGAATGCATCAAACAAGGAAATTGAACAGAAAGTGACGCAAACATTGACCGCTTCTAACAAGAAACTGGAAGATAATTTAGAAGAGAATATTACACGAAAATTGGATGGTATCAAAAAGGAATTGCTCAAGAATATCACAATAATATCAAATCGTAAGTTGAACAATTCGTTGTCGATACTTCCTAAGGTATTATATAAATATACTAGCTGCACCCCGTGGTTTCAACCGCGTGAGGGATGTAATTAAATGTTAATTTCATAAAAGTCCGTTCAGCCGTTTGAGAGTGAATCATGATGATGTTGATGAAAAGTATCCCATGTTAACACATGGGATACTTTTCACATTCCAGGGTATAAGTTATCTCCAATCCAAATGTCATCAAAAAAAATCAGCCGTTTGAGCATTAAGGCTGATGATGATGATGATGATGATGATGGTAAAAAGTATGTTATGTGTTAGATATATCCATGACAAATTTCATCAAAATCCGTTCAGCCGTTTGTTGTGAGTTAAGTATGATGATGATGATGATAAAACGTATCCTGTGTTATTCCAGGGTAAAAGCTCTCGTATCTCCATTTCAAATTTCATCAATATTCGTTTAGCAGTTTGAGAGTGAAGTATGATGAAGATGATAAAAATTATAATATGTGTTATTTCAGGGAAAAGCTATCACTATTCAAAATTTCATCAAAATCCGTTAAGCCGTTTGAGATTGAAGTATGAAGATGATGTTGATGATGAAAAGTACCCTATGTATTATTCCAGGGTATAAGCTATGTCATTTCCAAATTTCATCAAAATCCGTCCTGCCATTATCGCGTTAAAACTCTCAAAACAAACAAACAGACGTTTCACTTTTATATATTGGTATGGATAGGTAATTGGATAATATAGGTATTGCCTATTAGTAATAGTGTTCCATAGCCAAAAAGGAATAATATCATCCAGTCTGTCCGTCTGTCACAGGGTCATAATTCTAGTCTAGAGTTATGAACCAAATTGCATGATGTTTGACACACGGACTCATGAAATATATTCAATAGCGCTAAAGAGCCTAACTAAATGGTACTTTTAGAAATCGAGGTTTTAAGTATATTTTTGTATTTAATGTGAATTGGTTCAGCGAACATTAACTTTTTTTTTTTTTAATTGTATCTAAAGTTATAAAATATAATAAATATTAAAGCTACGCTTCGCACATGTACAAATTTTGACGCACTCTCCCCTCCCTCTCACCCTTCTCCCTTCCGCCACCCTCTTCCCCCCCTCTTCCCCTTCTCCCTTCCCCCCTCTTCTCCCCCCCCCCCTCTCCCCCCCCCCCATACCCCTCCCCTGTACATTATACTTTACACTTTTGTAGTCCTCTAATGCTTACTTTATTCACGTCAATTATCTCGTTTTTAATCGACTTCAGAAAAGGAGATGGTTATATGTTCGGCTGTATTATTATTAATACGTTGGTAATTTCGAAAAAGTGATACTGTTCTGGCTCTATTGTAATTATTATATTATTTTTAGTGGTTGTTTAAGAAATAGCATTTTTATTATGAAGTCGATTTATTTATTTTTAGAAAAATATTTTATTACTAAATTTCTTTGTGGACTGTTATTCTACAAAAATAACAAGAGTAAAGGACTATGCCAGATCTCTTAAGTGACTTAGGCTCGATGTAAAATTATAACGGACACAACTAAACAGTATTTTTATTTTTAAAGCATTATGTTAAAACATTTTGTGTGTTATTAGTTTTATCTGGGAACTTTTCAAAAATAATTTATATAGTTAACTTTGAGGTTATGTGACTTTCGTTAGATTATGTCACGGTTTATGGTCAAGGGAATAAAAAATCCTAAATAATTATTGAAATCTAATATTAAACTGAGATATTATGTAGGTACTTACACTTTACCATCATGTTTAATATCATTTATAAAGTATTATTACCTACCTGTTCCTGCTATAGTAGTAGGCACCTAGGTACTCAATCTGAGAATCGAACCCTAGGCCTTCTCGGCTTTTGTCATGAGCTTGGTACCACACCACAAACGTTTCGTTTACACAACAAATACTGAATTAATGTATAAGCAGGAAAAGAAATACGTATGCTTTTATTGTAGTTTATTTGTAATATCATAAAATAATATAAGTACTGAAATGATTTCTATTTGCACAGCAGTTTCCGGTCATTTGTATTAATTTTAAATGTTTTTTTTTTCAATAGCAGTTCCCGATTTTTATTGTTTTAACAAGAATGAATTAAATTATTTTATATAGTCAATAATGTGGATAGATTTTGTGTCCGCGGCATTTGACGTTTAAAAGTCTTGGAAGCTGAAAACTGGCATCCTCCTTTGAGTACATAAAAATAGTGTAGGTACACTATTTTTATGTACTCAAAGGAGGATGCCAGATAGTAGGTACTATGGCTCGTTGCGCTTCAATCTCACTCTACCCATTACTATTTTTTTATTAATATCAATAGGTTTGAGTTTGACCCCTGTCTTATTTGACTTTAAGCGATGATGCGGACTTGAATTGAAGTCCCACTCATTAAATGTTGATGCAAAACTATTCATGCGTACCTAGAGATGGAACATATACCGTATTATAACGGTCGCGCATCGTTGTACGTCAGTTTTTTCGATAATTGAATATGTTTAATTTTGGAGAATTGTATTGTGTACTATGCTGTGCCCACAGCTTCGCACGCGTGGTCATTTCTCTAGGTTCATCATAACTATGTCAGCCTTTAGAAGTCCACTGCTGAACATAGGCCTCCCCCAAGTTTTCTCTAGGTTAAAACTACTCTATGTGCTATTCCAGGACCTAAAATACGATATACTAATATTCAATCAAAATTCCTTCAGCCGTCGAAAAGCTTTTTGTCGATTGCATATACATAATAATATCTTGAAAATACATATCTTCATTTTGTCCAAATACAGGGGAACTTTTGGTCCTAATAAGTTTCGCTTGTGCTTACATTAAAGTTAAAACTTTTCTATTACTTTAAAAAAATATTATAGCCATTATCCTGCTCGGAAGACGGCTAAAACTACAATTTTGAACTTTTTAGGGAAAATGGAAAATGTTTGTAGTACTGCATCACAGGTTTGACAAAAAATAACAGAGCTACAGTTGGGCTCAGATAATGGAAAATGTTGTCTTCTTTATAAATATCATAGACAACTTTTCCGTGAGAAGCACTTTTTGGACAAAAAAAAAGCAAAAAAAGAAAAAGAAAAAAGCAAAGCTTTTTAAGCAAATTTTGGAAAAATCACCTACGTTTTTCTTTTTATACGCTTTATATTAGCTTCACTTGTATGTTTGTAACCGACTCCTTTGGACGCTATTTTGACCGACTTTAAACGGTCAGATTTCATTCAAATTTTGCAAACCTGTCGTAGAAAATAAATACTACTTTAAAAAACTGCTCAGTGACCTCGATATTGTTTCCCAACAAATTGGTCTTAAAATGAACATGGGTAAGAAGTATCATTTCGATGATATCTTAAAAAGCACCCCACGATTTTTTTGAATTATACATTTTTTCTTATTTACACTATTAAAATTTATTTTCTATTTTTTAGTTTGGTTTTCTATATAAAGCGTGTTTTTTAGTTTTTTTAAACTATTATTTATTTTTTTGACATTAATCGTGCGAATCACAATTTCGATGTGTTTCGAGCATCATGAAGTTAGCACAGGTCTTTCGAAGCTGCAATTTTAATTTTGCACTGCTGGTATCTATCTTATCAACATCCCAAAAAAAAAGGACTGTACAGATTTTTGCGAGGCCTAACGCGATTTTTGTATCTACGGCGACCGTACTTTAGCCATTAATCCTATAAAGTGCGAAGGCCAGCCGTACGTTTAAACTTTCTTCTACATTTTGGGTTTCAAGTTATTAGGACATCATACTGAGCTTTGTGTGGTCTGTAATTTCTGAACGACAAAACCGATAACCTTGAAATATATACATGACAATTTTTAAAGTACATACATTAAAAAGGAAAAAAAACGGACTACGCGTTAATGAATTACAATTACGTACACATTTGACTTTCATCCCCTTTCCCAAGGGAAGCATGCTAAATATCGGGATAAATAGTATTCAATGTCCTTCATCGTACTATGAACTCAAATCATATCAAGTTTCGTTTGAATTCATTCAGCAGTTTCGGCGTGATACGCGGCCAAGATACAGACAGACAGAAAGACAGACTATAACGAAAAACAAACAGTTTTTGCTTTAGTATCGAATAAAGAGTCATCATAATCATCATGTCAGCCTTTAGAAGTCCACTGCTGAACATAGGCCTCCCCCAAAGAGTGCCATGACAAGCGATCTTGTGCCACCTCCATCCACCAACTTCCTGCGATGGCTACAATGTTGTCGCTCTATCGTGTGGGGGGTCTCCCCACACTTCGCTTGCTTGTTCGAGGCCGCCATTCGAGAACCTTTATTCCCCAGTGGTTGTCGGTTCTGCGAACTATATGGCCTGCCCATTGCCACTTGCAAACTCTGAGAGCTATTCAGTAACCTTCATTCTTCTACGGATTTCCTCATTTCGGAGACTATGTATGAGACCAATAGTTAGAAACCACGTCTCAGTGCCGTATGTCATCACTGGCAACACGCACAGATTTTAAATTTCCTTTTGAGGCTCTGCGGTATCTGCGACGAGAAGATATGGCGTAATTTCCCGAACGGATAGCGTTCGGGAAATTACGCCATATCTTCTCGTCGATATATCCGAGTTAGATTCGTCGGTTGACCTCTTTGTCGAATTTGGATCTACCCAGTTGGATCGTCTGACCTAAGTAGACATAGTGATCAACAGCTTCGATAATATCGTTCCCAACATAAACCGGCACGGGTACGACATGGGCATTTGACATGATGTTCGTTTTACCCATGTTCATTTTAAGACCCATTTGTTGGGAAACAATATCGAGGTCACTGAGCATTGTGTCTTCCAGGATTTCTGCCATGATGACTATATCATCGGCACATCGAAAGTGAGTTATGTATTCGCCATTGTAACACCATATCCGTTCCAGTTCAGAAGCTTGAATATAATCTTCCAGTACAGAAGTGAACAGTTTCGGAGAAATAACTCTCCCTGTCTCACCCCTTTTTGCACCTGGATAGAATTCGTGCTCTGATCCTGAAGACGGACTGTCATGGTGGCCTTGTTGTACAAACACTTCAACACTTCGATGTACCGGTAGTCAATCTGGCACCGCTGTAATGACTGTTACACTGCCCAGGTCTCGACTGAATCAAAGTCTTTCTCGTAGTCCACAAACACTAGACATAGTGGTCGATTATACTCTTCGCTCTCGGGATCCAGCTTGTTCGGGAGGCTGAAAGTCGTCAAACCTACGAGCGAGACGGTATGTAACTACTCTCGAAAACAGCTTGTAGACGTAGCTCAGCAGCGAAATGGGCCTATAATTTTCAAGAGGGTTTTATCACCTTTCTTAAATAAAAAACTACGCTCCTGTGCCACGCCTCTGGCGTAGTACCCTCGAGGATCACGGAGTTGAACAGCTTCTGAAGAACGAATAAAGAGTACGCTCCAAAAAAATATTTCAAAATATCTTCAATGTACAGAATTGGACCTGTTACAGTTTTATTATACGTATAGATAGATAATACGATAGGCTGACAAGTCTGCGTCAGCGCTCAAGCTCTGAAACCTTGCCTCGACAAGTGCATCGTGTTAATGCATCTTTATTACTCTATGGTTATTATCCCAAGATGTTTACTTTGAAATCTATTTCAGTTCTAACTGGATTTGTAGTCGTTACACTGTCGTACCCTTGCTCCACTATTATGAGCCCGGTTTAAAACATCCAATTTTTTACCTCCGAGCTCAAAAGAGGGGTATTTTAAGTTAAGTTAATGTATGTATGTATCATTGTATCATAGTGTCTGTGTGAGGCATGGTAGCTTCCAAACTAATGGTCCGATTTTGATACTGTTTTATTCTGTTTGAAAGCTGATGACGTGATCGAGATGGCTCTTAGCTTTCATAAAGGAAGGCGACGAAGGGTGAGGATTGTAGCTCTCAAACCAAAGGACCGATTTTGATGCGGTTTATTATGTTTTGAAGCTGATATGATTGAGATGCTTCTTAGATGTAATGGGAGGAGGGCCCCTTCCATTACAGCTAAGACTCGGCTAAGATTCGGGGGCTATAGACATTTATAATTTGTGCTTGTTATCACGACAATTATTACTGTGACTATTTAATAAGCATTATTTTTCCAGAGATGTCTTGTAAGGAAGAGTCACTAAGGGCTTTTGGCGGCGAAGAAACGCTATACTCGATGGATAATGAGACTTTGGATCACGTCACGTTGAAGAGAGACTCCTCCGGACACCTTACGAACTTCGAGATACATATAGCTATTGAAGCGAAAGAACAAGTGTTTATTACGATGACGAATAAAGGAACCTTCTCGGCCTCGGATATTCGATATGCTATAGGTATAACTTTTTTTTATTGTTTTTTTAAGTTTGTTACCACTTAGCAATGAAACGGCTGTATGGGCTAGTAAGCACTAATGCCACAGAATAAATAATAATACTGGCACATAAGCTACAAACAATAGCTGTAGGTACTAGAAAAAAAAAGAGAGGGGAGGTTCCAACCGAATGGACCGATTAAGCTGCGGTTTATAAGGTTTGAAAGCTGGATGAGATGATATGGTTCTTAGCATTAATGGGGGATTGAGGGAGGGGGGGAGGGGTGAGAATCGTTGCTCCAAAATGGTTAGAACAATTTTGACGCGGTTTTTTTCTGTTTGGAAGCTTATGTTATCGAAATGGTTCTTAGATATATTAGGGATGGGGGGGAGGGTGAGAAAAAGGGGGGGGGGAGGGTGAGAAAAGGTGGGTGAGAATCATAGCTACCAAACGAATGTACCGATTTAGCTGCGGTTTTCTATGTATTTCAAATATTAAAAGCTGGGGTAAATGAGATGGTTCTTAACTATAATGGGGGGGAAGAATGGAAAGGGGAAGGGGGGAGGGTTGATAATCGTAGCTTCTATTTTTCTATTTCTAATTAGCTGCGGTTTTTAATGTTTCAAAGCGAGTGAGGAAAACGATATGGTTTTTGGCTATAATGAATGGGGGTGAGGATCGTAGCTCCTAAACGAATGGACCGATTTTGATGTGGTTTTTATGTTTGGAAACGGATGTGATCGAGCTGCTTCCTAGCGATAGCTATCGAGCTCCCCATTATAGGGGGGGTTGGGCATCGGGGGTTATATAAATATTTAATTTGTGCTTGTTTTCAACAGGAATTGGATTTGTCAGTAAAACGTTTGTTTACTCTTACAAAAATGAGACACATCATCAAAGTATTGATACTCCAAACATTATTTCCTCTACACAATTCAGAGGCTTTTTTATTAAAATTGTTAATGGTAAGTAGCACTTGTTATTAAATTTTGTTAGATAACATAAACTCCTAAAGGAATAACTCCTAATCGGAATACCAGCGCTGTTTTTTTGCAACCAGGACTATGCTGATTTGGGGCTGGCTTGTGGCAAAATAACTATTACTGTATGACATATTTTAGTCCCTATTTATTATCTAATTAACCTGCTTTTTTGCCACAATAAAGATATCTAAATGGTACCTCAGCATCTGAACTCTGGAACAAAATCATGTAAATTAGAATTCATTGGGTAAGACGACTATTGAGTTGACTTTCCTGAGGGTAATTCAGTCTGAGGATGACACTCTGGTAAAGAGTTCAAAGTCTGGCGCATCAACGTGAGGTAGCAAGCCTGGCGGTATTCTATAGATTGCACTATGGAGAGTGTGCAAAAGAACTGCACAACCTGACTCCCCCATCACCTCTCCATCACCGAACGACTAGACGTTCAGCAAAGCGCCACCCTTATATGGTTGAAATACCTCGCACAAGAACGAAGCGTAACGCTTCTTCATTTATTATAAGAACTGCAAAGCAGTGGAATGCCCTGCTCTCGTCAGTGTTTCCGGTAAATTATAACCCAGGTGTGTTCAAGTCAAGAGTAAATAGGTACCTGCAAGCGTGCTACACCTTCGACCACACCATCGCCTTCCATTAGGTGAAATCGTGGTCAAACGATTGCCTAGTCAGTAATAAATATTATGAAATATTAATAAATATTATTTAATACAGTAATAATAATTAAAAAATAAACGTTTTTTTACAATTTGGGTCAAGTGCCGGTACACCTAGAAAGGTTTGGCTTAGTAATAGGGTCCTCTTATAACCAACAAAATATAAATAGAACTAATAGAAAGAAATGAGCGAGCGCGGCACACGAACACTGGCCATGTACCTATGACGTTAGTAAGTGTACGCACAGCAAGCCTCTGGTGCAGCGCTCGCTCAGACTGCCACCACTTAATAATTATTATGGAGCATAATAATTATTGAGACAATGGACGGAAGTACGTATTGTTGTTATAAAATACGTTTTAGATTATTTTGGCATATTTTGTTGTGTATATTCTTTCGAAACTTGTAATTTGATGACTGTATGGTCTAGTGACTAGTGACCTTAGGTACGTAATCAAACAAACGCGGGTTCGAATCCTGCAAGGTGCAATGATTTGTGTGATGCGTAGAAATGTTTGTTTTCGAGTCATCGATGTAATATAATTTTGTACGGCATGATTAATTTAAATAGTCTGCATTGTATGTTATAGATTTGGTCTTAGTAACAAGCGCCTCCACATAACAATATAAGTGCCAACAAGTACTTCCTTTGCTAAATGTTGCGCGTCAGTGCACTGCACTTGTCACCTTGTTACATTCGTTATTAAATTAATCTCATGCCTAATCTTCACTGGGAACGTTGCCCTTCAAACGGAATTTGAACACTACTGCTTGGCAGTAAAATAATATTATATTTACTTATATTTTTCAGGAAATCTGGAGTTTGGCAAAGAAGGTGACAGTAGTCCACTCATATCATATTACAACGACCACTTCAAGTCACTCAACTACTTCCGATTCGGTATAGATAAAAAACTAAAAGGAAAAATACGTTACGACTGCCCAGCTCCCGTTATTGGTATTAATTGTAAGTACTCCAAAAATGATTTAATGTCTGGACCAAATTAAGTAAATCGTCTTTATGGGCGTGTCCCACGTGTAGTGTCGACTTCCGGAGTCACTGTTTTTCGTCCATAACTTGTAACAAGCAGCCTAAGTAGAAAAACTCATCTAAAATCACTTTTTTTATATTTATATTTTTTTAGAAAGTTTTTTTTTTTAAATGCGTTGTCATCATGTTGTCAGCTACCCTAAAAGTTTTAGCCGGCCAGCTAATCGGAAAGTGCTCCAAATTTGAGTTGCAAGATTCCACCTGGAACGAAAGACAGACAAACAAGAAAGTGACTTAAACCAACCACATAATAAAAAATAACCATATAATAGGCGACCATTTGGAGCTTTTGGGTGTCGAACTCGCATCAAACCTGAATTTTGGGTCTTATATTGAATCCAAAGCCAAGATAGCTGCAAAAAAACTTGGTATTTTGTCTAAGGTTAGGCGGTACTTCACACCGGGACCACTTTTGAATCTTTATCAAGCACAGGTCCGATCTTGTATGGAGTACTGCTGCCACCTCTGGGATGGTTCTGCCAAGTATCAGCTCGAGTCTTTGGATTCAATTGAGAGACGTGCTATGAGGCTCATTGGGGATGACACTCTGGTAAAGAGTAAGCTTCAAAGTCTGGCGCATCGACGTGAGGTAGCAAGCCTGGCGGTATTCTACAGATTGCACTATGGAGAGTGTGCACAAGAACTGCAAAACCTGATTCCCCCATCACCTTTCCATCACCGTACGACTAGACGATCAGCAAAGCGCCACCCTTTCATGGTTGAAATACCTCGCACAAGAACGAAGCGTTACGCTTCTTCATTTATTATAAGAACTGCAAATTCGACCACATCATCGCTTTCCATCAGGTGAGATCGTGGTCAAACGATTGCCTAGTCCGTAATAAAAAAAGAAAAAAAGACTTAATAAAAACGTGGTAAAATGTACATCACAGTATACCGCTCCAAAATATTACATGAAACCCTTTAAAATAACTGACCGTCGTCATCACCAGTTTTTACGTATTTGTACGAAAAGAAGAAAAAATAGGTTTTTTTTAACGATGATTAATTTTGTTTGGGTTCTTGGTAACAAATTTCCTGGATTTCGTTTTATAACAGCCTTAATTGCGCCGCTGCGACAGATGGATGGACTAGGTGATGACCGTTGTAAGGTGGTATTGGGTGGTGTTTATTTTAATAAAGTTTAATCTCAAAAGATTTGTATTTTTTCAGGATCATCATGAACGCTCTCCGTGTGTCGTCATCCCCATTAAAGTGCCAAGACAATAATTTTTATTTAGTAGACTACAATATACTTTATTATTATTTAATAAGTTAATTGATTTACATAGTTGCATTAGAGTGTAAAATAAATTACCTGTAATAATTATAAAGATTCTGTTTTATTTTTATTCAAGTTAAAAAGATTAGCTACTCGTCGCTAGATACCGTAAGTAATTAGTCCTAAGCTGACTAATTAGTGAGAGTTGTTTGCTCGAAACCAAACAACTCTCACTTGTTCTCTCTCTGTTGTTGTTTGTTTGTTTGTTGAGTTGTTTTGTGAGAGTTGTTTGTTGTTGTTTGTTTTTTGTTTGACTATATAACATACGTGCCTTACAATAGTCGCATGATGAGTAAAATCTGAAATATGCGCGTGATGGATCTGAATGACGCGTGATGGATTATGACGATTATGACGATGAAAAGTATCTTTTGTAACACATCTCTATTCCAAATTTCATTAAAATCCGTTCAGCTATTTGAGAGTGAAATAAGATGATGATGAAAAGTGTTCTATGTGTTATTCCAGGGAATAGCTACCTCCATTCCAATTTTTATTTAAATCCGTCCAGCCATTTGAGAGTGAAATAAGATGATGATGATGATGGTGAAAAGTTTCCTATGTGTTATTCCAAGGTATAAGCTAAAAGCTCCATTCCAAATTTCATCAAAATTTGTTCAGCCGATTGTGAGTAAAAGTAAGATGATGATGTTATTCTGTTAACACAATATTTACGCTTTTCACTAAATTACTCCCATAGATTGCCAAAAAGTGAGTGGAAAGATATAACACCATCAAAAAATTTAAACAAATTTAAGAACAAGTATGAATTAAAAATTTATATAACTGACTTCCCTTCCCCTATTATAGCTAGGAAGCATCTCGATCACCTCAGTTTTCAAATATGAAAATCATTCCCTCCGTTTCAGAGCGACGGTCTTCACCCCCATTTCCCCCTCCCCCCTCCCCCCATTATAGCTAAGAACCATCTAGTTCACCTCAGCTTTGAAACTTGAAAAACCGCAGCTAAATTGGTCCATTCGTTTGGAAAATACGAATCTCACCCCCCTTTTCTTGACTCCCCCCTCCCCCATATAGCTAAGAACCATCTCGATCACATCAATTTTCAAACGTAAAAAACCGCATCAAAATCGGTCCATTCATTTGGGAACTACAATTGTCACCTCCATTCCCCCCCTTCCCCCTCCCCCTCCCTTCCCTCTCCCCCCTTCCCTCTCCCCCATTATAGCTAAGAACCATCTCGATTAACTCAGTTTTCAAATATAAAAAACCGCAGCTAAATCGGTCCATTCGGTCAAAAGCCACGATTCGCACCGCCCCCTCCCCCCATCCTCCTTTTCACCTTCCGTCCATTATAGCTATGAACCATCTCGTTTACTTCAGCTTTCAAATATAAAAAACCCCAGCTACGAGTAAAGCGGTCCATTTGTTCGAAAGCTACGATTTTCAATGGACCGATTTCGATGCGGTTTTTTCTGTTTGAAAGCTTATGTGATCGAGATGGTTCTTAGATATAGTGAGGAAGGGGGGAGAGGGAGAAGGTGAGAAAAGTGGGTGAGAATCGTAGCTTCCAAACGAAAGGACCGATTTTACTGCGGTTTTTTTTTTAATGTTTGAAAGCATATTTTCTTTTTTTTCCTTTTTTTAATTGCTTTGTCATCGGTTTGTGATAATTAGCTAATCGGGAAGTGCTCGAAATTTGATTTGCAAGATTCCAGGACAGACGAAATACATAGATACATACTTACAAGTAAATTCAAATAAAAGCTTTTTAAAAATGATTAATCTTGCTCAGCTAAGCCTGTTGTACCGAAGCTGATTATGTAAACCTTACTGGTTACCCGGCCTCCAAACCCTGGCTAGTGTGCCGGGTGACCTTGCCTAGATTACGGGTCATGGAGGGTTCTGTGGAAGGTAGGGGGGAAGCGGAACCTTTGGTGCAATTGTCCAAGCGAGGTCTCCATAGACAATTGAACGTATTCGATTGTTGACAATTTAGTTTGCTTTACGTATTTTTTATCATAATAATTAATTAACTAGCTTTCGCCCGTGACTTCCTCCACGCGGACTACAGATCGCGAAAAAACATATATTCTTCTAGGATATTAAAAACTAATGCAAAAGTATAGCACCAACGCTCTTGATGCTTTTTGACAGACTTGTTATTATTTCGTTTCGATGGCAACCGTCCCTTACAGCGAAGAATTGCCATTTTCCAGTTTTCCCGTTGAAACTTACTATTTTCCAAAATAAAAAGTATCCTATGTTGGTCTCTATATTGTACAGTGGGTGAGTATCTATTTACAAAGTTTCATCAAAATTCATAGCTTAATACTTTCGCACTTCTTTTTAGTCAATTAATTATTTATACATATATTAAGGCCAAGTCCATGAGTCCAGGTGCATTTACTGTTAAGGTAGTTGTTAGTTTGTCTTTTACCACTGTTTTTTGTGGACGATGTGTACGCCTATAAAAGGTTATATTGGAATCTATATTATGACTACGGTCATAAAATTGGTAATTGTTTCTTAGTCCAATTTAAATATGAACACGGTTGGCGTATAATAAAAAAAAAAAACGGATCATCTGTTTTGGCGTTAAAACTCACCAAATAAACTAACAAACTGACTGTAGACGAGATGGTTCTTAGCTATAATAGGGAAAAGGAAGGATAGGGGGCTGGGGGTGAAAATGGTAGCTCTCAAACGGATGGACCAATTTTGATGTGGTTTTTTTATGTTTGAAAACTGATGTGATCGAGATGGTTCTTAGCTATATGGGGGGGGGATGGGGGTGAGGATCATAGCTTCCAAACTAATGGAACGATTTTGATGCGGTTTTTATGTTTGAAAACTGATGTGATTGAGATGATAGCTATAAGGGGGATGGGGACCGGGGGTTTTATACATTTTTTGTTTTAACTTTTCCTTGATATTTTTAAAATTGCTGTAATTTTCTGAAGTGAACCTGCAAGTTGTATTTTAAAACAAGCAGAAACAGACGACTGCGCGTTTATTATATCTTGGGATGTAGATAATATATTATAACACAGAGACCGTGTTGACGTCGAGCATGTTTAAAAAAAAGCTAAAACCCAACGTTTATGGCCGAGCTGACACATATACTTTCGAATCTAATTAGGATTCCACGTAGCGTATTTCGAAAATATATCGCCATACAACGCTACCCTAACACAGATTTCTGTCGACAGCCTTAGATTATTATATATCTTAGAATCTACTAAATTGAAGACATATTTAGTAGATTCTAAGAAATAAATCGTGTATTTAGGATTAATTTATTTTCAAACTAACATGGTCACAAACACTTGTAGTATAAAAACATTAGAAACGGGATATTTACCATGGATACCATTTGTATTCAGTTCCTGATGTTTCGGCACTGTTGCAAGCGCCATGATCTCGGATGACTAAAATAACTGCGGGTGGATTAGAGATTTAGAGGGTCGACTACGAGTATTTTATCTGCTCGTGCAACTGTGCCGAAATATCGGTAACTCAATACAAATAGTATATATATCCTTTCTTTCATTCATCTACCAAATATGGTTTCTTAAGTTTTAACGAAGCCAATATTTGGATATCAACGTTATGGCATCTTCTATTTATTCTGACAAAACTCCACTGAGAAGCAACGCTACAAAGGTAACATTATATACTAGCTTTCCCGCCCACGACTACGTCCGCGCTACTACAGTTTATCGCGAAAAACGCATCCTATTTTAAAAATCAATGCAGCAATCAATACTTTTTATTCCGAAAAATGGTAAGTTTCTACTGGAAAATAGAAAATGGAGATCACTCGCTGTAAGGAACGGTTTCCATGGAAACGAAATAAAAACAAGTCTGTCAAAAAGCATCAATAGCGTTGTTTCTATATATTGGCATTGCTTTTAATATATAATAGAAGAACATAGGATGCTTTTTAAGATATAATTTTTTTCGTGATAAACTGTAGTCCGTGCGGACGCGCGGGTGAAAGCTAGTTATAGGACTCACCTATGTTATGTTATACACTACAGTTTATCGCGAAAAATAAGCATAGCTTAAAACTGAAGTTCACCGCGCACCTTTAAACAAAAGCTGAGAGACATTTTGTTATTATGGGCCCCATATCAACGCAATTTTTGAAAAAAACGAAATTAGGGAGAAATGAGTAAATATGGGCCCCATATATCCGCTATTTTGAAAAATTTCAAACATACGAAAGTATTTTTGCCTAAGCTAAAACGGAGACACTCCGTTCGCGTTTCGTGATCGCTCTCGGTCAATTAACTTTTACTTCCTTGACTTTTAGAGATTTCGTGTATTATGTGAATAATAATAAACTAACAATATATAGAATAATTGTTAGTTAAGAAATCCGAGGGGTTTTAAGTTTTAAGTATTCGTGACCTACCATATCAAAACATGCAAGAGGTCTACGTTCATCACTGGACAGATATAGATGAACAATGCGCGAAAGCATAATTTATTTTCATATAGGGTTAGCTCTTTAGTTAAAATTATAGGTAGTTGTTTTCTTTTTAAATTTAATACCATGCAAACATAAGCCCTTCAGAGTTTACCCAAATAAAGGAGCCTGAGAGAAATTAACACACACAAAAGAAATAAGAATGAATATGATGAGTTACATGTATCAATTTACCTACATAATGTTACCAAATTACATATTTTGTGCGTCTGTGTATCATCTATTTGACACATCGATAACATAGTATTATGTATAGTATCATAGTTTTATATAAAATAAATATCTCACCAAAGTTATTGATTTATGTGAAATAAAATACACTCATTTTTTGTTTAGCATATACATGTTTTCATTTTTACTTTCCTTGTATTCGTAATGTAAAGCACAGTGTTTACCTCGGGTGAAAGTAACTTATTGAGTCTCGAGATGGGGTTCGGGGTTAGTTCCAGGGATTAAATAAGTTTTTATTTTTACTTTCCTTGTATTCGTAATGTAAAGCACAGTGCACCTCGGGTTAAAGTAACTTATTGAGTCCCGAGATGGGGTTCGGGGTTAGTTCCAGGGATTAAATAAGTTTTTATTTTTACTTTCCTTGTATTCGTAATGTAAAGCACAGTGCACCTCGGGTTAAAGTAACTTATTGAGTCCCGAGATGGGGTTCGGTGTTAGTTCCAGGGATTAAATAAGTTTTTATTTTTACTTTCCTTGTATTCGTAATGTAAAGCACAGTGCACCTCGGGTTAAAGTAACTTATTGAGTCCCGAGATGGGGTTCGGGGTTAGTTCCAGGGATTAAATAAGTTTTTATTTTTACTTTCCTTGTATTCGTAATGTAAAGCACAGTACACCTCGGGTTAAAGTAACTTATTGAGTCTCGAGATGGGGTTCGGGGTTAGTTCCAGGGATTAAATAAGTTTTTATTTTTACTTTCCTTGTATTCGTAATGTAAAGCACAGTGCACCTCGGGTTAAAGTAACTTATTGAGTCCCGAGATGGGGTTCGGGGTTAGTTCCAGGGATTAAATAAGTTTTTATTTTTACTTTCCTTGTATTCGTAATGTAAAGCACAGTGCACCTCGGGTTAAAGTAACTTATTGAGTCCCGAGATGGGGTTCGGGGTTAGTTCCAGGGATTAAATAAGTTTTTATTTTTACTTTCCTTGTATTCGTAATGTAAAGCACAGTGCACCTCGGGTTAAAGTAACTTATTCAGTCCCGAGATGGGGTTCGGGGTTAGTTCCAGGGATTAAATAAGTTTTTATTTTTACTTTCCTTGTATTCGTAATGTAAAGCACAGTGCACCTCGGGTTAAAGTAACTTATTGAGTCCCGAGATGGGGTTCGGGGTTAGTTCCAGGGATTAAATAAGTTTTTATTTTTACTTTCCTTGTATTCGTAATATAAAGCACAGTGCACCTCGGGTTAAAGTAACTTATTGAGTCCCGAGATGGGGTTCGGGGTTAGTTCCAGGGATTAAATAAGTTTTTATTTTTACTTTCCTTGTATTCGTAATGTAAAGCACAGTGCACCTCGGGTTAAAGTAACTTATTGAGTCCCGAGATGGGGTTCGGGGTTAGTTCCAGGGATTAAATAAGTTTTTTTTACTGCTAGGATAACAATTTACTATTTATTATATTGACGTTTAAAAGAAATAAGCGACTGATGGAATATTATTATGTGAAATTAACCATCGATGAAATGTATTTTGTTAAACGGATGTATTAATAAAATAACTAGCTTGAGCTAAATATACACGCCTGCCCAGTCAAAAAAGAACTTATGCCAATAAAATAATTTGGAATGTGCTTATCAAGTCCTTCATTTTGATACCCATATTGTAAAATACAGAGTTTTTAGCCATTAAGTTTTTTTTTTAAATAATATCCATCCATTTTACGTTGTCTGTTTGTTTGTTTGTTTTTTTTTCGCGATACACATTAGTCCACGCGGACGTAGTCGCAGGCGGGAAAGCTAGTCCCTCATAAAAAAACTCATAAACGGCCGTATCTTGTGGTTGCGTCGACAGAAGTTTGTTTTTTACAGCTGCAAAGTATTGCAAACCTGAGTATTTGAGGTGGACAGACGGACGGACGAACAAAGAAGTGATCCTATGAGGGTTCTGTAAAGTGTCAACCTAATATTAGGTTAAAACTTAAAGTTATGCACAAGGCCTTATATTTGATAAAGCAGTCCAAGACATCCTGGTCACGGTACTACCATATTGTAAAAGCCCCTTTATCAACCTTATCAAAAGGTTAAAAGCTAAAAAAAACTTATAGTCTAAAAATCTAATATAATCTAATAAAACTCGACCAATCCTGGTCACGCGCTCGCTATTGTAACTATGTTCTAAACCTTATACACATACGTACCTATTTATGTATTAATAGTAATGCCTAAAGTAATAACCGACCGATCCGATTTCACTAAACTAATTGCGGAACCCTAATCATAAAAGTTAAAGGTAAATTTTAAGGTAAACCTAAGATCTTCCATCTATCTCTATACTCCGTCGAATAGATCTACTTAAGTCGTAGTTGATCTAACTTTACCTAAACTGTGTCTTGCAATGTGTACAACACTTAACTGACCTACATTTTCTATTACTAAAATTCCTTTCCCGTCCTACCTTATTTAAATGAAAACAATCTATACTAATGAAATGGCCACGTGATCTTCTAGAGAGTTCCCTCGTTATGTTCCAACCCGGTTCTTTAAGTGAAAAATTGAATAAGTACCTACGCGATTTATCGGTAAGAAAATACCTACGTCCCTCTCTCTCTCTCACTCTCTAATGTTTTACCACCAAAATAACTATTTCTAGACCACGATCCAAAGTACTAACTCACAAGTACACCTTAACCTACATATGCGTCATTCCCAGTCATAAGCGAAAGCGTTTTAGTGTTTATTGCTTCTAAACTCCAACAAGTACACCTTAACCTACATATGCGTCATTTTTGGTTCAGCAATTCTAAACCTCGTGTATTTCTGCCTTATTTGCCCTCACATTTATGTACCCTAATTTTGCATTTTACCAAATGGTACTAAGCTACTCCTAGCTACTAAAATTTCATCACTAACAGATCAATGTTTTCACTATATATATATATATATATATATTGATAAGAACTGAATTGAAATTGAAGATGATTATATATATAATCATCTTCAATTTCAATTCAGTTCTTATCAATTTGGTACTCAGCAGACTGTGAACTATCTCTTCGCCCTCTGCTTAGTTGGACTCTAACCGATTTCCCTCCTTTTCTGTGTAATATTTCTTCATAATCGATTATCCTGTACTAATTATGAAAAAAGTTTCATAATATTCGCAAACCTCTAACCGTAGTCAAGAAAGTGACAACCCTAAGAAGTCCATCTTTTCTCAGAAATCTGCCCCTTCTAAGTACTCCAATTTTAGTTCCACTTTTTGCCGTTTTCTCAATTTTGGCGCTGTCTCAAGTACTTTCTTACTAAAACATTTTTCTTTCTTTCCTATAATTCTTTGTTCCCAACTAATGAAAACTATGCCAAAAATCCTCTATTAATTTAACATTTTCCGTCCACTGTTCCACACATTTTCCCGCTTTTAATTTACTTATCATACCTTCAACTACCAATTTTTGCAATTCCTAACTTCCAGTTATGTCCCTAAAATCGGAATGTAATTTTAATTATTAAAAATAGATTCAGCCCCCTTTCATCTTTAAATTTACTCTAATTTTTACCATTTGTAGTTTTAACAACTTTCAATACCCATTGTTATTTGATTCGCAGGTTTTATCTCAATTTCGCTCCAAAATGTTTATTGACCTAGGCGCTCCGGAAGTGGGTCCCAAAATTTACTCAGAGAACCTTCCAGAAGGTGTGTGAGCGTTCACATATACTCTAGTCTAACTCTGTCCCTTTCCCTCTTGTACTATTCCCAAACAAATCCCCGGTTACTAAATCCAGTGTTGACAGTTTCCAAAAAGGTTATCTATTCGGTAGATATCTACCTCTCCGTAGGCAATAGGTACTTGGAAATGTTCTATTGTGGATCTTTTTATCATATAAAAGTATCTCTTTTCTTACATTGTTAGTACAAGTATCCTAATAATCTATTCTCAGGTTTGGTATCACAAAAGTCTACCATTTCTGTTCTTTGAATGACTCACATATTATATTCATACACACCGAATATTCCACTGAGCCATTTTTCTTAAAAAATCTCTTTTTAAATTCTATTTTTATATATCTAGAAATAAACCACCCTAATCTCCTTACGTCTGAATTATTTTAGTAATTACGACTTCTTATTCATGATTTTTACTCCATTTTCTCGCTATAAATACTCTTATAACTAAGGTCTTTCTTATACTGGACACCTCTCTTCCCACTAATAGTAAGATAAAACTCACAGTTGAGCAAACCTAGTTTTCCTGTTCATGCTGTGGTAAGTAGGCTTACCAGCCTTTCGGTAGATCTACTAAATAATTGGCGCTAACAAGAACACCGTTGCGCCATTTCATACGCTTCTCCTGCGTTCCACCAGATGACTCTCAATTTCGGTCGCATATTTGCTCTTAATTTACCATAATTTTCCCTTATGATATCCTACCCTTACGTATTACGTAGCCTCGTATACGTGTTTTCTGTACATAATACTAACCAATAAACTAAAGTAATCCTTCTAAATTCGCACTTATCGCTGAAACTTTATACATTTCCATTTTATAATAGTGCCCTCTCCCGAAAACATCCGTAAATTTCGCTCATCAACAATTACACTAAGCTATGACGTCCCACCTCCTATTAATTCTCATATTTAGCACCAGTTGGTAACTAATTTCTGATATCGATCTATTCATTTAAAATGCCCAGTAATAAAACAGACGAAACTCTCATGCTTGAATATTCCTCGACAATAAGTAAAATTATTTCTATTTTTGTCTAAATTCTTCCACCCCGTCCAGTTTCTGTGGTACTTTTCTATCCATAATATTCCACCGAACTTAATCATAATTACTATCCCTAATTTATATGATTAATAGCTAACTTGACCAGTCCACAATTCCTCCCAACTTTCTCTTGCAATCCCTTAATGCTAACTTCAATCTAAACTAACCATTATAACACCATTAAATATATATATATATGTTTATCTTGCACTCTTGTAATTCACTAAAATAACTAATAAATCTAATTTCTATTTTAAAGCGCCATCTGCCTTACTTTATGTTTAACCGATACGCGAAAACCCAATTTATCTTTATAAACACCCATCTAACTGCTTTATTAAATTTCCAATCGAACGCAATTTGGTTTCGGCCTCCCGTTTCCCAATTTAGTTCCTTCATAACTCAATAGATGTCTCTTTAACCCTATTATTCCTTTGTTCTATATTGACACATATTATTATTTTCGACCGTATACAACTATCATGAAATAGACTTATTTATTCGGTAACCCTTCTCCCTGTACCTTTATAATAACGTCCCTTAACTCCCTGGTCCATTCAATGTAAAGTTTCTCTACACTCTAAAGTCTAACAGAACTCGCTTTATACCGCGCGATCGTTACTACATAAACCCGTAATAGTGAACGTCACCACGCTTTACATAGCTATACCTATCTCTCTATAGCGCCTTGTGCCATGCATCACCGCGCCTCGTCACTATAACCGCCTACAAGTGACTTATGTTTGTCCGCGCCAACTTTTACGCCCCGCTTTACTCGTGTATCTTTTTGTTCGAATATATAGCTTACATACGACACCCTATAGACACTTACTTATATTTTTCCCTATAAGTCAATATGGCCCGTTACAGTTTCTCCCCTTAAGAATTTCCGTAGCTCGATAGTCTTATAAGCCGAAGGAAATCATTACCAACCCTTTATCTCTACGTTACTCTCTTTTTTTTTTCACTTGTTAGCAAACCCCACAAATAGGTTGTTAAAGATATATACATAGGTACTTATATTTATTTATCTTTAACTTTGGTGTGTGTATTTATACCAAACCAGGATAATCTCTCGCAAGCATCCATACTTAAGCTTCTACGTATTGGAGCATGAAGGTAAATTATTAAACCAATTTTCCGTTTGTCAATACTGCATAAATTCCCCTTTACGTTCCAAATGCCGTTAATAGGTATTAAATACTTAAACCTTTATGTCCTCAACCCGACCTCTAGAAGTATGGTCTCTATACAATTAATCGTCCAAGGTTCGGTGCATGTGAAGTGTGCTCTTATTTCCTTGTCCCTGCCGGTAGAGTGTAAACTCGTAATGAAATCAACAACAAATCTTGTTGATGTGAAATAGACTACTCCACCTCTATCGTTAGATAGAGGCTGCTCCTAACTCCCAGCTCTCAATCATTTCGAGTTTATTTTGTTTTCAGTATCGTTAGATGTAAGGAACCACCAACAAGTAATCATTAACTCCAATCTGGTATTTTATTATTCCACTCTCACATCGTCATAAGTCAATATTCCTATTTGTGTCAGAAGTCGTTTCCATTCACTACTCTTTTTCCTTTCCTTCCTCTTGTAAACATTTCTTAATAAAGTACCAGACCCTTCGAGTCGATGATAATAAGAGATTTTGCTTTTACGATTATAACAAATGGGTTCTCCCTTTTTCTTTTTAAGTAAGGCCTTCATCTCGTTACCATACCCTCCAGTTTACCAGTGCAGTTGGTTAGACCAACTATTGATCTAACATATTAGTAAGAAATAAAACTACAAGTATCCATTTATTTACAGCGTTTTATTGCAACCATACCTTCGCTGTTTATTACCGATTTGTATTTTACCAGTTAAAACTCAATCCATCTCAGTTACCTAGGTCACCAGTACCCGAAACAACAATAACACACGTCACTGTTTTTTTTTCACCTTTACCATAAATACCACCACACCAGATTACCGTTTTTTTTTTTTTTCTTTCATCTTAGAATACTCCTTGTCACATCTTCTTAGTTCTGATCTTTTGGTGAAGCTTCCTCTGAATTCTAACTTCAATGAGTGTGTTAGCAATCCCGGATAATAAATAAACCACCGTATATCTATTAAAGTTTTAATTAAAATTAACTTATCTACTTATGTATTACAACATTGAAATTCTTTAAGTTGGCTGTTACTAGCTGCCCCTCACATTTTTTTTTTGTATAACAACAAATAACAATCAATTTCTCAACTATAATTTAATGACCCGTTTACAGACTTACTATGCATAAAATGCTATTTGGGTTTTAACCCGAAGGGCGCCACCATCCCCTATATCCGCCCTAATATGGTCAACTTATTATCGCTACGTAAAATTGTTACTTATTAACTTGACTAAAATTATCCACACTATTTAAAAGTCATATTAACATATTTATTCGAATTCAACTATTCAAAGATTCAACTATTCAAAGATTCAACTATACTAGATTCAACTTTACTAGAGCGGAGACCCCTTCCTCTTCCTCTCATTTAGTTTTTTTTTTTTTATTACAATGACACAAAGAAATTAGTACTAAAATTCTAGCTTTCTATCAAACTAACAGTAAATTACATTTTTTTAAAATCTCTTTGACTTACTCCCCCTCTTCCATCTTTAACTTAGCCATAATAACAATGCTTAAAGACAACTAATAACCTCCTCTAATTTATAAGCTTTTACAATTATATAAAATACATTGCTATGAAATTCTTTAACTCTCTCCTCCTTATCCCAATGCTCTTAAGTTCTATTAAAATAATTAAAAAAAAACTCATACTCTAAACAGACTAATAAGTAATCTCATATTTTAATAACGACAATTTAAACACATTATATATCTTTAAATCTCTCCTTCCCCTCCTCCCTTTTTCTTTTTGCTCTAACTCTTTTCCTTCCCAAATAACAATACAAAATAATAATAATACACTCAGAAACAAAATGTAGTTAACAAATCCTAATGAGTATATGGCACTAAGCCCACAAAATGTGTTTTCTTTTTCTTGACAAAATAAATCTTAATTAAATTTAGTACTCATCATACTAGAAACAATCGGATAACCTTTTCTTTTCTTCATGCTTACATTACAGTTAATACTTACTTACTCTTAACAGGAAATCTACTATTTCCAATAATTACCCGCATCAGCCTCAACCTTAGTTCTCCCTTGTTCAACTTCGTCAATTATCGATAATATCTTAGCAGATGTATGGTGTTGAATTTTCCCCGAATCTTGTTAGTCTTAGGGTCTATTAAAATATATACGTTTTTAACAGGATTTCCCCCTATTACGTACGGTCCCTCATATAACGCTTCAAACTTTTTTATAATCTTCCTCTTTGCATCTGACTTATTCAGTTTCCTTATCTTTACCCAGTCACCCACCTGAAATTTTATTAAACGATATCGCTGATTAAATTTTAACCTACGACTTTCCCCTGCCTTTTCCAAATTTTTTCTTACCTTTTCCCTTACACGGTCTACGTTCAATTTTAGATTTACCCTATCCAACACTCCATCTATAGACAATGTCGTCATTTCTCCATACATTACCTCACACGGCGTGAATTTTGTGCTTTCATGGAACGTATTATTATACAAATTCTCTAATTTTGGCAATGTTGAGACCCACCCCTTATGATTTTGTCTATTATAAGTCCGAAATAACCTTCCTAACTCTTTATTTACTCTTTCCGTAGTATTTGGCCTAGGGTTCCTAACTGTGGTATGAATTATCCTAACCTTTTCCTGCTCCATAGCGTTCATCCACGTCCCACTCACAAATTGCGATCCATTATCACTCATAATGACCCTTGGTTTTATTATTTGAAAGAATTTCCTCATCTTGCCCACTACTGCTTTAGACGTAGCCTTCCTCAACTCATAAAATTTTACAAACTTGCTAAACGAATCTTGTACTACTAATATATAGCTCATCCCGTAAATTCCCGTAGGTAGAGGTCCGTAAAGGTCCACCATAACTAAATCACCTATGTTCTTAGTAATTATTGGTTGACAAGGTCCTACATAAGTCTTATTTTCGTTTTTAGTAACCTGGCATTCATGACAAACTTTAACAACCCTTTTTACCTGTCGCGTTAAACCCCTCCAATAAATTCTATCTCTAACATATTTGATTATTTTATACGCCCCTTGATGCCCCATCTCTAAATGCACCTGCTTATTAAGTTCCTCTCTCAAGACCTCCGGTAAAAAGACTACCTTCAACCCTGTGCCTCCTGGCTGAAAGTGTAAGATCCCATTCTCTAAGCTACAATTCCCTTTAATTCTGTTAGTTCTAGTGTTATTATCTCCCCTAGTATTTAAATTTATTATCAATTGCTTAATCTTCTCATCTTCTCGTTGTAATCTAGCTAAATTTTTCAATTTCAGTTTAAATTCTCTATTTTCCTTTCCCCCCATATATAGTATTTCCGGTAGTCTAACCTTCTCTTCCTGTAATATATCACTCGCAGGCGGGTATCTTGATAGTATATCAGGTACTAAGTTATCTCGTCCTCGAATATGGGTCATGTCATACTGAAAGTTCTCTAGATAATTTATCCAACGTGTCACTCGGGCATTATATAGTTTCCATAATGCTTCCATTTCTCTCAATTTCGTTTCAACTTTCTCTCGATACGCATAAGGTACTGGATAAGTTTTCTTAATAATGGGTACCTGATTCTCCATCACAATCTTATGTTCATAGCAGTTTGCCCTTCCTAATTTGTCTGAAAATAAACCCCCATACTTTCCCAATAGTTGATTTAATTTTATACTTTCCCCCGTTCTTAATTTCACCCCTGTCTCTACTTTCCCTAAAACTCTAACCTTTTTACGTTGTTCCATTTCTCTTCTCTCCCCTATTCTTTTATTCTCCCCTAATTCTCTACTCTCTTCAATTTCTTTGCTCTCCCCACATTCATGAAATCCCACTACATAAATCTCTTCTCCCCTTTTTATTAATAAACCTTTTTCCTTCTCCCCTATTTTTATAGTTATTTCATTTAATTTTAGCCAATCAAACCCTAATATTAAGTGGTTGACTAATCCCGGTACAATTACACACCCCGTATTTAATTCAATTGGCCCTATTCTCAATGGTAACAATGCTATTTTACGAATCTCAACGCTTTTATGACCTACTGCCGTTTTGATTTGAAATGGTTTAATGGGCATCAACGGGATCTCCTTCTCATGTTTAGTCTTAATTTCTCTCCAAAATTCCTCCGAGATGCAAGTTATATCGCTTCCAGTGTCTACTAGGCCTAACAGTTCATATTCAAACAATTGTACCGCTATTTCTGACTTATAATCTTTTACCTCTCCTCCCTTGGTTTCCTCTTCAAACACCGTTTTAATATCTTGCATAATGTATTCATTTAACTGAGTTCGCTCTGCTCTTAACTTAATTACTTCTACTATTTGTTCTTCAATATTAAGTTCTTTGACTATTTGAGTTTTGTATCCTAACCCCTCCTTTGGTTTCCTGTCTATTAATTTTCCCTCTAATGGTACCCTAATTCCTTTCCCATTATTTCCTTGGCCATTTCTGTCAATACAATTTTTCCGTCTCCACTGTTCATAGTCATGGTCAACTTTCTTCTTTATCCTGTCAAAACTGATCCTCAAGGGTAGTATCAATTTCAATTGTCAATTAGAATTAATATTCCCTCCATGTTCTCATTGCATACTATTTACTGATAATAAAAAAACGCTTTCCAACCATATCTAAAATCTATATAATTCTCCCACAACAAAATTTCATCTATTTCCCTTCCATAACCCGATTATTTACCTAATTTAACGACCCGTACTTATTCAATTTAAACTCCCATTTCTCACGTCAACAAATTGTGACACACAAATGTCACTTTAAACTACTTAAAATTACATCTAATCTAATATCATCTAATTCTATCTAATGAAACTATAAACCCAACCTCCGAGTCTATTTTCCAACTATTTTTCGTAACTATATTAACTATCTAGTTTCAACTCGCTTAACTATAACTAAACTATATAACATCCTAACAATTTAATTAAAAGAACCGTAGTAACTCATATTCAAATCCTGGTCTATGGCACCCCAAACTGTAAAGTGTCAACCTAATATTAGGTTAAAACTTAAAGTTATGCACAAGGCCTTATATTTGATAAAGCAGTCCAATACATCCTGGTCACGGTACTACCATATTGTAAAAGCCCTTTTATCAACCTTATCAAAAGGTTAAAAGCTAAAAAAAACTTATAGTCTAAAAATCTAATATAATCTAATAAAACTCGACCAATCCTGGTCACGCGCTCGCTATTGTAACTATGTTCTAAACCTTATACACATACGTACCTATTTATGTATTAATAGTAATGCCTAAAGTAATAACCGACCGATCCGATTTCACAAAACTAATTGCGGAACCCTAATCATAAAAGTTAAAGGTAAATTTTAAGGTAAACCTAAGATCTTCCTATCTCAATACTCCGTCGAGTAGATCTACTTAAGTCGTAGTTGATCTAACTTTACCTAAACTGTGTCTTGCAATGTGTACAACACTTAACTGACCTACATTTTCTATTACTAAAATTCCTTTCCCGTCCTACCTTATTTAAATGAAAACAATCTATACTAATGAAATGGCCACGTGATCTTCTAGAGAGTTCCCTCGTTATGTTCCAACCCGGTTCTTTAAGTGAAAAATTGAATAAGTACCTACGCGATTTATCAGTAAGAAAATACCTACGTCCCTCTCTCTCTCACTCTCTAATGTTTTACCACCAAAATAACTATTTCTAGACCACGATCCAAAGTACTAACTCACAAGTACACCTTAACCTACATATGCGTCATTCCCAGTCATAAGCGAAAGCGTTTTAGTGTTTATTGCTTCTAAACTCCAACAAGTACACCTTAACCTACATATGCGTCATTTTTGGTTCAGCAATTCTAAACCTCGTGTATTTCTGCCTTATTTGCCCTCACATTTATGTACCCTAATTTTGCATTTTACCAAATGGTACTAAGCTACTCCTAGCTACTAAAATTTCATCATTAACAGATCAATGTTTTCACTTTATATATATATATATATATATATATATATATATATCTTGTACTAATTATATATATATATATATATAATTAGTACAAGATAATCGATTATGAAGAAATATTACACAGAAAAGGAGGGAAATGGGTTAGAGACCAACTAAGCAGAGAGCGAAGAGATAGTTCACAGTCTACTGAGTACCAAATTGATAAGAACTGAATTGAAATTGAAGATGATTATATATATATGATTATATATATATATATATAATCATATATATATATATATATGTATATATATATACATATAATCATATATATATATAATCATCTTCAATAAAAAATAATCATATATATATATATGTATATATATATACATATAATCATATATATATATAATCATCTTCAATTTCAATTCAGTTCTTATCAATTTGGTACTCAGTAGACTGTGAACTATCTCTTCGCTCTCTGCTTAGTTGGTCTCTAACCCATTTCCCTCCTTTTCTGTGTAATATTTCTTCATAATCGATTATCTTGTACTAATTATGAAAAAAGTTCTCTAACCGTAGTCAAGAAAGTGACAACCCTAAGAAGTCCATCTTTTCTCAGAAATCTGCCCCTTCTAAGTACTCCAATTTTAGTTCCACTTTTTGCCGTTTTCTCAATTTTGGCGCTGTCTCAAGTACTTTCTTACTAAAACATTTTTCTTTCTTTCCTATAATTCTTTGTTCCCAACTAATGAAAACTATGCCAAAAATCCTCTATTAATTTAACATTTTCCGTCCACTGTTCCACACATTTTCCCGCTTTTAATTTACTTATCATACCTTCAACTACCAATTTTTGCAATTCCTAACTTCCAGTTATGTCCCTAAAATCGGAATGTAATTTTAATTATTAAAAATAGATTCAGCCCCCTTTCATCTTTAAATTTACTCTAATTTTTACCATTTGTAGTTTTAACAACTTTCAATACCCATTGTTACTTGATTCGCAGGTTTTATTGTGGATCTTTTTATCATATAAAAGTATCTCTTTTCTTACATTGTTAGTACAAGTATCCTAATAATCTATTCTCAGGTTTGGTATCACAAAAGTCTACCATTTCTGTTCTTTGAATGACTCACATATTATATTCATACACACCGAATATTCCACTGAGCCATTTTTCTTAAAAAATCTCTTTTTAAATTCTATTTTTATATATCTAGAAATAAACCACCCTAATCTCCTTACGTCTGAATTATTTTAGTAATTACGACTTCTTATTCATGATTTTTACTCCATTTTCTCGCTATAAATACTCTTATAACTAAGGTCTTTCTTATACTGGACACCTCTCTTCCCACTTATAGTAAGATAAAACTCACAGTTGAGCAAACCTAGTTTTCCTGTTCATGCAGTGGTAAGTAGGCTTACCAGCCTTTCGGTAGATCTACTAAATAATTGGTTTTTTTTTTCTTTTTTTTTTTTTTTAGAAATGATATGTGCTGTTGGTCTATAACTGACCTCTACAGCGTCACCGGACGGTGGGGCGGGCGCAAAAGCGCTCCGCCGCAATGCGTGACGCAGAAGGCGCACGCCAAAGTTAAGTTTTTGGCCACTTGCTTAAGGGCACCCAGGGGGTACGAACCTCGGCTTGGACAGTTGCCATTGATTACTTGGGGAGTATCGAACTAAACACCCCTCGATCTCTACTGTTAGGTAGTGATCGAGAGGGCCCTCATGAAATGGCTGGAGCCCTTTAAATGAATTGCATAACTGACCACCGATTCGGAATACACCTTCGAGAAGAATCGGCAAGAAACTCGAAGGCGAATAAAGTCGAAATTAATTACGGGACCTTCGACCTCGCATCCGGCGAGGTCGGTGTCTGTGTCTAATTGTGTTGAAAGATGGTGAAGATGACGGAGTGGGCGAATCGATCGCTGCCTGCACTGCGGCAGCGATTTCATCGTCCGGATCGCTCAAGATGTCTCTAGGGCGTCTACGAAGGGGCCGTGCGTCTGTTGTCGCGTCTATCGTGTAGTCAGAGGCCTGAACTACTAGAGGGTTGGGGTGATGAAGTGCCGCGTCAAAGTAGCGGCGAGAGGCATTTTTCATATATTGAACTATCGAGGGAAGCTCGAAATCACTGTGCAGGTCGATGTTCCTCTGATACCAGGGGGCATCTAATGCACCGCGAACGAATTTATTTTGTAAAATCTGAAGTTTCTCTAGGGAGATGCGGGAGGCGTGAGCAAATGCTACGGACGAGTATGTCATTGTCGGTCGGACGCAGGTTTTGTAGAGTGTCAACTTATTTCTAAGAGACATTTTACTGCGCCTGCCTAGGAGTAACGCGAGGCGGTATAGGTAGAATGCCGCCCTTTTGTGGACGGCGTGGATGTGATCATTGAAGTTGAGTCGATAGTCAAGGGTGACTCCTAAGTATTTAACTGACTTTTCCCACGGTATGGGTCGGTCATTGATCCTGACTTGTTTAATTGGGAAATAGCGTTTAACTCCGTGAGTGAAACGCATCGCTACGCTCTTCTCGGGATTAATCGTTATTCGCCACTTACGAAACCATCCATCGAGCGCTCGGAGCGTTCGTTGGATGGCTCTTTGTAGAATAGCTGGGTTCCATCCGGTGGTATAAATCGCGGTGTCGTCCGCAAAGAGAGCGATCTCTACTTTGGGGATGCGGGGGAAATCGCTTGTGTAAAGCGTGAACAAAAGTGGAGACAGCACGGAGCCCTGAGGGACTCCGGCTCTAATGGGGTGGGGGGATGATCGGTTGCCCTCGACACGATAGCGGAAGCTCCGGCTGGTGAGGTAGTCTTGTACTATGAGCACAAGACGATCTGGCAACCCGAGCTGATACAGCTTGTATATCAGCCCGGCGTGCCAGACCTTGTCAAAAGCCTTCGCCACGTCTAGGAAGACGGCCATCGTGGTTTGGGGTTTTGGTTTCCTATTGAAACCCTTTAGGATGTGTTCCGTGATGCGGTGCACTTGCTGAGGGCAAGATTGTCTCGCTCTAAAGCCGAACTGCTCATCCGGTATGAGCTTTTTGATTTTCGCGATGGATCGGAGTCGACGATGGATCGGAGTCAACGATGGATCGGAGTCGAATAATTGGCGCTAACAAGAACACCATTGCGCCATTTCATACGCTTCTCCTGCGTTCCACCAGATGACTCTCAATTTCGGTCGCATATTTGCTCTTAATTTACCATAATTTTCCCTTACGATATCCTACCCTTACGTATTACGTAGCCTCGTATACGTGTTTTCTGTACATAATACTAACCAATAAACTAAAGTAATCCTTCTAAATTCGCACTTATCGCTGAAACTTTATACATTTCCATTTTATAATAGTGCCCTCTCCCGAAAACATCCGTAAATTTCGCTCATCAACAATTACACTAAGCTATGACGTCCCACCTCCTATTAATTCTCATATTTAGCACCAGTTGGTAACTAATTTCTGATATCGATCTATTCATTTAAAATGCCCAGTAATAAAACAGACGAAACTCTCATGCTTGAATATTCCTCGACAATAAGTAAAATTATTTCTATTTTTGTCTAAATTCTTCCACCCCGTCCAGTTTCTGTGGTACTTTTCTATCAATAATATTCCACCGAACTTAATCATAATTACTATCCCTAATTTATATGATTAATAGCTAACTTGACCAGTCCACAATTCCTCCCAACTTTCTCTTGCAATCCCTTAATGCTAACTTCAATCTAAACTAACCATTATAACACCATTAAATATATATATATATGTTTATCTTGCACTCTTGTAATTCACTAAAATAACTAATAAATCTAATTTCTATTTTAAAGCGCCATCTGCCTTACTTTATGTTTAACCGATACGCGAAAACCCAATTTATCTTTATAAACACCCATCTAACTGCTTTATTAAATTTCCAATCGAACGCAATTTGGTTTCGGCCTCCCGTTTCCCAATTTAGTTCCTTCATAACTCAATAGATGTCTCTTTAACCCTATTATTCCTTTGTTCTATATTGACACATATTATTATTTTCGACCGTATACAACTATCATGAAATAGACTTATTTATTCGGTAACCCTACTCCCTGTACCTTTATAATAACGTCCCTTAACTCCCTGGTCCATTCAATGTAAAGTTTCTCTACACTCTAAAGTCTAACAGAACTCGCTTTATACCGCGCGATCGTTACTACATAAACCCGTAATAGTGAACGTCACGACGCTTTACATAGCTATACCTATCTCCCTATAGCGCCTTGTGCCATGCATCACCGCGCCTCGTCACTATAACCGCCTACAAGTGACTTATGTTTGTCCGCGCCAACTTTTACACCCCGCTTTACTCGTGTATCTTTTTGTTCGAATATATAGCTTACATACGACACCCTATAGATACTCACTTATATTTTTCCCTATAAGTCAATATGGCCCGTTACAGTTCCTTTTTCTTACTTTTGAGATACAGAACCCTTAAAACAGTTAAATGCGAGTCTTACTCCCGTACGTTCTGGTATGGGGACCATAGACAACTGCACATTACTCCGTACTCATAGGGATCCATTTATTGTTTACTAATTTTTATTATTTGTTTAGGTTGGGATATTCACTATAATATCTGATGTAATTAATATGGATCTGGAGGTTTTATATTATGAGAAAAAAAATATTATAGGTCACAAAGATAACCTTTCAAGCAATATAAAGAATTACTTACGAGTTTTACTTGTAAAAACGTATAAAAGTATTATTACTTAAGTGAAATTTAGCCCTAAAATGTATGTAAGTAAATGATATTTTAATTTATCGTAAAAAAATGCTGCATAATGTACAGTTTTCTGTATTTTACTTATAGAGCTTGAGATCGTCTAGCGAGAGAATGAAACCTAAATAGATGCATCAGGTACAGTTTTCTGTATTTTACTGATAGAGCTTGAGATCATCTAGCGAGAGAATGAAACCTAAATAGCTGCATCATATACAATTTCTGTATTTTACTGATAGAGCTTGAGATCGTCTATCGAGATAATGAAACTTAAATAGCTGCATCAGGTACAGTTTTCTGTATTTTACTGATAGAGCTTGAGATCATCTAGCGAGAGAATGAAACTTAAATAGCTGCATCATGTACAGTTTTCTGTATTTTACTTATAGAGCTTGAGATCATCTAGCGAGAGAATGAAACCTAAATAGCTGCATCGTGTACAGTTTTCTGTATTTTACTGATAGAACTTGAGATCATCTAGCGAGAGAATGAAACCTAAATAGCTGCATCGTGTACAGTTTTCTGTATTTTACTGATAGAACTTGAGATCATCTAGCGAGAGAATGAAACCTAAATAGCTGCATCATGTACAGTTTTCTGTATTTTACTGATAGAGCTTGAGATCGTCTAGCGAGAAAATGAAAAATAGTTGCTCTATGTGTCTGACATCAAAAGTTAATATTGTTTAGAATTTCATTAGACAGTACATTGACTATTATTTTTTTAGTTTAAACCAGCAGGAAAATTAATTTTTACTAAATTTCGTACATCTTGAAAGCAAGCTACGGAAAAAAACATTAAAAGAAAATAAAGACGTAAAACAATAAATAACCTTTAGAATGAGATAGAAGTTCAAAGACTAAAACCCGACTACGGTCGGTTAAAAAATAGCCTATGACACTAGCAATGAAGATACCTTGATTGTCAAAATCAGACCAAGTTTTTAGTTTGGACACATAACCTTTCCCCACCGTAGTCGGGTAAAAAAAAACAGCGAGCATTACAGTAGTCGCATATGATGTGTACCTAATATCTCACCTCTGAGGGATGACGCGTGATGGATGATGATGATGATGATGATGATGATGATGATGATGATGATGAAAAGCATCCTATGTGTTATTCCAGGGTATATTAAGCGGGATACGTTCGTAATTACGAATGTCGTTTTTGCGAATGTCTATTCCTCGAAGTCTATTCATCGAATGCTTACATCCTCGAAGGGTCGTTTCTGCGTATGGTCAAAATTGCGAAAGGTTTATTCCTGCGAAGGGTCGTTTGTTCGAATATTCTAAGAAACGAGCTAATACTGTCCACATATTTTATTCCTGTTTATTACACTATTTATTACCTGTTTATTCCTGTTTATTACACTATTGCCCAAAAAGGGAGTGTAATGTTTTCAGGATTCATGTATGTTTGTATGTATGTGAGTTTCTTTATTCTACCATAATTTTTAAATGCCTGTACAGATTTGGATGTATGGGATATCGTTAGAATACATCATCCCGAGTAAAATAAACAACTTTTTTTTATAAAAAATCAGTAGTTGTATTCAGTGTGGCGGCAGTATGGCTCCGAACAAATGCGAAAAAAACTTAGTGCCTTTTGTTGGAATGTGCTCATCAAGTCCTTCAATTTGATACCCATATTAGTTGATGAGCACATTCCAACAAAAGGTATATAATTTAATGGCATAAGTTTTTTTTTTGCAGGCAGTCTTGTTTTTTTTTTAATTTAATTCTTGTTTTTAAAGTTTTTCTTCCCTATTAGCTTTTAGATTATACGAACAAGAACAAAAAAGTATCAGGTTAGCATATATTAATAGCAGGAGTCGACGGTATTTCAAGACAAGACTCATTTGGTAGCAGTCAATGCAAGGATAACTTGTACTCAAGAACTTGTTAAAGTACTATAGTATTTACCTATTTGATATTATGCTGTCTACTTAAAATAGACACTTTGAACTATTGAAATTTATACCTTTATATAATATACCTACTGAGTGAATGACAGCCAACGAACTAAGCTGTGCGTTGTGTTAACTTTCCTCTGAGTAAAATTTGCTTTCAATATTGAGGGTACTTTCTTTCCAGGTCTCGTTCGAACTATCTATTTTGTATATGAGTATGACGCATTTTCAAAAATATTACATACGTAGGTACGCGTGAAAATACTATTTTTATTGGGTTAAAAATTAGTAGATTATCAGTATATTCGATCATACGACCCTTCGCAGCAATAAACCTTCGCAGTTTTGACCATTCGAGCAAACGTACCTTCGCAATTTTGACCAGTCGCAGAAACGACCCTTCGAGGATGTAAGCATTCGATGAATAGACTTTGAGGAATAGACATTCGCAAAAACGACATTCGCAGGTATGACTACGTATCCCATATTAAACTATCTCCTTTCCAAATTTCATCAAAGTCTGTTCTGGTGTTTGATAGTGAAGTAAGAAGATGATGTTGATGATGATGAAAGTATCCTATAGTTAAGAACATATAGTTATAGTTGATAGTAGTGTTATTCTGGATGAGAAGAGCCGAAGATCGGGCTCAGTGGCGTTCACTAGGAGAGGCCTACGTCCAGCAGTGGACGAATATAGGCTGATGATTATTACGATGATGATGTGTTATTCCAGGATATAAGCCAAATTTTATCAAATCCGTACAGCTGTTTGAGCGTGAAGGAGTAACAAACATATCAACACACAATACAAACAAACTTTCGCCTTGATAATATTAGTGTGATGAAACTAAAAAAATAGCATGCGCTTCCCTGACTTCCTGTCACACATTGTTTACACATTGTTCACGCTTTTCACGAAATCACTCCTATAGATTGCAGGAAAGCTAGTGGAAAGATATTACTCATCAAAAATTGCCTATGACACTCTATACCTAAAGACGAATCGATTGATACCTTGCTTGTCAAAATTGGATCAATAGGAGCAAAAATATGGCGGATAATCCACATACAAACATACATAGGTACATAGACTGTTAAACTGATTACCCTTCCCTTGCTTCGCCTTAGTTGGGTAAAATGGTGGACATTATCTCGATAAGCAACAACTGTCGCAAAGCAATGGCGGCATGGCGTACGTACATGTTGTTATCTATGATACATAAGCAGAAACAAATACGTGGGTACATAATAACTTAAGGTTGATAATGAGTTCTCCTCGGTCAAAAGTTCACAATTGTATTTATAGCACCCTTGATGATTGAGTGTGTCTGCAGACACACTCGAGCGTAGCCGAATAAAACACTTATTTGTATTGTGTTAGAATAGAGTTTTCTATTAGTGTTATATATGAATGAACAGAACTTGACCCAATGGATGTAATTGGTTGATAAAATCGTTCGATGTTACAACATTTTATGTAAGTACATTTTGTTGAAAGTCAAAGTCGCCCGTGCGAGGTCATCGACCGTGTAGTGAGTTTATGTGATTCTTTATTTGTATTGTTCTTAGTAATTTTGTGGTTGTATTTTGTGTTACTACGTGTAATAATACTATAAGGAACATATTATAATAGTTTTTGGGATTATACAATAGTGTTTTATGAAAAAAAGTGAATGTTAACAAACCAGGCCGATATTGGCCGAAATTGGCGGGAAATGGTTTACGCACAAACGAACCAATTATTTCTACAATAGTAATTGAAAACCGTAAATCGGAGCTATTTGGGTTTTTGGGTGTTATTTGGGATGACCCAGAATTTCTACCATAAATAACGATAACTTCCGGTTCGTTTATGGTAGGCTTTATTTTACAAACAGTGACAATACATTGATTAGTAACGTCAAATTTTCACGTTTCAGTGTCAGTCTATTTCATAGTTTGGTCCATTGATCCTATTAAAGAAAGGGAGGATTAGGGACCAACTACTCAGCGTGGACCGCGTATATTATGTGCAACGCACACAATTGGCCTCAGTCGTAATCAGAGTTGCGTTGGTGTAACGCGTGCGTGTCCTTTACCTAATATTATTGGGAAATCGCAGCAAAAAATCATTTCTGTTCTTTCATAAGGTGCACAAATAGCTTAAGAACCAAAAATAAGTCCCACGGCATTACTTTTCACTCTTAAGATTTTTATATCATAGTTTCTTAAAAATTCTACTGATTGATATTATTTGTAAATCACCATTCGCAGAAAGGGACAGAAATATACGATACGTAAGAGTGCGACAAGACAAGCGACGTATAAAAGTACGCTAAGTCTCCGTGATCAGATCGCTTTGTACCGTCAGGAAAAAAATATCATAGATTTTAGAATTGATATTATTCACTTAAAAATTGCATCTTTTATTTTAATCTACCTACCTATAGGTATTTGCCCGTTGTTTATATGAGTAGCGTCAATATAATAGATACTTTTTAACATATTCCTGATATTTCTTCACATGTTTATTTTGTCTACTATAGAGAAGAGTAGAGTGGGTATAGACCCACTGATATGTTTATTGTTATTAATAGGTTTCCTAAAGACGAGGGAAGAGCACTGATCTCTATGGATAGGCTCTGCCGTACTTTCGTTTGTGCCGATTCAAAGCGCCCCATTGAGCGTACAATAGTACAAAAAAAGTAAATACGTTAACTACTTACGTACGTAGTAAATACGTTAGTTCCGTGGACGCTCACTACTGCCAAAATACTACTATCAGCGCCAACAGCGCCGAAATGGCGCTAATAAAATGCGCTAATTGCGAAGTTCGTCAATAGTCTGTCTAGAGTACTAGTAATTTGCAGTTGTCTATGGGGAAGAGCCAGATTGGCTACCCAACAATAACAGTTGATAATGTTCAATACACTTCAAATCAGAAGATATGTATACAACTCACAAAGGAAATAGGAAGATTTTAAAAAGCGCAGGTCCATATTTTTGGGTAGGGATATGTACTTACCTGTATTAAAGAGCATATTACCTTATTGCCATACCTAAACAGCCATGAATTTGAAAAACTAGTCGATTTCTTGGCCATTAATGAAACTAGTGTCAATCGATAGGAAAAAATATAATAAACATAAAGTGTATTAAAAAACTGCCTAAATGATATATGTTCTGAGATATTTGGGTATCAAAATATTTTTTTCATCTTTTCAACATAAAGTTGCAATATTGTTTTTCTGTCTTGGTCAGGGAGGGATGAGGGGGGTCTGATGAAATTAATGTCACAGACAACTAATCTAACTTGCGCCATCCCATAATTGCACGACAAATTAATATTGTCGTCAAGTTGGACGAAAAATAAACCCGAATTTGTCTGAAAGTATATCACGTTTTTTTCATAGAACACTTTTTGTTTTTTAGAATTTTTCATATCGATTGCCACTAGTTTCTTTATGCCCAAGCAATCGTGTTTTTTTTTTCAAATATTCATCATCTTCTCTCTCTTATCTCTTCTTCAGTCTTATCAGCGGTCCGAGCGAGATTGAGTAACATAAACAAACTTTCGTAAATGGTACTATTGGACAATAACATGTTCAAATATTCTTACTCAAGCATACACTTACAGTGGATATGTATTAGGTACCTACTACAAAAAAATACGAAACTTAACAAATAGATTTCTTTTTACATTGGTGGCTGAAGCTAATATTATTTTATTTCATTGAAATTTATTTGCTGACGGTTCCCTACATTACTTTTTGTTTACGGATTAAAACGAACTTATCCAATACCCGAATCATATTTGGTTCAAGAATTAATGTTGTTATCTCTTTTGCGCTACTGTCTGCGTATGTCTCTCTATCTTTGTTGTTGGTGCATGAAGTGTGCAAATTACAAAAGTGCAAATTTAACTGTGTGGGTGTTTTTGCCTGTAGTTGTAACTAGTCCGGGTGTAGTTTACATGAAGTTCTAGGTTGCCCCGTCCTCCTTTGTTTAATAGGGTCGATGGTTTGGTATCGCATTTTAATGAAAACATCACAGACTGTTTTTCTAAGCGGTTGTGATTATTTTTAAATAACGAAAATATATTATTAGCAACCAGAAGTGGGTTTATTAAAAAAATATACACGATCACACACACAAGGGTATCATTAAACTCAACAAAGTAAACTAAACACGGTTACAAAATCAAATTGGGGGAATTTAAGGAACTCAAGAAATATTCAGGAACGTCCGGCTGCTTCGACTGCTGGCAGAAAAGTAGCGCTCCGCTCTCGCTGCCTCGCCGAGGAAAACTCGACTCGTCGTCACGCCATAGACTCCAAATTAGAATGTATCAATAGAGCTATGTTCGATGCTTTCGTGTTACAGATAGACGCATCAAGTAAGCATGTCGAAACCGAGTTAACGCTCGATGCTTACACGTTACAGTCAGTCACCAAGTTAGCATGTCAAAGCAGAGCTCGGCTCGATGCCTTTACGTCACAGACAGTCACAAAGTTAGCATGTCAAAACAGCTTGGCTCGATGATTTTACGTCACAGACAGTCATAAAGTTAGCATGTCAAAGCAGAGCTCGGCTCGATGCTTTTAAGTCAGACAGTAAAAGAGTTAGGAAGTCAAAGCAGAGCTCAGCTCGATGCTTTTACGTTACAGATAGTAAACAAGTTAGCAAGTCAAAGCAGAGCTCGGCTCGATGCTTTTAAAACACAGAGGCGCACAGTTAGCATGTCAAGGCAGAGCTCGGATCGATGCTTTCAAGTCACAAACAGAGGCGCACAGTTAGCATGTCAAAGCAGAGCTCGGTTCGATGCCTTTACGTCACAGACAGTCACAAAGTTAGCATGTCAAAACAGCTTGGCTCGATGATTTTACGTCACAGACAGTCATAAAGTTAGCATGTCAAAGCAGAGCTCGGCTCGATGCTTTTAAGTCAGACAGTAAAAGAGTTAGGAAGTCAAAGCAGAGCTCAGCTCGATGCTTTTACGTTACAGATAGTAAACAAGTTAGCAAGTCAAAGCAGAGCTCGGCTCGATGCTTTTAAAACACAGAGGCGCACAGTTAGCATGTCAAGGCAGAGCTCGGATCGATGCTTTCAAGTCACAAACAGAGGCGCACAGTTAGCATGTCAAAGCAGAGCTCGGTTCGATGCCTTTACGTCACAGACAGTCACAAAGTTAGCATGTCAAAACAGCTTGGCTCGATGATTTTACGTCACAGACAGTCATAAAGTTAGCATGTCAAAGCAGAGCTCGGCTCGATGCTTTTAAGTCAGACAGTAAAAGAGTTAGGAAGTCAAAGCAGAGCTCAGCTCGATGCTTTTACGTTACAGATAGTAAACAAGTTAGCAAGTCAAAGCAGAGCTCGGCTCGATGCTTTTAAAACACAGACAGAGGCGCACAGTTAGCATGTCAAGGCAGAGCTCGGATCGATGCTTTCAAGTCACAAACAGAGGCGCACAGTTAGCATGCCAAAGCAGAGCTCGGCTCGATGCTTTCAAGTCACAGACAGAGGCGCACAGTTAGCATGTCAAAGCAGAGCTCGGCTCGATGCCTTTACGTCACAGACAGTCACAAAGTTAGCATGTCAAAACAGCTTGGCTCGATGATTTTACGTCACAGACAGTCATAAAGTTAGCATGTCAAAGCAGAGCTCGGCTCGATGCTTTTAAGTCAGACAGTAAAAAAGTTAGGAAGTCAAAGCAGAGCTCAGCTCGATGCTTTTACGTTACAGATAGTAAACAAGTTAGCAAGTCAAAGCACAGCTCGGCTCGATGCTTTTAAAACACAGACAGAGGCGCACAGTTAGTATGTCAAGGCAGAGCTCGGATCGATGCTTTCAAGTCACAAACAGACGCGCACAGTTAGCATGCCAAAGCAGAGCTCGGCTCGATGCTTTCAAGTCACAGACAGAGGCGCACAGTTAGCATGTCAAAGCAGAGCTCGGCTCGATGCTTTTTCATCACAGACAGAGGCGCGCAGTTAGCTTGTCTTAGTAGAGATGTAGAAGAGTCACAGAAGAGTCACAGACAGAGGCGCACAGTTAGCTTGTCCCAGCAGAGATGTAGAAGAGTCGAAGCAGAGTCACAGACAGAGGCACACAGTTAGCATGTCTAAGAAGTAGGCCTCCAACAAGTCCTGAAGCTTAGCTACCAAAGTCGCTGCGCACTTTTCCGACATCCATACACCTTGCCACGAAACCATGTGCTCCACCGCCACTTGGGTCCACCGCCAGTGGAATCCACAAGCAGCACAACCCACAATGGTGATGTGAGAGCCGCTGGACAAACTTGTATGGACTTGTTGTGTCGCAATCCAGTCCACCGGAACTCTGTGAACACTTTCCAACAAATAAAGTCGCCCAGTGCATAAGCAGTGGTTGCTTCCTTGTCTTAAACACAGTGTGGTCTTATTGCACTTTGTTTGCCTCGATTAGTTCTGAAGCCCAATGTCGCTTTAGAGTTACTATTGCCTCGCGACTTGGATAAGAGTTTCATAAGTTTTTGTATAACGAGTAACCTCAACATAGCCCCTCGGGCAGCCTGACAAACTCTGACACCCTTATGATTTGCCTTGATAGATAGCATGTTAGGTTCAGAGCGGCAGTATCGCTCATACTGGTTTGCTCGATGCAAGCAGTAGATAGATAGATCCGTACTGCACTAAAAACTGAAATTACAGCATCAAAACATTGACCTTATGAATAGTTGGCGACCTAGTAGTAGCAATGTACCGCCTAAAATGTCACACTAGACCTAAACTTGCTTGCCATTCAGTGATTTACTAAAACTTCTACTTTTAGACTCGGCCGCACCTGATCCAGACTTATGAGCTTGACCGGTAACTCAATTTGTCTTTAGAAAAGTGCACTTTTTCCATCAAAAACCCTGCCATGGTTAGCATAAAAATTATTACCTGTCGCAACACAATTTAGTCACAACACATCCAGCATTGATAGTGGATATCACAGTACCAGTACACAACGTCAACCAATAGCGGAAAACTCGCTAAAAAATGACACTAAACGGTCCCTCTCGCCTACCAACGGCGCAACTATGATGTTGGCGTCTAAAGGACGTAATACGTAAGCTAGGCATCTGCGATAAAATTTCAACCCTAGAAAACTACGCATAAGTTATCATTTGTAGGCTCCAAACATCCACCTCTAGCACGGAACAAGTCAGGCGCAATTAGGGCCTCTGAGGCAGAAGAAATAGATCAACCTTTATTGGTATCACAGAAAATAACCCAACCTAGTGATTGGTCCCACCGACGTGCCCCAACTAGCTTCCAACGTTTGGTCACAGATCTAACCTTACCAAACATAACCTGTTGTGCCATGTTTGCTCCATTTCAACTGGAATTTAACAATTGTTGTTATTACGGGTATTGAACACACTTTGTACCATTATTATGTAAAAACGTTGTGTTAACAACGGGTACAAAACTAGACAAAGCCGTATCTCTGGAATACAGACAAACCGTTGACAAAAGCACCAATATGCATTGACACGTTCACCTAGTAGGCAGCACAATTATAACATTTACGTGAGGTTGGTTCTATTTGCCAGCAAATTATCCCGTTCATCACGTGATACGTAAGAACCCTGTTGCAAATGAGGTGCCTTCAAAACAGCTACCAGAATCTACCTCAAGTTAAACGATACAGAGCCGAAAAAGGTGGAGAGAGTTAGGCACCCTGGGTACACATTAGCTGCCGAACTGTCCAACCACACAGACAATGAGAGGCAAAGATGAACCATCGCTGTGCGCGGCAACATGCCGGCGAGACGGTTCAGCCTTTGCAACGCCGCGGTAGAGTCGGCGGTTCGTCAGTTAATGAACCAGCGTCCACACGGTCGAACTGCGCACGCATTATAACAAGGCTGTCATGAGTGACGCGAGACTGCAGCGCGGTGAGAGCCTGATACCAAAGCTACAGAACAAATAACCAAAGCCATCGCGTTTCCATCGCACGTGGCAACTATATCACGCGCCTATTACCCAGTCTTTAGCCTTGTTAGTTTGTTTTGTCAGTATGTAGCTGTTTATCATTTTAATTCGGATTAATAAAACCATTTTTGTACATGTTCGTTTCATTTCGTTTGCTCATTGTTTACGCGTTACAGCCGTATTCAATTGATTCATTCACGGGTGCAATGATTGATTAAACTCATAAATCTAGTTTAGAGGGAAATGTACGGCACGCGTACGTTTTCAATCATTTGTGACAATGCCATCGGACGACGAAGACATTATTTTGGCATATTACTACATTCGAAGTCGCCGAAGACGACGATTACATTGGACGCATCCGTATACAGAAAAAAACATCAACTGTAGATTGTTCGTAGCGGCAAGGGAAGCGGCCAAACACGAATATGTTTCTAATATCTGAACAAAATTTCGCAGCCTTTCCCGCAATTTTCACAAAAATAAACAGTGCTTTCGCTCGATGTACGCCCCGGCGTTGATAGTGCAGGACGGCAGGCATCATGAAGCCTGCATGCAGCGACGAGAGTGCGACTTTGCTGCTCCATCGACAAAGTTTCATAATTTTGTATGTAAGCTGTGAGCAGGCGTAAACCAAGCGTATAAGGACGAATACGCGTCTATGAAGCTACACGTCCATGGTCAGTAGGCCTAAGTCATTGAATATTTTGTTCATTTTGGTTTTTCAGCGCCTATCTCCACCTCCACATCGCTATTGTATGTGAGCACATTCTTTAGTATTAGTGGGTTTTTATTCTGAATTTCGTCCACATTGATGTATCCGTTTTATGAAGCCTTTCTTTTAACTTTTTGTCGCTATTCCTTACTTCTGCAGTCAACTTTTGACTGTTTTGTCCTTTTCCTTTCTAATTTTGTCTAAAGTCACTACCCCCTTTGTATTCATCACCTTTCTTATCCTGTCGGGCACTTCCTCTCCTGACTCTATCTCGTCTTTGGTGACCACAACCGAGTGACTTGCTCCAGGAGCTTCCCCTTATTGCAGCCAGCCGCTACACTTGAGTATGGTGCACCTTCCAGGGCTTTCTGATGGCTACTTTATGTTTCTTTTAGCCCTTTCGGTTTTGTCTTTCATGAGCCTACACTTCTCCTCGAGCCTTCTAAGAAACTTAGTGTTTGTTTTCTTCCTTTTGAGGGACAGGGTGAGGTTAAAGTTGAGGAGCTATAGGTTCCTTCTCTCTCCCCTCAGCGTGTCCTTTACTCTGGTTTTACTCTTTAATCCCTCTTATTACCTCCGACTCTTTAACTAGCTGGTATTAAAAATACCTTAATTTTCATAAACCTAGGCTAACATACGCTGGGATTTGGAAACTTCAACAAGATCCATCATGTACGTAGAATTTATGGGTACCTCAATAAACAAGCAAAGATAAAGTAAATACAAAACCTAATTGTAAATACATCATTATCAAATACTATATGATATATCATGCGGCTCAGTCCGCATGCAAACTTTGGCACCCTCGTTCATCCCTAATGCGAATTATCAAAATTCTTTTCTTAGTACTCCCCTACACTTCTGCTGCCCCGAGACATTTTTGAGTCTTACTTTACTGCGGCCTGACCGTCCCTTTCAAACGACATAATTTTTATAGTCATTCCAGCCCAAGGTTTCAACTCCAAAATTGTATATTTTAGAGTTATCCGATTGAAGTGAGAATTTGAGGGCATAGATAAAATAATGGTAAGATGCCTATTTAATTAAAGTTATTGACCTATCTTTTGTTGTGTTAAAAACCATTGGGCCGCAATGACTAGTTTAGTAGTAAGGTATGGATCATATCAGATGATCAACTGGTGTTAATAAATACAAAACTGTTACGTAATAATTAGTGTATTTTTTTTAAATTATAAATCAAATAACCCTAGGTATTCTTTAAATATTTGATCAGCTTCTAATCATCGAATTATGATACCAAGTACCACATTTTTAAAGTTAAAACTAAGCTATCCAACATGTATCCAACAAATTTTCATCCCATCTATTCGACAAGGACGACTTGGTTCACCTTTAAGAGCACCCAAAGGTGGTGTTTTCTATAAGAAACTATTAGCGGGAGCAACTGAGTTTTTAATCCTCTTTATAAGTGCGCCACAATTATCTTTGCCCCGCACTTTTTAAATTTGGAATCTCTTAGTGTTCAGCTGCACCCAAAGGTGATGTTTTCTATAAGAAACTTATAGCGGGCAGTAATGAGTTTTTAATTATCTTTATAAGTGCGCCGCAATTATCTTTGCCGCGCACTTTTTGAATTTGGAACATCTTAGTGTTCAGTGCCAAAGAAATCGAACGCAAATATTGTTTGAATAAAGACTGACTGGTACGACGGCCCATAGTCGCGCCGCCGCGCCCGCCGGCTCAATAAAAAAAAAGAAATCAAATTAAAAATACGCGAACTACAGCCCGCGATTTCGTCAATTTTCACGGATTGTTAGAAATTCATAGTTTAGTTTTGAAAAATGAGTTCTTCAAGTGACAGTGAAAGTATAGAATTAACTCCTGAAAGTATTAGAACTGACGCAAGAAATGTGATGGATAGTTTTTAGTTGTTTTATTATTAGATACTATTTAATTTCAATTTAGTTGTTACTCTATGTTTTATTAAATAATAATATTAGAATAAAATATGAGGCGCCTTTTATTTTCTCATAGTGGGTGATGAAAAGTTGAGTGTATCACTCGGGCGCACAATTTTTTTTTTGTCTCGGGCGACGTACTTTAAATCCCTCGCTACGTTCAGGATTCTACTGAAGAATCCTTTACTCCGCTCTGGATTCAAAATAGTGCCCTCACCGCCAAAATAAAATTTTGCTCTCTAGTAATACAATCTACTATTATACTCTTGTTCTAGCTTATTTAAAGCCCGCTAGACCATATTTCTTTGAATTATCTTTTGGTGTAGATTCTATCGTAAGATGTCAATGGCCCCAAAATAGAGAATTTAGAGAGAAGATACCCGACTGAGAACCAAGGTAACTGACATAGCAAGCTGAAGTGGCAGTATGCTCGTCACCTTTCCCGAAGAACCGATAACCGTTCGTGTAGACGAGTTCTCGTGTGGACAGGTGACAACCTGCGAAAAGCTACCATTAAGCATTTCACAAAAGTAATACAAAACTTAAATCTGAATACAACAATTTATAAATCCCAGATGTTAAATCTTAGAATAATATTATAGTCAGTACGGCCAATAGTACTATGAAAAGGTCATAAGAATATTATAGTCAGTACGGTCAATAGTACTATGAATACGTACATAATATATTTTCATCACATAATTTCTTGGCATTTTACGAAAGAAAACTTAAAATAACAGGCTCTGTTTACATAGATACGTCAAATTAGTAAAATTTTGCTCTGTGAAGATTGTTATAATAACATGTGATTCACCACGGTTACGTGAGCCAGCCATGTCGTAATCCATTTTGTCAATTTGGCGTTTGTCAATTGTCTAATCTAAACCAATAAAATCATACCGGAAATCGTTACCAATTATTTCGTCCAAACAAAAATGGACCCGCGTAAATTCAGTAAGTTAGAAGTTTTTGAAAATGTTCGTTTAAAAGACGCTTGGGCGGTAATCTATAGTTAGTTGAGAAAAACTTTGGGCCGTAATGACTATTTTTTAAATGGGTGTTTCAAAGGCGCGTGGGCACTACGAGGCTACACTACCAAGAGATGCTAGCCTGTATATATCACGTACTTTTCGACTCTTGATTATAACAATATGGTCATTGAGTCAGCAATACTAAAGTTTTATACAACGTATCACTGAATAGCTTTATAAGTACGCAGCAGGTTTGTTTCGATCAAGCATATAAATTCGTTTACGTGTACAATGATTGTAAATTACCATACAACATTATTTTTTTAATTAAAAATGTCTTAAATGTATGTTTACTAGGTATTCTATCACGTTGTACAAAAAGAAGGTACATACATACTGCTCCATCTGCGGGTTCAGGTTGCTAGGCCTCTCCTTGCTGGCGAACTGGTGGAAAGACCCCCATTGAGTGGAGATTGATCATCAGTCTGAGCAAATGTGGGGCGAGCCAGCTTATTATTGTCTCTCTGCACTCAAGTTCGAGTAAGCAGTGTTATTTATAGCTGAAGAAAACACTGAAGGTTTAGGAAACGGGTATGGTATGTAACACTTTAAACTGATCACAAAAACACTTTTATTTTATTTTTATTCACTTTTTGCAAAATAAGATAGAAAAATTTCACTTTGACATTCGTCTGACCACTGCGCTCTCATGCGCGTGTTCTGTCAATCGAAGTTGTCAAACGGACTACAGTCGGTCGGACTTATCTGTGAACTGGTGAAAAAAGGAACTACATCCGCCACTAATGAGATTCGCATTTTCTGTATTTTTCTGTTTTTTGATTGGTCTACTTCTCGATTGACTGGAAAACTCAAGCCATTATTCGGTTCACAGATAATTTTGTGGCACTGTTGCACAAATTCAAGGTAAAGGGCGGTATTGTTTTTTTACCAGCTGATTACAGGATTACTATTACATATTCTATGCTACTATAGGTTATAATGTACAATGTATTTTGAGAAATATTTAAAAGTAAAATCATGTATTTACCGGTACTCAAAACTCATAAAACTAACATTGTTCGCCACGCCGCACCACATACCCCACCTCGGTATTTTATAGGTAATTATATTACATCCTGTATATTCGCGTTAAATTACTTTGGTTCTTTTCTAAGTTATGTGCGGATTTCCATCGCTCCGTGCTTCGGAGGGTGCATTAAGCCGTCGGTCTCGGCTATTATTGATTAATAGCAGTCGTTAAGCCATGTTAAAGGCACGCGGGTGGCCTGACTAAATCTGACGCTAGAGGCCAGCACTACCTCATACGACAAACAAACAAACTTTGGCTGGAGTTCATCAACATTAACAAGATATAAATTCAAAAACTAAAACCCGACTACGGTCGGGTAAAAAATAGCCTATGACAATCTAGCGAGGAAAACGAATCAATTGATACCTCGCTTGTCAAAATCGGACCAAGTTTTTAGTTTGAACACATAACCCTTCCTTTGCCTTGCCGTAAACGGGTAACGGGGAGGCAAACTTCTTTCTTTGGTTACCAGAAGGGTTCCATGGGAAGAACGATTTTTAGCAGTGGACGTTTACCGGCTGATGATGATGTGGTTTAACTATGTTTCAAATGGTGGTGATCTTTGGCCTTATTCAATTCCAATGACTTTTGAATCACCTTCCAAAAGAAGCTACTCAATTAGATTCTTTGTGTATTTTCACATTTGTACACAACTTTGGGATTTGTAAATAAATTAACAACTTTAGTGCATCTTTTTTAACTTAAGTAACAAAAACATTATTCGCCTTGTATGGGGTTGAAAGTATACCTAAAGTACTTACCTATCCGTGAACAAAAGTGCATCTACATCCGTTCAGCCATTATAGAGCAAAGATGTGACATACACACATACATCCATAGGTACATACTGACACACTTTCGCAATTGTTCTATTAGTTAGTAGCAAATAAGAAGCTTTATCTGTTCGTAGATAGATAAGTGTTATGTAACTATAAGCATCTTTTGTATTTATACGGCTAAGAGATCATTTGTTATATTTATTCGGAAATAAATTAGTGACTCCAGTCAACATGTTTGTTCATTGTGCTCTAATTAAATTCAGTTTGATAACTTGTGTGGTAGGAATAATAAAAGTCGATTATTTTAATAAAAATGAAATGGAAAGCAAGTTAGGAAATTTAGAAAGGAATATCAATCAAACATTGTACAAATTGGAAAGTAAAATTTTGGAAGAGTTACTTACATACATAGATGGAAAAACGGATGCATTAAATAAGAAAATACCTGAATTAGAAGAAAAAATACCACAAGCATTATATTCCTCAAAGAATGAAATAGAAGAAAAAATGACACAAACACTGATCGCTTCTAACAAGAAAATGGAACAGAATTTAGAAGAGAAAATTACACAAAAAATGATAATATGAAGAAGGAATTGAATGCATCAAACAAAGAAGTAGAAGAGAAAATCACGCAAACATTGAATGCTTCCTACAAGAAAGTTGAAGAGAATTTAGCAAATACAATGGCACAAAAATTGGATAATATGAAAAAGGAATTGAATGCATCAAACAAGAAAATAGAAGAGAAAATGGCGCAAATATCGAACGCTGCTTACAAGAAAGTTGAAGATAATTTAGAAGAGAAAATGACACAAAAATTGGATATTATTAAGAAGGAATTGCTCGACATAATCAGAGTATCAAATCGTAAGTAGAACAATTCTTTATGGACACGGATAATACAGGTGATATATATTAGAACTAGGATTCCGTACCCAACATGGAACCCTTTTAAGATCATCCAGTCTGTCCGTCTGCCCCAGTCTGTCACAGGATCATAATTTCTAGTCTAGAGCTATGAAATTTGATACAAAGATTCATTAAATATATCGCCAATGGTACTTTTAAACACCTAACCAAAAATAGTTAGATGTCTGAAGTTTCTTTTGTGTATTTAATGTGTAGTTAGTTCAGCAAAAAATAACAAAATATTTAAAATTTTAACTAAATTTATAAAACAGAGAGGTTATATTTAGTTAATTTAGTTCCTGAAATAATTATCGATTTACTCGCAGCAAAAAAGTGTTCTTGGATGTAATAATAAAATGTTAGTCAAGTAAAATCTGCAAATCTTTTTAATATAAATTAACGTCAAATTGATCGCAACTTAACCGTGGGACTACGATGATAGTACCGGATGTATTTTTTTTATTAAACTTTCTAATTGGTTATCAAAATTAAATACACTTTCGTGTTATGAAATATTTATAAAAAATAATGCCTTGAAAAAGAAATGCTACAGAAGCTTTTTTTTTTAATTATGGACTAGGCAATCGTTTGACCACGATCTCACCTGATGGAAAGCGATGATGTGGTCGAAGGTGTAGCACACTTGCCTAGTAGATACCTATTCAATTTGGACTTGAACACACCTGGGTTATAATTTACCGGAAACACTGACGAGGGCAGGGCATTCCACTCCTTTGCAGTTCTTATAATAAATGAAGAAGCGTAACGCTTCGTTCTTGTGCGAGGTATTTCAACCATAAAAGGGTGGCGCTTTGCTGATCGTCTAGTCGTACGGTGACGGAAAGGTGATGGCGGAATTAGGTTGTGCAGTTCTTGTGCACACTCTCCATAGTGCAATCTGTAGAATACCGTCAGGCTTGCGACCCCACGTTGATGCACCAGACTTTGAAGCTTACTCTTTACTAGAAAGCTTCAAAGTCTGGCGCATCGACGTGAGGTGCTAGAATGCGAAGTGTGGTCCTGGAATAACACGTATGGTGACCAAGCGGGCAAAGCCAGCTAGTAAGTAATATTACAATTAGTATACGCAACTAGTACTTTGGTCGAGTAGTTCTTCCTATTTCTTCTAATCTGAGGATTACTAGGTATTAGAAGAAAAAAAACTTCTGATACATGTTTGGTTGTGGACTAGTAAGATGGGTTTACAATACTAGAGCATGTAAAAAAGTCTAGCATTTTTAGCACTCTTCTATTTTTTGCACGTGATGATAGTGCTGGATCAATATATTAGTTACAGCACCAGTAGAGTGTACTATCGCATCGTTGCGATCCACTCTACTCCATAAGCTACTACTTAAGTACTCTATAGCTGCTATTACAAGATAATTTTACATAATACCTCAACTTTTCTATAGTCCTCTAATGCTTACTTTATTCATGTAAACCTGGCTGTAGGCTCCGTTAGAGAAGTTAAATTTCGCACGGTTGCGATCCAGTTTCCTGCAATCTTCTAGTAATTTAACGTATTTAATCGTAGAGAGAGTATCAAGAATATTGAATACTTCAACTCTATTCAAACATAGATATTATAAATTAGAGTGCACGCAAACAGAAACGTTATTTTATATAATACCATTAACTCTTTTTACTAAATTTATTTGTGAACTGCTACTGTACAAAAAGTAATTGAAGAAATTAATGTACTGAAAAAATATACTAGTGTACTCTAGTAATGTAAGCCCGGCTCAGATAAAATAACCTAGTTGAAAACCGCTGAAATATGATTTGATAGATCGCATTTTTATCATGCCACTGCATCCACACCAATATATATAACTAGTTTAAAAGCTTAAAAAACACGCCTGCTCTACAAAAAAAGAGCTTTTGTTATATATTGTTGGAATGGGCTTATCAACCTTCAATTTAATACCCATTTAGTAAATTTCGAAGAAAAAATTTTGTATTCGACTTTGAAAATGGTGCCATACTGCCGCCATGTTGAATGTTTTCAAAAAAGTATCTTGTTTTATATATTTTTTGAAAATATAAGCCTATGTTACTCGGAGGAATGTAAGGATTCTAACGATACCCCATACATCTAAATCTGTTCAAGCATTTAAAAGTTATGGTGGAATAAAGAAATTCACATACAAACATACAAACAAACAAACATACAAACATACAAACATACAAACATACAAACATACAAACATACAAACATACAAACATACAAACATACAAACATACAAACATACAAACATACAAACATACAAACATACAAACATACAAACATACAAACATACAAACATACAAACATACAAACATACAAACATACAAACATACAAACATACAAACATACAAACATACAAACATACATGAATTCTAAAAACATAACACTCCTTTTTTTTTTGGGCAGTCGTGTAAAAAGTGAAACGTTCTCTGTTTCTTTGTTTGTTTGTTTGTGGAGCTTTCATGCGATAACAGCTGGAAGGATTTTGATGAAATTTGGCATGGAGATAGTTCATACCCTGAAATAAAAGATAGAATACCTCGGAATATTTTTATCCCGGAAAATGATAAGTTGACACGGGAAAACTGGTACATTTAGATTTCTCGCTGTAAGGAACGGTTGCCATGGAAACGAAATAATAACATGTCTGTCAAAAAATATCAAGAGCGTTTATGATATACATACTTTTGCATTGGTTTTTAGTATCCTAGAAGAACATAGGTTGTTTTTTCGCGATAAACTGTAGTCCATGCGGACGAAGTCACGAGCGAAAGTTAGTAGACTGATAAAAATACCTGTCACTGATAATGCTCTCGTCCTCACTGTACAAAAGTTGGCGAGTTTTGCAACCGTACAATAATAAGTTAAATATGAAACATTAAAAAATAAGCTATTAAGCAGTAAACATGTCATGATGAAATTTATTACAGTTAAATGCGTATATAGCAGCCAGGTCGTGGTAAAACTTCAAACAAGCTGCCAAAATAAAAGGCGTAAAAAAAAAACGTGACTGTTGTCCGTTGAAGGGTTTCTCTGGAGCTGTTCCTGGATGTAGATTCAGCAGGTCGACCGCGGATGAGCGATCGTTATGGTTTTATTTACGTTTACGTTTACCATTGACGATTACTATCGAATAAAAATTGGTACCGCGATGAGTAATCGTATTGTAATAGTTTATTGAACGAATGAATAGTTTTCAATCGTCTGCAGGGCGACCGCCGATACGCAAAGTAAACGTAAACGTTATCAATTTGACATTTTAAAACCATAAACCTCTATATTAGTACTGACTTTCGGCGGGAAACGAAATCGAAACGGGTGTTTTGCTTTGTTTTATTTCTCAAACTGCAGTGCGACAGGCGACAGCGAATACGCAAAGTAAACGTAAACGTTATCAATTGGACATTTTAAAACCATAAACCTCTATATTAGTACTGACTTTCGGCGGGAAACGAAATCGAAACGGGTGTTTTGCTTTGTTTTATTTCTCAAACTGCAGGGCGACAGGCGACAGCGGATACGCAAAGTAAACGTAAACGTTTTCAATTTGTCATTTTAAAACCACAAATTAAAAAAAACGATTATACCATTAGCAAGGCCATAACCAAGAAAGTTTATAACATTAAGTAGTACCTACTTTCGGCGGGAAACGAAATCGAAACGGGTGTTTAACTTTTTAATATTTTCTAAACTTGTGTATCTTCGAGTGTTAATGTGTAATATTGGTGGAATATTAACCGTAAGGTATTCAGTAACGTGCACTAGTGTAGGTAAATGATACAAGCGTGCCATTTCGAGGTCTTTCCGGAACTCCCTAGGATGTTTCAGTAAAGCTCCACCACTTTACTGAATCGTGACATGACTAGACTTTTGACTATCTGACTGACTGAGACTAGACATTTTGAAAATCTGTTGAAAAAAACATACAATTTGCTATATCTCTTTACCTGGCACTGGCTAAATGCACTGGTCGTGCAGAACCAAATAATAAATATACAATAATAATTTACGCCAAACTGTCGCCGGTAGCAGTTAGGGAATTATTTTCTCGAACAACCATTGAAATAAACCCTTGCTCAGTCTGTAATTGGCCCTATAATGTTCTTTCGGCAGTTACAATGGGTTGTTGAGATCACGTAAGACATACGCGCCTCTTTCTATGAGCTGCCTTCTGACGCTCCTCCTCTGCAGCCCCAAGCAAATAGGCTCTTGCCGCCACTTACATAGGTAGATGAACTAAAATTGATTTATAGATCACTTTTCATTTAGGTAGTAGTTACTACTAGGTACTTTATTTAATAACTGGGTCTATGTTTAGACTTAACATACCTAATCTAAAACCAATAACATAATCTAAAATGAAAACATTGACTTTGAATTTAAATCACAATCAATGTGTATATTCAAAGTATTAACTTGATAGTATGTAGCATAAAAGGTTGCTCATTAGTCACCGTTTTCAACAATCACCATTACGATCGTTTTCAAAGCCGCAAAAGCGTTCGCCGTCATTTCGTAGGAGATCATTCGTTCAATAGTTTTCCACCAAAAGTTTTTTTCGTAATCGTTTTTCAATGGTAAACGCGACAGTTTGGCGGTACTAAATTAATGGTTTATTGTTTTAAAATGTCAAATTGAAAACGTTTATGTTAACTTTGCGTATCCGCGGTCGCCCTGCTGAACCAACATCGTATTCAACTCAACAAAATTCAACTCCGTAGGATAAGAGGAAGTGTTTCTAATTCAGCTTGTAAGCTTCCACCTAAACAAACATACATACATACAGACATACATACATACAAACATTGCAAGATAATTAAAAGATTTAAAAAATTGAATAACATAATAAGAGTGTTTTTTTCCAGAGTTTCATTGTAAAGAGGAGTCACTTAGCTATATGGAAACCTACACTCCGCTATACTCGATGGACCTTATGTCTCTCAGGCACGTCACGGTAAAGAAAGACTCCTCCGGATACCTCACGAACTTCAAGATGCATATTGCTATAAAAGCGATAGCATGCGATATTTGGCTGACGAATAAAATAACCTTCTCGGACTCGGATATTCGATATGGCTTAGGTATAAACCATGTAATCTAATAATTTCAGAAATTTGTTTTTTTTATGCGTATGATAGATAATACTCAAAGGCGAAATGACTATACACCGTGACATTGGATTCGATATTTATCTTAAATGCATGTATTTAGTCCAGTATAGTAACCTAAACTAATTAGCCTTCAGCTGAAATGTCTATTTCACTAAGCACGCTACACGGCTGTGGCGAGGGACTCCACCAGGCGAGCGATCTTCATTTATTGGTATAGTCATGTCGCAGTGATAACATTTTTTTTTTGAATCTTGACTATTTTAATAATACCTAGTTTTATGTTTTATTCCTTATTTGCCTTTCATATTCAGTGCTACAAATACATTCTGTTGCATGGTCTGAGTACATACTTATAAGAAAAATAACAAATTCAATGTCACGGTGTATAGATACTGGAATAACACAAAGTGTACATAAATCACCATCATTTATCAACATTGTCCACGCAGGTAAAACCACGGGGCACAGATAGTATGTACTAATGCTAGAAAAAAATATGTAATTGAAGACTTAGAAGAAGATATATGAAATGTAATCGGTTTACAGAATGTGATATTAATTAATTGCTTATTATTTGTTTTTAACAGTGATTAGAGGTGACAGTGACCAACAGTCGTACTTGTACAACAACATAGACGGCATACGTATTCAAAAATTTAATATTCCGAACATTATTTCCTTTACACAATTCAGCGGCTTTTATATTGAAATAGTTAATGGTAAGTAGCACCTATTATTAAATTTTGGTAAAAAAAAAACTGTGTGTTGTTTAATCTATTATCTTATCGTTTTTTGAATGGCACCTCAGCATCTGAACTTTGGAACAAAATCATGTAAATTGCATTACAGTGGGTACGATGACTATTGAGTTCACTTTCTTGGGGTCATTTAAACCATCACATCTTCATATTTTCATATGCCGACCATCGTCTGTTATTAACATAAATATCGGCAAATTGAAAAATTAGACTTCATACAAGAACTTTCTCATGTGAAGTCTATTATAATAATATTAATCCAAAAAAACGACTTCTTATTCAAAAACACAAAAAATAATAAAATATTTACATTCGAACCAGAACAATAGCATTGTTTTAAAATTTGTTTGCAAGATTTGACCTCAGCAAACATACATACATACATAGATACATAAAAACCTTGCACGTTAAATAAGAGCTTTTAAAAAAATACAGATGACTTGAGAACCTTCTTCTTGTAGAAGTCGATGAAAAAATCGAGATACGAGTAGTAATCACAGGCCCCATTCAAAATAAAAACTGTATGCTAGATATGATAGTATGATAGTAGAGAAAGGGAAAATTGTCCAACTTGGTTTTAATTATTTGAATGACAAGATGAGCAGGTCATTTGCCTGAGGGTAAGCGCCTCCAACAATCGCCCTTAACAACTGCAGTAATTGTAACATCACTAGTTAGTGGCCTGGTCACCATAACAACTGAAGTAATTGTAACATCACTAATTGGTGGCCTCGTCACCATAACAACTGCAGTAATTGTAACAGCACTAGTTAGTGGTCTGGTCACCATAACAACTGCAGTAATTGTAACATCACTAATTGGTGGCCTCGTCACCAATAATCCTGTAATTTCGCTGTAAACGTTACCTTTCAACCCGGAACAAGTAATGTTTCCACACTCTGCTTCCCTTGCCCTTCAACCGCTAGGTTGAATACTATATTATCATAGCCACTATAATATATTTTTCAGGAAATCTGCAGTTTGGCAAGGAAGGTGACAGTAGTCCAATTATATCCTACTACAACGACCAGTTCAAATCAGTCAACTTCTTTCAATTCGATTCCAGTTTTCGTACACCTGACAGCAGAAAAATGATACGTTACGACTGCCCAGCTCCTGTTAAAGGTAATAAAATTATTAGGTATATATATATATATATATAGATATTTATTTTTATCGCTACAAAAATTTATCTACTTCATAAAAAGTTATCTTATTTAAGCTTTACTAACATTAAAGAATTAAGTAGGTAAGTAAAATTATCACCTTCACGCATCGATTTAACGTAGAATGAAACATTAGATCAAGTTAATGTTCCAACATACGCGACGGAAATATAATACCTACTAATATCCCCATCAATATCATCATCATTATCAGCCCGCATCAGTCCACTGCTGGACATAGGCCACTCCCAAAGCACAATCCCCATTAATATATAAAAGTGTAACGTTGTTTGTTTGTTTGTTTGTTGGTTTGTTTGTTTGTTTGGCTTATTTTCACGCCAAACCAGCTAGACCAATTTTGTAACATTTGTATTTAAATACTGTATACGACAAAGATAGGGTACTTTTAATCCCTTAAAAAGGAAAATTGCTACGTTAAACCGGGAACATGTCTATTACTCGCTTTCACACCTTGATGAAATTATAAATATACGTATAACTTTAGGTATTTTACAATACAGGGATCAATACAAGATACATTTATCACGGAAAATTGAAAGTTCACTCGGGAAATCGTGAAAATTTTGGCAGATTAGTTTTACTCACTTTCACATCAAAACGGTGACTTTAAAACTGGTGAACTTGGTATCTCAATCCAGTGAATGGAAACAGAGGAATTGATTAACAAGTATTTGACGGATGAGTGAAATTTGGTATTTTGTACATTATATTTTTGGTCCTGAAATAACACATAGGTTACTTTTTACCCAGAGAAATGAACAGACAGGCAAAGCCGCGGGTGTCCCGCTCAAAATATGCAAAATTGATGTTTTTGTGATCTTTAATTCGGTATAACTCGCGATTTTTATATGGCGTAAACGTTTCACGAAGAACAAATGGCCGTGTGCCCCGACACAGCCCCATCCGCTTTTTTTTTAATAGGAAACATTTAGTTTAGTTCTTCTATCTATACTTATAAAAAAGCAATAGGAACAAAATAGTATGTAAAAAGAAGAAGATTTAAAAAAAATGGTCTAGGGTACTTAAAATACTGAACAAGAATATAATATATTTTTTATTAGTATCTGTCTGTTTGTTTGTGTATGTTTTTCGTGCATCACGTTAAAAGTACTGGACCGATTGCGATGTGTTTTTCACTGTTGGATTGCTTAGGGTTTGACTTAAAAACTGGGGTACTTGGTACCTTAATCCGATTATTAAGTACCTTCTTTCTTATTCTTCTCAAGTATTCTTCTCAAATGTTGGTATATTGGTATTTTAGGTCCTGGAATAGCACAAGAGTGCTTTTAACCTAGAGAAATGACCACGCGTGTGAAGCCGCGGGCATCAGCTAGTTCTATTATAAGTGTTGACCACTCTTGTAAGCACTCTTGGTGTGAACTTAAAAAAAAGTAAAACGATTAATCTTAAAATATTTGTATTATTTTCAGGGTCATCGTGAACGCTCTCCGTATCGTCATCCCTAATAATGTGCCTTGATTTTATTTTTATTTACTACACTATAATTTACTTTATTATTTTATAAAAAAAAACATAGTTGTTTTATAGTGTAAAATAAAATTACTTATAATTATGTTTTATTTTTATTTAAGTTATACAGGTTAGCTACTCGTCGCTAGATTGCGTAAGTAATGAGAGAGTTTTTTGCTCGGAGCTTACCTAGGTACGCAAGTAATTAAACAATAAAAAAAACGCAGTATGTATCTCATATGTGTGAAAATATTATCTTAAGATTATTAATGTAAAAATAGTCCAAGTGCGTGTGGAGGGCTACGTAGCCATGGCAACCGCAAAAGTAAATAATGAAATTCGCATGGAGCTATTATTACGAATAAATAGTTTTATAAACCTACTACGCGCGAGTTAAGGAACCCCAATACGCCCAAATCAGCTTCGTCAACAATACCACACCACGAGATCAGCACTAATTAAGTAGGGCATGTGGCACTGGTGGGGAAATGCTGAATTTACATTAAACTAGTATATAAGATCCAAATTTTGTAAAATATAATTAATTATTATTTGCTAAGCCTATGTTGCCACTATGTTCGTTTGAATAAAGTTAGTTTTTTAAAGTAAACCAGTAGTTAGTTACATAATTCACGCGCTAGTGATGTAACTGTGGCTACATCACTAGCACGCGACCGGGCGCGCCAATGTCCCATCACTAAATAGTCAGTCCACCGTTACCGCTCGCAACCGCTTCTTGATCTGTCTCAAGAAACATTACAGTAAATAAAGTATTATTGTGAACACAGATTTTTATATCTATCTATACTTATAATAAAACTGTAACGGGTCCAATTCTGTACATTGAAGATATTTTTTTTATTTTTTTTGACCTTACTCTAGAGTCGATACTGAAGCCAAAGCTGTTTTTTTTTTCATTTTTGTCTGTCTGTCTGTCTGTCTGTCTGTATCTTTGCTAGGCATCACGCCGAAACTACTGAATGAATTCAAATGAAACTTGATATGATTTGAGTTCATACTACGAGGTAGGACATAGGCTACTTTTAATCCCGAAAAATGAAAGGGTTCCCGCAGGATTGGGGTTGAAAGTTATTTCAAAAAACACTTACCACTCTGAAACTACGGGACGGATTTTGGTGCAACTTAGCGCAGTTATAGTTTATATGATGGGTTAAAATTGGGTTTACTTATTATTCCGAAAAAAATAAAGAGTTCCCGCGGGTCCCAAATTCTGTAAATTAAAGATATATTGTATTTTTTTTTGGGGGCTGTTCTATATTCAATACTAAAACCAAAACTGTATTTTTTTAATTTTTGTCTTTCTGTCTGTCTGTCCGTCTGTCTGTCTGTACCTTGGAAGTGCATTACGAAGAAAATACTCAATGAATTCAAATGAAATTTGGTATAATTTGAGTTCATACCTCGAGGGAGGACATAGGATACTTTTCATCCCGAAAAATTAAAGGGTTCCTGCAGGATAGGCGTTGAAAGTTATTTAAAAGAACACGTATGAAACTACTTGACGGATTTTGTTGAAACTTGGCACAATCATAGTTTATATAATGGGTAAAAATTGAGGAAACTTTTTATCCCGAAAAAGTGTTCCTTCGGGATAATGTCCAAAATTCTGTAAATTGAAGATATTATGTTTTTTTTATGCTGTTTTATATTCAATACTAAACCCAACACTGTATTTTTTTAATTTTTGTCTGTCTGTCTGTCTATCTGTCTGTCTGTATCTTGGCAGCGCACCACGCCGAAAATACGTAATGAATTCAAATTAAATTTGGTATGATTTGAGTTCACACTTCGAGGTGGGACAGTGTATACTTTCATCCCGAAAAATTAAGTGTTCCTGCAGGATAGGGGTGGAAAATTATTTAAAAGAACACTTAGCACGCGGAAATTATTGGACGGATATTGATGCAACTTGGCACAGACATAGTTTATCAGATAGGTGAAAATTATGGATACATTTTGTCCCGAAAAAATAAAGGGTTCCTGTGGGATATGGGTCCAAATTCTGTATATTAAAGATATAGTGTTTTTTTTGTGGAAGTTACTCTATATTCGATTACGAAGCCTAAACTGTAACTTTTTCATTTTTGTCTGTATGTCTGTCAGTCTGTATCTTAGCCGCGCATCACGCTGCCAGAACTACTGGATGAATTCAAAAGAAACTTGGTATGATTTGGGTTCGTACTACGAGGTAGGACATAGGATACTTTACATATCGAAATATTTATGGGTTATTATTTAGGGGTTGAAACTTATTTAAAAGAACACGTACCACGCTGAAAGTAACGGACGGGTTTTGATGCAACTTGGCACTGTCTTAAGTTATATGATGGGTTAAAATTGAGGACACGTTTAATCCCGAAAAAGTAAAGTGTTTCTGCGGGATATGGGTCCAAAGTTATGTTAATATTAAAGTAATAAAAGTTATTTATTGGATGGTTCTCTATATTCGATACTGAAGCCAAACTGCTTTACTTTTTAATTTTGTCTGTCTGTTTGTCCGTATCTTGACCGCGCATCGCACCCAAACTACTAAATGAATTCAAATGAAAAAATGCTCTTGGGTGCTTAAAAAAGGTATTGAACAATTATTTTTTTGTTAATCGTGTCTTTCTTTCTGTTTGTGTCTTTCAAACATACAGGTTTGTTTGTTCACGCATCACGTAAAAACTACTAGACCGATTGCAATGCGGTTTTCATTGTTAGATAGCTTAGGGTTTGATTTAAATCTGGTGTAATTGGTATCTCAATCCGGTGAGTTAAAAGCCGAGCAATTGATAAAGAATTTTTGACGGCTGAAGAAATTTTGTTCAAATGTTGGTATATTGGTCCTGGAATAGCACATTATGGTACTTTGAACCTAAAGAAAAGAACACACGTGTGAAGCCGCGGGTACAGCTAGTATAGAATAAACTATCTTTCAAAAATGAAATGCAATGAATATTTATTGCAGAAATTATGCAAATTATGTACAAATAGATCTTATTAATATTACCTATACTATAATGTAGTATCTACAATTTGTCCATAACGGATATACAATATTTAGAATACAATTAATAAATCACAATAATATTAATGAGAGAATGTCAGAGTATAGTAAATAATAATAATTCTAATTTACAAATAATTCCCTGACGTCATAATAACATTTTCCAACAAGCCACCTAAACAGTTTTGTCTTAAATTGCCTAAGTGGTAACTCTAAAATGTCCCTAGGTATTCTATTGTATATCTTAATCGTCATAACAAAACAGCCTTTATGACATGGAGCAGATTTGCTGGCAGGCAACGATAACCTTGTTGGGTCTCGACATTTTATATTAGAGCTAGCTTTGTAATTTCAATGTTTAAAAAATGTTGCATATTCTCTAACGAAACAGCCTATTTGGAAAATATATAGCCCTGTTAATTAGTGTTAATAAGTATAAAAAAAGGTTTGTATGATACCATTTATACGACTACACATACAACTCTAATACATTTTTTTTGAGCAATGAAAGCTCTTTGGATGTGTGTGGAGTACCCCAAATAATGAGACCATATCTAAGTACAGAGGTCATCATCATCATCAGCCTATATCTGTCCACAGCTGGACGTAGGCCTCTCCTAATGCACGCCACTGAGCTCAGTCTTCTGCTCTCCTCATCCATTTTCTTCCAGCCGCTTTTTGCAGGTCGTTACTCCACCTAGCAACAGGGCGTCCTACACTACATTTGCCTAAACGTAATCTCCACTCGAGAACTCGTCTACCCCAACGGTTATCGGTTCTTCGGGAAATGTGACCACCCACTGCCACTTCAGTTTGCTTATCCGTTGAGCTATGTTGGTTACCTTGGTTCTCCGTCGGATATCTTCATTACGAATCTTGTCCTTCAGAGAAACTCCAAGCATAGCAAGAAACTCTTCATGGCTTGCTGAGCGACCTTGAATTTGTGTACTAGTTTGACCGTGAGTGTCCACGTTTCGGCACTGTAGATCATGACTGGTAGGACGCACTGATTGAAGACTTTTGTCTTCAGACACTGTGGTATGGACGACGAGAAGACTTGATGAAGCTTGCTGAATGCTGCCCAAACCAGCTGAATTCTTCTGTTGGCTTCCTTTTCAAAGTTGTTCTTACCCAATTGCAATATTTGCCCAAGGTAAGCATATTGTTGGACAACTTCAAGAGGCACACCATTAACTGCAATCGGTTCCGGGTCAATAAGAACATGATCTTGGTCTTATCTATGTTCATGCTACTATATTATTACTTACATTTCCATCAATATGTACCGTGTTTCAGGCAAATAAATTATTTTCATATTTTTTAATTTTCATTTCATTTCCGAGACCGATCCGTCTAGAAGCATCATCTAGGTTGGTCAGCATACTTTTTAATTCTTGCAGCGACTCCGCCATTAGGACGATATCATCGGCAAAGTGTGAGATGTTCTCGCCATCGATATTAATGATGATTGGAAAGGAGTGGGTCCTTTCCAATTCAGCGTCCTAAACATATCTCCCAGGCCATAAGTGAACAGTTTCGGGGATATAACATCCCCCTGTCTCACTCCCATGCGCAGTTGGATATATTTAGACTGCTGGTTTTGGACTTGGACACTCATAGTCACGGCATCATACAGAAACCTAAGCACTTCGATGTATTGCCAGTCCACTTGACAACGCTGCAAAGACTCCAGAACCGCCCAGGTTTCAATGGAGTCAAAAGCCTTCTCATAGTCCACAAAAGCAAAACACAGGGGCTGGTTATACTCTTCAGACTTCTGTATAACCTGCCTCACTGTGTGTATGTGGTCTATGGTGCTAAATCCTCCGCGAAACCCAACCTGTCCAGGCCGCTGTTGGATCAGAACAGTTTCACCTGAAGTTGGAAAATCGATTCACTGCCTTGGAAACCACCAATGACGTGAATGAGGAACTCCAAAAAGTTGTGGGAATAGACTTCACCAGACGGCATCTTTCAAGCTTGTGGTTGATATTCAAGGAGCTTCGGACAAGTCGGTGATCACTACCGGTATTTAACCTTGCGATCACTGAGACATCCCTGAATATGTGCTTATTGTCCGTCATGATGAAGACAATCCCATTTTTACTCACACCGTCGGGACTTTGCCAAGTCCACTTTCTCTGGGGTTGCTTTTTGAAGAAATAGTTCATCAAAAAGAACTCCTCTTTTTCCAAAAAGTGAACTAGCATTTGCCCCCTGTGATTTTTGTCTCCAAAGCCGTGTGGACCTATTTTCGATTCACTGCAATCTGTACTCCCATGATAACGTTGTAGTGGGCCCTTGTGGTGTTATGTAGGCCCGAAGATATATCATCAAACATATTCTACCTCCTTATCTGAGTGTGCCTAGGTCGGTGCGTAAACCTGTACGATCTTAAGGCTATACCTTTCGGTCAGCTTAAGAACCAGGTACAATACCCTGGTCGACACACTGGATATTTCTACAACATTATCAATGAGGACTTTGTTGACGAGGAACCCCACGCCACCCTGAGACTGCTGATCGCCCTCTCAGAAGTAGAATAGTTGGCCCGATTCCAGGGTTTCTATATCCTCCCCCTCTCTTCGGACTTTACTTAACCCTAGGATGTGCCACCTTATCTTGGTAAGCTCCATCTCAAGTTGCGCCATGTGATCGTCAAGCCTAATCGTTTGTCCGTTGTACGTAGCCAGGGTCAGTTGTTTTTGTTTCGAGTGGCCTACGGTAGCCCGGGGATTTTTCGCACCCCCTGCCCTGCCATTTCCTTGACCGATGGGGATGTATGGGAGCGAATATAATCTCAATGCTCCAAGCCAACCTCACCTGCACGCGGTCATCCTGCAGGTGAGGTTGGATAACGAATGAGGCTCTGGAGACCGACAGATGGCGGTATAACCATCCCAAAAACAAGCGTAGCTAAATGACACAGGCCGGTGACAGGCAGCAGCGTCACCAGTGCGAGAAGCTACGCCCTGCTTATGAACGGCACAAATAAGAAATGGCCCCCAGTTTCCGGTCGCCCTGCTAGTTCTGACCAAGGTGGCAGTCAAGGAGTACAGAAGTGACATACCCAAAATATACAGTCAGTGCAGTGTTTTGACCTTAGGTTCGTCTCTATCAAACGTGGATATTCAAATTTATTACAACCAACTGAGCCAGCATGTTTTCAACTTGGGAAGTCAAGGACCCCCTCACTAACCTACTGTTATTACATTTCAGTTATAGCAATAACAATTACTATACTTAGATTTTTTCCATTTCTGTTGACAGGAAAACGGATTGCAAACATGACAAAGTGAAAATCAAATTCAAAGTGTTTATTGTAATAGGAAACATAGGAAACCGAATATAAGACACTAAGGTAAAGGGCTCCAAGGGTTCGTGCTAGTACGTTATTTCGTTAATTTTGTTTGTGGCGCAAATAATAAGCAATTTAAATGTCGTCTGCCTATGAAATCAAGTATCAACATTTTGGCGACTAATCTGAGAGCAATGCGACGCTCGAAACTCTCAGTCGGCCACTAATAGCTGTGCGGCGTGTGTTTCTTCCGTGTCACCGTAAGGTTAGCGCACTTACTTCTTAAGCTTACGGAAAGGCAAGGTAAATCAATTTGAATAAAACTTTTCATAGTGCTTTTTTGTGTTCCTTAGCCAATTGCTAAGGAACACAAAAAAAATGACTTAGAAAGAAGTTATATACAAACATAGAATCCCTTTAAAATTTAAATAAATCTAGTCACGAAATAGCGGTCATTTTAGTTTTCGTTTGTCCCTTAGTTCTTGTCACTACCGAATCAGGGATATTCTAGATACATTTTTGTTGCTCGAGTATTTATATAATAATAAAGATAAAATAAATGTGAATTTAAAAACAAATCATGTATTTAATTAAGTTTCTTACAAGCTAAATGCGGTATATGTTTTTGTAGGAAAATGTGATGTGACTAGGATTAATAAACAGTGTTCCACTTGATCTTCTTTTATTACATAAAAAACGAACATTTAACTTCAATGCAAGGACGCGAAGCAAGGAAGCCATCAACGACCACAGAGTATCCTAGACAATCTAAACGCTATGCATAGGGCTTGAATAACAAAGTTATGGACTCGACTAAAGATAGGGATGTGCATTGTCTCTCAACACTCTCCCTCAATGCATATCTTCATACCTAACTCAAGCACAAACTTTACAAACTGATTTTTAAGTAATGGCTTAGTTAACACATCTGCTAATTGAAATTTAGTATTTATGTATTCAACACTAATTAAACCTTCTTCAACTTTTTGTTTCACAAAATTATATTTAATATCCATATGCTTCAAACGCTTTTGATCAGGATTCTTTACAGTTTTTATTGTACTTTGATTATCTTCATACACTAAAACATTTTCAAACTTCACATCTAAATCCGATAATAATTTTACAAGCCAACGTGCTTCTACTACTGTTTCACATAAAGATACTAATTCTGCTTCAGTGGTACTGAGCGCTACAGTTGTTTTCTTCTTAGATCTCCAAATTACAGTATTATGATACAATTTGAATATGTATCCACTTGTGGACTTCCTATCCCTATCTCTTGCAAAGTCTGCATCAGCGAAACCAATAAGAGGTTTAAAAGTATTACAATTACTTTTAGTATATACAAGAGTGTAGTTTACAGTCTGTTTTACATATCTTAGTACTCTTTTCAAAGCTTTCCATAAATTTTCGCTTGGTTTGGATTGAAATCTACTCAAATTACATACTGCTGTAGCTAAGTCTGGTCGTGAATCTACTGTTGCATACATTAATGATCCTATCAATGATCTACATTGTAACTCATAGCTCATATCAACGTCAAAACCCTGATCATATTTAAAGTTTGCATCCATTGGTGTGTTATTGCCTTTACAATTCTCCATCTCATATTTTTCAAGTATACTGGTTAAATAATTAGTTTGGTTTATTAGTATTTGTCCTGACTTAACTATTATTGAAATTCCTAAATAATTTAAGTTATTAGAGCCCATATCTTTCATTCTAAATATTGTGCCAAGAAAACCTTTTAATTTGTCTATTTGATTTCTATTACTTCCGTAGGGGTACTGGAAAGTGTTTATAGAAAGAACAAATTAGAGCTTGAGTAAGTATTTCATTTACATTGAAAAGATATTAATTGAATTAATTAGTTTATTATTTTCAGAGTCTTCACGAAAAAATCTTTTAACTTTCAACTATCAACATCCCATACTACAACCTGCTGAGTTGCCACAAATCCACGAGACAGAATAAAATAATAGTTCTACGTACTACCAGGTTATATGGTTAACATACTATTATTTGATTATAAATCATTGTGATAATGGATGCCTCGCTGCTGGTGAAGCCCTATTTTTAAGATCTTTATAATATTTTGTTTTAGTATAAATATATCGAGATTAATATAATAATATTATCATTAAAATAATAATATTAAGTCTATTAATTGCACTATGAATATTTTTTTAAATATTTACCAATCAACGGATCAAATAACATTGTTTTTTTTCTATTTATGCAAAAGTTACCCTGTTTGGTCCGTAAGGGGCCCAAAAAAAGCCCAAGGATTTTAAGGGTAAGTGTCCAGAAGTGCCAGTAAAGCTCAATTGAGATAAATACAACATCTTATACACTGTAACATTGCTTATTTTAATACGAAGTTATGCTACTATTATTATAATTACTAATTTAAAACTATTATTACGCATACATACAAAAGGACACACATTTTTGCTTATATAAAGCGTGCGGAGTCGCTGCGATTACGTCGTGGGACCGGTTTAGTTACCTACGCCTTCGGCGCTCGACTCGCAGGCGGCCAGTGAGACGGTCAGTCTGATATCTTGCGGACGACTGTACTTTCTTTCTTATTATATTCGCAAATTACAATAATTTGTAGGTATTCTCTTTTGCCTACTTACTACGAATATTTAATAGCAAATAAGTGTTATTAAGCCATCCCGTTACTGGGTAAGTTATGTTTTGCTTACAAATATGTTAACTAGTTAGCTAAGGTAGGTACATTAAAATAATTGTGTAGACGGATTTTTACTTAGTAAATTATGATTATGAGTTTGTGGTAGAACCAATCAGAGTTGTATGGTAGTACTATGCTTGTGCATCATCATCATCATCACCATCAGCATCATAGGCATGATAGAACATAATAATGTACCTAAACTAGTATTTTGTACATGTCGTTATTCTCCAATTAGGAACGTAGTTATTGTCTTTCTTTGCCACTAGCAATAGATATGTAACCGTTCTGAATGCCTATTCTAAAAGCCACTACCACTCGGAATTTGTAATTAGTACCAAACTTCCTTATGTTCTCTCGCTGGTGGCTTGGTTTATTACCGCAGCGTCGAGTCTCTCTGCGTCGACTTTAATGCCTAGCTCGCGGTCAATAAATGTAATGTTGGAAAGAAAACTCGCTTCCATGGTACGCTAACACTGGATATCTTCTGCAACTTTACAGGAACTCCGTACGGAGTCAACTTCAGAAATAACAGGAAGATAAAGAAGACTGCCGCCCGTACCGTCGGCCTCGTTCTTTCCATTCCACCTTGGCCGAAGACTACTTACGCAGAGCGCACCGGAGACCAGGGAAGTGCGGTGCCTAAGCACAGTGTTTGGTACCAAGGTACTGTTGGTACAAAACCCGACTTGACCTCGGCTTACCCCGTACCCGAGATATAACTTATTTTTTTTTCAAAACTTGTACTAAGTTTTAATATACCTTATTTTATATGTACGTTGTTTCTTTATTTAATCGACAACGTGACAATGGCGCCCAAAACTGGAATTTAGAGGTCAAGTTCAGGTCTTAACTAAACACTGTGTTTTTTTTTCTTCTGGTGTGGGTTGGTGTGCTTTTTTTTGACTCTTTACTTATTTCTGGTTTTGTTAATAACCTAATTATTGCAAAACCAAAAGAAGTAAAATTGCATCGTTCTGGTACATATTTGTATACAAGGTAAATAATCGAAATCTTTCTTATACGTGGTTCTTATTTATATATTATTTATTGAAGTGAAAATTATAACATAAATGTACATTAAAAACAATTAAAAAAAGAAGCTATTATAACATAATTAAAACTCCACACTTAAAAGGGGTTTCATTATAATATGTTGTATGCAGATGGTTCAGAAATACTCCATAATTATAAAATTTCACTTGATTTTAAAATTGTAACAGAACGGAGATCTGCTTTGGCCTTTTGTTTGATGTTGTCTTGTTGCCTTTCTGCGGTGGGCATTTATTTTTAAGGAATTGTAAGCACAACATACTTCATAAATAAAAAAATAATAAATGGCGTACCCAATAAAATTTTTGCTTTTACAAAAGTCGGAACTTACATATGAAGTAAGTATCAGAGGCGAAATTCCTGCAGATAATGTTATGGAATTGCGCCGGCAAGTAACTAAACTTACCCAGAAATATCCATCTGAAGATGTTTTAGAGTCTTGTTTAGAATTTGTTGAGGATTATCAGGGAATAGTCGACGCAATAACAAAGGCTAAGCCTAATATTGAAAGTCTCAAGGTTGATATTGTGAAGCCCTTATTTGAAAGGACTCGGTCCCTTCTAAATCACTTGTACTACAGATTACAAAGGATAACCTCGCCAAAACCTGCTGAGAGCCTGGTTTCGTTAGCCAACGCAAGGAAACACTTTGAGTCATTGAACTTACAGTTCTCGCAATTAGAATATAAACCGGAGGATGAGCCTGCTCAAATTCCTTCCACCAAGTCAGAAAATTGCTGTACGGATGTAAAGGTGTCTGTCACTTGCGATCGCGGTATCTCTTCTGAACTGTCAAAGATTAAATACGATGGAAAAAGTTGTGTTCGATCGTTCATTGTGCAGGTGGAGGAATTCCGTCAGGCTAGAGAAATACCAGAAACAAAAATGCTCGCTTCCGCCATAGATTTATTTGATGGAGACGCTCGTCACTGGTTCCGTAGTGCAAGACCTAATGCAACTACATGGAAAGCACTACTTTCCCTTCTTGAGAAAGCTTTTGACATTGATGATTATGATTATCGTATGTTGATTGAAATCAGGAATCGTTCTCAAGGAAATCAAGAAAATATTACTGTCTACCTTGCTATAATGGATGGTATGTTTTCTATGCTTAAAAATAAAATTACTGAGAAAGAAAAACTTGAAATTATTCTTCATAACATAAGGCCTGCTTATGATACTATTCTAGGAACGAGATCATCAGATATCTCAAGTGTTGAGGAGTTGCAAACATTATGCAGACGATTTGAACAGGTAAAAATTCGAAGCGATCAATTTAAAGAACCTCCAGCTGCCTCGTCGACAACTTTGGCACCGCAATTCGCTTACAAATCAAAGTCATTTTTCGCTGCAAGTAATAAATCCTTTGCAATTGATACAGTACCTAGAAAATACTGTGCTCGCTGTAAGGTTGACACACATTCAATGAGAGAGTGTTTTGCTAAACGCGTAGTTTTCTGTTTTAAATGCGGATTAAAAGATTTTCGTACACCAGAATGCCCAAAATGTAACCCGAAGATAACTCCAACTAATTCAAAAAACTAGTAAATGAAAATTCTAGCTCGGCATCCATTTGTTATAAAAACTCGGAATGGAATGAATGGTTGTTGACAGTTAAAAATTTTTTTAATTCATATAAAGTTGCTACAATTTTCAATACTCGTCCGAGTACAGACCCTCGTCCCTACGCAAAAATTAAGGTAAATAATATTGAAGGAATAGAAATGCTAGGGTTACTTGATTCAGGTTCTGTGGTAACTATACTTGGTAACAATTCACACCAACAGTTACTTGATAATGGTTTATCATTGAGTACTGATGAAAAACTTGTCGTTAGTACTGCTGGTAAACATAGATTCAGTGCACTAGGATATATAATGATGCCAATGCTTTATAAAAAATCTCTAAACATTATTAAAGCGCATGTGGTCCCAGAAATTGATTCAGCGCTTATTCTTGGAGTCGATTTCTGGAAAGTCTTTCGCATTTGTCCCAACCACATCAATAGTATTAATTTCATTTCCAACTGTGAACCTGATGCAACGATGGAATCTAAACCATTAGTGGAATTTCTTCACTCTTACGAAGACTTAGATAGATCTCAAAGATTCACTGCAGATAAAATTACAGAGCAATTCAAAGAAATTGCATTTGAACGAAAGGGTTTAGGCCGAACTAGTATAATTACTCATAAAATTGATACGGGTGATGCGGAACCTATAAGACAAAGGTACTTCAGACAATCACCGGAAAAGCAGCGAATCATTGCAGAACAAGTAACAGAAATGATTTCCCTAGACGTGATAGAGCCCTGCGAAAGCCCATGGTCATCACCAGTGTTAGTAGTAGCGAAAAAAGATGGCCAGCCTCGATTTTGTTTGGATAGCAGGAAACTTAATTCTGTTACTAAAAAGGATGCTTACAGTTTACCATATGTTGCTGAGATTCTAGACAACCTTCGGGATGCTAAATTCCTGTCAAGCATCGATTTGTCAAAGGCTTTCTGGCAACTGCCAATTCATGAACCTGATAGAGACAAAACAGCATTTTATGTTCAAGGCCGTGGCACTTTTAGATTTAAAGTCACTGCATTTGGACTAACTAATGCTCCAGCTACTCAACAGAGGTTAGTTGATATGCTTTTTGGCCCAGAATTTGAACTCAGAGTATTCGCTTATCTTGATGACATAATTGTAATTAGTAATACGTTTGAAGAACACGTATCTCTACTTCTTCGAGTCCTTAATAAACTCAAAACTGCTAATCTATCTATTAACTTGGAAAAATCAAAATTCTTTAGAAATAAACTTCACTACTTAGGTTATGTAGTTGACTCACAAGGATTACGGACAGATCCAGAAAAAGTTTCTGCTATTGTTGGTTACCCTACGCCAAGAAACAAGAAGGACTTGAAACGGTTCTTAGGTACCGCTTCGTGGTACAGGAGGTTCATTCCCAACTTCAGTACTGTGGCTGGGCCTCTCAATAGTCTGACAACATCCAAAAAGAATGCTCCGCCATTTGTGTGGACGCTTGAAGCTGAAGAATCTTTCGGCGTTCTTAAGTCACTATTAGTCCAGGCACCAGTGCTAGCTTGTCCGGATTTTAACCTTCCCTTTGAAGTTCACACAGACGCTAGTAATTTTGGAGTAGGCGCGATGTTAGCACAAATTGTTAATGGAAATGAACATCCAGTTGCCTACATGAGTAGAACTTTAACAAAACCTGAAAGGAACTACAGTGTCACAGAAAGGGAAGCTCTTGCAGTACTTACAGCTCTCGAACATTGGCGCTGCTACTTGGATAACGGCCAACCATTTACCATTTATACGAACCATGCAGCCCTGAAATGGTTTTTATCCTTATCTAATCCAACAGGTCGTCTTGCAAGATGGGTTATTCGATTATCTTCTTTCAACTTCATTATTACACATCGACGTGGTAAAGATAATATTTTACCCGATTTACTCTCCCGCGCAATACCTGTTGCCGATATTTCGTTGGTTACAGATGTTTTAGGAACTACCAAGGATGAGTGGTACCTTAAGATTTACCAAGGTTGCCAGACCTCCCCTGCTAGTTACCCTAATTATATGATTGATAAAGGCGTATTGTATAGACGCATTTCGAGCAAGAACCCTTTATTGACAGAATTCAACTGGAAAACTGTTGTCCCCATAGAAGGACGTGATCTTGTCCTATCAAAAAATCATTCCGAGCCCATTTCTGGTCACTTCGGAGTGTTCAAGACATATAAACGTCTTGCACTCAGTCATTATTGGCCAGGCATGTACAAGGATGTCGTCAAGTTTATTTCAGAGTGCGAAACGTGCTTAGCATATAAGTTACCCACTCATGGAACTCTTGGCAAAATGGGAAGACCCAAACATTGTAGTAGGCCCTTTCAAACACTGTCTATGGATCTAGTTGGACCACTGCCGTGTACTAGAAAACAACATTGTCATATTTTCGTTATTACATGCTGTTTTTCGAAATATTGTATTATGTTTCCTCTGCGAAGGGCTACCGCGGAGATTATAACTAAGTTGCTTGAAGACGGTGTATTTATGGTTCACGGAATTCCTCCAAAGGTTGTACTAGACAATGGCTGCCAGTTCATTAGCAAGGAGCTTAATAGGCTGTTCGAAAAATATAAAATACCGGACATTCATTTTACACCTAAATATACGCCGCAAATCAATACAGTTGAAAGATACAACAAAACTATCGTAACGGCTATTTCGACGTTTGTAGAGGACGATCATAGAAATTGGGACATAAATTTGCCTAAAATTCAATTTTCCATAAATACGTCTGTAAATGAGACCACAGGTTACACTCCAACATTCTTGGTTCATGGTCGAGAACTGGTCACTTGCGGATCTCACTACACAGCAAGTAGCTCTTCTGAAGAAATTTATTTGCCTCGCGATATTTATGCAGAAAATTTAGGTCACTTGGCTACTGTTTTTGACAAAGTTCAGGCTGTTCTTTGGCAAAGTCACATAAAAAATTCAAAAAGATATAACTTACGACGTAAAGAAGCTGATTTTAATGTTGGTGATATAGTTTGGAAGCGTTGCTATTTTCATAGCGACAAAGATGCGTACTTTAGTAAAAAGCTTGCCCCGAAGTTTTCTAAGTGCCGCGTTATACAAAAACGATCTCCTTTAGTATATATTCTTGAGGACATGTCTGGGCAAAATCTAGGTGCTTGGCATATCAAGGATCTTAAGCTAGTTGTTCACTAAACCAAGATTTGTTATTGTGTCGGATTTTCCCTTGGTAAAATCCTTTTCTACGAGGGGGTGTACTGTAACATTGCTTATTTTAATACGAAGTTATGCTACTATTATTATAATTACTAATTTAAAACTATTATTACGCATACATACAAAAGGACACACATTTTTGCTTATATAAAGCGTGCGGAGTCGCTGCGATTACGTCGTGGGACCGGTTTAGTTACCTACGCCTTCGGCGCTCGACTCGCAGGCGGCCAGTGAGACGGTCAGTCTGATATCTTACGGACGACTGTACTTTCTTTCTTATTATATTCGCAAATTACAATAATTTGTAGGTATTCTCTTTTGCCTACTTACTACGAATATTTAATAGCAAATAAGTGTTATTAAGCCATCCCGTTACTGGGTAAGTTATGTTTTGCTTACAAATATGTTAACTAGTTAGCTAAGGTAGGTACATTAAAATAATTGTGTAGACGGATTTTTACTTAGTAAATTATGATTATGAGTTTGTGGTAGAACCAATCAGAGTTGTATGGTAGTACTATGCTTGTGCATCATCATCATCATCACCATCAGCATCATAGGCATGATAGAACATAATAATGTACCTAAACTAGTATTTTGTACATGTCGTTATTCTCCAATTAGGAACGTAGTTATTGTCTTTCTTTGCCACTAGCAATAGATATGTAACCGTTCTGAATGCCTATTCTAAAAGCCACTACCACTCGGAATTTGTAATTAGTACCAAACTTCCTTATGTTCTCTCGCTGGTGGCTTGGTTTATTACCGCAGCGTCGAGTCTCTCTGCGTCGACTTTAATGCCTAGCTCGCGGTCAATAAATGTAATGTTGGAAAGAAAACTCGCTTCCATGGTACGCTAACACTGGATATCTTCTGCAACTTTACAGGAACTCCGTACGGAGTCATCTTCATAAATAACAGGAAGATAAAGAAGACTGCCGCCCGTACCGTCGGCCTCGTTCTTTCCATTCCACCTTGGCCGAAGACTACTTACGCAGAGCGCACCGGAGACCAGGGAAGTGCGGTGCCTAAGCACAGTGTTTGGTACCAAGGTACTGTTGGTACAAAACCCGACTTGACCTCGGCTTACCCCGTACCCGAGATATAACTTATTTTTTTTTCAAAACTTGTACTAAGTTTTAATATACCTTATTTTATTTGTACGTTGTTTCTTTATTTAATCGACAACGTGACAACCTTTATAATAAATAATAATTGAACCTACTTTATATTTTATTCATCCGACACCAAAACTGTACAAAAATGTTTCCCGCCATTATAATAAAAGATTTACTACACATTTACATAAAAATTAATGTTAAAATTTTTCAGCTTAATGATGTAATAAACATTATTGATAGAAATTTAGAAAAAGGATAAAAAAACTTATTATTTCTTTAATTTTTAATTAAAAAACAAATATTGTGATGGCGATGCATAAGGTCACGGTAGCCGAATTGGTAAAGGTATCTCCCGCGCTGAGGCACAGTATGCTAGTTCTAATCTCGTCCGTGATCCAAATTTTCCCATTAACTACTACCTTACCGCGTGCGCACGCGCGGTATGGACTAGTTAGAAAATTATTATACACCATCTGAACCCGCGGCATCGCACGCGTGTTCTTTTCTTTAGGTTCAAAGTACCATAATGTGCTATTCCAGGACCAATATACCAACATTTGAACAAAATTTCTTCAGCAGTCAAAAATACTTTATCAATTGCTCGGCTTCTAAATCGACGGATTGAGATACCAAATACACCACATTTAAATCAAACTCTAAGCTATCTAACAAAGAAAACCGCGTTGCAATCGGTCGCGTAGTTTTTGTGTGTGATGCGTGAACAAACAAACATACAGACAAACAGAACGAAAGACACGATTAACAAAAAAATATTGTTCAATATCTTTTTAAGCACCCAAGAGCATTTTATTCATTTGAATTCATTTAGTAGTTTGGGTGCGATGCGCGGTCAAGATACGGACAAACAGACAGACAAATTAAAAAGTAAAACAGTTTGGCTTCAGTATCGAATATAGAGAACCATCCATAAAATATTTTTTATTACTTAAATATTAACATAACTTTGGACACATATCCCGCAGAAACCCTTTACTTATTCGGGATAAAACGTATCCTCAATTATAACTCATTATATAACATAAGATAGTGCCAAGATACATCAAAACCCGTCCTTTACTTTCAGCGTGGTACGTGTTCTTTTAAATAAGTTTCAACCCCTAATTAATAACCCATAAATTTTTCGATATGTAAAGTATCCTATGTTCTACCTCGTAGTATAAACTCAAATCATACTAAGTTTCTTTTGAATTCATTCAGTAGTTCCAGCGGCGTAATGCGCGGCTAAGATACAGACTGACAGACATACAGATAATAATGAAAAAACATACAGTTCAGGCTTCATAATAAAATATAGAGTAACTATATCTTTAATGTACAGAATTTGGACCCATATCCCACAGGAACCATTTATTTTTTCGGGTCAAAAAGTATCCATAATCTTATAAACTACGTCTGTGCCAAGTTGCATCAACATCCGTCCAATAGTTTCAGTGTGCTAAGTGTTTTTTGAAATAATTTTCCACCCCTATCCTACATGAACACTTTTTTTTTCGGGATGAAAAGTATCCAATGTCCTACCTCGAAGTGTGAACTCAAATCATACCAAATTTCATTTGAATTCATCAAGTATTTTCGGCGTGGTGCCCTGCCAAGGTACAGACAGACAGACGGAAAGACAAAAAAAAATGTGTTGGCTTTAGTAGTTTTTGGCTTTTGTTTTGGTTTAGTTTAGTTTAGTATTTAGTATGACCTGATTGTGCAGGAACCAGAAATTGATATCTTTTGTACAAAATTTAACCACTTTTTGAACCATTATATCACTTTCTTATCTAATTAATATATGTACTTACTAGTTTTTATGTTATGCATAATAATTATGTGTTTGACTTGCTGCGCGCTTTGGTGAATACTGTTAGCGCAGTAAGTAATTTAATAATAAATAAATAAATAATAAATAGAACATCCTCCAAAAATAATTACATAATATCTTCAATTTACAGAATTTTGGACATTATCCCGAAGGAACACTATTTTTCGGGATAAAAAGTATCCTCCATTTTTACCCATTATATAAACTATGACTGAGCCAAGTTTCAACATAATCCGTCAAGTAGATTCAGCGTGATAAGGGTTCTTTTAAATAACTTTCAACGCCTATCCTGCAGGAACCCTTTAATTTTCCGGGATGAAAAGTAGCCTACCTCAAAGTATGAACTCAAACCATACCAAATTTCATTTCAATTCATTGAGTATTTTCGACGTGATGCACTTCCAAGGTGCAGACAGACAGACGGACAGAGACAGAAAGACAAAAATTTAAAAAATACAGTTTTGGCTTTAGTATTGAATATAGGACGGCCCCCAAACACATTTACAAATTATCTTTAATTTACAGAATTTGGGACATTATCCCGCAGGAACTATTTATTTTTTCGGGATAAAAAGTATCCTTAATTTTAACCCATCATATAAACTATGACTGTGCCAAGTTGCATCAAAATCCATCTAGTAGTTTCAGAGTACGTAAGTGTTTTTTGAAATTACTTTCAACGCCAATCCTGTGGGAACCCTTTAATTTTTCGGGATGAAAAGTAGCCTATGTCCTACCTCGTAGTATGAACTCAAATCATACCAAGTTTCATTTAAATTCATTCAGAAGTTTCGGTGTGATGTCTGTTTGTATCATCACTCCGAAACTACCGAATGTATTTAAATGAAACTTGGTATGATTTGAGTTCATATTACGGGGTAGGACATGGGATACTTTTCATCCCGAAAAAATGAAGGGTTCCCGCAGGATAGGGGTTAAAAGTTAATTAAAAGAAGACGTATCAAGCTGACACTAATGGATGGATTTTGTTGCAACTTGGCACAGTCACAGTTTATATAATGGGTAAAAATTGAGGATACTTTTTAACCTGAAAAAAAAAAGAGTTCCTGCGGGATAATGTCCAAATTCGGTAAATTGAAAATATTTTGTATATTTTTGGAGGCTTTTCTATATTCAATACTGAAGCCAAAACTGTTTTTTTTTATTTTTGTCTCTGTGTCTGTCTGTCTGTCTGTCCGTCTGTCTATCTGCATCTTGATAGCGCATCACGCCGAAACTACTCAATGAATTCAAACGAAACTTTGTATGTTTTGAGTTCATACTTCAAGGTAGAACATTGGATACTTTTCATCCCGAAAAATTAAAGGGTTCCTGCAGGATTAGGGTGGAAAATTATTTAAAAGAACATGTAGCACGCTGAAACTATTGGACGGATGTTGATGCAACTTGTCACAGACATAGTATATGATATGGGTGAAAATTAAGAATTCTTTTATCCCGAAAACATTAAAGATTCCTGCGTGATATGGGTCCAAATTCTGTACATTAAAGATATTGTGTTTTATTTTATGAGGTTTCTCTATATTCGATAATGAAGCCTAAACTGTATGCTTTCATTTTTGTCTGGATGTCTGTCTGTCCGTATTTTGGCCACGCATCACGCCACCGGAACTACTGGAAGAATTCAATTGAAACATATGATTTGAGTTCATACTACGATGGAGGACATAGGATACTTTACATCCCGAAAAATTTATGGATCTCGCAGGATAGGGGTTGAAACTTATTTAAAAGAACACGTACCACACCGAAACTAGTTGCCAAGAACGGTGCCAAGTTGCATCAAAACCCGTCCATGTTTTGATGCAACTTGGCACCGTCTAAAGTTATATAATGGGTTAAAATTGAGGACACGTTTTATCCCGAAAAAGTAAAGAGTTTCCACGGGATATGGGTCCAAACTTATGTTAAAATTGACGTAATAAATAATATTTTTTGGAGGGTTCTCTATATTGGGTACTGAATCCAGAACTGTTTTATTTTTTATTTTGTCTGTCTTCTTTTTGTGTATTTTTATCTCGACCACGCAACGCACCGAAACTACTGAATGAATTCAAATTAAACTTGGTATGATTTGAGTTCATACTACGTGGTAGGACAGTGGATATTTTTCATCCCAAAAAATTAAAGGGTTTCCGCAATATAGGGGTTGAAAATTATTAAATAGAACACGTATCACGCTGAAAGTACTGGACGGATTTTTTGATGCAAATTGACACAGTCATATCTTTATACTTATAAAAAAGCAATAGGTACAAAGAAGGCTGCACAAAGAAGATAAATAAAAATAACGTCTTGGGTGATTTCAAAATCTATTGAACACGAATATAACAACTTTTTGAGTCGTGTCTTTCTGTCTGTTTGCCTTTATGTTTGTTTGTTCACGCTTCACTTCAAAACTACTGGACTGATTGCGATGCGGTTTTCATTGTTAGATAGCTTAGGGTTTAATTTAAAAACTGGTGTCTCAATCGGGTGATTTGGAAGCCGAGCAATTGATAAAAGTATTTTTGACGGCTGAAGAAATTTTGTTCAAATGTTGGTATATTGGTCCTGGAATAGCAAATTATTGTACTTTGAACCTAAAAAAAAGACCACGCGTGCGAAGCCGCGGGTACAGCTAGTATACTATAATCCACATATAGTTAAATTATTAAACAAATATTTTTATTAGAGTTCTGAAATGTTTTCGTTCACCGTTCGGTTTGCATGTGACTTTCCACTGATAATCGCTTGCAGTTGTGGATTAAATTTACTTGTGCCAATTATCAGAAGCGAATTAAGATGCTCATCAGTTTACTGGATCTGTAAACATTATGTAAGCAAGCAGTGCCGGCCTTAGGCCACAGGTGGACGCTCACGTTGCTTGCACACGCCTTGCGCCGCTTCTGCCGATATCCCCACTAAAGAATTATTGCACCAATTTGTTTGCCTTGCAATATATTATTTTATACTCATTGTCAGCTGGCAGTTTAGGTTTAAGAAAGAAATAATTAAGAAGCCTACCTACTTGTGAAGTGTTGGTAGGCATTAAAAAATAATAATAAAATAGTAAACTACCAGTGTAATCAGATAAAGTCTCAGGAAGTGAGTTACAGGAGGTGGTGTGGGTATGATACTGTCCTTCGGCTTGGGACTTAGCTTTGAAACGCGCGTGGAAAGACGTTCCGCGGTGATGAGAATGCAGCAGTAGTACAGGTGCGGTAGTGGTGAAGGTGCAGCCATAGTTGATACGCAAACGTGGTTCAGCAGCCGTAGGGTTGTAGTGGCCTTTCCGAGGAACAGTTGTTCGCAGACCCGTGGTCGCGCTCTGGTGGAGGTTTATACCACTAGGTATCGAAAAAAAACCTAGAACGGTAGAATTAGACGCCTTTGTCCAGGTTCAGTAGGTCTGGCTGCCGTACATCACCAGGTCTTCGTTCCTTGGGGTCCACCATGCCGGACGAAGCCTCTTTCAGTTAAGCCACAAGGAAGTAGATGTGGCAGCCAGTATAGTACATAAGATAGATATTAAAGTAATAAATAAAAAGTTAAAAGTAGAGTGTGAAAGACCAGAAGGGTCGGACATTAGTTGATATAATATGTTTATGAAATTTTTGGTAAATTATTGTGTAATAATGTTTAAATTGGTCTCACCGTTCTTATTACAATAAATTAATTTGAATTTGAATTTAGTTCATATTAACTAACGGTATTTCACCAGTTGGGACTAAACTATCACGAGATGAAGGGAATACAACAGCGGTATAAAACCGGTACTTTCTAAAAAGTCAAGTCATTGCAAGAGTGTTTGCTGGTTTGACTAAATACAACCAACAATCATAATTTGACCATATTAATTAATTTCGCAATGACTTGCAATATGAATCATTTAAAAGAAAAGTAAAAAAAATGAACAAAATCAGTAAAAATATCCGTTACTAAATTTAAAATATGTACCGGGCGATATTGCAATCCAAGTCTGCAATATCAAAAGCCTGGCGCGTAAGATGCACAGTAAAGTTACACGCAAGATTATAGATAAATATAAAACAATCAGTTCGTGGATTCACAAGCGTTACATATAATTTTTAAACCAAAAAATTACGGCCTGATAGCCAGTAGTTACAAGAAGCAATTTAGAGGTCACACGATATATGAAACACTTACCCAATATTGGGATTTTTTCACTAGGTAATCAGATAAATAATTGGTTTAAAATTAACTCTGGACAAAGGTTTGTCCAAAAATACTCGTAAAATGATTTAGAAAACGTAATCCAAGCCAGCACAAAATGACGACAAAAAGAACTATTTATCACCACAGGTTAAATAGTCTCTTTTATTGGTGTTATCTGTGATGGTTGCTTTCGGAATACTAGCGTAACGACCACCCATTCTCTTTTTAACCCTATTTTTTTTTTCTCTTTTTTTTTCAGAGCTTGTTATTACAGTCATTCTATACGGTGCGTTGGAGTCGATATTGCGTTTTTTTTTTTTTTTACAAAAAGTCATATTGGCTTAGTAAAATTTCTGTTTACGATTGTAGATTACATAACGTGGGCAACATACTAATTCAAAGACAAGAAATAATTAAAATCTTGACAACACATAGACATTTTAAGGTTACGTACTCAAGTCGGGACGGCTACAGGACGAGTTTTAAAAAATACAAAATTTAAAAAGTTAAGTGATGTATAATCGACGGATCGCTTAAGACTAACTTAATATTCTAACAAAGAAACATTACCACTAACCAGACAGACCACCCGAGTCGTCTCCTTATCGTTGTTATTCTTAAGAAATGAGCTTATCTGCGCTGACTAAGCGCGAACGGTGAACGTTACAGGATGGGACTCAGGTCGCATTTCTTCTCTCTCCTGAGATTGAAAATTACATTTATAACCCAGTTTTACTAACCTAAATATAAAACAAACACCACACCTGCTGCAATAATCAAATATAACACTATTGTTCAATACTGACACTATATTTTTTTATCTCGCTGATATCATTGTCACTGACACTTTTCAGTTTTATTGAATTCAAAGTTGACTGGACGTTTTTCAGTTCTATGCTTTCTAATTCTATAGGTTTTCTATCTTCAGTTCTAATGTGGCTTATATGTGGCAAGTTGATAATTGGTAGTCTGGCATAATTTAACGTTTCTATTTGATGAAGCCGCAGTTTGAGTATGAATCTGTCTATTTTTACAATGTACATTTTCAAGTGTGATTATAGTTATATGTTCCTTGAATATTTTGAATGAGCGTGTTTTCTTTGGAAAACGCAATCCACCGATTTGGTCGATTTCGCTGGACCACGACGCTTTCAAGTGTTACTGGAATCAGGGTACATGAACACATGTTGTTGGAATATTTCATTAAATCGGAAATACACGGGTCTTCCATAAATTGGCCGGTGTTATCCTCAAATCAGATAAACCTGAAATCGCCTGTCGGCTGGCATGGTTGGGCAAGCGGCTCGGAGGTTAGTCCTTTCACTATCAGGTAAGGGTATTTAGGTAGGATAATGTAAGTTATGTGATCATGGAGAAAAGGGAGAGGGTACAACTTATAATAAATGTATGTCTCTTTACCAATGAGTGGAATTTCTAACACAAAAGTTAACTGATTTTCTTTAAAAAAATACTTAATACCAATACTCTGTTCAATTTTTACCAGATTTTTTTGATTAGCTGGGAAAACTAATATTTCAATTTTTTCAATAATCCCAAGTATCATTAACAAATGGTCAGAATCAATTATTGATTGATGCAGAGTATTTAGTTTACTAAAAGTTATTGCAGTTTCGAATTCATTTAATTTCATGCAAATACATTGGAAATTATGTAAAATTATAGAGTATACATTATTTATCATATTGCTTGCATAGTGTAAAGTTTCTATTTTCTACGTTTGCTAAGTAGTTTTGAATGACTTTCAATTCACTATAGAGTGGTAGCACATTACGCTTAATTGACTGAGTTGCATTATATAAATCTTTAATGACTTTGGAGACCAGAGTTACTTTATTATTCATGTTTCCCTGTTTTGACCGGATGTTTTCAATAATATAATAATAATATAATATATTCGGGACATTTCCACACCAATTACCTAGCCCCAAACTAGGACACCCTGTGCTATGGGCACTAGATAACGGATAAACATACATAGATAAGAATATTACATCCATGACTCGGAAACAAACATTTCTGCTCATCACACAAATGATTGCACCTTGCAGGATTCGAACCCGCGACCGTTCGATTTCGTACCTAGGATCTCTAGCCACGAGACCAACCGGTCGTCAATAAGTCTATCGTATCTATAAGCATCTTCACTATCTAAATTTCCCGTGATTACCTTAATTATAGAGCTAAAGGGATTAATAAGGCCTCTTTTCAATATATATTTAGGGACTAATTGTCTATCTTATTAATAGTTAGATTAATTATATATGCTACTTGAATTCTAAAATTAGAGAAAACTAAATTGGTGTACGTTGCATTATAATTAGAATCTACGATGCTATTAAGGTCACTAAATCTAATACTATTTAAAGTTAAATCTTCAGAAATCAGGTTAAGGTCGAGTCTTTTGAGTATTATCAAGTTTACAGAGCTGATGATTGCAGTTCCTTCCTTTAAAGGTAAGACGCCTGGGTTGCCTTCAGTTGACTGCAGTTGAAGGGCCTGAAGTTGGGTCGCTGTCATCAGTACCATGATTTGGACGTTTCTGTGAAGGTCGTTTGATGTCTTTAGTTCTCGTTAGTCCCTTTAAAGAAAACAGTATCATCCGTATTGATGTCAAATTCTGTTTCACCTCCTTTTTTGTTTTTAGCATCCTCCTTTACTTGTATCATTATATCTGTCAGGTTTTTATATAAAAATTTAGTTCTTCTTTTCTGATCACGCATCGATCACGCATTAATACCTGCATGTATTTTATCTAAAACGACATTAAAAGCAATTTTTGACTCTGTGTGACCAAATACAACTTCAAAGGGGGTTAATCCTGTTACTGAATGAATGCTGTGGTTGTATGCCATAATGGCGAAAGTCAATACCGAAGACGCGTCTGTTAATTTTCGTTTATACTTAGCTAGTCTGTAAGTTTCTAAGATTGTTGAGTGAAATCTCTCTATTAGTCCCATCGAATTTGGGTTGTTTGGCGTACCTAAATGTAAATCAATTTTGTAAAAGTTCAGTAATACTTTAATGAGCGCGTTATTGAATTCCGACCCTGAGTCTGAACTTATTTTCTTAAGTGTCCCATAAAAAGAAAATTATTTAAATACTGTAATACTTTTCTTTTTATGGGCTCTTATTAATAAGAGCCCTTACTACTTCCGGTGCTGATTGGTTGGATATTGCAAATGCCTGACCGAATTTACTAAATGCGTCAATTATTACAACGAAAGATTTCCCTTCAATTTTGAATACGTCGGTAAAAAGCTCATCAAATGGCCTATTTTGTGTCTGAGTTAGCTGCAATGAGGGTTTAAAAAGTTTTCTGTTGTACTTGAATTTTTTGCAAGGTTCACATGCATTAATTACGGTGGCTACAGTGATATCTATATTTTGCCAGAAATATGTCCGATTTATGTGCGCCACGGTTTCTTTGATACCGCGGTGGCAATTCTTACCCACGTGTTTTTTTTTTGATGATTTCCTTCAGCTCGTCCTCATTCTCAACGTATATTACCCGTTCTGTGCATTCCAAAATGTTGACGGTTCCGTTTTTAAACAGTGTTATAACTGCTTCCATAAATCCTGCTCTATGTTGTGGATCCTCAAAATATATAAATTATTTAATTTTGGTTCGGATGTATCTTTTTAGAAAATCAAGTTAGGTTTATTGAGCGGCATATGCACTTCTAAAATTATTTGTTTTTTATTTTAAATATCTTTTATAGCAGTATAGATACCTACATCACGTATGTACTAATATCTGGTTCGGCTTTGTATCGACCGCCTTGTTTAAAATAGGGATTCGTGCGCAACCAGTCTTTCGCGCCGAGTGTACGGTTTCAGGTCCTACATTTGATTCTGTCTCTGATGCTGTCAAAGTGCCACTAGAATGTTCCGGTATTTAGGCTTGTCGTACTTTTGGAATCTAACGAGATGGTTAGTGTTTTTTACTGAATCTGAGGAGTGAGACGGGCTTTTTGATTTTGATTTTTCGTTCCTATTTTGCTTACCTAACTCAACTATTTCGTTGTGGTTTTTTTCGCAATGTCTTTGTATTTCTAATTCTCTTTCATTGAACTACTGTCCTTTTCCTTATCGTCTTTTCCTATTGCGTTTACTTTTACTCTTGACAGAGCGTCGGCGTTGGTATTTTAACGTCCGTTTTTATATATTACGTCATAGTCGTATTCAGCGAGTCTTAGACGCCAGCGAGTGATTTTACTACTCGGTTCATCAAAAGAATGTAACCAGGATAACGGTCTGTGGTCTGTGTAGATTTTAAACTTTTTACCATAAAGGTAAGGCCAAAATTGCCTCCTATTCTATAGTCCTGTCTCTACTCTCAGGATCGTTGAGTGTTCTTGATGCATATGCAACGGGACGATCGCAACCTACCGTGCCCTGCGACAAGACGGCACCTATTGCGTAATCTGAGGCATCTGTTGTCAAGATAAAAGGCTTATTGAAATCTGGGAATTGCAATAGAGGTGCATTTGTTACCAACTCCTTGCATTTTTGGAAAGATTCCACAAACTCCTCATCGATCACTACTTTATGATTATTTTTAAAGTATTTTGTCAGTGGTCTTGTCAATTTTGCAAAATCCTTAATGAACTTCCTGTAATAACCCACTAAACCCAGGAAGCTCTTAATTTCCGTTTGTGACTCTCGAAGAGGGAATTTAAGAACTGCGTCGATCTTGTCATTATTGGGCTTTAACCCATATTTTTTATAGAATGCCCTAGGTACAGAACTTCATTACGAAGGAACTCCGACTAGTCAAGATGAATTTTTAAATTTGTTTGTCTGAGACGCTCGAAAATTTTACGCAGTTTTTCTACATGTTCTTGGAGGCTGGAAGAGAAGATAATTATATCTTCCAAATACACCAAGCAGTGTATTCCCTGCAAGCCTCTCAAGATACTATCCATTGTTCGCTGGAAAGTGGCTGGAGCAGTTTTGAGGCCAAATGGCATGCGCAAAAATTCAAAGTGTCTTTTGCCTGTCTGCTTTATTGATCTCATCTGGTGGTATCCGCTAGCCAAATTGAAAATGGTAAAATAATTAGATTTACCTAATTTTTCCAATAAGACTGATATGTTCGGCAGTGGATATTTGTCGTCGGTCGTTGGAATTTAAACGTCGGTAATCGATTACCATCCTATATTTCTTTTCTCCCGAGGCATCCAGTTTCTTCAACACAGAGTGAACTGGGAAATTCCAAGGTGAGAAGGACTGTTGGATGACATTGTCTTTAAGTAATTTGTCAACTTGTCGGTTTACTTCGTCATGTACCGCTTGCGGTTGTCGATATGGTCATATGTAGACAGACTCTTAATTTTGGGTCCTAATTTGGTGCTTAACTTTATTTGTAAAGGTTAAAGGCAGTTTGTCGCAATAAAATATGTCTCATTGCATAAGGCACTAATTTCTTTGTTTTCTTCAGTATTCATGTGTTCAAGTCGTAGTTTTTCTAAGTTCTCAATCAAGTATTCGTCAATGTCAAGATCATTATCAGTTATAGTATTTATTTCACATACCTGTGGTTCATACTGAGTGACACTGATAAGTTTATTTATTTTTAATGTCACCGGTATTTCTAATTTATTTTGCACGATTGTATGTGTCTGTCCATTCACACAATTAACTAATGCGCAAGGCATTCTAACTCCATCTTCAAACTCCTGAAACTCTACTATGCCCGTGCCGTCGTGTAAGTCCTTTGGTAACATCACCCGGGTTTCAGAACGAGGGTCAAGCTAGATGTAAATTTGTGTATTATAGACAAACGGGATTTCCGCGTTTCGGGTTCTCCGGACGTGATTTTTCATGTCAATATTTGCGTGAAGTTTTGACAGGAGGTCTGAACCAATTTTATGCGTCATAGTCTTTATCTACGTCATGTGTATAGAATGTATGAGTATCTTCACTTCTGAACGTTTCTAGAAGAGGAATGTGAATCTCTTCACAGTGAGAACTTCTGCCATGAGTGCTAATTACTTGAAATGGAACATAATATTAAAACTGTTTAAAGAACTCATTAGCTTTGGTAGGGCTTATGATATGACCGAGAGCTTCCCGTGTCAATCATAAACCTTGCTTGTATTTCGGGTAAGTAAATGTATGGTAGTTTAGCGAAATTTTCACAATTTATTTTTATCAGTTCGGCGGATTCAAGTTCGAGGCTAGTTGGTAAAAATTTTGATCGTTAATGGCATTATCATACATATTAGTCGAATCTTGTGCGTTACCCTGTTCCTCGCAGTAATCGTAGTGGTACGTCAATTCGTTTCAGTAATACTGATATTTTTGGTTATTATTTTCAGCTGAATAAACTTGTATTTCGTTGTGGTAAGCCTGGTTGGGGTGAGCTGGTAACACTGTACGCATAGTTACGTCGGGATCTGACAGACCGTGGGGCTTATTTCGGGTTGCTTGGGGAATGCCAAATTTAAATTGGTTTGTTGGTTGCTGGATAAAAGCCTGTCTGGGTGCTGATTGACCGAATGGAGGTCTGTAACCTTGTGGACCCTGTGATGACCCGAGTCTAAATCCCTGATTATTAGGAATGCCAAATTTAAAGTTTTGTTGTGGATACTGAGGTCTGAATTGATTTGTATGTGGTACTCCAAATTTAAATTGCGGTCATTGTTGATTTCCGAAATTTGAGTTTTGCGGAACATTTGGTCGAAATTGATTTGAGCGCCAAATCGAAAACCTCCCTGATTTTGTGGGTTGTTAGCAGTAAAGAATGGGTTTAACTTAAACTTTTCAACGTTAGGGTTGTGTGAAGCTGGGGGTTGTGGTTAACTTCTCAATCCGGATCGCAACATTTTATTTCGCAAATTATACTGGAATTGGAAGTTCTTTGAATTTTAAAAACTGTAATGGTATGTTTTAATCTGATGAGGTAGGTAGATGTTGATCCTTGGGGGCTTTGTGGAGCAACCAGTCTGACCCTTAGTCTAAAAAGTTTGGAGACCCCTGTCTTAGACCAAACTGCAAAGGACGCCATGTGTTTTTCAAAAGCGGTTCGGATGTCTGCTAAAGTTGCATGTCATGTGCAAGTAAACTTTTATCACAATATAACATGCACATCAGCACGTACACAACCTTATAATATGATGCATATTGTGTAATTCTGTCAATTTCATACTCTAAAGTGACTTGTGAGAGACGATTTTCAGCGCTGAAGTGCCTCTTCTAAAAAACTGCTGATTGGCTAGCTTTAGTATTGTTATATTATAAATAATTATTATTTTGTATACATATATTATTATTATACGATAGTATTCCATCTACAATTAACCCGTCCTGAGCCTCGGTCTTGTGGGGAGCCACCCTTCCCCTTCCGGCCCAGTACAACCCTGCGGGTGGCGATCCTTTCGAAGTTGGAAAGATCTCATTCAATCTCCTCAGTGTCATTTTATCAGGTCGCTCAAATCATGGGCAGAAAGCAAATTGGCACATAACTTATTAAAAGTACATAATTGGTAGAAGGCTGAGGATCAAAGCCAGTTGAGTTATTTAAAAAAGTAGACCTCCAGTGAGGTTCCTTATACATATCAACAGTTTTTTTTTTTTTAAATCCATTTCGATTTTTTCACTTGGTTGAAAAAATGTAGTTGTTAATTCTAGTTATGTGCTTAGTTTTGTCACTGGAGATCCCCCGAGGGTTGGTCCTCCAGCTTGAGGGGACACTTCACAGCAGACAATAATCCGGAACAAGGCGATAACTGAATGAATGAATGTTGAATGAGGTTGTAATGTTGATGAAAAAGAATGACTTCGTCACAATTTTTCATACTTAGTTTCTTTATTATATTTAATGAAGAGATAACCTATGTTATCTACATAAGTTATTATTTATTAAGAAACGTTTCTACTTTGTCATAATACGTAATTAAATGTTTAATAAAACCTAATCGTTTATTCGCAAAATTGGCTGATTAGAATAAATTAAAATTATATTTATCAGATTAAATGTTTTTATAGGAAAAGACGATTTTCGTGAAATATTCTTGATAATCTACTTAGGTAAGCTATTACAATTTTAGTAGAGGAAGAGTTCTACAAAAAATTTAAGTTGATTGTACCGACATAAATAGTTATATGCATAAACTCAAGTGGCTTCCTATTCGCCTTCGTCGGAATACTCACATTCTTTCCCTACTTTATAGTATACTTTCCAAATCCTGCGTCCCCTCCCTACTTCAAAGGATGCTTGCATTTTCTTCACTCGGAGCATTCCCGGTCGTTGAGGTCATCAGATAATCTACAGATGATAAAAAGATAAAAACTAATTTAAAAACATTAAACCAACTCCAAATCGTTTAAAACTCAAAAGAAATAAATAATTCTAATGTTTTTGAGGTCTGTGCTACGCCATTATAGAAATGACTAACTAAACGCTCAAAACTAAACTAAAATAGGTAGGCACTTACCTAGCACAGACCTAAACATATATTATTATTTTAAATCAGTCTCTCACGCACATTTTACTTTTGTTAAAGTAGGCTTAAGAAAATGAGGTACTTAGTCCATTCGCTAAAAAAAGCCCTACTGGAAACAATAAACTGTCCATGTCTTTGAAAGTACTGAACCGATTTTGAGGAAACTTGAACTATTCCCTAAGTTCCTTTTTTTAAGAACGGATAAATGTATTTTACTTATCCCAAATTGGACTAAATGAAGTTATAATTTCATATACTTTTTTTATTATATTAATATTAAGTCTATTTAAATGTGTGTATATATTATATTTTACTATATTTTTATATGTGTAGTTTATTAGGGTAGCTAGTTCATATAATATATCTTTTATGTTTCTCTTTGGTGTGTAATATCTTTCCGCTCGCATTCCTGAAATCTATCGTAGTGTTTTCGTGAAAAGTGTTAGACAATGTGTAATCGGAAGTGTTAACCGGAAGTGTAATAGGAAGTCCGGGAAGCGCGCACTATTTGATTTGTGCAATGAGCGTGCGAAGTGCTATCAAGCTAGAAGCAATCGCATAATTTTTATATTGTGCAAAATAAACACTTCAGTCGGGAATAGAACTTCAGGTACTTCAGACTATCAGCCGAAAGGTTCCCGGCTGAGCTATCAAAACATTCGATTTTCTAACGAAAAGTAAGATCAGATAGGTCAGATGAAGTAGTTGCTGATTCACAGTTGACCAATGAGCGCGCGCGGTGCTAGAGTATGTTAATGTTGAGAGGTGAGATATCAGATATTACATATCATATACGTCTACTGTAAAGCTTTTTTTTTGTTTATTATTGAGCTCCACCGTCCATGACAACTACATATGATCCTCTCCATTCGACGGTTGTCTAGCAGAAATTGCTTTAAGCGATAAGATTGATACTCAATTTAGGTTAGATATATAACTATTCTTGTGTTTGTTCTTTGGTCCGCGTTCATCTAGCGTTCATCTATCTCTTTGTAGATATAAGATAGATATATAGATATCTATCTAGATATCTATCTTGAATGTGCTATGAAGTTAGTATACTTATCTCACTAACTGCATAGCACAGTTAAACACTAAGGTAAGAGTCTAGCGGTGTTCTCCGGCAAGCATCTGGTATTGTTCTATAACCAAAAAATACCATAAGAAGGAACCCTTATTAGTCTATTATTAACTAACATGGTTGATAATTGAAAATTAAGAAGTGTATTTTTCCTGTGGCTGCAACTAAATATATATAAATAACATTCACACAATCATACCACGCTACCTACTATACTAGGATTCCCTGTATCACATGGAGGGCACACCACATAGATCCTAGACCCGATAACAAACATTTTATGCTCATCACACAAATGTTTCACCCGACCAGGATTCTAACCCGGACGTCAAGCTCAGGCGACAGGGGCACTTCCAAACTAATACTAAGGAACGTATTTAAGAACTACGCTCAGTCAAATCAGTTAATCGTCGAATCTCGAGTTGAGATTAGTGTGAGAAAGTCTCCATAGAAATTAACGATCACATCTACGCTAATCGAGAATGAACCTTGGCGTCTTCTTATAAACTTTTCGATTTGAGGGCAAGAATGCAAATTGCTTTAAAATTTGACATTGGTTCGAAGTTGATGCTGTGAACTTCTCTATAACCTAACTTTTTTACATCTGTCCTCCCCCTTGCGTCGTATAATCCTCATTGTCGTGACCATCTCTCACTATCCTCTGTTTTACGATGGTACTCCATCGGTACCTATTATCTAGCATTGTACACGGAGATATAGAGTGTGACACGGATCTGTTCGGACCAACGCATCGGGCTCGGTGACTTTGTCAGTGATCATGTGTTCTTCCAAGTTATCTTATTTTTTCTGGCTATTTGTCAAAGTACTTACACAAGCAATCTCATGAGGCAGATACTGAAGAACCTTGTTTACTTTTTAAGTTGCTTGAGTATAATATATGCATTGATCCGATATGTGGTCTCCACAGCATTCTTCTTCAACACCACATTTCGAAAGCATCAGTGTGTCTGCGATCCGATGTTTGTATGGTCCATGTCTCAGCTCCATATATTGTAATTGAAAACATTAATTTTATCACATTATATAGCAAATGCTACCTTCTTATAGATACACTTTTTGTGCAGAGGAATTTATAAAGTAAATACTAGAAAGCTATATTAATTTTATAAACACATAATTTCGTTTGGGTTGAGGTCAAAAAGAAAAATCCATGATTTTGGCCTAGTGGGCGGGAGGCTCAAGCCACCGCCATCTTGGATTAAAATTAAGTGCCTACTTGGAAATTATCTTTGCGTGTCCGACACGCACTTAGCCGGATTTTGCTAGCTTCCGGCTAGTTACATAAACCATATCTATACCAACGTGATCACAGAGCTGTCGACAGAAATAACAGATCGACAAAACAATGATTAGGATTAGGTACAGTCAGCTGTATTATGTTCCTATCACTATAATTCGTTAGACTAAACAACAGATTTTAGCAAAACCCAACCCTATTAGTGGCCTATGTGCAGCAGTGGGCGACCCAGCTGATGATGTGATGATTTGTTTTTCACCTATACCGCTAAATTGTTGGGACGATATTCTGGAAGTTGTTGGCGAGTATGTTTACAAGAGACTGTCCAATCAGACCAGCTAAGAGTGACAAAAAGGTCAACCGAAGAAAACAAAGGTCCAACTCATCTGGGCGGCTTTCAAAAAGGAAGAAAGGTTCTCCAACGGTGACCACGGACTGAAAGATGAGAGGAAGACCCCCCTTTAGGAGGTAAACGAACTGCCTGGTAAGACTCGCGGTGGACAGTAGGACAGTGAGCGCCCGTGTGTCGTTCTGTGCGGGGGTTTATTTTGATTATGATGATGAACATGACCAAAAAGGTCAATATCAAAAGGTGACCTAATCACTCATTGCAACTGAATGTACAGAAGCGTATCAAAAAATCAAATCGATTATAGATAAGTATTGTACAGAAGATTATAATCAATCATAAATTTATTTGATAACAAAGATTATCTTACCATGTCATTGTGGAAAGACAGACAGTTCTTCTACTAGATCCTCTAAGCTGGTATTTTCATTGTGGAAAAGAGTAGAAGCAGTAGTACTTGTGTGTAGTCTGCAAATATTTGTGTTCCGGCCATAGATCTCATTTAAAGTGGGAAGATTAAGAACTAGCTCCTCGGGCATCGTCGACTGCATGTACTCGTATTAGGTACAACGCACATAATTGGCCACAGTCACATCACAACTGGAGTGGAATTATGTAGCATGTGGTAGCAGTACCATGTATTATCTCTCTATCTTTGTTGTTGATGCACAAAATAAGACATATGGTTTCGTCACAGAATAAATAACAGATTCAAATTTTAATGACAATGTTATAAGCGAAATTACTGGGTATGAGACATAAAACCAATGTCTCAGGGTGACGAGCGCATTACAATGACGCGCAAGATTGTGCCAGCAGATTTGGGTGGCAATACTTTCTTCGTATCCTCCTTCAGTGGCTCGGTCACTGCTAAACATCGTGATGAACCCGACCAAGTTTCTTGTTGTACGCCAGGTTGTTTACCGCATTTCTAATTTCTTATTACCAATGTACGCCACCCGATACTGGGCGCTGTCAGCTCGTGTATCACCACCACGTGCAGGGTGATTGAAGGAAATTCCTGCGGATGCAATGATGATGGAGTAGCCATCCTCTAACTTTCTTTGAATAGGGCAGTGCAATTGTTATGGATAGGTAGGCGTGATGCTTACTATAAGGATTGGGACCAGCTTGTTTTTGTATGACGGACTAGGCCAGCGTTTGATGGAAAGCGACGATGTGGCCAAAGGTGTAGAACGCTTGCATAGTTGATTCCTATTCACTCTTGATTGGAACACACGAAAATGTGGAATTACGCTTACTGGGGAACACACCTGGTGACCGATGTTGACCAAAGAGAATACAACGCAACACGTTGATTTTACAATGTGGAGATTGTAACCTTTTAAAAATTGGGGAAGCCTTGCGGCTAAAAGGCAGAGCAATGAGACAAATATGTTATCTTGACTGGTACATTTATTTATTTTTATTTTTTAATATTCAGTAACAAATACAGCAATTCTGTCTTTTACTTCCAGTGGGTATTTTGGAATCAATAAAATACCCCTAGGTTGCAAAAGTTTATTATACAATGTTGGGTGCCTTAAATTTATCTTATATTTTAGTTATTGGAGGCTGGACAGAGGGCCACAGTCCCAAAGGATTCTAAACTTTACCTGGATTGTTAGGGGTGAGTTACAATAGTCTACATTCACTATGTACCAAAGCTGCGACCAGAATTTGATGTCTTTATGTGGGTTTTGCGGTGTTAGTAGATTTCACTAGGTAAGGAGGGGGAAGAAAGCCACCAAGCTGTCTATCCAATATCGTGTCTCTGAGAGGGCGCTTCACAGTGGCTGGCAGCAGGACGACACAGCGCCCTGGCTCGCAAACAGCCGGGGCTGTACCTCGCATAGTCAACCGTGGAAGTGTGAAGTGTGGGCAGTGTAAGGGGCAAAGGCTTACTACTAAAACCTCTCTGCTCAATGGTAACCCGTCCAGGAACCACTAGTAGTCCAACATTGAAAATCAATAAAAAATACGATATTTGGGGTTATTTACAATAGATACTCGTCTGGTCTGGGAAGCGGTAAGTGAATATATCACGCCCGCCGGCGATGCTGATTTCGGCTGTGCAGACGCCCAGGAGTAGTGCCGCTCCGAGCTCAGATGTCTTTGTATGAGTTCAACGTTGACAAGGCGGCATCCGTGACACGTTGTTTGGGAGGTACGCCACGCGTCCGCTGCTGGAGTCACTTGCACTCTCGTTCCTCGGAGCTCCGGTTTTCAGAAATAAAAAGAGGGCTCCAGTGCGTTCGTTTTCTTTTATATATATATCAATTAACTTACCCTATTGAATTTCTGCACCTCTTCGTATCAATTTCAAAACTACCCTCGGGAACGGGACCCGTCAATTATCACCAACCACCCTTATAGTGGGTTCAAAGAACTGCAATCTTTGCTCGAAGGACTTGGAATTGCAGTGTTGTTGTGAATGGCAGCTGTTATAGCAGAACGAGACCGACCGCACGAATGTGGATGACGGGTGCCTTGAATAGTGAAGGCATGGGGGCACTTTTTTCCAGCCTCCATGTGCGCTTGGTTGATTTTATACATATTATGTGGCCCAAACACGTCCAACCTTTTTAGTATTGTTACTGACCTTCACAGTGTTTAGTATATTGGAACGCGATTCAAAAAGAAGACATCTTGGCTGTCATAGAATTATGTATTATTTAGTCAGATCGTAGAGGTACATACTCGCGTCTACGGATCGTAGTGAGCACAAACATCCTGTATCTCCTACTTACTTTGTGGCACAAACTAAGAAAGAGATACGGGTAGTGAGATAGAGAAAATATTTATCAGTAAATGTAATTTCTTTCTCCAATTAGATCTGGGTTACATAATTTCTATTCCGTATAGCTAATACAAATTCGGAAAAAATATAGTTTCCTGGATAGCTATTTTCATTCAATCTAGAAACAGTCCAGTAAGACAGGATACAGCAATATTGGGAGGATGGAATCCCAATCAATTATCCATAAATAGCTGACCTCCGACGAACGTATTATCTACATCTCGTTATTTTTATAGAAGCTGTTGAGTGCAGCGCCGCTTGCCAGTGCCTTTTTCCTGTCGGCCGCTTGCTGTTCTGCCCACTTCACGCAGAGTTCCTGGCCGTGGAGTACGTGGACCTGGCCAGACGTGCAGCTCTAGCCCCGTTTCTTGCCTGCCGCATCCAGTATTCATTCCTGACGTCTCGTGCCTACTCATCGTACTTATCGTGATGGTTCCTAATTACGGTCTAAAGGTCAGAGATTGTTATATAATTAAAAGCACGATTTAAAAAGCGAATACCGTTTGTGCATAAACAAAGTGCATAAAATACCGTTGGTGAATATACAACGTTGAAATAATAAAAAGTATGGCAAGTGAAAGAATCATTTATTCGAGTTTTTTTTTCATTATACAGTGTTTTGATTTTTGAACCATTTTTGTTTTAAAATGTCATGATAGCGTGACATTTTTAATCAGAGTAAATTATTTTTTGTGCTGTTTTCTAGTGTTATAAACTAGATAGCTACTTTTAATACCCTATTACTGTGCAAAGTTGGTTGTGCCATTCGCCCACGTCACTCTATTATTTTCCAATACTCAACTGTCACAATTCGAGACGTGTGCGGTACCTCATCCCACTGTTTCATCTTTTCCGGTCCACGATGAAGCTAGTTCACAAATTTCCGCCCTTAATAAAAAAATATATGTTTTAACGCGAATTGTTGCGTCTTTGACCACCGGGAGTAATAATCTCACAGTAGCGAAATTTAAACCAGAGTCGTCGGCGTTCTAGGTCACGTGATACTACTCTGTGTTTTTATCATGACCGGTATGCAACCAAGGCGCACAAATGCGTGCCTCCTTGCAGCTGGATGGGTCCACCACCCAGCGGTAGTAATAATAATAAATCTTCGGTAAATTAAAAGAGCGTCCTTTGACGGCGACCTCCGACCGCTCTGATTCAAGTTGCCGACTTTTTGTCACTGATCGGTATTCTCAATGAAATTTTCTCGTCGATACCAGTTCAGATTTGTGGTGTTTTCCAATTAATCAAGCTAAAGGTCACAATAATAAGCCACAACCTTATGATTTAGTTGCGGCAAATGGGACGAAGATCTGCATTTATAGATTGATTCAATTGAATCTCAATTTGGGTCTTGAGCGTGATTTTAAGTGCAACTTCGTTATTGCGGATGAGGAAAGTAGCATATTAGGTTCTGATTTCCTGTCACATTTCCACTTACTATCTGACTGTACTCATGGAAGGCTTTGTGACGGAACAACCGGTTTATGTTTGTTCGCGGAACTTTCAGCAGCGAATCGATCCAGTATGAACGTAATTTCACTTCCTGAATCTCAGTCGCAGTCCTTCGTAAGTTTCTCAGTATAACGCGACCTCTTAGAACACCTCAAGAACCGAAGCATTCGACCGTGCATTTTGTAAGTACGACCGAAGGAGCTCGTGTATCTACGAGGCCGCGTCCTTGCGTTGATTATCGAGCTTTAAACGCCCGCACCATTCCGGAACGATATCCTGTTAGACACATTGGAGATTTTGCTCAGAATTTATGTTCAGTACAATTGACCTTGTTAAAGCGTATCAGTAGATTCCTGTCAATACGGGTGACGTTTATAAGACGGCAATAACTACTCCATTCGGTTTATATGAATTTCCGTACATGAGTTTTTGTTTACGAAACGCTGGTCAGACCTTTCAAAGATTAATTGATGAAGTCGTACAGAATTCTGTTTTGTCTACCTTGATGACATCCTCTTTTATTCTCGAGATCCCTTACAGTACGCAAATCACATTGAAATACTCTTCCGAAGGCTTCATGAGTATGGTGTGGTTATTAATACTACCGGGTATTTGGTGTTTCGGAAGCTACCTTTTTAGGTTATCGGATTAGTGCAGAGGGCACTTGTCCTCCTGAAGATAAGATTCAAGCCCTAAAAGATTTCGCGCCTCTCAAGTCCGTTCAAGGTATGCGTCATTTTCTTGGCATGCCCAATTTTTATCGTCGTTTTCATCCAGACGCTGCAAAGTATCAAGCACCTTTAGTAGATGCTGTTGCCGCTATTCAAAGCAAAGGCGCTAATCTTTTTGTGTGGACTCCCGTATTGGAGGAATGTTTCGAGGCTTGCAAGAAGAGTTTATCAGCAGCTACACTTTTGGTTCATCCAAAATGTAATGCTTCACTCAGACTTTTTACCGATGCTTCTGCCTCAACTGTTGGTTCTTGTTTGCAGCAATGGATTGCTGACAAGGATGACTGGAAGCCACTTATTTAGTTTATTAAAAAAGGTTACTGCTAAGCATATGGAATAGTCAGCTTACTATAGGGAGTTGCTGTGTATGAAAGCGTGCAACATTTAAGGCATATTTTTGAGGTTCAGCATGCAACCATTTATACTGCTCATAAGCCACTTATTTACGCTTTTATACAGCGTCGCGAGAAGCTACCGCCTGCCTAGGTAAAACAATTGTCGTTTATTAGTCAATTCACTACGGACATTGTTCATTAAGGGCATAGATAATAGCATAGATAAATAAACTATCTCTCGCATTAAAACAATTTCTTAAAGAAAATTTGGCTGCACTCGCCATGTATCAAGGTTCAGACCAAGAGATAGCTGAGATTCGGGATAAGTCTTCGCTTAAATTAGAAGACATTCTCATTCCTGGTACCAATGTTACTGTTGTTTGTGACACTACTACTGGACGTACTCGTCCATATCTTACTTCACAATTTCGTCGAGCTGCTTTTAACATAACCATAACACCATAACCTTAGCCACCCTGGTGCGCGTGCTACCGCTCGCATGGTGTCTGAACGTTATGTATGGCCAAACATTCATGCGAAATGTCGTAGATGGGTTCGTTATTGCCTAGACTGTCAACCTTGTAAGGTGACTAGACATGTCGTATCTCTTCTGGCCAATTTTAATGCGTCATCTGGTAAGTTTATGCACGTTCATTTGGACATCGTTAGTCTTTTGGCGCATTTTTGGTTTCTTGGTTTTACTTATTGCCTCACAGTGACGAGTATAACAGACAACACCGAGAAAGGTGACTATTGAGTCACCTAATTGATAGAGGTGATGAGTCATTTTTTTGGTTTGGCTTGGTAATTTTCGTGCTTGCTTGGATAATTGTTTCTAAATCGTCGAAAACCACAAAAAGCTCTAAAACCAAAATAATCTATCGTCTAGTACATATATGAAACTGTGTTGTCAAAAACTCCAATATTAGGTATGTGTTTCGTATATCGTGTAACTTGTAAACGGCTAGTCACTTGTATCTGTACATTAACCTAGAGTTTTCCTGGGTGGGTAGTTGCAAGTAACACATCACTTCCAGCTAGCTTATTTTTAAATTTAATGAAAAATCTTTATATAATTGCATAAAGTTTATGTTTAATTAAAAAGTAGAAAATTGTTCCTGCCGGGGAGTGTTATTATTTTCATAGCGCAAACTTTTTACGATTTATTTTAATATTGAGTCTTACACAAGACACTGCTACTAAACTAATCAGGATGGAAACTATATTGGAGTCTCAGGCGCAATTGCAGTTTCTATTCCTCCAGAGTATGGAAGCATTCTAGTCGGATCTGCAAAAATCCCCAACTCCAGCTGGAAGCAGTACAACATTGGCAGCAGAGTTTGCATCTTTTCGAGGTTTTATCATGACTGCCCTTAAAGGCCTCCAAGACAAAATTAGTCTTCTTGCACATCAGTTAGACAACCAAGAGATGAAGGCCCGCCGCAAAATTCTGCTGATACATGGCCTTCCCAAGGAGAAACAAGAAGACACTACAGCCACAATTGTGAAGACAGAGGTTGGCAAATTTAAAGTGCCGGAGTTTGAAGCTGCAGACATCAGCCGCTGTCATCGCATGGGCCGTTCGTCTTCACCAGATAAACCGAAGCCTATACTTGTTAAGGTGCGTGATTTGGCTCTCCGTTACAAGCTATGGCATGCCAAAACTTCTGTCAAAGGCACAGGCATTACGCTGTCGGAGTTTCTAACGAAGCCCAGGCACGACACTTTTATGCTAGCCCGGTGCTAGTGCTCGGGCAGAATGGGGCTCGTCATTGTGTCTGCAGCGTCGTGGAGTTGGACAGAATTGATGCTCCGGCTCCCCTGAAACCTGCAGTAGTCAAAGCGAGAGAAGGGCATACTAAATCCAAACGAGAATGAGAAGCAACTTCCAGCAAAATGTGAGCATTCCTCATGTGTATGGTGTAGTTTCATTCATGTACTAACTCAAGGAACATATAACACTATCTGCTTAAGTTATACCCTATACTCTCACTTTTTTCAAATTTTTTTGTTTGAAGGTAAATGTCATAGATTTCAAACAAAAATGAATTTGTTTGTGCAGGGGTGCGTTTAAGTCAATTATCCAGTATAAAATTTAAACTGACTAAACGTCAAACACCCCGTTCAAGCACACCGCGAGGCGAAAAATTAACCAGACTAAAATTTAATCTGCCCCGTTCACGGGCGTCCGCTGGTATAAGTTTTCGCCTGGCTAGGATAAATTTTAGCGAGCTTTTGAGGTCGCTAAATTTTAGTCTGCTGTCAGAATGACAGCTGTTTGTCATTAGATTCGTGGTTAGATTCAATTTGTTGATTGTTTTATTCGTAAATACTATCTATACTTATAATAATGCAGTAACATAAATTCTGTACAACGAATATAATATAAAAATGATCTATGGGACATAAATAAATTAACTAAACATAAATATGACCAGTCGACAATTGAATTTGACAGATAAACCTATGACTCCGTTCAGCGAACCCTCGCTGGTTAAATTTTATCCGGTGAAAATTTCGCCGACTTGCTTAAACGCACCCCAGGCATTCGTGTAGTGTCATCATGGCATTAACAGTATTTGACAGTTACCACTGTCAGTTAACACCATCATTTCTTACTAACGTTGGTTAACATACACTGCGTTCGAGATGATGAGATGGTGTTGTGGACAGATTCGAAATGTAAATTTTTAACAGGCCGTTCGCTTTGAATATTTTCAACACTTATGCCCTTATTGCATCTTTTAACACTACCAATCCTTTCCAAACCGAATGAAAAACGACCCTATATAAAGAAAATCGACTTTGTTCTGATAACGGAATAAAGTCGATTTTCCTATGTCAACATGTCATTTGCAACTTTTTTTTTTTTTTTTTTACTTTTTGTTTTCAGCGCGATTAAGTCCCGTTTAAATATTTAACTATGTCTCAACATGTCATCTAAACATTAAAAACGAACGGTGATCGAAAACGTTCAGAACGCTAATTAAAACTACAAATGTCCAAGGTGAATGCCAAATGTGATCATGCTTAGTGTTTTTAAGTTATTTTCGGCATTTATTACAAAACGAACGAACAAATTTTATATTACTTTTGTTAAGCGTTCCATTTCTGCTGCAATCTGCTATCGTTTATAAGCATTTTGAGTTTCATACTACATAGTCAAAAGATCTATGCTTTTGTTTATCATTGCTCAATTATTAGTACCGATTAGTAGACTAGTATAGCCTGGTCAAGAGACGCCAGCATGTCTGAGTAATGAGCCGGAATGCTTTGCGCATTTATATGAATGACGTTAAGGTTTTTAGAAAAATCGGAAAAATTAGAGGCCAATAACTCTGAAAGCGAAGGAATACTAGTGAAACTATCATTACTAGCAGAGGCATCGGAAGATGCAGAAAGATAATCATTATCACTGCTGCTAATATCTTAATCAAAAATATCTATCATATTTATATGAATATACGTAAATAATAATACTAAAACTCAATATCTATCTATACTATAATAAAACTGTAACTGGGCTAAATCTGTACATTAAATATTTTTTGAAAATTTTAATTGAGGTGAACTTCAAAATCGATATGAAGTGCAAAAAGGTTTATTTTTTATTTTTTGTCTGTCTGTCTGTCTCTTTGAACACGCATCACGCAGAAACTACCCGACGGATTTTGATGCAATTTGGCACAATCATAGCTTATGTTATGGATTAACATTTAGAATACTTTTTATCCCGAAAAAAACAATGGTTCCCGCGGGATAGGGGATGAAAGTTATTTAAAAAAACACATATCACGCTGAAACTACCGTACGGATTTTCAAGTAACTTGGCACAGTCAAAGTTTATAGTATGTGTTAAAATGAATGATACTTTTAATCACGAATAAATACGAGATTCCTGCGGGATATGAGTCTAAAGTTATGTCAATTTGAAAGGAATAATAATTGCACATCCGTTTATAAAACGGTACCGTGAATTCAGCTCCTATGCCACAAGTCAGAGTGGCACAGTAGAAGCGGTGTCCACCTTGCATCCCAGAGGCACACGGATCGAATCCACGCGCTGCTATGAATGTTTTGCCTCAATATTTATAAGCATTTACATATTTTGTGCCTTTTTTACATTTTCTTTGATTTTTTTAAGGCTTATGTAATTTCCTGAAGTAAACCGTCAAGTTTTGTTTGAAAACAATATATATAATGGGATCTATCCAAACGAATGGTCCGACTTAGGTGCGGTTTTTATGTTTGCAAGCTGAGGTAATCGAGATGGTATAGTACGAGTTTGGTACGAGTAAAGATAGCACAATGGCATCAACAACTCAAGCGAATAAACCAAAGGCATCAAAGTTCTCCCTCTGATTTAACTAGATGGCGCTGATTGACCTTAAAACACGCAATAATTTCATTCCTGCAACCAAGGGTGCCGGTAAATTCGAATTTATCAGGTTTTTGGGATTCGGCTCACACTAGCACTAGCACGACCTAATTCTCTAATTTTAAGACTCCAATTCCTCGCTGCCTGCGGGGAAATTGGAATCAATCACGAACAAATTCCACGTAGGCATGGGACATTTTCGCAATATCCAGCACCAGGGCTTTCAAGTACATATCAAACACCAACAACGTTTTATCGTCTATCTTCAAACACCAGGGCGAAAAACCAGGGTTCAAAATACTTTCAAGTGCTTTCTGTAGAAACAGATTAAAGCCTTTTAAGTAGAAAATACTTGCATAGGAAATTGATTTTTGCCGTCATATAAATAAGGAGAATAATCGTGTTTGCAAAATAAAAGTACTTGGAAGCCTTGAAAGTAGAAAATACTTGCATAGCAAATTGATCTTTGTCTCTATATATAAAAGGAGCACTATCGCGTGTGTGAAAAAGTACTCTAAAGCCTTGAAATTGTTTGTTTGTTTGTCGTATGAGGTAGTGCTGGCTTCTGGTGTCAGAGTTTGTCAGGCCGCCCGAGGGCCTCTGAAATGGCTTAACGACTGCTATTAACCAATAACAGCAGGGACCGACAGCTTAACGTGCCCTCCGAAGCACGGAGCGATGGATAACCGCACGTAACTTCGAAAAGTCATTGGTGCGGGAGCCTAGGTTTTGAACCCGGTATCGTTGGATTCTTAATTGTACTATAGAACCATTAGGCCACCATCGCTCTTTTGAAATGAAAGTAAAAAAATACTTGCATAGGAAATTGATCCGTGGGTATGCATAAATAAAGACCACAATTGCTTTTGTGTAAAAATTACTACGAAGCGTTGCAAGTTTTCTGAGTATGTATATACATTATATGTACTACGTTTTTTTATTATGTTTCTTCCATTGAGATATTATAATGTACTACCTACGTACCTACATAATTATATAATTATATCGGAGGTTTCTTCATAATGTCTTACTGGCAAAATGGTTAGTTGTCGGTATTGAAATGTGTACATACAGAGGTAGGTACACAGGTACACTTCACAGAGAAAGTATAGAAAACTTTTATTTTTTCAAATCAATCCTCATATCGTGTTGAAAAAGCTCAAAAAGTAGGTAGGTAGGGTAGGTTATTATTAAGAGCCAGTTAAAGTGCCAGTAAGTAGGTACGTCGTTCTGTGAAACATCATAAAAAATAATTTGTACTAAGAACACAATGTTTCGTTGCATTAAAATTTGTTCGTATGGACCTCACAATAATGACCTACCCTTGATGCCCCATCCAATTTACCTCACCACCTTAATTACTCTCTAATCTGTGCCACCTTACCTTCGGAGATAATTTTCTCTACTCAATAACAAGACGGTCATGATAACAAGTTACTTCATTTAAACTAGATGGCATTGTCTACCCTTAAAACACGCAAGCGGTTTGTTACGAAGTGGTTTGAATGTTGAATGAACTCGAGCAACACGTTTTCGTCTTTTTTTACTTTATGGTCCTTAGAGGCTCTTAAAACGTATTAAGATGTTTTTTGTGTTTTTTGATAGAATAAGTCGACTTCAGTTGTAAAACGCGCAGCGAAATTAAGCTAATTATTTATAGTAAAATAGTAATTTATTAATTAAAAAAATAAATTTAACTGTTATAACGCATATTCTGTGAAGTACGGAGTGCCGTACTTCACAGAATATGCGTTATAAAAAGGCATGGCAGTGCCTTATTCCGATGATTAGATGCCGAGCAATCGATAAAAAACTATTTGACGGCTGAACGAATTTTGAAGAAATGTAGTATAATATTGTACTTTGTAGGTTTGGTCCTGGTCCTCCTGGTCCTCTGGACCTGGACCAAACCTACAACTGGTCTGGTGGTGGTTTGGCTTTTGGTCCTGGAATAAAACGTGTGGGCTACTTTTAAATGAAATGACCACGCGGGCAAAGCCGCGGGCACAGCTAGTCATACATAAATAATAAATAGTTAGGTACAATTTATAATAAATAAAGTTTTCCACATTACCTACTCCACCTGCCGGTTGTGTCTTTCAGAGATGAACATAATATAATTTTATTATATACTCAAACAATAATTATAATAACTAAGGAATACAACATCAGCAGTAACTCAGAAAAATGTACTCAGACAAAATACTGAACAACCTGCAAAACAATGTATTGGAGATTATGATAGGTACTAATCGGTACTAATAATTGAGCAATGATAAACAAAAGCATAGATCTTTTGACTATGTAGTATGAAACTCAAAATGCTTATAAACGATAGCAGATTGCAACTGCTTCCTATTCTCTTCCAGGTTATATTCTTATCCGCAATGATCGCACTGGCGGTGGCAGTGGTGGAGTTGCAATTTACCTTCGTGCAAATATTCCCTTCTCTGTAATTAGCAAATCACCGCAACCACCTGCTGCTAATGCCGGTGAGCATCTCATAATTGAAGTTCTTCTTTCCCATACTAAAATTCTTCTCGGAGTATTTTATAACCCAATAGCCAGGTTTGAAGCATCTGTTGTTAGAATAAACTCTTTGTTAAAATTTGTGTAATGTAGGACAGGGTCGTTGGTTAGAAGGGTTTTACATTTTTCAAAACTATCAACATACTGAGTACTCATGGTTATTTTATTACCCTTCTTTAGACAGTGAGTGAGAGGTTTCGTGATCCGAGCGAAATCAGGTATGAATTTTCGGTAGTACCCAACTAAACCCAAAAATTGCTTAATCTCCTTTGGAGTTTTAGGTATGGGGTAGTTTTGTACTGCAGAAATTTTGTCGGGGTTTGGTTTGATACCCCCTTCTCTGCCAATGACGTGTCCCAAATATGCGGTCTCCAACTTCAAAAATACAGATTTATCTATCTGGATTTTGAAGTTAGATTCCCGGAGTCTCTGGAAGACTTTCTAGAGGTTTACCATATGCTCCTGGAGCGAGGTACTGAAGACGATAATGTCATCTAAATAAACTAGACAGACAGTGTTTTGGAGGTCCTTGAGGACATTATCCATCACACGCTGGAATGTGGATGGAGAATTTTTCAACCCCATGGGCATACGTAAAAATTCGTAGTGCCATGAATGCAGTTACAGTCTACAGTGAATGCAGTTTTGGGAACGTCCTCAGGGCTCATTTCGACCTGGTAAAACCCACTAGCTAGGTCCAAGGTCATAAAGTACTGGCTGTTACCAAACTTGTCCAATACGTCAGAGATATTAGGAATTGGATATTTGTCGTCTATCGTTTTTTCATTAACCTTCCTAAACTCTATCACAATCCGCCACTTAACTTTGCCAGATGCATCGGTTTTCTTGGGTACTGGATTGTACCCATGGATTGTGGATTGTATTGGGGAACTTCAAGCAGACTCGGAGGGTTGAATGATCCCCTGATCTAACATTTTACCTATCTGCTGTTTGACTTCGTCTCTATGAACATACGGGTACCGATAGCTTTTCGTTTACACCGGTTCTTCATCGGAAGTTCGAATCCGATGTTTTACTCTACTCGTAAACGTCAATGACTCCCCTTCTATATAAAAAACATCAGCGTAATGAGCGCACAAAGCTTTTAAATTAGCGCGTTCCTCCTCGTTTAAGTGGTCCATACGTAATCGCGATAAAACCTCGTTGACTCGCAAGGGCGACTGTTCGGTGCATGTGAACTCGTTCGTGTGAACTTCAGCTTCTATGGGGCGGTCCATTGAGAATATTATATCATGCGGAGATGTATTCGCAATCTCTAGAATGCCACGGTTGTTTGTTACTAACGTTAGAACAACGAAATTCGAAATCATCTGCCCGGGTATAAAAACTTCACCATCATGAACGTTAATTGGGAGTCTCACTAACTTCGAGGAATTGACTGGGATAACGTCTTCGTATAAATTTACATTATGTGAATTATACATTTGGCTCGGATTTGTCGCACTACGAGTAATAAGTACTTTGTTTTTAAGGTCAATCTTAGCTTCCCATTTTTCAAGCAGGTCAAGTCCAATAAGTCCGTCAAATTAGTCATGAAAGCGGTACACAAATTCCGAAAAACATGGCAATGACACAGAATAGTTATTACGAGTAGTAGCATGCACATTGGTGACCTCAAAAGGATCAAAGTTAGCACCGGGCACCCGTGGAAAATATTTTTCAATTGCCTCGGGGTTAATAAAGGACTGATTGGCCCCAGTGTCGATTAGGAGTTTCAAAGGAGGTTCATAAATTTGGATATATGGGAGTTGTCGTTGCGTTTGCAAGTTGACTTCTATTTTAGCTTTCGTGATGTCTGACCCTTGCGAAAATCCTGAGGATCACAGCCACTAGTAGAGGGCTAAGGGTCATTGACATTGTCATCGTCAGTCTGTTCAGTCACATTATAGTCCTGGTGATACTGGAACTCATCATATCCATATGCATTCGGACACTCATAACCATACTCAAACTCAGGGTAGTATGGTTAGGACTCATAGTCTTGATAATAGTATTCATCACCAGAGCACTCATTGAGGTTAGCTTCGCGCGTTTTAAAGCAATTACTGGGAGGCGGGCTTCCCGACTTAATCCAGTTGTGTCCTGACGGCCAAGTGGATGGTAAATGTCTAGTTACATAGTGGCTTACGCCACTCTTAGGCTTAGGGCCAGTATTTTGAGGTTGGTATCGAGGTTGCATTCTAAAAGAATTATTTTGGGGGTTGTAATTTGACGGAAACGCACGAAACATTTGTTGGGTACGTTTAGGACCTTGAGGAGGTTGGATCACGGGGAGGTTAGGCCTCCAGGGTTGCTGGGGTTGAAACAGAGGCATGGGTCGCTGAAACGGCTCATTAAATTGCATATTATTTTATACATGGGTGCAGGAGGAACGAATGATTTTTGTACTGGCATCGTGAATGGTTGAAGCTGCATCGGTTTCGATGTAGCATTCATGGTGTTAAATTTACGATCACTCACAGAATCATTTCGCTGTTGCATAACATTAAGTTCTTCTTACACGAATTATAATGCTTTTTCGACACTATCAAGACGCATGCATCGTATACGAGAGCCTAAGGGCTCTTTTAGTCCGCGTACGAACGCTTGTATAGTCAGTTTTTTATATAAGGTGCGTTTCGCCTCAATTGTTGTGGGAATCTGCTCGTGCAGACTTACATAAGTCATGATAGTGCTCAGCAAAGTTTGACAACGGTCATAAAATTCTTGGAGTGAACTATTGCCTTGCGTAGCAAGAGCAAGGTTATTGTAGAGGGCAGTTTCATCCCCCTGGTCAGAGAAATTATTTATAAGAGCGTATCTGATGCCTGCCCAACATTCCGGAATACCATTTAAGTTTATAGTGCGGGCGGCGGGCCCGTTGATTTTGTTAAGAATCCCGTTTAATTATCTTAGATTGGAAAGCTCACTTCCTTGCTCCGCGCTCAAATAAGTTGCACATAATTGGTCACATATTTGTATAAATCGAGTAAGTACGTTGGGGTTACCGTCAAACTCACGCACCACTCGTAAGGCCTTGTAAATTGCATTGAGGTCTGGAGCAGTTGCCATCTTTTATTTTACTTCTACAATAGTTTCTAAATTTCTAAAACTATTAGCTACTAGTCTACGCGATTGCCTACCAGGTGCAGGACTTAAAGAAGATTTTTTGGATGAAAAATCCTGAAGGAGTTATAACACTATAAGGATTAAAATTATAAGGATAGCAAGTACAGGAGCAATTCAGGTACTTACATATATTTCATTTTGGTTCCTTCGGAATCAATGTTCGGATTTGTCCTCCAGCCACTGGCCTAGGTTCTTTCAGGATTCGGGCAGGCGACGCACTTTACGCAACGCACCAGGAGTTAGTCCACACTTCACACGACGTATTAGTTCGCAACTCACACGACGCACAGAGTAGGAATAGTTCGATATTAGAACACTCCTAGCTAACCTACCCTATCCTACCGTCTGCGCCAATTACGTAGGTCGCAGCCGAAGGATCCAAAAAAAACAAAAACTATTTGAAACTTATTTAAGTAGGATTACAACAAGTTCCTAATCTAGGTATGAATGCTACCGATGTTAGGTTAACAATTATACTTAATTAAAATAATAAAATGAAGAAAGGAAGGAATTGAATACAGGTGCACAAGTTTCCAGGAATGGAGCTGACTCGGCGACTCGGGTGTCCGGCGAACCGTGTGACTATGTCGCAATGTTTTGTAGGTAGGTAACTGCGACTTCTTATACAGCGGTTTTCTATGGGTAGGATGGCGTAGCACGGGTCGAGTAGAAAAAAAGAAACTTCTGGTTAATTTTGTTTTTCTATATGAAGTTGAGATAAAAAAAAACAAGTTAATCACGGCGGAAGTTGACTGGATTGCACCGGAGCTTGCTGAAGGACTGTGCCCCGTATAGCTAGGCCGACAGGGTCTGAATTGCGATGCAAGCTGCAGTGTTGTTTCCAGAAGATGCTGGAAGCCGGATGTTGTGTTTCGGGTTGCAGTTTGCTACTCATCGTAAAACCAGAATCCGTATAAATACAAAAAGGAAGGCCTGCTGGTTAGTTTTTATTTTGAATTAGTTTGTTTCACATAGTTTGCACGTCATTGAGATCGGCGCAGGCAGCAGCGGGCACGCAGTCTTTTGTGTGAACGGAGCGACCGAGATACGCAGTGAGGAGCGTCCAGAACGAAGCGCGGAAACAGTGACTACTTGGTAACCGGCGAAATAAGTATACGAGAGCAAAAACCAGGTTAGTGAGATATCCCGTGGTTCAATGAGTGTTCTAACGAAATATCTGTTTTGATTTTGTGCCGCGACCATCTAAGGCGGGCATTGAGAGACACCATTTAAACACAGAGGAACGTGGGTTTCAGGAAGTTGCCGAGAATTGACGGACGGCCGCTGCCATCATCACTGCAAGCTGCTCTTGCGCCGATCTCCGAGAAGCACCATCTGACCCGTGGAAGGCAACGAACGAGATAGACACCAGACACCGACTGTGGGAGACGCAGAAACCCTTCGAGAGGAGCGGAAGGCACCGTTCGTGGAGAGCACGAGGAGCAGAACAAGTGGAGTAAAGGAGGCGATCCGCGGCGGCACGCGAGTCACAGTACGGCGACCCGGAAAGCTGCCAGGTTGGTCCGTTCCAAATCATTTCGAGTCAGCGAGCTGCGGTAGTGAAGGAAACTTTCGCCTTGTTGCTTGTTAGGATATAGTTTGAAAGATACTTTCCGTTATCAAAGATTTACATCCCTCTGGGAATCTCAACCAAAATCTGTGTGTAACACACACTTCTGTTTGCACAAATATTCTTGATTTAGAACGTGCTTAGGCATAGACGACAGTATTCTGTTGCGTTGTGACCAATGTATGATGAACTGCGGGCCACTCTCTAAGTTTTTACTAGCCTAGGTTTCTGCAGTTCTAAAGTAAATTAATATCGTACAGGCCGAACTTATGTACTATTTATGTACGATTTTTTTAAAATCATATTTGAGTATTTAAATCTTATGATAAGAATAGCTGAGTTAATTATAGTTTTGATGCAGAACAAACTTCGTTAAGTGTAAAATACTTTTTGAATTCCTCAGTAAAGGGCAGAGAACCAAGCTTCGATAACATGTGTATATATATTTACTGTAATAAAGCCGTTTGTTATTGAATTGACCATCTTGTTTAAATTACCTCGCCTTTACCTGAAAATGAGGTCCACGGTCACACAGGCAACGGTCTTTCACTCCTTGCAATTCTTTGCTCACTTAACATATCTCCATCGGTGGTCGACTGGTTTCATAGTTATCTACGAGTATACGGACGTCGTCAACGGGTTTGCCTGGAGGAGACTTTCTCTGCCTGGTGCAACACGTCAGCCGGTGTATCGCAAGGCGGCTTCCTATCTCCACTTTTATTTGCTAATTTCATTAACTCCATATCTCAACGTCTTACTTCTTCTTACCACCTATATGCAGACGATCTCCAGATTTATTCCCAGGCCCCAGTTAGTGAACTAGATAAAGCTGTTACAAGCACAAATTGTGATCTGCGTCATATAAACGATTGGTGTAAATCCTATGGATTAACAGTAAATCATAATAAAACGCAGGTCATTATTTTAGGGAGCTCCCGTATGATCTCCAAGGTGAACTGGCTAACGCTTCCACATATTATATTTAATGGAATTACTATACCATTCAACGATTCAGTCTGAACCTCTACCGTATGATCTCCAAGGTGAACTGGCTAACGCTTCCACATATTATATTTAATGGAATTACTATACCATTCAACGATTCAGTCAGAACCTTGGACTTATCATGGACCAATGTCTCAGTTGGAGCCCTCAAGTAGCGGCCACTAGCTGCAAAATGTTTACTGTGGCAGTCTCTTTAAGGCGCCTTCGAAATTTCCTACCCACTGCCACTAAGGTTGTTCTCGCACAATCTCTTTTGCTTCCCATTCTCGATTGCGCTGACGTCTGCTATCTCGATCTTACCGAAGAACAGCTGAATAAGCTTGAGCGTTTACAGAATGTTGTTATCAGGTTCATATTTGGCTTGCGCAATTTTGACCATGTTTCTTACTTTCGTGCAAAGCTCAAGTGGCTACCCATTCGCCTTCGTCGGAATGCTCATATCCTAAGCCTTCTATATAACATCTTGTCTAATCCTTCTACCCCGAGCTATCTTAAATAACGCTTTGATTTCCTGTACACATCCAACAAAAAAAGACATAATATAAAGATCCATCTTAGATCATCGGAAAATCTCACCCTCAAGCTACTTTTGCATTGCAGCACTTTTTACGGACGTTCTTTCGCGGTAGAAGCTGTTCGTCTGTGGAATAAATTGGCAGTTTCGATACGGCGTGCGCCGTCTTTGGAAGTTTTAAGTGTCAAGTGAAGAGGTTTTACTTGGAAGTCTTGCTTCTTGCTAATATTTTGTTTATTATCACATTTGTCATGTTGCTTTTACAGTTTTGTTTTAGTTTTTTTATCATCTCGTAATTATATTTATATGTATATTATAATTTATTATATATCATAGTTTTGGTATAATTAGAAATTTGATTTACTGTTTCCCTCTAGTAATTTAATATCACAGTGCACCCCGTCCCTCACGATTATAACAAATCCTCTCCATCCTAAGGTAACCTGGAAGAGATCGCTTTTAGCAATAAGACCGCCTTTGTGTTTTTCTACTACTATTGTTCCTTTATTTTGTTAATTTTCTTTGTGGTGTGTACAATAAAGAATTTAAGAATTTATCTTTCTTTCTTGTATGTTTTTTCCGTTATCTAGTGCGTTATATAGTACAGGGTATCCTAGTTTGGGGCTAGGTAATTGGTGTGGAATTATCCCGAATATTTATATATATAAATATACTAGCTTTACCCGCGGCTTTGCCCGCGTGGCCATTTCATTTAAAAGTTACTCATACGTGTTATTCCAGGACCAAAAGTACCTATAATCTATATACTTATAATAAAACTGTAACGGGTCCAATTCTGTACATTGAAGATATTTTGAAATTTTCTTTTGGAGGATACTCTATATTCGATACTGAAGCCAAAACTCTTTTTTTTTTCATTTTTGTCTGTCTGTCTGTATCTTGGCTAGGCATCTCGCTGAAACTACTTAATGACTTTAAATAAAACTTGGTATGATTTGAGTTCATACTACGAGGTAGGTTATAGGATACTTTTAATCCCGAAAAATTACAGGGTTCCCGCAGGATAGGCGTTGAAAGTTATTTAAAAGAACACGTATCACGCTGAAACTACTGGACGGATTTTATTGCAACTTGGTATAGTCATAGTTTATATAATGGGTAAAAATTAAGGATACTTTTTATAAATAAAATAAAGAATTTCTGCGGGATAATGTCCCAAATTTTGTAAATTGAAGATATAAAAATTTTTGAAGGCCGTTCTATATTCAATATTAAAGCCAAAACCTTGTAATTGTTGTCTGTCCGTCTGTCTGTCTGTCTGTACCTTGGCAACACATCACGCCGAAAATACTCACTAAATTCAAATGAATATTGGTATGATTTGAGGTTATACTTCGAGGTAGGACATTGGACACTTTTCAGCCCGAAAAATTAAAGAGTTCCTGCAGGATAGGGGTTGAAACTTATTTAAAAGAACACGTACCACGCTGAAACTAATAGACGGGTTTTGATGTAACTTGGCACCGTCTTAATTTATATGATGAGTTGGTTATATTATGGTTGGGATTGAGGACACGTTTTATCCCGAAAAATTAAAGGGCTTCTGCGGGATATGGGTCCAAAGTTATGGTAATATTTAAGTAATAAATAATATTTTTAGATGGTTCTCTATATGCGATACTGATACCAAAACTGCTTTACTTTTTATTTTTGTTTGTCTGTCTGTCTGTTTGTCCATATCTTGACCGCGCATCGCACAGAGACTACTCAATGAATTCAAATGAAATTTGGTATAATTTCAGTTCATACTACGAGGTAGGACATTGGTAACTTTTTATCCCGAAAAATTAAAGGGTTTCCGCAATATAGGGGTTGAAAGTTATTAAAAAGAACACGTATCACGCTGAAACCACTAAACTGTTTTTTTGATGCAAATTGACACAGTCATATATCCATACTTATAATAAAGCAATAGGTACGAACAAGGCTGTAAAAAAAGAAGATAAATAAAAAAGTGCTCTTGGGTGCTTAAAAAGGGTATTGGACACGTTTTTTTTTTTTGTTCTGGTCTCTGTCTGTTTGTTTGTTTGTTCACGCATCACGTAAAAACTATTGGACCGATTGCAATGCGGTTTGCATTGTTAGATAGCTTAGGGTTTGATTTAAAAACTGGTGTAATTGGTATCTCAATCTGGTGAGTTAGAAGCCGAGCAGTGGATAAAAGTATTTTTCACGGCTAAAGAAATTTTGATCAAATGTTGGTATATTGGCCCGGGCACAATAGCACATTATGGTACTTTGAACCTAAAGAAAAGACCACGCGTGCGAAGCCGCGGGTACAGCTAGTACTTATAATAAAACTGTAACGGGTCCAATTCTGTACATTGAAGATAATTTGAAATATTTTTTTTGTACCTTACTCTAGATTCGATACTGAAGCCAAAACTGTAATTTTTTCATTTTTGTCTGTCTGTCTGTCTGTATCTTGGCTAGGCATCACGCCAAAACTACTGAATGAACTTAAATTAAATTTGGTATGATTTGAGTTCATACTACGAGGTAGGACATAGGCTACCTTTCATCCCGAAAAATGAAAGGGTTCCCGCAGGATTGGGGTTGAAAGTTATTTCAAAAAACACTTACCACTACACTCTGAAACTACTGGACGGATTTTAACGCAACTTGGCACAGTCATAGTTTATATGATGGGTTAAAATTTAGGGTACTTTTTATTCCGAAAAAATAAAGAGTTTCTGCGGGATAATATCCCAAAATCTGTAAATTAAAGATATTACGTAATTATTTTTTTGGAGGCCGTTCTATATTCAATACTAAAGCTAACACTGTATTTTTTTAATTTTTGTCTGTCTGTCTGTCTGTACCTTGGCAGCGCCCACGCTGAAAATACTTAATGAATTCAAATGAAATTTGGTATGATTTGAGTTCACACTTCGAGGTAGGACATTGGATACTTTTCATCCCGAAAAAATTAAGTGTTCCTACAAGATAGGGGTGGAAAATTATTTAAAAGAACACTTAGCATGCTGAAACTATTGGACGGATGTTGATGCAACTTAGCACAGACATAGTTTATAATATAGGTGAAAATTATGGATACATTTTATCCCGCAAAAATAAAGGGTTCCTGTGGGATATGGGTCCAAATTCTGTACATTAAAGATAGTGTTTTTTTGGAAATTACTCTATATACGATTATGAAGCCTAAACTGTATGTTTTTCATTTTTGTCTGTATGTCTGTCAGTCTATATCTTAGCCGCGCATCACGCCGCTGGAACTACTGGATGAATTCAAAAGAAACTTGGTATGATTTGAGTTCGTACTACGAGGTAGGACAAAGGATACTTCACATATCGAAAAATTTATACGTTATTATTTAGGGGTTGAAACTTATTTAAAAGATCACGTACCACGCTGAAAGTAATGGACGGGTTTTGATGCAACTTGGCACTGTCTTAAGTTATATGATGGGTTAAAATTGAGGACACGTTTTATCCCGAAAATGTAAAGGGTTTCTGCGGGAAATGCGTCCAAAGTTATGTTAATGTAATAAAAATGTTTTTTGGATGGTTCTCTATATTCGATACTAAAGCCAAACTGTTTTACTTTTTAATTTTGTCTGTCTGTTTGTCCGTATCTTGACTGCGCATCGCATCCAAACTACTAAATGAATTCAAATGAAAAAAAATGCTCTTGGGTGCTTAAAAAAGGTATTGAACATATTTTTTTTGATAATAATAAAAATAATAATCTTTTTTTCTTTCTGTTTGTTTTTATGTTTGTTTGTTCACGCATCACGTAAAAACTACTGAACCGATTGCGATGCGGTTTTTTATTGTTAGATAGCTTAGGGTTCGATTTAAATCTGGTGTAATTGGTATCACAATCCGGTGAGTTAGAAGCCGAGCAATTGATAAAGTATTTTTGACGGCTGAAGAGATTTTGTTCAAATGTTGGTATATTGGTCCTGGAATAGCACATTATGGTACTTTGAACCTAAAGAAAAGAACACGCGTGCGAAGCCGCGGGTACAGCTAGTCTATCTATAATCTTGTGTGTACCTTCTTACTGTACCTCTAACGGGCCAGGCTTTTGATTTGCAGACCTAAATTGCAATATCGCCCGGTACCATTTTAAATTTAGTCACGGTAAATTTTCCTGAGTTGTTCATTTTAACTTTGCTTGTAGTAAATTTATTTAGCAAGTCATTGCGAAGGTTAATAAGGTCAATCTATGCGTGTTGGTTGCATTTAGCCGTGCCAGCGAACGCTTTCGCAATGACTTGACTTTTCAGTATGTACAGGTTTTATACCGCTTTTTGACTCCCTTGATTTCGTGATTATTTACTCCCAACTGGTGAAATACCGTTAGAACTATGCTTCTTACGTGCTGTATTTTTATATTTCATTTATTTATTTATTTACTTCATTTAAAACGGTTTCATAACCAATAATATTAAATGAAGACCAAATAACAATATTTACAATTACAAGAATATTTACAATATTTACACAGTGAAACCAAAATGTATTAATAAAATGATTAAATAATAGGTACAATTACATTCATACACAACTCCATTCACTCTCTCTCACAAAAACGCAAACACACTGAAAATATATTCGACCATCCATCCGCAAACAAGTCACAATCTGGATTGGTGACCAGGAGAGCGTTGAGTGCAGAGAGGGTGCGAGGTATAGGGGATTTAGAACGCGCCACTGTGCGACTACACGGAACGTTGAACAATCTGTGCCTTCTGCTGCGGTTATACTTACTAGGCGCAAAGAGTCGAGACAGTTCACAATGCAGATCTGGAGCATCCATACTACCTCGAAGCACTTTACACATAACTGTTAGTTGTTTTGTTTCCCGTCTGACTTCCAATGAATTAAATCCTAGACATCCCAAAATAAATTTTATAGGGTAAAGGTAGGGATAGTACCCGTTGATGCGCTTGTAAAGGTACCTAAGGAAAGCTTTCTGTACCTTTTCAAGAACATATTTACAGAAGGACATATTTGCTTTCGTGTGGGTTCCACACACACATTGCACTCTCTAATTTGCAGAGTACCAGTGCCCCAAAAATAAGTCGTATCACGTGCTGATTATTGAAGTCGCGGGAATTTCTCAGGATAAAACCCAATCGCCTGAAAGATTCTTTCGCCAGCGTAATTATTTGATCACGAAAAGTCAACTTTTGATCAAATATGACACCCAAATCCTTCATAGTTTGCGAACGAGTTACGCTATCACCATTTAATTTGTAGTCGTAACTTATTGGGTGCCAATTCAATCGAAAGTCATAACGTAGCACTTAGAAACATTGACACAACATTGACACAACATTGACACAACATTGACACAACACAACATCCCGTTCCCGATACTCCATTGGAAAACCGCATCGACGTCACGTTGAAGAACTTGGCAGTCTACTTCTGACCTCACCTCACAGAAGAGCTTCAAGTCATCCGCGTAGAGCAAACAATGCGAGTTTTGTAGAATGGTGGGGAGGCCATTAACCATGAGTAAAAACAAAAGAGGCCCAAGTATCGAGCCCTGACTCACTCCGGAACGCGTATGATAGGGTCTAGACTCGTACAAACCAAGTCTGACAAACTGCTGGCGATCGCGGAGATAGTCCGCAAGAAGCCGGAGCAGTCCCGGGGCAAAGCCTATGTGCAAAGTTTTGCCAGCAGTATGTCATTATTGACCCTGTCAAACGCCTTCCGGAAGTCAAAGTAGAGCACGTCTACCTGAGAACCTCTGTCAAGCTTAGTTGAAATAAACTCTACAAGAGTCAGAAGGTTAATATCTACTGTTCTCTTTGGTCGAAAGCCATGCTGCTCGTTGTAAAGATGTTTATTCACCTGCGTATAAATGTACCTGTAACAAATAACCTTTGTTGGAGAAGTCAAAACCGCAATTGGCCGATATTCTTTTACATTGGATTTGTCTGAGGTTTAAGGTATAGGACTGACTCTTGAAAGTTTCCATTGGAGTGGGTACTTTCCTGTTGCCAACGCAAGATTGAAAATATAGAACTACTCAGCTTCAGCTTATTTATTCCATAGATTACATCACCGGGTGTTATTTTAAATATATTTATATAGTTACTATTACAACTTGTATCAGAGGTGTATGCTATTTCGGCATTTAGGAGTGGTATGTCAGGCTAAAAAACGCTAGCGAAAAAGCTAGCGAAAGCCTCCGCTGCGTGAACCCCAGGGAAAGTTTGACCTCTGTACGATATATTGGGTTCGAATCCTCCCTTCAAACGCAAGCTAGCAATGTGACGCAATTCACGGGATTACATTTTATATTATTTTCAATAAATCCCATATACGAGGTGTAGGCGGATGCGGTACGTGATTTAAGGCTTGCTCTAAGATCCGAGAATAGTTTATGTGTTTTGTTACAATTTGTCCGCTTCCATGATGAATGCAATTTATATTTAAGTTTAGTATCACGGATGATTTCATTGGAAAACCAGACGGGATACGCCTGCCTAAACTATTCTGGCGACACTTTTTGGGTATGCAAGAGTCAAATATACTATAAATGATTTTGTATAAGTTATCCGTCGCAGAGCAAACATCATTAGCTTGTAATACTGCAGCCTAGGAAGTCTCGGAAAGTGATGAGAATAAGCGTTCGAAATCGCACTTCCTAAAGTTCCAATCTTTGGAGGAATTAATGTTAGTCGGCTCGAGAAAATCTGAATGTTGAGCCGTATCGATTTTTACCTCAATATCCAGCGGTGGGTGGTATTCATCAGGAGAGAATATACCGTCAGTATCTGTCACTCGAACCTAGCGCAAGTCATCGCTCTCCTGGACCAATACGACGTCTAACATTCCTCCATGCAAATTTATCACTCCATTCTTCTCAGACATCTTCCACAGAGTTGTTGAGAAAGGTCTCTGTTACAGCTACAATATTGTGTTTTGTCAAAGCTAAATTGTTTCGCCATATTTGTAGTTTTGTCTTCAAACCTCGAACATTCTGATAGAACAGATTCAAACTAACAATCTTGCTGTTACGCTTTTTTGGGACCATGAAAGGGTTGCTTATTGCCTGTAACAGCTATATTCTTCCGGGAGACATCAATATTTGCATATCCAGCTCGTTTCTGGTATGGTATCCAAGCCTTTATTCTGACATTAACTGGCCAGACCTCGTTTGACAAGCACTCATAGGCCGCAGTTGGGACTCCTATCTTGAAGGATTTGTAGTCCCTTCTTGGGTTCAGTTCTTGCACTGTACACGTTCCTGTGGGGTACAACTGACGAAGATAATCTCTAATGTCGTCAGCGTTAGACTCCATGTTCCATAAATGGATATACTTCCTTGACTCCACCGCCTTCAGGGTGGTTTTGGCTGAAGTAGCAGTGCCGCATAATGAAGCTGGGCGCTCGTATCTTCTCTTTTTCACTGTAGTCCACTGCTCAGTATCCCGTACCTCTAGGCTTGGAGTGGCAAAAGCTCTTACCCCCGCAGCCGTGTCAAGCACACTCTCTGAAAGTTTCTTTTGAGAAGAGACTGTTAACAATACAGGACGCAAAGGCAGCTCCCCAAGGTAGGCCGTACTTTTCACTTTCTTCAGCTTGCGTTGTTTAGTGATTAAAGCCACCGGAACTTCCAACATCTCTTCATACAGAGATACTAGAGCAGCAGCAATTGTGGCAAACAGCCGGTGAACTGGAATTTGTGATTCCGACACCACAGCGCTTGCCATTGAAGTGTCCAGGTGAAGCTGCTCTGAAGTGGGAGCTGGAGCTTTCGGTGGCACTATCAAAGTTATTTCAGGCTGGAGCTTAGGTGTATGCGCTAGTGAGGAAACATCGACGATAGGAATAATAGTTTCGAATTTCTTATTAAGCTCCTTGATTACAGAACCATACTCGGCCATCTTTGATTCATGGCTTATTATGAGCAATAAAACATGGCACAACTGATCTTTCAGTGACAGTATATCTTGTCGCAGACTCTGGATCTCCTCTGGTGAAACTTCAGTCGGCTGTATCAAAATAGAGCTATCGTCAGCTATAGCAGGACAGGGCGATTCCACTCTCTTACGATGTGTGACATTACTATCACGTTTTTTTTAGCTGAACCTACCGGAGTCAAACTGTTGTCGCTGCCTTTCTTAGCTGCACAGCGACACTCGGGGCATACCCATATATTTCGAGGTTCAATCAGGTTTCTTCCACCCCCACAGAGAAGATGGTATATTTTTTTGCATGTATCTATTGTGCAACGAACATACTCCTCATTGCCATCGATAATGCTACAGCAAGCAGCATAATTCATCTTGAATGCAGAAAAATAAATAACCAAGCGGGCTTCGACCGTCAACAAAAGTTAAACAGCTGACAGATCTGATAAGCGGTGAATGTATGCAGCGAATACCAACCGCAGCGACTATGCACCGGGGACGATGACTCACCGACTGACGTGACGAGCAGTAGATGCGAGCGCACGGTCAGTTAAAAACGACCGTTAGACGAAAACATTCGGCAATTATCTAATTGTATCTTCGGTGTTCCTGGCCAGATTCCCACAAAAACACAAACAATGCACGAGTCTTTCAACAAGCCACGCAATAATACAAATTTCACTTCTACAGCTGCACTTTTAACCACTTCAATAATTAAAAATATATGGAGCAAAAACATAAGACGTTGACACTATGACGGTATCGGAAGGACTATATTGGTAAACTTATATCCGACCCTTCTGGTCTTTCACACTTGTACTTTTTAACTTTTTACTATAATGTCAATCTTTTGTACCATACTGGCTGCTACATCTACTTTCGTGGGGCCTAACTGAAAGGGGCCTCGTCCGGCATGGTAGAACCAAGGAACGAATACCTGTTGATGTACGGCAGCCAGACCTACTGAACCTGGACTAAAGCTTCTAATTCGACCGTTCCAGTTCCATTTTCCGATACCTAGAGTTATAACCCTCCACCAGAGCGCGACCACGGGTCTGCGGACAACTGTCCCCCGGAAATGCCACTACAACTCTACGGCGGCTGAGCCACGGTTGCATCTGCCGCAATACAGAATTTCTTAAATAATATAGTTTATATGTTACTCGGGGGCATGCAAGTATTCTAACGATACTCCATGCGTCTATTTCTGTTGGCCATTATTCTCTATTGCCAATAAGACACGTTACGCGCCGCGTTGATATCTGCGTGGAATTTTCGTGTAACGTAATATACTATTCTGTAAGCCACTGTCAAATTTGAGAAACGTGACAAGGCGCGTTACACGCACGTTATAGTCTATATTATCTATGGAACAGTAAAAAATGGAGCTTGTTGTGTTAAAAAAACAAACATTAATGTAGGTACATAGCTAAGAGAAATAGATTTGTTCTGCTCTTGAAAATATCATAGAATGACTTTTTTCAGCCAAACTTTTATTTTGTGGCTCTTATTGTCAAAAGCCACCAACCAAAACTTCGCAACTTTTGCGAATGAAATAAAACTATTTTGTGCGAATATAAGCAGATGGTAAATATATACAATGCTACATAATGAAATAGGTATGTATCGCTACTGAGACGTATGCTTTCCTAATGTGTTTTGTGTATAATCATCACGTCAAACTAATACCAAAAATAACAAAAGTACATAAATAACTATCTGTTTGCCATGTTTTCATGAATAAACGGCTGAACCGATCTTCATGCACAAGGAAGGACATAAGATATTTTTTCCCCGGAACAATGTCGACACGGGCATAGCTAGTGGATAGGTACTTATAGTTGTGTGAATTTTTCATTTTCTACGTACCTAGTAAGTATATATATGATTTACCCACTTGATTTGTAGTATTGTTTGCAGTCAAAATGAACCAATTCAAGGCCTCAACAATCCAGCTAACTTTTTAAGTGAGCATATGAAAACCCATCAAGTTCCATTCTGCACAACAAGTTGGTACGTTCAGTTGGTTGGAGTGGAATGACTGACTTGGAAATGGCAACAAGACACCTCACTATTACACTCCAAGGACGGGCTGATTTGGAGCAACAGTTGATGGATCTTACAAATAAATTAACTAGCAGGTCCAGTCAAAACAGTGACTATGTGGAAGCAAGTATATACTTAAAATAACTACGGCTTTTGTGGGGACACAAAGTTATTAATACTAATGCAAACTTAGCAAATTGCGCCATCCTCAGTGCGAGTTGCCTTACCACTTTAGTATTTCATGCGTGTCTCCATGTCAAGCCTTGTCTTATATTTTTGTACTGTGTGACTATGTAATTAATAGGTTAATATGGAGTGCTAATTGAACTGAGAAGAAACTCGTTCATTTCCCTTCCGGTACCTAGTTTAAACAGTGAACAGCTAAGTAAAGACATGAACACCAGATGGGTAAACTGTTCATATTATTATCATGTGTGGGTATCTACTGCTATCTAGACCCTACCTAAGCATGTACTATGGATTTTGTCCTATTGAGAGTTGGTAATGCCTCTGCCTGCTGAGCTTAGTGTCCCAGGTTAAAATCTTGGCCAGGGCAAATATTTATGTGATGAGAATAAATGTTTGTCCTCAGATGTTTGTTTCAATGCCATTACACCTGCGACACAATCCTAGTGCGGGGTTATGAATGTGTAAAAGGTATAATTATACCTTTTATTATGCCTTTAGGTATTTAATTACATTGTTCTACGGATTGTTTTATTAGCATGTGAAAATTGACGATATTTCTAATTTAGATGAAAAGAACGACTCGCTACTGATTGGTCTTTGAAAAGTTATTTTTCAGTATCTAGAAGACTTTTATGCGGGTTGCAGACTGAAAACTAAGGTAACTTGGTTTAGCTTAGGTCGTACAGCCGACACAGTTTTACATACTTGGCTAAGTGAGCTAAAATATGTGAAGCTAAGCTTACTTAGCTTGCTTACAGTTAAGCTAAGACTATCCCACCCACCATGGCACCCCTTCACAAACTTGACTGAGCTTTCGCTTAGTTCTTGGTGTTCACGGGACATATTTCTAGGTAAAAGCTGGCTTAGTTTGTATCGGCATAGCTTAGTATTTTCAACCTGCTTTATGGGCTTATGTTATTTTATCATTTTAGGCATCTGAAAAATAATGTAAAATAAACAACATAATATAGCACTTAAACAAGTCAAAAGTTATTGTCTCAAATACCAATTCAATATATAAATTAGGTAAAGCCGCGTTAACACGATCAGAGTCTGCTGGCTCCGGGTAGACTCGTACGAGTCAGCTTCATACGAATGTACATGGATAGTTGTTTACACATATCGAAGTGTACTCGTACATAACTAGTGTCTTTAGCATTCGTTTCGAAAGATGTCGGACGAAACGCTTGTAAAATGTTAGTAGCCACCGTTTTGTTTCACTACTCGTACGAGCTAGCTCGGAAAAGTAGAACACGGTCCGAGTCTATTCAGATTGGACAGTGTCGTCAAAGTGCGCTCGGATTACCTGTTGCCATGATACGAGTAGCGTCTTAGTAGACATCCAAGTGGGCTTGATCCGAGTGTACTCTGTCAATGCGGCTTAAACTAATCATTCTTCCGAGTTTGAAAACGAAATTTCCTTTTCATGTGCTGATTCTGCAATAAAACCACTAAAACCAATAAAACTTGTTGATTTAACTGTTACCCCTCTTTTATTTTGTTTCTGTCTCGTTGGGTTTTTATTATTTTTTTATTACGGACTAGGCAATCGTTTGACCGCGATCTCACCTGATGGAAAGCGATGATGTGGTTGAAGGTGTAACACTCTTGCCTAGTAGATACCTATTCACTCTTGACTTGAACACACCGGAGTTATAATTTACCGGAAATACTGAAGAGGGCAGGGCATTCCACTCCTTTGCAGTTCTTATAAATGAAGAAGCATAACGCTTCGTTCTTGTGCGAGGTATTTCAACCATGAAAGGGTGGCGCTTTGCTGATCGTCTAGTCGTACAGTGATGAGGGAATCAGGTTGTGCAGTTCTTGTGCACACTCTCTATAGTACAATCTGTAGAATACCGCCAGGCTTGCTACCTCACGTCGATGCGCCAGACTTTGAAGCTTACTCTTTACCAGAGTGTCATCCCCAATGAGCCTGATAGCACGTCTCTCAATTAAATCCAAAGACTCGAGCTGATACTTGGCAGAACCGTCCCAGAGGTGGCAGCAGTACTCCATACAAGATCGGACCTGTGCTTGATAAAGATTCAAAAGCTGTCCCGGTGTGAAGTACCGCCTAACCTTAGACAAAATACCAAGTATTATTGCAGTTACCTTGGCTTTCTTTTTTGTTGTCAATTCCTCCACACCAACATGTATGTGTCGTTAACGGCTGGATAAAAGGTGCTAGCCAATTCTGTCCTTTTGGTGGCTTTTGATAACTTCTCGTTACCAGAAAATTTAAGGTTAGAATCTGGAAATACAAATGCCAATTATTATAATATCTGATTTTTAATGTGTTGAGTGACAACTTATACAACTTATACCCTATTGTACACTTACTGTGGCTTGTGTTGTAATACTTGCACATCTCCGAGGTTCAGTTAACCTGTCTGCAAGTCATTTCAAAACTTTAATATATATTTTTCGTACTTATTAGTCAGCTTACAATACAAATAATTAATAGTTGTAAGTAATAATATCAAGTTAACGACAATTCAGTTGTGATGCGATTGTGAATGAAAGGTTATGTTGTTTGTTGTGAAGTGAATAGGCATTAGGCGTAGGACTGCCATTGCCAGGTCCAAAAATGAAATAGCTTTTTTGCCCAAGCATTGCTAAAAAGCCGGACATAATAATTTATAAGTGTTTATTATATTTATATCACAGATTTCACTACTTGAAAACAATCATCATAATTTATCAGCAAAAACCAGCTACTGGCACCAAAAAACATCAACACCAATTTGTTTGTTCGGGGAGCTTTCACGCAATAACAACTTGACGGATTTTGATGAAATTTGGAATAGAGATAGCTTATACCCTGGAATAAAACATAGGATACTTTTATCCCGGAAAAAGGTAAGTTTCCACGGGAAAATGTTGATTACTCGCTGTAAGGAACGGTTGCCATGGAAATAATAACAAGTCTGTCAAAAACATCAATAGCGTTGGTGACATACCTACTTTAGCATTGGTTTTTAATATCTTATAAGAACATAGGATGCTTTTTATCGCGATAAACTGTACTTCGTCCACACGGACAAAGTCGCGGGCGTAAGCTAGTAGCAAATATATATGATGATAACAAAGTTGCTCTACTTACATAATTGTATTTTTAGTAAAACTAGTATATTTTTTAGAGGTTATTGGAATGGTCTTTTAACAAACTTATTTAAAAAAAAACATACATGCATACATACATACAACCCAAATACCTAACCTTCTGCAGTCGGGTAAAAACAAAGCACCGTAGTCTACTATCATGTTATCTCCATCTCTAAACACTTACTAAATATATACATCACAAACAAATCACAGAGTCATCAGTTACCCACCCCGCGCAGCATACCTTTTGTTGTTATTATCGCAGTAGCTAGTACCTTCTTAATTAGGTATTAATGCATTTCTAGGATTTTTAACGTAAAATATACCTATTGTTTTGTTTGATGATTAAAAAACATATGTAGATATAAGTTCACGCCACGCACACCGCCTGTCTGTCAATATCACAGTAGTTAGTACCTACTAATTCGATTTGTTTTGTATGTTTAATAGTTATCAAATATATGTAGTTTTAAACTCACTTTCGCCACGCATACCTTATGTAGCTACGAGTATCACAGTTGTTAAGTACCTACTTAGTTTAATAATACATGTTTTTTGCATCTACCTACTTTTTCAGGACTTTTACTACTTTTACCAACAAATATTTTTCTTCTTGTATGATGTATAGTAGTAATCAAAAATGTTCAGTTACAAATAACTTACCTACTGTTTTAAAATAATGCAATTTGTATAACTTATATACCATCTTTACCGTTCCGGTAAAAAAAAAAAACAAAAAAAAAACATTTCTTGCTATAAAAATTAAATTGTACCTACCTAAACAAATTGTTATGCGAAGGAGACTGTTTATCCCACAACACAGGATTTATTCTAGTGTGGGATACAGAGTTTATATGTACCAATTCACAAATGTGTGTACTTTAATTAAGCTCGGTATTTTGTGTGCATATATTTAAGTGAAATTATATTTATAGGTTCCTACTTGTGTTAAGCATTTACCTTATAATTAGTACATGCATTGTGAAAATTAATGTAATTTTTTGGTGAATAAACTTAATACGATTTGATTTGATTTGATATTTTGACGAGATAGATCTTTAAAAACCACTCCGACCGATACTATACGGGGTACCATGACTAAATGAGCGACTGTAACGAAAAGGAGTATATGGTCTCACTTTTATATTTCCGTAACTTTAAGCTCCAGAGATCTAATTTAGGTGTAATTTTTGAGCTTATATAGTCAATTCAATGATGTAATATTATATTTTGTCAAAAGACAGACGGGAAGGGAGCAGAACGCACAGAGCAAAATCAGTAAAATGGAGGTTTTTGTGGTCTATAATTCAGTTTAACCCGTGATTTAGATAAGGTTATCTATAGGGGACAAACATTTTATATCACATAATCGAACTGAGTATATAAGCTACTGATAGCTAGCGTACTAATTTAGGTGCATTTTTTTAAATCATGTCTGTCTGTTTGCGTATCACATAAAAACTAGGTTTTGACTCAAAAACCGGTATCTCAATCCATTGAATAGCAGCCAAGCAATCGATAAAAAACTATTTGAGGGCTGAGTGAAATTTGGTACTTTTGGTCCTGAAATAACACATAGGTAACTTTTAACCCAAAGAAATGACAACACGGGCAAAGCCGTGGGTGCTTAAAATCAGTACAATTAATGTTTTTGTGATCTTTATTTCGGCATAACTCGCCATTTGTACGTGTCGTAGACGTTTCACGACAAACAAACTGCTGTGCGCCCCGACACAGTCCCACCCGCTTTTTTTGGTCACTAAAAACTCAATTAAATGGATACTCACAATTTACTATGGAGCCTGGCATAGCAAAATTCCGACATTTTGAATAACCTACATGAACCTAGATCTTTCTAGATGTTTAAAAAAATATTTGGAGTAAGTACTAAATATCATGTATTTAGTAGAATCCAGGCCCTGGGCAAGGGAAACATTTTGTGATGTAAATAAATGTGTCTCGGGTCTTGGATACTTGGGGTGTGTTGATCTGTATGTCCATATTATGAACTACAAATATTTTCAACTTCTATGGTTAGTACAAATATATTCTTGTCTTCATGCCATTCCAGTCGTTTTTTTAAATATATTTTTTTCATTAATCCTACGTCATTCGTCAAAAGCCAGACGTCTGGCAGCCCTAATTTATGTGTCAATAAATCATATGTTCGGATTGTGTTGATGGCGTTTTTGCCAGTTTCGAAATGTATATCTTTAACAAACCGTTGGATTGGCCAATTTCAACACATTTGCCAATTTAGAAAAAAAAACAAACGACCCTTTAAGTCATCTACTAATATAACAGTGATCGAAATCATATAAGAACGCTAATTTTGCCCACAATATTTTATAGCCGAACGCCAAAGGTGATAATTTTTAGCGTTTTTTTCCATTATGCTCAAAACTAGCGCATCAAAGCAAAGTAAAACGCGATCATAAACTTGTACGTGTGAACAAATAGGCAGTTTGCTTTGAAGCAGATGGCGAAAATAAATGTTAAAACGCTAATTATGATTACATTTGGCGTTCACATTGGACATTTGTGGGCAAAATTAGATTTCTGAAATGTTTTCGATCAACGTTCGTTTTTCATGTTTAAATGACATGACAGTTAAATTTGACATGGGAAAAGCGACTTTATTTCATTTGGGTATAGGGACGTATTTTATTTGGTTTGGGCCATCCCAAATTCCCCCAATCGTTAATGTCAAAAGTTACAAAAATTGCAAAACTGTTGAAAATATTCAAAGCAAATGGCTTGTTAACGAGTAAATGTACATTTCGAAACTGCCCACAACGCCATCTCATCATCTCGAACGCACGGAGAATGATTGTTTTGGTAAAATCGGTAAAATACACGAAAATAGTGCTAATTACTATTCATATTTTATTACATTTTAGTAATATTATTACTAGATACCTAATTGCCCCGATACATTTCGGAAACGAATAGACGTACCTAAGCTTATTATTGGCCGGTTCCTATATCTTAAAACGAACCGTTTTCGCGAACTGTCCATCAGCTTTTGACATAAACGCCATACAAAATACGTCAAAAAGAAACGAGACGTTAGAAAACCGACTCGTTTAATTTTTATAGGAATGGGGGGTAAAGCTGTAGGTCTTACTTAGTATTTATATACTCTTTGGCTGTAGGTACCTACCACGCGAAGGCAATTACATGAGCCAATGCGATTTGTTGCAATCGGATTTTCAAATCAATATCAACTCTGACGCGCCGCATTATGTGCAAAATCTGATTGCAACAAGATATTATGTAATAGCCCCGCTGGTACCAAGTGAAATAAAATTAAAAAAAAACGGGCGTAGACAACTTTTCTTGTGGCATACAGAATTCTGTTTTCGATTCCACGCTAGGGCGCGTTTAGGAAACGCGTTTGTGTATAAAGCATGTTATGATGTCACGCGTTTTCTGCGTGGAATTTCGTGTGGCAATAGAGAATAATGGCCCAGGTGTTTAAAAGTTATGGTGGAATAAATAAACTCACATACATACAAACAAACATACATGAATCCTAAAAATGTATTGGGGCAGTCGTGTAATAATGTACGTTTACCAATTCCCTGTGCGCAACCCAAACGGCTGATTTAGCAAAATCAAACAAACAGACAATGTTTGACTTTATTATTAGAGATCTATTTTTAATCAAAGCAAACAATTAGAAGATATCTTTAAAATCAAAGCATGGCCAATGAAGCGATAAAAATATATCAGATTTGATTAAATCTATTTGTGATATAAATAGGTAGAAAATGCCGCAACTTGTATTACACTATAAATAAGACTTTATTTTTTCATCGGCAAACATAAAAAGCTATTGTGTAGATATTGATAAAATTTCCACTGTACAATCTACAAATACACATTTCTATAAAACGTCACACTGTGACGATTAGCCGATAAAAAATATTACTAATGATACAGGCATTACGATAGAAAATAATTATATAACAGTAAACCCAACAAGCTTGTCGACTAAAGGAATTAACGAAACACGAACTTGAAAAAAAAAGGGATTTGACGAATGTTTATACGACTTTTAGCATTAACTCCTGCTTAGCGAGAACAAAAATGGATTTGACGAATGTCGCGTCGTTTCAATCATTATTTCCTTATTTAGCTCATAATTACAGTACAAATCTTTAATCTCAATCAAATAACTTTCAAAGGATGACCACAGAACAATAATTATTAAAATATGGCTACTCTTTCACTTTTTAAGAACCAAAAAGCAGAAGAATATGCATTTTAGTTAAAAAAAAATGAACAAATTAAAAAATATGTAGCTTACTTCCGCCAAAATTGTAAGTCAGACAAATGGTTAATGGTAAAATTAACACAAGTAAAACCCCACGCTAAACAAACCCTACCCAAATTGAACTATTGTAAAATATAAATGAAATGAAAGCTGAGGCCTGGAGGCCACAAAAAAAAACAACAACAATATAAAACCCCACGCTAAACAAACTCTACTCAAATACAAGTATCGTAACACTTATATATTTATATACATATATTATAAATACACAATAAAAAACATATACCTCAATCCAAATACCAAACATCTGACATCAATACGACACGTGTTTCGCCTCTGCACGAGGCATCTTCGGGTGATGTTGACTCGTCGAGTGCTGGACTGAGATTATAAATATGGATTTCCGCAAAGTAACGCCTGAATCTATCAACTGCATTTTAGTTCTTATAAAGTGAAATTAAGTTGCCAAATTTTAATAATAATGTGTCTGTGGTCAGGCTTTACACAATCCATTAGAAGCCACACTTATAACCATTCCTAAATCTATGCCAATCTGGCTGATTCTAAATCTCAAGAACAACAGCAGTGCGATTACGTAATGTTGATCATGACGGTTTCGAGCCATCAAATTCAATAATGCTTTGCGATAGAGTCGATTTTGCTATGAAAAAAGTGACAATCTGATTGAAGCCAAGTTCTGTAATCGGGCTGCTGCCCGATTCCATAACTTGGCTTCAATCGAATTCTCAGTATCGCAACCACTAATGCCTTGCGATAGAGTCGAATTTGCTATGAAAAAAGTGATAATCCGATTGTAGCCAAGTTATGGAATTGGGCCACTGAACTAAAAATGTTGAATATCCAACAGGTAGCCAGCCGCCAGTTTCATGGAAGCAAAATGCTTCACGCTGACTAGCTGATTCTCCGAGGGTACCAACTGCTTCGACGGAAATACCATAATATTTTCCAAGACGTATTAAGCAAGGAAGTTGTATACTAATGTAACCGGAAGGATCACTGGTACAAGAATCGTGGTCCGACAAAGACTAACTATTAAGGACCTGTCTCGTTCTAAAAGGGCGATAATAATTTATGAACTAAATAGGACAACAGCTTTCATGCTTCAGGTTTTAGCCTCTCGTTAGAAAGTCTTTGTCTTTGAAATGTAATATAATAAAATAATATATATAATATAATTCCCGAAATCTCTCCACCATCCCCACCAGTGGGGATTTCGGGAAAAAAGCAAAAATGATTTCCCGAAATCCTCACTAATTATCAGCAGTGGGGATTTCAGTAAAACAAATATATTTTTACCTTTTTCCCCACCATGGCTATAAAGACAAGAAAAAGACTTAGTTTTTTTAACGAAAAATTATTATATTTTTTTTTTAAACTAGTACTCCTTTACAGAAGTGATAGATCTCATCGATATCTTCGTTTTGGATGACAGCAGTCAAACTTAAATTGACTATAACTCTGAAACTATTGATCCTACACTAGTAGTTTCTTGACAGAAGTTATAGACCTCATCGATATCTTCATTTTGGATGACAGTTGTTAAACTTAAAAGGACTAATACTCGGAAACTATTTATCATAGACTACTATTTTCTTTACAGAAGTGATAGACCTCATCGAAATCTTCGTTTTGAATAAAAGATGTCAAACTTAAAATAGCTATAACTCGGAAACTATTGATCCTAGACTTGTAATTTATTTACAGATGTGATAGATCTCAATCATATCTTCATTTTGGATGACAGCTGTCAAATTGACTAGTAGATTCTTTACAGAAGTAATAGATCTGTAAAATATTCCCCAATAGCTATCATCAACTGAACTCAAGCTTTCTGTAGTCCCGCAGGTATATTTTGTATTATAATTTATTAACTAGGTAGGTACATACCTAATTATTATTATTGACTGGCTTGGGTAGAGGCACAATACACACCCTCCCAAGCGGGACTTTGTATATTTTTGGTGTACAATAAAGAGTTATCTATCTGTCTACATTTAGTCTCATAGGTAATTAATTGACTATATAATACTCTAGCTACACAGTTACACACCATCTTAAGAAACTGTTAATATAAGGAACATTTTAATTGATTACCTATAAAGGTATCATTTTAGGTTTTGTAATTATTTTGTTTTAATTGTTAATATGACTTGGTATTTATGAACCATTTCATGAAACTATCGTCCATTTCATGAAATGATCAATTCTACGATATCACCACGACTTATGACGATATATGGTACAAGGGCGTCAAGCAGTATTTAATCAAAGGAGTCATTATGTATATTTTGGCAAGCAGCTTGTGACAAACCTTTCACCTTAACGTTCTCAGTAAAGTGAATAATGTACTCCCGTTTTTTACACGACTGCCCAATAAATTTGTGTAATTTTTAAATTCATTTATTTCAGGTAAATAACTCCCATAATAGGGTTAGTGTCAAAATCCCTATTAGATTTCCCCATTAAATGGGATTTCGAAACTTTTAGTCTCATAATCCCCATTATTGCTGCAAATTCATACTCATTTTTTTGACACTATCGTCCTCATCCCGGGTTAGTATCAAAATCCCCGTTAGATTTCTCCATTAACTGGGATTCCACATTAAGGGGAAAATCATGTGAAATAATATGATTTTCTCTTATCCTGGAATACCAGATGGAAAATGCTGCTGCCTTATTTTTATGTTATGAATAAAAACTTATATTAGTACTGCGTAGGTACCTACTACCTATGTAACTATAGGCACTAGGATACTGCTAAGCTATAGGATATGCTTGTAGGGTTACAGATGCATAGCTAATAAGTTGCAAATATTTAAAAATACCTACTTTTTCTAAAGGTGAGCCATTCAGTTTAATGGGTGGCATTTCCGTTACTTTTCTTGGCCCGCCCTGAAAAACCATACACTGACTCTTTTTGACATTATAAAGCAGCCCGTGATCAGCCGCATAGCCCTCACACGTCATACTCAGCAGCTTTCTGAGTCCACAGACCGAGGCGCTCAGCAGCACCATATCGTCGGCATAGCTAATGTTATTGAAACAGACGCCATCTATGTAACAACCAATATGTTGCGTACTGAGCGCCTCGGTAAGGTTATTAATACAGGTTAAAAAAGGTAAAGGTAAGGTTATGTTTTTAGGATTCATGTATGTTTGTATGTATGTATGTATGTGAGTTTATTTACTCCACCATAACTTTTAAATGCCTAAACATATTTAGACGTATAAGGTATCGTTAGAATACTTACATTCAACCGAGTAACATACGGTATATTAAAAAAAAAATGCGTCCGTATGACTCCATTTTTAAATGAAAAGATATATACTTTTTCTTCGAATTTTACAATATGGGTATCTAATTGAAGGCCTTGATAAGCAAATTAAAGCAATATATTTTTTTAAGTTCTTTTTTGGCAGGGCAGGCGTGGTTTTTTCGTTTTTAAGCTAGTTCAAAAGTTTTTTATCGATTGCTCGACTTGTTCTCATCGGATTGAGATACCAAGTACATTAGTTTCAAAGTCAAACCCTGATATATCCAGTAATGAAAACTGCATCGCAATCGGTTCAGTATTTTTTACGTGATGCGCGAACAAACATACAAACAAACAGACAGTCACCATTAAAAAAAAACTTTCCTTAGCTTATTTTAAGTACCCTAGACCATTTTTTTTTTAAATTATATTAATTGTACCGACTTTTTCGTTCTTATTGCTTTATTATAAGTATAGATAGATATCCATGTGTAAATTGAGCTGATTTATTTTTGTATTGAATAGAGTGTAAATATGAAAATAATGTTCAAATCATCAAATTAACTTGTTGTTTATACGCCATCACATGCGGCATCATTTTTAATGAAGGTAATACAAAAAATAACAAGACAATAATGCCAGCCCGCCGCCTCGTAAAATTATTACGAACGAAAGATCACAGACGAATAGAAAGATACCCATAACTTATCCCTACTTTTCCCATAACTATAATAATAATTGTAATTTATTTAATGAAAACACTCAAACATATTGCAATAAAATGTACGTGACAGGCTAAAAAACAAATGTACTATACTGTAACATCATCAATATTGAGAAGCGATTCATGCAAATCACAATACGATTTACTGAAGACAATTCGGACAGGGTTGGCATGATTAAATCACTTTGATTTAAATTACAATTTTAATCAAGTGTTTTTTTCAATAAAAATCATTCATCATCATCATCAACCTGTGTTCTTCCACTGCTGGACCTCTCCCAATGAACGCAATAGAGCCCGAGCTTCGGCTCTTCTCATCCAAGTTTCTGCTAGCCGCCTTTCGCAGGTCGTCACTCCAACTGGCCGGTGGGCGTCCTACACTACGTATGCCAAGACGCGGTCTCCACTCGAGGACAAGTACCCCAGCGGTTGTCCGTCCTTCAAGAAATGTGGCCAGCATATTTCCACTTCAGCTTGCTATTTCTTAGATATATGTCTGTGAATTTGGTTTCTCTAGCGCATAACCTCGTTTCGAATTGTGTCCTTCAGAGAAACCCCGAGCATAGCTCTCTCCATAGCTCGTTGAGCGACTTTAAATTTGTGGACAACTCTCACTGTTAGTGTCCATGTCTCAGCTCCATAACTGATAGGACGCACGCATTAAATACACGTCTTCAGGCACGGTGGAATGAACGACGAGAAGACCTGCGAAGTTTTCCGAATGCCGCCCAGCCCAACTAAATTCTTTTGTTGGCTTCCCTGTCGAAGTTGTTTCTGCCCAATTGCAAAGTCTGCCGAAGGTAGATATAATCCTTAACAACTTCGAGGGGACCACCATTGATGACTACAGGGCTAGGGGTAATAAGGCTTGGAACAGGATAGCTTTATTTTACAAAAAGATTGATAAAACCCTCCTGAAAAACTACCGTCCCATCTCACTCCTGAGCCACGTCTATAAGCTGTTTTCGAGAGTCATCACAAATCGTCTCGCAAGAAGACTTCACGAGTTTCAGCCTCCAGAACAGGCCGGGTTTCGTGGAGGATTTGGTACCATAGACCACATATACACAGTGAAGCAGATTATACAGAAGTCCAAAGAGTATAATCAGGATTAACCTTGTGGCCGTACAATGGGCAAACCTAATATTGACATATTGATACCTGCGCTCCCTCTCTATGTCCACGTTGTATTTTAGGTCCTCGGTGACCCAGTGTTCCAGATACTTGAACTACGACACTGCAGTCATAGCATCGCATCGTAAGTTTAATTGCACGTTATCTGTTTCATTAGTGATTAATAGCAGGTGTTAGGACATGTAAGAGGCTCTCGGGCGGCCTAGACAAACTCTGCCAGAGGCCAGCATTACCTCATACAGCAAACAAACAAACAATTGCGCGCGTTAAAGATCTTAAGTTCACTCTTTTTATCCGACTACAGCAAAGCAAGGTAAGGGTAATAAGTTTAACAATCTATGTATGTATTTATATTAGTAATTTATTAACTTTATATCTGTGTTGTTTCAATAAAGAGTTCATCTGTCTATCTATGTATATATCTATGGTTTATTCTTCTATGTATGTGGGTATGTGGATCTTCCACCATAGCGTCGTCCCTATTGGTTCGATTTTAACTCAATTCGCCTTCCGGTATATAGTGTCATTGGCTATTTTTTTACCCGACAACGGCAAGGTAAAGGAAGGGTCTTGTGTTCAAACTCAAAACTTGGTCTGGTTTTGACAAGTGAGGTATCAATCGATTCGTTTTCATCGCAAGAGATATATATTATAGATATGCTATTTTTTAACCAGTTTGTAGTCGGGTTTTAGTTTTTGAACTTATGTCTTGTTCAAATAGTACCTGAGACTGTGGGCCACGGGTTTAGACTTACAAACAGAATGTCATCCACGTAGCTTATGTTGTTCTTATTAGCACACCATCGATATGACATCCAATTACAGTGTTGCTGAGCTCATCAATGGCATTATGTACAAGTTTAACAACTTGGGAGACTTCAATCCCCTCTGCCGCACTGGAACTGATAATATAGGATGGCATTTCAATTTGTTGGTGATAATACCACGTATCTCGGATTTGTGATTAACTATCATTATTTCTTAATAATTTCATTGGATTTGTTGGTGTTTTTTTTTTATCGGAGATGGGTTTTTACAAGTGCTATCTGTAAAAATTGTTTGCAACATACTCGGTAACAGCGCTTTCGGTAAGCCAAACCAAATAGGTTAGAAACCAAAATTCACAGAAATCACACATCACATCAAACTATCTATCTATATATATATCTATCATCCATCTATCTTATCTTACCTATAATCTATACTTGTAATAAAACTGTAACAGGTCCAATTCTGTACATTGAAGATATTTAGTAATTTTTTTTTGGAAGATCTTCTATATTCCGTACTGAAGCCAAAACAGTTTTTTTTTTTCATTTTTGTCTTTCTTTCTGTCTGTGTATCTTGGCTGGGCATAACGCTGAAACTACTGAATGAATTCAAATGGAACTTGTCATAATTTGAGTTCATAATAGGACATACGAGGATACTTTTCATCCCGAAAAGTTTAAGGGTTCCCGCAGGAAAAGGGTTGAAAGATTTTTGTAAGAACACGTACCACGCTGAAACTACAGGACGGATTTTGATGCAACTTGCACCAGTTATAGTTTATATGATGATTGAAAATTAAGAATACTTTTTATTCCGAAAATATAAAGGAGTTCCTGTGGGATAGAGGTCCAAATTCTGTACATATTATGTAATATTTTTTTTGGAGATTTTTGTTTATTTTTGACTGTCCGTCTGTGTGTCCGTCTATCTGTATCTTGGTAGCGCATCATGCCGAACCTATTCAATGAATTTAAATGATACTGGGTATGATTTGAGTTCATACTACGAGGTAGGACATAGGATACTTTTTATCCCGAATAATGAAAGGGTTCTCGCAGGATAGGGATGAAAGTTATTTAAAACAAACACTTAGCACTCTGAAACTACTGAACGGATTTTTATGCAACTTGGCATAGTCATAGTTTATATGATGGGTGAGTTGGGTGGTAAGGATACATTTTATTCCGAAGAAATTTAGGGTTCCTTCGGGATATGGGTTCAAATTCTGTACATAGAAGACTTTTTTATGTATTTTTATGTTTCTCTTTATTCTATATTGAAGTTTTTTTGTCCTCCTGTCTGTCTGTATCTTGGCCGCGCATAAAACTACTGAATGAATTTAAATTAAACTTGGTATGTTTGAGTTGATACTACGAGGTAGGACATAGGATACTTTTCATCCCGAAAATTAATTGGTTTTCGCAGGATAGGTGTTGAAATTTATTTAAAAGAACATGTACCACGCTGAAACTACTGGACGGATTTTGATGCACAGTCATAGTATAAATGATGGTTTAAATTGAGGATACTTTTAATACAAAGTTATGTTAATTTTGAAGTAATAAATGATACATTTTTACTCCAAATTCGCCATAACTGTTTTTTTTTTCATTTTGTCTGTCTTTCTTTCTGTATTTTAACCGCGCATCACGTCGAAACTACGGGATGAATTCAAATGAAACTTGGTATGATATGAGTTCATACTACATTGGATATTTTTTATCCCGAAAAGTGTTCCTGCAGGATAGGGGTTGAAAGTAATTTGAAAGAACACGTATCACGCTGTAACTACTGGACGGATTTTGATACAACTAGACACAGTCATCTATCTATACTTATAATAAAGCAATAGCTACGAGAAAGGCTGTACAAAAAAGTCAAACTAAAAAAATGATCTAGGGTAACCTAAAATAAGCTACAGAACATATTTTTTTGTTATAATTTGTTTTTTCTGTCTTTGTCTTTTTGTCTTTATGTTTAAATATTTGTTCATGCATCACGTAAAACTACTGGATCGATCGCTATGCAATTTTCAATGTAGGATAGCTTAGGGTTTGACTCAAAAACTGGTGTAATTGGTATCTCAATTTTAGAAGCCGAGCAACTGATAAAAATATTTTGACAGCTGCAGAAATTTTGCTCAAATATTGGTATATTGGTATTTTAGGTCCTGGAATAACACATTATGGTACTTTTAATCTAAAGAAATGACTACGCGTGCGAAGCAGTGGGTACAGCTAGTAAAGCAATAAGAACGAAAAAGTCTGTACAAAGAAGACAATAAAAAAAAAACATAGGGTAATTAAACTAAAATAAAGAACTTAAAAAAAAAACCTGTCTTTGTGTTTGTTTGTTTGTCTGTATGTTTAATCACGCATCACGTAAAAATTACTGGGCTGATTGCAATGCGGTTTTCACTGTTGGATAGCTTAGGGTTCAACTTAGGGTTCGAATTTTGAAGAAATGTAGTCTATATTTTTTGTATTGTACTTTATAGGTATTTTTAGGTTACCGACATAGCTCTATAAGTTTGGTCTATAAGTTGAAGTGGCAATGGGCAGGCCATATAGTTCGCAGAACCGACAACCCCTGGGGAATAAAGGTTCTCGTATGGTGACCATGAACAAGCAAGCGAAGTGTGGGGAGACTCCCACACGATGGACCGACGAAATTGTAGCCATCACAGAAAGTCGGTGGATGGAGGTGGCACAAGATCGCTCGTCATGGCGCTCTTTGCGGGAGGCCTATGTTCAGCAGTGGACTTCTAAAGGCTGACATGATGATGAAGATGATAGGTATTTTTGGTCCCGGAATAACACGTATGGGCTACTTTTAAATGAAATGACCACGCGGGCAAAGCTACACAGTGGGCACAGCTAGTACAAAATAAACTTAAAATACAAAATAAACTTACAATACAAAATAAACTTACAATACAAATAAATCTAAAACTTTTGAATGAATTCTTATAACAGCCTACAGACCTATGTGGCTTATCTAGGGACAAGTCCACCATGTAGAAGAAGCCCCCGATCGAAATGATTCTTCTATATTTTCTATCTGCTATATAGTAACAAAAAGTTTGTACAAAGAAGATAAATAGAAAACATTGGTCTAGGGTACCTACTTAAAGTAAACTACAGAAAAAGTTTTTTCTCAGATAAAAACTTTATATACGTCCGCGCATCACGTAGAAACTACTGGACCGGTTCCGATGCTAGTTTCACTGTTAAATGTTATCTATATATACGTCTGCGCATCACGTAGAAACTACTGGACCGGTTCCGATGCTAGTTTCACTGTTAAATGTTATCTATATATACGTCTGCGCATCACGTAGAAACTACTGGATCGGTTCCGATGCTGGTTTCACTGTTAAATGTTATCTATATATACTTCTGCGAATCACGTAGAAACTACTGGACCGGTTCCGATGCTAGTTTCACTGTTAAATGTAATCTATATATACGTCTGCGCATCGCGTAGACACTACTGGACCGGTTCCGATGCTAGTTTCATTGTTAAATGTAATCTATATATACGTCCGCGCATCACGTAGAAACTACTGGACCGGTTCCGATGCTAGTTTCACTGTTAAATGGCTAAGGACTCATATACTCCGGTTTTTAAGTCTTAGTAGAAGCCGAGCAATGACAAAAAAACGATTTGACGACTGAACGAAATTTGATGATATTGGTAGTTGTGGCTCTGGAAGAACACAGAAATTCTTAATCCCAGAAAAATTACTACGCGGGAAAAGCCGCAGGCAGAGCTAGTACTTATAATAAAGCAGTAATAACAAAAAGCCTGTATAAAATTTTCTTTAAAATTGAGCTTTTCGTTCCTTTTAATATTGTTTTTTGCTATATATTACGATTGCCCCGACTAACTGATTGCCTGAAAAAAAACTCACATGTAGATACGAGATTTTCTAAAGTGGAATAAAACACTGATGCTGATGGTGAAGTTATAGTTGGTTAGTTTTTTTTTTTCAAGGCAGGTTTTTACAGAACCGAGTCAAATGGAGAAGTCTTTATCCATCAGTCGCTCAACGAGCTATGGAGAGAGCTTTCTCGGAGTTTTTATAAACATTTTTATTTGTTATATGAAAGTAGTAGAATACAAAAATATCAGTTTACTATTTTTGTCTGGCTGTGTGTGACTACGTCACGCAAAAGCTACTGTATGGATTTTGATCCCGTTTGCTGAACTATATTCCTTGGAGTCCGGTGGAGGTTTTTATCTTTGTTTCTACAAAATCGGTTGATCCAAAAAGCAGTTACAGTCATTTTCATATTTCGTTGCGTCACAGTATTTGGTTTTTAGTATCCCAAAATAAAACTAGTTGGCGTTGGCAATCCTTAAAACACGCAAGCGTTTGTTGCACGAGTTATTTAGAACATTACACGATCGTCAATCCGTACTCTTTCGTCCGTTTCGTTTCGTTGTAATATTATAATCAAGATGAAACGTTTTGTTTGGGGCGTTTTTACGCCTAAACGGCTTTTGATGAAAATGCGGAAAATGGAAAGTTGCCACGGGAAAATGTCTATTACTCGCTTTCACACACAACTATGATGAAGTTTTGAATATAGGTAGGTACTCGACGTCGAAAGATTCCGCAATATCTGAAGACCCATCTATAAAACCAATGTGTCATACCCACAATGGTGCCGAAACATGAACAAGGAAACTGTGCACAAGAAGCGAGTCACACAACGGGCCATGGAGAGTTCCATGTTAGGCATAAAGTTGAGCAACAGAGTTCGAAATACGGAGATCCGAATAAGAACCAAGTTCGAAGAAATCTATCAATACATCGATCGAAATCTACTTATATTAGTTTTTTCATATATATTTTTTATATTAACTTTTGTTTGATTTGTTTTTTTTTCGTTTACTACATTGCAAGATATAGCTCAATATTATAACAATATTAAACTCGCGTAAGTTTAAATCATGTCAGTATACATGTATACTATAATAACATGCTTTCTAGACTGGAGACCGCATTTCGGCAAACGTAGTGTAGGGTGCCTACGCCACCCGCACCGGCTTGTCGGAGTGATGACTTGCGAAAGGCAGTTGGCAGTGACTGGATGAGGAGAGCCGGAGATCGGACTCATTGGCGTTCACATGGACAGGCCTACGTCCAGCCGTGGACGAATAGAACTGATGACTTCAGGTACTTTTTTACCATGATGCTATCTTTTACCCAACTACTTGAGATTGGATGTCTCGGACCTAGTCTGAATATGGTGCAGCGTTGAAAAAATACTGCGTATTGCTATTGATGATGACAAATAAACTGATTCGATTTGATTTCTTTTTATCCTCTGCTTCCTGTCCTTTGCGTTGCCAAATTCTTATCAATTGGTTTATCAATTAAGTAGCCTAACAATTCCGTATACAACTATCTTTGCTAATTGAAAAATAAGTAATATTGGTTCCGTACATAATTATTAGAACTTTTTAAACAGTTATGTTCACTAAAACTTAAATTTACGTTACAAACGGGATATCACAGTGTTAACATTGAGAAACAAGTGGGTGGGGCTTCTCCCATGCCTGGTCACGTCGATACTTCTATATATATTTCTATATCTATTTATCTAAATTTATAATAAAGCAATAAGTAAGAAAAAGTCTGTACAAAGAAGCAAATTAAATAATAAACCATTTTCCAAAAAAAAAAACTCCTTCATAATAAAAATGTTATTTTGTAAACAACCACAAAAAAGAATAAAATAATTACAATTCAGCCAGTATCACTTTTTCGAAATTACCAACGTAATAATAATGCAAAAATACAACATAAGATAACGACTTGACCTGCTATTTAAAATAATAAGCTTATAAGGTAAATATCTACAAAAACTTTATCATTTACTAGATTACTGTATTCGTGTCAATCGGTTTGTGAACGTGTGAAAGTCAAAATCTGCTCGTGTGAGTCTCTTATTTTGTCTCTTCTGCATTTCGTATTTTGTATGAGGGTGCGTTATAGACAACTGCATATTACTTCGTACGTAGATAGGTATATATTAATTTTGTAAAGATAATAGATTTAAATGATGCCTGGGTTAGGCACCGCCTTCAAAAAACTCTTTCTTATCGTATGTTGTATTTTTGCATTATTATTACGTTGGTAATTTCAAAAAAGTGATATTGTTCTGGCTCAATTGTAATTATTTTATTATTTTAGTGGTTGTTTACAAAATAACCTTATTATTATGCAGACGATTTAATTAATTTTTTGAAAAATATTTTTATTTTTTATTTTTATTGTAGTAACAAACAACAGAAAGAATATGTGCCAAAGAAAATGGAAAACACTCACTCACTTTATACTCAAAGAGTTGGTAAATTAAAACCAAGGATGAATAAAACCTACATATATGACAACTGAATTAGTTTTGACGAAAATTATCTCTGATTTCACTGGAATGAAATGGAACTCTTTAAAAAAATGGTTACACATCTCCTAGATATGAGAAAACATAAACCCAAAATAAATGGATTTATAAGTTGTAAATGCTGTAATGATGTATGTGTCCCTTTATAAAACAATCTTTTACGAGACACCACCAGTACCACTTATGACCTGAGAACTCATCGAGACTAGTCAATTAAGCCTAAACTCGAAGGGGTTTCACCATTTGATGGTTGGGTAATGGGTTCCTATTACTCCATCTCCATCATCAGACCCACGATATCTCATTAGACCACAGAACTTATGAAGACAAACCCAATGAAACCAAACTCGAAGGGGTTCTATTATTTGATTGTTGAGTTCCTATGACTACCTTCCGGCTGCATCATCAGACCCTGGATACCACATAAAACTAGAGAACTCGTCAAGACATACCAAATGAGCTTTAACTGTAAAGGGTTCCATCATTTTGGTGTTGAGTTGCTGTGACTACCTTCCGGCTCCACACTGGATACCACATAACACCAGAGAATTCATCAAGACAAACCAAATGAGCCTAAATTCGAAGGGGGTTCTATCATTTTGTTGTTGATTTCCTGTGAATAACTTCCGGCTCCATCATCAGACCCTGGATACCACATAAAACCAGAGAACTCACCAAGACATACCAAAGTAGCCCAAACTCGAAGGGATTCCATCATTGTGTGGTTGAGTTCCTGTGACTACCTTTCGGCTCCATCATCAGACTCTTGATATCACATAAAATCAAAGATGATTTCATCAAGATCAACCAAATGAGCCCAAACTCGAAGGGATTCCATCATTCAATTGTGTAGTTTCTTTGACTACTACTACTACTACTACTGTAGTCTTTATTTGTCATCAAAACTACACCCATGTGCAAAACTTCAGCATCTTTGGACGTCCTTAAATTGTTCAAAATTGACTTGCAATCCAGTCCTAAACATTATAACACAGCGAATTAAATTAAAGCTTGTTTAAAGCTATTAAACCAATTATCATGAAATTTATACAGTTCCACACTAGAGGTCTTCTGACTCAAGTAAAAATAATCATCTAATTCGGTTCAGAAATCCCAAGATATTAGAGAACATAAACTATAAATCAAATAGATTTTCTAATAAAACTACAGAACCAATTTTGATGAAGTTTATAAGGGACTACAGAGAAAAATTAACCTTTTGAATAAAAAAACAACCATCTAAATCGGTTGAGAAATCATATAGGTAAACACAAAATAAATACAAAATCAATATAAACACAAAAGCGAATGGATTTACTCAAAAAACTATTTATTTTCGAAAAACTGCTAAACGCATTTTAATACAATTTATATGGGACCACCTGGAGAGTATACACATTAAAGAAAAAAAACAAAATCGGTCCTTAATTGCAGGAGACATCGACAGGCATACATCAAAAAAAATAAAAAAACGCACAGTCGAACATATATCCTCCTTTTCTGAAGTCGCTTAAAAATGGTCAAGGGTACCTAAAATGAGCTGCTGAACAAGAAAACAACATTTTTAAAATTCGTGTCTGTCTGTTTATCTGTTTGTCTGTACCGTTATTCCCCAGTGGTTATCGGCTCTGTGAACTATATGGCCTACCCATTACCATTTCAACTTGCTAATTCTGAGGAATGCTAATCTTTTCTTGCTAATGTCGATAACCTTGGTTCTTCTACGGATTTCCTCATTACGGATCTTATCACGTAGTGAAACTCCGAGCATAGCTCTTTCCATTGCGCATCACGTAAAAATGACTAAACCGATTACGATGGGGTTTGACTTAAAAATTGGTGTACTAAGTATCTGAATCCGATGAGTAGAAACCGAGCAATCGATAAAAACTTTTTGACGGCTGAAGGAATTTTGATCAATTGTTTTGATATTGTTATTTCATGTCCTGGAATAGTATATATCAGTACTTTTAACCTAGAGAAATGACCACGCGTGCGAAGCCGCGGGTACAGCTAGTTATATATATTTTTCTGCTTTCAGAGACCGAGACAATTGCCTGAAATCGTCGCTAAATATCACATATATTCCTCCAAACACCTCTCTTGTTCATTCTGTGCTGGAGTTTAGGGTACCGTTGTGAGCTCCAGAAGTTATTTCTTCTTTACAACAATGTGCCTAATCATAATTTGAGCACAGACTTACCAGGTGCTTCAGACACTTTTCTGATTTTTACTCTTTCCACCACTTATAAATTTAATTAGCCTTAAGTATATTTTTGGTAACCTTTTTCCAAATTCCAAATGTTCTCAACGAGATCTTTACAACAACACCGAAATCAACCATTATCATCTTTTCAGCCTATAGCAGTCCACTGCTGAACAAGACCTCCCCCAAAGAGCGTCACGACGAACGGTCTTGGACCGTCTCCATTCACCGACTCCCTGCGATGGCTACAATGTCGTCCATCCATCGTGTGGGGGATCTCCCTACACTTCGCTTGCTTGTTCGTGGTCACCATACGAGAACCTTTATTCCCCAGCGGTTGTCAGCTCTGCGAACTATATGGCCTGCCCATTTCAACTTGCAAATTCTGAGAGCTATGTCGACAACCTTGGTTCTTCTACGGATTTCCTCGTTACGGATCTTATCACGTAGTGAAACTCCAAGCATAGCTTCCATTGCATGCTGCGTGACTTTGAGCTTATGTATGAGACCAATAGTTAGCGACCATGTCTCAGCGCCGTAAGTGATCACTGGCAACATGCACTGATTAAGTTGCAAAGGCAATAACCCGGGTTTGAAGTTTGATGTTAATACAATATCCGATCCAGTTCAAAAGCTTGAATATATCTTCCAGCGCAGAGATGAACAGTTTCAAAGAAATAACGTCTCTCTGTCTCACCCCTTTTTTTCAATTCGATAGAATTTGTGCCCTGATCTTGGAGATAGACGATCACGGTGGCCTTGCTATACAAACACTTCAACACTTCGATGTACCGGTAGTCAATCTGGCACCACTGTAATGACTGTTACACTGCCCAGGTCTCGATTGAATCAAAAGCTTTCTCGTAGTCCACTAGACAAAGTGGTTGATTATACTCTTTGGTCTTCTGTATAATCTGCCGGAGCGTATGGATGTGGTCTACGGTGCTAAAGCCCTTCCGGAATCCAGTTTATTTGGGAGGCTGAAAGTCGTCAAACCTACGAGCCAGGCGGTTTGTAACTACTCTCGAAAACAGCTCATAAACGTAGCTCAGCAGTGAAATGGGCCTCTCCTTATCCATGAAGTCAGCCAATCGCTGACCCCTTTGGTTCCGCTGTCCAAATCCAAACTGCCCCACTCTCATTTCATCGCCATTCCTAATGCCTAGCCGTGCGTTGAAGTCCCCCATCACCACTGTGAAGTGTGTTTTCGGGGCAAGAATGCCACAGCAGAAATGTCGTCGTACATAGCCTTCACTTCATCGTCCGGGCGTTTCGAGTGGGGGGCGTACACCTGTATGACCTTCAACGAATACCGCTCGGTAATTCTGAGTATAAGGTATGCTACCCTGCTCGAAACGCTTTCGATCTTCACTATGTTGTTGACGAGGGACTTGTGGACAAGAAAACCGATACCATATTGGGATTGCTGGTCGCCCTCCCGGAAATAGAGTAAGTTGCCGGAATTGAGGGTCATCGTATCCTCTCCCTCTTTTCAGACTTCTGATAGCCCTAATTATTATAAGTTTCAAAACTGTAAATGTATCAACTTTTACTGAATAAATACTTTATTATTAGTATTTTATTATAATACCCCAGTGCAACTTACTTACTACTTCTTCCACCTCTATCAACTTCTCATGGGTCCTCAAGGTGCGTGCGTTGTAAGTAGCCATTTCCAGAGATTGTGAGGGTTGGTAGCTAGCTGGGTCTCTGCCCGAAATTCTTAGCACCCCCTGCTCCACCGTTACCATGGCTGCTACCGGTGTCAGGAATAACGGAGCCGCCGAAGAGTAAGGGCCGTGTTTGCGGTGTGTCTATGATATTTAGGGGGGTTTGCTGTAGTCCACCACGCTTGGCAGGCGGATTGGTGACCGCAGTGTTGTACATGAGTACTCGGAGGACGTCGCTGCCCATCTTCCGGTGTGTAATCTCTTAGTCGCCTCTTACGACATCCACGGGAGGATTTAGAGGGGTCTTATTCTTTGTGCAGAGGGGTTAAATGTCCTTTGTACAGACTTTAGTTGGTTGATTTTCTTTGCTAGAGTTAAAATCATACGTATTGTGTCACATACCTCGATTGATGGTTAAAATACGTTAAATTTTATATCGCATACTGTATTTTGTTTGCAGTATGCGGCGAAAACCAACTGTTTCTGTTGGCAAAAACCAACAGAAAGTGGAGACAAGGGAGTAGAAAATTCAGGAAACAACATTTGTCTGCACTTCGCACCTATTAAGCAGGATGGGCGTGGTCACATAACTGCGTTTTCCGAATGTATCCTTGCGGATCCCCAAAACAGTACCGCCGTGTTAATATGTCGTACACATATCAATTAATCTTACATTATCTTTGGATCCATCGATGTACTTGTTGAATATATAAGATAATTCGCGATCGCAATTAGTATCAGTGTAGATCCACTAGCTTGCTAGTGTAATTCAGTGCTAAAACTTCAATAAAAGCGTCTATATGGGCGCCATTGGTACGTACCTCTCTTTTTCCTCATCGTCGTTATCATCATCAGCGTCAGCTGGTAAAGGTCCACTGCTGAAACCAGCCTCCCCCTTAGAATGCGATTATCAACGCTATGGTGAACCATCCACATAATATACATACCAAGACTGTTAAACTCATTACCCTTCCCTTGCTTTGCCGTAGTCGGGTAAAAATATATGTGATTGCTAATTAATTAGCACATCAAAAAAACATCGTCGTTTTTGTTTGTAAAAATACTGGACACGTACTAGCTTGCCCCACAGCTTTACCCGCTTGAAAAGTTTGCAACCCCAAAAGGGTGGAAATTCAACAGTTGATTATCCACTAAGGGGATAAAGCAGTGTCTTACGTCACAGCCGGCATATTGGACCCTGAGTGCAATGAGGGACCCTAGTTAACTCCCGAGCGTAGGGAAGGAGTTTAGAACTTGATTCCCGAGCGAAGAAAGGGAGTTTGTAACTTGATTCCCGAGCGAAGAAAGGGAGTTTGTAACTTGATTCCCGAGCGAAGAAAGGGAGTTATGTAGAGTCCTGAGTGAAGCGAGGGGTTCAAGCTGCCCAAGACGAAGACAAGCTTTATCCTCGAAGTGAATACTCTACTTTTCATACCTTTTGTTAGACAATAAAAACCCTGAGCATTGAATAAATGCATCCTAGGCTACTTTGCTTTCGAGTTGATGCTGTGTTGGAAATAAACTAAAAGGACGCATCGGACACAGTCTTGAATCCTTTTGTTGTTCTCCACTGATTAAAATCGTTATAGGCTGTTTCATAGTTATCTATAGATTTTCCTGCAGTAGATTATTAATCACCCTAAAGCGTCTGATTTAATAAACCAAATCACTATCGCTCGACAACTTGAATATTGATAATGTAGGGAATTTTTAAAATAACAATCACGTCAACATTATTCTTTTAAAGCTTTTATTTAACTTCACTTTTAGGTACTCGTATGTATCTATATCTATGTATCTATATATTTCTGTCTGTCCTGGAATAATGCAATTCAAATTTCGAGCCCTTCCCGATTTGCTATCCGGCTGAAACTTTCAGGGTGGCTCGCAATTAAAAAATAAAATTAACAAATAGATAATGCATAAAAAAATTAAAAAATGATTATACTTATTTATTTGTTCTGGCTATGGTGGCTAGTTCAATTTTCGAAAAAAACTTCTTACAGTGCCCGTATCTATGACACTTTTCATTCGAACTTCAAGGTTCCAAATTCAAATCACATTATATTCCTTGGGAGTTTCATATAACATTATATCCCTTGGGATATAATGACTTGGTTTATGTTGAGATTGCGTGATATGTTGGACATAGTCGAGCAGGTGGTATGAAATAGTAGATTAGGCACCGAGGGGATAAAGCAGTGTCTTACGTCGCGGGCGGCATATTGGACCCTGAGCGTAACGAGGGACTCTAGAGTTATGTGATCCTGAGTGAACCGCATCGCAATCGGTCCAGTAGTTTTTACGTAATGCGAGAACAATCAAAAAGTTACTCGTAGACACCATTTAAAAAAATGATATTTTCTTGTTCAGTAGCTTATTACCCGACTACGGCGAAGCAAGGGAAGGGTAATGAAGTTAACAGTCTGTATGTATGTATGTATGTATTATGTATGTATGTATGTATGTGGATGTTCCATCGTCATCCGTCGCCACTATTGGTCTGATTTTGACAAGCGTGTTATCAATCTATTCGTCTTCATCTCAAGAGTGTCACAGGCTATTTTTTTACTCGACTACGGCGAAACAATGTAATGGTTATGAGTTCAAACTAAATCTTGGTCCGATATAGACAAGCGAGGTTTCAATCGGTTTTTCTTCATCGCAAGAGTGTTTATTATTATTATTGTGGCTATTTTTTACCCGACCTTTAGTTTTCTGAGCTTAAGTATTGTTTGAAGTCCCTTAGGCCAAATTTTTATTTCATTATCTTCAAGATCCTCATCAGATATTTACCAATTTTTTATGGGACCAATTTAAAGTTACTACTTTTCAAGTAAAAAAAAGAACCATTGAAATCGGCTCTAATAAGGCGGAGATATTCAGTAGCCCCCTTTTTGCCCATTTTTGGGGGAAGTACCCCAAATCAAAAAACCCCGACGACAATTTTTTTGTAAAATTCGTTTAACCTGTTTACCAAGTTTCGTCTAGATTGGTTAATAAATGCGACCTGTATAGGAGAACAGACATCCGGACATACGCAAGCATTTTTGCCCAAGCTGAAACGGAAACGCTACGCGCTCGCTCGATCAATAACTGGAGGAAAAAACTGGACTGGACTGGAATCGCTAGAAGGATTTTTAATAACTCTTACGTTTTTTATGTTTTTATAGCAGTTAACGCCTGCTTAGCGTAAATATATATAAGAATTTTCTAATGTTTTTTTTTGGATCACTGACGAGATTTGTACTCGCATACTGTGCCTTAGCGCGGCACATGCCTTTACCAATTCTTATGTAGATAAATAGATTTTCGCAAAAATATATTTGACGTAATCAAAGCATGAATAAAGGTGTTTTTGACTCATATGTTGTGATTTTATTATTGCATATTATTCTATTTATCAGATTTTATCGCCAGATTAGAGAATGAATAATGATTTTTATCTAGGAACGACAGACGTAGAAGATATCATTTAGTATTATTTTGGTGCGTAAGGTTTTATGACAAAATTATGAAAATAATTTGCGGAAATATTAATACAGATTCGTATTCTTCTTTGATTACTTATGAGTATGTACCTACTAGGTGTACCTACTCGAGTACTTCGCATGCGCAGTCATTTCTCTAGGTTAAAAGTACCCTAATGTGCTATTCCAAGACCTAAAATACCAATATACTCGTACCAACATTTGAACAAAATTCCTTAAGCCGTCTAAAAGTTTTTATCGATTGGTTGGCTTCTATTCATCGGATTGAGATGCCAAGTACCCCAGTTTTAAGTCAAACCCTAAGCTATCTAACAGTGAAAACTGCATCGCAATTCATCCAGGAGTTACGTGATGCGCGAAGAAAGACAAACAAATAAACAAACAGACAACACGATTGAAAAAATGTTATTCTCCTGTTCAGCAGCTTATTTTAACCGCCCTAGACAATAACTTCTTTTAAATTATATTCTTTGTACAGACTTTTTTGCATCTGTTGACTGAATTCGTTATAGGTGTTGTAGGTTGACTGTCTAGGTTTAATTCAAAGGAAAACTATGAAAATTGACCGTTTATTGCTGGAAGAAATACAGACGTCTGTTAATATTACAGACCATTTCACCGCAACATTATTGCTGGAAGAAATACAGACGTCTGTTAATATTACAGACCATTTCACCGCAACATTATTGCTGGAACAAATACAGACGTCTGTTAATATTACAGACCATTTCACCGCAACATTATTGCTGGAAGAAATACAGACGTCTGTTAATATTACAGACCATTTCACCGCAACATTATTGCTGGAAGAAATACAGACGTCTGTTAATATTACAGACCATTTCACCGCAACATTATTGATGGAGATAGAATAGAAATCAAATTTAAAAAAAAAAAAGTGAATTGCTTTATTCTATACTAGCTGTGCCCGCGGCTTTGCTTTGGTATTTCATTTAAAAGTAGGCCATACGTGTTATTCCAGGACCAAAAAGTAGGCTAATTCCATAAATCCCCTTCGATTATCCCCTGCGAAGGGGATTTTAGGACTTTTTGTCTTATAATCCCCTTTGCGTCTTCTTTTCATGCTGGAAGGGGATTATTGGACAAAAAGTCCAGAAATCCCTTTAACCATTTATTATTAATATTAAATAACTTTTTAGAATCCTCTGCAAAGGGGATTTTTGTACTTTTTGTCCAGAAATCCCTTGTACCTATACTTAACTAAATTTCTTCAAAGTTCGTTCAGATGTCAAATAATTTTTATATCGATTGCTCGGCATCTATAATCATGAGATTAAGATACCAAGTATGTACTCCAGTTTTTAAGTCAAACCCTAACCTATCCAACAGTAAAAACCGCATCGCAATCGGTTAAATAGATTTTACGTGATGCGCGAACAAACATACTGGCAAACAAACAGACACACAGAAAGGGAGGATTAAAAAAAAAACTTGTTGAGTAGCTTATTTTAAATACCCTAGACCATTATTTTTTCTTGTACAGACTTTTTCGTTCTTATTGCTATATTATACGTAGGTATAGATTAACTAGTTATTTCGCAGTAGGTATATATGCAGCATGAAATGTATGGGAGCGAAAAACGATCTCACTACTCCAAGCCAACCCGGATAACGAACAAGGCTCTGGCGACCGACGGCAGTATAACCATCTCAAAAACAAGCGTAGCTAAATGACATAGGCCGGTGACGGGCAGCAGCGTCACTGGTGCGTCAACACGCATGCCTAGCGTGGCGATTATGGGCAAAACCTCCTTATGAACGGCACACATAAAAAATGGCCCCCAGTTCCCGGTCGCCCTGCTAGTCCTGACCAAAGTGGCGGTCACGAAAATGGCAGGGCAAGCGGGTACGAAAAATCGTACGTTAGTTAAGTTTTTGGAAAATGAGGGGTTCTTTTTGATGAATTCATTCTTCAAAAAGCCCCGACACTGTGACCAAAAATGAGATTGACTTCATCATGACGGACAATAAACACATATTCAGGGATGTCTCAGTGATTAGCAGGTTTAATACTGGTAGTGTACCAGCACGAAGTTTAAAATCTCGGATTACCAGCGATGGGAACTACAACAAGCCACACTGTCAGAAAATTACGAACTCAATAAAAAAAAAAGTTAAAAAAAACTAAAAAACACGCTTTATATAGAAAACCAAAATAAAAATCGAAAATAAATTTTAATAGTGTAAATAAGAAAAAAATGTTTTATTTCAATAAAATCGTGGGGTGCATGGATCAATAGTTATAAATATTTCATTGACAGATATGAGAAGCACCCCACGCTTTTTTTTAAATAAAACATTTATTTCTTATTTACACTATTAAAATTTATTTTCTATTTTTTAGTTTGGTTTTCTATATAAAGCGTGTTTTTAGTTTTTTTAAACTATTATTTATTTTCTACTTTTTAGTTTTCTTCTTTTTTTTCTTATTCGAATTATTGCATTGTCATCGGTCTTTGACAGGTGTGCAAAATTTGAATGAAATCTGACGTTTAAAGTGGGTTCAAATAGCGTCCAAAGAATTCGGTTACAAACATACAAACATACAAGTGAAGCTAATATAAAGCGTATAAAAACAGTAAGCTGGGAGGATGGGACCTCCGATGCTTAAATAAACGCCAAATCGAAAAGGCGATGAAGCAAAATCGGGGGTCAAAAGTCTTCGCCCAGCCATTGAGTAGATCCCATCTGACAAAGCTCAAGACCAATAATGGCACAACCGTCGTCTCTAAGCCAGAGTTCCGTTCTGAGATGGAAGACTTCTATGGCCGATTGTACGACTCGCATAGACCCGACCCGAACCCAGCACAAAAGATTCCCGCGCAATACTGACCCGCCACTACAGTGATGAACTACCCGACGTCAGCTTGAGATGGCGCTCAAACAACTTAAGAATGGGAAGGCCCCAGTTGAGGATGGCGCTTCGGCGCTCTTGATAGTACGGGGAAACCTGTACTCTGGGAGCTTCAGCGCTATTTAGCGCCGTTCTTAACAGTAAGAGAACTCCAGAGGCGTGAGGCATGAGTTTGGTAGTTATCTTCTTTAAAAAAGGGGATAAAACCCTTTTAAAGAACTACCGACCTATTTCATTCTTGAACCACGTCTATAAGCTGTTTTCGAGGGTCATCTCAAATTGTCTGGCAAGAACACGTGATGAATTCCACCATCCTGAACAGGCTGGGTTTCACGGAGGATTGAGCACCATATATCATACTATCGTAGTGAGGCAGGTTATACAGAAGTCTGAAGAGTATAGCCAGCCCCTGTGTTTTGCTTTTATGGACAATTAAAAGGCCTTTGACTCCGTTGAAATTTGGGTGGTGGTTCTGGAGTCTTTGCAGCGTTGTCAAGTGGACTGGCGATACAACGAAATGCTGAGATTTCTGAATGACACCGCGACTATGAGTGTACAAAACCAGCAGTCTAAACATATCCAACTGTGCAGGGGAGTGCGACAGGGGAATGTTATATCCCCGAAACTGTTCACTAATGCTCTGGAAGATATGTTTAAGACGCTGGATTGGAAAGGAATGGGCATTAATATCAATGGCGAGAATAACTCACACTTACGATTTGCCAATGATATCGTCCCAATGGCGGAGTCGCTGCAAGACTTGCAAAGTATGATGATGCTTCTTGAAGCATCGGTCTCGGAATGAACAAACATAAGACCAAGATCATATTTAACGATCTTATTGACCCGGAACCGATTGCAGTTAATGGTATACCTCTTGAAGTTGTTCAACAATATGTTTACCTTATACAAATATTGCAATTAGGTAAGATCAACTTTGAGAAGAAAGCCAACAGAAGAATTCAGCTGAGTTGGGCAGCATTCGGCAAGCTTCTTCAGGTCATCTCGTCGTCCATACCACAGAGCTTGAAGTCAAATTCTTCAATCAGTGCGTCCTACCAGTCATGACCTACGGAGTCAAAACGTGGACACTTACGGTTATACTAGTCCACAAATTTATGGTCGCTCAGCGAACTCTGGAGAGTGCTATTCTTGAAGTTTATCTGAAGGTCATGATTCGTAATGAAGATATCTGATGGAGAACCAAGGTGATCGACATAGCTCTTAGGATAAGCAAGCTAAAGTGGCAGTACATTTCCTGAAGCTGGTCACATTTCCAGAAGAACCGATAACCATTGGACTAGATGAGTTCTCGAGTGGAGCCACGTTTAAGCAAAGTTAATGTAGGACGCGCTGTGGCCAGGTGGAGTGACGATCTGCGAAAAGCAGCTGGAACAGAATGGATGAAGCTGAAGACCGAGCTCAGTGGCTTGCATTAGGAAAGACCTACGTCCAGCAGTGGACAGATATAGGCTGATGATGATGATGATATATGCAGCAAATAGTAGGTACAGATTTGTATTTGATTTACGATTATTAGATATAAATTTAAGTTATTGTTGCGTATTCAGTTAGTCAGAACTACAAATTATTATGATTACAAAATGACTAAAGTTTTTGCAGCTAGTGGGTTTAGTGACCATGGTGAGCAAGGTCGCCCTCCACTGGCGTAAAGACCCAATTGGTCCCAACTGGCCACATGGTTGAATGCTAACGCGACCCCATCTTGCCTCACCTCAGTGGAGGACTAATCACGGGTGGTTTTTAGTGGGTGCGAGCCCCACATATCCCCTTCCATCACCCCCGTGGTGGAAGGGAAGAGCGTAGACATTTTCCCCTCTCGAAAAAATAATTGATTAGGTTACTACTTTAAAGTTTTTTTGTTTCTTTTAAGGTTAGGTTATGTAAACGTGACAGGCACGCCGTGACAAGAAGCGTAGAGAAATCATCCGTATATCCCTTAATCAATACATTACATATACGTAGTATTAAAAAGTCACTTACTGCGTCTTTCTATCTGTCTGTCTCTCTGTCTCTCTGTCTGGCCGCTTACTCCTCCTAAACCACGCAACAGATTTTGATGCGGTTTTCACCATCAGTTAGATAATTTTTCACGAAAGATTTATATATATAATACGAGCATACGAGACCTGAACGTAGCGAGGGGGAGGCGGCGAACGAAGCGAGCGGAGTGAAGGTCGAGTGTGCTAGAACTTCCCATTTTTCTCTTCTTTTTTGAAATTACACCCTTGTGAATCCGGGCTAGCAAGGTTTATTTTTAAGAGCTAAATATGGCGCTTACAGCCTTTTTAATAGTAATAATCGCAATGATTAGGAGCTTTGATATTTAATCGTGAATCTTGAATGACGCCCTAAAATAGCTTCTATCAATTTCCTTATTTCAAATCATAGAGATAATTATACGTGTAATACATATAATTCAATATTTCAAATTTGATTTTATCAACATTTTATTATTTTTGCAAAATATGATTAAAATTTAATCTCGAAAAGATAAAACCCTGATATAGAGATAATTATGTATGAAATTAAACAAGCTACCAAAAACTTTTATCTAATCAACATAATTTGTAGTTCCACCTGCCTACCGGGATGCGCAAAACATATTTTATCTAAATTTTATAATCGTAAATGAGCTGTAAGTCAACTTTGTTATTTATTTACAAACTAATATTTACTTCAGCAATGTAACATACACACTCAACTAAACTAAAAAAGACTAAGTAGGTGGCTAGGTACATATCTATTAGGTAATGTAAAACTAAATTAATAACTTAAACTACATAAAGACAACAGAACAGTTGAGATTGGTACCGTTTCACGCGTTTCGAGCGATTGTTTTATGAATGAAATATCATTCGATCATTGTTATCCGATAGATCCTCAATTTTTCTATATCCAGTGGTACATTCCCATCTTTATGGAAAGAAGCTCTTATAACTCCTCTCCCGAAAAAGTCTAATCCTTCTTCTTTCTCAGAATTTCGCCCTATCTCCATTCTTTATTTATTATCAAAAGTGCTCGAGCGCCTTGTTCATCAGCAAATGTCTTCCTTTCTTAACAGAAACTCTTTCCTTAATAATTTCCAATATGGTTTCCGTCCTGAGCGTAGCACTGTCTCTGCATTAGTTAAAATTACTGACAACATCCGATATGGCACGGGTAACGGAAAACTGTCTGTTTTATCACTAGATGACTTCAGTAACGCTTTTACCAACGTTGATTTCGACATTCTTCTTAGACTTCTTCGCTCTCTTAACGTATCTCAAACGGCTATTGATTGGTTTCGTAGTTACCTGAATGGTCGCCGGTAGCGTGTTAGCATTGATGATAACTTATCATCCCGGTGTTGTACATCTGCTGGCGTTCCTCAGGGCGGTGTATTATCTCCATTACTTTTTTCTATTTTCATAAACTCAATTTCTCACCAAATGTCTTCTTCCTACCATCTCTATGCAGATGATTTGCAAATTTATACACAAGCTCCTTTAGACCTGTTGCATACAGCAATTGAAACAATCAATTATGACCTCAAACGTATTTCAGACTGGAGTAAATCATACTCGTATGGCCTTAGTGTAAATCCCTTAAAGACCCAAGTTATTGTAATCGGTAGTTCAAGACTAATATCTAAGATTGACTAGTTTCATCTCAAAATAAGTGAAACTGTTAAACACTTGGGTGTGCTTATTGATAGACAACTATCTTGGGGACCTCAGTTAAGTGAGGTAAGCCGTAAAGTTTATGCGTTAGCGGGTTCACTTAGAAGACTGCGTAATTTCCTTACTCTTTACTCTCTTACTCTCTTTACTCTTTACTTTACTCGACTACGCCGACGCCTGCTATTTGTACTTAACCTAAGAACTGCTAAATAAGCTAGAGCGCTTACAAAACTTTTGCATTCGGTTTGTTTTTGGCTTACGCAAGTATGACCATGTATCTGATTTTCGCACAAAGCTCAAATGGGTACCAACCCGACGTCGCCGGACTCATGCCCTCTCTCTTCTGTACAGTGTCCTATTTAATTCATCGACCCCTCCCTATCTCAAAGAGCGATTTGAGTTCCTTCATCTTTCCCATTCCCGTATTCTTCGTTTCACCAATACTCTGCAGTTGAAAGTGCCTGACCAATCTACGATGTGTTATCATAAGTCTTTTACTAAACGGGCTGTAACACTGTGGAATGCTTTGCCCACCAACATTAGAAAATCTGAGGCGATAGCTGTCTTCAAAGACATGGTGAAGAAGCACTACCATATGTCATAAAGCTGGATACTATGTTATTCATACATAATTTATACAATATTCCTTTGTGATCATGCTATTTATTTATGTATATTTATATATTATATTATAAATTTGCCAATATACATGTTATATTATTTAATTTACAAAATTTATAACACATACGTAAGTATGTATACAAATATAAGTTATATAGTTGTTTTTTATTTATCTATTAACTTTTTTGTTCCAAAGTAAGTCTCCATCACTGACCGCAATGTTTATTTTATATTCCTGTCCAAAGGTTGTCGGTAACAAATTGCAAATAGCGATAAGGCCGCCTATTGTACAACATTAGATTTTAAGTATCATTACTGTTATCTTGTTTTTTATTGTAATCTGTTCGCGCCCCAAACAAACAAACAGACAACGTTTCACTTTAATATATTAGTATAGATATCTTATAATAAAGCAGTATATACCAAAAAACTGTACAATGAAGATATTTAAAAAATGTCTAGGGTACTTAAAATAAGCTACTGAACAAGAATATAACATTTAAATTAAAAATACTACCCTCTAGGGGCCAAAATGGGGAGTCAAATAAGAAAATTAAACAAACAATAAAAATATTCAATCAGCGCGTTAATTTTTATTTAAATGACAAGTAGGTTATACATTTAGTGAGAGCACTGTGGCTGAACTTTATTAATCAATTGGTGAATCCGTGGCTTCATAGTAGTCAGTGCACAGAGGAGATCATTTAGTGAGAGCACTGTGGCTGAACTTTATTAATCAATTGGTGAATCCGTGGCTTCATAGTAGTCAGTGTACAGCGGAGATCATTTAGTGAGAACACTGTGGCTGAACTTTATTAATCAATTGGTGAATCCGTGGCTTCATAGTAGTCAGTGCACAGAGGAGATCATTTAGTGAGAGCACTGTGGCTGAAGTTTATTAATCAATTGGTGAATCCGTGGCTTCATAGTAGTCAGTGTACAGCGGAGATCATTTAGTGAGAGCACTGTGGCTGAACTTTATTAATCAATTGGTGAATCCGTGGCATCATAGTAGTCAGTGCACAGCGGAGATCATTTAGTGAGAGCACTGTGGCTGAACATTATTAATCAATTGGTGAATCCGTGGCATCATAGTAGTCAGTGCACAGCGGAGATCATTTAGTGAGAGCACTGTGGCTGAACTTTATTAATCAATTGGTGAATCCGTGGCTTCATAGTAGTCAGTGCACAGCAGAGATCATTTAGTGAGAGCACTGTGGCTGAAGTTTATTAATCAATTGGTGAATCCGTGGCTTCATAGTAGTCAGTGCACAGCAGAGATCATTTAGTGAGAGCACTGTGGCTGAAGTTTATTAATCAATTTGTGAATCCGTGGCTTCATAGTAGTCAGTGCACAGAGGAGATCATTTAGTGAGAGCACTGTGGCTGAAGTTTATTAATCAATTGGTGAATCCGTGGCTTCATAGTAGTCAGTGTACAGCGGAGATCATTTAGTGAGAGCACTGTGGCTGAACTTTATTAATCAATTGGTGAATCCGTGGCATCATAGTAGTCAGTGCACAGCGGAGATCATTTAGTGAGAGCACTGTGGCTGAACATTATTAATCAATTGGTGAATCCGTGGCATCATAGTAGTCAGTGCACAGCGGAGATCATTTAGTGAGAGCACTGTGGCTGAACTTTATTAATCAATTGGTGAATCCGTGGCTTCATAGTAGTCAGTGCACAGCAGAGATCATTTAGTGAGAGCACTGTGGCTGAAGTTTATTAATCAATTGGTGAATCCGTGGCTTCATAGTAGTCAGTGCACAGCAGAGATCATTTAGTGAGAGCACTGTGGCTGAAGTTTATTAATCAATTTGTGAATCCGTGGCTTCATAGTAGTCAGTGCACAGCAGAGATCATTTAGTGAGAGCACTGTGGCTGAAGTTTATTAATCAATTGATGAATCCGTGGCTTCATAGTAGTCAGTGCAAAGCAGAGATCATTTAGTGAGAGCACTGTGGCTGAAGTTTATTAATCAATTGGTGAATCCGTGGCTTCATAGTAGTCAGTGCACAGCGGAGATCATTTTCAACATGCAGTCTGTTTCTTGCTTTTGTTTTTATTCCCAACAGCGTTGAAAAACCATGTGCACGAAGGTAGGTAGTTGAGAATGGTAAAAGAATACGCAGTGCTTAAAATCGTGTCCGTCTGTTAGTCTGTTTTTTGTTTCTTTGTCTGTATGTTTGTTCGCGCATTACGTAAAAATTACTAGACCGATTCGATGCGATTTTCACTATTGGATAGCTTAGGGTGTGACTTAAGAACTGGTGTACTTGGTATCTCAACCTGATGCATATAATTCTAGCAATCGATAAACAACCATTTGACATCTGAACGATGTTTGATGATTTTGGTACTTTAGGTTCTGGAATATCACAGGGTCCTTATATTCCAGAAAAATGATCACGAGGGCAAAGCCGCGGGCACAGCTAGTATAGTGTAGCTGTGGCGACTAGTTCCTCGGGCGTGGACCGCATAAACTATTGTTATCTCATTCGCGCCACAGTCGCATATGTTTCTCTATATTTGTCATTGAAGCACAACAGTAGAGATGAAGCTGTGAGTTTGCCTGCGATTGTATCTAGTCCAGTTGTTTTTTTAACCCCCGTACTCAAAAGAGAGGGGTGTTATAAGTTTAGGGTATATATTTATGTACGAGTATCATTGTTCAGACATCGTAGCTCCCAAACGAATGGACCGATTTTGATGCAGTATGATGGGGGGTGGAGTCCATATTTATATTAAAAAAAGTGCTTGTTACGTGATCTTTAAGCGTGCCGTATCTTCCCGACTTTAATTAGATCTACGTGTAAATCGCAAAAAAATGCGATATGTAAGAGGAATGTGGGGCTGAAAAATGAATACGTATATTTCTTTTCAGGAAAATTCCTACTCCTCGCTTCCCTGGCCTTAGCCCAGGCCAGGCCAGACGACTCCCGCTCCTCGCGACTATGGGAGCCGAGCGAACACTGCGTGAGCACTCCTCTAGCGCACTGGTTGATCCAGCATGAGTACGACTGTACTAAATTCTACTACTGCGAGTTCGGCATGAAGAGAATTCTGCCGACTAGCTGCGCGCCTGGCACTGAGTTCTCTTATGAGAAACAGGTTTGTAAGATGATATTATTTTAAACATCGAAACGAGTTAATCACTTTGGCTTGATGATTATGGGACATTAATTTGGTTTATATATAACACCAGCCTATATCTGTCCACTGCTGGACGTAGGCCTCTCCTTATGCACGCCACCGAGCTCGGTCTTTAGCTCTCCTCATCCATTTTCTGCCAGCCGCTTTTCGAAGATCGTCACTTCACCTGGCCACAGAGTTTCCTACACTACGTTTGCCTAAACGTGGTCTCCACTCAAAAACTCGTCTATATATCTCGGTTTATATATATTTTTACGTATTATTATTAATTCCTGATATTAAAAAAATGTATCGAGCAAAATAGCATCCTGAAGAGTTTCTTGGTGCTCTTTTCTCTAAAGTGGCGTATTACTGAAGCACCCGTAGAGTCATAATGATAGGTACCTGTCTGTGCGAGATTCAACTCTGAGTCAGCACAAGATACGGAAAATTCCTTTTCACCTCACAAGCTCTGAAAGATTCTGTTTGTCATTCGAAATCTGAGTGCAAAATTGCATTTTACCCGCTAGCGTGGAAAGAGTTTTTAAAATTCGAACCTTTCTATTCACTAATTTTCTATACCGACAATTCACTGAAAATACTTTATTACTAATTTATATTATATTATTATCCGATTCGATTCTACTCTACTTGACTCTATTCGTCTCTATTCGCCTCTTTTTGACTCTACTCGACACTACTCGACTCTAATCGACTCTACTTGACTCTATTCGCCTCTACTCCACTCTACTCGATTCTACTCGTCTCTTTTCATTTTCAATTCTATTTTACTCTGTTCTACTCTATTCTACTGTGTTCTACTCTGTTCTACTCTGTTCTACGCTATTCTACGCTATTTTACTCTATTCTACTCTATTCTACTCTATTCTACTCTATTCTACTCTATTCTACTCTATTCTACTCTATTCTACTCTATTCTACTCTATTCTACTCTACTCTATTCTACTCTATTCTAATCTATTCTACTCTATTCTACTCTATTCTACTCTATTCTACTCTATTCTACTCTATTCTACTATATTCTACTCTGTTCTACTCTGTTCTACTCTGTTCTACTCTGTTCTACTCTGCTCTACTGTGTTCTACTCTGTTCTACTCCTACCTACGAGGTAAAGAGGCCTACATCCAGCATTGTGTGATGGTGATAGGCTGATGATGATGATGACTGGGCTAGTATACCTAACTTTTTATGAAATACTTTTTTCCTCAGGTGTGCATTCACCCCATCCTCGCGAACTGCAACCTGCCCGGATCACCACCTACGGAAGGTCCATCAGAACCTGAGGTGCCTACTCAGGCTCCTACACTGGCTCCTACTCAGGTACAGATTATTACATTAATTATGTGTTTGTTTTATTTCATAACAAGCTGTGCCCGCGGCTTTGCCCCGTGTTCATTTCATTTAAAAGAAGCCCATACGTGTTATTCCACGACCAAAAATACCTACCTAATGTAGAAAATACTACATTTCTTCAAAATTCGTCAAATAGTTTTTTATCGATTGCTCGATATCTAATCATCGGATTAAGACACCAAGTACGTTTTTAAGTCAAACCCTAAGCAATAAAACACTGATGCGTGATCAAACATACAGACAAACAGACAGAAACGGTTTAAAAAAGTTCTTGTAAGGTTGCCTATTTTAAGTACACTAGACTTTTTTTTATTATATTCATTTTACAGATTTTTGGTACTTACTGCTATATCATACGTATAAAAGATGCCTGACCTGCTGACCCTTTATAGAAATCCATGTATCAGAAAATCAGGAATTGTAAGGACTTTGACCTTAAATTATAATGGCAAAGTGCCTGTATTTACTTAGGTACTGCTACAATAGTAAGTACTGCACAAAGGTACTTTTATAGGCCAAAATATAAGCGTAACACACTAATAGGTAGACAGCATAATCCCTCAAACTGCAAAATATATGTTCAAATTATGCACCGACGCCCGCGACTTCATCCGCGCGGACTACAAAAGCACCCTGTGTTCTTGTAGGATATTAAAAACCAATGCAAATGTATAACACCAATGCTCTTGATGTTTTTTGACGGACACGTTGATAGACTTGTTATTATTTCGTTTCCATGGCAACTGTTCTGTTGTAGCGAGTAATCGTTTTTTCCAGTTTTCCCGTGGATACTAACTATTTTCTGGGATAAAAAATATCCTTTGCCGGTCTCTATATTGTACAGTACATATGAACAAAGTTTCATTTAAATCGGATCAGCCATTATGACGTGAAAGCTCCCCAAACAAACAAACAGAAAACGTTAAACTTTCATATATTGGTGTGGATAATGGTAGTTTTCGCAAAAGCATTATACCTGCTGTTTTAACTTTTTCTTTCTACAAACACATTATAAATCATATACGCAACGAAAGCACCCGTTGCAGCCTTCTAGAACGTAGCAGACAATTAAGCTACTGGTGTAATCACTTCAAACGCCATGAGGCTTTGTGATTCGCAAACCGACAGAATACGTAGCGCATCGGAACTTAGACCTTACGTAGACCTCGTAACTGAACTAAGTGGCGCGGCACTGGCTTGAAATCATCATACATGACATAAGAGCCATTGGGCTCAGCAATGGTGCGAAGTGGAGAAAGCAAAGTAAAAAGCGGATCCTGGCTCAAGCCGAGATTAACGTTATGCAGAAGAAGATCTACATTAAACATTATTATCAAACACTAAATTAATACGCGCATTTGATAAACAAAACGCTTTTAGCGTCAGTAGTGTACCTATTGGAGTACTTACATGACAGTATTGTTTACTTTCAGGCTCCTACCGCAGCACCTACTGCTGCTCCAACTGCTGCCCCTACAGCAGCCCCCACAGCAGCTCCTACCGCTGCCCCTACAGCAGCCCCCACAGCAGCTCCAACTGCTGCCCCTACAGCAGCTCCTACTGCAGCTCCTACTGTAGCACCTACTACAGCCCCTACTGCAGCTCCCACTGCTGCTCCTACTGCTGCCCCTACTGCAGCTCCCACTGCTGCTCCAACTGCTGCTCCTACTGCAGCTCCCACTGTTGCTCCTACTGCTGCTCCCACTGCTGCTCCTACAGCAGCCCCTACCTCAGCACCTACTGCAGCCCCTACCGCAGACCCTACTACAGCTTCAACTGCAGCCCCTACAGCTGCCCCTACTGCAGCCCCTACTGCAGCCCCTACTGCAGCTCCCACTGCTGCTCCTACTGCTGCTCCTACTGCAGCTCCCACTGCTGCCCCTACAGCAGCTCCTACAGCTGCACCTACTGCAGCTCCTACCGCAGCTCCTAGTCCAACTCCTGAAGAACCAAGCGTAATAGAATACCTGCCCAACGGATGCCCAGCTGACTTCGATGTACATCATCTTTTGCCTCATGAGACACAATGTAACAAATTCTACTACTGCGTCTTTGGAGAGAAGGTCGAAAGGATCTGCGCTCCTGGAACCTACTTCAACTTTAAGATCCAGGTAAATATTTCATCATAGTACCATATTATATACAAGATATAAGTTCAAAAACTTAAACCAGACTACGGTCGGGTAAAAATAGCCTATGACAACCTTGCGATGAAGACGAATCGATTGACACCTCACATGTCAAAATCGGACCAAGTTTTTAGTTTTAACACATAACTTTCCTTTGGTTCGCCGTAGTAAGGTAAAAAAATATATAGCCTATGACACTATAAATGAAAACAAATCGATTAAACCTCGTTTGTCAAAAATCTGAGCAAGTTTTTGTTTTTTTACACTTTACCCTTCCTTTGCTTCAGCGTAGTCAGATAAAACAAAATAACTAATGACACTCTGTGCCTGAAGACGAATCGATTGACATCTCGTTTATCAAAATCGGACCAACAGGAGCGACGCTATGGTGGACCATCCACATAACCACATACATAGATACACACATAAATACATACATGCATACATAGGCTGTTAAACTCTTTACTTTCCCTTGCTTTGCAAATTAAAAACTAATAAGAACCTATAATTAAAAAAAACTAAATTTAAAAATAAAGCTTTTATGGTCTTGTTTATTATTATTTTATACATGTTTATTTTCTTTTTCTTTTTTTTTATTGCATTGTCATAGATTTGTGAGCTACCCTGTAACTTGTAGCCGGATAGCTAATTGGGAAGTGCTCGAAATTTTAATTGTAATATTTCAGGACAGACAGATATACATTACATTTAAATAAAAGCTTCAGAAAAAAAGGCAAAAAGTTGCAATCTAAAATTCTGGGTGAACTAGCGATTGTTACATGCATCAACAATAATATTTTCTCCAAAAAGTTACGTTCCCAATCGAAAGCTACAAATGAAAAGCTTGCGTTTTAGTAAAATTCGATATGAATTACTTCAATATCTCACGATTAAACGGTCGCACCGATCTTGATAACATTAACATTAACTTGAAACAAAGGTTTTCTTTTATACTTATCGCCTTAAAAAAACAACACGGGCAGAGCCGCGGGCGCAGCTAGTATATATATGCTATAAGGTATAAAAGGGTGTCATATTATTATAAAAGGACCTTATACTATTATACTAATGGACGTAATCCTGATTGACTCATTTGATATGTTTAACTACATTTAGTACCTCTATTATCTCGATGTCCATTAACATAGGGCATTATTATTTGAAATATCTTTCATACGAACAGATTCTACCTATCTACCAAATTTGAAGAAGGTCGGATCAACAGTTCTAAGGCATCGTTGAGCTAACTAACATACATACATACTTACATACAAAAGCCGAGAAGTTCATCCGAGTTCATTTGGAGATCTCGTTTTGCTCTGTCAAATATAGCAGCAGAATAGCAAAAGCACTATAAATCCACAAAGATCGTGTTATTTTTGTTCATGCACTTTAACTGTAAACAAGACATAAGTTCAAAAACTAAAACCCGACTACGGTCGGGTAAAAAATAGCCTATGACACTCTTGCGATGAAGACGAATCAATTGATACCTCGCTTGTCAAAATCGGACCAAAAGAGGCGACGTTATGATGGAACATCCACATACATACATACATACATACATACATACATACATACATACATACATACATACATACATACATACATACATACATACATACTCACATACATACATATATACATACATACATACATACATACATACATACATACATACATACATACATACAAACATAGACTGTTAACTTCATTACCCTTCCCTTGCTTTGCCGTAGTCGGGTAAATAGGGGTAGCTCAATCTTGATGATAGGATATTAGTTCAAAAGATAATAGTTTGGATTATCGTATCGTCACAATTACTTATCAATGATTTATTACAGACACTAAAAGAGTGTGAACGATTTTTAAATTAAGCGATAAAGTTGTAGATTCGTATCAACCAATGACGCAGATGTCAAAATACAATGAAATTAAAAACTTACTTGAAATAGGATTATGTCCAAGTTCAGTGCCCTCCACTACTGTCTGTTGTCAAGTGACAGTGTTACCCAGTGGGTTTCAGACGTACCCCATCAACATGCTGGTGGCATTGAAAATGTCATGCTGATTCTATAAGCCAAATAAGTAACAGCATTTTCATCTGGCGTATTAGTTTTGAAAATACAAAAACCTGGTCCCTATATAAAATAATTATTTATACTATGTCCAGGTGTGCGATTGGCCCGAGAACGTAGACTGCGCTGGATCCAGTGACAATGGAGGTGGTGACAACGGAGGTGGCGGATGCACTGGTTGCCCTGGCGGAAACGGCAGCGGTGAAGACAACGGAGGTGGTGACAACGGAAACGGTGACAATGGTGGCACCCTTCCTAACGGCTGCCCCGCTGACTTTGACATCCATCAACTTTTGCCTCATGAATCTGACTGCTCCAAGTTCTACTACTGCGTCTTTGGAGAGCTAGTTGAAAGAGGATGTGCTCCTGGTACCCATTTTAACCCGGTTTTACAGGTAAATTCAGTTTTATACTCAGTAAAATAGAACTATGAACAATAACTACTTAATTTTTCCAATAAGTGCATCCTACCAGTCACAGCCTACAGAGCCGAAACGTGGACACTCACGGTCAAACTCTTTGGTCAGACTAGTACACAAATTTAAGGTCGCTCAGCAGCACTCGAAGCATAGCTCTTGCCGTAGCAAGAGCTATGCTTGGAGTGTCACTGAAGGATATATAATATAGTTAGTAAGTTTTATCTCTCTAATTAATATCACTTCTTGCTATTTTGTTGTTATTCTGTTGTGGTTTCACTGTATATTATTTTTATTATGTTTGTATATATTTTGTAAATGTATATGTAGTAAATGTAATTTATTATAATGTATATACTATGTATATGGATATATATTTATGTATATATATATACTGTACTATATATTTACATTTTTATGTGTAGGTATATTGGAATATATGTGTATATATGTTTATTCATTGTATTCAGTTTTTATTATTTATTTATTATATTATAATGCGCCACCGTCTTTGCCGTATATTAATTCCTTTCCATCCAAAGGTTATCTGGAAGAGATCGCTTTTTAGCGATAAGACCGCCCATTGTCCCATATATTTTGTATAAATGTTTTAGTTATTATTGTATTTTTGTTCTATGTGGTGTACAATAAAGAGTTATCTATCTATCTATCTATAGTTAGGTATTCTATGCTGAAGGACAAGACTCTCCAAATTTGGTAGAATTAATACTAAACTGCATTGTTTTTATGGTCGCTCAGCGAGTTATGGCAAGAGCTATGCTTGGAGTTTCACTCAATGATATATAATACTAGCTTTCAAACCCGCGACTTCGTCCGCGCTGACTACAGTTTATCACGAAAAAAACAAAAACAACAACATTGATATCCCCAATGAACTTCATAGCCAGTCTCTGCTAGCTAAAGAAACATAGTCACTAAGGCAGCTAAGTTTCAAAGTGTGCACCACGCGTATGTGCAGATGGCCGCAGATTTGAATCCCATCTGCAGTCCTTATTTCCCTTTTAGAACATATATTTTGTGTTCATCGATTGATGGACAATAACTTGAACAAAACGCTATTAAACCTTATATTTGAATCTTCTTGTAGTTGTTTTATACCTGCCACCCACTTTGTTAAAACTATTTTCTACTTTCTCCAACTTTAGTAAAATTAATACTGAACTGCTTTGTTTTTACATTTCAAGGTTTGTGACTGGCCTGCCAATGCTGGTTGCCAGGCCGGTGGTGGTGACAATGGGGGTGGTGACAACGGGGGTGGGGACAACGGGGGTGGTGACAACGGAGGTGGCGGATGCACTGGTTGCCCTGGCGGAAACGGCAGCGGTGAAGACAACGGAGGTGGAGACAATGGAAGTGGTGACAACGGAGGTGGAGACAACGGCGGCGGTGACAACGGCGGCGGTGACAACGGCGGCGGTGACAACGGCGGCGGAGACAACGGCGCCACCCTCCCCAACGGTTGCCCTGCTGACGGAAGCATCCACCAACTCTTGCCTCATGAGTATGACTGCGGAAAGTTCTACTATTGTGTTTGGGGGCAGTTGGTAGAAAGCAATTGCGGCCCTGGTACTCACTTCAACCCTGTCTTGCAGGTGAGTACTTTTTATTCATTCACTTAAGACTCATACATACATGGATTACTAAATTCTGGGTTGAAATGGACTTTGTCGAGTGAATTTACTGCAATATGAGACATAAAATCAAATATCTCAGGATAAATGGTAAAACAAAACATTTTATCTAATTTTTGCAGTGGTGCATGTTTTCAAAAATCTCACCTGATAAAAAATATTATGTGATTGAAGGTGCAGCACGCATGCCTAGTAGATACCTATTCACTCTAGACTTGAACACACCTGGGTTATATTTTATTGGAAACACAGACATGGGTAGAGCAGTGTAACTTCTTTTCAATTCTTATTATTCAGCTTCATAGCACGTCTCTTCTAACAAAAGGCACGTAGTCACTACGGCAATTCAATTTCAGTGTGTGCACCACGCTTTTGTGCAGATGGTCGCGGGTTTGAATTCCATCTGCAGACCCAATTTCTTTTTTAGAATATATATTTTGCATTCGTCCATTGATAGACAATAAGTTTCACAATAAACGCTACTAAGCCTCATATTTGAATTTCTTGTAGTTGATTTATACCTGTCACACACTTTATTAAAATTATTTTCACCTTTCTCCAAATTTAGTAAAATTAATACTAAACTGCTTTGTTTTTACTTTTCAAGGTTTGTGACTGGCCTGCCAATGCTGGTTGCCAGGCTGGTGGTGGTGACAATGGGGGTGGTGACAACGGGGGTGGGGACAACGGGGGAGGTGACAACGGAGGTGGTGACAACGGAGGTGGTGACAACGGAGGTGGTGACAACGGAGGTGGTGACAACGGAGGTGGTGGATGCACTGGTTGCCCTGGCGGAAACGGCAGCGGTGAAGACAACGGAGGTGAAGACAACGGAAGTGGTGACAACGAAGGTGGCGACAACGGCGGCGGTGACAACGGCGGCGGTGACAACGGCGGCGGTGACAACGGCGGCGGTGACAACGGCGGCGGTGACAACGGCGGCGGTGACAACGGCGGCGGTGACAACGGCGGCGGTGACAACGGCGGCGGTGACAACGGTAGCGGCGACAATGGCGGCGGTGATAATGGCGGCGGTGACAATGGCGCCACCCTCCCCAACGGTTGCCCTGCTGACGGAAGCATCCACCAACTCTTGCCTCATGAGTATGACTGCGGAAAGTTCTACTATTGTGTTTGGGGGCAGTTGGTAGAAAGCAATTGCGGCCCTGGTACTCACTTCAACCCTGTTTTGCAGGTGAGTACTTTTTATTCATTCAATTAAGACTCATACATGGATTACTAAATTCTGGTTTGAAACGGACTTTGTCGAGTGAATTTACTGCAATATGAGACATAAAATCAAATATCTCAGGATAAATGGTAAAACAAAACATTTTATCTAATTTTTGCATTGGCACATCTTTTGCAAAACTATCGGTTATCTTCTAGACGATCATTTGACAACAATCTCACCTGATAAAAAAATATTATGTGATTGAAGGTGCAGCACGCATGCCTAGTAGATACCTATTCACTCTAGACTTGAACACACCTGGGTTATATTTTATTGGAAACACAGACATGGGTAGAGCAGTGTAACTTCTTTTCAATTCTTATTATTCAGCTTCATAGCACGTCTCTTCTAACAAAAGGCACTTAGTCACTACGGCAATTTAATTTCAGAGTGTGCACCACGCTTTTGTGCAGATGGTCGCGGGTTTGAATTCCATCTGCAGACCCAATTTCTTTTTTTGAATATATATTTTGCATTCGTCCATTGATAGACAATAAGTTTCACAATAAACGCTACTAAGCCTCATATCTGAATTTTCTTGTAGTTGACCTGTCACATACTTTATTAAAATTATTTTCACCTTTCTCCAAATTTAGTAAAATTAATACTAAACTGCTTTGTTTTTACTTTTCAAGGTTTGTGACTGGCCTGCCAATGCTGGTTGCCAGGCCGGTGGTGGTGACAATGGGGGTGGTGACAACGGGGGTGGTGACAACGGAGGTGGTGACAACGGAGGTGGCGGATGCACTGGTTGCCCTGGCGGAAACGGCAGCGGTGAAGACAACGGAGGTGGAGACAACGGAAGTGGTGACAATGAAGGTGGCGACAACGGCGGCGGTGACAACGGCGGCGGTGACAACGGCGGCGGTGACAACGGCGGCGGTGACAACGGCGGCGGTGACAACGGCGGCGGTGACAACGGCAGCGGCGACAATGGCGGCGGTGATAATGGCGGCGGTGACAATGGCGCCACCCTCCCCAACGGTTGCCCTGCTGACGAAAGCATCCACCAACTCTTGCCTCATGAGTATGACTGCGGAAAGTTCTACTATTGTGTTTGGGGGCAGTTGGTAGAAAGCAATTGCGGCCCTGGTACTCACTTCAACCCTGTCTTGCAGGTGAGTACTTTTTATTCATTCACTTAAGACTCATACATGGATTACTAAATTCTGGTTTGAAACGGACTTTGTCGAGTGAATTTACTGCAATATGAGACATAAAAACAAATATCTCAGGATAAAAGGTAAAACAAACATTTTATCTAATTTTTGCATTGGCACATGTTTTGCAAAACTATCGGTTGTCTTCTAGACAATCATTTGAGAAAAATCTCACCTGATAAAAAATATTATGTGATTGAAGGTGCAGCACGCATGCCTAGTAGATACCTATTCACTCTAGACTTGAACACACCTGGGTTATATTTTATTGGAACCACAGACATGGGCAGAGCAGTGTAACTTCTTTTCAATTCTTATTATTCAGCTTCATAGCACGTCTCTTCTTACAAAAGGCACGTAGTCACTACGGCAATTCAATTTCAGAGTGTGCACCACGCTTTTGTGCAGATGGTCGCGGGTTTGAATTCCATCTGCAGACCCAATTTCTTTTTTAGAATATATATTTCGTATTCGTTCATTGAAAGACAATTAGTTTCACAATAAACGCAACTAAGCCTTATATTTGAATCTTCTTGTAGTTGATTTATACTTGCGACACACTTTGTTAAAATTATTTTAACCTTTCTCCAATTTTAGTAAAATTAATACAAAACTGCATTGTTTTTACATTTCAAGGTTTGTGACTGGCCTGCCAATGCTGGTTGCCAGGCCGGTGGTGGTGATAATGGGGGTGGTGACAACGGGGGTGGGGATAACGGGGGTGGTGACAACGGAGATGGTGACAACGGAGGTGATGACAACGAAGGTGGCGGATGCACTGGTTGCCCTGGCGGAAATGGCAGCGGTGAAGACAATGGAGGTGGAGACAACGGAGGTGGTGACAACGGAAGTGGTGACAACGGAGGTGGCGACAACGGCGGCGGTGACAACGGCGGTGGCGACAATGGCGGCGGTGATAATGGCGGCGGTGACAATGGCGCCACCCTCCCCAACGGTTGCCCTGCTGACGGAAGCATCCACCAACTCTTGCCTCATGAGTACGACTGTGGAAAGTTCTACTATTGTGTTTGGGGGCAATTGGTAGAAAGCAACTGCGGCCCTGGAACTCACTTCAACCCTGTCTTGCAGGTGAGTACTTTTTACACGACTGCCCAAAAAACGAGTGTTATGAACTCCCATAAATATTTTTATGTCAGTAAAATTCACGGCGCCTTTAGGTCAAAAATATTGCTAGTAATTCAGTATCATTTCCTGAGATTGTTAGTCTTTTTATTAGGGAGGCCAGGAATATTTTTTATTAGGCTTCAAAGTTATGTAGATTATGTTACTGATAACGACTTTTGAAACAAGTCTTAGAGATTTTAATCATTTTATCTGCTTAACTAGGTAGGCAATTAAGTACTTACTATGCGTGATAAATATAATGTTTAAAGATATTGTAGTTTAACAGACTAGCCTTTTGGATAATAATTATTATGAAGCTGTTACTGCCTAGCAAGATAACAAAACAATATGTTTAGATATGTTGCTGCTGTTTTACTGTGCAGGGAAACAGTCGCCCAATATTATTTCGATATATAGGATTTGTTGCGAATAATACTAATATTTCGCAACAAATCCTAAATAACAACCATAACCTAACAGCAATTCCTTACTTACTTACTTACTTCCTCCATAAACTATACTGCATTTTATTCTCTTTGCTAAAATGTTTTGTTTATAGTTTTTATACGTTTTATATTGACGTACCATTTTGTTTAGAGTATTATTCTGTTTAACTCAAGGAGGCTGAATTACGCTTTCTGATAAAAGATTTAACGCCAGTAAGTGTAATTCAACCTCCTTTGCCTTAATAAACCAGGTGGGAAATAAGTGTAATTCAACCTCTTTTGGTTTAAAAAAACCGGGCGGGAAGTGTACTGTTTTGTCAATTTTGACGTCCGAACCGGAAACGTCATTGTATTATCTTTTTTTTTCACCTATTGGGCAGGCAACAAGGTCGGTAAAACCCGTAGACAGAGAAACAAATAGACAACTAGATAGCTTCCATCGCAGTCATTCAAGAAAGAGAACAACTTATGCCTAAGTCTTGTGAAGAAATGAGACAGAACGATATGATCTTTTATTGCAGGTCGCGTGCTCTCTGTGCTAAAAAAATTGACAGTTCGCCTCAGTTTTGTATGGATTGTGAGAAAAATAATTCAGCTTGGTGTGTTGCCTGCATTCGAAATGAAAGTTCTCTAGACCCTTTTAGTATTCTGTGCCCAAACTACATATTTTTTATTATTAAAATGATTTAATTGCATTGGTTCTCATTTGTTTCAGTAGTAAATTCAATTTAATGTAATATCGTACGATGTTGTTAATATGTATACAGAATAGAAAGTTTATTCAAGAGAGCAAGGGCACCAACAACTACTTAAATGCCCTAACCATTAGAGCTACATACATAAAAAATGTGTGAGCCATGTCAGAGGACGACCGTGTTTTTATGTTGAAGCGCACTATTTTAGACCATGGTCACCATGACGGATCATGTTACACCAAAATACATAATTATTTTATGAAGCATCATGGTCCATCATGGATGACCATGGTATACATATATTGGAAGCATGTCACCCGTATATATGTACCATTTTTCATGCATGATACACATATTTAATCTATTTATTTTACGCTGAGGATGGTCCACCATGGATGACAATGGTATATTATGTATTTATTATTAATGCACACACATACAATAGCCTTATTATATTTATTATATATTATTATACTGTAAGCATGTTCAAGACAAAATATTTGTAGAAATTGTAAAAAAAGCTTTCCGAAGTTTCTATTACCCTTATTATGGAACGAGATCGTACAACACCTAGAATTATTCAAAATCTTAATTTTTCTTTCTGACCATACATTTTTCGTAAATCTGTAATGTCTATATAACCCATCAATAGTCTATAATATACTTAATCTTGAATCTGGGATTGCTTAAACTCAGGGTAAAAGTTTTGAAATGGCAGCACACCCACCTATCGTTCTATCTCACAAGTGGCACGACAACCAAGTGTCTATTGGTTTCTCTGTCTACGGTATAACCAATATTGCCACAATTCTAGAATCTATGGGTAAAATATTGTAGGAAGGAAATGAAGTTGCAATTTAATGTTTCTTTTAATTGATTTGTTAACCTGGATTTAACTAGCTTACATGTTATGTTGAAAAAACGTAAACGTAAAATAATTACTTAAGTTCTGTAGAAATGATATTTCAAGACGCTGCATGATTTCTCGCATAAAATTTTGCCCTTGTTCTTTATCAGAATTAATACTAAAGTGCATTTCTTTTCAAATTCAAGGTTTGCGACTGGCCTGCCAATGCTGGTTGTCAGGCTGGTGGTGGTGACAACGGAGGTGGAGACAACGGAGGTGGTGACAACGGTGGTGGCGGATGCACTGGTTGCCCTGGCGGTAATGGCAGCGGTGAAGATAACGGAGATGGAGACAACGGAGATGGAGACAACGGAGGTGGTGACAACGGCGGAACAGGCAACGACAACAGATGCAAAGACTCCTGCAACGTCGCCCCTTGGGCTCACGGTGATTGCGACAAATTCTGGCGCTGCGATGGTTACCAACCTGTTTTGACCGTCTGTGCTGAAGGTCTTCACTTCAACCCTAGCACTCTAACTTGCGATTTCATCAACAACGCTGGATGTGCGAGAGAATCTGTCCAGTCTATTAAAGCCACTGATGGTATGAGGGTCTTCTTCCCTCGATAGAACAGTGAACGATGTAGTGGGATTGTTTTGTACACAATTGTATAAAATCAAAGCACATTTTGTAAAGAACATTACTCTTTATTTATATAAATAAACATTGCAAATTTTATTCGCATATTATTTCGTAGATCATACCTTATTAACAAATATAAAAATAAATTATACCAAGAAGTCCATAGTAATAATATCTCATAGTTTGTACTTAATAACTTAAAATAATTCGTTGTTACATTTTAAATGGAATGTGATGACAATTAAGTTTTTTTTATTTTTTATTATTATTGTTGGCTGTCAGCAACGTTGTTTGCTTCTAATACCTGAAAAAAAAACATATGTTACTTTTCTTCTTGTTTTCAATCTATCATGGTAATTATACCCGCATAAATGGGATTGGCCTAAATGCATAATCATGCTGTCCTGCTCAGCCGTATAGAGGGAAATATAATCTGAGCGGGACAGCATGTGATTTTTACGTTCAGCCAATCCTACTCATTACGTAGGAAAACCGTAGAGGCGTAACTCAAAATGTTTGGAGAAAACAGAATTACTGTAAGTCCTTAGAAAGAAGTAGGTAGAATAAACAGTTCGAATCCTAAAAAAAAACTGCTCCAATAGTCTGGTCTCACGTTTCCTAAGACCCACAACAATTGAAAAATAAGGTCGCTATGATTAAAATAAAATAGGTATAAGTATAGTAAGGATACCAACAACCAATGTTTTAGTGCAGTTTTGTTCATACATCTGAAGAATTCAATTTGCAATTTACTGACAACATTCTTGAGGAGTGTCCCTTTATTAGTTGTACTGTTTTTATGTAGGTATTGAGAAGAAAAATTGTATATGTCTAGAGTATAGCGGTTATGTCAGCGTGACGGAGGCGCCCTCAATGTACATAATCATGCCAAGCACGAAGTGACCGTTCGTAAAAAACGCGTAGTGAAACCATCCGTATATCCCATCATTATATTTTTAATAGTTATGAAGAATAATAATACTCATCATAATTTATCTATCTATATATACTTATAATATCTATCTATTTATACTTATAATAATTACGAAAAAGTATGTACAAAGAAGATTAAAAAAAATGGTCTAGGTATACTTAAAATAAGTTACTGAACAAGAATATAACATTTTTTTAAATCGTGTTTGTTTGTTTGTCTATTTGTTTGTTTGTCTGTATGTATGATCGCGCACCACGTAAAAACTACTGAACCGATTGCGATGCCTTACTGATATACTAGGTATCTCAATCTGATGAGTAGAAGCCGAGCAATCGAAAAAAAGTAGGAACAGTAATAAACAAGCACAAATTAAATCGTGTGACAATATTTATAGAGAGCTCTTGGTAGGAACAGTAATAAACAAGCACAAATTAAATCGTGTGACGAGATTTATAGAGAGCTCTTGGTAGGAACAGTAATAAACAAGCACAAATTAAATCGTGTGACAAGATCTATAGAGAGCTCATGGTAGGAACAGTAATAAACAAGCACAAATTAAATCGTGTGACAATATTTATAGAGAGCTCTTGGTAGGAACAGTAATAAACAAGAACAAATTAAATCGTGTGACAAGATTTATAGAGAGCTCTTGGTAGGAACAGTAATAAACAAGCACAAATTAAATCGTGTGACGAGATTTATAGAGAGCTCAACGTAGGAACAGTAATAAACAAGAACAAATTAAATCGTGTGACAAGATCTATAGAGAGCTCATGGTAGGAACAGTAATAAACAAGAACAAATTAAATCGTGTGACAAGATTTATTTATCGTGCATAAATTAAAAATTTATATAGCCCCCGACTCCCCACCTCCATTATAGCTAAGAAGCATCTCGATCACATCACTTATCAAACATAAAAATCGTTCCATTCGTTTAGGAGCTACGATGCCACAGACAGAGACACACACACACACACACACACACACACACACGCACGCACGCACGCACCCCTACACACAACACACACAGTGATACAAACCCTAAACTAATAACACCCGTCTCTGTGTTCGAAGGTTAAAAATAATATTGAGGACATTACTATTAGGAGATAAAAAAACACTTGCAATCAAGCTACAAGTGCACTTCCGTAAAATATGTAAAAGCAAAAATAACTTTTTTAATCGATTTCACTAAAAGAGACGGTTACATCAATGTACGTATTTTTATTTATTCTGTACTCCGATTTCTCCATCAATTCAAAATCAGTTTTTTTATTTTATTTAAAGTGTTTACTCTCCAGGTAGTCCCATATAAATTTTATCAAAATTGGTTCAGTACTTTTTGTAGAATAAATAGTTATTTTAGTAAATCCATTGTATTTTGTGTTTATGTTTGTGTTATTGTTGTGATTTGGATAGTTATTGTTTTATTCAAAAGGGTAGACTTTCAGTGTAGTCCCATATAAACTTCATCAAAATTGGTTCAGTATTAATCCATTTGAAGTCGGTTCTTTTTCCATGGTATTTTGCACAGTACTTGTTTAGAAAGTCATTGAAAAAAGAGTTTAATGAAATTTAGTGTTAAAAGTCACTAATGTGATTAAGGCCTGAATACTAAGTCACTAAAGTTTTATAAAAGATCACTAAGTTACTACTTTTATTGAGCCATGTATACTAAGTCACTAATACATCAATCAAGCATTAAATCGCTCTTTTATATGAATTTTGTCAGTTTAATGGAATTTAGTGTTAACTTAACTCTTTAAGTAGGTACAGCAGTAAGTCACTAATGTGATTAAGGCCTGTATACTAAGTCACTAAAGTTGTATAAAAGGTCACTAAGTCACTACTTTTATTAAGCTCTGTATACTAAGTCACTAATACATCAATCAAGCATTAAATCGCTCTTAGGTATGAATTTTGACAGAGTTTAATGGAATTTAGTGTTAACTTAACTAATTGATAGATTCAGGCGTTACTTTGCGGAAATCCATATTTAAAATGAACAAAATAAAAATATGTTGCTTACTTCCGCCAAAACTGTAAGTCAGACAAATGATAAATGGTAAAATTAACACAAGTAAAACCCCACGCTAAACAAAACCCTACCCCAAATTGAACAAATGAAAAATATAAATGAAATAAAAGCTAAGGCCTGGAGGCCAGGCCACGCGCCTGAGCTAGTGCGACTGCACTACTGCATCGCCGCGAACCAGTTTGAGCCAGAATGAATCGCTATGAATCCGCAAGGTCATGCCACTATTGCACCATATTTACGATTACGTCATCGCCGCCTGTTACTTGTGACGCATTTCCAGTGAAAATACGCAACAAAGGTGATGAAACTAAGTTGGTTTGGTCGTTCAACAATGTATACCTATTATTAACTCTTTGATTAGGTACAGCAGTAAGTCACTAATATGATTAAGGCCTGTATACTAAGTCACTAAAGTTGTAAAAGGTCACTAAGTCACTACTTTTATTAAACCCTGTATACTTAGTCACTAATCCATTAATCAAGCATTAATTTTGACAGAGTTTAATGGAATTTAGTGTTAACTTAACTCTTTGAGTAGGTACAGCAGTAAGTCACTAATATGATTAAGGCCTGTATACTAAGTCACTACTTTTATGAAGTGCAAACTTACCCGTTTAACCTTCTTCCCGTACATAGAAGTGAAGGTGACCGTGATGTCGGTGGGCTTCCCCGTGCGAGCGTCGAACACGCGACAGCTATCGAAGGGGGGGGAGTACAGGTGGAGGGAGATAGCGCTATCTGCGTGGGAGGGATTCTCCATCCTGTGGAGGCCTAGGGCGTCTGAAAATTACAAAACAAAACAGTTATTTTAAAGAGTTAAAAACTTTCCGTGTTTTATAATAATAGGCATTTAGGATTTTCTAGCCTAAAAATAACATAAATTTTCATGCACATCATTTCTTTTGGCAACCTTTATGATCATTTATATTAAACAAAAACTGAAAAACTGTAAAACTGATAAAGAGGTTAAAACATTAACTGCTGCACTTACAGGAGTCAATTGTTCATCAATAATAAGGTTAATCAAGCATTAAAACTGTAAAAATCCATACACAAACACAAATTTAACATTTATATAACCCCCGACCCCCCACCTCCCATTACAGCTAAGAAGCGTCTTGATCACATCAGCTTTCAAACGTAACCGCATCAAAATCGGTCCATTTGTTTGGGAGCTACGATGCCACAGACAGACACATGGATACATACATTGATACATACATACAATCAAATTATACACACCCTAAACTTATAACACTCCTCTTTTTTTGGAGTTTAGTGGTTAAAAACAATCTATCTAAGGCTTCATTAGCGTTAATCGACGTCTCTAAGTGCGGCCGTAAGTTGAAAGAAAATCATATTTTAGTCTCACAAATTCGTAACTAAGGGTGCGTATATTGTAATTGTACACTTACCATTAATGTAGCAAACATCGTTCAGCTCCAATCTCGTCCTGCCAATCTCTTCCATCTCACACCAACTCACGTCGTCTTCTTCGACATTCCGTCCATAATCTTCGCCATTTTCTCCGCCATTCCTCCGGCATCCGCCGTTCGGACAGTTTCTGTCCAAATCTTCGCTTTCCGAACAACATCTCCGGACTGGTTTTGTGATGTTTTTGTGCACTTTCCTGACTTCCGGTTCGACGTTATCTGGCCAGTCGTATCTGAAAAACAAAGAAATAATAATCAAGATTTGTAGTTGAAATAAAAGCTTTTATTGATAACTATGTAGCTTAAAAGCTAAAAAAACACGCCTGCCCATTCAAAAACAGGACTGCCCAGTCAAAAACACGCCTGCCCAGTCAAAAACACGCCTGCCCAATCAAAAACACGCTTGCCCTGTCAAAAAAGAGCTTTTGTCAGTAAATTATACACTGTTGGAATGTGTTTATCAAGGCCTTCAATTTGATACCCATATTGTGAATTTCGAAGTTTTTTCGAGTTTGAATATGGTGCTATACTTCCGACATATTGAATGTTAAAAAAAAATATAGCCTATTATACTCGGGGGATATAAGGATTTTAACGATACCCCATACGTCTAAATCTGTACAGGCATTTAAAAGTTATGGTGGAATAAAGAAACTCACATACAAACATACATACATACATGAATGCTAAAAACAATACACTCCTTTTTTGGGCAGTGGTGTAAAAATTAAAGTGCGTGTTGGGCACGCAAAGAATTAAAGTTCCGTAGCCAGGATCCTAAGGTACCCAACTGTGAAAACTGCACTGCAATCGGTTCAGTACTTTTTACGAGATACGCCAACAAAGTTGCTTTTGCGGTTGTATTCTAGTCTGATGAAATTATGACGATGAAAAGTATCCTATGTGTAACTCCGGGACTTAAAGTATCTACATACCAAATTTCATCAAAATCCGTTCAGCCGTTTTAGCGCTTTGATATGTAGAAATGAAGTAATAAGACACGATGAGGAAACTTTTGTTTTGAATTACAATAAACAAACATGGAATGGAAGTCACACATAAAACACATGGTGTAAGAATCCCAACCGCTTTGTGTTTGCTCTGAAGAGATTTTTAAGACGAATCTCAGGTCAAAACCCTGCACTAACTGCATATTTTGGGTATGTCGAATCATTACTTAGATATTATGGTCCCATAATTTAGGGTACTTCCATACACATCAAAAGAGCTTTCATTGTTCAAAAAAAAAGTATTAGAAGTGTACGTGGAGGCGGACTAATGGTATCGGGTACCTATATATTTTCCAAATAGGATGTTTCGTTAGAAAACGTGCTATATTTTATGACCATTGTCAAAAAATAACGAAACGAGCTCAAAACGAGCGGTAGCCGTGGTTACCGGTACACTATACAAAAACCTGTTTCTGCACGAGATTTCGCTTTGAGCCTTTGAGAGTTACCACAAGCAATTCAAGACAGAACTGTTAAGTGGCCAAGGCCGTAGGCAAGGGGGGGGGGATTTGGTGGTTCAACCGTGGTGCTTGAAATTCTGGCACTTGTTTCAGTTTTTTCGAAAATAACTACTTTAGAGAAGCGTTTTCGGGCACCTATCTTTAAATTTAGTTTTTGAGGAAACTATGAGGCGTTTTAAAGCTAATTGAATGAAATTGAAGCTAACTAATTTCTCTACAAATTCCTCTCCTAAGCCTTTTCTATAAAAATAAGTTTAGCCTGTATTTATCTTGGAAATGACCAAACCTACATATTTACATATAAATATTTTTTGAAAAAATTTGCTCATATATGACTGGCTGTATCTCCACAAGCAATGAACAGAGTTCAAGTTGAGCTCAAAATTGTAGATAATTCAGATTCCTATACAAAAGTGTAGATTAAGGATACACGAAAATCGCTCTCTTAGTGTAGTTTTAAAAAAAAAAACGAAACAAGTGCCACAATTTCAAGTACCACGGGAGTAGCACAATATTTTCAGTGTTCCAAACTTGGGTACCTACATATAAACATTTAATAAAGTGTTCATTATTATTCTAAAAAAACCTTTGTGATGTCAATAAAGACCAAAATCAATTATTAATAATATTTGTATTCTATGTATCGTAAGTCCGTACCCTTAAGATTAATTGTTGATTAGGTATACACTATAGTATACCTAATGCTATCAATTAAAATCTATTTGTACACAATTTCTGCTATAAATATTCATTTAATTTCAACATACTTACATACATACAAGCTTTCGTTTGTATTTATTTCAGAAAACTAGCAGCATAGGTACATACATTTGCAAATATTTATTTACATCAATTAATAGGCCACATATTACTTTAAGTTAGTACATTTATGGGTGAAGCTAATTTTGGATAAGACTTATTGTTGGAAAAATGAGGTATAAATATTCTTATTAGATGAATTTTTATTAGTGGTAACTATGAGAATAAAATACTAATAACATTTTAATTGATATCTCCTATCTACACAACCTGTATCAACATAATTATATAACCTGTTCATTAAAATTCTTTATTTGTTCCAACTGGATTATTTATAATATTTATTGGCATCTGTGACGATTCTCAGGAATATTTAGATATTCCTAAGAATCTCTTGGAATTAGTTCCAAGAGATTCTTATTAATAATAAAATTTCAAACACGAGTTCATGAAGTTTAAAAATATTATTAATTTAAATATAAACATAATTATCTCATCAAACCACAGTTTACTAAGCAGTGTCTGCGCTATTTTCTCAATGACAACAACTGACGCAACCAATATTATCAATTTCTATGTTAAACAATTATATGTATCATTTCAATAATAATTAGATAGCACTTGCTAAATTATAAACATTAATGTAAACATATTTTATGTATTTCTATTCTAAGCTTGGCGTGTTCCATATTTGACCGCATATTCATAGCACAAAATGAGATAAAACAAATGTAATTTAATAACACATTGGTATCTTTAACCTTAAGAAAAGAGAACGCGGGCGAAGCCACGTGCACAGCTAGTACTTATAATAAAACAATAATTAACAAGAATTCTGTACAATAAAGAAAATAAAAAAAAATGGTCTAGGGGACTTAAAATAAGCTGCCTAATGAACAATACAAAAGTCCTTGTCCATACAAAAAGAAAACCTTATATTCTACCTCCTAATATAGTCCGTTTTCGGAGGTTTGAATTCACTTTAAAATTAGAAGCATCTGAACCAGACATATTTTTGCGCTGACACTATTGACTTATTTTTCGGAATCCATAAACTTTTTTTATATAATAAAACGTATAAGCCTAAAATACATCCTATTCGAGCGATTGACACCGATATCAAAACATTTTGCTACAATTTATAGGGTGGAAAGAGGTTTGAGGTACAATGCGGAAACAGTGTTCGGTAACGAATCCTCTTAAGGCGAAATGTATAAAACTAGACCTTTGAAAACGGTTAATTGAGTTTATTTTTTGATGTGTAATAAATGTTTACAAAATACTTTATCCGGATGCGTTCACCGATACACGATTAAATGTTCACAAAATACTTTATCCGGAGGCGTTCACCGATACACGATTAAATAAATATGTCTCGATGGAAAAATAACATAGCTTCCTGAAAAACACCCGTTTTGACGTTCCCGTCGATGGAATGAATCAACTTCATTCAGTTTCAATCGCGATACTTTTACAAAAAAAAATTTGTTCTGTGTAACCACAACAAACATTCAAATACATCTGTGAAATCAGTTTTTTGAAAAATCATAAGGTAATTAAAAAAAAATTATAACATTTAAAATATTAACTAAAATCGGCTCCCGAGATGCATCATCTCTTAACCTGCACCTTGACGAGCAGGACATACATTTTGGAGCACATAGCGAATGAGATGTTAGTAAACTTTTAACCAAAAGCCAAGGAGAACACCTCATAATAATTAGAAGTAGGATAGATTGCTGTTTAAAACCCCTTATTTGAAATCTGAACTATAGTTAATGACTTAAACCACAAGTCTAAATACAGGACGTGTCCATTCTAAGTTCTACTTAAGTATAAGTCAAGTATTTTATGCCTTGATAGACCTGTCCTACAAGACAGCGCTTGGTCGTTGACGCCAGCAAATCTCAAGTGTTTTTTATTTCATTATCAGCTTAAGAACCAGTAGAATAAAGTTCAAAATGAGTAGTAGAAAATGTTTGTTGTAAAAAGTGGATGAATTATTTTTCTTGACGACTGCCGTTCCCTGTTACAACGTAATAGCTTATTTACCTACATTAGGTTGGTGATCGAATTCTTCGACCGCATTTGGTTTACCAAATTCGTTAACTGAATATGTTAGTTTAAATTAGGTCTGTGGAAGGCGAATATGTCGATGGAACACAGTTAAATATTTTCATTGCCGCTGCCGACAGCATTACGGATAGTGGATATCTCGCAAGCATTTTGTAGGAACCGTCATTTTACAAACGGCGTCTTCTGTTTAGAAAAGTTCGGCTGTTTGCAAAATACTATTTATGTTTAATAGAATTGCGCCTTAAAAAAGCATTGCACCCACAAAACTAGGTAGGTTAGTTAGGTTGAGCATGATGACTTTAGGTTCAAATTACCTTTTGAACCCAAAATCTCATAACCTACTGCTATTGGACGACGCCGTTAGTAAACGGACAAAAAATATTGCAAAATTCCTTAGACTTCGAATTTTTGTAAACAGACGACGTCGTTTGTCCAAGGACGAGTTTTTCAATTTTCCTTTAAATCTCCGTTTGTAAAATCACGGGTTCTAAAAATTGCCTGACACTATACAAGAGTTTCCACAAAACACTAGCCGGTTTATAGTAGTCAGTGACCGAAAACGGGTTGTGATTGTGACCGAATACGGATAACCATAGATATCAATTACATCAGTTGGCGACCGAAAATTGGTTGTGACTGAATACAGCCAAACCGAATAATGTAATGAGCCGTAAATGCAGTTGCACATAGTAATCGTACGCACTGACAAATAACGTAACTGTACCTTCACAGAAGGTCAATCGCCGTATGTGATTGTCACTAATAGGTATAAAACAATATCACTAACAATCATGTATTAGTCAATAATAATGATACGTTTCGATCAAATGATGGTAATATTAGTTGATCACTAATTAGCCGAAATGCTGTAGTCTCTATCGTTAAAATTGTTATAGAAGAAAACATGTAGCTATCTAACTGCATGGCTGTGGGTACTTCTTTGTATCAATCACTGAAATATTGGGCAACTATAATGGTCTTGGACAAAACTTGGCAACTTCCATCGATGAACAGTGGCCAACTTAAGGTCTTGTTTGGAACAATGAGCCAGACATGAGGGGCAACAGAGAAGATGCGACATTGACTGGACGGCAGCACCACAATCGCACTCCACCTAATCTCCTATACCACATCAATGCATGTTTTCTCGACAACGGCCATCCCCGGCGCGAAGCTGATTAAGAGATTTCCAGACTGGCCACTGGAGGTTATGGGTTTCTACTGGGATTATAAAATCAGGTGGGACCGCGTGTTGTGCTTGCCATAGTTCGCGTCTTCTCAGAATGGATCAGATTTCATGTAGACTATAGGTACTTATCAATCTTATCAATTCTGTGTGGACTCACTAGGGGCTAATGTTGTCGTTGGACGTCATCTTATCTTACCTGACTTCTTCCAAGCTTCCACTGAGGATCTTCATGAAGCAGTGTGAGTCGGCGTGGTCGTGTATGGCGGACGCGTGTCCAGCGCCCCAGCACAGGATCATTATGTTGAAGGCGCCATTCCCTGCGTCCACCAGATTCCTTGTGTAGCTGTAAGAGGATAAAAGAAGGGCTGTGAAATATGATGTGTATCCTTTATCTGAACAAAGAGAATACAGTATGAAAAAACCGTAAGTACAAACTTAACTTTGCCGTTAGAAAACTGTTGCCCCATACATCGACATAGGTCGTAGTCAGTTTACCAACTGCAAATAAGTTTACAATCGCAAAACATATATATATGTTTTCTTTTATAGCTACAAATTTACGGTTTTCGTATTTTTCCCATTACTTGTACCATAAGACCTTCCTACTTGCCAAATTTCATGATTCTAGATCAACGGGAAGTACCACACGTATCGGGTGTTGATTCCCGTGCGAGTGTCAAAATATGCAACATAAACGGCCGCTCTTTTGCTTGCGTTGACTTAGAAGTTTGTTTTTTTTTTTCACAGCTCCAAGGGATTCAGACTTGGGTATTTGATATTAATTTCAATTAGATACGTGTTCCTGAGAAAAGGGGTCTTGACAGGCAGACACACGTACATCGAAATATCCTATAAGGGTTCCTTTTTTTCCTTTTGAGGTAAGGAACCCTCAATTTACATTACATAAGTTCCGTAGAGTGCTGTTGTCTTCTCTACTGGCGTGTTTCCGAAGTACCGGTAGAACCAGAAAGTTTTGTTTTTTCACCCTGAATCGGCACATGAAAAGGAACTTATCTTTTCAAATTCAATGTTACTTTAGCTTACCTAATGTATTGATGTGTTTTTTTTTCTCCTTTTTCTTTTAAATATATAATAGCGACGTGTCACTGGCTAACAATCAACGCACAGCCTTATCCAGAGGTTACAGATACGTGAAATTGTCAGGGTAGCTTCCTTTGATACAGTAGGGGAGAAATTTGAAAATTCGAACTCTGGGGGAACAGGGGTTGCGAAGTTTCCACGAGGCGAGGGCAAAGCCTCACCATCTATCTTCCTTTTGATTTTTCAAAGTGATATATTAATAATTGTTGCCTTTTTACTATTTAAACGTTTTCAACCGACATCAACAGGAGGTTCTCAACGCGATATCTCCAGCAAATGTGGATCGATTTCATAATTATTTTTTTATTGGTTTGGGTATGCTTCAGGGGTAGTCCCATTTAAATTTCATGTAAATATTCCACCTCTAAGGGTGGAAAATTAGGGGATGACATAATTTTATTAACTTTCGCCCTCTTTATGACGCGATATCTCGGTCAAATGTGGGTCGATTTTAAAGTTTTTTTTATATAATAGGATATGCTTTATGTATGGTCCCATATAAATTGGTGAAGATCTGATAAAGACTTTCAGAGATACAAAGGAACTTCTCAATGGATTACAGCAAGTCACTTGCGATTGCTGTAACCGCATGTTCATGTATTATTCACTCCACTCAAAATAGGAAAATAAAATAAACTTTAAAAACAAGTAAAAACCGACTTCAAAATAAATAAAATAGTTTTATGTGGGAAACAGCTAAGGAAGTCGGTGCCCAATTTTCTTAAATCAAACCAAATTAACGGCACAGACTTCCTTAACTGTTTCCCACATACGATTATTTTAATCATTTTTAAGCGGCTTCAGAAAAGGAGACGGTTATATGTTTAGTTTTATTTTGAGTTCACAAAACTACATTGTACTGTCAATGAGATTCAAAACAAATGTATCTAATTTCTTACGTAACAAACACTAGGCATAAACAGTTTGCAAAATTGGTAACGTTTAGGAAAATACCACACAAACTTAGAGTTATTGTTTGCGCTACAAATTATATCAATTTTCGTTAGCTCGTTACGTCAGTTTACATCATTCAGAGTTACGTCCTATATACCATACTCTCATACTCATACTCTGTGGTAACGTCTAACTTAAGACCCTTCCAGTTCCACCTCGACAAAAGGTACCTTCTTTAGACGATAATTATGTAAACTTGGACTATTTAATAATAGCCTAACATTATATACCTAATGACTGACTGTCGAGGGCTTTAACCCTCAGTAATCTGGGTGCAGGCTCAGATCGCCATATTTTCGGAATAATCAATGATACAATTTCAATTGAAAACCAGCTTACCCGCCCGGTACTTCGTCCAAGCGGACTCTGTAGTCCGCTTGGACGAAGTTTACCAGGAAAAAAAGCATGCTATGTTCTTCCAGGATATTAAAAACCAATGCAAAAGTATGTATAGCACCAACGCTCTTGATGTTTTTTGACAGACTTGTTATTTCTTTTCCATGGCAACCGTTCCTTACAGCGAGTAATTAACATTTTCCAGTTTTCCTGTGGAAACTTTCAATTTTCCGGGATAAAAATCCTATGTTTTATTCCACGGTATAAGCTACCTCCATTCCAAGTTTCATCAAAATCCGTCCAGCCTTTATCGCGTGAAAGCTCCCCAAACAAACAAACAAACAGACAACGTTTCACTTTTATATATTGGTATGGATTACTACTGCGCCCCACGGATGATCCTACCTACGTGGATGATCCTATGTCACTCTCCGGTCATTCAAGCCTACCTATGTAAAAAAAAAACAAATTAATCCGTTGCTTAGTTACTGCGAGAAAGAGGTATAAACAAATTTATATACCTACATCAAAACATTCTTTAACACGATAAATTATAATCTTGTTGACACGATATGCGATATCTTGTTTTATTATAGTAACAAGCTCAAAAATTATTATTTATCGGATCTGTCGCGACTGTCACGTCATACTTAGGTTTTTTAATCTGCAGTGATAGTTATTTTCCATTATTTTGTTTATTTTTTTCGTAGCTTTAGAAAATGTTGATTGATATAATAAGACCACCCATTGGTAAAACAAATATGATAAAACTGTGGCCTATAAATATTCAATGAAGAGCAATAGTAGTTGAGCGGTATACTAGTGAGCGTTGGAATCCAACAATATCGGTTTCGAACCTCGGCTTCGCACCAAATACTTTTGTAAGTTATGTGCGTATTTCCATCGCTCTATGATTCGAGGTCATGTTAAGCTGTCGGTCCCGGTTGTTATTGATTGGTAGCAGTCAGAGGCCCTCGGGCGGCCTGACAAACTCTGACACCAGAGGCCATCTCACTACTTTAAACCAAAAAATGTGCTATTCAAATCTTTTTTCAATGATACACTAGCTTACGAAAAGCAATCTACATCAAAAACTTGGTTTAGAGACATACTTTCGATTTTTTTAGTCCGAATTATAAATGCTCGAAAACGATTGACAGAATTTTCAAGTTCCAGATGTTCTTTTATACGTGTGTTTGTTAATTTTAGGAATACATACTATTGTCAGATTGTCACTACCATAGTTTTTTTACATTAACTTTTCATCGAAGTTCTGAAAGACCGTAGTATATAATAAGTAGACAAAAAAACAGAACCAAATTCGTTGTCGCTATCCCGCAGGTGAGCATTGCGGCAGAAATCAGAGCACACCGACATCCACGAGGTCTGACTCTGCCGCACCCACTTTTTTAATTCCAAAGCGCGGATCCAGGAGCTCGCAAGGAGATGCCGAGCGAACCAAGAGCACGAGGCCCCAACGTAGCGAGTGAAGCGAGCTTGGCGTCTTTCGTGGAGGAAGTGTACGAGTGGAAGCTATTATTTATTCTGTAGTGGAGGGAAGGGACGACGAAGCAAGAGTTCTGGCGAGAGCCTATTCAAAATTATATTATTATTATGTTATTTATACGGAAAACCAAACATACGGAAAAACAAATAAAATGACTTTGTAACTACGGAATAACGTTACTAATCTGTGCTTTGAAACATAATACAATTAATTAAACCTACATAACTGTGAAAACCGCATTGTAATTGATCTAATAGTTTTTACATTATACGCTTACAAAGCTGTTTTTGCAGTGCGATTATGTCTCTCAGGGAATATGTTCAAAGACACAGCCATAAAATGCGTTATCTTTGTCGGCTATATCTAGTTAACCCTAGATAGCCGTGGTAATTCTGTAAGTAAATTTGTATAATGCAATAGTGCCCTAGATTTTATAAATATTATTAGTTCTGTACTTTATGAGGACAAAAACTGCAAGCCTTAGGATTTTTACGATATGATCACTAATGTTTGACAATATCGTGAAGTAGCCGTGCGTTTAGCTGTTCATATCGTCAAACGCTAAGCATTCATTCATCTGGCCAAACCATTTCATGATGTCACTGATAAATTAATGAAATAAAAAAATATGATGTGGCCAAGCATTTCATGAATGATCAATTTTACAATATCACCACGACATAAATGACTGGTGATCGGTTAAAATCAAATTTTCCTAACCGACCACCCAGGTGGAAAGCTGGTGGTCTGATAAGATCATGATTTCCTAAATGAACACCCAGGTAGAGCGCTGGTGGTCTGATAAGAACAAAATTCCTAACTGATCACCCAGGTGGATGGTTTGAGTGGTCCGTCAGTAATATACCCACTTTAGTGCCAAGTTTAGAGCCAAATATTTCGTAAACGGAACCAAATAGAATAAAAACTGTCAAAGGAACCCATTTATAATCACACGACTGCCCAAAAAAGGAGTGTAATAATTTCAGTGTTCCTGTCTGTTTGTATGTATATTTGTGAGTTTCTTTATTCCACTATCACTTTTAAATGCCTGAACTGATTTGGATGTATGGGGTATCGCTAGAATCCTTACATCATCCCGAGTAACATAGGCTACTTATTTTTGTGTTTTTAGTTTCTGAACAAGTCACAGCCATATGCCATTTGTCATTTTGTTTGTTTTTACAAGACGAAACTACAACGGTTCCTTCTTTGAACACGGAACTCTAAAAAGTGAAAAGTTTTCGGGAATATAATAATCGGAGTTACGGCTTATTTATTCTGTGGTCACGGCAAAGTAGGTTCATCGATGGAAAGTGATGATGTGGTCAAAGGTATAACACGCTTGCCTAGTAATTTTGCGGTTCATGAAATGAGGCTAATTAGCTACTATTAGCTGCACCCCGCAGGTTTGTTCAACTTATTAGGGGTGGAATTTCAAAAAGTCCCTTCATAGTGCACGCCTAGGCTACCAAGGAATATGTCCTCAAAAAATCTCTTTATAGTGCACGCCTAGGGTACCAAGCAATATGTCCTCAAAAAATCTCTTTATAGTGCACGCCTAGGGTACCAAGGAATATGTCCTCAAAAAATCTCTTTATAGTGCACGCATAGGGTACCAAGGAATTTGTCCTCAAAAAACTCTTTATAGTGCACGCATAGGGTACCAAGGAATTTGTACTCAAAAAATCACTTTATAGTGCACGCCTAGGGTACCAAGGAATATATCCTCAAGAAATCACTTTATAGTGCACGCCTAGGGTACCAAGGAATATGTCCTCAAAAAATCTCAAAAAGAGATACGGGTCTTTGTATATAAAACGTTGCCATGGAAACGAAATCACAGAACATCTAATAATCATTTACGTAGGAAATGCTCTATGCTAATAATACACGAAATAGTAAGCGTAATTCAACCTCCTTGCGTTAAACAGAATAATACTATTGACGAAATGGTACGTGAGTATAAAACCTATAAACATAAACATTTTGTGTAGGAAATTGTCGTTGTTCTACTTGTCCAAATAAAGAACCTACTAATTTTATCTTTCTATATATCTACCCGTGCGAAGCCGGGGCGGGTCGCTAGCTAAAAATAAAATGGTCTAGGGTACTTAAAATAAGCTATTGAACAAGAATATTAATTTAAATCCTGTCTGTCTGTTTGTTAGTCTGTATGTTTGTTCGCGCATCACGAAAAAACTACTGAACTCATTGCGATGCAGTTTTCACTGATGGATAGCTTAGGGTCTGACTTAAAAACTGAGGTACTTGGTATCTAAATCCGATGAGTAGAAGTCGAGCAATCCATAAAAATATTTTTGACGGCTGAAGGATTTTTGATCAAATACCTATTGCTATTTTAGGTCCTGGAATAGCACATAGAGTACTTTTAACCTAGAGAAATGACCACGCCTGCGAAGCCGCGTATCTGTTTAGTTATTAATATAACAAGTGTTGCAGTATTTTTTTATGAAAACTAACGTGGCTTTTATACATTTTAAAAGGCAAAAACGGGAGTTATTCTAGTATATTAGTTTTGAATTATTCCAACTATAGTTTCAACCATATCCGGTGGTCTTTCTTAAAGCGCTATGGGCTCCAAATTATTGTCCTGCTCGTTATGGTGTAGAGTAAGCAGGGAAGGTGATGCTTCTCGGGAGCCGATTTTAGTTCATATTTTCAATTTAATTTAACTTTTTTTTAATAATCTTACGATTTTTCAAAAAACTAATCGCACAGAAGTATTTGAATGTCTGTTAGGATAACACACATTTAGTTTTTGTAAAAATATCTTCCATAGAAACTGAATGAAATTGATTCCATCGACGGGAACGTCAAAACGGGTGATTTTTAGGAAGCTAGGTTTTTTTCTATCGAGCCAAATTTATTTAATCGTGTTTCGGTGACCACAGCCGGATAAAGTATTTTGTGAACATTTAATACACATAAAAAAATAAAGTCAATTAACCGTTTTCAAAGGTCTAGTTTTAAATATTCGTGAGGACGAACCGTCAAATTTGGAGCACATTTCGCCTTATGGCGTTCGCGAACGTTCTCGCCTCGCAACGTCGCAATTGAGAGATCCGCGGCACAGTAAATATATTAGTCTTTCCAGACAGTAGTGTATCGAAGCATTGTTTTCGAGTTTGAAATCTACTGTCAGTCGGAGACCGATGGTTGCCACCTGTGGGTCTTTACCTGTCTACAAAAAAGGACGGTTATGATTTTATCAGAATATCTATGAATGCATGAATGAATGAATGTATGTATGTATGTTCGTCTATTTGTACATGACCACACTTTACAGCCTACCTTTTAAATTTGTAGGAATCTTCTATTAGTAAAACTTTAAGCTACTTAGAAAAACTTAAAAAAAGGAGGCTATCGATTTCACGCGTATGTGTACACTCATACTAGAAAGAGGAAAGGTTTGATTTTTTGTATGTTTGTTTGTAATGGACAAACGAAAAAGATACAGAACCGATTTAAAAAATTATTTCATGTATTACAAAGCTACGTTATCAGCGAGTAACATGAGCACTATTTAATTTTACAAGAATGTAGAGATCCTTACGAAAATTGCAATCAAGGAATCAATAAAAATATTTTTCCTAAAATAAAACCTACTTGGTATTCAAACATTCTTTTCTAAATAAACACTAAAAACAATAAAATAATTACAAAAGAACCAGAACACTATAAGAAAAGTAAAAATGTAATACCGACACAAAAATACAATTTAAAATAGAAAGAGTTATAATAGTTTCTTACCCCACTTTTCTTAATTCTCAACCCTCCTCCTCTCCCCCCACTCTCTCTCCCTCTCCCCCCCCCCCCTCCCTCTATATAGTTAAGTTCACATGACCGGTATACCCAAAACAAAAAAAAAAACAAAAAAAACGGATAACATCAATAAAAAAATAAAAAACATGCAGTCGAACATATAACCGTCTCTTTTTGTAAAGTCGATCAAAAATATACAACGGAATGACACGTTGCCATGGAAACGAAATAATAACAAGTCTGTCAAGTAGTAATGATTAGACATTTCTTACTGTCATAGGAGTAATGATGCAATTATTGTCTCTAAATAAAAAAACTCAATGATCGTTGCTACAAAAGATTTTTTTTAGAAGTTACAATGCGTATTAAAATTCTAAAAGTAAGAATAATGCCACGGTGTGAGCGCTACCCGTGCGAAACCCGGGCTACAATGTAATGTTGCACAAAATTGGTACTTATTAGTAGTATTCATATTATGTTAGTCTATATGGGTAGGTAATAGGTTTCTAAACGAATGTTACTACTTTGTATCTCCATCCAATGAGTAGAGAAGCCCGTCAATCGATGAAATAATATTTGACGACTGAACGAAATTTGGTAATTTGTACTTTTGGTTCTGGAATACATAGGCTACATTTTCCCCAGAAAAATGTCCACGCGGACAAAGCCGCGAAGGATAATATAAAACTACTCCATACCTATATTATTCTAGTTTATTCGTATCTTACGTTTTTTTGCAGGATGAAGGTAAATAGGTATATTTATAAACGATATATTTTGTGAGTTTTTAGAGTTATACAAACATTTTTCTTTCCGTCGGAAATAAAATATGGCTGTTGTAAGCCGCTTGATACTTCATATTTCCAATAGCACTCTCTCGGTTAAGACGAATCCAGTGATACCTCATTTAACAAAATCCATTTAGCCGTTTAGTCTGTAGGTCGTGCCAAAGTAACGTAAAAACAAACAAACATACATACATACAACCCAACACATAACCCTCCGCAATCGGGTAATAAATGAATTTATTTATTTTTCGGATCCCAAGTGGTTCGAAAAGATTGAACTAAAGAGTCCAATCTTGATATACACTTATATTCTCTTTGGTCCAATCTATTTGTGGTACTGGCATCCTACTCGCAGAAAACAATCTTTCTTTCTCGTATTTTTACGTGAAGATACTTCTGGCGCGAAACTCGCTCGTAGTGTTCTTTTCAAAACCACGCTGAGACCCCTGCCTTCCGGCCCCCGCACCGCGTGCTTCAAATCGGCCGTTTACTCCTCGATACACTACTGTCTGTAAAGACTAATATATGTACTGTGTCCGCAGCCACCGGATGTGGTTCAAATTATAGTTGGAATAATTCAACTATAGTATCGTTACTCCCGTTTTTGCCTTTTAAATTGAAGGAGTTTTAATGGAATCTAGTACCTACATTTAAGAACCAGAAATCTGTCGCTGATTTGCAATATTTTTTGTAGTAATTAGATAGATTATTTAACTAAAATATTAAAAATACACCAACATAATTGTAATATACCTTTTTATTTCCGCTACACCCGAGCACACACACACGTACATAATAAACATTCGAGCAGCGGAAATAAATACAGTGATATTATATTTACATTACAATTATATTGATGTCATTTAAAAGTTATTGTCTATTTTCGCTAAGAACGGCAAAAACGGGCAGAAATGGGCAAAAAACACAAAACTTACCGGAAGCGGTCAAATTTGGCATACTTCCGCCAATCCTTGGGATCTGATTTGTAGCCAGCCATCAGTTTCTGAACATCCTGTACGTTGACATGGTCGTTTGAGAACACTCTGTATAGTTCTTCCACTAGTTTTTCTAAGCCAGTGATTTCCCTAGAAATAAATAGAATATATTTAAATTTATAAAGCATTTCCTGCTATTATACCTATGTTACCTCAACATCTTCAGAATTTCTAAACTGAGTTAAATGTTTTTATTTTTATTTTAAGATGGCACATTTTCAGAGTGGTCCAGCCCATACCTACAAAGTTCATGAAAATTGATACAGTAATTTTTTTAGAAGCTCAAAGCGAGCTCACGTTCAGAATCGGTTTTATGTAATAGTGTACAGTAGTGCTCGTATTTAGCACTACTTCAAACTACTTCTAGTCTGGTTTGGGTTCAAATAAATATGTTTAGAAGTAATAGTTATGTACCTATGTTAATTGGAAAAGCTCAGCACTACCTCCAAATCGACTTGGCGAATGTTGTTTGTTTGTCTGACGATAATTCTCGAATTGTTGATTCGGTAATAATAATAAAAGTGATAAAAGCTAGGTTGGGGTTGTGACGAACCAACGACGAATGTATAATAATGAACGAGTGGCGAACCAAAACTGCCCGTCATACTGTTGGGCAAAAGCCATTTCAAAAGGTATGTAGGTATATTAAAGCTGAATCAGATACGATATAGGGGTCCAAAAACCCAAAAAAAATATTGCAATTTTAAAGTGAGAATCAGGAATGTATCATCATAGTAAAATGGTTAACTTTCCTCGTAATTTATCTTGTAATTTTCGAAATAGGCACACCCTTAAGGCCGGATGTCAGTTTTTTTTTGTCCCTCTCATCCGTGATCAAGTATAGCGGGAGAGATGATACATCTCGGGAGTAAAATTTAAGGTTTTTATTTATTTGTAGGAAATATAAAGCTTTGAATTAAAAAGTGTCTAGCCATTTTCTCAATTATAATAAGCTCTTTCTCTTGGTATATCTTTGGTATCAGTTAGTGACGGGGTCTCTTTCCAATCAATGTTCTAAGCATAAAGTAGTGTTATCTTTGATTTTATTTTCTATCGAGTGAATTCATACTAATCATGTTTCTGTGTTTACAAAATACGAGATAATATGTCAAATTTTGATGTGATACCAATTTCGTAGTTCTGGGTTAATTATAAAACAAGATACAGACGTTCAAAAATGATCGGAAATTGCTAAAAGTGCTAGAACCGGGCCTTAATGAAGCTTAGGGACGAGCCACTAGTTAAAGAAACCGGCCGTTTCTTTGAATTGAATTGTTATAACAATTAATGGTGTAACAAATTGTCGTACCATATATATATACTTACTTATCACACTATCTATACTTATTATAAAGCAATCACTACAAAAAAGTCTTTATAAAGAAGATAAATAAAAAAATGGTCTAGGGTAGGTACTTAAAATAAGCTACTGAACAATTTTTTTTAAATCGTTTCTCTCTGTATGCTTGTTTGTTGGCGCGTCACGTAAAAACTATTGGACCGATTGCGATACGGTTTACACTGTTAGATAGCCTAGGATTTGACTTAAAAACTCGTGTACTTGGTATTTCAATCCGATGAGTAGAAGCCGAGCAATCGATTACTTTTAACCTTAAGAAAACTGCCAAAGGCTTCGCACGCGTTGTCTTCTTTAGGTTAAAAGTACTCTATTCCAGGATGTAAAGTAAGTCATTAATAAGTTATTCATTTAAATACTAAATGATCACCAAAAATATGTTAGACTAGCTGATGCCCGCAGCTTCGCACGCGTGGTCATTTCTCTAGGTTAAAATTACTCTACGTACTATTCCAAGACCTAAACTACCAATTTACATTTGATCAAAATTCCTTCAGCCGTCAAAATTCTTTTTATCGATTGTTCGGCTTCTACTCATCGGATTGAGATACGAAGTACCCCAGAGCCCATAGCGCCTTAAGAAAGACCACCGGATATGGTTGAAACTATTGTTGGAATAATTCAAAACTAATATACTAGAACAACTCCTTTTAAAATGTATCAAAGCCACGTTAGTTTTCATAAAAAAATACTGCAACACTTGTTATATTAATAACTAACAGATACGCGCCTTCGTACTCTACTAAAAGTACTCTATGTGCTATTCCAGGACCTAAAATACCAATAGGTATTTGATCAAAAATCCTTCAGCCGTCAAAAATATTTTTATCGATTGCTCGGCTTCTACTCATCGGATTTAGATACCAAGTACCCCAGATCTTAAGTCAAACCCTAAGCTATCCAACAGTGAAAACCGCATCGGTCCAGTAGTTTTTACGTGATGCCCAAACAAATATACAGACAAACAAACTAACAAACAAATAAACTAACAAACAAAAAGACAGACACGATTTAAAAAAAAAAAATATTCTTGTTCAGTATTTTAAGTACAATAGAACTTTTTTTTTTATTATCTTCGTTGTACAGACTTTTCGTTCTTATTGCTTTATTATAAGTATACATAGAATTTCACCCACATAAAGCAATAAGGTTACTTAGGTTGACATGAATGATTTTAGTTACGAATTCCCATTAATCCCAAAATCATTCATGTCAATCTAATTAACCAACCTACTTATTTTTCTAAGTTTTCAATTAAGGGATTAAAATTTAGGCAATCATTTACTATGATTGGGAAAAATATATTTTGATCGCCAATCTACACTAATATTATAAAGGGGAAAGATTTGATTTTTTGTATGTTTGTATTTTTGTTGGAAATGGATAAACTGAAAAAATACAGAACCGATTTTAAAAACTCTTTCATCTGTAGAAAGCTAAATATAATAATCATTTTCTCAAAAAATTAGAGATCTATACGAAAATTGAAATAATGACACCCAAGGTAAAAACATTATTGCAAAACTGGAAGGAATGACATGTTGCCGTGGAAACGAAATAATAAAAAAAACTGTTAAGTACGTGAGTAATAATTCAGTTGTCTATGGTCAAAAAGATTGTTGCTTATTTATTTATTTATTTATTCATACAAAATCCACAGCCCTTAAAGCTAATACATGTAAAACTTATAACTAAACATAAAGCCAATGAAGGATTTACCTCTTACGAATACAACTTTGTACAAAAGTTAAAATGAAACGATACCTCAAGAAATTAATTTAAAAATATATGTAACAATATGTATAAAAATTGCTTTTAGAAGTGTGTATGTACTTGCGTGTGAATATGTATGTGCAAGTTTGGTTACCTCCCGACAATGCCCCCATACTTAACCTCATCGCGTTCCTTAATGACAAGGAGAACCTCCCGTTTGAATACAAATTTACTGGTGTGGAAAACGCTAATGATTTTGAATTATAATCATTAGCAGCAACAATGACGTTTTTTTTAGAAGTTATTTCGGTCATAAAAATGCTAAAGTAAGAAAAATTGCGGCATTTTTCTGTGAGTGCTACCCGTGCGAAGCCGGAACGAGTCACTAGTTTTCTGTGAGTGCTACCCGTGCGAAGCCAGAACGAGTTACTAGTTTTCATATTGATTATGCACAAGCAAAACAGAAGCCATTAGAAACTAGGCTGGACCAGGCCCCACAACCAGCATCACATCTGGACTGCCTTATTAGGCTACCTAACCCTCAAGCTAGGAATGGCGTTGCTTACCTGTCTATCTTTATCGGCCTCTCGATGATTAGCGCTTCCATATCGGTGCATTGTGATACCTTCACCTTGCAGTTGGCGTTATCCACGTCCATGGCTCAACGTGATTCAACTGTAACAAGTTTATTAAGGTTATGTTAAACTCAATACGATTGGTAACTGTGGTTACCAGTTTTCACTGTCAGTTTTATCAGTCAAACTAAAACTGTGTTCTAAACTGTCAGTTAAAAGTGATCAAATGTGGCCGGTGTTAGAGTGTAAGCTTTCAATTCATAAAAAGCCTAACGAAAACCAGGTTCACTCGTATCGAACCTGAAATAAAAAGCTATGTTGAAAGATAATCTATTTCTCGTCGATGCTTGTCAATAGAACAGGAATAAAAATAGTTGGCCAAGTGCATGTCAGACCATGCATAGCTTAGGGTTCCGTAGTCATCTTTATTACGTTTTTGTGAATACAACTAGATTTCCCCCCACGACTTCGTGCGCGCGGACTACTGTTTATCGCGAAAAAAAAGCACCTATGTTCTTCTAGGATATTAAAAACCAATGCAAAAATTGGTATAGCACCACTCTTGATGTTTTTTGACATACTTGTTATTGCGTTTCCATGGCAACCGTTTCTTAAGCGAGTAATCAAAATTTGACCAGTTTTTCCCGTTTTCTCGTGGAAACTTACAATTTTCCGGGATTAAAAGTATCCTATGTATCCAGGGTATAAGCTATCTCCATTTCAAGTTTCATCAAAATCCGTCCAGCCGTTATTGCGTGAAAGCTCCCCAAACAAACAAACAAACAGACAACGTTTCACTTTTATGTATTGGTATGGATTTCAGAAGGCGACCAAATAGCCGATTTTCAATAAACTGTTACGGCTGTACGCCAAAGGCGATCAAAAATCCGATTTTTTATAAACTTAAAATTGAAATATCTCATAAACTAAGCGTTGCCTGCGGGGGGAGGGGTACCAGGGGACAGCCCTCCCCGCCCCCACCACCCCCACCCCCTTTCAACTTTTGCCCCTTGTTTCTATTTATTTCCCATTTAGTCTGTCATTCAAATTTCGAGCACTTCCCGATTAGCTATCCGGTCTAGTAAATTTGGAGCAAATTGTCTGTGACCGACGGACAGACAGAAATACAGACAGACAGAGTGATCCTATGAGGGTATATTTTTTTATTCGGACGTACGGAACTCTATTTTCAACTCTCTTATCTTCATCGAAAAAAAAACAACACTCATAACTAAATTTATACTAGAATAGGCTATCTTCCTCTTTGGACATAAACTTGTTGAATATCTTCTGCTACAATGTCCTCTTTGTGGGATTTTTTGCAACCCACAAAGAACCCCTTTGTGGTCGATGCTGCACCATGATCTTAAGATGACAATAACGAAATATAATGTGGACATATTTAATGACACTAAACATGTCGTAATCTTAGGCCAAATTCAATTATAAAACATAAAAACGGAACATACTTACATTGGAATAAGGTAGTACACAGACTATAATGGGTGTTGATCTGTTGATACCACCTAGGTGGCAGGTGTAACGCCAAAATTGCGAGTGCAACAACCACTCTCCCCATGCCTTTGGGGGCTACTGTCAACTTAGGAGAATATACGAACTCACAAAGAGCAAGGAGAAAAAACAATAATTTTAGCGACAAAAACCAAGCGGCCCCTGTGATTTTAACACCCATATAGCCTTTAACACTTCAGCAGTCTCTATGGGCTTATTAGATCCAGTACTTCGTATTTTGCGTGATAACTTTTGAAGTGCTAGATTAGCGACGTTGTCGCTCTTAGTACCTTCCTACGATATTGTCCCAGAGCGGACGTTGACCTCAGCCATCAATTAGCACGCTGTCCTTGGCAGCTACAAACGTCAAAACGATGTATGGGTTGATTGGACCCAGTAGCGACTAAATACGTTTATTTTCCATAATTTAAAACCCATCTTTTATTTTTCTTTCGTTTGTATAGAAAATGGTCACCAAAAGTCCAGGAGTGTCAAATAGAAAGGTGAAAACCTAAATGAAAATGTAACTCTAAAACTGTACTGTTTATATGTAACAGAAAGAACACACAACCTAAACACACCTACCACACACCTAATAAGAAGGTGACAAACACGATAGAATACAGCCTGAAAATGAAAATCCACTTTACCAAGTCTCACAGCCAAGGCAAGGTATAACTAAATTCGCACCTGACAGCTTCCTTTCTGATTTAGATTGTGTTTTCTAGTCAATTTTACAGATGAGCTGTTACGGCTGTAAAGATAATTTGACTATAAGGGATGTTCAAGAACCATCACAATTTAAAAAGTTGTTGGAGTTATACGCGAAGCCCAGATATTGTAATTGCTAACATTATACAGAACACAAAAACCAATAATAATAATATAAAATATATAAAATTTAGGCATAAACATAATACCTAAATCCCAACCACCTCCTGCTTCAAACTCGCCAGTTAGTGGATGAAAAGAGCATTGCAGTCTATGTAACTGAAAAATGAATAGAAAATCGTAAAATTCTTGTATAAAGTGCTATGTTCTAATTTGTGAAAAATACACAAAGCACATTTGGCCGAATTTTATAATAATAACCGAGTTACAGTATAACTAAATAATAGTGCAGTGATTTAATTCTCAGGCCGTTTTTTTTGTTGTTGATTTTTAGAGCTTTTTTTTATTATTTCCGTAATATAATGTTTTTTTAATGTTTTTAGATAAGTTATCTATAGAAGTATTAGAAAATAAAAGTGTATGGGCATATTTTAAGTGATAGTAAAACAAAAACTAGTTACTTATTATATTTCTAAAATGTATCAAGAAAGTATGAAGAAATTTCGATTATATTTAGATAAGTTATCTATAGAAGTATTAGAAAATAAAAGTGTATATTTTAAGTGGTAGTAAAACAAAAATTAGTTACTTATTATATTTCTAAAATATATCAAGAAAGTATGAAGAAATTTCGATTATTTTGTATTTATTTATAAGTAATAATATGTGAATTAAATATTGAATACAATTACATCATTTCTTTTAACCTAATATCCTTGTGAAAAATTAGGCATATTTTTTCCATCAAAAGTTTTGGAATAATTTAGAACATTAGGTATACTGGGTCTGGCGGACCCAGTAACGACACTTTGCGTTACAATCTAGGGCGCGACTCTTCAAGTGTTAAAGAATGTTATGATGCTGTGATAGATTGGGATGGACGGACGGACAGATGGACTGTCTGGACCAAAGAATATAGTTACTCTCTGGTCTGTACTATAGAACAGGTATAAGTTTGTCGAAAAAGTTATGAAAACTTATTTGGTACCTATCTATAGCAAACCTAGAGGTAAAGTTAATACTTATTTCAAAATACACATTATAGCACAAAAAAAAAGCTAGTAAAAAAAATACCTACAGCGGCGGTCTTATCGCAGCGATCTCTGGCAAGTAACAGGATGAATTAATAATTATGTGAAAAATGCTTATCTAGAGCTTTTAGCGCTGACCGATGACATTATGTGCTTAATAACACACTTATAATTAGGTAAACATACAGACACTTTATCAATGAAGACCTCGAGATAACGGACCTTACCGTTTAGGGTCAATATTTATGTTAGGTACTTACTTTTAATAGTTTGAAATTTCTCGACTAAACGATAGAAAGTCTTTTCTCGCAACAGACCTTGTTTCACTTCTCACTTATTTGAACACGTTAGCAATAAACTGACAATAAAAAATCACTTCACTTTTTCTTGAGGCAGAATAATCGATCTCAACCGTGCAATAAAAAAGTTAAACAACCGCCTTCGAGCGTTTGCGAAGATCGAATGACAGTTCTTTTTCCCGCGTCTTTTATTTTGACAGATGTAACTTTTTAATTTGAGGCGCAGCCTGGTTGTAAAGTAGGTATAGGTACTTAGACAGCCGGCTCCCGCGCGTTGACTGAGAGTATTGTCCCTTTTATCTCACAGGTTACGCAGGGTAGCAAATAAGGTCAAATAATACCAAGACAGGGCTAGCCCTGAGGATCTTAGGTTGTTCCTACTTTCGGCGAAAACAAGTGCTCTAGAAGACCACTTTAAACATATTTTTTTTCGATTGATTGACGAGACGATCCCGTTGCTCGCATGATGGTAAGCGTCACGCCTGCCCAAAACAAATGCGATGCCGCCCAGAACTTGGTTGCAATATCTTGTGCTTCACATGCGCTCGGTTGGGTTCTTGAAGTCGCTGGCCAATTTTACTGGAAATATTGCACTTCAAACTTGAACTCAGAAATGTTTGCACACTGTTTACTGCTTGGCAGTTGAATATCTCGCAAAAGCGTGGAAGGTCCTACATACCTAATACGGTAGGTACTCTAAGCACATTCTTACAGAATAGGCCTCCTTATACCCTAACTGGCATCATTTTATGTCCGAATGAGACTATATTAGGTACACTACAAACCTAATCATCATCAATATATATATATATATATATATATCTATTCTACATATGTATATATATATATATATATATATATATATATATACTAATTATATATATACTCATAAGTACTTAGGTAATCATTTTATAGGGAGCGAGACAAGAGCCTTCCTGAATGGCGTTAAAAACCGATTCCTTCGATTCTACGTCCGGTCACAGCCGGTTCCTAACCTAAGGCTCGTTATTGTTATGCGAAAGCGAAAATTTCAACAGACACATTTTTGAGACATTCAACGGTAGTTTTCTTATCGCCACAGGACTTATTTTGTGGTACAGACTCTTCCAGATTCCACGAGTTGCTTTCCTGCGTAAACTGAGAGTGATAATTAGTTAAGGGAAATGTGTACAAAATGACCCCTTGAGGTAAAATGATCCCTGACTGTTGCATCAAAACCACTAGCGAGACTGATGCAGGATTGTCCTCAGCAGTATAACGACTCACAAAATGTCATAGCGTTCTAAATAGCCGGCGTCGTTTAGTGGGGAAAATATTAAAATCAGAGCGGATCAATCAACTGTAAGCCTCATTAAAATATTGTGCACAATTCTTCCTAATTATTGGTTTTGTTGTCTAAGAACATGTAAACTGTCAAAAGATGAAATAAATGAATTGAATTGAAAAAATAATTGAATTGACTTAAATTTTTAAGTTTAGTTATCGTCAAACTATGAAATTATTATTGGCTTTTCTAATCAAACGAATTAGAAAAGCCAATTGATCGAAATTGGGGCGAAATGTTCCCACTGAACTTGTACAAAATAATACCAGATTTTTCTTTTAGAAAATTTTCTGTAACATATAAAAACACGAAATAGGACATATCACATAAGTAACAGTTAGTTTGATTTGTTATTTTTGATTTATAAAGTTTATTAATAAAATTCAATACCCACAGTTTTTCTTGTTTGTTACTAAATAAGTAACTTTTTATAGTAAAATCTTTATTTTAATAATAAAATACTCCCAAATAAAAACAATGATGTATACACAAGTTTTAGAATATGGTCTAGCTCACAACTTGTAATATTTTTTTACTATTTCATGCTTATATATCTGGCTCTATCCGGTTTTTGTGGCATAATAATCAATAAATTGTGTGATTAAAAATAATAAGGTTTCAGAACACAATTTAATTGGCTTATTCCAACTTTTCACCGGGATAATTTTGTGTGTACAAAAAGATAGTTTTTATTGTACACAGGAGTCCCTGTGTAATTCTTTAGTAGGGTTTTGGCAAAATGCATATTAAAAGAATTTGACCAATATATATACAAAACAAAGTTTGCCAATACATAGATATATTAACTGAATAATTAAAACTAGTTTAGCATAAAATATCTATTGAATATTTTCTTCGTACTTCCGACTTTCACTTAGAGGGATCATTATGGAAACATCTCCTCTACGTGCGAACAAAACTTTGCTTAGCATCAGGACAGCTCAAAATTCACCATCGCCTCTGTCCGAAATTCATCATCGACTCAGTCCGCAATTCATCGTCGGGCTGAACGCAAAAATTCTCAAAGGCTAAACCCAAAATTCTAATTCAAATGTTTATTATTGTATTCCTTAAGTAAGAATTTGAAGGATAAAAATAACTATACATTGTTAAGGACCCTGTCGGGTACACCAATTAGAACAGAGGAGAATTTTCAATATCAGTTATTATAATCAATTCTGTTCATCATTGGTCCAGCCCGAATTTCATCAATGACTCAACAATAAATTCACTAGTGACTCACACCTCCTAGCTATGTTATTTTTTTTTTATATCTATTTAGCCTCTTAAGAGTTTATTAAGCCATAATATAATATAGGGATCAATTGTTAAATATACACTTGATTTCACAATAAAGTATGTGTAGGCGTACCTAATACTTGGATCATAAAATATATACTTGCCTACTTCAAGTTTATGATATTTTATGACTGTCTATCGACTATGCTGTATATTGACTAAAAGTCGGAAACAAAAGTTATACCCCCATCTCAGTAAAGAATACCATTGGCTTCGCGGGAGTGCCTACATGTTTCCAAATAGCAACATAACTTCTCATACCTAATGTAGACTCAACTAAGTAACCTACTATGTCTTCAATTAACATCACGTTAACGTAAACAAACTGAGGTACTTTTCATCCCGGAAAAATGCAGCTTCCATCACGTTATCGTAAACAAACTGCAATATGTAATAATTTGGCCAGCAAAATAATTTAGCCGTGTGCCTTAATAATATGTCCACCCACTGAACCCCTTTTCACCCCGCGGTTGCTGTGAGAACCAGCAAAGGGAATTCAAGAAATGGGCAGTAGCATTACCTATGTCTCTAACGTCTACTGCGATCACCAAGACGCCTGCCAAGCGTAAGTAAGTACGGCAAAACCCCTTTTATTATGAGGGAAGCCTATGTTTCCTGTGTACCTAACGTCTACTGCGATCACCAAGACGCCTGCCAAGCGTAAGTAGATACGGCAAAACCCCTTTTATTATGAGGGAAGCCTATGTTTCCTGTGTACCTAACGTCTACTGCAATCACCAAGACGCCTGCCAAGCGTAAGTAGATACGGCAAAACCCCTTTTATTATGAGGGAGGCCTATGTTTTCTGTTTAACTAATGTCTACTGAGATCACCAAGACGCCTGTCAAGCGTAATTAAGTACGGCATCCCCCCTTTTATTATGAAGGAGGTCTATGTTTCCTGTGTACCTAACGTCTACTGCGATCACCAAGACGCCTGCCAAGCGTAAGTAGGTACGGCAATACCCCTTTTATTATTATGAGGGAAGCCTATGTTTCCTGTGTACCTAACGTCTACTGCGATCACCAAGACGCCTGCCAAGCGTAAGTAGATACGGCAAAACCCCTTTTATTATGAGGGAGGCCTATGTTTTCTGTTTAACTAATGTCTACTGAGATCACCAAGACGCCTGTCAAGCGTAATTAAGTACGGCAAACCCCCTTTTATTATGAAGGAGGTCTATGTTTCCTGTGTACCTAACGTCTACTGCGATCACCAAGACGCCTGCCAAGCGTAAGTAGGTACGGCAATACCCCTTTTATTATGAAGGAGGTCTGTTTCCTGTGTACCTAACGTCTACTGCGATCACCAAGACGCCTGCCAAGCGTAAGTAGGTACGGCAATACCCCTTTTATTATGAGGGAGGCCTATGTTTCCTGTGTACGCCTGCCAAGCGTAAGTAGTATGGCAAAGCTCCCATTAGTATAAGGGAGCTCAGAGTGAGGAAGTATAACTAAAGTACTTACCCTGAGTGAGAGATGCCTATGTTCAGGAGTGAACGTCTTCCGGTTATGATGTGTACCTATACCTAATACATTACGTAGTGACGCTTGTTTATTTCGTAGTGGATGTGTTCGTCGTAAATATTTCGTAGTTATACGTTAGTTAGATACCTATTATAATACTTTATTAATTCTTTATAATAACCTATGTAGGTCAGTTCAGCACAAAATATTTTTACATCCCTTATCTTACGTACACCAAGCAACACTACGTACGTCAATCGCAAAAAGACATAAGTGCACATACGTCATAGATAATAATTAATCATAATATTATTGAATCTTTTTGATCATGCAAGAATGAAATGAACTTGTACCCGAGGTCACAGAATATGCGCATAGGCTTTTATGAATGGATAACATGCTATCTATAAACCATATGCATAATGATGATGAAACCTACCCAGGAAGACATTAGATACCCACCTACTTTTAAAGAATTCTATCTATTTTCATAGCAATCAGGTACCTAATCTATACTTATAATAAATCATTAAGTACCAAAAAGTCTGTACAATGAAGATAATTAAAAATAAATGTTTTAGGCACTTAAAATAAACTACAGAACAACAAGTGTGTTACGTATCACTTAGAAACTACTGCACCGATTGCGATTACACTGTTGGATAGCTTAGAGTGTGGTTTGTGTAATTGGTATCCCAAACCGATGAGAATAATCCGAGTAATCGATAAAAAACTATTTGTAAAGATGAACATTTATTGATGAAATGTAAAATATTGTATTTTATAGGTAATTTTGATACTGGAATAACACCTAGGTTACCTTTAACCCAAAGAAATGACCACGCGAGCAATGCCGCGGGCACAGCTAGTACTTATAATGAAGCAGTAAGTACCAAAATGTCTGTACAGTGAAGATAATAACTAGTGTACAAACTAAGCTACTGCACAAGTTTTGTGTTTTTAAAATCTTGTCTGCCTGTTTGTCTGTTCTCGTATCACGTGAAAACTACTGGATTGATTGCGATACGGTTTTGACTGTTACGGCTTTGTATTAAAAACTGGTCTACTTGGTAGCTTAATCCGATGAGTAGAAAAACGAGCAATCGATAAAAAACTATTTGACGTCTAAAGTAATTTTGAGTATTGGTATCTTAGGTCCTGGAATATCACATAGGGTAATTATAACTCAGAAAAATGACCATGTGGGCAAAGCCACGGGCACAGCTCGTTGTATAATAATTATCTTTTATCTAAAACATTGGCAAATCGAAAACATTTCGCACTCAAAAACATGTTCACGGATGCAAGAACGAAAACGCAATTTTAATGTACTTAACACTTTCCAAAAACTAAATAACTTAATACCCCAAGACAGATACGGGTTTTTGTCGCGCCAAAACACCATCAAATACGCCCTTTTGCAACTAAGCGAAAGCACTTGTAAAAGTGGTATACCATTTTCAAACGAGAACAAATTCCTAATTGAAGAAAAACGACGTATCCTAACGCATTTTTACCAAACACATACGCTCTTTTAGTAACAAGCTAAAACTCGGCAAAAGTAGTATACTATTTTCTAATCGGCAAATGAGAAACGTCGTATGTGAGCTGGCTCGATACGGAGTTACGTCGTTTTTCTGTTGATCAGGAAGTGTTTTCGAGTTAAGTAATTCTAGTTGCGTAGATAAATATGGGTGAACGGGGTTCGATCACGTTCGATGTTAGAATATCTATAAAGAGTTGCTATTCACGAGCAATTGAGACAACTTACAACTTACACGAGCAACTTACTCGTAGATAATCATAGTTTTCATTTACAAATTAAATTAAGTAAGTACAAGTTTTATACTTTCGACCAAAAAAACAATTTTAATGATTAATTACCAAATAATCCATCGTCGTCATTATCATAACTCCCATCGCCATCATCATCATGAACAGCATGCATTATGTCCACTGCTGGACACTACGCCTTACCTACTGTGCGCCACGGAGCCCGATCTTCGGCTCTTCTCATGTAATTTCTACCAGGTACTTTACGTAGGTTGTCTCCCATCACCCGTCCATTGTTTTAAATTAAACTTTATCACCTCCGGCCGCAAGCTGCATGTCTTGATGAAAGGCTAATGAATAAAAATAATTTCTAAAAAAATAACGTCTACAAACATAAATGGTTTTTATAGCAACCAATAAAAAAAAAATACCGAGCTCAGTGGCGTGCATTAGTAGAGACCTACGTCCAACAGTGAACAGATATAGGCTGATGATGATGATGAACAAATATAAATATGTATTAGTTTATTGTAATTACATGTATTAGTTTATCGTATAAATTGTTATTGATTTATTGTATTTTACAAAAGTATCTATGTAATAGAATGTTATTTTAATGCACCGCCGTCTACTCCTTGTTCTTCCATTACTGTCCATCCAAAGGTTGTCTGGAAGAGATCGCTCTTAGCGATAAGACCGCCCATTGTACTTATTTTAAAGAAATATTTTATGTGTAATAATATATTTTTAGGTGCAATAAAGTATTATCTATCTATCTATGAAAAAAATATTGATAAAGTTACTGGATTGCTGCGACACCGTTCTGTGCAGGTGCTGGTGTCGATCTTAAATCAACCAGCGAATTTGTAAAACTAAATAAATAAAGTATTTTTTTTTATAGTTTCATTCTCTACTTTTTGTGCAATATCCCAAAATCATCAACTGTCTCTTACTGTCTTTCGAGGCATAGTGATAGATAGACTTCAGACATCTCTTGGATTTTTTCGGTTACGGGTAAGATACTCGTTCGTCGAGCAAGTCCACACCGTCACATGACTAGGTGTTTCCTGGGGACGCCGAAGAACGGAGTTGAAGGTGCCATCATTTAGCGAAGGCATTTCTAATTAGTGTAGTACTTTGGTTTTTCCTTCTAACTCCACGAACGACCTAATGGTAACTGTAAAAAACCCGAATTTGGTAGTTCTTGGTTTTTGAGTCCGGTCTTCGGCTGAAAACCTTGCAGAAGTTACAGTAGTTACTGTAGACCATTGATGTATATGTTACTATATACAGTGTAAAATATACTTTCAACCTTCTTCCTGTAAATGTTGAACTATATTGTTGGCACTTACAGTGTTTCCCGAATGTAAGCAACTTCATTCAACTTCCGAAATAACTTTGCGGGAAATAAAACGTAAATTGTTAAATAACACGGAAAGGGTGCTCCAGAGAAGAAATGAAACTGGACCGGGATCCTAGGTTTCTTGCTTTTGTTATTTTGTTTTCTATTCATTAGGTGAACTAGTTCAAGTAAACCCTAATTTTAAAATCGTACTGTTTGGTAACGAACGATTTATACTAACTACCCAATTTATGAGATTGTTAACAACTCTCTGTGGCTTCCGATTTGATAGGGTTTAACTTAATAACTAGTATAATTGGTGTGTCATTCCAATGACTGAAAGCCAAGCAATAGATAAAAATCTTTTTGACGGCTGAAGAAATTTTGATCAAAAGAACAAGTTTTTTTTTTTATCGTAAAAACTACTGGACCAATTGCAATGTGTGTTGGATAGGTTAGGGTTTGACTTAAAAACGCAGGTACGTGGAGTATCTTAATCTAATGATTAGATGCCAAGCAATCGACAAAAAACTATTTAACTGCTGAATGAATTTTGAAGAAATGGAGTTTATTGTACTTTACAGTTACTTTTTGTCCTGGAATATCACGTATGAGCTACATTTAAATTAAATGACCACGCGGGCAAAGCCATGGGCATAACTAGTATATTTATATACATACTCGTATGTTTTTTTTTGTATATATATATATATATATATATATATATATATATATATATATATATATATATATATATATATATATATATACAAAAAAACATACTAAGAGTCCAGCACTCGACGAGTCAACATCACCCGAAGATGCCTCGTACACGTGTCGTATTAATGTCAGCCGTTTAGTATTTGGCTATAGGTATATGTTTTTTATTGTGTATATATTTATATATATATATATCATATGTACATAAATATATAAGTGTTTTTTCTTACTTTAATTTAACGATATTTGGGTAGGGGTTGTGTAGCGTGAGGTCTTACTTTTGTTATAATTTAATTTTATCATTTATCATTTGTCTGACTTACAGTTTTGGTGAAAATAAGCTACATACTCTTCTTTTTTTTTCTTTTTTTTTTATCTAGAACTTCTATAAAAAAACAATCTACATTTACAAACCACTGACAAGAGCAGCCAGTTTCCTGGGGATTGAACCCTGAGGTCACAAGGACAATCTATGTCCCGGTTATTGAACCCATTACAATTTACGCGGCGAGTGTGTGAACCAAGCTGCGAATAAAATCTCAGCCAGAAAATACACCTGAAGTTAGTCCAAAAGAGTTTAGCTCTGAAAAATATGGAGGGCTTATCGCAATGTACCACTAAATGTCTCCCTATTGCTGTCGGGCTTGATTCCTCTGGACTGAGACAGGAAGTAGCAATGGTGTATGAAGCTATGAGAGGTAAGCCCTAGACGAACTCATCTCAGGTCGTCAGCTCGAGACTAGAGATAGTTTTCTAAAGGCTTATCACCCCGCTAAGAATTGGACTGTAATCTTTAGATGTATTGAAGATTGAGACGTCATCATCATCATCATCATCATCAGCCTACTCGTATATCTGTCCACTACTGGACGTAGGCCTCTTCTACTGCCCGCCACTGAGCTCGGTCTTCAGCTCTCCTCATCCACTTTCTTACAGGCATTTTTCGTAGGTTTTCACTCCACCTGGTCACACGGCGTTCTACACTACGTTTGCCTAAACTTGATCTCCACTCGATAACTCGTCTACCCCAACAGTTATCGGTTCTTCGGGAAATGTGACCTGCCCACCGCCAGTTTAGCTTGCTTATCCTTAGAGCTATGTCAGTTACCTTAGTTCTCCGTCGGATATCTTCATTACGAATCTTGTCCTTCAGAGAAACTCCAAGCATAGCTATCTCCATAGCTCGCCGAGCGACCTTAAATTTGTGGACTAGTTTGACCGTGAGTATCGACGTTTCAGCTCCGTAGATCATGACTGGTAGGAAGCACTGATTGAAGGCTTTTGTCTTCAGGCACTGTGGTATAGACGTCGAGAAGACTTGACGAAGCTTGCTGAATGCTGCCCGACCCAGCTGAACTCTTCTGTTGGCTTCCTTCTCAAAGTTGTCTAATTGCAATATTTGCCCAAGATAGGTAAACATATTGTTGAACTATTTCAAGAGGTACACCACTGACAGCAATCGGTTCCGGGTCAAAAAGACCGTTAAACATGATCTTGGTCTTATCTATGTTCATTCCGAGTCCGATCCATCGAGAAGCATCGTCTAGGTTGGTCAGCATGCTTTGCAAGTCTTGCAGCAAGTCTGCCATTAGGACGATGCCATCGGCAAATCGTAAGTGTGACATGTTCTCGCCATTGATATTAACCCGCCCAACGTCCACATATCGCTTCTGCGCATGCGCATGGGACGACGGCAACGGTGCGGGCCATACGGACATTACACGCCTATTCCTTTCCAATCCAGCGTCTTAAACATATCTTCCAAGGCATTAGTGAACAGTTTCGGGGATCTGTCTCACTCCCCTGCGCAGTTGGATATGCTTAGACTGCTGGTTTTGTACTTGGACACTCATAGTCGCGGTGTCATACAAAAATCTCAGCACTTCGATGTAGGTATCACCAGTCCACTTGACATCGCTGCAAAGACCAGAACCGCTCAGGTTTCAACGGAGTCAAAGCAAGACACAGGGGCTGGTTTTACTCTGTGATGTACTGATGATGATGATAATGATATTCAGCGACTCCAGGTCTACAGTAGAGTTCCTCCAAAGTTATTAAACTTTTCACCCGTTAGCATTTGAAATCAGGAAGAACTTATCAAAACTGGGTAAGCAAATAGAGCTATTTTGGATGGAACTTCATGCAGGAGTTGAAGGGATAGGGCGCGCTGACGCACTGGCAAATGAGGCGGCCTTACAAAGTAAAAAAGCATCTGATTAAGATAAGTGTCAATTACCTTACGTAAAACGGTTGGTGAGAATCGAGACAATGCAGAAATGGCAGACAAGGTATACCGAAGCAGCTCCATCCAGCACCACAAATTTGTTCTTCCCAGATTTGCAGGGTGCCTAACGATTACCACGAAAAAATTAACTTACCCAAAAGCTGGTACAAGCCTTTACAGGCCATGGTGGGTTTGCGTTTAGTTTGCACAGTTTTAAAATAAAATCATCACCCGCTTGCAACTGTGACCCTGGAATGAAAGAGAGCAGCGTACACGCCATTGTGGAATGCCCTGTGAACATAGCAAGAAGAACACAATTAGAAATAGAATCTGGTAGAGCAATAAAAAGCGACAATTTAAATGAGTGAGTACAGGATGTTGACGGTAGGGGAAAAATCTTTGAGTTTTGTAAACATTCACTATCAACTGCAGTAACAGAAATAAGTAAGACCTAAAACAGCAATATTGATGCAACCGAAGCCATTAGCTCCATTGAGTATTAATATACATAGTCAGAGATATAACAAATCATACTTATATAGCAAATTGTATCACGTCAACTTATTAATTGTTAATTAGAATAAAAAGTAAGTTCAAAATCTAAAACCCGACTACCGAAAAATCACGCTCTACAAAGTATGAATCAAGAAAATATTATCATGTGAAATTATTATAGATAGATAGATAACTCTTTATTGCACTAATAACTTAAAATATAGCACATCAGCATTGACCTTAAAATAGTACAATAATATTAATATTCGGGACAATTCCACACCAATTACCTAGCCCCAAACTAGAATACCCTGTACTATGGGCACTAGATAACGGATAAACATACATAAATACGAATATCAACATCCATGACTCGGAATCAAACATTTCTGCTCATCACACAAATGATTGCACCTTGCAGGATTCGAACCCGCGACTTTTTGATTTCGTTCCTAGGGTTACTAACCACTAGACCAACCAGCCGTCAAATCGGCGGCCTTATCACTAAGCAGCGATCTCTTCCAAGCAAACTATTCAATATTATGTTCAGAGGATAGCCGTAGTCGTAACCCTACCCGTACCCCCGTAGGCCACCTACCCTAACAAAACAATACATTCTAATAGTAGTAAGCGGTCATAAGCTTTAGGGCAAAGTGGCATGTGGCCATATTATTGGGAGCATACAAGCAAAGGTGCGAACCACAGCTAACAATTAATATTTTTTGAAGCCCTTTCATGTAATAACAAAAACAGAATCATATATATTCTTTGTTTTATTTCACGTCTTTACGTCCTCCAGAGGGCGCCGTATACAATTTAATGTGACGTCACATAGCCTATAACCAGCGGACGATGAAGCTACTTCCAATGATACCTCATTTAGAAAATTATGATGAGTACCTACCTAGTTTAAAGTTATTATGGAACAGATGAACATACATTCAAACATACATACATACCCACATACATTCATACATACCGACGACCGGTTGGCCGAATGGTTAGTTGACCCTGACTAGTCAACCAACGGCCGCGGGTTTGAATCCCGCTAGGAGCAATCATTTGTGTGATTAGCAGAAATGTTTAGTCATGGATGTAATATTAATATCTAAATCTATGTATGTTTATCCGTTGTCTAGTGCCCTTGTACAGGTATAGTAGTTTGGGGCTAATTGTTGTGAATTGTCCAGAATATTGATGTTACTAGTGGCTCTGTGAGCTGTAGAAATCGCGCGTACAAACTTTTTAGCAAACAATCTAGCAGTGCACAGTAGCGCCATCTAGTTACCTTGGGTAAAGGGATGATTCCACAGATAGCAACCTAAAAGTGAGAAATTTACTGCATTTTGAGGAGCTATTCTGCTCATCACGCCGAAGATCCTCATCAGATCTTCACCAATTTTTTATCAGACCAATTTAAACTTACTACCTTTAAAAAACCCTATCGAAATCGGATCTAATAAGACGGAGATTCAGTAGCGCCCTTTTTGCCCCTTTTTGGGGGGTACCCAATCAAAAGTCCCCAAAGAATAAAACATTCAAAAAATTCGTTTAGCCTGTATACCAAGTTTCGTCTAGATCGGTGAGAAATGCGACCTGTAGAGGAGAACAGAGAATCGGACATCCGAAAATACGAAAGCATTTTTGCCCAAGCTGAAACGGAGACGCTTCGCGCTCGCTCGGTCAGTTACTACCGTTGTAGGAGGAGTTGTGATTTTAACCGGTACATACCGGTTAAAATCACAACCCTCCTTTTTGCTTTGCCGTAGTCGGGTAAAAATAATAAAGGTTAAAACCTTCTTGTTTTACGGCATTTGTGGAGTTGCCAAAGGTAAAATTAAATAGTTTGTAATAGTGTAGACTATCTATACCTACTTAGAAATAGAAACGAAAAAGTCTGTACAAAGATGATAATTAAAAAAGAAATTGTCTAGGGTACATAAAATAAGCTAATGAACAAGAATATAACATTTTAAAAATTTGTGTCTGTCTTTTTGTCTGTTGTATGTTTGTTCGCGCATCACGTAAAAACTACTGGACCGACTGCGATTCCGTTTTCACTTATTTATGTTTTGATTTAAAAACTGGGGTACTTTATATTTCAATCCGATGAGTGGAAGCCGAACAATCGATAAAAATATTTTTAACGGCTGAAGGAATTTTGATCAAATGTTATTGGTATTTTAGGTCGTAGAATATCACAGAGTACTTTTAACCTACAGATATGACCACGCGTGCGAAGCCGCGGGCTTCAGCTAGTAGATATATATGCGAAGAATTCAAATAGATTTATGAAAGCTATATATCCATACCAATATCATATGCCAATAATATAAAAGTGAAACGTCGTCTGTTTGTTTGGGGAGTTTTAACGCGATAACGTCTGGACGGATTTTGATGAAATTTGGAATCGAGATAGCTTGTACCCTGGAATAAAACATAGGATACTTTTATCCCGGAAATTGTAAGTTTTTACGGGAAAACTGGTAAATGTTGATTACTCTTCGTAAGGAACGGTTGCCATTGAAACGAAATAATAAAAAGCCTGTCAAAAAACATCAAGAGCGTTGTGCTCTACTATTGCATTGGTTTTTAATACCTAGAAGAACATAGGATGTTTTTTTTGGGATAAACTGAAGTCCGCGCGGACGAAGCCGCGGACAGGAAAGCTAGTAAAATATATTTTAGTATATTATATTACTTATATCATATTATAGTATATCATATTACTTATATATAGAAACTTGAGATAGACAAAAAGGGAAAATATGGATATAAAAAACACATCCTGCATCCTGAAAAATCAATGTCTGAAATGTTTAAAAAAAAGAGAGGAGAAAAGAAAGAAAAAAAAGAAGAAAATATAAATATTTCACTCTTGAGCCACGTCTAGAAGTTGTTTTCGAGTGTCATCTCAGATCGTCTCGAAAGAAGACTTGACGAATTCCAGCCTCCATAGACCATATACACACAGTGAGGCAGGTTATACAGAAGTCTGAAGGGTCCAGCTAACCAGCCCATGTGACTTGCTTTTTATGTGAAGGCCTTTGACTCCGTTGAAACCTGGGCAGTTCTGGAGTCTTTGCAGCGGTGTCAAGTACACTGGCGATACATCGAAGTGCTGAGATTTTTGTACGATGCCGCGACAATGAGTGTACAAGTACAAAACCAGCAGCCTAAACATATCCAACTGTGCAGGGGAGTGAGACAGATCCCCAAAACTTTTCACTATGCTAATGCTCGCGCTTTCACAATAAGGTAAACGGCCCAGTATCCGTGAAGTTTTGAACTTCGCTGACTTTGCAAGTATGCTATGCTAAAACTAGTAGACTGACAAAAACGAAACTTACATGGGTAGATAGGTCATTTATTCTTATTTTCGTGTAATATTTACTTGTTAAATTATTATTAATTTAATTACACAATAATATTAAAAAAAGTAAAAAAGAGCCAATTGTACCAGTACCCGGTAGATTTGTACTAGTAAACGTTATATTGTCCCAGAACCCGGTAATTTTTACCACGAATTTGAACTCTATTGCTTGATGTTAAAGTTCACAGAAATATAATTAATTTATTTCTGTTTTAAAACAATAGAGCAGTAAAAAATAGTCTGTACTATACATATCCAAAGAAAAAACATTATTTTTAATGAAATGTATTTTAGGCAAATTATAGGTAATAATTCAAATCATTTAATTTTATTTAACTTAACATTTTGAATCACTTTACATTTGAAAACTACTACTGAAATTATATGTGGAATTGTAATTTGTTTTTACCTTTATAACTTTGGTAACAAAAATAACATTAACCTACAATGAATCTACTTATAGCAAGAAAATACTAATATCTGCATATATCTGCATATATATGCACAAAGTAAATTAAATACCTACGGAATATTTAAAACGCAACACAAAACTTATTCTTTCTCTTACGAATACACGAGAGAAACGAGAATACGAATTTATTAGTCAGTTTTCACCTTTTTAGCAAATTGTTCAAACATAAATTTATGTAGTTACTATATTGTGTATTTATGTGTGTTAAAGCCTCAATGTACAAAATAGAAAAAAAATAACTAAGTTTCTACTGGAACAATCATTATATATAAGTAAAATCAGGTATAATTTAACTTAAGCCTTTAACACAATTTACGATTTATGCTCCAAATACGTTAATAAACAACACAGGCCAAAAAAACAAGCAACGTATAATAGTCTTAAAAAGGAGAATAAAAATCTGTTTTTTTAAAATAAATAGTTTGTTGTTCACATGTTAAAATTACACAATGAGCAAACAATTTTGCAACAAACCTTTGGAAGGATAAAATGAGATCAAGTTACTTACTTACACAATATGTCTTATTTGTTTTAACTATTAGGTGGAATCTCTTGCAAATGCACATAAAATACAATATTTTATAAGAAACGAAGGCCGTTTTTTATAGTTGAATTAGTTATTTGTTTAGTAGCTTCAGTCCCTGAAATGCTTAAATATTTAAGAAAATGTATCTACTTAAAAAAAAAACATTTGACAAAAAGCAGTAGCAGATAAAAATAACGAGCTTGCCTTACAGTAGTCGCATATGATGTGTAACATCTGACATCTCAACAGCTGATGGCTGATAGTACCAACGTCTCGGAAAATGTGTTGGTACCATCTGGTGACCAACTCTACCACCGCGCGCGCTCATTGGTCAATTCAAATAGCGCGTGCTTCCCCGGCTTCTTGTTAAACATTTCCGTCGCATTTAACGAAATCATGAGTGATTTCGTGAAAAGCGAAAAAAATAATGAAATGTACAATCAATTACACATAACAAAAAAACTTACATTTATAAAATATTATAAAACAATTGTAACAAGTATATTTGTTTGATCAAATCTACATTTAACTATAAGCAACATTTATCGAAAACTTAACAATCTGCAATAAAAAGTTATAAACCTGGATCACTCACATAAATGAAAATGTTATCAAATGTTAAAATAGGATAATGAGAAAAAAACATTATTTTTTTTGCATAAAATTAGATCAAGGTTCCTTATTTACATAACAGGTCTTCCTAGTTTATAATAGGTGGAATATTTAATAAAAACAATTTTACGGACGACATTATTAATTATCTAACCTACCTAGAGTCAGTGCTTGAATTGTTTCATAAAATCTAATATATAACGTACTTAAACAAATGAGCAACATTTATTAAAAAGTTATCAGTCTTACATAGATAATAATTACATAGTAATGGATAACAGGATCACATTTATAAAATGTTATGTATCAAATTACAATGATTAATTATTGATACATGAGAAGAGCCGAAGATCGGGCTCAATGGCGCGCATTAGGATAGGCCTATGTCCAACATTGGACGAGTACAGGCTGATGATGATGTAAAAAATTATAAATATATATATTTAATTGAAGTTAACTAGCTTCAAATCAGCATAATATACTCTAAATGATAAAATCAGACACATAAGTCTCCCACATTCATTATTGCTTACATTAGTAAGCAATAATGAATGTGGGACCCAGCTTAACTCTTTGTGATTATTTAAATAGGGTATACGGATAATTGACGAGGCAGTCAAAGCAAACGCAAAGATCTTCATTACTTATTCGTCAAACGACACGTTACAATACATACAACGAAACGTTATTTCATTTAGCAAAACTTCTGCGCAAACCGTGTGATACCAGGTTTTACAAGTCACACATTGGATCATGTCTGATTTCGTGCTTCTTTGGCATAACCGACAAAACCAATCGTCATTTGTGATGTCCATTGCTCCAGTATCTGTTAATTTATTCTTAGGTTTCTTGTTACCACCTCCGAGTACAGTTTTTTTTGTGGTTCTATTCTTTGTTATTACTTTATTCTTCTCCTTTTTTGTCTTTGCTTCTATCTTTTTCTGAGCAAAAATTTGCCACCTATCAGATGTTATAACACTAGGTAATTTAACCTTACTTTTTGTGCTGCTGCTAGGAGTTTCTGGCCAAAATAAAGCGTCTTTAAATGGTGTTGGTACAACTAAATTTCCATAGTATTTAGTTTTTGGTTGTTTGCGATTCTCATCGTCAGGTAACGCTTGTATTATGGGTGTAAGTGGCGGTGTTTTCATATTTTCGGATGTCTTGCTTTCGCTTTGTGCGTAGTCAGGAGTTGTATCATCAGCCATTATCGATGACGCTTTGTTTTTGTTTGAAAGTATTGGAGATGTTTTACTTGGAGGTGACAGAATTTGTTTCTGTATCTGCAATAACTCAACAGTTGAGTCCGTGTATGAAGGTAATGATGGCTGTGTCATAGGATCTGTCTCAACAAGACTCGACGATGTATTTGCATTAGGAAATACATCGATACTCCAGATGTCATTTCAATGTTTGTTGTAATTTTTTTGCAAGAAGTTAAATATATAGGTTTCGAGCCTATTGTCCGGACCACTTGACGTGATAAATGGGGTCTGTCTTGTGTTTCTTTTTCGTGACCAGTTTTTTCTTCTTTGACTAACTTTGTCAGTGAAGGCTCGATAATTGGGATTTCCACGTCCATCATTTTCGTCAGCGTCCCGTTCAAATTTTCATATACCTCTATCTTTCCCACGTTTCCTTTATGGCTTTCATTTTCAGTCATTAAGCCACTGAAATCATTTAAATTCAGAAAATTTGAGTCCATGATGTCAGTCAGACCTGTGAAGTTACCAATATCTCCGAATGATGGAGATTCGTTGATAATAGAGGTTTCTTGAGTAGAAAATTGTGTCGAACTCGTAGAACAATTATGAAATCTGTCTGAAGGCAAATTATTTTGAATATTCATTTGCCTCCATACCTTGAATAATCCTTCTAAGGATTTATCCCCTTTCCATGTTGGACTCTTGTTGCTGTAAAAAGCTTCGAGGTTTTCAGGAACGATTTGTGATTCAAAGTATTTGAGATGGCCAACGGTATCCGATTGCATTTGGTTAACATTATCTGGTTTGGCTATGTTTTTTGGGTGACTCGTTACACACTTGGAATAATCAACGCTGTTTGCATCAAAAGGTGACAACCCACATTTGCGAAATCCATTTTTGATAGAGTTTGGGTCCAATTGCTTAAGAGATTTATGCAGCAGCGGGCAGAAATTTTCTTTTTTGAGTTTAACAAACTGGTTATCGTTTCTCCAATCATAAACTGTTTTTTTCCAGATCCTCTTTAAAGGCCTAAAAACAGCCACATCCATCGGTTGAATAAGATGAGTTGCATTTGGATACAGAGCGACCAGTTGAATGTTTTTTTCCCGACAAAAATTGCTTAATGGCAGCGTGGTGTGTGAGCAATGTCCATCTAAGAAAAAAATGATTGGAAATTGAATATCACTTTTTTCAATCCAGGGGAAGAAAACGTTTGCCATGTATTCATAGAATGACTCTCCTGTCATCCAACCCTTTGGTGTAAATCCTAATCCCCAGTCGTTAGGTGCAGTTTTTGAAATTTTATGTGGTATTGATTTCAGCTTGAACAACACCATTGGAGGTGCCAAATCACCCGCTGCGTTTGCCGTGACCAGGACTGTCACGCACTCTCTTTCACTGCTAGGAATAATGTTATAAACATTTTTTGCGCCACGTTTTGCTAAAACTCTGTTATCTGATGGTGACAAAAAGAAAGCGCTTTCATCACAGTTAAATATTCTTCGTGGATCTTGAGCTGCTTCTTCAAGTTGGGTCAGGATAAAGTAATCTTCTACTTCTTTAAACCATGCTCTCAGATTGATTTCTTGGACTAAAGCCCGGGTTTGCGTTAAATTTTGGGCCACTCGTTGGCCTACTTCAGGGTGTCGCTTTATGAACGCTTCAAACCAGTGACGACCTGGTCTGTCATTTTGGAAAGGGTTATCTCGCTTCATCTTTTTTACAAGTAAACTCACGCTATCCAATAACTGCGCCTTTGTTACAGGAAACCCACTATCTGCCATAAAAATAATCCACCTTTTTTAAATGATTTTCTTCTACTTTCGATAAAACTGTAGCGGGTCCCTTGGAGCATTCAATAGAATAGCGGCCACGTATTTTATCATCCAAAGTTGACCGTGGAATACCGTACTGCCTGGCAGCAGCTGAAATTGAGGCCCCTTTTTTGACTGCCTCCATGGCCTTTAATATGGCTTCGTGCTTCTCAGTCATGATTATAGCTGAAATAAAATATAACGCGTCTCTTACAAATCCCTAAATTCGTATCAATACAATAGAAAAATATAAATACGCAAACAATTCATTTTTCTAGAAAAAAAAAACATGAGGTCGTATCAAAAGCCAACGAAAATCAGTAATCAGTTGAAAATTTATACAGTACCACACTAGAGGTCTTCTTACTCAAGTAATAACAATCATCTAATTCGCTTCAGAAATTCCAAGAAATTAAAGAACATAAACAAATTGTTTTTCTAATAAAACTACTGAACCAATTTTGATAAAGTTTATATAGGATTACACAGAAAGTTTAAAAAAACAACCATCGAAATCGGTTTAGAAATCTCAGAGATAAACGCAAAATCGAATGGTATTAGGTACCTACTCAAAAAACTATTAAAAAAATTATTGAAAATCGGTATTGACGGAGATATGGACAGAAATATATTTAAAAAAAAAACATACATACAGTCGAACATATAACCTCCTCCTTTTCTGAAGTCGCTTAAAAACTGCATCAAATTCGGTCCACTCATTTGGAAGCTACGATTCCCCCCAACCCCCACCCCCACCTCTATAGCTAAGAACCATCTCAATCACATCAGCTTTTAAACCGAATAAACCGCATCAAAATCGGTCCATTCATTTGGGAGCTACGACGCCACAAACATACACACACACACTCATACACACAGTGATACACACCTTAAACTTATAACACCAGTCTCGGGGGTTTAAAAAAATGATAGTTGCATTAGGTCAATCTAGATCAGATTAAAATAATTGCATAAAAGTAGTGTAGTATAATAATAAGAGAATAAAAAAATAAAAACAAATCTACGAGGTTACAAAACAAACAAGGTACTGCAATCTATTGAGTCGAAGGAAATTAAGTCTTAACTCAAGGCAATAAGAACCATGGTAGGTTCAGATGCAACTGCTAATCTACTTCTCAGTATCCGGTAGAAATGTATACTACAAGACAAGGGAAAATGAGTCCTATTTCAAGCCAACAAGGATACAATAACGGGTTTCGATGCAACGGATATTACCGGGTTGATGCGTGTACCAGTATCCGGTAGAAAAATGTATGATTTTGCCGGGTACTAGGCCAACTAGGGATTTGTGAGTACCAATAGATGTGACATACATAAATATTAACTTTTCAATTAGATTCACCTCAACTTAGAGGTTAGATCACTAGATAAATTACTCAAATAAGTATTTTAGTAAATTAAAACACTTACCGTGTCGTTACCCGCAGCAGCCTGGGAAGCTAACCAATACGACGTGGTGGTTTCGAAGTTCACTGCCAGAACTTTGAATTTTCGTAATGTTTTTGGTTAGTACACTTTTGGTGTTGCACAGTGTTGACGCCATTAAATTTTTTGGTCAGTATTACCATTACAATTGTACAATATATTGGCAAGAATGTATTGCCATTTACAAACTTTGATTTATTATTGGCAGAAAAGTGCAAAAATTAAAAAACTTGTAGTTACCGGGTACTGGGACACTACCGGGAATACGTACTTCTACCTTACGATCACGTCGCGCACTAAGTCGCACCGCACGTACCTACCGGTCTTCTTGGGCGGTGGTAACACGAATTCATCCCGAGCCACGATGCCGGGATACACTCCTGGTCTCCTGATTCCGGTTCCAAAGGTTTTGGATAACCCTTCGTGAGTATCCCATCTGCAAAGCCATGGAACGTTGCGTCTGACCAGCCTCGATCATCGTTACCATAGATAAATATCGTTACGGCTCTGGTAGCAGAAGCATTGTCCAAATGGCGTCGGATTCTTGGCATTTTAATGACGGGTAAATGATAGAATTACACGTTAAACTTCCAAAAATAACCGAAGCAGTCAGTAAACTCATGTTAAACTAATCAGAAAACGAATTAAAAAAAAACAAAATTATGCACTTGGCGCTATGTTAGACATTTTTACCATACCCTTAAAAACAATAATTGCCTAGTAGGTATACTTCACTATTATTGTTAACTCGACACTTGAGAACATGGCATTCATAAAAAATAATTATCTGAACGAGGGTCAGCAAAAATGGTCTCAAAATATGAATATTTGAGTGGCCCTTATTTTGTTTTGAGTAGTAGGTATATAAGCGCCCTTTGGTAGTGTGGCAAAACAGTTGCACCAAATAATTTGATGACCCTTTCAGCTTTACGTGACAAACATCCACCTGCAGCAGCTTATCCAAACCTCCCACCACTTCCTGATGATGGTATTGAAACTAAGTCACTTCAGAAGACGTTATGAATGATGTGGCGCCTTCCGGAGCGTTTTTGCTGGCGGACTCGATGCCGTCACACCGCAGCACCTGAAGGATCTAATTGGTGGTGGTTGCGATGTTGCTGGTGATACTTGTTGTAGCTCTGACCGAAATGGTTTTACATGCTGGCAGGTAGTGTCAACAGCAATGTTACAGATTTTCTGTACGGCGCAACCTTTGTGCATTGACAAAAAATATGGTTGCATAATACCTATCCATTGCTTTTGGCACTACTTATCAAGAAGTTGTATATTGGTCTGTACCCCTAGTACGAGTTTTTATAGTTTTTGAAAACGAAATGTAGTTTCGTTTAGTTCCATACCACAGATTAATGATAATTAATCTGTGTTCCATACATTTACTGGCAGCGCCTCTGGCGGAAACTTGCAGGAACTAAAATCGGTAGGACGGGGTTTTATCAAATGGTAGTACATATTCGAAATCGATAAAAGTTTTCGAGTATTTTTGCATTTTAGCAGTACAAGTTGCCACTTTGTCAAGTTAGCGGTAATAAAGTTTGACGTATTCGACCACTTTCAACGTAGAAATGTAGAATGTAGAAGTTGACCGTCGTGAAAAGGAGCGACAGGCGCTTAAACGTAGGCATAGATTATTTACACCCAGGCACATCTCTGACACGCACTTAGTGCAAAGTTAAAATATACTTACCTACTTTATTTTATTTCGAACTTGTAATATACCTACGAAAATACTTCCAAAACAACACTACAATACTTACCTACAATACCAAACCATACAACAATAAACCTACTTCCAAAAAAAATACATGTATACGAAACACTAGGTACCAATTTTAAAATTTTAATGTCGTGATGATGTCACGTCGATTTATATTTCGCCAAATACGACTCAATTGATAAAACAAACACTTAGTCCAGGATTTACGGCAAAAAAATATCAAAAATCAAGCATTATATCGAAGCCAGATGTCGTACATACTTGGGGCATAAAATCGCTATAAAATAAGTACATATGTAGGTACCTGGTTTTGCTGGATTACTTTGGTCCGTAACTTCGTTAGTACCTACTGAACGAAATTAAAGACCAGAGGTACCGGGAGAATCAGAAATAGTAGATTAGTAGCCAAGGGCTGTAAGGCATCAATTGCAGCCCGTGCGCTCGTGCGGCCTATAATTCGAGGGTGCAATTGATGCTTACACCCGAGCTAACTACTCTGCTTTACATCTCGATTGTGAGGTAAGTAGAAAAAAACCGGCATTACAAGAATAAAACATTTTATTAGTTAAAATTTATAGTGAAATGAGAACAATTTTCAAATTTTAGGGACAGGTGTTTTTTGGGTATGTTAATAGTTTGAGATTGTAATATTTGTTGGTCATGGACAAAATCTGACGGGATGAAGCTTTCTTCAGCAGAAGTTGATGGTTGCGGATCATCTCTTGAGAAAGATGTTTCATTTTTTGAAAGCTGAATAGTTTCCGTTATTTGGATGGTAATTTTACTTTTATTTTGTATGGAATCTTCGATGTAACCTTCAGCCACCTTGCTGGATTTCCACCCACCGTGCCTTTTTATAGTGGTTAAGTTAGCCCCAGCATCGGCTAAAAGTGTAGCCGATGTTCTCCGGAAGCAATGACCTGTGTACAATTCCGGATTATCTAACTTTAAATAACTTGCGATTTGCTTCGGCATACTTCTGATGGTATTTTTTCCAATAACTTGTTTGTAGCATTTGCCTTGGTGGTACTTCAAAAAAAATCGGTTGGTGTTTACATTTTCAGGACGAATGTTCTGTATTTTTGTATGAATTCAGAGAATTCTTGAGGAACTACAAATGTTCGGTCAATTTTAGTTTTTGTGTTCGGTAGTTTAATTACTAACAACTGACCCTGTTGTTCTATGTTCTCTATTGTTATATTTGTCAATTCAATACCTCGGCATGCGCCAGTTATACCGAAGATAAGAACCACCTAAAACAAGCGAAATATAAAAATAAGTAAGTATGTTTTATAGGATTGTAAGAATTTAAAAGATAAATGATGAAGTAGTTACCATTATGTGATTTGTTATTTTACGTACCTTAACAGCTAAATATATGTCATCAGGGGCTTCATTTATGAATGTTTTCACGTCTTGCGCTGTAAAAACCTTTGACTTTTTGCTTTTGTGCCCAGCTGATTCTCTTTTTAGAAAAGATGATAATTTTGAAAAGTTCTTGATATTGATGTCGTGTTTAGTACTCATAGTTGCTTTTAACATTGAATAAATGCACCACAAACTAGATGGCTGCAGCTTTTTTGATAGCTCACTAAAGTATGTTAAGAATACAGTCTCAGATAAAGACTTTACTCGTTTTTCTTTTCGCCACTTCATGAACTCGTCGTAAGTTTTCAAATATCTCTCTTTAGAACTTTCAGGCAAAATATTGTTAATTGCTGCTTCAGCTTCCATTTTCATTGAATCGGGAATGCAGCTTATATCTTCATCACTTGCAGAAATCATGTTAATAATCGAGCTACTCGAAGGTTTTTAACGTGTAAACTTCATTTGAAAATATGATCTCGTCTCGATTTGATTACAACCAAAACTGATAGATTAGCGGGCTCACGAAAACTTTGTTCTTATTGTTAATGTGCAAACTCGTACTAGGCGTACTGATCTTTACAACATTTTTTGGCAACGTTATGGAAAAAAAAAACAAAATTAATTTATCAGAATCACCTCTAATCTTCTGAAATGGGTTATCAAGAGGGCGACCCCCTTAGGCCGACTATTTTTAATCTCGCTAGCCATTCTATCATTAAACATCTTGAGTCCAAATTTAACGTTCTTGTAGTGGTAGGCCTCTTTCGCAGCGGGCGGCCTGGTGAAGTACCACACCTTTGTCAGTTGTTCAACCACCAAGCAGTAGTGTGTAAACATTTCAGTGTTTCGGTATGAAGGGCAATGTTTCCGCGAAATTGCTGCGCAAAGAGACTTAATAACCTATGTCTCAGGGTGACGAGCGCAGTGTAGTGGAGCTTAACATTTTGCAACCAAAGTTCTAAGCGTCATTGCAACTGTTATGGGCAGGCATGACGCTTACCATCAGGCGAGCGACCTGCCAGTCTCGTCACTCAAAGTAGGTAATAAAAAAAACGTATGATATATTTTAGCGTAAGTACTACTTTATAATTTGTGATTTAGATGACGGAACTATACGACATACTGGCTTGTCACTGACTTAAGCACCGATCCGCTCACGCTAAAAAAAGTTGACATAGCCCTCAATGAGACATGTCGCACTATAACCGGTTGTCTGAAACCTACCCCTTTTTAAAATATTATACCCGGTGGCAGGTATAGCTCTACCAGACATGCGAAGAGAGGTAGCTAGTTCACGAGAAATAGAAGTAGTGCAGGAAACAGACACCCGACATCCTCTGTATGGCTACACCATGCCACAAGCACGCTTAGAGTAAAAGCTTTTTAAGAAATTCAGTAGCTTTGAAATCTCCATCATCTCATCATCTCTATCTTTGATCCTGCTAAGAGAAGATGCGAACTGTGGCAAGCACAGCGCGCGGTCCCACCTGATTTTATAACCCCAGCAGAAACCCTTCCACCAGAGCATAATCTACTGTGGCCAATCTGGAAATCCCTTAATCGGCTTCGCGCTGGGGTTGGCCGCTGTAGAGAAAACATGTACCGATAGGGTATAGAAGATCGGGTGGAGTGCGACTGAGGTGCTGCCGTCCAGTCAATGTCGCATCTTCTCTGTTGCTCTTGATGTCCGACACATTGTTCCAAAAAAGACCATAACTTGGCCAATGATCAAGCGGTGGAGGTTGCCAAGTTTTAGGTCCAAAACCAAGTAATTGCCTATATATATTTCAGCGATTGATACGATGAAGAAGAAGGGGCGACACCAACACAGTGATTAAAGATTTAACTTTCCTTAATTGCGAATTCAAAACTGTTCACCTAGGTATTACAAAAAAAAACAAAATGTAAACTATCTTTATCTGAAGCATGTAGGTAGGTACCTACTTCCAAAGACATAACAATATATAGTTACCCTATAATTTAGCTCAGTTGCTCCCAATATCAAAATTATCGACAATACTTCACTTCGCCTTCTAGGTTACCTTGACGAATCTATTTCAGATTTTGTTGAAGAGAAAATTCAGTTTATTCTGTGCAATTTCTGAAAGACTTTCCAAAATTAATTCCCCTAAAGCCTATGTCATTATTAAATACTGTTGCCTTAATTTACGTACACTTTACGACTTAGAATCATCCAGTTCTATTACAAAACATGGACATCATAATAAAGGATACACTCACCACAATTTTTAACATTTATTTAGTTGATCATAGGTGCTTGGCGTCAGGCATCACTGCCAATTCGGTTTGGAGGCCTCGGTATTTGAAAAAAAACGAGTGTATCATTCACAGCCTTCGTCCTCGGTTAAAAGCACACACAATTTAACAAACACGATTTTACCACAATGTTTAGGCGCAACTAAAGTTCCATTTTTTACTGGGGCCATGAACGCTTGGAAAATAGCTTGCCTAAATAGTAGCCTGCTCAAAGACCTGTCCTCGCAGGACCGGTGGGATGGGCCGCTCTGTGAGCTGGATCGGAATAATCTGTTAGAAAAGTCCAGTGGTCTCGCAGAGCGTGCACGTCTTTTAGCTGTTTCTCGCTGGGAATCGGGTCTTGATTGCAGACACTTCCATCGAATCATCTAGGAACTTTGCTGGACAACAAAACATTCCGCTTAGCCATATCATTACGCATCGGTACACCTTGTGTCGCTTTCTTTGCAGTTTGCAGTCTTGGAGCCAAATGGCTTAATGCGCGACCATGGGAAAAGGGGGGCATGCCCCGTGCACCCACTGGCTTCTCCCACTGGTGGGTGCACGGGGAATTCGCATTCCCCGTCCACCCACTGCACTAGAGTTGGAAACTAATGAAGAAATAATCGACATTTATGAAGAAAAAAAAAACAACAAGTTTTGTAATTAGGTAACAAGACATTTTAAAGTGACAGATGTCAAAGTTACAGATGTCAAAGTGACAGATGTCAAAGTGACAGATGTCAAAGTGACAGATGTCAAAGTGACAGATGTCAAAGTGACAGATGTCAAATTGACAGATGTCAGTGATAGATGTCAAAGTGACAGATGTCAAAATAATCTACAATTATGAAGAAAAAAACAAAGTAGTATAACTAGGTACATTTTAAAGTGACATGTCAAACTTCAAAGTCATACGTCAACACCTGACAAGATTTAATCGATATCTTCGTTTTGGATGACAGCTGTCAAACTTAAAATGGCTATAACTTTAAAACTAACGATCTTGGACAAGTAGTTTCTTTACAAAAGTGATAGATCTCCTTGAAATCTTCATTTTGGATGATAGCTGTCAAACTTAAAATGGCTATAACTTTGAAACTAACGATCCTGGACTAGTAGTTTCTTTACAGAAGTGATAGATCTCATTGAAATCTTCATTTTGGATGACAGCTGTCAAACTTAAAAGGCCTATAACTCTGAAACTAATGATCCTAGACTAGTAATTTCTTTACAGAAGTGATAGATTTCATCGATATCTTCGTTTTGGATGACAGCTGTCAAATTGAAATGAATTCGCATTTCCCCGTCCACCCACCAGTGGGAGAAGCCAGTGGGTGCACGGGGCATGCCCCGGAAAAGGCCCGATGGTATGACCCTCATTCCCTGGAAGATTGTGTGGGATGCTATATGTGTTGATACACTGGCGTCGTCCCATCTTTCACAGTAGGCATGTGGTGCTGCTACATCGGCGGAATCCTTCAAGCGGCGCAGATATTCTAATCTCGACAGAGACTAGATATATGTGTGTGCCGTTTGGAGTGGAGACGTTAGGCCCTTGGGGACCGGGTGCCTACCAAATCTTTAAAGATTTGGCGAGGCGGCCTGTGGAATCCGCTCGTGGCCAAAATGCTGGCCTGTACTTAGGGCAAATAATTAGCCTCACTATCATCATCATCATCATCATCAGCCCGTTATCGTCCACTGCTGGACGTAGGCCTCTCCTTGTGAACGCCACTGAGCCGATCTTTGGCTCTCCTCATCCAGTCGCTACCAGTCGCCTTTCGAAAGTCGTCACTCCACCTGGAAAAATACACATAAAAAATTATAACTATATATGTATTATGTATATATGTACAATAAAAACATATACCTCAATCGAAAGGATTATTACCGTAATCCCCACCAGAACGTCCCCACCAGTGGGGATTTCGGGAAAAAGTTAAAGTATCAACGTCTGACAGCAATACGACGTGTTTCGCCTCAGCACGAGGCATTCTCGGGAGATCCCGTGGATGCCTCGCGCAGAGTTATTATTTTTTCATTATTATTTTTCGTTATTGGTTTTATTTTTTTCGTTATTTTTTTTCGCCTTGTGGTCTTGTCTTTTTATTTTATGACACTTTCATTTTTGGTAATGGTTGGTTAGTAGGGTTTTTATATATTATATCTTTCTATTTATCATTTGTCTGACAAACATTTTGGCGCAAGAAAGCTTCATATTTTTACTTCGTTCGTTTTAAATATTGATTTCCGCAAAGTAACGCCTGAATCTATCAATAATTTAGATTTATTTTATACCACTGTAGGTTTATACATTATAGCAAAAAAATATCATCTAATTCGGTTCAGAAATCCCGAAAACATGAGAGAACATTATAACATCGAAACAAAAAAAACTTTAAAAAAAAAGTAAACCATTTTTGATGAAATTGATATGGAATTATAATGAAAGTCTACCCTTTCATATAAACCAAGAATCATTCAAATCGGTTCAGAAATCCTGCATACTTATTCTCCCAATAAAAAAATACTAAAATAATTTTGTTTAAAAAATTTGGGACCTAATCAGAAGCCTGCTATTTCATATAAAAAAGAATTATCCAAATCGGTACAGTACTGTTAGAGATATTTACCTTCAGTGCCATTATGTTTCTTAGTGACGCATTCATCATTTTTTATCAGATGTGATCATCATCTCATCAATCATCATCATAATCTAATTAAAAATTAATATTCCAAATAAAATACATGGTTTTTTTATACGATTTTATTCAATCACATCATCAATCATCATCATCATCACTCCCATCACCGGTGTTCAGCCGACCTTCCAACTCCTTCGCCGGGTTGAACATGCCGCTGGTCTGAGTGTTGCAAATATAACATCTCGTTGACTTCTTGTAGTTTTCCAAAGCGCATTTCTCGCAGAAGTAGTGTTTACATCTGTAAAGAAAAGTATGTTTCTAGGATTCCTTAGTTCGAGGTTTCCTTATAGTTTCGCCATGTCCGTCCGTCCGTCCGTCCGTATGTCGCAGCCATTTGATTTTGAAACTGTTTACATGAAAACTATTATGCACATAAATTTGGCACTTGTTTACGATATTAAAAACCGCTGCACACATGTGTAAAAAATATGTTTGTTTTTGTGTTGCTCTCGAACCTGAAAAGTGTGGTCCCATCGAAATGGAGTTTTAAAATATAATGTGGTTTCTCAAACTTTTTTTATATGTATATCTCTGATGTCTAATGCCGACTTGTGACTCGTCGGCTCTTTCCGCCACATCTCGGCCATATTCGATGTTTACACATCTGCCAGGCGTCCCGCGACGGCAATTTTTTTCTGTTTGGTTCCATTTTCAAAATATTCGGCTCATAAATTATTTTTTTGCTTGAGTTGCATTGTAGAATTTGTTAAAACATATTTGTTAGACTAAATGTTTACGCAACGATCAGTTTGCGAGACATATAAAAAATAGAACATCAGCCTTCCGTAAAAATAATAGTTTAAAAAAACTAAAAAACATGCTTTATATAGAAAACCAAACTAAAAAATAGAAAATAAATTTTAATAGTGTAAATAAGAAAAAAAAATTATTTCAAAAAAATCGTGGGGTGCATGGGTCAATAGTTATAAATATTTCATTGACAGATATGAAAAGAAGGATTAACATTTCGATAATATCTTAAAAAGCACCCCACGCTTTTTTATAAAACATTATTTTCTTATTTACACTATTAACATTTATTTTCTATTTTTTAGTTTGATTTTCTATATAAAGCGTGTTTTTTAGTTTTTTAAACTATTATTTATTTTCTACTTTTTAGTTTGGTTTATTTAGAAGAGCGTTTTTTTTCTTCGAATTATTGCATTGTCATCAGTCTTTGACAGGTGTGCAAAATTTTAATGAAATCTGACCGTTTAAAGTGGGTCAAAACAGCGTCCAAAGGAGTCGGTTACAAACATAGAAACATACAAATATACAAACATACAAGTGAAGCTAATATAAAGCGTATAAAAAACGACGTACAATCCAAATAGTGTAACAGCGTTGCAGCTAGACGTATTGCCGAAGAAATATACCTATAACACACCTAAACCATGTGCGAAATTTTATCTACCATTATAGATATCGTAGGGCCGTATTAATAAACCGATCTCAACTCCAAGAGCGCTCTTTGGAGGGATCTCAAGATGCGAATCTAATTAATAAACACATCTTAAGCTGTTGATTGAGATTCCGTAATCAGCTGAGTTAGTGTTTAATAATAAATCACTTGAGATGCGCTTTGAGATGCGGAATGTTGAGTGCAGTCGATCCGTGACTTGAGAGCGTGATTGCCAGTTGCTAGAATCAAGGATTTCGAAAATATTATGTCAGAAGTTGATAATTATAATTATATTAACCATCATTATAAGAATATTTTTATATTCCTCCGGGAATAAACAAATTTATTTGGCATGATTGCGAAAAGATCCGAAGATTTGGTAGATATCAGAACCTGGCGAGGACTCGCTGAAGTCTAAAAAGATCCGAAATCGTAACCAAAGGATACGCGTTGGAAATACTGCATGGCCAATAAACGAACTTTTATTTTCATAAATTATAGTCATTCATTCATGAATTGCGTTAAGTTCTTTAATAGATAGTGTAACTTTGAAAATATAGACAAATATTATGGCTTACATCCTTTCTACAAAAAAAACTAAAGTAAGGTTATGATAATTATGTAGAAAATAAACATTACGTTTAATGTAATCGCATTTAATTTAATTCAACTACATCGAAGTTATAAATTTTAACCTTGCGCTATATCTTATTTGAGCAAAAACCGAACTTTCAATAAAGACAATAAATCGTTCATTCGTAGTTCATTCAATCTTGCTCTCAAGTTCTGGTTCGAGACGTAGCATCTTGAGATGCGGCTCTTGAAAGCGACATGATCTGAGATGCTCTTGAAATGTCTTTATTGATCAGCGACGATCTTAAGATGCTGATCACAAGAGAGTGTAACAGCGAGAGAGTGTATCAGTTGATATCGCACTTGAGAGCTCAACCAAGAGCGATTTATTAATACGGGCCTAAGATTACATCGTGTACGACAAAGCAATATATCAATGTTACCAACTTCATATATCAATGTTACCAACTTTAACAGAAAAACTTATAAAATGATTGAAAACTATGATCTATCGGCATTGCTAATAATGTAACAGCGTCATTCAAAAGTATAGCTTAGAAAAAAAAACACAAAATTTTAAAAACTCTTAATTAGATACTGCCACATTGCACGAGCGCGTAATACGAATTTAGTAATAAAATTATCACGGCTACCTAGTGTTTACTAGCCGACCAAAATAACGCATTTTATGCCCGCGTCACCTCTTAACTAATTCCATAGTGAGAGACTTACACCCGTATTCACAAACGTTACTATGAGATCTCACAGTGCTCACGAACGCACAGGGTCCCTATAATCCTATTCATAAACGACACTTGAGTGCCGAACAACACTGTGCGTTCACTTGAAGCAGCGCTTACGTAAAGTAGCTAGCGAGCTGTTTTAAGTAACGCATAGTGCCGAGCTGCCAAAAAAGTTAGGTTTGATTTGCAACAGTAATGAAAGGGCTTGAAAATAGAATTCAATAGTGTATTTTTATGATCAGTATTTATCTATAAATCCTACTTACCATTTGGTGGTTGATATTTTAATAGATAAATCCTTAGATTTAACTGATGTGAACATATCCATAGATACTTGCCACATTCACCTCGCACAAAAATATTATGCAGAATTTTTATAGTACAACAAACTTTACCAAATACAAACAATTTCGAGTAATAACGACCGCAAATTAACAAAATATATGTCACTAGCTGTACCCGCTGCTTCGCACGCGTGGTCTTTTCTCTGGGTTAAAAGTCAAAAGTACTCATATGAGCTATTCCAAGACCTAAAATAACAATATCAAAACTTTTGATCAAAATTCCTTCAGCCGTCAAAAAGTTTTTATCGATTGCTCGGCTTCTACTCATTAGATTTAAGTCAAACCCTAAGCTATCCAACAATGAAAACCGCATCGTAATCGGTCCAGTAGTTTTTACGTGATGTGTGAACAAACATACAGAAAAACAGATAAACAGTCAAACAAACAGACATACACTAATTTAAACAATGTTGTATTCTTGTTCAGTAGCTTATTTTAGGTATCCTAGACCTTTTTTTTTCAATTATCTTCTTTGTACAGAGTTTTTCGTTCTTATTGCTTTATTATGTGTAAAGTATAGATTATAATGTCATCAGCACACCTGCCAAACAGAAGAATGAACATAATATTACACCGACCAATCAGAACGCAGTATTGGATGCACTGCGTTCTCATAGTAAAGAGTCGACTAAGTATCGTTTGTGAATTAGAAGGCTCGCAACGACGAACGCATAGTGAAATGGCTTACTTCGCATAGTGTCGCTGCTTTACTTAAACAAGTATTGTTTGTGAATACGGCTGTTAGTCTAACCGTAACACCAACTGTCTTGGCGTATCACGTAAAACTACAGGAGCCCTAGACAAGTAGGCTTTCTATTCTTTCAATACAATTGAATAGAATGAAAATGTACGGGACTGACATTAGAGTTTTCGTTCGCTAATGTCAGTCCCATACATTTTCGTTCTATTCCATTTGCATTGAAGGCATAGAAAGACTTCAAGTCTAGGCCAGCTGGACAGATAGCAATGCAGTTTTCACAATTGGGTAGCTTATGATCCTGGCTACGGATATTTAGTCTATGCGTGTCTAATACGCACTAGTTGTTTTTTTTTTTAAATCGTATCTGCAGATATGAAGCCGATTTTCCCACACAATTTTTTTTTTTTTTTGTATAAATTGTTTAGTGTAAAAACTAATTTTCATGAAATTGTTACATCAATTTCATCAAAATTAATTTATTAAATGTAGTAAATCAATTTGTTTTTACACCCCCATTTCTCTGGGATTTATGAACCGACTAGCTGGGCCCGCGGTTTCAACCGCGTGAGGGGTGGTGATGATGATGATGATGATGATGATGAGAATTATCCTGATATTTGCAGGCTATAAGCTTTCTCCATTCCAAATTTAATCATAATCCGTTCAGTCGTTTGAGAGTGAAGTGTGATGATGATGATGATGATGATGAAAAGTATCCTATGTGTTATTCCAGGGTATAAGTTATCTCCATTCCAAATTTTATCAAAATCCGTCCAGCCGTTATCGCGTTAAAACTCCTCAAACTAACAAACAGACACCGTTTCACTTTTACATATTGTTAATCATTTGTTTATAGATTTTAGACTTTATTATTTATTTGAAATATTTGGTTCAGTAGATTTTAGAATGTAAAGTCATCGTGACAGTGCTGCCACTAACGGTGTTACCAGTTTTTACAGTAAAAATTTTGCCAGTAACGGTATCGCTAGTAGCAGTGTCGCTATACTCACTTAGTAACAACGGGATTTGTGAAACTGCCTCGACAAATGAAACATTTAAATGGCAACTCATCGTCGCTGTGTATCTCGTAGTCGGAGTCGCCGCCAGTGTTGCCAGCGGCGGTGTTGCCAGCCTCGTCCCGCTCGAGTTGCCAGCCGTGCTTGTAGTCCGAGCGGTCGTGAAGGAATTTACATGAGTCTGGGGAAAACAAAATATATTTTAAAATGTATCCATACTAATATTGTAAAAGCAAAAGTCTGTCTGTCTGTTACCTTTTTAAATCTAAACTGCTGAACTGATCTTGATGAAATTTGATAAGGAGATACAGTAGTCGCAGCGGAAGTTTGCGTCTCGGAAGTTGTCTGCTAGTTGCTACAACTTCCGAGCAAACTGCTATTTTTCAGGCGCAATCCCAATTTTGAAGGTTAAGACAGCATTGTATAACTGCCTCGCTCACTCGCTTAAGTTTTTCGCATATCCAATCTCGCTCTTACTTTATGCTGTTTTATCCCCACAGCAGTACCTGCGCAATCGTTCACAGAGCCTAACTTCACAAACATAAAGATTGGCTGCGACTACTATACTGTTTATCGTAAGGAAGCTTTTTTCGGGATAAATAACATAATTTTGTCATGTAACCATGAAAAATTAACCGAAAGTTGAAGCTCAGGAGTCAGGACCTAAAGCTCTATATACCTAAATTAAATTTTATCCAAATCCGTTCAGCCGCTTCAGCACTGAACAACAAACATGCATGAACAAACTTCCGCATTTAAAATATTTATTGGTTGTAATACCGGCGGTGACCGCGCTGTAACAGTGCGCCTTAAAATCCAACAGCACTGGGTTCCACCCTCGGTCTTGCAAATGTCTTGTAGTAAGTTAAGTGCATATTTCGATGGCATCGCTCAGGAACGGTTCAGGAAAACACCGTAAGGAAACTTGCATGTCCTTGAACCACAAAATTCACGTGCATGTGATATCCACCAACACATACAGGGCCAGCATGGCGGGTAAGGGCCCATTATCATCATCATCATTATCATCACCAGCTTATACTAGTCCACTGCTGGACGTAGGCCTCTCCCGATGAACGCCACTGAGCCCGGTCATCGGCTCTTCTCATCCAGTCACTGCCAGCTGTCGTTCGCAAGTCGTCTCTCTACCCGGCCGTCCCACACTACGTTTACCTAAACGTGGTCTGCACTCTAAAACTCGTTTTCCCCAACGGTTATCGGTTCTGCGAGACATGAGACCAGCCCATTGCCTCTTCGCTTGCTTATTCCCTGGGCTAAGTCGGTTAACTTGGTTCTCTGGCGCATCACATTCCGGATTCTGTCCTTTAGAGATAATCCGAGCATAGCTCTCTCCATAGCTTGCTGAGCGACTTTAAACTTATGGACTAGTTTCACCGTGAGGTCTCATCATCTCTTCGTATCTGGCTAATCTTGTTAGAGACCGTCTACACCTGCTTGTTTCCATGTGTGAGAGGAAATACTTATTGAAACACTTTACTTGGCAATTATTCTGTGAACTTGGACTCGCGTATTTAGAGAACTAATCGTACGATCAGTCCAGTTACTGTACTGTACGCCGAGAGCGCGCTTCGCATGGAACGAAACGTCATGCACAGTTGACCAACAGATCCAGCCGTTTGTCGAGTTAGCATTATTAATTACTAACTTTCGCCCGGGACTTCGTCCGCGCGGACTACAGTTTATCGCAAAAAGAAGCATCCTATGTTCTTCTAGGATATTAAAAACCAATTAAAATGTATAGCACTAACGCTCTTGATGTTCTTTGACAGACTTATTATTTCGTTTCCATGGCAACCATTCCTTACAGCGAGTAATCAACATTTTCCAATTTTCCCGTGGAAACTTACCATTTTCCGGTATAAAAAGTATCCTATGTTTTTTTTCAAGGGTATAAGCTATCTCCATTACAAATTTTATCAGAATCCGTCCAGCGTTATCGCTGTGAAAGCTCCCCAAACAAACAAACAGACAACGTTTCACATTTATATATTGGTGTGTATCAGTCCTATACTGAATGACATATGAAGACTACGAAAGTGTGTTTGTGTGTATTGCGTCTATTCATTTTCTTTGCATGTGAGCGTAAACATGTTGGAGGGGCATTTAGTTTTAGACAAGACGGTATCTACCACGTTTCACATATCACAGAATAATAGTACAAAAAATAATGTATGTATATCGTTTGAGGTAGAGCTGGCCTCTGGTGTCAGCTTAACAACTGCTATCAATCAATAACAACCGGGACCGACAACTTAACGATGGAAATCCATACAACATAGAACAGTCGTAAATGTGTAGCCGAGGATTGAACCCGGTACCATTGTATTGCAAACCGTTCATATTACTGCTAGGCCATTACCTCTCGTCAATATATTGAAATAACTTACCCCCAAAACCACAGAAACCGGTTTCTTTGTAATCCTTACAAATATCCGGTTGGTAGTCCCATCTGTACATAAAAACAAAACCATAATTAGTTCAGCAGTTTTCAATAAAAATAATCAGTTTTAGTGGTTCATAATATTTTATTGGCTCCAATTGAGTTACAGGAAAAAAACAAAATTACAAATAATACATGAAACTAAAAACATAATGTTATTAAAATTATATGAATAAATCAAAAGCCTTTGAACTTTTTGGCACAGCTACGCGGCCAATGATTAAATCTTAGTAATAGCTAGAAAATAAAAAATTGAAGCATTACCCAAAATGGTCGCGTTCAAAGATAGAGATACCGTGCACTTTTTGAGGTTTAAAAAGTATAACATGTATTTTCATTAAAAAAATGTATGAAGATACAATGACAGAACCATTCCTAAATCTATAGTTTGTACCAAAGAGTACATAACTTATATAAATCCTTTGGTTAATTTTTCAGAATTTCATGACATAATGTTGTTATTTATCCCGAAAAAAGTATCCTGTACTCTCGCTCATGGTACACAGCATCTACTTATCAAATTTCAACAATATCAGTTTAGCCGTTTAGGTATGAAAACGTTACAGAGAGACAGTGTCACTTTCGCCTTTACATTAATAGGAGGGCTGTTTGATTAGTCCTTTTAAAAACTATTTATAAAACTTTTTTTCTGGTAAATGGCATTGGCACTGGCAGGCACAATCTTTCAAATGAAGACTGTCTAAAATTCAGCAAAAAAAAAAACAAGTTTTTGTCAGTTTAACCATTGTTAAAAAAAACGTAAATTTTCAACAACTATGGAAAAATCTGAATTTCGTGCCGTTATAAAACATTTTTTTATGAAGGGTTGCAGTGCTGCCACAATAAAAACTGAACTTGATTCTGTTCATGGCACTAACGCACCAACGTTGCAGACTGTTTATAACTGTATAAATGATTTTAAACGTCGGTCGGTCAAGCACATCTGATGCTCCACGCTCTAGTCGCCCAATCGAAGTCACTACTGAGGATGTTGTTGAAGAAGTCCATAATATTTTACTCGACGACCGCCGACTGAAGGTGCGTGAAATAGCTGAGAACACAGGCATCTCCACTGAGCGGGTACATAAAATCCTGCATGAAGATTTGGGTATGACAAAGCTGTCTGCACGATGGGTGCCACGTTTGTTGACAATCGAACAAAAACGCGAACGAAAGTGAATTTCAAAAGTGTGTTTGGATTAATCGTAATAATTAATATAATTTCGTAATCCTCGAAATTTTTTGAGTAGATTTGTCACTGATGGACGAAACTTGGGTCCATAATTATACACCTGAATCAAAACAGCAATCAAAACAATGGATGGCGACTGGTGAACGTGCCCCAAAGAAGGCCAAGACTGTTTTGTCGGCTGGGAAGGTGATGGCGAGTCTTGTGGGATGGCGAAGGAATCATTATGATTGATTACTTGGAAAAGGGAAAGACTATCACTGGCCGTTAGAGTTATTAGAACGTTTTAATGCCGAATTGTTGGAAAAATGACCAAAATTGTCCCCCAAGAAAGTCCTCTTTCATCAAGACAATGCTCCAGGGCACACGTCAGCTATTGCAATGGCCAAAATCCACGAGTTGGGCTTCGAGTTGGTTCCGCATGCTCCGTATTCTCCGTGCGATTATTACCTATTCCCAAATCTGAAAAGGGCTTGGAGGGCAAAATATTAACCTGACAGTGGCCCTCAAGTTGGCGGGGGCCCAAATAGGCCCCTTCCTGACGAAATCCGAGCTAACTTTGCCAGCAGCAGTGTCCTTATTCTTGTAATACTGTGCTTGGTTATTACTGCCTCGGTATACCTGAAACATTTACCTGACAGTGACCCTCAAGTTTGCGGGGGCCCGAAAAGGCCCCTTCCTGACGAGACCCAAGCTAGCATTGCCCTTCTTCTTGTAATACTGTGCGTAGTTAGGAATGTCTCGGTATATCTGAAACATTTACCTGACAGTGGCCCTCAAGTTGGCAGGGGCCCGAATAGGCCCCTTCCTGACGAGACCCGAGCTAGCATTACCAGCAGCAGTGTCCTTCTTCTTGTAATACTGCGCGTAGTTATTAATGCCTCGGTATACCTGAAACATTTGGTCACATATTAAAGAAAAACGCTAAGTAGAGCCATGAGTATCGATGTCAGCTGAACTATTTGTAGTGCATACATCATCTATCTACACTTATAGTAAAGCTATAAGTAACACAAAAAGCTGTAACAAAAAATCAAGATAATAAAAAAATGGATGAGGAGTTAAAATGAGATACAGAAAAAGACCAGTTGAATGATTGAAAAACGGTTTTAAATTATGGATAGCTTAAATTTTGACTTAAGATCTGATGTATCTCAAATCCAATGAGTAGGACCCAAGCAATTCTAAAAAATATTTTTGAAGGCTGAAGGTATTTGGATATTTGGTATTTTAGGTCTTGCAATAACACAGGGTACTTTGAATCTGGAGCAATAACTACGCAGGCAAAGTTGAGCGAACATCTTGTACTTATAATAAACACAAAAGTCTGTACAATGATCTTACTATGCCTTTAATAATAAATAATGTGGTGTAATTTTAATATTTAATGAAGGTTTATATGTATAGTTTGATATTGTATTGTGTTAATTTGTTGAAATATGAGGAGAAATGTTCAAGATGTGGGAAGAAATCTACACATATTGATGAAACAAAGTTGCTTCCCGCCGTCTTTACCCTTAGATCTCTTAAATTACGCAACGGATTTTAATGCAGTTTTCACCATCAGTTAGATTATTTTTCACAGAAGCGTATAATAAGAGACTTAAGCATAGTGTGGGTGAGACGAGCAAAGCGAGCAAGCCGTCCCTCGTAGAGGAGTGAAGGTTGAGTGTGGAAGAACAAAATGTTTCACTATTTTTTTTCTTAATTTCACCCGTGTGTATCATTGTTGTGGGGCTAGACACCTGGAAAATAAAATTATGAAAGCAACCATCTGTTTCTGGCAATGTCGGAAGATGATAGGTAAAACTTGTGGCCTAAGTCCAAAAATAACATTTTGGTTATATAATACTGTGATTAGGCCTTCTCTAACATATGGTTCACTAGTTTGGTGGCCAAGGACTAAACAGGCATCTACCATAAATAAACTACAGTCCTTCCAGAGGTTGGCTTGTGTAGCAGTGACTGGCGCCATGAGAACAGCACCCACTGCTGCACTAGAGGCACTGCTGGGTTTGCCACCGTTGCAGTTGCACATCCAGCAGGAGGCTGCTGCATCTGCTTACAGACTCAAAGCTCTCAATCTCTGGGATCAATATAGTCGAACATCCCATACTAACATCATACGGGATTATGCGGAGGGTAACCCGGACATGCTCTCTATTTATGATAGGGTACCAAAACAACACCTCTTTAATAAACATTATAAGATACAACTAAGTACATGAGGAATCAAGTGATAGGTCGAACACTGACGAAGTTAGAATCTACATAGATGGTTCCAAAATGGAAGCTGGGACGGGAGCGGGAACGTTCTCGGACGACTTGAACATGCATATAGCAGCAGCACTGGGTACTAACAACTCTATTTTCCAAGCGGAATGTGTGGGTATAATCCAGGCAGCAACAGCGATACTGCGCAGGAAGGTAACTGACTCTAAAATCAGAATACTCTCTGATAGTGCCGCAGTCCTTAAAGCACTTCAAAGGTATGAACATTCCTCGGGGCTAACTGACCTCCTCCAGAAGATGGTGACACTGGATAGTGTCACCATCTTCTGGAGGAGGTCAGTAAAGATAATTACCTTACTCTCCAATGGATAAAGGGACACAGCGGATCCAGAGGCAACGATGCAGCTGATGAACTGGCAAGGAGAGGTTCAGGCATGCGCCCTGTAGGGCCAGAGCCAATGATTCCATTGCCTTTCAGTCAAATTCGAGCCTGGATCCGTCAAAGGACATATAAACTACATCAGGAACTATGGGCAAGTATAAAGGATTGTAGACAGTCTAGGGAGGCGTTCCCAGAGTTAAATCCGAGATACTCCCGAAAACTTCTGAACCTTAAACGAGACAGTCTCCGACAAGTGGTGGGAATTGTAACTGGTCATTGTCCTCTTAACAAACACCTTCACAGATTAGGTGTCACGGACAGTCCCTTGTGCAGAGGATGCATGGGGGCTGAAGAAACGGCCAGGCATGTACTCCTCGAGTGCGAAAGCGTGGCGACACAAAGGGAACAGTTCCTGGGAACAACTTCCTCCCTGAGGGAGGCCTGCGCCGGAATTCGTGAGCTGCTGGCCTTCCTTAGGGACATCGGGTGGCTGAACTAGCTGTCGCTGCCCGGTTTCACGCAAAAGGTGCCGATGATCGGCCTAGTTGCGGAAAAGAAGCCCGACCACCAAGTAAGTAAGATCATTGTTGTGTTGCTAGTAATATAATAATATATAGTACAAGACATATAACACTAAGATGATGGCTAATAGAGAAATGAAAGAAAAGAACATGTTGTACCAACCCCACATAATAGTGTGATAAGGGGATAATAGATATTTACTGTAACATTTGGCATGTGGGCCTGGCTAAATAATTCCCCTTCTCATCCCGTGACGATTATGGCAAATCTGCTCTTTATTGGGCGAGGCACATTTTCATCAGTGGACTACTTCTTTTTACTAGTGGACATACTTTTAATCCAAAGAAAAATGTGCAAGCGGCCAAAGCTGCAGGCACAGCCTAAATTTAAAATTACATAAATTTGAAAATAAGTATTCGGTCATACATATCATTGACTGTACAAGTGTACACACCTTGTCATCTGCCTGCCCTTCCAACTCTTCATTGATCTTCTGTGCTTTCTCAAAGATGGCCTGCGCATCCCTGTCTCTCTCAGTGTCAAGCTCGTATGTAGCTGTGGCATTCTCCCTCTGCTGTTGTACTGACAGCGTTGTGCGGGACTTTAACTGTAAATGAGAGGAGGGTGAATCTAGATTTATGGAACTGCCCTGTATTTTTCAGTTTCTTAGTATGTACAAATATGGCACTATCACTCAGATGAAGGACTTCAAATAGTCTGACACCTGGATGAAGCTTGCAATCTGTCAAACGGGTTGAGCAACTCGGACTGCAAAACAGGCAGGTTGCAAGCAAGATGGTAAGTGTCACATCTGCCCATAACAATATTGCAGTGCAACCCAGAACTTTGGAAGCAGAATCGGCCCACCCGCATCTACAGTGGATATGCGATTTCAAATAGAGACATCATGGGTCATGGCCATTTACACCCTGGGTTTAAGTTTCCATAAAAGAATAAAATAACATATGTGCAATAAAGTAGGAATACAATATATTGTTTAAAACTAACATGGTCACAAACACTAGAAGTATAAAGATTAGAAACGGGATATTTACCATGGATACTATTTGTATTGAGTTCCCGATATAACAGTGCCAAAATATTGGAAACTCAATACAAATAGTATCTATGGTACATAACTCATTTCTAATGTTTATACTTCTAAGTAGGAATACCTTCTCTTCATCACTACTTTTGTCACAATCCTTGTCAATCTCCGCTTTCTGTCTCTTTGGTCCTCCTGTCGACTGTATGTTAGGATTGGACTTCTGAGGCCTCTTTGTTGGCAGAACAACGGTCTGGTCATCTGAATCCGAGCTGTTCTTTTCTGGAAAATATCTGTTTGATTTTAGGATCAATTTCGGTTAGCGAGATAAATAGAGATGTTTAGAAAAGTTTCATTATTTTATGAAAGATATAAAGGCATAGCAGTTAGTTTGATCTGCGTTCTGAAGAAAAATACTGAACATAACCTCAACTATGATTGCAAAATAGCTTTTGGAAATTTTAAGTTATCTAACTTATAAAACTAACTTGGTAGAGGTTCCTTACCTTCTGAACTAGAAGATTTACGGGTCCTGCCGCCTCTTTTTCTAATATTACGCTTTTTAAATGTAGTGGGAACTTCTCGTTCTTCTTCAGACATTTCCATTAGTTTGATTGAACACAGTTTTGAACAGAATTTCTCTTGGATTTTTCTGATAATAACGCTTTATAGAACACTACTCTTACCTTATTTTCATTATTATCAAATTACCTACTCTGTGGCCTATCTATTGTATTCACAAAAATATCATCAACAGTGTGACCAGATTCAAATTTCAAATCCTGCTAGCCTGAATGACAAAAACTGCTAAAACATGCTAGACATTCTTCAAATAATGCTAAATTACTGCTTTCACAGATATTGCTGAAACATTAGAAAATATGGACAAAAATGCCAAATTGTACGATTAGAATGTCATTTTTATTAGGGTTCCGTACCCAAAGAGTGTCAACGATCAACTATAATATTTTTAAGCCTACGCTGTCTGTCTGTTTGTCCGTCCTACCGTTTAACGACTGTATCTTTTGAACCGATACTGTATCTTTGGAGAGCAATACTAATGGTATCATGTTGCGCTATACAATCTGACGGATTATGGCCCATTCACTCTCTCTCTGAGAGAAGGCCCGTGTCCCAGCAGCGGGAACTGATAAAGATGATCTTTTGAATTGTAATAGATATTAAAATGTTTATAGAATATGACTGTAATGTTATGGCGGATTAATTAAGAAATAATAATAATAAAAAAGGGGGATCCCTATACAACAAAAGTACTTATTACGTATTTTGTCTTTGCTCTAAGCGGTGATAAGTACAAGCGTAAGAGGCAAACTTGGCATGATTACACACTCTAAAGTAAAATTATAATAAGAAAAATAAAAGTGGTGTGGTAAGGAACCCTTAGCCCAACTCGCACTTGGCCAGTTCATTCCTATTTACAACACAATTCACTCGTCACAATCACTGTCCTTAGCAAAACCTTTGTATAATGATGATGAGTTAAGAGATAATTTTAACATATTTTTGTCGGCTCGAAATTCACACACCCATTTTCTCATATATTTCCTTTTTGCGTTTTTGGAATGCAAAATTCCAGAATCGTCATGTTTATTTTTGTACCGATTTCTAAGCCGGATTTTTATATTGTTAATCAGTGAAATGATTCGTTCACAATAAGTGTGTGGCATTAGTAAAATCATAATAGCCCACGCAAGATTCACAACGTTGGGTTTACCAATACCATTACCATTATTATTTATATTTACCACCATTACCATTACCATTTAAATTAAATAAAATTCATCGTTTCAATTTGTCTTCAAAAAATTTCGGTATCTGTTAGTTTGGCATCAGAGCTGCTTCCAGAAGCCAATAAACTCAAATATAAAGGCTTGAGCGTACTGTGTGCACTTTTGGGGCATTTTGAAACGCGTTCAATAAATCCTGCCAGAATATTGCTATTATTGGATGCTATTATTGGATGCATTATTGGATTCTGCTAAATAATGCTAGATTTCAATAAAATGCTAAAAATCCTGCTAGGAGCTAAAATGAGAGTCTAATCCTGCTAAAATCGCAGGAACCTGCTAAATATGGTCACACTGATCATCAAAATAGTAAAACAATACCACAGACTACTCAGAGATACTACGTAAACAATACAAACTTCTCCTTGGGCCCGTTCACTTATACGTTCGAGGACGCACGGATCACTCGCGCGTACACTCGAAATCGTTCACGGCGTCGTCGGGCGTTCGCCTGGGTCATCCGAAAAATAGTAGGGGAGTGGAGGAATAGTATGAAACTGACACTTGACAGTTGTCAGTTATATGTGGACGTCCACGCCGTGAACGATTTCGAAAGATCGCGCGGATGATCCGTGCGTCCTCGAACGTAGTAAGTGAACGGGGTCTGGATGATCGAGCGATAATCGCACGGATGATTCGAGCGTGTAAGTGAACACAGCCCTTGAAGTCTTTTAGGTGCGTTCACTTACTACGCTCGAATCACCCGTGTGAATATCGCTCGACACCGGATAGTTTGTTGAGACCTTTTTACAATTATTGGACCGATTGCGATGCTGTTTTCTTAATGAATGATCTACATTGCGGCCGTTCGTTTTGATGCTATATGATCGAAAATAACAGTTAAAAACGCTACATATGTTTCGATCAGCGTTCCCTTTGGACATGACAGTTAAATTTGACATCGGAAAAGCGACTTTATGTCCAAGGCCTTAGGGTCGTTTTTCATTTGGTTTGGAAATGATCATTAGTCAAAAATGACAAACGAAACAGCCCAAAACGCCACTTCATCATCTCGAATGCAGGGGTAGAATGGACGACTGTCAAGTGTCAGTTTCATACTATTCCTTCCCTGTTAACATTGTCTGTATATTTGTTTGTTTGTTTGGGGAACTTTCACGCGATAACGGCTGGATGGATTTTGTTTTTTTTTTATCTCCATAGATAGCTTATAACCTGGAATATAACATAGGACATAGGACATTTTATCCCAGAAAATTGTATGTTTCTATAGGAAAACTAGACAAACTGGAAAAATGTTGATTACTCGCTGTAAGAAACGGTTGCCTTGGAAAAGAAATAACAAGTATCAAGAGTGGTGCTGTACCTACTTTTGCATTGGTTTTTAATATCCTAGAAGAACATAGGATGCTTTTTTCACGCGCGGACGAAGTCGCGGGCGGGAAAACTAGTGTACAATATATTTAGTATTTCAGCTCATAGATCTTGACTTGATTAGATTGGAACCCTGGGTCCGGGCTCCGGGTTACAATAATTACAGATTAAGCACAATCACAATATATTATGGCGGGTAAGGATGATCTTGTAAGTGCTACAAGATTATATTAATGACTTTTGAATACATATATGCATAGTATAGTACCTTAGCCTTCCAAAGAAAATCTCAAGTGCATTGTAGTGTAAACTCTTTTCTACTATACCGACTAGACTGTATTGTTTATATTTTGACAATGTCAATTATTGTCTGTGTAATTAAATGTTGAATTCTAAGCTGAATAAAGCTGCAATTATAATGTAATCATTTTTATTATGCAACAATACAGTCTAAATCGACCTCAACAGCGCATACCACCAAGTGTCAATCCTTGCGAGCGAAAATAAATACACAGCTTTTGAGGCCTGCGGAAATTTATATCATTTTTCACGAATACCATTTGGTGTTACTAACGGAGTCGCTGCTTTTCAGAGAACTTTACAAACCAGACGAGGATCGCTTAAGACCATTAATCAAACTGCCTGTACCGACTGACATGCCTTCTTTGAAAAGAGCATTAGGAATATTTGCACACTATTCCAAATGGATAAAGTTTTTTTCAAAAAAGATCCATCAACTAACAACTATCACGACATTTCTTATGCACAATGACGCCATCGCGTGCTTCGAAACTCTGAAGTCGGATATTGCAAAAGCAGTCCTTACATCCATTCTAGAAGATGTCACATTCACTGTGGAATCATATGCTTCAGATCATGCTTTAGCTGCAACACTATCACAAAATGGAAGACCTGTGGCGTTCTTTTCACGGTCTTTGACAGATCCTGAACGCCGACATCCCTCCATAGATAAAGAGGCCACTGCGATAGTAAAGGCGTTACGGAAATGCCGTCATTTTCTGCTCGGAAGACACTTCATTATCATCACGGATCAACAATTAGTGTCATTTATGTTCAGTCAAAATCATACGAGCAAAATAAAAAACGAGAAAATAGAAAGATGGCGTCTTGAACTCTCTTGCTATAAATACGATGTTATATACAGACCTGGTCGAGAGAATACGGTCACGAACACTTTTTCTGGCGTATGTGCTCATTCAAATACTAATAGACTGTATGAATTTCATAATTCACTAGGACATCCAGGAATAGTAAGAATGACTCACTGGATTAGAATGAAAAATCTTCCACATACCACTAACGACATAAAAAGTATGTTAGAAAGTTGCAGAATATGCACTGAAATCAAACTACGTTTCGTAACAACAAAATAAAATTTAATAAAAGCATTTAACCCTCTGGAAAGATTGAACATTGATTTCAAAGGCCCTTCACATATTTTTTTTATTTTTTTATATGCTGAGCTGGGGCCATTTTGCAAATGGTTACATTTAGACGTACTTTAGTGTTAAGGTTTTTTTTTTATTTACGTCATTGTTCTAATTGTTATTTTTTTGCAAATAAATAGATTTTCTTCTTCTTCTTCTTTCTTCTTCTTTACCATTTAATTCACAGAACAAATACATTTTGACCGTCATAGATGAATTCTCAAGATTTCCTTTCGTATTTCCTTGCAAAGACATGACTACAACTACAGTAATAAAGAACTTAACAGAAATGTTCATGATGTTAGGTACCCCAACATATATTCATTCGGACAGAGGAGCATCATTTATGTCAAATGATTCCTTGTTCCATTAGGCGTAGCATGCAGTATAACAACGCCTTATAATCCACAGTGTAATGGGCAAGTGGAACGACTGAATGGAACTCTGTGGAAGATGATACAACTGATTTTACGATCCAAGAACATGCCGATCACTGAGTGGGAACAAATTCTACCTGTAGCATTACATTCCATCGAGTCTTTATTGTGCACCAGCACGAATGCTACACCACATGAACAGATGTTCAATCATTCGCGGCGTTCTCCAACTGGAGAATCTGTACCTTCTTGGCTTTTGACTCTAGGGCCTGTACTTTGTCTGAAATTCATAGTTTGACGTTATAGTGGAAGAAGCAGAACTCATAGAAGCGAATCCACTTTACTCCCATAAGGCTCCAAAACGGAAGGGAAACTACCGTATCCAATCGACACTTGGCACCTTTACCAGATGAAGATCATTTCGAAGATGCCACAGACGATAACGGTGAGCCAGCAACAGAGGAACGCGAACGAATCTACGCCCGTAGCTCGAGAGACTAATTTGGAGGTAGTAGCACCCAATCCAGCTCCGCGTCGATCGTCACGTGAAAAACGGACCCCGTATACTTGCGAGACTATGTCACAGACACAGATAGGAGGGGGTGAATGTAGTGTAAACTCTTTTCTACTATACCTACTAGACTGTATTGCTTATATTTTGACAATGTCAATTATTGTCTGTGTAATTAAATGTTGAGTTCTAAGCTGAATAATGTAATAATTCTTTATTATGAAACATGCAGTTTTAATGGTCACCCTACATAAATTAAACTATTTATTTATATTTGATGAATATGGTTCGAAAAACATGGTATGGTACAGAATAAAATAAGTATATCATTAAACCATCGACACATCACACTAAAATCAATAATTCATTCATTCATAAATTCAAATTCATATAATAAGATTCTAAAATAAAAACGTATGAATATGGCTATATACGGTTAATAGCGTAAAAATACAATCACCTGTGAAACTTAATGTTAAAATTTAGTTTCTAAACACTTCTGCACTTGTGCACAATACAATACATTGTTTAAATCGAGAATACGCTTTTATTTATTCATATAAATATAAACATTCGAAACGATAGAAAAAATTTGACAGTTCGGCTTAATTCAGTGTTGGTATAAATACTAAAATGGCAGCTACCAACAATCAGGGGTGCGTTTAAGTAAACAAGTAAATAGTATATTTTTTGTCAGATAAAAGTAATACGAGTGAGATTTCACTGAACAGTTTCATACATTTAGATTTTAGATCAATTTTAGCTGTCAAATTCAATTTCCATTCTATCATTTAGCTGCTCAATTCAACTCTCAACGTGTTTTTAAAGTTAAATAGTCGCACACAGTAAAAATAACCTATTTCACTACTACTGTGTTACAAATTACAACACAATAGTATTTTCCTTGTTTATGAACAAAATAACCATCAACACATTGTATCGATTAAATAAAATTATCAACAGCTGTCAATCTGACAGTAGACGAATCTTTAGTGACCTCAAAAAGTCACTAATATTTATCCTAGTCAGGTGAAGACTACCAGCGGACACCCAAATATGGTTCAAATTTATATATATATATAGTTGGTTTAATTTTTCGCCTCGCGGTGCCTCTGAATGGGGTATTTGACGTTGGTTCAGTATAATTTTTATATTGGACTAGCTTTCGCCCGCGACTTCGTCCGCGCAGACTACAGTTTATCATAGAAAAATCATCCTATGTTCTTCTAGGATATTGAAAACTAATGAAAAAGTATAGCACCAACGCTCTTGATGCTTTTTTTAAAAACTTTTTATTATTACGTTTCCATGGCAACCGTTCCTTACAGCGAGTAATCTACATTTCCCAGTGTTCCCGTGGAAACTTACCATTTTCCGCGGTAAAAAGTACCCTATGTTGGTCTCTATATTGTACAGTACCTATTTACAAAGTTTCATCAAAAAGGGATCAGCCGTTTTGGCGTGAAAGCTTCCTAAACAAACAAACTAACAAACAGACAACGTTTCAGTTTTATATATTGGTGTGGATAATTAATTGACTTAAAAACGCACACCCAAAAAGTGAAGGGCTGATCATATTTGTTATTTTCTACATATTTTTACTGACGTCCAAAAATCGCAAATTGACGCGTATGAAATTTATCCAAAAAAACAGAACAGAATCCTGACCTTGTGAAATCTTGGCGCATCACACGTTCTGGTTGGGATTATTTGTTTTTTCATGGCAATTTCAGATAGTGTGAGAGGAATAGAAAACATAATAGGGGTGAAGGTCATTTGTCTTCATTCTATATTTCTGGGTGAAATCTCCAGTCTAGGTGCTTTTTGATTTCGAGTGATCGCGCGGGTAATCCGTGCGTCCTCGAGCGTGAACGCACCACTTGAGTCCAAAGACTACAGCACAGACTCTTCGAGCATATATCCAATGGAGATACACCTTGCATTAGCAAGGTGTACCCCTCTGCTGGCCATATGGCACGACTTGACCGTTCACGTTATATAAAACTATTTCATTCACCACCACGGCTCTCTAATCTGTGACCGCGGCCATTCGGTATCGTTTCGTGTCGCAAGGCAGAGCTCCGTGAAAATGGTGAATTGTGCGGTATTTTTGTGTAGAAAGCGATCAGCAACATCAAACTTACGGGAAACGGTATTTCCTATCACAAGTAATTGTTATTTATGTGAATTGTGCTTGTAATTTTGTATAATTTTGATTAAAATAAACTACAAGTTGCGACAGATTAGCGACAGTTTTACGACGCCATCGTCTTGTGCTGTGGTTTAAATTGCACCAATGTGCGCTACGTGTACTATCAGCGCGCACAAAGTTGGATTAAAATGCGCATTAACCCCCTTACTTATAAAAAGTTATGGAATGGTTATGCAATGATTAAGAATTCGGTTTTACTAATCATTACTTAATAATTGCATAACTTTTTATAAGTAAGGGGGTTATTCTCCACGTCGGACACATGACGTCAGGAGTGACGTCATTTTTATTGTTGTTGTTGTATTGGTTTTTATGTTTCAAAGCTGAGGTAAACAAGATAGTTCTTAGCTATAATCGGGGGGGGGGGGGGGGCAAGGGCTGGTGCTCGCTACGCTTCGCTCCCGCCTTCGTCTTCTAACCTATCACGACCATATCGGATCGCCACTGAAGGTTGTTAACACAGGTACGTAGGTACCTATATTGGTAATTTTGGTACTGGAATAACTCCCAATAGAATACTTATATCCCAGAAAAACTACCACGCAAGCAACGCTGCGGGAACAGTTATAAGGCAATAACAACGTAAATCTATACAAAGAAGATAATTAAAAAAAAATGGTCTTTGAATAGAATATTTTTTAAATTCGTGTCTGTCTGTTTGTTTTTTTTGTCTGTATGTTTGTTCGCGCATCACGTAAAAACGTATTAGACCGATTGCGATGCAGTTGTTCAGTGTTGGGTAGCTTAGGATTTGACCTAAAAACTGGGGTATTCGGTGTCTTAATCCAATGGTTAGAAGCCGAGCAATCAATAAAAAAACTTTGTAACGGCGGAAGGAATTTTGATCAAATGTTTATATTAGATCTTGGAATAGCACTTCTAGTACTTTTAACCTAGAGAAATGACCACGCGAGCGAAGCCGCGAACACAGCTAGTTACTAATCAAATCCAAGGGTTGGAGTGCAAGATAATCGATCTAAATAAAAAAATCGAATGTGTGATTATTACCACCCAAAGTCAGTTCATATTGGTTTCCGCAGAAAAAACCTCTTCCTGAAAAAGACGACGGATGCCACCATGTGAGCCACAAACGTTACCCAAAACGCAAAATTGTGACAGGAGCTGGTATTGATGACAAAGAGCTGCAAACTGTGGAGCAGATGAAGTTTCTGACAGCCTGGCCGTTTAAACCAGATACGTCGGTACAAAATGTACTAAATCATTTGAAAAAGATAGCATAGTGCAATGATTACTTAGTGGAGAAACGTCAAATCAAGTCAACCAGGCATGCCGCGTTCGTAATTGGCTGTCCTGAGAGTTTATACGATAAAATCTACACACCAACATCGTGGCCTTCAAAAGTTATGATGTCGGAGTGGTTTCGTAGTAGGCCCCGCGTCCGGGGCATCCAAGCCAGTGAGTCCAGCGCAGCGCTCGAGACGACCGCCACTATCTCAGTCTAACGGTAACCGGCCGCAACGTCACGCGACTATGTATGAACGCCTCACTAGGCCTCACTCACGAAAACATTGCTTCGATTGACCGTAAGACTTAAAAATTAGAAGTGTTGTTGAGTAGTACTTTAAATTAATATAAATTTACGAATGAAAAGTATTTTTTTTATTCCAATAGAATGAAATATAGTAGAAATACGGCGAAAACAATGTGGGGAATTGTAAATGAGCAAAGGGGAAAATCAAACTCAACCATACTTGACTTTACAGACGTCGTAAAAAGCTCAGCCGGTGAACCCTTTAAAAATAGGAAAGAGGCAGTTAATGCGATGAATGCGAGGTTTGTGGGAGCTGCAGTGGCATGTGGTGCACCACCCACAGATGTCGCTCGTGTGCAACGAGTACTACGTGAGTCGTGTGCGCCCGCTACCTGCTCTCTGTGATAACGCCCTTTCACGCCGGACGAGGTGTTCTTCATTATCAACACGCGCATTCCACCTAAACCTCCCAAGGACGCTTATGGGATTTCAATGCAGCTGTTGAACACGGCTGCTGGACCTGTTGCTCACATTCTCGCCAATCTTTTTAATCGTTGTCTGAAGGATGGAGTATTTCCCAACCCATTAAAGCTAAGTAAAGTTTCACCCATATTTAAGGGAAAAGGAAAGCGGGAAAATATCGATGGCTATCGTCCAGTATCGATAATACCAGCGATAGCAAAGGTCCTTGAAAACTGCCTAAGTTCTCGTCTTGTTACTTACTTAAAGTCTATAGATGCGCTATCCGATCGACAATACGCCTACCGCGAGGGTCGATTGACGACGTCTTTGACACGTGAGGTGGTGCGCCTCGTCATAGGCGCCCGCGAGAGGATACAGCACGTAGCAGTGCTATGCTGTGATCTCTCAAAGGCGTTTGACGTGGCGAATCACACTGTACTAGCAATTAAAATGAGTCACTACGGGATTTGTAACAAACCACTTGAGTTGTTAATGGACCTTGTACGTGGTCGGTCTCAGGTGGTGGTGGGTGATGGTGGGCAAGAGAGAGCCGATCCTCTCACCACACAGATGGGAGTTGCGCAGGGATCTTCAGTATCGAAAATACTGTTCTCGTTGCTGTTGAACGACCTGCCGGGCGCTATAACTGGTGCAGACGTTTTCATGTACGCTGACGACGTCGCCGCTGTAGTAACAGCAACATCTATGTAGCAGCTGGAATACAGGTTGAATGATACCGCCACACAACTTGCGACGTGGTTTGAGGGCAACGGGTTAGTATTAAATCTAAATAAAACCCACTTCATCCACTTCAACCTGGCTGGTCACTCTGTACCTCGTCTGAACGTCCTCGCAAACAGCACGAGGATAGAACAGTCAACAGTGACCAGCCCACTGCCACTTTAGCTTGCTTGTCCTCGATCAGCTTGGTTCTCCTCGGATATCTTCATTACACACCCAGGTATATAAGCATAGGCAATACGCCATAAAGAGAGTGGTCTTTACGTCATTACTGCATTTAGTTATTTTACTATTCTGCGTGTGCGTATGTTACTTCTGACGGCCTAGGGCTCTTCGCTCGCGTTCTATGTCAGGACCATCATGCAGTCGCTCAGTCAAAAATCTCATATGTATAAGTACTTAAACTGCTTCACAAAATTTGTTCGTTGTGCCATTCAAAAATACCTTTGCCACCCTGTGCGAACCTGGACCTTCAGGTCGGGCCTGAACACCATAATTTCAGTTTTGGAAATATTCCTATATTTAATGATGTGATCAACATTGGATTTGCTTTGCCGTACTTTCGTTTCTGCTAATTCAAAGCGCCCCCACCGAGGGTCCATGGAACTAAAATTGCCATTGTTTGATCTCATAACATTAGACACACAATAAATAATAGTACAAGAAACCTTAGTTCCGTGGACACTCACTACTGCCAAACGGCCAAAATACAGCGGTGCGGCCAAAATAGTTTTTTTTTTTTTTTTTTTATTACGGACTAGGCAATCGTTTGACCACGATCTCACCTGATGCAAAGCGATGATGTGGTCGAAGGTGTAACACGCTTGCCTAGTAGATACCTATTCACTCTTGACTTGAACACACCGGGGTTATAATTTACCGGAAACACTGACGAGGGCAGGGCATTCCACTCCTTTGCAGTTCTTATAATAAATGAAGAAGCGAAACGCTTCGTTCTTGTGCGAGGTATTTCAACCATGAAAGGGTGGCGCTTTGCTGATCGTCTAGTCGTACGGTGATGGAAAGGTGATGGGGGAATCAGGTTGTGCAGTTCTTGTGCACACTCTCCATAGTGCAATCTGTAGAATACCGCCAGGCTTGCTACCTCACGTCGATGCGCCAGACTTTGAAGCTTACTCTTTACCAGAGTGTCATCCCCAATGAGCCTGATAGCACGTCTCTCAATTGAATCCAAAGACTCGAGCTGATCACGGCTTGGCAGAACCGTCCTTTTTGTTTCAACGTAAAAAACTAGTACGTACGTACTCCGTACGTAGTACGGAGTGTTATGCATTTGTGCGGTAAGTTTTCCTTTTCCTATTGTACGTTCTTGGCAAGATAGAAAATATATTAGCCCCAAGGTTTATTAAAACACAAAAAAAATAACAGCATGAAAAAATTTAATGAAGAAAACCCGTAAAGACCAAAATATATTTTATTTTCAATAAAATATCTAATAACACAATTATTTTGTGGTCAAAAACATCAACACTCCAAAATAGAGATTGGACCTCTTTGGTGAAAGTCGGTTTCAACTTTAGTTATATAGGAACTAGTTTTTTATAATCTAAATTAAATAATTCTTAAATACTATATAGGCAGTCTTGCAATAAAATTTATAAATAACAATGAATATTTTATAATACAATATCAGGTCTCGATAGTTAAGGTTAAGACCACTAGATGGCACTATCACGGGTTATGTGCAAAATCAAAAGCTGCGGTGCGTCCAAGCGTGGGTTGATTGATCGTTTATTTCATTTATTGCCGTGAAGTTGTGCAGCCGTGGTCCGAGATCGGTGTGCATTGCTGTGAACGGTAAAATAAATAAATTAGATTTTGAGTTATTCAGGTAGGTACTAATTTCGAAGAATTGAAATGAAATATATTATATGTTAGGTTTGAGCAAAAATGCTTTCGATTGTCAGGAATTTTTAGAATTTATTACTCGTCATTTTTTATTGATCTGATTTCGATGTTTTTTTTATTTGAAAGGTAGTAGTAGTAGGTAGTACTTTATGTAGTTCTCATAAAAAATTGGTGAAGAACTGATGAGGATCTTCACTTCTGATGAGCAGAAAAGCTCCTCAAAAAGCTCCTCAGGTTACGCTACGCCCTATTATTTTATTTTCAAGTGGTTTTTTTGTGTGTGGTGTGGTGGTGGCGGCCATCTTGCATTTACAATGATCTATACCAATATATAAAAGTGAAACGTTGTCTGTTTGTTTATTTGTTTGTTTGGGGAGCTTTCACGCGATAACCGCTGGATGGATTATGATGAAATTTGAAATGAATATAGCTTATACCCTGGAATAAAACATAGGATACTTTTTATCCAGGAAAATTGTAAGTTTCCACGGGAAAACTGGAACATGTTGAATACACGCTCTAAGGAACGCCATGGAAACGAAATAACAAATCTGTCAATAAACATCAAGAGCTTTGGTGCAACAGATTAAGTAGTTGGTGCTGTACCAACAACAAGCCACAGAGGCCTGAAAAAGTAGACTTAGACTTGTTGGTTATACAAGTCTAAGTCTACTTTTTCATTAGTTTTTAATATCCTAGAACAACATAGGATGCTTTTTTCGCGATAAACTGTAGTCCACGTGGACGAAGTCGCGGGTGGGTAAGCTAGTACTGAATATACATAAATAATATACATGAATATACATGCTTAATTGTATCGTCATCTATCTATCTATACTCATAATAAAGCAAAAAGAACGAAAATGTCTGTACAAAGAAGATAATTTACAAAAATGTACAAGGGACTTAAAATAAGCTACTGAACAAGAATATAACATTTTATAAATCGTTTCTATCTGTTTGTCTGTTTGTTTGTTCGCGTATCACGTAAAAACTACTGGACCGAGTGCTATGCGGTTTTCACTGTTGTATATATAGCTTAGGGTATGAATTAAAAACTGGGGTACTTTGTATCTCAATCAGATGAGGATTAGCCGAGCTTTTATCGATTGATAAAAATATTTATGACGGCTGACGGAATTTTGATCAAATGTTGGTACATTGGTATTATAGGTCTTGAAATATGACAGAGTACTTTTAACCTAGAGAAATGACCACACGTGAGAAGCCGCGGGTACAGTTATTGTCGCAGACGTAATGTCAGTGCCGAATCCTAATTATAATTAAAATTATGTTATTTTACTCATTATTTATTTTCGATTGCGATATTGTACCTCTCCATACAAGGTGTCTAAAAGGTGTCTACTTGAAAATGGAAGATTTGGGACCCTTAGGCTTACCGGAATCACTACATAATAATTTTCCGCGATTTAGGTATGACACTGGTGTATTCACCTTTAAACATGTCTCAGAAATGGACGCCAATGAAAAAAAATACTTGTCCGTTTTATAACTAGGTGTTTTATTTTTTTAAATAAGTTATTTTTTCATATCACGCTTACCCTAGTTTCCTTGCTAAATTCCTTCCCAGCGTCGCAGTAAAACTTCAAACCTCTCCCGCCAGCGCAAAGGTAGTACGAATCACACCTTTCCGGATTTTCTACTTTCCCACTACTGCCATCTGCACATAACATTGGAACTAGGAACTCTTCCAACCCGTCTGGGATTGTCGTTGGCAGTTCCGTTCTGTTGTTGCGTTGCCTGAGTGTGCAGCCACCATCGGCTATGGCACTACACGCCTGGAGAAATAAAAACAACAATTATTTAATCTCTCTATTTCTATTCAAGTTATACGTATTCATAGATTTTCCTGTCTTTAGCTCATGTAAATTTACCTTTTCTTCGTTTTCATCTTTAACGCACTTAGTATATCAATACCAATGGTATAATAGGTACTTACTAAAATAGAGTATGTTTTACTACTTTAAGTAAAAAATATAATTTTAGTTAGGTATAAACTTTTCTAATTAACTAAAATTCTATTATTTATCTATGACAAAACGAGTTTAACCAACATAACGTACTAGATAAAAAGATTGGAACGAAACTGGGTACGTTATTGGTTTTTATTAAAAATTGAAGGTACATACAGTACCTATATACAGTAGGTAAATACGTCTAAATGTCACATTCAAGAACCAGAAAAATAAGAGTAATATACTCATGATACCATACACACCGCATTAGGATGTTGAATCGTCATTATTTAATCATCGTAAATGTCGTCATTTACCCGGCCATGACTCGAACCCGGGACACTAAGCTACAGCGTCGTCGCGAGAGTAAAGCAAAAACCAATCGTGGACTTACTTTGAGGACAGGGTCGTATTCATAATCCGCAGGGCAGTACTGTGGAATTGCAATACCAGCTGTACAAATGTAGTATCCATCGCATCTGTCCGGGTTAGGCACGTTTCCAAACGTCCCTAATGGACACAACTGGGCTACAGTTGCCGTTTCAACTTCAGTTGTCGTTACTAGACTTTCAGTTGTCGTTACTAAACGTTCAGTTGTCGTTACTAGACTTTCAGTTGTTGACGCAATGTTCTCTGTTCTGGTTGTTGATGCGTAGTCGGCGTTCGAAGATCCTAGGGTACAACCTCCTGGTGCTATTACAACGCACGTCTGCAAAGAAACAACAAGATATAAGCTCAAAAAGTAAAACCCGATTACGGTTGGGTAACTTAGGGTAACTTAGGTTGGGTAACGTGTAGCTTAGGACACTCTTACGTTGATGACGAATCGAATGACACCTCGCTTGTCAAAATCGGACCAAGTTTTTAGTTTTAGCTTCCTACGCTTCGCAGTAGTCGGCCAAAAAAATATAGCGTATGACACTCTGTACCTGAAGACTAATCGGTTGAAATCTCGCTTCTTAAACTCGGACCAATAGAATCGACGCTTCTTATATGGTTATGTGGAACATCCACATAACCATATACATAGATACATACATACATATACTGTTAAACTCATTACCCTTCCCTTGCTTTGCTGTAGTCGGGTAATAATTTAATGTTAAACTAATAAATCGCAGTAGAAACCTGTGTGTTCTACATAACTAAGAATGTAGCGAATGCTTTTAAAAAGCACTATCTGCGCCTGCCCGTGTGGTTATAATTCTGGAATAAAATGGAAAAAAATAAAAATTTCGGGTAAATACTTTCTGATGATGCACACTATTTCCTTGTCAAATTTAATAAAGATTGATTCAGCCATTTAGGTACCTAACCGTTGTGGGTGTCACGATATTACATACTTTATTTAAAACTAGCTGTGCCCGCGGCTTCGCTCGCGTGGTCATTTCTCTAGGTTAAAAGTACTTTATGTGCTATTCCAAGATCTAAAATAAACATTTGATCAAAATTCCTTCCACCGTTACAAAGTTTTTTATCGATTGCTCGGCTTCTAACCATTGGATTAAGATACCAAGTACAAACTGGTTTTAGGTCAAATCCTAAGCTACCCAACACTGAAAACTGCATCGCAATCGGTCTAATACGTTTTTACGTGATTCGCGAACAAACATACAAACAAACAGACAGACACGAATTTAAAAAATGTTCTATACATATACCATTTAAAAAAAAAAACTTCTTTGTATAGATTTACGTTCTTATTGCCTTATACTCGTAGCTGTGCCCGCAGCGTTGCTCGCGTGGTAGTTTTTCTGGGATATAAGGATCCTATGAGTTATTCCAGTACCAAAAGTACCAATATAGGTACCTACCTACCTGTGTTAACAACCTTCAGTGGCGATCCGACATAGTCGTGATAGGTTAGAAGACGAAGGCAGGAGCGAAGCGTAGCGAGCACCCTCCTCGGCCCCCCCATTATAGCTAAGAACTATCTTGTTTACCTCAGCTTTGAGAGACGACTGTCAACAACGCCTGCCTTTGGGTCAATCAAATACTTAGCGATGTTCCGATCCCCGCCACACCGCACGTTTATTCCCCCGGGGCCCCTGCCTTAGCGCTCGGCCAGGCGGCGCGTGGTGGCGAGGCGGCTCGCAGAAAGTACAGAATACATAATAATAGAACCCTGATACAGTAGGTAGGTACATCGCGCGAAAACGAATGCATTATAATAGCTTTAGCTGTTTTATTTCATTTTATTACATTATATTTATTACATCATAATTTAATATAACTTTCGACCCCTATCCCGCAGGAGCCCTTTAGTTTTTCAGTATGTACCTATTCTGAATTTTAACCCTTATTATAAGTTACAACTGTGCTAAGTTGCATCAAAATCCGTCCGATAGTTTCAGCGTGGTGCGTGCGTTTTACCATAACTTTATTAAAAATATCAAGGGAAATGTAAAAAATGAAGCATAAATAATGTAAAAATCTTTTGATTATGGAGCAAAACATTTCTACGGCGCATGATTTCGATCCACGCACGTCTGGATTACGCACCCATACATCTGTCCAACTGGGCCAGTGAGCCTCGTAACGGAATGACGAAATTCGGTACCAGTCTATAAACGGATGTATGATTACTTTAAATTTAACACAATTTTGGACCCGTAGGCTGCAGGATTTATTTTTCTGTAGGTTTAATTTTTCGGGATAAAAAGTATTGAACATTTTAACACATTATATAAACTTTGACTGTGCCAAGTTACATCAAAATCCGTCCAGTAGTTTTAGCTTGATACGTGTTATTTTAAATAACTTTCTACCCCTATGCTGCGGAAACCGTTGATTTTTCCGGGATAAAAAGTATCCTAAATGTTAATCCAGTACATCAGCTATGATTCTGCCAAGTTGCATCAAAATCCATCTGGTAGTTTCAGCGTGATGCGTGTTCAAAGAGACAGACAGACAGACAGACAGACAGACAGACAGACAAAAAATAAAAAAATAACCTTTTTGCACTCCATATCGATTATGAAGTTTATCTCAATCAAAATTTTCAAAAAATATTTAATGTACAGATTTAGCCCAGTTACAGTGTTATTATAGTAGGTATAGATAACTAGGTATAAATTATAATCCCTACTTTATCTAACATCTAATCTGTATCTACTGTATCTAACTGTAGATAACAGACCAAATCTTTTAAACTACTGAACGGATTTTGATGAAACTTTATCTCATGAAATGTTCCCTAAGTTGAAATATACTGAAACTATTACAAAAAAAAATGCCATCGGACTTATAGTTTCCGAGAAATACGTGGACAAACATATACATGTAAACAGACATACATCAATTCGCGGAATTTGTTATATTTGTTCAGATACCCATATAGAGTAACATTTATGAATATTAAGCATTATTGACAATATTACACACACGAAATTTGGTAAATATGCTTAGACACGCAAACAGAGATATATGAATATTACGCATTTTCAACAATATTACATATATACACATCAACTTGAGAACCTATAAGGAACTATTGAGAACAAATGAATAATACTTACATTAGCGACAGGGTCAAATTCATATTCTTCTGGACAGAACTGTGGTATAGCCATTCCTCCTATGCAAATGAAATAGCCGTCACATCTCTCTGGATTTGCAACATTTCCAGAAACCCCTATTGCACATAGTGGAGCCGCAGTAGTTGCTTCTGTTACAAAGCTTTCGGTTGTTGTCGCGCTTTCTGTTATCGACGTAACGCTTTCAGTTGTCGACGCAACGCTTTCAGTTGTTGACGCAACATTTATTGTTGTTGGTTGAGATGTGATTGGAGCGCTGGTTGTGACTGTAGTATCTTCTTTGGATCCTAGAGTACAGCCGCCTTCAGCTATTGCCACACACATCTGAAACACGATTCATGAATAAATGTATCGATTTAAATTATAGGTACAAAAGTACTAAAGAGGTGGCGAGAGCGATGACAAAAGCTTGCTTATCGTATGAGGTAGTGAAAGAGATGGTCAGGCCATCCGTTATCGCGTGATAGCTCCCCAAAAAACAAACAGACAGACAACGTTTCACTTTTATATATTTGTGGGGTGGGGATCGATTAATTAATGGAATTAGACGTTACTTTGTAGAAATCTACTCATATGTTAATTCTTTCATCAATCCTCATTTTTGCGTAGTTTAAAACATGGGTGAATAATGGCTTTATATAGATTCCACGACCTCGGCATACTCGAAACAGCTGCTATGGCGCCAAAATATTATATATTAATTTTTATCTTTTTGCGTTAAGATGCATAAGAAAATTACTATTTTAGGAAATGTGTTTTTGGTGCACTTTTCTTTTTTGTGGTGTAATTATTACATGATTTCACAGCACACACAGTTTTTTTTTGTGTCGAAATCGCAATCGCACCGGTTCTCGTGGTAAATCTATGAGTATGTAATATATATTTTGTTGTGTAGAGCTTTTGGTCTCTAAAAGTACTTCAAGTGCAACAGCCAACTTTTTTAGCCCGTACCTATAATGAATAATACGTTTCAGGGTTCTTAAGGTACTTACGTTAGCAATAGGATCAAATTCAAACCCTTCGGGACAGAACTGCGGTATGGCCATTCCTGCTGCGCACATAAAGTAACCATCACATCTGTCAGGATGTGCCACGTTTTCAAACGTTCCAATTTGACATAGAGGAGCCACAGTTGTTGTTAAGGATTCTTCTGTTGTTGTGATATCACTTTCTGTTGTTAAAGTAGCGCTTTCAGTTGTAAAAGTATCATTTTCTGTTGTTGATGGAGCGGTTTCAGTTGCAACATTTTCTGTAGTCGAGATTTCAGTCGTTGATCCATTTGATTCTGTTGGCAGCGTTTCAGTTGTTATTTCTGAGTTGGCAGCAGTAGTTGAGAGGAATGATGTCGTTCTGCCTTCTGTGGTTGTTTGTGTGTCTGTGATGCTTTCCGCATTTGTTGTAGTTGGTTGAGATGTTATAGCCGAGCTTGTCGTCTCAGTAACTTCGGTGTTCGAACTTGTGCTGGACCCTAGTGTACAACCACCTTCAGCAATTACTGCGCATCTCTGGAATAAACAAGGTTTAAATAAGATTTGTCCTACAACACTACTTAAGGTTGTTTGTTTGTCGCATGAGGTAGTGTTGGCCTCTGATGTCAGAGTTTATCAAGCCGTCCGAAGGCTTCTGACATGGCTTAACGACTGCTATTTATCAATAACAGCCGGGACCGACAGCTTAACGTGCCTTCCGAAGCACGGAGCCATGGAAAACCACACATAACTAAAAAATATAACTACATAAGGTGGAGTCTAAAGATTTAGAGGGAATTCCTTCTGTATTGAGACTCAATATGGAAAAATGATCTATTACTATAACATATAATTTTTTAAATGCTCTGCAAGATAATTAAAATAACGCTTTAATAATTTTGTGGTGAAAAATGTACTTACTTGCACAGTAACGTCATATTCAAACCCTTCTGGACAGTACTGTGGTATGGCCATTCCACTTGCACACATGAAATACCCATCACATCTGGCAGGATTTGGCACATTTCCAAACACTCCCATAGGACACAGTGGTGCGACCGTAGTTGGTTCTGTTGTTGTGATAGAGCTTTGAGTAGTTGTGAAATATGTTTTTAAAGTTGTTGCAGCGATTTCAGTTGCAATATTTTCAATTGTAGAAGAGATATTATCAGTTGTTTCAGAAGAAGCAATAATTGTAGTCAGTGTTTCGGATGTTGTTTCACTAAGCACTGTCGTCAACCACTCTGTTGTTTTGTCAAGGTTTTCAGTTGTTGATAGTATTTCTGCTGTTGTGTCTTTTGTAGTCATCTGTCCATTTTCCGTAGTAGTTTCTTCAAGGTTGCTAGTTTTGGTTGTAGGAGCTTTTGTTGTTATAGTTGACTCGATGTTGCTATGAGTACTAGACCCCAAAGTGCACCCACCTTCGGCTATCACCGTGCATGCCTGCAATTTACAAAACAAATGTGGATAAGGTTCGTATAAAAGTTCAAAATTTTCTTTTTCCTAAATTGGCTATCTAGTTTCTACAAAACTACTTTTGGGACGTACAAATACAAAAGCTGAGTGGTAAAACCGCCCATTGTGCTATTGTTGCGTTATTTTTGTACTTCTTTGTTTTTTGCTTTTAATAAAGAGGTTATCTATTCTATCGATCTATATAAAATATACTAAAATTCATGCCCAGAACCACCGATTAACTATGATTATGAGATATGAAAAACTTACTCGAAGCGTAGTATCAAACTCATATCCATCAGGGCAAAACTGTGGTATAGATATTCCATTCATGCACATGTAGTATTCAGTACAACTATCAGGATTTGCGACATTCACGATCACTCCTGAGGGACACAATGGCACCACTGTTGTAGCCTGGCTGTCTTCTGATGTCACAGCAATGCCCTCTGTTGTTGTTGCAAAGCTTTCAGTTATTGTTACAACACTTTCAGGTGTTGATTCAACCTTTTCTGTTGTCAATGTTGGTGTTGTTTCTAAGTTGTCTGATTCTGTACTTATTTGTTCTACTGTAGGTAACGTTGTGGTTGAAATAGCACTATCAGCAGTACTACCAGTAGTCGTTGTTTCTGGTTGGAGACTAGTTTCAGATCTCTCAGTTGTTAATTTTACTTGTGTTGTTGTATCAGCGACAGTTGTTGTATCTGTTAGAGTTGTAGTTATCTGGGACTGCGTTGTGCTATGTACTTCTGCTAATTCAGTTGTTTCATAAGAGCTGGTGCTTAGCCCTATTGTACAACCACCTTCAGTTATGGCTACACAGACCTGAAAAATACAGAAGATTAAATAAAAAACAAAATAATATAAAATGGCCATATTAGAAGTTAAGACTACATTTAACCATAGATATTTTTTTTTTGTATTTTTTCCTTGCAGTGTCCTCCCACGCACGTGTTGTGCGTTAAAAGCGCGTCAAACAATTGAGTGGTTTTAGTATAATAATACTTACTGTATAAACTGGGTCAAATTCAAATCCGTCAGGGCAATATTGAGGTATAGGCATTCCATTGATGCACATGAAGTAACTAGTGCAGATGTTAGGGTCTGGCACGAATGCAACTTCACCAGGTTTACACAAAGGTGCAACAGTTGTCGGCTGATTGTCTTCCGTTGTTGTCACAATACTTTCAGTTGTGGAAGTGATATCTTCCGTTGTTGTAAGAGAGCTTTCAGTTGTTGTGGTACTTTCTGTTGTCGACACAGCGCTTTCAGTTGTTTCTGTAGAAACCTCAGTAGATTGTGAAGATGTGGATGAATCTGTGACATAATCAGTAACAGTCGTGCTAGCCAAAGTTATTGGGTTACGAGTCGTTCTTTCAGATGTCGTTGATTCTGGTAATGTAGTTGTTTTAATATGTTCAGTGGAAGAGACTTCAGTAATAGTGGAATCAGTCCCAGTTGTAGTTTGGACGTTGTCAGTTGTTACTGGTTGAAGAGTGGTTATATCAACCGCTTCTGTTGTTGGTATTGTTGTTGCTTGACTCATCGTGCAACCACCCTCGGTAATGACTACACATATCTGTTAGTAAAAATAATAGTTATTGTTACATTTTACTCGATATAGATAGATAGATAGATAGATAACTCTTTATTGTACACCACATAGAATAAAAAATACAAAAATAACTAAAACATTTATACAAAATAAATGGGACAATGGGCGGTCTTATCGCTAAAAAGCGATCTCTTCCAGACAACCTTTAAAAGAAAACCTTAACCTTAACCTTTTTAAGATATAAGTAAAAGCAATAAATATTTTTGCTGGAGATGATGCCTTAAGATATGATCATATCTAAAATTGGGTTAAGCTATTAAAAATACTTTACTTACTCTAACTGAAGCATCAAATTCAAATCCTTCAGGGCACAATTGAGCTATTGACATTCCAGACATACACATGAAGTAACCATTGCAGCTGTTAGGGTCTGGCACATTTCCAAGAACGCCTGGAGGACATATTGGAGCCACAGTTGTTAGATAGTTGTCTTCTGTGGTCATTACGATGCTTTCAGTTGAGGAAGTGATACCTTCCATTGTTGAAAGAGAGCTTTCAGTTGTTGTGATAATTTCTGTCGTCGACACTGCACTGTCTGTTGTTTCCGTTGCAAATTCAGTGGTTTGTGAATGTGTTGTGGTTGAATCTGTGACATAATCAGTAACAGTCGTGCTAGCCAAAGTTGTTGGTTTGCTAGTCGTTCTTTCAGATGTTGTTGATTCTGGTATTAATGTACTTGTTTTAGAATTTTCAGTGGAATAGACTTCAGTAGTAGTGGAACCAGTCACAGTTGTAGTTTGGAAGTTGTCAGTTGTAACTGGTTGAAGAGTGGTTATATCAAACGCTTCTGTTGTTGGTATTCTTGTTGTTGCTTGACTCAGCGTGCAACCACCCTCGGCAATGACTACACATATCTGTTAGTAAAAATAATAGTTATTGTTACATTTTACTCGATATAAGTAAAAACTATGAATATTTTTAGATGATGCCTTAAGATGAGGATCATATATAAAATTGAGTAAAACTAATTATAAATAGTTTACTTACTCTAACTGAAGGATCAAATTCGAATCCATCAGGGCAGAATTGAGCTATTGACAATCCAGACATACACATGAAGTAACCATTGCAGCTGTTAGGGTCTGGCACATTTCCAAACACGCCTGGAGGACATATTGGAGCCACAGTTGTTGGGAGGTTGTCTTCTGTTATCGTCACGATGCTTTCAGTTGTGGAAGAGATACCTTCCGTTATTGTAAGAGAGCTTTCAGTTGTTGTGAGACTTTCTGTTGTCGACACAGTGCTTTCAGTTGTTTCTGTAGAAACCTCAGTAGATTGTGAAGATGTGGACAAATCTGTGACATAATCGGTAACAGTCGTGCTAGCCAAAGTTATTGGGTTACGTGTCGTTCCTTCAGATGTCGTTGATTCTGGTGTAAATGTAGTTATTTTAATATGTTCAGTGGAAGAGACTTCATTAGTAGTGGACTCAGTCACAGTTGTAGTTTGGACGTTGTCAGTTGTAACTGGTTGAAGACTGGTTATATCAAACGATTCTGTTGTTGGTATTCTTGTTGTTGCTTGACTCAGCGTGCAACCACCCTCGGCAATGACTACACATATCTGTTAGTAAAAATGATAGTTATTGTTACATTTTACTCGATATAAGTAAAAGCTATGAATATTATTTGCTTGAGATAATTGCTGAACATATGGAACATGCCTAAAATTGTGTTAAACTAATTATTAATAGTTTACTTACTCTAACTGAAGGATCAAATTCAAATCCATCAGGGCAGAGTTGAGGTATTGCCATTCCAGACATACACATGAAGTAACCATTGCAGCTGTTAGGGTCTGGCACATTTCCAATCATGCCTGGAGGACATACTGGAGCCACAGTTATTGGATGGTTGTCTTCTGTTGTCGTCACGATGCTTTCAGTTGTGGAAGTGATACCTTCCGTTGTGGAAAGAGAGTTTTCAGTTGTAGTGATAATTTCCGTTGTCGACACTGCATTTTCAGTTGTTTCCGTTGGAACTTCAGTGGTTTGTGAATGCGTTGTTGAATCTGTGACATAATCAGTAACAGTCGTGCCAGCCAACGTTGTTGGTTTGCTAGTCGTTCTTTCAGTTGTTGTTGATTCTGGTATTAATGTAGTTGTTTTAAAATGTTCAGTGGAAGAGACTTCAGTAGAAGTTGACTCAGTCACAGTTGTAGTTTGGACGTTGTCTGTTGTCACTGGTTGAAGAGTGGTTGTATCAACCACTCCTGTTGTTGGTATTGCTGTTGTTGTTTGACTCAGCGTGCAACCACCCTCGGTAATGGCTACACATATCTGTTGGTAAAAGTAATAGTTATTGTTACATTTTACTCGATATAAGTAAAAGCTATGAATATTTTTTGCCTGAAATGATGGCAAGGAACATGATAAGGAACATGTCTAAAATTGGGTTAAACTAATTATAAATAGTTTACTTACTCTAACTGAAGGATCAAATTCAAATCCATCAGGGCAGTATTGAGGTATTGCCATTCCAGACATACACATGAAGTAGCCATTACAGCTGTTAGGGTCTGGTACATTTCCGATAATGCCTGGAGGACATATTGGAGCCACAGTTGTTGGATGGTTGTCTTCTGTTGTCATCACGATGCTTTCAGTTGTGGAAGTGATACCTTCCGTAGTTGTAAGTGAGCTTTCAGTTGTTGTGATACTTTCTGTTGTCGACACAGTGCTTTCAGTTGTTTCTGTAGAAACCTCAGTAAATTGTGAAGATGTGGACAAATCTGTGACATAATCGGTAACAGTCGTGCTAGCCAAAGTTATTGGGTTACTAGTCGTTCCTTCGGATGTCATTGATTCTGGTGTTAATGTAGTTGTTTTAAAAAGTTCAGTGGAGGAGAATTCAGTAGAAGTTGACTCTGTCACAGTTGTAGTTTGGACGTTGTCTGTTGTCACTGGTTGAAGAGTGGTTGTATCAACCACTCCTGTTGTTGGTATTGCTGTTGTTGTTTGACTCAGCGTGCAACCACCCTCGGTAATGGCTACACATATCTGTTGGTAAAAGTAATAGTTATTGTTACATTTTACTCGATATAAATAAAAGCTATGAATATTTTTTGCTTGAAATGATGGCTTATGATAAGGAACATGTCTAAAATTGGGTTAAACTAATTATTAATAGTTTACTTACTCTAACTGAAGGATCAAATTCAAATCCATCAGGGCAGAATTGAGGTATTGCCATTCCAGACATACACATGAAGTAGCCATTACAGCTGTTAGGGTCTGGTACATTTCCGATAATGCCTGGAGGACATATTGGAGCCACAGTTGTTGGATGGTTGTCTTCTGTTGTCATCACGATGCTTTCAGTTGTGGAAGTGATACCTTCCGTAGTTGTAAGTGAGCTTTCAGTTGTTGTGATACTTTCTGTTGTCGACACAGTGCTTTCAGTTGTTTCTGTAGAAACCTCAGTAAATTGTGAAGATGTGGACAAATCTGTGACATAATCGGTAACAGTCGTGCTAGCCAAAGTTATTGGGTTACTAGTCGTTCCTTCGGATGTCATTGATTCTGGTGTTAATGTAGTTGTTTTAAAATGTTCAGTGGAAGAGACTTCAGTAATAGTGGACTCAGAAACAGTTGTAGTATGGACGTTGTCAGTTGTCACTGGTTGAAGAGTGGTTATATCAACCGCTTCTGTTGTTGGTATTGTTGTTGTCGCTTGACTCAGCGTGCAACCACCCTCGGTAATAGCTACACATATCTGTTAAAAAATAAAGTAAGTGATAAATGTTACATGGTTTATATATAAAATAGGAAAAATATTTGCTTGCGGGGGTGGCTTAAGATTAGGCTTCTTAAATTGGATTAAACTAGTTACAATTAATATTTAATTGGCTTACTCTAACTGTAGGATCGAATTCGAATCCATCAGGACAGAATTGAGGTATTGCCATTCCAGACATACACATGAAGTAACCATTGCAGCTATTAGGATCTGGCACATTTCCGAATACGCCTGGAGGACATATTGGAGCAATAGTTGAAGCCTCGATTTCAGTTGTTACTGCAATACTTTCAGTTGTAGTAGCAATACTTTTTGTTGTCGAGGCAACGTTTTCAGTTGTTGATGCCACGTTTTCTGTTGTCGGGGCAACACTTTCAGTTGTTTGAATAGCTTCAGTGATTTGTGTTGTAGTGATTGAATCTGTGACTCTGTCAGTGACTGTTTGAGTGATTGGTACTTCTTCTGTGTTAGGTACTGTTATTCCTTCAGGTGTAGTGTCTGGCTTTTGAGTAGAAATAATTGAATCTTCAGTTGTGGATACTACTGCAGTCGTATAAGTGTCGCTTGAAGTAGTTGTTTTTTGGTTATAAGTACATCCACCATCACCTATGACCACACATGCCTGAGAACAAAGAAAATAATTAAGCTTATTTTATCAAATTTATAATAGTTCTGTCAATTCGCAATACGTCAGTGGTACTCCGGGTCATCTCGTAGATGACTACAACGCCGTGCTTGCTTCGTATCTTTGTACTACAAACAAACCAAGGTGGTAGCAGCACGGTAGTGCGTGGCAAGACACATACTCACATTCGTTGCTGGATCAAACTCGAATCCTTCCCCACAGAACAGTTGAATTGAGCTTCCTCCCGCACACATGTAGAAAGAATCGCATCTGTAAGGATGAGGTACATTTCCAAATACTCCCAAAGGACACAACTGCTGTGGCGTTGTTGTTTCTATTCCTTGCGTGGTTGAAACGGCTTCAGTTGTTTTAGTTGGATCTGTTGTTCCTTGTTCCGTTGTAGTAGGTGAGTTTGTTGTATCTACAACATCACCATCACCACCACCATTTGGTGATTCAGTTGTCATGACAGGACCTAGCGTGCATCCTCCTTCAGCTATTGGGATGCAAGTCTGAAAAAGAAAAAGCATTTTTAAACATTTTGTGCCCTGCAACTTTGCCCGCCTGGGTATTTTACACGATAGCTAAAAGAAAAAAATGGCCTAGCTCCTTCCTCGCGATGTAAAAACTACTGGACCGATTGGGATGCACATTAAATTTTTTGATAGTTTTCATTTTTTAATCAAAAACTGGTGTACTTGGTATCTTAATCCAATGAGTAGAAGCCGAGCAAATAGGTTATAGAACGTGCCTAAGAAACTTAAAAACAAACAAATATACATACAACCCAAACACATAACCCTCCGTTCAGTCGGGTAAAAGAAGGCTAAGGGACTTAAACTACTGAACGAGAAAATATCATTTTCAAATATACGCAGTTGGTATATATAAAAAGTCTACAACGAAGAGAATAAATAAAAATGTTTAGAGGATTTACAATAAGCTACTGAATAAAAATATAACATCTAAAAACACGCATCATGTAAGAACTACTAGACCGATTGAAATATGGTTTTCACTGTTGAATAGCTTAGATTTTGACTTAAAATATGTAATTAATAATAATAACTATATACTTAATACTATGTATCAATCTAATAAGAGGAAGCCGAGCAATCGTTACAAATCTATTTTACAGCTTAACGGATTTTGTAGTATCATAAGTACTTTTAGTACTTTGTAGGTACTTTTAGACCTGGAAAGCACGTAGGTTACTTTTAACCAAGATAAATTAAAACCGGACAAAACTGCGGACACAGTTGTTGTTATTATATAAAACTTGAAATTCCACTCACTATATACATACAGTGAACTCTAACGTTAACGGTCGTCTATATGCACTAGTTAATTTACTCATTTTATTTTTTAAAAGCTTTTTTTAACTTCGCTTGTGTGTATGTATGTACCTATGTATCTATCTATGTATATCTGTCTGTCCTGGAATCCTGCAATTATTAGTCCTGGAATTAATATTTTTTTTAAATATTCGAGCACTTCCCGATTAACTATCTGGCTGATACTTGGTAGCTTACACATCGATGTCAAAGCATTTTATATAAAAAGAAAAAGGTTAAATAGTGATCTAAGGCCTTTTTTATTTTATTTTATTTAACATGTTTTACTTTTCTTATGTGTATGTATCTATCTATGTATTTCTGTCTATCCTGCAATCTCAACTCAAATTTCGAGCACTTCCCGATTAGCTATCCGGCTGAAACTTTCAGGGTAGCTCACAACTCGAAGCCAATGCATTTAAAAAAATATATGTTAAAAAGCACACACAAGAATAGGTTCCTTGTTTAATTTTTAAATTTTACTTGTTTATATTTTAAAATCATACCTGTCTATCAGGATCAAACTCATATCCTTGAGCACAGTATAGCTGTATAGCCGACCCAGCTGCACACATAAAGAACGAGTCACATCTTTCAGGATGGGCTACATTTCCGAAGCTTCCAGGTGGACATAACGCTGGAGTAGTCGTCTCAATTTCTGTTGTTGGACCTTGCTCTGTCATTGTGATGTTCTCATTACCTAAAGCTGTTGTCAATATCTCAGTAGTACTGTAAGTTTCCGTCACTGTTGGTGATATGGTAGTTTCTGTTATCACAGTTTCATCAGTAACAGGTTGGATTGTTGTTGTGTCACGTTCAGTGGTTACAACTTCTGTTGTTAGAGATTCAGCTGTAGATGTATCACGTTCAGTTGTTCCGCTTTCAGTTGATAGTGATTCAGTGGTTACAGGGCTATTTTCAGTAGTTAATGAGTCCGAAGTTGGTGTCTCAGAGTTCATTGTGGTAGTTTCTAATACTTTAGTTGTCGTTTCAAACCCTGCGGTGGTAGACTCTACGACAGTTGTGGTCGTATCGAACCTAGCAGTGGTAGACTCAGAGCTAATTGTTGTCGTGTCGAATCCAGTAGTAGTAGACAGAGTGCCTACTGTTGTGTCAAAGCCAGCAGTGGTAGACCCAGCTTCTACTGTGGTCGTGTCGAATCCAGCAGTAGTAGACAGAGCACCTACTGTTGTCGTGTCGAAACCAGTAGTGGTAGATCCAGCGTATATTGTCGTATCGTAGCCAGCTGTAGTAGGTCCAGCACCTACTGTTGTCGTGTCAGACACAGCAGTGGTAGTTTCAGCACCTACGCCGGTCGTCTCGAAGCCATCAGTTGTAGACCCTGGGCCTGGAGTTGTCATCGATTCAAAGCCTGCAGTTGTCGACTCAGCATTATTGCTGGTTGTTTCATAAGTTTGTGCTGTTATGTCAGCTCCTAAGGTAGTCGACTCAACGCCTCTGGTAGTTGTTTCAAAGCCTGCTGTGGTAGACATAATGCCTGGTGTAGTTGTTTGAACATTATGGGTGGTTGTTTCGAGTCCTTGTGTTGTAGTTTCAGGTTCTAAAGTGGTCGTCTCTGTGCCTGTCGTGGATATTTCATAGCCTGCTGTGGTAGACTCGATGCCAGCAGTAGTCGTCTCAACATTATGGCTGGTTGTTTCAAATCCTTGTATTGTTGTTCCAGCTCCTAAGGTGGTCATCTCAACGCCTGTGGTAGTGGTTTCAAAGCCTGTAGTGGTGTACACGATGCCTGCGGTAGTTGTTTCAACATCACTGCTGGTTGTTTCAAATCCTTGTGTTGTTGTTTCAGCTCCTAAGGTGGTCGTCTCAACGCCAGTTGTAGTAGTTTCAAAGCCTGCAGTAGTAGATTCAATTTCTGCAGTAGTTGTTTCAACATTGTGGCTGGTTGTTTCAAACATTTGTGTTGTTGTTTCAGCTCCTAATGTGGTTATCTCTACGCCCGTGGTAGTTGTTTCAAAGCCTGCTGTGGTAGACACAATGCCTGGTGTAGTTGTTTGAACATTATGGGTGGTTGTTTCGAGTCCTTGTGTTGTTGTTTCAGCACCTAAAGTAGTCATCTCGAAGCCCGTGGTAGTTGTTTCAAAGCCTGCAGTGGTAGACACAATGCCTGTAGTCGTTGTTTCATAGCCTTCTGTGGTAGAATCTATGCCTGCAGTAGTCGTCTCAACATTGTGGCTGGTTGTTTCGAACATTTGTATTGTTGTTTCAGCACCTAAGGTGGTGGTCTCAACGCCTGTTGTAGTTTTTTCAAATTCTGCAGTAGATGACTCGATTTCTGCAGTAGTTGTTTCAACATTATGGCTAGTTGTTTCAAATCCTTGTGTTGTAGTTATAGCTCCTAAGGTCGTCGTCACAATGCCTGTTGTTGTTGTCTCAAAGTCTGCAGTAGAAGACTCGATTTCTGCAGTAGTTGATTCAACAGTATGGCTGGTGGTTCCAAATCCTTGTGTTGTAGTTTCAGTTCCTAAGGTAGTCGTCTCAATGCCTGTCGTAGATACTTCATAGCCTGCTGTGGTAGACTCGATGCCTGCAGTAGTCGTCTCAACATTGTGGCTGGTTGTTTCGAATCCTTGTGTTGTAGTTTCAGCACCTAAGGTGGTTGTCTCAACGCTTGTTTTAGTTGTTTCAAAGCCTGCAGTAGTAGACTCAATTTCTGCAGTAGATGTTTCAACATTATGGCTCGTTGTTTCGAATCCTTGTGTTGTAGTTTCAGTTTCTAAAGTGGTCGTCTCTGTGCCTGTCGTGGATATTTCATAGCCTGCTGTGGTAGACTCGATGCCTGCAGTAGTCGTCTCAACATTATGGCTGGTTGTTTGAAATCCTTGTGTTGTAGTTTCAGCACCTACGGTGGTTGTCTCAACGCTTGTTTTAGTTGTTTCAAAGCCTGCAGTAGTAGACTCAATTTCTGCAGTAGATGTTTCAACATTATGGCTCGTTGTTTCGAATCCTTGTGTTGTAGTTTCAGTTTCTAAAGTGGTCGTCTCTGTGCCTGTCGTGGATATTTCATAGCCTGCTGTGGTAGACTCGATGCCTGCAGTAGTCGTCTCAACATTATGGCTGGTTGTTTCAAATCCTTGTATTGTTGTTTCAGCTCCTAAGGTGGTCATCTCAACGCCTGTGGTAGTTGTTTCAAATCCTGTAGTGGTGTACTCGATGCCTGCGGTAGTTGTTTCAACATCACTGCTGGTTGTTTCAAATCCTTGTGTTGTTGTTTCAGCTCCTAAGGCGGTCGTCTCAACGCCAGTTGTAGTAGTTTCAAAGCCTGCAGTAGTAGATTCAATTTCTGCAGTAGTTGTTTCAACATTGTGGCTGGTTGTTTCAAACATTTGTGTTGTTGTTTCAGCTCCTAATGTGGTTATATCTACGCCCGTGGTAGTTGTTTCAAAGCCTGTAGTGGTGTACTCGATGCCAGCGGTAGTTGTTTCAAATCTTTGTGTTGTTGTTTCAGCTCCTAAAGTGGTCGTCTCAAAGACTGTCGTAGATGTTTCATAACCTGCAGTGGTATACTCGATGCCTACAGTAGTCGTCTCAACATTATTGCTGGTTGTTTCGAATCCTTGAGTTGTAGTTTCAGCACCTAAGGTGGTTGTCTCAACGCCAGTTGTAGTAGTTTCAAAACCTGTAGTGGTGTACTCGATATCAGCGGTAGTTGTTTCAACATTACTGGTGGTTGTTTCCAATCCTTGAGTTGTAGTTTCAGCACTTAAGGTGGTCGTTTCAAAGTCTGTAGTAGTAGACTCGAAGCCTAACGAAGTCGTTTCAATATTGTGGCTGGTTGTTTCAAATCCTTGTGTTGTAGTTTCTATACCTTGAGTTGAACTTTCTGTAGTTTCATGTTCTGTTGTCACATACTGTGTCGGTGTACTTATTACTGTGTGTTCGTGTTCTGTAGTGACTTCCTGCGATGTGGTAGGTATGTTACTATCTGTGGTGTAAAATGATGTTGTAGTAGAAACTGGCGTTATCGCCGATCCAAGAGTGCATCCACCTTCCGCGATAGGTACGCATATCTGTAAGAAGGCATAAACATGCTGAGATTAGGTTATTTTAAATGGATACAATACAATCTAGCGTCGCCTGCTGTTGTTTCTTTGTTTGTCGTATGAAGTAGTGCTGGCCTCTGGTGTCAGAGTTTGTCCAGCCACCCGAGGGCGTCTGACATGGCTTAACGACTGCTATTAATCAATAACAGCTGGGACTGACAGCTTAACGTGCCCTCCGAAGCACGGTAAGATTGAAAACGCACATAAATTAGAAAAGTCCGAAAAGTGCTGCGGACCGATACCGACGGTCGATATCGAACTCGGTATCGTTAAATTCTAAGTTGTACTATAGAACCGTTAGGTTACCATCGCTTACCTGTTTTGCAGCAAATCAAAACCCAGGCGAAGGTTGGAGCCAAGCGTGATTATTATGGCAAACACTAATACTACAGCGAATTTATATTAGTTAAGTCGTTCTGATAAACAGTCAGATTTTGCAGATTTAAAACTTTTATTTTTTTAACTTCATGAGTTTCAGTTCAGACGATTAAAAACATTATTAAGAATTTAAGTAGGGGACGCGTTTACAACTTCAATGCAATAATACAAGTAAACTTTAAAAAAATGAAAATTTGTTTTATTGTAGACACTAAAGAATGGTGCAGATGATGTACTAAAAGCTAATAAGTTACATTATTATAAAAATACAAAAAACCCGAATACGAACAAAATTATTGAATACTAGCTGATACCCGCGGCTTGGCACGCATGATCATTTTAATATATATCCTATGACACTCACAAGTAACGTGGCGTTCTATTGGTAAAAGAATTTTCAATATTAGTTCAGTAGATCCAGAGATTACCTCGCACAACCTCACAAACTCACAAACTTTACCTCTTTATAATATTAGTATAGAAGTATTTATACTTTTATAATAAAACTGTAACAGGTCCAATTCTGTACATTGAAAATATTTAGTAATTTTTTTTTTGGAAGCTGTGCTATATTTGATACTGAAGCCAAAACTGTTTTTTTTTTCATTTTTGTCTGTCTGTCTGTTATTCTATATTGAAGCCAAAACAGTTTCAAAAAACAAAAATCATAAAAAAAAAAAACAAAATGTATTCAATGTTCAGAATTTGAACCCATATCCCGAAGGTACCCCTTATTTTTTCAGGAAATAAACTATTCTCAATTTTCACTCATCATATAAACTATGATTGTGCCAAGTTGCATCATAATCCTTTCAGTAGTTTCAGCGTGATACGCGGGAACCCTTAAATTTTTCGGGATGAAAGTATCCATGTCCTACCTCGAAATATAACCTCAAATCATACCAAGTTTAATTTGAATTCATTGAGTAGTTTCGGCGTGATGCTATGCCAAGATACAGACAGACATACGGACAGGCAGACTGACAGAAAAAAAAAGTTTTGGTGTCAGTACCAAATATAAAACGACTCCAAAAAATAACAAAATTTCTTTAATTTACAGAATTTGGACCCCTATCCCACAGGAACTCTTTATATTTTCGCAATAAAAAGTATCCCTAGTTTACAATCATCATATCGAAGGCATGAAGAGTTAGCTTACCAGGTTCTAGCTGATACCGTCAAAGGAGAAATGAAATATAAGTTCAAAAACTAAAACCCGACTGCGGTCTTAGTGGACTAAAAATACACAATCAAGAATTTTAACGTGTTTTAGTTGTTGAACTTATCATCATCATCATCATCATGTCAGCCTTTAGAAGTCCACTGCTGAACATAGGCCTCCCGCAAAGAGCGCCATTACGAGCGATCTTGTGCCACCTCCATCCACCGACTTCCTGCGATGGCTACAATGTCGTCGGTCCATCGTGTGGGGGGTCTCCCCACACTTCGCTTGCTTGTTGGTGGTCGCCATTTGAGAACCTTTATTCCCCAGTGGTTGTCGGTTCTGTGAACTACATGGCCTGCCCATTGCCACTTCAACTTGCAAACTCTGAGAGATATGTCGGTAACCTTCGTTCTTCTACGGATTTCCTAATTTCTAATTCTATCACGTAGTGAAACACCTAGCATAGCTCTCTCCATTGCACGCTGCGCAAATCTGAGCTTTTGTATGAGACCAATAGTTAGCGAGCACGTCTCAGTGCCGTATGTCATCACTGGCAACACGCACTGATTATAAACTTTCGTCGTGAGGATCTGCGGTATCTGCGACGAGAAGATATGGCGTAATTTCCCGAACGCTGCCCATCCGAGTTGGATTCGTCGGTTGACCTCTTTGTCGAAGTTGGATCTACCCAATTGGATCGTCTGACCCAAGTAGACATGGTGATCAACAGCTTCGATAATATCGTTCCCAACATAAACCGGCATGGGTACGACATGGGCATTTGACATGATGTTCGTCTTGTCCATGTTCATTTTAAGACCCACCTGTTGGGAAACAATATTGTGGTCACTGAGCATTGTGTTAGGTTTTCCAAGGTTTCAGCCATGCTGACTATATCATCAGCAAATCGAAGGTGAGTGATGTATTCGCCATTGATATTAACACCAAATCCGTTCCAGTTCAGAAGCTTGAATATATCTTCCAGTGCAGATGTGAACAGTTTCGGAAAAATAACGTGTCCCAGTCTCACCCCTTTTACCCCGTAGCGTTTGTGGACTACGAGAAAGCCTTTGATTCAGTCGAGACCTGGCCAGTGCTACAGTCATTACAGCGGTGCCAGATTGATTACCGGTACATCGAAGTGTTGAAGTGTTTGTACAGCAAGGCCACCATGACAGTTCGTCTTCAGAATCAGAGCACGAATTCTATCCAGCTGCAAAAAGGGGTGAGACAGGGAGACGTTATTTCTCCGAAACTGTTCACCTCTGCACTGGAAGATATATTCAAACTTCTGAACTGGAACGGATTTGGTGTTAACATCAATGGCAAATACATCACTCACCTTCGATTTGCTGATGATATAGTCATCATGGCTGATACCCTTGAAAACCTAAGCACAATGCTCAGTGACCTCAATATTGTTTCGCAACAGGTGGGTCTTAAAATGAACATGGACAAGACGAACATCATGTCAAATGCCCATGTCGTACCCATGCCGGTTTATGTTGGGAACGATATTATCGAAGCTGTTGGTCACTATGTCTACTTGGATATGTCGCAGATACCGCAGAGGCTCAAGACGAAAGTTTATAATCAGTGCGTGTTGCCAGTGATGACATACGGCACTGAGACGTGGTCGCTAACTATTGGTCTCATACAAAAGCTCAGAGTTGCGCAGCGTGCAATGGAGAGAGCTATGCTAGGTGTTTCACTACGTGATAGAATCACAAATTAGGAAATCCGTAGAAGAACGACATAGATCTCAGAGTTTGCAAGTTGAACTGGCAATGGGCAGGCCATATAGTTCGCAGAACCGACAACCGCTGCGGAATAAAGGTTCTCGAATGGCGACCACGAACAAGCAAGCGAAGTGTGGGGAGACCCCCACACGATGGACCGACGACATTGTAGCCATCGCAGGAAGTCGGTGGATGGAGGTGGCACAAGATCGCTCGTAATGGCGCTCTTTGCGGGAGGCCTATGTTCAGCAGTGGACTTCTAAAGGCTGACATGATGATGATGATGATGATAAGTTCAACAACTAAAACACGTTAAAATTCTTGATTGTGTATTTTTAGTCCACTAAGACCGCAGTCGGGTTTTAGTTTTTGAACTTATATTTGATTTCTCCTTTGACGGTATCAGCTAGAACCTGGTAACTCTTCATGCCTCCGACTGCATCTTATATTTTAAAATCAAAAATCTAAAGTTTGTTTGCCTATTTTTAGTTTTGTTCGCAGTCAAATTTTTTGTTAATTATAATAATTTATTTTTATTTTATACATTTTAATATATATTTTTAAGAATTAGCACATAATAGAAAGGAATAGTTGCTAACTAACTTTAAATCGTAGTAGATCCCTAAGTGGTCAGACGAAATGAAAAAAAAATAGAGAAACCTAAAGATGATTTTCAAATACTTATTTAATGATACCGAGTTGACTTACTTGGTCCACTTTTTATTTTCTTTTTCACAATATGGCGTCGTGTTGTCGCCATATTGAATTTTGATTAATGTCATGTCTTTAATAGCACTCGCAAGATTTAGACAAACCAACTGACGTAAAAATCACTAAAATCGGTCCACGTTTTTAGCATATATAATGCCACAATGGAACAGACATACATACACACATACATAGGCTGATACCATTACCGGGCTTTTGCGTTGTGCAGTCTGGTAAAAAGATGCTTAGTAGATCTTACTTAGTACTTGTTCAATATGCTTATCCATAACGCACTGGTAGTAAAATCAACTCACCCTCAATTCTGGATCAAACTCAAATCCTGCAATACAGAACAGCTGTATCGCATTACCTCCCGCACACATATAGAATGAATTACACAACTCCGGATGTGGTATGTTACCAATCATCCCAGGTGGGCACAACTCTGTTACAGTTGTCGTTTCTATCTGTTCGGTGCTAGTAAGGATGCCTTCTGTTGTTGCAGGGATTGTTGTTAGTACATCTGTTGTTGCTGGCTGTGTTGTGGCTTCTGTTTCTGCTTCGGTTGTGACAGCAGTTGTTGTTGGTACTTCTGTTGTCACAGCCTCAGTTGATACAGTTTTCTGTGTAGTCGTTGGTAATTCCGTTGTGGAAAACTGTGTCGTTGATACTGGTGAAGTCACAGACTCAGTAGTTATTGGTATTTCTGTTATATCATCCTCAGTTGTTGTTGGTACTTCGGTTGTAGGCACTTCTGTCGGTAAACTAGCTGTTACAGGTTCCGTTGTCGGTTGCTGTGTAGTTGTAGGCCATTGAGTTGAATATCCCGCTGTTGTAGGAAGATGTGTTGTAAGCCATTCTGTCGTGGAAGGTATGTGCGTTGTGACAACCTCTGTTGTTTTAGGTGGCAGAGTTGTAGGCATATCTGTTGGAATTTCTGTTGTAGTATGTGGCTGTGTTGTTGTTGGTATATATGTAGTAAGCCACTCCGTCGTAGTAGGTGCATGTGTAGTGATAGCCTCTGATGTCGTCGGTACCGCTGTATCTAGTTCTGTTGTTTTTGGCGGCTGAGTTGTAGGGATATCTGTTGATATATCTGTCGGTGTCGAAGTCAGAGTTGATGGCACTTCTGTTGGTGTCTCTGTTATCGTTGCCGGTAGAGTTATAGGTACCTCCGTAGGTACCTCAGTTGTTGTCAGGGGCAGGGTTGTTGGCACCTCTGTTGTTGTCGGTGGTAGAGTTGTAGGTATCTCTGTAGGTACCTCAGTTGCTGTCGGGGGTAGGGTTGTTGGCACTTCTGTTGTTGTCGGTGGTAGTGTTGTAGGTACCTCTGTTTGTACTTCTGTTGTTGTCGGTGGCATCTCAGTTGTTGTAATTTGCAGAGTTGTAGGCGCCTCTGGTGTAGTTATCGTAGGTAGAGTTGTTGGCACATCTGTATGTATCTCAGTTGTAGTTGTCGGCAGAGTTGTAGGCAACTCCGCAGGTACCTCAGTTGTTGTAGGTGGTAGAGTTGTTGGGACATCTGTGGTTGTAGGGACTTCTGTTGGCATTGCAGTTGTTGTAGGAAGCAGAGTTGTAGGTACCTCCGTAGGTATCTCAGTTGTTGTTGGTGGTAGAGTTGTTGGGACCTCTGTTGTTGTAGGTAGCAGAGTTGTAGGCACCTCCGTAGATATCTCAGTTGTTGTTGGTAGCAGAGTAGTTGGCACTTTTGTTGGCATTGCAGTTGTTGTAGGGAGCATAGTGGTTGGCATCTCTGTTGAAATATCTGTTGTTGTCGATGGCAGAGTTATTGGCACTTCTGTTGGTATATCAGTAGGGAGAAGAGTGGTTGGCACCTCTGTTTGAATAACTGTTGTTGTCGAAGGCAGAGTTGTTGGCACTTCTGTTGGTGTCTCTGTTGTCGTTGACGGTAGAGTTATAGGTACCTCTGTAGGTACTTCAGTTGTTGTCGGGGGCAGGGTTGTAGGCACCTTCGTAGGTACCTCAGTTGTTGTAGGTGGTAGAGTTGTTGGGACCTCTGTCGTTGTAGGGAGCAGAGTTGTCGGCAACTCCGTAGATATCTCAGTTGTTGTTGGTAGCAGAGTTGTTGGAACTTCTGTTGGCATTGCAGTTGTTGTAGGGAGCAGAGTGGTTGGCATCTCTGTTGATATCTCTGTTGTTGTAGGTGCCTCCGTAGGTACCTCAGTTGTTGTCGATGGCAGAGTTATTGGCACTTCTGTTGGTATATCAGTAGGGAGCAGAGTGGTTGGCTCCTCTGTTGGAATATCTGTTGTTGTCGGCGGCAGAGTTGTAGGCACCTCCGTAGGTATCTCAGTTGTTGTTGGTGGTAGAGTTGTTGGGACCTCTGTTGTTGTAGGTAGCAGAGTTGTAGGCACCTCCGTAGGTGCCTCAGTTGTTGTTGATGGCAGAGTTGTTGGCACTTCTGTTGGCACTGCAGTTGTTGTAGGGACACTTGTTGGCACCTCCGATGGGATATCTGTTGTTATCGGCAGCGGAGTTGTAGGCACCTCCGTAGATGTTTCAGTTGTTGTAGCAAGCAGAGTTGTGGGCACCTCTGTTGGTATCTCAGTCGTTGCCAGAGGCACAGTCGTAGGTACCTCTGATGTTGATGGCAGCAAAGTTGTTGGTACTTCAGTAGTCGTAAGTGGCTGAAATGTTGTTGGTAGATGTGATGTAAGCCATTCCGTCGTGGTAGGTACGTATGTTGTCACACCCTCTGTTGTTGTCGGTAATTCAGTTGCCATAGTCTCTTTAGTATAAGGTTCTTTTGTAGTAACTGGTGACTGCACATCTGTTGTCGTCGGAGATAACGTTGTTTTAGAATCCTCAGTTGCGGTAACCTCTGTTGTGAATGCTTCTGTTGACATAGGAATCTCTGTTCCAGATTCTGTTGTTGAAAGTGGTGGTATTGTATGACTGTCTGTTGTTGTAGATACCTGTGTAGGATCTTCAGTAGTGCTAGGTATTACAGTTGTTGATGGAGGGGTAGGTACTTCAGTTGTTTCAACTGTTGTTGGTTCTTGGGTGGGCACCTCTGTTGTCATAGGTGGTTGAGTTGATGGTACTTCTGTTATTGTAGAGTCACCTGTTGTTGGGTATTGAGTCCCGGTTCCCTCGGTTGATGTCGGTGATTGTGTTGTAAGCATTTGAGTTGTTTCTGTTTCTATTGTGGTAGGTACCCATGTTGTTGTAACACTCTCCGTTGTTGGCAACTCCGTCTTAGTAGGTTCCTCTGATGTAGATAACTCTGTTATAGTCATTTCTTCTGTGGTTGTGAGTGCCGGTGTAGTAGTTGGATTCGTGGGAACTTCAGTTGATGTAGGAGATTCCGTTGTTGGTAATTCTGTTGTAGTAGGTACCTCAGTTATAGGTAACGCTGTAGTAGTTGGCTCATCAGTTATCATAGTCTCTGTTGTTGTCGGCACTTGTGAAGTCTGTGGTACCTGTGTTGTTGTTGTTGTTGTTGTTGTTGTTGTAGACTGTGTTGCAGGTACTTCTGTAATAACCACTTCCGTAGTTGTAGGTGCCTGTGTTGTAGGCACTTCTGTTGTAGGTGGAGTTTGAGTCATGGGTACACTCGTTGTTGTAGGTGGCTGTGTTATGGACACCTCTGTAGGAGTTGTTGTTTCACTTGTACTTTGTGTTGTTGTGGTCAAATTACAATTGACTGCGTGAGGCCAGTTGCAAATCTGTAAATAATTAATTATTATAGTTTTATAAACATTTTGTGGGTAAATTTACGTGCTATTTTAACATAAAATGAACTGACTGATGAGGATATTACTAACAGAAGATCACCTCAAAAGTATCTTTAATTTAAATAAAAATAATCATGCACTTCAGTTGCTTTGCGTATTTTTGGAGTAACCTGTGTAGGTAAATACATAACATAGGCTTAGCGTGTAAGTTAATATCTTTGACCTCTTCTTCACGTAACAAGTATTCAAACAACTTTAAAAAAACCCTAATGTTCTGAATGTTACTCAATTTTGTTATCAGCATCATTATAATCCACAGCTTTTATGTTCCTACTGGTGGTCACAGGCCTCCCTTTACATATTGGTCTTTGGTCAGCCTGAGAGTCAACATGTTTTATCAACATGCCAAGTTTCAAGTATCTTCTTTCGTAGTTTTCGAGAAAAACAGCTGCTATGATAGATAGACAGATGGACAGACAGGAATGACACGTGAATGATCTCATAAAGGTCGTCAGAAATGGGCTAGATAATAGCCGCAATTTTACTTCTTATAGGTGAACAATTTTTGGCTATAGCCATTAAAGCTTAACATCTCCCATCTAAATTCTGCATAACCTATTGGACTGGCTACACAATTACGGCAGTAATTGCTGTAAAACTAGCCCTTTCATGAGAGCTAGGCTGTTACATTTCTTCCTTTTCATGTACTTGTAACCGTAAAAATACGTATCTAATTGAGAAACTCCTTATTTAGAATGTAGGTTAAAATTATAAAACCTACTACTATTTAGAAAGTACATAAAAAATATTAATTACCTGGTTCTTAAAGTCGAAATGAGTTCCGGGGGCGCAGTCCCTCTCAACTTTATTGCCAAAGTTACAATGGTAGAACTTCGTGCAATCATTTTCATGAGGCAACAGATGATGAATATGGAAGTCTGCTGGACATCCACTTGGAAGAAACAGGGTTTCTGTTGTTGACGGTTGATTTGTTGTCGACTGAGTTGTTGTTGACTGGGTTGTTGTTGGCTGAGTTGTTGTTGACTGGGTCGTTGTGGGCTGAGTTGTTGTTGACTGGGATGTTGTTGATGATGTTCCAGATGGTGTAGTAGATATTGTGGCTCCTGGGTTGCATGTGGCCATGAACGGCCAGTTGCAAACCTATGAAACAGAAATAAATAAGCATTTGGCAAATTTAACCTTATAGTTAAATTGCTACTGTATTGCTGTATATACTAAAGTGGTACTGCCGCCATTGTTCATAAAAACCTTTTTTCTTACGGGACTGTCATGTAGGTATTGTTTCTTTACGGTTGATGGATCAAATACAAAAATGAAAGAATTTTGCCACTATTATCAAAATAATAATAATTAATGCTCCTAATTTTAAAACCAACAACCGAGTTAGAACGAAATATCTATACTTCTATTAAAACTGTAACGGGTCCAATTCTGTACATTGAAGATATATTGAAATACTAGCTGTACCCACGGCTTTGCACGCGTGGTCTTTTCTTTAGGTTCAAAGTAACATAATGTGCTATTCCAGGACCAATATATCAACATTTCATCAAAATTTTTTAGGCGTCGAATATACTTTTATCAATTGCTCGGCTTCTCACTCACCTGATTGAGATACCAATTACACCAGTTTTAAATATCCTAAGCTATCTAACAATGAAAACCACATTGAAATCAATCCAATAGTTTTTACGTGATGCGTGAACAAACAAACATACAGACAAACAGACAGAACGACACGATTAAAAAAAAAAGAAATAATTCGTGTTCAATACCCTTTTTAAGCAACCAAGAGCCTTTTAAAAAAAATGTCTTCTTTTTACAGCCTTTTTCTTATCTATTGCTTTATTACAAGTAAAAGATAATATATGACTGTGTCAATTTGCATCAAAAAATTCGTCCAGTAGTTTCAGCGTGATACGTGTTCTTTTTAATAACTTTCAACCCCTATATTGAGAAAAACTTTCAACCTATATCCTGCGGGAAACCTTTAATTTTTCGGGATGTAAAGTAGACATAGGGTATGAACTCAAATCATACCAAGTTTCATTTGAATTCATCCAGTAGTTCTGGCGGTGTGATGCACGGCCAAGATATAGACAGACAGACATACAGACAGAAATGAAAAAGCATACAGTTTAGACTTCATTATCGAATATAGAGTAACCTCCAAAAAATATTCACAATATCTTTAAATTTTTACCCATCTTATAAACTATGTCTGTGCCAAGTTCCATCTACATCCGTCCAATAGTTTCAGCGTGCTACGTGTTCTTTTAAATAATTTTCCACCCCTATCTTGCGGGAACTTTTTAATTTTTCGGGATAAAAAATATCCAATGTCTCACCTCGAAGTATGAACTCAAATCATACTAAATTTCATTTGAATTCATTGAGTATTTTCGGCGTGATGCACTTCCAAGGTACAGACAGACAGACGGACAGACAGACAGACACACACAAATTACAAAAATACAGTTTTGGCTATAGTATTGAACATAGAACGGCCTCCAAAAAATGATACAATATCTTCAATTTACAGAATTTGGGACATTATCCCGCATGAACTCTTTATTTTTTCGGGATAAAAATTATCCTCATTTTTACCTATTATATAAACTATATGACTGTGCCAAGTTGGAACAAAATCCGTCCAGTAGTTTTAGCGTGTTTTTTAAAATAACTTTCAATGCCTATCCTGCAGGAACTCTTTAATTTTTCGGGATGAAAAGCATCCAGTGTCCTTCCTCAACTATTTTTTCGGGATAATAATTATCCTCCATTTTTACTCATTATATAAACTATGACTGTGCCAACTTGCAACAAAATCCGTCCAGTAGTTTCAGCGTGATACGTGTTCTTTTAAATAACTTTTAACGCCTATCCTGCGGGAACCCTTTAATTTTTTCGGGATTAAAAGTATACCATGTCCTACCTCGTAGTATGAACTCAAATCATACCAAGTTTAACTTAAATTCATTCAGTAGTTTCGGCGTGATGCTTAGCCAAGATACAGACAGACAGACAGACAGACATACAGACAGACAGACAGACAAAAATGAAAAATAAAACAGTTTTGGCTTCAGTAGCGAATATAGAGTACCCTCCAAACGAAAATTTCACAATATTTTCAATGTACAGAATTGGACCCGTTACAGTTTTATTATAAGTATATAGTTTTTTTTGGAGGATGCTCATTGTTCGATACTGAAGACAAAACTGTTTTTGTTTTTTTATTTCTGTCTGTCTGTCTGTCTGTATCTTGGCTAGGCATCACGCCGAAACTACTGAATGAATTTAAATGAAACTTTGTATGATTTGAGTTTATACTACGAAGTAGGACATGAGATACTTTTCATCCCGAAAAATTAAAGGGTTCCCGCATGATAGGGGATAAAAGTTATTTAAAAAAACACTTACTGAAAATACTGGACGGATTTTGATGCAATTTGGCACAGTCATTGTTTATATGATGGGTTAAAATTGAGTATACTTTTTATCCCGACAAAATAATGGGTTGTTGCGGGATAGGGTCCAAAGTTATGTTCAGCATGAAGTAGTAATTTCTTTTTCGGAGTGTACTCTTTATTCGATTCAGAAGCCAAAACATTATTTTTTTTCATCTATGTCTGTCTGTCTGCCTGTCTGTATCTTGACCGCGCATCACGCCAAAACTACTGAATGAATTCAAATGAAACTTAGTTTGATTTGAGTTCATACTACGAGGTATAAATCGGATACTTTTCACCCCGATATTTAGCATGGTTCCGTTAGGAGAGGGGATGAAAGTAGTTGTAATTCATGAACGCGTAGTCCGATTTCATTCATTATTTTTTTGTTAAAAAGAGGTACCTACATTAAATATAGTCATGTAAATATTTCAAGGCTATCGGGTTTGTACTTCAGAACTAACAGATAGCTCAACTCTCATTATTATCTCCAAATAACTTTGTACAGGAACGGCTCATCTTAAGTTGGGCCTCGCACTTTATCATAAAGGATTTACGGTCATCGTAGACACAAGACCCTGGTGGAGAGACGACTTGCGAAAGACAGCTGGCATTGACTGGATGATAAGTGCCGAAAATCGGGCTCAGTGACGTTCATTGGAAGAGGCCTACGTCTAACAGTGGACTGGTATAGACTGATGATGATGTTAATGATGATGATGATGATGATGATGGTGATGATGATGATGATGATGAGCATGATTATGCAGACACAAAACTCGCGTTAGGCTTATTCAGTGGTTAGGTCGTTAAAATCTCTACCGGCCTGTTTTTTTGGGACGTTGTCAGGATAGATACCAGTAGCGTAAAACTAAATTTTCAGCTTCGAAAGTCCTGAGCTAATTTCGTGGTGATCGAAAAACATCGAAATTTTCATACTTTTTCCAGATTTTGGAAGTTATATTCTAAAATGATGGCCATGTCAGGGGCCTGACAAACTCTGACACTAGAGTCCAGCACTACCTCATACGACAAACAAACAAAGAAACTTCTAAAAGGTGCTGCCCACGGAAAAGTGATCAATACCAATACATAAAAGTGAAACGTTGTCTGTTTGTTTGTTTGTTTGGTGAGCTTTCACGCTAGTACCGCTAAATTCATTTTTATGAAATTTGGAATGAATATAGCTTATACTCGTACCCTGGAATAAAACATAGGATACTTTTTATCCCGGAAAATTGTAAGTTTCCACGGGAAAACTAGAACATGTTGAATACTCGCTGTAAGGAACGGTTGCTATGGAAACGAAATAACAAGTCTGTCAAAAAACATCAAGAGCGTTGGTGCCACAGATTAAGTACTTGGTGCGATACCAACAATAAGCCACAGAGGCCGTAACCAAGAAGTCTAAGTCTACTTTTGCATTGGTTTGTAATATCCTAGAAGAACATAGGATGCTTTTTTCGCGATAAACTGTAGTCCGCGTGGACGAAGTCGCGGGCGGGTAAGCTAGTACATTTATAAAGCAGACAAATTTGCTATAAATTAAGCTCAACCGCAGATAAGTTACTTAAAAAAAAATTGCTGTAATTGGCCATTTTCCTTATAACGTTTGAAATGATACTTTTAGCCGCCTTCCGAGCAGAATATCGGCTATAATACTTATTCTATGAGGAAAGTCATGGGTAAAAAGTTGTAGAACAGTTATTTAACTTTAATATAAGCATAAGATCGAAACTTTATAGGACCAAAAGTTCCCCTGTATCTGGATAAAAATTAATATAATCGGATTTTTCAAGAAATTTTAATCGTTATTGCACAGTTATCTATTGTAATGTTATTTAAATTACTTCACATTTATAAATTTGATTTATTTACAGTATACACCTACATAATATAACATTTTTTTACATCGTGTCTGTCTGTTTGTCTGTTTATCTGCACCTGTTTGTTTGTTCGCGCATCACGTAAAAACGACTGCACCGATTATGATGCGGTTGTGTGCACTGTTAAAAAGTTTAGGGATTGACCTAAAAACTGGTGCATTTGATATCTTAATCCGATGATTAGATGTCGAGCAATAGATATAAATTCTACTTGAAGCATGAACAAATTTTGAAGAAATGTAGTACTTATTGTACCTTATAGGAACTTTTGGTCCTGGAATAACACGTATGGGCTCCATTTAATAGAAATGACCACGCGGACAAAGCCGCGGGCACAGCCATTACTTAGTAATAAAGCAATAAGTACGAAAAAGTCTGTACAAAAAACTTAAAATCGTGTCTGTCTGTCTGTATGTGTGTTTGTTCGTGCATCACATAAAAACTACTGACCCGATTGCGATGCGGATTTCACTGTTGGATAGCTTAGGGGGTTGACTTAAAACTGATGTACTTGGTATCTCAATCCGTAGAAGCCGAGCAACCGATAAAAACTTTTTACGGCTGAAGGAATTTTGATCAAATGTTGGTATATTGGTATTTTAGGTCTTGGAATAGTACATAGAGTACCTAACCTAGAGAAATGACAACGCGTGAGAAGCCGCGGGTACAACTAGTTATAACATAATTCTGTTTTGAACATTTATTAAGTTTACTTTAAGTATAAGAATAAGCATACACAGTAGCCAATAGTGAGGCCTATCGTACACTAAACTTATAAGTTTTAACGATCAAGTTTATTAAGTTTACTTTAAGTATAAGAATAAGCATACACAGTAGCCAATAGTGAGGCCTATCGTACACTAAACTTATAAGTTTTAACGATCAAGTTTATTAAGTTTACTTTAAGTATAAGAATAAGCATACACAGTAGCCAATAGTGAGGCCTATCGTACACTAAACTTATAAGTTTTAACGATCAAGTTTTTTTTGTTGTTGTGGTTTACTGTATGGGATATCGATAGCCGTTAGGTTAACCCTGAAACGAAGGAACAAATTTGCAGTAATTACCTGAAAGTTGATATCAAATATAAGCCCAGACGGACACTGTTTTAGTTCTTTCTCTCCATTGGTACACTGATAGAACTTCGAGCAGTCCGTCTCATGTGGCAACAACTGATGTGTACTGGGATCCCCCGGACAACCGTTGGGTAAGAGCTCTGTTGTTGGCGGTTCTGTTGTTATTGACTCCGTTGTTGTTGTTGTTGTTGTTGATGATGAGGTTGTGGGAATTGTTGTGCCGAGGTTACATTGTACTAATGCGGCGTGGTTGCATACCTAGAAATACATGTTAGATAAAGAAAGGAGACAGTTAGAGTACATAGTTTTCGCAATCTTTATTAACACATTTGTTATTTATTTTCGCTCGCCTACAACCTCTATGTCTCTCTCACGCATAGTTTGTCTGGCTGGTAGATAATGCTTTTAGTATTAAGTCCACCATTTGTACTCTATTTAATTGTGCAATAAAGTATAAATATATAAATAGTGGTAAGAATAGGAATTTTAGTGTAAAATTATAGAAAATAAAGAGAGAAAAAGAATAGGAGAGGAGAATAGGAACTCCCGCCGTCTTCTTCCTCTATTATTACCTTATTAACTCTATTATACTCTCTCTCATTAATATAGCCACTCATACTACTGCTAGTAGCAATACGATACTATTTAAATAAATTAACAAATAAATTTATTTGGGACAATTACCTAGCTCCAAACTAAGATACCCTGTATTATGGGCACTAAATAACGGCGAAACATACATAGATACGAATAATATCCGAATTTCTTAATCACATTTCTGCTCAACACACAAATGATTGCACCTTGCAGGATTCAAACCCGCGTCCTTTTGATTTCGTAGTAAGAGTCACTAGCCACTCGACCATCCGGTCGTCATTTAATTAACTGCGTATGTTATCCATTGCAAAAAAGCGTGAGACCTACACATACTGTCTCGTGAACTGGCTTGTATATAAGTCTTGCAAATAAAGGCATACAAAGACGCAAATTGCAAGCAAGTTTAACTTGCAAATGTATCCACAGTGTGCCAGTTACAACTACATGCCCTTAACTAAAACGCAGGTTACTGTTCCGTGTATTCCGCCTCTTAATTGCACCTTCACTTACTTGCAAGTTCTGATCGAACAGCGTCCCCGGAGCGCACGGCATGAGCACCCTTTGTCCATGACTGCACGAGTAGTACTTATCGCAGTCCGTCTCGTGCGGCAGTAGGAGGTGCACGTGGAAGTCCGACGGGCAGCCGTTTGGGAGGTGCTGGGCTGACGACGCGGCTATGAAGAGCAGGATTATTGCTTTGTACATATCTGTGGATGGAATGATTTGGTTACGAAATAAATCAGAAATTATTTATCCATACCAATATATAAAAGAGAAACGTTGTCTCTTTGTTTGGGGAGCTTTCACGCGATAACACCTGGACGGATTTTAATGAAATTTGGAATGGAGATAGCTTATAACCAAGAATAAAACAAAGGAAACGAGTACTTTTTATCCCGAAAAAAGTTTTCACGGGAAAACTGGAAAATGTTGATTACTCGCTGTAAGGAACGGGAGCCATGGAAACGAAATAGCAAGTCTGTCAAAAATGTTCAAGAGCTTTGGTGCTATACATTTGCATTGGTTTTTAATATCCTAGGACATAGGATGTTTTTTTTCCGCGATAAACAGTAGTCCGCGCGGACGTAGTTGCGGGCGGGAAAGCTAGTTTTTAATAAGAGGGTGTTTTTTACCCGTCTGAGCGGAGGTTATTGTGTTTATCAGTTTATGTATGTTTGTTCCTTTGTGGTACTATATAGACCAAACGCGTGATCCGATTTTGATGATTCTTACGTTAATCGATTTGTCTTAATCTAGTGCGAGTGCTCACGACAGTAATCAAAATTCAATATGGCGACCAACAAACGCTACATTGTAAAAAAAAACGACGAACCATATTTAATGGTGATTAGGTCGTCACTGCACCTGGCCACAGGGCGTCGTACACTAAGTTTGCCTAAACGTGGTCTCCACTAGAGAACTCGTCTACCCCAACGGTTATTTGTTCTTCTGGAAATTTGGCCAGCCCACTGCTACATCTTCTCGTCACAGATTCCTCAAGAAAGTTTATAATCAGTGCGTGTTGCCAGTGATGACATACGGCACTGAGACGTGGTCGCTTACTATTGGTCTCATACATAAGCTCAAAGTCACGTAGCGTGCAATAGAGAGAGCTATGCTTGGAGTTTCACTACGTGATAAGATCCGTATCGAGGAAATCTGTAGAAGAACTAAGATTATCGACATAGCTCTCAGAATTTGCAAGTTGCAATGGGCAGGCCATATAGTTCGCAGAGCCGACAACCACTGGGGAATAAAGGTTCTGGATTGGCGACCACGCACAAGCAAGCGAAGTGTAGGGAGACCCCCCACACGATGGACGGACGACATTGTAGCCATCGCAGGGAGTCAGATGGAGGCGGCACAAGTCCGTTCGTCGTGGCGCTCTTTCGGAGAGGCCTATGTTCAGCAGTGGACTGATAAAGGCTGAAATGATGTTGATGATGATGAGTGCCACTTTAGCTTGCTTATCATAAGAGCTATGTCGGTCACCTAGCTTGTTTCTCCGTCGGATATCTGCATTACGAATCTTGTCCTTCAGATAAACTCCAAGCATAGCTCTCTCCATAGCTCGCTGAGCGACCTTATATCTGTGGACTAGTTTAACTGAGGGTGTCCACGTTTTGGCTCCATAGATCATGACTGATAGGACGCACTGGTAGAAGACTTTTGTCTTCAGGCACTGTGGTATTGATGACGAGAAGACTTGACGAAGCTTGCCGAATGGTGCCCAACCCAGCTGAATTCTTCTGTTGGCTTCTTTCTCAAAGTTGTTCTCCTAATTGCTATATATGTCCAAGGTAAACATATTGGCAAGCGTGCTACACCTTCGACCACATCATCGCTTTCCATCTGTGAGATCGTGGTCAAACGATTGCCTAGTCCGTAATAAAAAAAAATTGTTTGACAACTTTTAGATGTACACCATTAACTGTAATCGGTTCCGGGTCAATAAGATCGTTACCCTACAGGTTTTGATACCCTTGATATACCCTGATTCTTATTTAACGATAAAAAATGTAGACAAAGAAATGTCAAAAAATGCCATTGTCAAAGTGCCAGGTCAGGTGCGCTCAACCTGTTTGAAACAAAATATTATTTCCATTAAAATAGGTACTTGTAAATTCTCTCAACTATAAACCTTAACAACCCCATTTCTATGGAACAGGCAGAAAATCAAAATGGCAATTGCACAAAATGTTTCAAATATCTGCTGTGTTTCCAGTCTTAGAAAAATAACTGCACGAAAAAACTTTATTTTATTATAGTTTTGTTTTAAATATCAATTTAAAAAAACGCACCATTCCAATTTTTTCAATAGTTCACGTTATATAATTCATGTTATCATTTAAAATCAATAAATAAATTGTCTGTCATCAAATTATGGACTGCACAATTTATTTATTTTCTTTCCGTCATCACCTTTGTTTGCATTTTTTTTCTTTAATTATGAATCAGGGTATATAGGTAGTGTCGAAGTACGTATAATGTCATAAAAGGCGTGGCGTTGACTTAGAAGTTTTTGTCACAGCTCCAAGGGATTGCAGACCTGAGTATTCGATATTAATTTCTACTTGACATATCCACGCGTTGCTGAGAAAAAGGGTATTTACAGACAGACAGCCAGACGGACGGACGGACAACGAAGTGATCCTATAAGGGTTCCTCTTTTCCTTTTGAGGTACGGAACCTTAAAAAGCGCAATTACTTATTACAATTATCCATAACTAAATACATTAAAACTCATATTGTTAGATTATAATCATAATCCATGCGATATGTGCCGCTAAAGACAGAGTTTAGAGTTTTCTTTTTAGTATAGATAAAGCAGAAAGTTACAATAAGTCTGTACAACGAAGATAATCTGTATATATATATATACTTATAATAAAACTGTAACAGGTCCAATTCTGTACATTGAAGATATTTAGTAAATTTTTTTGGAGGGCTGTTCTATATTTGATACTGAAGCCAAAACTGTATTTTTTTTCATTTTTGTCTGTCTGTCTGTCTGTCTGTCTGTATCTTGGCTAGGCATCACGCCGAAACTACTGAATGAATTCAAATGAAACTTGGCATAATTTGAGCTCATACTACGAGGTAGGACACAAGATACTTTTCATCCCGAAAAATTGAAGGGTTCCCGCAGGATAGGGGTAGAAAGATTTTTATAAGAACACGTATCACGCTGAAACTACTGGACGGATTTTGATGCAACTTGGCACAGTTATAGTTTATATGATGATTGAAAATTAAGGATACTTTTTATCCCGAAAATATAAAGAGTTCCTGTGGGATAGGGGTCCAAATTCTGTAAATTAAAGAAAATTTGTAATTTCATTTGGAGTCTATTTTATACTAGGTACTGAAGCCAAAACTGTTTTATTTTTATTTTTTTCTGTCGGTCTGTCTGTCCGTCTGTCTTTATCTTGGCATAGCATCACGCCCAAATTAATCAATGAATTCAAATGAAACTTGGTATGATTTGAGTTCATACTTCGAGGTAGGAAGGACATTGGATAGTTTTCATCCCGAAAAATTGAAGGGTTCCCGCAGGACAGGGGTGGAAAGGTATTTAAAAGAACACGTATCACGCTGAAACTAATGGACGGATTTTGATGCAAGTTGGCACAGTCATAGTTTATATGATAGGTGAAAATTAAGGATACATCGCAATTTTAAGTACCCCAAAAGCATTTTTTTATTATCTTCTTTGTAGATAATTTTTCATTCTTATTGCTTTACTAGCTGTACCCGCAGCTTTGCCCGCGTGTTTAGTAGCCCACACGTGTTATTCCGGAACCAAGAGTACATGCTACATATCTACTTTTCTTCAAAAATCGTTCAGCCATCAAATAGTTTTTATCGATTGCTCGGCATCTATTAATCGGATTAAGATACCAAGAACTCCAGTTTTTAAGTCAAACCCTAAGTTATCAAACATAGAAAACCGCATCGCAATCCGTTCTCTAGATATTACGCGATGCGCGATCAAGCATACAGAAAAACAACAAATAGAAAGACACTATTTAAAATAATTTTATATTATTGTTCAGTAGCTTATTTTAAGTAGAACATTTGTATTTATTATCTTCTTCGTACAGTCTTTTTTGTACCTATTGCTTTATTATAAGTATAGATAGATTATGTATATTTTGGTAACGGAATAACACATAGGTTACTATTAACGCAGAGCAATGACCACGCGAGCAAAGCCGCAGGTATAGCTAGTATTCTATATAGGTAACTGCTAGCTTTCTATGTGGCATAGGCGAGAGTCGTCCTGTATGTAAATAAACCTACCTGCCCACACTAAACTGCTACCGACTGCTATAAGCAGTCCATCAATGGCGACTGTCGCATTTTTTTTTTGATAATATTTAATTGAAAAAGTGCTTTCTATTTTGTATTACGTTCTGATTCACATTCCATTTTGTATTGTGATTTGCATGCATGCATGCTGCCGTATTACGCTTAACTTCTAGTGCAAATAGTTAATCATGCCGAAATAATGTAATGGATCTATAGTTATAGTAATTATGTGAGTAATAAATGAGTCATTTATCACAAGTTTCATGAAGAGTTGTCGACACTATTGTATAGCTAGCGGCACGTAAGTCTAGCGGTGAACTTACGTGCCGCTAGGTATACCATATTAGTTAGCTAAATAAAAAAATAGCAAGGTTATGCTGCTAAGAACACGTAGCAACTTGAGTTTAGGCAACTATCAACTTTTTACAAGTTTTCATTGTCGGTTGCCAAATGCAGTAACAAAAGGCCCAGTTTAGGGTTGCCACGATTTTAAATAAACTTTCACATGAGAGTCAAACGTATGGACACAACGACACGTAGAACAAGAATGATAGTGCGCTGCGGGGGATGGTGAGGGGTGAAGTCGCTCTATTAAGCGTTGCGGCTGCCGGTTGCGAAAACCAGCAACTTGTCAAAACTGGTACAAATTTGACAGTTGCTAGTTGCGGCAATTTAAAATTGTTTTTTTCACCGATTGCAGCAACCGAAAACTGTTGCGATCAGAGAAACTCGCAACTAGTTGCTACGTCTGCGCAGTTTATGACAATTGTAAAAACACCTAGTTACAAGTTGCCGGTTGCCGCAACTGCGAGCTCGAAGTTGCTACGTGTTGCAACACGCATTCCCTGTCGAGGTGGACACACATCAATAAGTTAAAAATAAATAAAAACTTTATAAAAGTATTTAAATACCAGTTCCGATTCTAACATAAATCTCATGAAAAACAACGTCAAACGTGCTTGAAATTTGAATCTTACTATAATTTCACCGAGAGTTGAGATTATGGTGGTTCCAGACTATCTTACAACCCTACATTCAAACTGATCATCCAACATTCGATGTGTAGAACCTTCGTCACAGAATAAATAATAGTACAAGTACCTTCGTGCAAGTTTGACTTATGTAGTTCGCTCAAGTTGGCTTCACATAAAAGGTTTGAAATAAATCGGAGTAGTCGCAGTCGTTTCGAAGATAGGATATAATATTTAGTAGTATACACCGTAACATTGAATTTTATATTTATCTTCAATGCATGTATTCAGTCCATTATTTAGAATCGTTCTATAGCATAATTAAAAATATATAAATATAAAAACTAAAAGTAATTAACCTTAAGCTGAAATGTCTGTTTTACTAAACACGCTACACAGCCGAGGCGTGTGGGTGCTCCGCCAGGCACGCGATCGTCACTTATTGGTTTTCTCATTTCGCAGGGATCCATACCAATTATAAAAGTGAAACGTTGTCTGTTTGTATGTTTGTTTGTTTGAGCAGGGCGGTCGCACTCCGCAACAAGAACAAATATTATACCTAAACTTCGGGGCCGCAATATTAGGGTTCATTCAGTAGGGTGTCAAGCGTGCGCTCGATGATTCGCGCGCCGTGTGCTTAACGATAAAGTGACTACTTACGTAAACTTACGTAAAGTTTTTGTCAAATTTTATTCTTTTCCTAATTATGAATACCAAGGAGAAACCTAGAAGGTACTGCATAGCATTCGGTCTGACAAATCTCGTAAAATACCTACATACCGACATTTTATTACGTAGGTAGCCATTTCTTTTTCATTCATTATTAAGCATCGAAGTCATACAGGCACCTTTTATTCATCAAAGTGTAACCTATTATGATATAATCAAATAATGAGGTACTAGGTCTATTCTGGTAAAAATTACATTATATGTAGTTAATAGAACTATCAACATTTATAACAATAAGTAATAAAATAATACATTTTTACATAATTGTTTATTCGCTTACAATATCTAAGTCATATTATATCACAATAATTACTAGTACAAGTACCTAGTCATATCATGATACAACCCTACCGAGCGTAAAAGTGACAGAGCGATTCTGAAACGATTAGAGCAATGGAAGCTCTCGCGCGTTGTGATACGGTACATTCTAGCCTGCACGCAATGAGTGAGCGCCTTCTAAGAATAATATAATTGAAAGCTCGCAGCGCTGTGCGAGTTAAATTGCACTTTATTGCGTTGTAGCGAGAGTTGCTATGTATTTAAATGACTTTACTCAGTTATCCTTCTGTACTTGTACTATTATTTATTCTGTGGTTTGGGGAGCTTTCACGCGATAAAGACTGGACGGATTTTGATGAAATTTGGAATGGAGATAGCTTATATACGCTAGAATAAAACATAGGATACTTTTTATCCCGGAAAATTGAAAGTTTCCACGGGAAAACTGGAAAAATGTTGATTACTCGCTGTAAAGAACGGTTGCCACGGAAACGAAATAACAAGTCTGTCAAAAAACTTCTAGAGCATTGGTGCTATACCTATTTTTGAATTTGTTTTTAATATCCTAGAAGAAAATAGGATGCTTTTTTCGCGATATATATAGTCCGCGTGGACGAAGTCGCGGGCGGGAAAGCTAGTTCGTTATGTTTTATTCGTTATTTACTTATCATATTTAGTGCTATACATTCTGTTGCATGGACTGAGTACACACATTCAAGAAAAATATTGAATTCATGTTGTATAATATAACAAAATACGATATAAAATTTTACTTATAGTAAATATAGGATAGCTAAAGGGTTTTTTAATTTAAACCATTTGTTTTTTACTATTTCTTAATAGGTGCGTCCCGCGGTTTACTCTCGTAGACAGTCAAATGGTGATGGATGATGATGATGATAATGATAAATAGTAAATGTGTTATTCCTGGACCTATATAAAAAGGTATCTATATATCTACCAAACATCAAAACCCCTTCAGGCGTTTCAGCGCTGATAACAAACATACATATAATTGTACGAAAGTACACATAAACTTTCGCATTTACCTTATATTAGATAGGTTTTCTTAAATAGCCACTTTGAAAAAATACATAGATAGAAAAGATAGATGGATAACAATTGCTCTATTCAGTTTACAAAAATACAGTGCAGAAGAACCTACCAAAATTAAAGGAACAGTATTTTCAGCGACTCACACGTGACCTCATGTGACAATGTTTGTCATGTGAGTCACATGTGACCGATTAAAGTACCATTTAAGACCTACGTATGGATGAGAGTGCTAGGTGTTATTGTGTCACAGAGCTGACTCCGCGCCCGTTCGAAACGAGTACGGAGAGCTTCGAGCGTTTAGGTTTAGAGCAGCAAGTAAAATGGTAAAGGATCAATAAAAAACTTTTTTGAAAAGCTTTTATTTAACTTGCAATGTTTGTATGTATGTATGTTTGATTAGGTCAAATCTTGCAAGTTGAATTAGAACCACTTCCTCTTATCTTACGGACTTGAATTTTTGCATGTTGGTTCAGTTCCGATGACAATGGAGTTTAAAGGTAAGCATGACCTGAATCGAAATCCAGGATCAGCTCCAGATAAAGGAACTCTTCAACGATCAACAGCACAGTCTTGAAATTTTGTGTACGAATTCTATTATGATAGCCGGTTTGGAGTTTTACCATGAGATGGTTGCAGCACTATGGGTTGGCTCCTGACTAGGCAACTCCTCATTAACAGGGCATAGACACGAAATGATGTATACGCATTAAATTGTGATAGCTCTTTCGAAGTTTCATCATGACATGGCTACTGCATAACAGCTTTTTTTTAAATGTTTTTAACCTAACTTATTTTAAGTCATAATAATGGAGGATATCCCTCGAATTAATGGTGTAAACAAGCAAGGTACAAAACATTGAACAAAATGTGCACTTCTGAGAGCTTTTTCACTGAACGGAAACCACACATTGACAGATCACTCCCGTTTGCGGAACTTCGTAGCTTTGAGTTCGTTGCTGCTGCCAGAGAGGCCGCTACTAATAAAACATATTGCTGAATCTAGATTTTAGCCGTAAACGATTTGTATCTGAATTAAATGTACTTCAAAACGTTAATGCGTTTAATTTTAATTCAAACAAGACATAATTTCTAAAACTAAAACCCGACTACTGTCGGGCAAAAATAGCCTACGAGTATGACACTTTACGATGAGGACGAATCGATTGATACCTCACTTGACAAAATCGGGCAAAGTTTTTAGCTTGAACACATAACCCTTCTTTTGCTTCGCTGTATTCGAGTAAACAATGTATACCCTTTGACACTCAATACCTGAACACGAATCGATTGATACCTCGCTTGACAAATTGGGCTTATATTGGCGTCGCTATAGTGGAACATCCACATACATACATACCGCGCCTTGCCCGTGGTCCACCTACATAGTTCACCTGGTAGTACCAGGGCCAATTTTTACTTAGACTGTTAAACTCATTACCCTTCCTTTGTTTCGCCGTAATCGGGTAAAATTTACAAGTAGATTGAAATCAAATGTTAGAGTTGCTTTATGGTTTTAAAACCTCGTATTTTTTAATCATTTGTATGGCATAGCCCATTCTATACAGAAAAATATATTTTAATCTCATCGCATGTTTTCAAAGCGCTTTGGTTTCACAGCGCACCTATTCACTCCGTGAATTTACGCAACAGTAAAGAGCGGGCTTAATAATTAAACAATTATTATCTTACCTATTGGTTCTTATTCCTATGAAAACCATTCACTTCCATAAACTGTAATTTCACAATAAAAACCAACATCCAATGCACAAGTCCTAAAATTATATCTCACTTGAAACTGTTTTTACTTTAGTTAATGATATAATAACTTTATGTAATTTTCCTTCGCGCTTTCGAAAGTCCACCTCTTATCGCTTACAGTATTAATGTAACTTTAATATCCAAACAATGGATACATAGTTATATCTGTACTTATATCCAAATCAATGTATCTGTAATTATTATCGAATGAAATCTACATGTCCGTAAAGGAATTTCAGGTTTTGACGCACTGGGTGGAGAAAACGCTTCGTTTTATATGTATGTGCGGGAAAAACCTTAGATAGCACCATGTTAAGGCAGAAACATATAGGTATCGTGGCGTGTCGTGACACGTCAGAAACATATCGTGTTCATACATTTAGTACTAGCTTTCCCGCCCGCGACTTCGTACGCGCGGACTACTGTTCTGTCGCGAAAAAAGCATCCTATGTTCTTCTAGGATAAAATACCGATACAAAAGTAGGTATAGCACCAATGCTGTTGATGTTTTTTGACATACTTTTTATTTCGTCTCCATGGCAACCGTTTCTTATAGCTAGTAATCAACATTTTTCCAGTTTTCCCATGGAACCTTCCATTTTTCCGGGATTAAAAGTATCCTATGTTTTATTCCAGGGTATAAGCTATCTCCATTCAAAATTTCATCAAAATCCGTCTTGCCGTTATTGCTTGAAAGCTCCCCAAACAAACAAACAGACAACGGTTCACATTTATACATTGGTATGGATGAAAAGAGACACATTATCATGGAGTGTCACGCCGCGCCGTGTCGTGGCCTGACGTGTCGGGGACTGCTCACTACCGATCGCGACAGAGCAGAGAGAGAACAGAGCCGTGTTCCGTGTCTCTGTGGAACACGGCTCACGGCTAACTACGCGTTCTAGCGAGTCAAACAGACGCTTGTGTACTACGTGTTGTTATTAAAAATAGACGAACTTATTGAACTTGTACGTCAGCTTACAGTACTTTATCATAATTTTGTAATCTAAAAATTATAAGAAACTTTGTTCTGTCTCAGTATGTTTACAGGTGAACCCAAAAACTTTTTTATTTTTTTTTGCTCTTATTCGATAACAATAATATAAGAAAGTGAGTTCGAAGTCCCTCTTCAAACTCACTTTCTGAATCCGAAGAAAACATTGTGTAGTTGAATGTACGTTTGAACGCTGCAAAGGCTCAAGAGGCACTGTTGAGAAAAATGCCACAGCGCGACACGACACGACACTTAAGTGTGCACACTTGACGACACGACACGTCATGCCATGACACTCTAATGAGTTTCCGCCTCCTCATGTTTCATAAGGACTAACAGTGCCACAGTATCTATTATAATTATATAATTTTACACTGAAAAATATATTATTTGTAGACATAAAGTGGTCGACTTCAATCCTAAGTTTGTCTTACTTTTATATTCATTGTTTTTACACGAGTACGGATAAGCAAGTGAAGGGTAATGAGTTTAACAGTTTATGTATGTATGTATATGTATTGTATGTAGGAATGTGGATGTTCCACCATTGCGTCACCCCTATTGGTCAGATTTTGACAAGCGAGGTATCAATCGATTCGTCTTCAGGTATGGAGTATCATAGGCAATGTTTTACCCGATTGTATGTCTTGTTCTTATAAGATGAGACTACATCAAGTCCTGTCGGTTATTCTGAAATCAAGCCAAGTGTCGATCGATAAGTTGGTACCTAGTCAACACGACATATTTTATTTCCAACAAGCTAGTAATGCTGGAAGCAATTTACTACAAAACCTCCTTATTAACCACAAAACACCAGAGTTGTTTTCACTTTCCCCCATTCTCTGATACTGACTCCCTAAAAAAACGCAGCGTCAAAAAATCGGGCGTTTCTCCCGCTCACTCCTCGCAGACGAAAAAAATAACCGAATTCGCAGAAGTGATTATTATCAGATAGCACATAATGTGACACACGTAATGCAATTTAATGATAACGATCGTTATAACGATCATTACGAATGTGTGATTAATGAAGTCAACTACCTACTGAACGGTAGGTAGTAGAAAGAGATGACTGTATGTTTGTTTAGCTTCCTGTTCTTGTAAGTTTCTATCACACATACATAAGGGACTATGCAGACGACGTACTTTTACGCGCTAATTTGCGTGTAGCAGAGATACAAAAAGCGTTTGCGTTTGTATTGAAGTAAATTCATGTAAAACGCGAAAAGAGCGCGTTTTTTATCTGACTACGGCGAAGCAGGAGAAGGGTAATGAGTTTAACAGTCTATATATGTATGTATGTATGTATGTATGTATGTATGTATGTATATATGTGCGTGGGTATGTGGATGTTCCACCATAGCGTCACCACTATTGGTCCGATTTTGACAAGCGAGGTATCAATCGATTCGTCTTCATCGCAAGAGTGTCATAGGCAATTTTTTACCAGACCGTAGTCGGGATTGGTTTTTGAAGTTATGTCTTGTTTAATAATGTAAGTTTCTATCACACATACATAAGGGACTATGCAGACGACGTACTTTTACGCGCTAATTTGCGTGTAGCAGAGATACAAAAAGCGTTTGCGTTTGTATTGAAGTAAATTCATGTAAAACGCGAAAAGAGCGCGTTTTTTATCTGACTACGGCGAAGCAGGAGAAGGGTAATGAGTTTAACAGTCTATATATGTATGTATGTATGTATGTATGTATGTATGTATGTATATATGTGCGTGGGTATGTGGATGTTCCACCATAGCGTCACCACTATTGGTCCGATTTTGACAAGCGAGGTATCAATCGATTCGTCTTCATCGCAAGAGTGTCATAGGCAATTTTTTACCAGACCGTAGTCGGGATTGGTTTTTGAAGTTATGTCTTGTTTAATAATGTAACGCGATGCGCGATGATAGCGGCCAAGCGCCGCGGACATACCGACACGATACCACAGTACATATATTACATGTAAAGACTAATACAGACTAATATATGTCCTGTGACGATACCCACATAGCTTCCAGCCTCCTTACTCTCGAACACCATTCCGATTCAATCCCAAAAGTGCGATTCAACTAGAAAACCTAACCTGCACTGCAACGTGATTGTTAACTTTTGTTGTGGCAACATGTCATCCAACTTGGTTTAAAAAAACCACGTCCTTCCCCCACTTCCCAACCTTTCTCCCACTACCCCCACCCTTCCCCCCACCCTTCCCCCCACCCTTCCCCCACCCTTCCCCCCACCCTTCCCCCACCCTTCCCCCACCCTTCCCCCCACCCTTCCCCCCACCCTTCCCCCCACCCTTCCCCCCACCCTTCCCCCCACCCTTCCCCCCACCCTTCCCCCCACCCTTCCCCCCACCCTTCCCCCCACCCTTCCCCCCACCCTTCCCCCTTTGTGCCTACCCTTCGCTTAATTCTTCCGTACCTTCCTCCTTTTTCCCTGACTCATTCCCCACTTACCTCTTTTTAATTTCACCCCTTTCTCCCACTCTGCCCCCACCCTTCCCTTCAGTCTTCCCCCACTTCGCACCACCTGCCCTACTTCCCGCACCTTTCCCTGACATCCCCCAGCATTCATCCACTCCCCCCTACCCTCCCCTTATTTTCCCGCACCTTCCCTCACTTCCCCAAACCTTCCCCCACATCCGCCCACGTTGCAGTGCTAACTGCACTGCAACGTGGGTGCAGTTTTCTAGCTTAATCGCACTGTTGAGAACGTGATTGAATCGGAATGGTGTTCGAGAGTAAACCAGCAGAATTGGCAAATTGAAGAGGCAATGGGTAGGCCACATACCTCGTAGAACCGATAACTTTGGGGAAGAATCGTTCTCGAATGGCGACAACGGACCGGGGACGGAGAGTTGGGGCGGCGGCGCCCCCCTAGAGGTAGACCGACTACAGAGGTAGATCGACTACAGAGGTAGATCGACTACAGAGGTAGATCGACTACAGAGGTAGATCGACTACAGAGGTAGATCGACTACAGAGGTAGATCGACTACAGAGGTAGATCGACTACAGAGGTGGACCGACTACAGAGGTAGACCGACTACAGATGTAGACCGACTGCAGTGTACGTATTCTGGCTTGTTTTGATGACGAATAATCAATACTGATTAAATTGTAATTCTTTTACAATAATCAAGCTCTTATCTGGGACCTAGGTTTATTTTTAAAAATACTTGATTAAAAAAGCCCTTTGTTGCGCTTCGATGAAACTTCGACTTTTTTATAACAGACGAGCAGTTCGTTCTCAGTGCCATTACAGGCAAGCTAGACTCGTACCATGCGTCTCGCTTGCTTGTAATTGCAGTGTCAACCAGATCTTTTCATTGCAAAACCTTGCGCGGTACTGCACAGCGTTACTCACCCAGAGATCTTTGCCCTGATATAAGAGTATGAATAGTTTTTCTTCGCCCAGTGCCCTTACTCACTATGACCACACGTAAGGCGTCGCGTTGTGGAACTATTCCACGCAGGCAGCGCGTTACGTGGCTGAGTGTTCATAGCGAATAACGCAGAGAAAATTTCTAAGTATAAAATTATAAGTTTTTAAGTCACATATAATTTAAGTTTTTTTGTTTAATTTTTTTACCAATTTGTCACTAACACTAAAGAAATAGGTGTAGGTACATGGTAAATATCCCGTTTCTAATGTTAACTTTAGTCATATAATATTGTGCTAAGAATCTACATAAAAATATTTTTACTAGAACTATTAGATATATATTATTATTTTATTACAACTATACAAAACATTCTACTAATGAGAATTAGTGGCTCTGTGAGCTGTAGACCTCGCCTCGCGAGCTCAAACTTTTTGGTAAACAATCTAGCGGTGCACAGTAGCCATCTTTTACCTTATTGTAAAACTGCCATTAATATCCAAGGTGCTTCATCAATCCCTACCTAGTAGGTAAAGATTCCACTGGTAGAAACCTAAAAGTGAGCAATTAGCTGCATTTTGAGGAGCTATTCTGCTCATCACGCCGAATCCGAATCCGAAATCCTCATCAGATCTTCACCAATTTTTTATGAAACCAACGTAATGTTACTACCTTTCAAATAAAAAAAAACACCGAAATAGGATCTAATAATACGGAGATATTCAGTAGCCCCCTTTTTGCCCCTTATTGGGGAAGTACCAATCAAAAATCCCCGACGACAAAAAAATACCGAAAAATACCAAGTTTCGTCTAGATCGGTTGAGAAATGCGACCTGTAGAGGAGAACAGTCGGACAGACATACGAAAGCATTTTTGCCGGAGCCGAAACGGAGAAGTTAAAAAACTTAGTAGTAGTAGAAAACGCAGTTAAAAGAACTTCTAGGGACTAAACATGAACTACTGAACAAAGATCTAACATAAAGGTATCTGAGGGCTGTATTCACTCGCATCACGTAAAAACTACTGAACCGATTGAAATTCGGTTTCACAGTTATATAGAATGATGAAAGGAAGAAAGAAGAAAACATTTGTTCAACACACAAAAATAAGATAGAAATAATTACAATAATGAAGGGATTAAGTACAAAAGAATAGGAAGAACAAAGAAAAAATTAAAGTAGATAAGTAATAAAAATTATGTAGGAACCGAGTAATCGATAAATTATAAGTATTTGAGTTGATAAAATTTAGTACATTGTACCATAATTAAGGGTAAATTCTCGATTCATGGATACTTTTTGGGAAAAATATCCACTTGTTTTGAGAATAATTGTACTGGTAGTGATATTTTTTGAGCTTTGTGGTGGAGATGTCTTGCCGGTGCACGTGTCATTTTTGCTATTATTTTAAAATACAATAAACTTTTGTACCAAAAACATGTATCCACCACAATCTCTTTTTAAAATCTGTTTATCACAAGCCTGTTCTCTGATTGGTGACCAACTTATATCTAAAAGATCTAAGCTTCGCTCTGATTGGTCGATAAATTAGAATTACTTGGAAATTATTTAAAGTAGATAGCGGTTTATCTCTGTAACTTCGATCAAATTTTTACACATTTCATGTTATTTTTTTTTTACAGTAGGGACTAACAATTTATTTGTTAACGAAATATGATATTCGCAAAAGTCACTAACTGCCAGAGCTTTTTAAGTACAAGCTAGAATTGAAAGACATCGGTAAATTTATATATTAAGTAGCTCTGGGGCCTTACTCTTGAACACAATTCCGATCGGTCGGTATTGGAATTATGACAATTCGTACTCTTGAACACACTTGAATGCCAATCTAGCGCCAAATTAATTCAATATTGTGCGGATATTGAAAGAACTAAATGGTATTGGCATTGAAATTGATCTTAGCAAAATCGGCACTCTTGACGCTGTTTGGACAGCCGCGTATTGGGTTAGGTATTGCGTTGAAATCGGAATTAACACAATAGCAAATTAGTAACTTTTCCGTGATTAAAATTCAGTTTTGTGCGTTTTTAGATCATTTTGTGACAATATAATGACACGTTTGGCTCTTGCGTTCAATATCCTACGTCGAAATCATGCATTACAATTTCAACAAAGGCGAACCGAGCGTCGGATGATGCGTTATATGGACAAGGCATTTTCTATGAGTGAACATATTGTTGTCTTTCTGTTTATTACCTCTTCATGGTACTATTGGAGATTTAGATGTAAGTACCTAAATAACTGAAAAATATATAAAATAAAACAGTGTTAGTTAATTATTTTTGTATTAAAGTATTATGGCACATAAAACTAAAAATTTGAAATTATTTTACACAGGAATTCAGCTATTATTTATTATTATACGTAAGTAGTATTTAGGCTACCTACTAAACCTACAGTAGATAACCTTCTGTCAACATATTTAAAATGGCATTGCCTAGACGCATACCTCTTTAGGTAGGTAAGTCTTAAGCAGTCATAATACTTCAAGTAGGTTTAGCATTTCACTTAAAGTACTCACACTTCTGTTATAAGATAAACTTACTTGTAGTAAATCTATAAAGGAATATAAAATAAATCAACAAGTATTTTAACAACAAGGTAAAAGTTACATTTTAGTCTTTATAAACCTCAGTCTAATAAATATATTTTATACAAACTTAACTATAGTATTGTATAAATGATTCCCCCCGCCCCGCCCCGCGGTTTCATCCGCGTGAACAATGATGAAAATTGATGATGATGATGAAAAGTAATCTGTCTTTTGTCTTCTAGGACCAAAGGTATACATCAAAATCCGTTCTGCCGTTTGGGCGCGATGTAGTAACAAACATACACACTCACAAACTCTTGCATTTATTAGTGTGAATTGTAATTAGTGTGATACAAATAAATCTCTGAATGTAGGAAAATCAAATCAATCAACAAGGTAAAAGTTGCCCACAACTAGTATAGTCTTTAAAAACATCAGTCTTAAGTAATGATACTAATATAGGTAGGTACATGAAACCTAAACCAGTTATTTATTATTATTACTTAAAAATGAAATAAGAGTTATGCACACGATGCCTTTTTCATGCGCTGATAACGCGCGCTTATCGCAAGTCGCCCTGCAAACGCATTGCATTCGCACCCTTGTGTTATATGTGATTTATGGACGTTGAGAGGAGCTTATAAATACTTCATAAGTTTATAATTTGTGCTCCATCCACTTCAAATTCCCATCCGTACCTATCCACTTCTCTTGTAATGTTTTGTTTTGATTTGAACTTTTTTTACGTCTATTAGTCATAGGCAACGGACACGCACCATTCAGCCAAAAAAACATAAATTTATTATTAAACTACTATTTTTTTACTTGAAAAGGAAAATATATATAGTTTTGTGAATTAAACTATGTCTTATTATTTTCTATCAAATTTAAAACTGAAATAAACTTAAAGTAAGGTAAGCACAAATTAAAAAATATATAAAAAGATATAAATCTCGATCACATCAGCTAACAAACAGAATCAAAACCGCATCAATATTGGGCAATTCTTTTGGGAGCTACGATGCCACGGACACACGCGGATACACACCCTAAACTTATAACACCCCTTTCGGGGTTTAAAAAGTATCAATTCAACTCACTCATAGGTTCTTCAGCATTCATATCTATAACCCCCTACTCAAGTAATAATGGACGGGCTAGGACAAGGACGATCCTATACTTGGGGAAATTGAAATGAAGAGTTAGTTTATTTTCATGTGTGTGTTAACCATTTAGGTACGCTTATTAGTAAAATAACTCACAAATTTTACCTACTGGCTGCACCGCTTGCCCAAATTCAAACTTAGCCATCCCCGTTCATCCCCTTAAGTGGCCATACACGCAAGGGTATGCCTGACAGGTTTACCTGAACAGATTGCCTGTATAGGTAAACCAGAACATGTATGTACTGTAAAATATGAGAAGGGGTGGTCATTATTAATTTATATTGATTAAAAACCTCGATCCCCCTGATTTTCGTTGAAAATCGAAATCGTAAGAGCCGGGTTCGAGAAACCTATTAAGTACATTTTTTTTATCTTAGTTCCTATATGACGTGTGTGTTCTTTGAGCAAATGCCTTTCATACTAACTATTGCAGAATACAACCTGCGCTAAATAATTATTTTAACCAAAAATATCCACTTATACTACTTCAAAGACATTCATTAGATAAAAATCAACTTTATTGACAAAGCTTCAAGGAGGCAAACCGCAGAAGCGCTTCCTCTTGTACCAAGTACCTAACATTATATTGTAGAGTAATAAATATATAATCCATTCCATACTCAACATATCACTAATTTTATTTGCGTCACCGCGTTTCTTAGAATTTAATTAATTATCACTGATTTAGGTACGCTAAGCGGTCGTATAGGGCGGCGATGCCTGCGTGGTTGGGACGCTCCCGAAGCCGAAAATGTTGATAGGCGGGGCCGAAGATACCGTTTTATTAATACAATTTTCAGATATTTTAATTATTTTGGTGTGCAGGTTGGTAATTTATATTGATTAAAATAGTGCCTAACTAATCAATTATTTATTTATAATGGTATTTTTTACTGTTTTACCTCGAATATGCATAATCATATCGTAGCACCGGTACAACCGCATCAAATATAATCATATTGTAGCACCGGTACAACCGCATCAAATATAATCATATCGTAGCACCGGTTGTACCGCATCAAATATTTGGCCACCACGTTATATCAATAATTTTGCTAATTCAACGATATGGGAAGGTCATGGAACGCAATTAAGTGCAAATAGCATTAATTAAAAAAGAACACGTCAGAATTCGTGCGTGACTGTATTTATACGCTAATACGTCACGTCGTGACAATCGATGTTCAATGTTCTTATAAATCATTGCAACTTTACCAACTCCAAAACTTTATAAAAAAAACCTAATTTAAATAAACTGGATGTCCCAATCACATCAACATTATTTGAAAGGCGTGCAAGAATATCTTTCATACTGAGTATAGCAAAGTTAACTTAACGAAATGTTAACTTGATAGTGTAGATAAAGGCTATCGAAATAACGATTTTCGCAATAGCGTTACATCAGTCAAAGAAGGCTTAGAAATAATAAAGCTTCGCACTATGGAGTAGTCGACAGATCGTGCTCGAAGTTAAGAACTTCGCACAAATTACTTTTGATCCATTATCATCAATATGTCCACAGCTAAACACAGGCCTCTCCAAAGGCACCACACTTAGCAGGCGTCTTGCTGATCGTACTAAATCTTGATAACAATAAAATGTTGCAGCCCATTTCTTAAATTCCCTATGCTGATTCTCACAACATCCATGGAGTGAGAAGGGTTGGATCCGCTATTAAGGGCGCACACGACATATATCAATAGCTGCTCAGGGTTATGTTTCAAATAAAACAGCATTTCAGGTCATGAAGGTTTAAATATCTTCACGAAGACTATTTTAGACCACTTGCCAGTAAACTTAACACTTTCGCAACTTTTTATGAACACCTTTTTTGTTTTTTTTTTAGCAGTTGATCAACTGACCCTTGAAGGAGGAGCTACCCAGGAGGATACTAGTGTATCCTATTAACACTAGCAAGCATAATAATAATTATGGATTCTACCTTTTCTATCTAAATAATAAGAAGCTTGACTTTTAGTGAGGTGGGTGGTGTATGCCGGTCGTGATATCATGTAGGTATTGTGCCATAATCCACTATGTGGTCCAATGTGGGTCAATGAATGTGGTATTTCCACGTGGATGATGATGATAATGATGAGTCTACATATTATGTCACTCTCCAGCCCCTTAAAGTATACCTACGCAAAAAAAACGCCAACCTGTCGCTAAGTTGTTGTGTGAAAGAGGAACAAATAAACCAACAAACTGTATAGGTATCACCACCTACTGCGATCACTAACCTGCCTGCTATGCGTGCTGATTATGACAGCCCCCTCCCCCCTTCCCCCGGCTGATGATGTGACAGCCATGCTGGTTTCCTTACCATGACAAATCCACACTAAGTTGTCGGTGTAGGGTCTAAATTTGATTTGAGATGAGATGCATAATTACTCGTACATCGCTTGTTATCTTTCGTTTGTCACTATTTCAAAACAAGAAACGTTATAATAATTTACTTTGTATATTCTTCTTTATAAAAAAACGTATGTCACGTTTAGTTAATAATCCACTCAAAAACACGAATAACATAGTTCATATTTAAAATTTAGGTATCTTTATAAATGCGATATTTACCATGATGTATTTGATTTGTTTTGAGTTCTCGATAATTCGGCACCGTTGTAAGCGCCATGATCACGAGTAAACTGAAGATCAAGTTATGACACGACTCCCAAGTTAATTCCATGACCATGACTGTTTAAAAATTATATAACTTTAATTGATTAATTTCCTCCTTCCTTTATATGCGAGTTTTTTTTCCCTTTAGTAGTTAGGTAGGCCATAATTTAATTGCTTTATTTTGTTGGAATTTTACACCTACGCATCTTATAATAGCTCTAAGTAGGTACGTTAAAGATGAAAGAAAGGAGGTTCTTATATTTTATTACTAGCTGCGCCCCGCGGATTATGATGATGAATGATAATGTTGATGAAAAATAAAAAGTGTATATCAGGATATAAGCTATCCTGGTCCCATATTTCATCCAAATCCGTTCAGCCGTTTGAGCGTGAAGGAGTAATAAACATATACACACTTTCAAAGATAGGTGGCGCTAATCGGTTTTTATGCATTTTATGAAGTTTTGTATGGACTGTCAGTTCAAATGTATGGAGTTCTGCATCGCGCAAACGAAGTTTTCTGCTCGATAACAGAGTATTCATTTTTAAAACTCAGAAACTCTGATTGGCCTATTTACTATAGTGGCTTAAGGGCGTCACAGACGATTAAGATACTATAATATTTGATGTTACGATATCTGCATATAAAATATTATAGCATCTTAGGGTATCACACACGGCTAAGATACGATAATATATTGAAATTATTCATTCGCTCGCAGGCCGTCCTAGGTGCCACACGTATTTCTTCACCGCTTTCTATATACAGCATGATTAAATATGAGTAGTACGGTTTCACTTTAGATTTATTAGATAGCACAACGATTCTGATTTTGAATTTGATATGCATATTGCATTAGCGTTCTGTAAAAGGTTATCATTTGGATAGAAAATCACATTAAATTTAGAAAAAGCCGTGGTGAGTTTAATCTTTACGCAGACGTTTCTATAAAAATAAAACTAACTTATTTTAATAAGCCGAAGGAAACTTTTTTCTAAATTCATAATTTGACTAAGGAAGATTTAATGAAACAAAATACGAACATGCGCGATAGCATTTGTACAGAATAACGACTTGCAGTATGCTAAAAACCATCTCGTTTACCTCAGCTTTCAAACCTAAAAAACCGCAGCTAAATCAGTCTATTCGTTTGATTCACACCGCTCCTTCCCCCCCCCCCCCCCCTCCATCCTCAAATTATAGCTATGAATCATCTTGTTTACAACAGCTTTCAAACATAAAAACACCACAGTTAAATAGGTCAATTTGTTTGGAAGCTACTGTTTTCAGCCCCCCTTTTCTTTCTCAGCTCCCACCTCCCTCTCCCCATACATCTAAGAACCATCTCGATCATATCAGCTTTCGAACAGAAAAAACCGCATCAAAATCGGTCCATTCGTTTGGGAGCTACGATGCCACAGGAACATACACACACACACACACACACACACACACACACACACATACACTGATACACACCCTAAACTTATAACACCCACCTCTTTGTTCAGGGGTTAAAAAAAACCGTCACGAATACAAAACAGAGCAACCTGTAGAACATATAAGATATTTTGTATCTTAAGATAGTATATTAACATATATTTTGTATCTTTTACCACAGATACAAGCCATGCCATACCATTAAATACAAGTACAGAAGGCTAACTGAGTAAAGTCATTTAAATAAATAGCGACTCTCGCTACAACGCTATAAAGTGCAATTTAACTCGCACGGCGCAGCGAGCTCTCAATTATATTTACCTAGAAGGCGCTCGCCCACCGCGTGCAGGCTAGAATGCACCGTATCACAACGCGCGAGAACTTCCATTGCTCTAACCGTTTCAGAATCGCTCTGTCCCTTTTTCACTCGGTAGGGTTGTATTAAGATATGACTAGGTACTTGTACTACTAATTATTCTGTGATATGTTATGACTTAGATATTGTAACAGAATAAATAAATAATAATGTATTATGTTATTACTTATTGTTATAAATTAAAATAGTTCTATTACATACAATGACATTCTTTTTAGAATAGACCTACTACCTCATTTTTACTACCTACCTATCCCGTTTTCAGACCGCCGATAACTTTAGTGAGATACCTACCTACGTGTCGTTGGTTGATTATGATTATATCCTATAGGTATTGCACTTTGATGAATAAAGGTGTCTGTCTGAATTCCATGCTTTTTAATGAGTGAAAAATAAATTGCTACCTACGTAATAAAAGGTATTAAAAGTAGGTAGGTATTATACGAGACATATATTATATAAATTCCCTATTATAGGTATTACAATTTATTACCTTTCAATATCCTTTGGAAACGTAAAGAATGTCAATTCGTCATTTCTATCACTATTCAAACAGCCGAATGCTATGCAGTACTTTCTTGCTTTCTTCTTGGTATTCATAATTAAAACACGAATAAAGTTTGTCATTAACTTTACGTAAGTAGGTGCTCTGTCGCTAAGTACAAGACGCGCGACTCATCGAGCGCACGCTTGACACTCGACTGAACGGACCCGAATATTGGGTCCGCGAATTTATTTGTACTTGTTGCGGAGTGCGACCGCCCTGCTTTTATGATATATTTCGTATCTTAAGATGACAACTTTTAATAAATTCCATATCGCTCGATATCTTAAGATACTGTAAGATGCAAATATATATTATCTTCGCCGTTTGTGATGGTTCATATAAATTGTATAGCGAGCGATATTTTATCTTAAGATAAAATATTATCGTATCTTAGTCGTCTGTGACGCGCTTTACTTCTCTGATTTATCGCGAAAAATAGCATCCAATGTTCTTCTCGAATATTAAATCCAATGCAAAAGAATAGCACCAACGCTATTGATGATTTTTGCCAGACTTGTTATTATTTCGTTTCCATGGCAACCGTTCCTTACAGCGAGTAATCAACATTTTTCAGTTTTCCCGTAGAAACTTACCATTTTCCTTTGTTTTATTCCAGGGAATAAGCTATGTCCATTCCAAATTTCATCAAAATCCGTCCAGCTGGTGTAGATACCTATTAGTGTGATGTTATAGTAATACCAACATCGCACGCCGTGAGGACCTTGCTTAATATAGCTCCACCCTTCCTCTCCCCGCGGGTGCTGTGAGAACCAGCAAAGGTAATTCAGGAAACTGCAGCATTTGTGTAAGTATCAACAACTACTGCGATTACCAAGCCGCCTGTCAAGCGTGGTGGTTATAGTAAACCTGCACTGGATTAAAGGTTATTGTCCAACCAACATACATACATACATACATATATACCTACATATAAATACTTACATAGGTACATAGAAATACTTACTCGTTAGTTGATTTGAAGACCACACTTCGCACGGTCAGAGTTAGGTATCTATCTAAATATGTAGCTTCATGTATAACAGCCGAATTCGGCTAGCAATCTTCGGCTTACTCGTTTTTCGGTTTACAACACCGTCCTATCAGGCGCAGTTTAACCTTCAGGAATTAGCAAGAAAACTCTATCAAAATGCGATAATCTCATGCTCTATGTGGTTTTCGTGATTATTAGACTTCCTTATGAAGATTTAGTTAAATCATTAAATCCATTGTGATAATAATCGATTTATTTTTGACATACTGTCCAGTTACTATAAGACATCGAGTGAGATATAAACAAATTAAAATAATCTTTAGTTTAAATGCAGTTTTAATAAAATAATCTTTATTTTAAATCTGGAAGGTACGTGGTCTGTGTTTTAAATAAGTGAAGTTTTAACTGACGTATATAGTTCGAATACATTTTAAGTTTTTGTATAATACAGATGTTTCTGTTTTCCCGTTACTACGAATTGATGAAGTCAAGTGCCACAATGTGGAAAGACTAAAAATACTAAAAGGATACAGATTAAATAATAGTGCTTGACTACACTATTCATCCCAGTATAAATAGTAGTTCCTTGGTTTGTGTTTTCAGTCATCAATATAATATATGAAGGTAGGTATATAGCAGTTTTATTTATTGAATATACTATTGTTGTGATTTGAGTCGGGGAAATTCACCTTACCTTATAAACTTTGTTTAGAAATAATCAATCCAAAAAACGTATACTTAAAAAAATAACAAAAAAAAAGAAAAAAATGAGATAAAAGTACCTTCTTAATTAATTGGAGCAGGTTTAAGTCCTTGATCTAGTTTAGATGTTTGTTTGTCGTATGAGGTAGTGCTGGCCTCTGGTGTCAGAGTTTGTTAGGCCGCCTGAGAGCCTCTGGCATCGTTTAACGACTGGTATTAATCAATAACAGCCGAGACCGACAGATTGGTCACCTGTTAGCAAGGAAGTTATATGTACTTACGTACAATTGGAACGATATCTCTCATATACAAAATTGGTCTCACCGAAAACGTTAGGTATTTATAAAGAAAATGCGAAAAAAGTAAGTATACGTTGGATTGGAAGTCCCTTTCTTTCTCGTACAAAGTTTCAGAGTTTTCTCACAGACTAAAATAAACTTAAGAAATAATCATCGCAAAGACAACTGTACCAAAGAGGTCACCTACTTAATATATCTTTTTGAACTGCCCACAAACATTTATAGGTAAGAATTATTTTAATTCAATCGAAAATACGGGTTCCAGGACAGAAAAAATCGTCTCGTTTTTATACCATAAGCTCCAGACATTTTGGTGTCATTTTTTATTATGTACTAATGTATGTTTATTTGTCAAAAGACAGACGGGGAGGATCAAGAGGACGCACAGCTACGAATACTTATTCGTAGACGCACAGAGCAAAATCAGCAAAATTGATGTTTTTGTGATCTTTTATTCGTTCTAATTCGCGAGTTAGATAGGGTTACCATTTTTTTTTAATCAGTTTTTATTAGGGACTTTGAGTCGCTTTGCGACTATGACAGCCCCATTTTTTACATTCAACTTAACAACTACTTAATTACTTTATACACTAATTTGTAAAGAGCTTATGCCGTGTCACTTAATGGAGCGGAAAAGATACTCTGTATTATGCCGACATCTAGAAGATTGTAATCGTACTTAGTGAGCATGTGTGTCCGCACAGACTGGCTCCGCACACACTCCACGAGGGGATGATGCACGTCCTCCTCAACTCCGCAGGTAATACAATTGAGAGAGTGTGACCTTTTAATAAGATGGTAAAATTGATTTAAAGGCATGTGCCCAGAGCGCAGTCTGTGTGCTATTATTAATAAATATCTTTTCAATTTACAGTTATTGAACCACGGTATTTTAAGTGGCTCTTCCTGCATAACTTTATACCAAATTCCTTTTTCACATGAAATTGTATCATAATGTGACTTCCATCTTTCGAAAATTTTGTACATATATTTACATAATATCTCTGTCTTTTCTGGAAAAATGTATACTTCAGATCCAGTAGCTATAGATTCTTTCGCAAGTTTATCTACTGCTTCGTTGCCTTGTATGCCAATATGTGACGGAATGCACTGCAATCTCAGAGACTCACCATGCTGTTGAAGCACTAATATTTTCTTTAATATGTCATATGCTACCGAAGCACCTCTGACATCAGAGGTGCATCGAGCAATAAATAAATATGTTGCAAAGCACTTCGACTATCTGAGAAGATGACAACTTTATCCTGACTTAAATTGAGAATGTATGATAATGGCTCTGAGATCGCATATAGTTCAATCGACATAATAGCATTATATTCAGATATAATTTTATACCCTTCACTTCTGTTCTGATTAGGATCAAAATGAGCAGCACCAACACCATCGCTTGATTTTGAACCATAAGTATACATTTTATACCAACCCGCATATTTAGTGTTAATCATATATAAAGTGTTGACCTTAAGAATTCTAGTGTCATATCTATTTTTAGCTTGTACTATGCCTTCCATTTCTGTGTGAATAAAATCGGTGTTGATGATAGAAATCCAAGTGTCTAGCATAAACATATTCAAAGGACTTGTGACCCTGATTGTATCAGACTTTGTATCGTCAAACACCAAAGTGAGGAGAGGTTTCTTCCTTCTTATCCAATACATTGAACTAGTTTAGTAAGTTCTTGGAGTATATGTATAATCACATGGGAGGAAAATTGAATTTTCAAACAATACTTTATTGCAAGATATTGACGCCGCAAGTGCAGCGGGTGAATACACAGCTCGCACTCCATTACATGAATGGGAGTGGTTCTAATGAATCCACCCACAACACGCATTGCAATATTTTGCACTTTATCTAGTTTGTACAAATTAGTTTTAGCTGCCGAATCATATAGAAAGCTCCCAAAATCTATCTTGCTGCGTATCAAAGACATATATAAGCGACGAAGATGCTTTGGGTGAAGACCCCATGACGCCCCTGCTAAGACTTTTAATAGGTTTAAAGTTTTTGCTGTTTTCTCTACAGTTTCATTTATATGTTTCCCCCACGTCATAGACTTATCCAGCCACATCCCCAAATATTTTACGTGATCTACAGATGAAATATTATCATTAATGGTTAGAATGACGCTCACCATCTCTTGCTCTTTTAAACTTGCAAACCTGTGTTTTAGATGGCGATACATTTAATCCTAATCTCTCAAATCGTCTGATTATTGAATCTAAGGCATTTTGTACATTGACTATATTTAAATTAGCATTACTATTTTGCGTAAACACAACGAAATCATCACCATATTGAAGAACCTCTACATTTCTTAAATTCAATCCTACATTATGTGTTAAAATGTTAAATGAAATAGGAGATATAGGATCTCCCTGTGCCAATCCTCTGCCAGTACATCTTTTCATACTTTGGGTCTCATCATTATCATCATAAATCTTGATAATTCTTTTACTTAAAAAATGCCATAAGTATTGGGAAATTTGGTATCCTATGCCTAATCTATCTAAAGCTATAACAAGTTGATCAATGAGAACATTATTATAAGCATTCTCAATATCTATAAAAACTGCTAAAGTAGAAACATTCTTAGAATAGCCAATTTGAATCTGTGATACTAATCGGGACAAGCAATCTATGCACGACTGATTCTTCCTAAACCCTGTAGTGATAGGTGGTAAAATTTTATTACGTTCAACGAACCATTCGATACACTTACAGATAATTATATGGAAAATTTTGCAAAGACAAGAAATCAAAGATACAGGTCGAAATTTTGGTATTGTATTAGGGTCACAGTTTGGTTTAGGAACAGGAACTATTACAATATTACGCCATTGGATTGGTATCAAACCTTATGTAAAAATAGCGTTGTAGATTTTAAGTAAATTTATTTTCGCCTCAAATGGAAGATTCTAAATCATTGACTATGTAATCTTACCATCACCGGGTGCTGTATCCTTTTTTTTCAAACTATTCTTCAACTCTGAAAAAGTGAACTCTCTGTTTAATGAAACATTTGTTGAACTAAATAACGGTTGTGGAATAGGGACAAATTCGGGAGCTAGGGAATTTAAGAGTTTTTCCTTTATATCAGTCGAAGCATGGGTATTTTGTCGTTCCCTTCATCCATCGCATTTTGCACCACATCTATATATATATGACCTGTGTATTCTTTGAGCATTAGCAATTTTTTCAGTTAGCTTATGAAAATTAGCTGTAATGGGATTACGTCTAAATATTTTAAGAGCTAACCTACGTTCGGCTATGGCTTTAGAAATTGCTGGGCACCAGTAATGTTTTGGCTCAAATGATTGTGATGGGTCTGTACAGTTTTTAATTATTGGAATGCTTTTTTCGGCACCTTTATTAATATTTTTAATAAAAGAGTTGTAACTAAATTGAATATTAAGTTCATTTACTAATAAATTACGATCTGTAACATCTTTCAATATCTCTCGATATAAATACCATTTAGCCAACTTAAAATTCCGGTGCTTAGCAAATCTACGTGCATCACGATATTGCAAAGAATACTTTATTATCAGATGATCACTGCCTAAATTCTCACGAGATACTTTCCATGTCATGAATGTCGCTAAATCTGGTGATAGCCGGTGCAGATTCTTGTAATTTACCATTTACTAATTTGACTCTTGTATACTCACCAGTATTCATTGTAACAAAATTATGCTCTAATGAGGAGTCTAGTAATAGTAATCCTCTGTGGTCATTTTTACATGACCAATTGGTATGGTGACCATTGAAATCCTAGGCTACAATAGATTTTATGGCAACCTTTGAAAATATACTATCCCAGTCAGATTTTGCCGTTCTAATAGATGAAGGACAGTAAATACTAACTACATTTTCCAAAGATTTGCAGTTAAAAATTTTAAAAAACAAAATTTCAATATATAAATTTAAAATATCGAAGTGACATTGTTGTGATTTAATAGATTTGTGCTACATTACAGCAACTCCACCATAGGAGTCTGCCCTATCATTTCTAAATATATTATAATCACGAATGCGTATATTTATGTCGGAATTAAGCCATGTCTCACTCAATATACAGAATCCAATCTTCTCCTGGTTGAAAATAAGTTCTAAGTCATGCCTTTTTGGCATCAGACTCTGCGAGTTCCATTGCACCCGCAACCCGCAGAGCCCGACGCCGTTGCATCGGTTATAAAAAGTTTGTTGCTATCCATAATTGAAGAGGCCCATAAGCTTACTGAAAACCTCTCCATTACTTACACTCCTCACAATAAATAATACCGGTTCCTTAAAAAGTATCTTCGACACTTTCTGCACCCTGTCCTCGAAACTATCACCAGATATTATTGCCTCCTTCAGCATACGAAACACTCCAGTAAAATTACTTCTCTTCTTTGCACTTTTCTGTATTTCCTCCTCTTCTTCAGCTGGAGTTGCAGTCAAATGTAGTTCTCCTTGATTTTCAGTGCGTCCTTTTTCGTCTGTATTTGTTTTTTTTATTCTTTTTGTTTTTCTTTTTCTTGTCTCCTAAATATGTGTTTCTACTTATATCCATCTCCATCTCTATTTCACTACCCTCTTCACTCTCCACTCTTTGATCCATGATTTTCCTTGAAGGACAGAACTGTATGAAATACCTGACGTTGACGGGTGATCCTTCTCTTCAACTACCATCCTACTGATATTCGTAGACGAATCCTCAATGGCTTGTAATTGGTGAGGTTTATTTTCTAAGTATGATAATAAGGCAGCTTTGTACGTGCAGTTATTCTTTGACATAATGTGACGTATTTCTTTCTCTTTCAAGAATGCTGGGCAAGTCTTACTAAATGAAATGTGCTGACCCTTGCAGTTCACACACTTAAACATGGTAACTTCACAATTGCTGTGTCGACCTCCACATGGCTGGGCAAGATGGGCAAGTACGTGCTAAGTGTCCAAATTTCCAGCAGTTGGAGCACTGGGAATTCGGGAAAGTGTATAGTTCCACCTTGAATCTGCAGCCAAATCCATAAATATATATCGGTAGCACCGAGATTTTAAAGCCAAATCGCACGGTCTCACTAATCCACTCACCATTGTCAGACAGCCTTCGTAATCTCTTCACAGAAACAATTTTACAATCTGCGCTAAACGATTTTATAAGCTCATCGTCACTCATATCCACTTCTAGGTATTTAACTATGCCATAGCTTAAGTCAACCTCCGTCGTAAAATGGCACCGATATCCTAGATCGACAAACTTCTTGTTATTAATGAGACATAGCGCATCTTCTCTTTTTTCGAAACTGATGATAACTTTGTAAGCGGACTTGTATTTAATCTGAGTTGCATTTGTAATATTTTCAGAATTTAATAATTGTGCTAAGCCTATTTGTTTTGGTAATATTTCGTATGAAACTACACATACTTCGTAAGTATTAATTCTGCCCATAGTAACATTCTTTTTGTCACCTTTGTTCTATTTAGCACGCTTTGAGTTATTCTTTCTTTTCTTTACAACCTCCTGTAAGTGTTCGTCACTATCGATGTCCGTGCGATAACGTTTAGACGGCCTATTACTCGTAGGTTAGATTGCCGATCCCGGCGACTGTACATTTAAATCTTCACTCTCAACATGTTGTAAAATCACATTCTCATATTGAATATCTTCCTCACACATATCCATAGTACTCATGTTGGTCGGAGGCCTTGAATGGGCCTCGTCCATTTAATACTCAGGTAAATACTATCAATACAAGAATCCGAGTAACTATTTACTTACAAAACAAATAATTATACACTAAATTTTAATATTATTGACACTAAAATACTCTACTGATCCATAAAACAATAAAACACGAAAATAAATTTTCAGTGAAAAGAAACCATGACTGCCTAGGGTTACTATATTGATTCGGGAGGTGTTGTTAAGATCTTGCTAAGAAAGTTCGATTTAATATAATAAAGTTTACAAAAAGCCTACTTAAGACTAAATAAATAAAAAAACGGGTTGGAAGAAAAGTAAAATCACATAAGTGTCTGCAGCGCCCGGAAAGTCTGTACTAAAATAAAGATTAGGCACATTGTTGGAAAGAAGTTTACCCTGAACATTAGCACAGAACGAAGTTCCAGAACCTGGTCAAATTGTACGTGCCGTAGACGATTCACGAGAGACTAACAGCCATGTACCCAAACACAGCCCCACCCGGTTTTAATCGAAGTCCAAAGACATTGTACATATAATTGTAGTTGGCGGGGAAATTAAAAACTCAGCACAAATGTTAGCCATCAATGCCATCTTAGCTAGCTAGATAAATAAGAATTAATTATTATTAATTATTACCTTTCAAAACGTTAGAAATTGCAGAGTTGCTATAATGTGGTACATATTGTCTTGCTGAAGAATCCCGTGTTTATTTATATAGTACATCCTCTTCGGTTTCTGTCTGGTGTCTCAATTTTTGTGTGATATACCTACCTATATTCCTGAAGATAATTTGTTAACAAAAAAGAGCAGTCGTGGGTCGCCTAGTAGATGTGTAAACATAAAAAAGTATACATATATATATATATATATATATATATATATATAGATATATATATTGTCATCTGTCATTGTCTCTTTTTAAGTTTCTTTTTTATTGCATTGTCATCGATTTGTGAGCTACCCTGAAAGTTTTAGCTAATTGGGAAGTGCTCGAAATTTTAATTTTTAATTGCAAGATTCCAGGACAGACTGAAATACATAGATAGATACATACATACATACATACATACATACATACAAGTGAAGTTAAATAAAAGCTTTTAAAAGAATTTAGTATATTACCTTTTAGTTACTTTTGAGCCTGGAATAATAATATTGGATATTTTTATACCAGAAACATTACCACACGGGTAAAGCCACGGGCACAGCTAGTCTACATCTACACTAATATCATAATGATGAAAGATTTGTTTTTTTTGTTTGTTTGTAATAGATAAATTACTCAAATAATATACAAAACCGATTTTATAAATTATTTCACCTATATAGTATATACCTACATCATCAGCGAGTAACATGAGCGTAACATTATTTTTCAAAAAATTTGGTATCCCTACGAAAATTGCAATAAACGAAGAAAAAAACCCTTTTAAAGTTTCGATTAATCATTGTAAGATAAGGAATGACATGTTGCCCCGGAAATGAAATAATAACAAGTCTGTCAAAAAGCACCACGCGCGTTGCTGCCAAAGATTGTGAATTACTCTTACAGGCTGTTTTTTTATAGAATTTATGACTGGGATAAAACTGCAGAAGGTAAGAAAAATGCTGCTGTGTGAGCTCTACCCGTGCGAAACCGGGGCGAGTATAAAAGAGTAACTCAATTCTATGAGCTATGAACTTGACATTTGGACGGCAGATTCCTATCATATTGAATCTGTAGAATAAGAAGAGATTTTGCGAAATTTTTAGGGGATGAGAAAAGAGTTTATGTGTTTCAAACATTTGTATGAAACTTTTTTGTTAATTATACATAGTTAAAAGTATCTTAAAATAAACCTTAGAAAATTTTACGTCAACATATTTCCAATGTATGTATTCAAAGTACAAAAAACAATTTATCCATTAATCTCCAAAACAATTCAAGTAACAGATTCAAAATAAGTATACAGTTTGTAAGTGTTCCAGGTAAACAAAGAAAAATAACATAATAGTTTTTCAAATTTTTTTATGCGGTATTAAAAAGGCAATCGAATATTTTTCAGCCAACCGTATCCAGAAATCTATTAAAGCTTTAAGATATCATAATACGGTACCAACAAACAAATAACAAATATGATCTTCACTCTTCATTACAAACTAAAGAAAACATGTTTCAGGATTTTTCAAAAAGCAAAGGGTATAAAAACATTGAACTTTTAATGTTTTTTTTATAATATAAATATAGGATACACCAGTGCCTTAGAATAAAACAAACGATAATGTGTCTAATAGTTTTTAATAATAGTTTTAAAATAAAAATAATAGATGTCGTCGTCGCCTAGAGTATAAGAAAAAGTGAAAAATTTGCAAAACTGTTGATAAATTATTAGCTATCGTATTAGTGGTAAATCTGTAGAAAAGGTAAGGTAAAAGTCCATGTAAGAGTCTTCAGGAATACTCATAGTCAAGTAAGTATATTCCACCGTCATTTCATGTTTTTATTGATTATCTGTGCAGTCCCAAAAATTAGCGTAACCAGGGTTCAAACTATTTCCATACAATTTTTTATCAAAATCAGTTCAAGCCTTTTTACACAATACGTGACTCGCCCCGGTTTCGCACGGGTAGAGCTCACACCGCAGCATTTTTCTTACTTTCAGCAGTTTTATCCGTCGTAAATTCTATAAAAAACAGCCTATAAGAGTAACTCACAATCTTTGACAGCAACGCGCGTGGTGTTTTTGACAGACTTGTTATTATTTCATTTCCGCGGCAACATATCATTCCGTACCTTACAGTGATCAATCGAAAATTTTAAATGCAAATTTTTGAGTCCTTGCGTTTATTGCAATTTACGTAACGATACCAATTTAAAAAAAATAAAAAATTACTCCCATGTTACTAGCTGATAATGTAGCTTTCTATAGGTGAAATAATTTTTAAAATCGGTTTTGTTATATTTTTTGAGTAATTTATCTATTAAGATACTAGATCTGTTAAAAGATTTGATTTTTTGAAACAATGAATATTAGTGTAGATGTAGACTAGCTGTGCCCGTGGCTTTACCCGTGTGGTAATGTTTCTGGTATAAAAGTATCCGATATTATTATTTCAGGCCCAAAAGTAACTAAAAGGTACAATATACCAAATTCGTTCGCTCGCTTCTATCCGATTGCTGTTTCTACTCATGCGATTATACCAAGTACACCGGTTTTTAAGTGAAACCCTAAGCTACCTCCAGTGAAAGCCGCATTGCAATCGATTCAGTAGTATTTACGTCATGCGCGAACAAACAGAGAGACAACATTTCAAAAAATATATATTCATATTCAGTAGCTTATTTTAAATCCCAAAGCATTTCTTTAATTATCATCATTGGATCATTGGATTTTGCAAAAAACAAATACTTATGTCTAAATTAGACGGCCATTTGACGGCCGGTTGGTCTAGTGGCTAGTGATCCTAGGCACGTAATCAAACGGTCGCGGGTTCGAATCCTGCAAGGTGCAATCATTTGTGTGATGAGCAGAAATGTTTGTTTCCGAGTCATGGATGTTATAATATTAGTATCTATGTATGTTTATCCGTTATTTAGTACCCATAGTACAGGGTATCCTAGTTTGGGGCTAAGTAATTGGTGAGGAATTGTCCCGAATATATTTATTTATCATTGTACAGTATTTTTGTTATTTACTGCTTTATGATAAGTAAAAGCTGTGACCGCGGCTTTGCCCGCGTGCTCATTTCTCTGGCTTAGAAGTAAACTATGAGTTAGAAGTAAACCAGGACCAAAAAAGTACCAATAAGGTACAAAAATACAAACTTCGATCAACCGTCAGTCAGATAGTTTTTTATCGATTGTTCGGCTTCTTATCATAAGATTAAGGCCCGGTCCTAACACTTTTAGCAATTTTCGATCATTTTTGAACGTCTATATCTTGTTTTATAATTAACCCAGAACTATGAAATTGATATCACATCAAAATTTTACATATTATCTCGTACTTTGTGAACACAGAAACATGATTAGTATGAATTCACTCGATAGAAAAAAAAACAAAGGTACTTTATGCTTAGAACATTGATTGGAAAGAGACCCCGTCACTAAATGATATCAAAGGTATACCAAGAGAAAGAGCTTATTATGATTGAGAAAATGGCTAGACACTTTTTAATTCAATGCTTTAGTTTTCCTGCAAATAAATAAAAACCTTAAATTTTACTCCCGAGACGTATCATCTTTCCCGCCCGAGACTAACAAAAAATTCACTGACACCCGGCCTTAAAATACCAAGTACCCGCTTTTTTAAGCTAACCGGCAGCTGCTCTTGAGTGTCAGTCCCATCTAGCCACCTAAAATCTAAATGGCCAATTAATGGTAATTCCAGAACCAAAAGTACCTATTGAAAGGTAATAAACCTTATTATTATCAGCCCATATCGTCCCACTGCTGGGCAAAGGCCTCTCTTCCCTGCTTCCAATTTTTCCGTTCTATTGCTTTAGTTCGCCATTCTTTCTCGAACACGTCAAGTTCGTCTCGCCACCGTCGCTCGTCTATGCCGGCCACGCTGTCGCTTGACGCTTTGCGGGATCCATTCCGTGATGGATTTAACCCACAGCTCGTCTGACATACGACAGACGTGTCCAACCCAGTCCCATTTAAGCATGGCTGTTTTATGGGTTACATCGGCGGTCTGGGTCTTGGAGCGCAGTATTGTATTTCTGATACGATCTGTCAGTTTTACTCCCAAGATACTGCGCACCATCGCTCGCTGGAAAACTCGACCGTGGACCTTTGTTGAACAGTCAAAGACCAAGTATGAGCGCCATATGTGAGGATGGGGAGAATGCACATGTCCATGAGTTTACGTTTTAGGCACATGGGTAAGTTACCCTTCATTAAGTCCTTCATGGCCCAATAGGTCCTGCAGGCGTTTTCGGTGCGTCTAGCAACTTCTTTGTCTTGTCTTGCCTGGAAGGAAACTATTTGGCCAAGATATACGTACTCCTGGACATACACAATCTCCACATCCTCTATGCATACCTTGCGCTTGGTGCTGTTTGTCATGAGCTTGTTCTTTGACATGTTCATACTGAGTCCGACCTCGAGGCTTGCTTTGCTTAGGTCTTCAAGCATTTGTTGTAACTCTGTGGCTATGGAAGAAAACAGGACAATATCGTCAGCAAATCAGAGGTTGGTTAACCTCTTATTGCCAACAACAACACCCTTTTTCTCCCAGTTAGTAGCTAGCTTTTTGAAAACTTCTTCGAGGGTGGCAGTGAAGAGTTTTGGGGAGAGTGGGTCGCCTTGCTTATACTATATATATAATAAACCTTACCTACTGAAATTTATTTCTGTCGTTAAACAGCTTTTTATCGTTTGCTTGGCTTCTACTCATTGGATTGAGATGCAAAGTCTATCAGTTTTAAAGTCAAAAACTATGCTATCCAACAATGAAACCCGCATCGTCATCAGTAGTTTTTAATTGATGTGTGAACAAACAGACAGATAAACAGACAGACCATTTTTTTTTGTTATATAGGTGATTGTTCAGCAGCTTATTTTTGGTCCCCACGAACATATATTTTTCATCTCCATTGTACAGACTTTTGTTACTAGTGCTTTATTATAAGTATAGAACAAATAGATAGATATACTCGTAAATATAGATTATTATGGCACAACCGATGTTTGTGTGTCCCCGAGCCTCTGCTCTGTGCGCCCGAGGGCCTCTGGCGCCATGCCAGAAGCCCTCTTTATGACTGCTAGTAATCAATAACAGCCGGGACCGACAGCTTAACGTGCCCTCCGAAGCAAGGAGCGGTGGAAAACCGCACATAACTTAGAAAAGTGATTGGTGCGGAGCCGAGGACCGAACCCGGTATCGTTGGATTCTAAGTTGCACTTTTGAACCGTTAGGCTACCATCGCTCTCTATCATCTTCTGGCAGATGATATGATGGGATTATTTGTAGTAGCTTTTTTTCTTATCTTCATCGTATAGATTTTTTGTTACATCATACCTACTCCTTGATTATATTACCTTTATTACCTTGTATTTTTATTACCTTGTATAGATCGTACTAAAATTATTAATGTCAAAGTTTGTGTGGGTGTACGTTCTTAACTCTGAAACTCAACGGATTTTGATCAAATTTGGTTACTTATTTTCATTATCAGCATCATCCTCGCGAGTGAAACCGCGGGACGCAGCCAGTACATAATACAATCAAAATCGGTCCATTCGTTTGGGAGCTACAATCCTCACCCTCTCCGTCCCCCCTGTTATAGCTAATAACCATCTCGATCACATCAGCTATCAAACAGAAAAAACCGCACCAAAATCGGTCCATTCGTTTGGGAGATACGATGCCACAGACAGACATACACACAGGATACATACACACCCTAAACTTGTAACTCCCCTCTCTTTTCGAGTTCGGAGGTTTAAAATAGTGATAAACCTTCTCCCGGTTGTTGCAATGGGCAAAGCCCTAGCCACACCCGCTCCGGGCTCCGCTGTCACTACCAAGGTCTTCACAATTATCTCTTCCGTGTTTATTTCTTTAAACTACACCTTAACTGTAGTTAATTGATTTGATTGCTGTATTCTTGTTAATCAGTTGGTTAACCTTCTGATTCACAAGTTAATCGGTAGATTTCTTGTTAAAATTACATAAATATTAGATAACAGTAGTCAGTCATTAGGTCTATTGTTGATAAATTAATAAAACAAAATTAATTTGTACAATTAGATTAATTGGTATATTAATTAACGTGAGCGTGATTCATTAGGTATGGATATCTTACGACTGTCATTCACGAGTTATTTCGTCGAACCGGTCGAATTTTTCGACAAAATAACTCGTGAGTGGCAGTCGTTACATATCTATATATAATTAGATAAATTGCTTAGGAATTAAATGTAAGTCATCATAGGTAACTGATTATTGTACAATGTGTACGAAAATCTGTTACTTATAATAAATCAATAGGTAACAAAAGTCTGTTTAAGGACAATAAAAAAGAGTGTAATTAAATAAGCCAATGAACAAGAATTTATCATTAAAAAATTGTGTCTTTGTGTTCACGGTCGTGCATCACGTATAAACTACGTGTAAATACTACGTGATGCACGAACAGAAATACACCATTTTAATGGTACTGATTGCGATGCGGTTTTCACAGTTGGATAGCTTAGGTCTTGACTTAAAATCTGATGGACTTTGTATCTCAATCCGATGAGTAGAAGCCGAGCAATCGATAAAAAGCTGTTTGACGGCTGAACGAAATTTGGTGGGTAAGGTTTAATGCCTTTTAATTGTGTACTTTTGGTTCTGGAGCATATATTCTAAAAGACAAAAAAAAATGCAATAAAATAAATAAAAAATTGCTATTTTCCTAAATAGCAATTTTTTTTATAAATATTTTTTGCATATTTTTTTTCATTCTAGGCTCCTGCCTCCTCCTAATGCCACTCATGGGCAGCTGCCGGATAACGTTATGATTTTAATTTTATACCTAAAAATACTAACTTGACCTATATACATTTAACTTATAAAATTCCTAAGGCATTATAGTTCAACTTCCCCCTCATCGTAGATTTACTCGATTCTTTACATTTAGGTATGATCCAGAGAATCCAGCTCATAGTAGTTTCCTGTTGCGCAAACACCCAGCTACGAATGAGCAGCAGTAATCACGAATGGACTTTATATTTGGCATAACTCTCGTACATGTACCTACACACATATGCAGGCATGCACAAACACCTTATCTTTTTATACACACTCACACTCTCACGCCCTATATACCACACTCATCGTACACACTCATACATAATCATTTCATTCATCATTCATCGTTCATTTGGCACACTCTCATATAATATGAATATCCATACCATACCAATATGTAAAAGTGAAAAGTTGTCTGTCGTTTGTTTGTTTGGGGAGCTTTCACGCGATAACGGCTGGATGAATTTTGATGAAATTTGAAATGGAGATAGCTTTTACTCTAGAATGAAACAGGAAAATTGTAAGATTTCACGGAAAAACTGGAAAATGTTGATTACTCGCTGTAAGGAACGGTTGCCATGGAAACGAAATAACAAGTCTGTCAAAAAAATCAAGAGCATTGGTGTTATACCTACTTTTGCATCATATACATATATTTTTGCATTGGTTTTTAATATCCTAGAAGAACTGGCGACGGACTCGTGATCACACCGTTGTGATGCTTGTTTTCGCGATAAACAGTAGTCCACGTGGACGAAGTCGCGGGCGGGAAAGCTAGTAATATATAAGTACTCGTAGATGATGTTCATAAGTACTACTTGCTTCCTGCGACACAGGTTGTGACGCATTTTTTTGGGTTTTAAAATTACTTTGTTTTCCTATCAACTATTAGTTTGTCATCTAAGCTTTGATTAATTTATATAAGCATTGTAATCTTTATTACTGTTACAACTTTGTGTACTTCAATAAATAAACTAGTGGCTCTGTGAGCTGTAGACTTCGCGCGTACAAAGTTTTTTGCAAACAATCTAGCGGTGCACAGTAGCGCCATCTAGTTACCTAATTGTAACACTAACATTAATAACCAAGGTGCTCCATCAATCCCTACCTAGTAGGTAAAGGGCTGATTTCACTGGTAGAAACCTAAAAGTTTATCTTTAAAAAAAGATCTTCACCAAATTTTTATGAGACTATCTTAATGAAAAAATAACCATTTAATATGGCGGAGATATTCAGTAGCCACCTTTTTACCCTTTTCTGGGGGAAGTACCAACCCCAATCAAAAATCCCCAACGACTAATAAATTCTAAAAATTCGCTTAACCTGTATACCAAGTTTCGTTTAGATCGGTTGAGAAATGCGACCTATAGAGGAGAACAGCCGGAAATCTGGACAGACATCTGGACATACGAAAGCATTTTTGCCAAAGCTGAAACAGAGACGCATCGCTCGCGCTGCGCGCTCGTTCGGTCAATAATTTAGTTGAACTAATATATTGTGCATAATATTTCATCACAAATATTTTAAACAAACCTATTACACGCTATCTGGCAGTAGATATCTTTAGATCTACATTTCAGAACTAATTGGATTTAGATAAGATATGAATTTATCAACAATACAGATTTTTATATCGTTTTGAATATTTTAATGCGTTATAAAAATAAAAGGCGTGTTTAGGTCATTCGACAAAAAATAACAATATTATTTTATGTTAAATCGTCATGCACACTCACTTATCCCCCACAAGCCACAACCCCATCTCAGCCCGCGGGTGCTGTGGTGAGGACCATAAATTTAGGGAATGGTAATTTTTCTGTGTATTACCAGTCCTACCACCAACTACTGCGGTCACTAAGAAGCCAAGCGCGGTGGATCTGTATTATTGGAAATCACCCTCTTTATGGAGGGAGGACGGCGTCTGTTCAACAGTGGACGTAAAGCGGCTCAATTTACATTGCCTCGGATCGGAATGGAAGCGTTGAAATTGCACATAGTTTAATGAACTTTATGTCAATTGTGTATCGTACAAACTAGATATGAGCCATAAAACGGGCCGCGCTTTTTCCGGAGAATTCTCGCGCATTCGCAGCTAACCATCGGTGACTTCTTGGAAACAACGAGGCGTAATTGACGCCTTCAGATCCATTCCGTTCCGCGGCAAAATTGTAAATTGAATTGTAAATGTAAATTGAACCTTAGGCTGATGAAGATGATGATGATGATGACCTGCATACGGGTTATTTAAGCACCGGCCAGTTATGTTATAATTATGATTTGTATAAAGAAAATTCTGTTATTTTGGAAATAACAAATCGAGACTCGAAATATCACTAAAATCTTTTATCTCAGGTTTTATTACACGATTAAGTATTTCTACGATAAATCAAATTATTGGTTAGCGTGATTTTAACATCAATGGTAAGTACAGGATCATGATAATTGATAACTATAGCCACAGAATAAATAATAGTACACAAAGAATTCCCTGAGCTATGATTGTGCCCGCGGTATTTCCCGTGTGGTCATTTCTCTTCGTTAAAAGTCGATTTCTCGGCTTCTATTTATCGGATTGACATATAATATACACCAGATTTTAATTCTAAACTTAAGTTATCCAACAGTGAAAACCGCATTTCAATACGGTCCAGTTGTTTTACGTGGCGTGTGACAGATAGACAGACACCATTTTTACAAGGTTATATTCTTGTTGTGTTGCTTATTTTAAGGCCCCTAGAACTTTTTTTAAATTAATCTATATTGTACAGACTAAGTTTTTTACTCATTTACTAGAAGCAACTATAGAGTATGGATGATATAACAATAGCTTCGTGCCAAGCACAATACGGTTATGTGTATTAGGTGTCTCAACAAAAATACACTATTTAAATTTTGGGTAATTTTTTCTTGCAAGTGGCATTTCTGTATTTTGACAGCTGTCACCTATGAATGTTCCACTTATTAAAAATGGAGCGCCACATAAAAGAATCATTGTGAAAACCCATTACAAAAATACGCGGAGACCGCTCGCAAATTTGAATGGCATTCGTTATTGGAACATTATAACGCAGTTCTTATGGCCTCAACTGGACGGCATGGATCTCCAGATCCATCTGGTTTCAGCACGAGGGCGCCACCTGCCTTGAAACTGCACACCGCGCATGAAACAAAATTTATTGCAGCAACGATTTCCAGACCAAATCGTCTCACGAAATTATGATGTCAAGTGTCAACTGGCCACAAAGATCATGCGGTTTAACTCCGTGCGATAACTTTCTGTGGGGTTTTGTGAAATCTCGGGATAAGTGAATAAACCAAAAACAATTCTTGAGCTCAAGGCCGAGATCCAATGAGTCACCGGTGAGACACATCTTTGTCAAAAAGTCGTCGATAATTTCATGAAAAGATCAATGGCCTGTCATCAGAGCCGCGGGGCCATTTGCCGGATATTTTATTCCATACTTAATCGGAACATGTCTACTTTACAATGCAATAATAACTAGCTTAAAAGTTAAAAAAACACGCCTGCCCTGCCAAAAATAACTTATGACAATAAATTATATACTGTTGGAATGTGCCTAACAAGGCCTTCAATTTGTTACCCATATTGTAATATTAGAAGTTTTTTTGTTCGCATTTGATTTTGACTCTATTCAAATCAAATCTCAAATTCTATTTTCAAAGGCGAAAAAATATATTAATGCCGCCATATTGAAAATAAAGGAAAATATAGCCTATGTTACTCGGGGGGATGTAAGAATTCTAACGATACCCCATACCAAAAAAAATAATTAACAATTTAAAAAAAAATAAAAAAATTGTTGTTAAATTTGTTTCGACATTTAAAACTTATGGTGGAATAAAGAAACATACACACAAACATACATGAATCCTAAAAACATTACACTCCTTTTTTTGGGCAGTCGTGTAAAAATATTACAACTCGCTCAAAAATTACCATGTTTTTGTTTTCAAATGAAATAGTGCACTCTTATGGAGACACCTTTATATGCTTATGTGTACTGTGACATGGTTAAAATGACGAAGTTTCTTATATGTGAACTTTTGTATGAAAAAATGCATTTCGGTCGACACAACTCCCAGTAGCCATACATTTTTTATTTTTCTTTTTCTTCCCACTATTGGGACAAAGCTGTGGGGAGAAGGGGATAACCCAATATACAGGTGCTTTTTTTACAGACATAATATTGAACCCAAGTGTCTCGCAACTAACTGCCCTTCAATACTTAGTACCACACTCTTAATATTAATAGTTTTTTTATTCCATTGCTTGGAAATTTCTCATGGGAAAGTGATACCAAGTACACCAGTTTTTAAGTCAAACCCTAAGCTATCCAACAGTTAAAATTTCATCGCATTCACTCCAGTAGTTTTATTCAAAACTTAGTACCACACATTTAATATTAGTATATTTTTTTATTAAATTGCTTGGCTCCTACTCATTGGATTGAAGTACCAAGTACACCAGTTTTTAAGTTAAAACCTAAGCTTTCCAACAGTGAAAATCGCATCCCAATTGATACACTAGTTTTAATCAAAACTTAGCACCACACTCAAAATAATTAGATTTAGATTTTTTTAAAGCAGTACGTCCACGCGCGCGCCCTTATTCTGTTCTTTTACCCGACTGCGGACGGTTATGTGTTTGGGTTGTATGTATGTTTGTATGTTTGTACGTTTCTTAGGCGCGTCCTACAGTCTAAACGGCTTGATGGATTTTAATAAATAAGGCCTCAATGGATTTGTCTTGATTACGAGAATGCTATAGGATATATGAAGTGTCAAGAAAACTAATATGGCGGCTGATAGCTGCCGTATTGTATTTTCGATGAAACAAAAAATGACCAAAACCTATCGAGTGAGTTATCAAAATGCAGGCATACACGATTTCAAAAATATATAATTCTTATAACTAAACATTTGCAATTTTCATTTAAGCTTTTTAAAAAATAAACAATTTTGGATTATTCCAGTTAATGCAAATACTTTAATCTAATGTTGCAATTGCAACTATTACATTAAAATAAAATATGTAAATAAAACAGAAACATTAAAGAACAAGGGCAAAATTTTATGCGAGAAATCATGCAGCGTCTTGAAATATCATTTCTACTGAACTTAAGTAATTATTTTTCTACGTTTTTTCAAAATATCATGTAAGCTAGTAAAATCCAGGTGAACAAATCAATTAAAAGAAACATTAAATTGAAACTTCATTTCCTTCCTACAATATTTTACCCATAGATTCTAGAATTGAGGCAGTATTCATTTTACCGTAGACAGAGAAACCAATAGTCACTTGGTTGTCGTGCCACTTGTGAGATAGAACGATAGGTGGGTGTACTGCCATTTCAAAACTTTTACCCTGAGTTTAAGCAATCCCAGATTCAAGATTAAGTATATTATAGACTATTGATGGGTTATATAGACATTACAGATTTACGAAAATTGTATGGTCAGAAAGAAAAATTGAGATTTTGAATAATTCTAGGTGTTGTACGATCTCGTTCCATAAAAATATCGAATCTTTATTGAACTAATGTGGATAAGGGTAATAGAAACTTCAAAAAGCTTTTTTTACAATTTCTACAAATATTTTGTCTTGTACATGCTTACAGTATAATAATATATAATAAATATAATAAGGCTATTGTATGTGTGTCTACGGGTTTTACCGGCCTTGTTGCCTGCCCAGTGGGTGAAAAAAAGATAATACAATGACGTTTCCGGTTCGGACGTCAAAATTGACTAAACAGTATACTTCCCGCCCGGTTTTTTAAACCAAAAGATTTTGAATTACGCTTACTTCCTACCTGGTTTATTAAGGCAAAGGTGGTTGAATTACACTTACTGCCGTTAAACCTTTTATCAGAAAGAGTAATACAGCCTCCTTGAGTTAAACAGAATAATACTCTAAACAAAATGGTACGTCAATATAAAACGTATAAAAACTATAAACAAAACATTTTAGCAAAGAGAATACAATGCAGTATAGTTTATGGAGGAAGTAAGTAAGTAAGTAAGGAATTGCTGTTAGGTTAAGTTGTTATTTAGGATTTGTTGCGAAATATTTGTGCTAATATTGGATGACTGTTTCCCTGCACAGTAAAACAGTAGCAACATATCTAAACATATTGTTTTGTAATCTTGCTAGGCAGTAACAGCTTCATAATAATTATTATTCAAAAGGCTAGTCTGTTAAACTACAATATCTTTAAACATTATATTTATCACGCAAAGGTAAGTACTTAATTGCCTACCTATTTAAGCAGACAAAATGATTAAAATCTCTAAGACTTGTTTCAAAAGTCGTTATCAGTAACATAATCTACATAACTTTGAAGCCTAATAACAATTATTCCTGGCCTCCCCAATAAAAAAATCTTAGACTAACAATCTTAGGAAATGATGCTGAATTACTAGCAATATTTTTGGCCTAAAGACGCCGTGAATTTTACTGACATAAAAATATGTATGGGAGTTCGCTATTGTTCTTTATATAAATAATAGATGTGCCCGCGATTTCACCCGAGTCCATCAGGAACTGTGCAGTTTTCCGGAATAAGTAGTAGCCTATGTGTTAATTCAGGGTATAAGCTACCTCCATATCAAATTTCATCCAAATCCGTACAGCCGTTTAAGTGTAAAGAAGTATCAAACATACACATACATACAAACTTTCGCCTTTATAATACTAGTGAGATTATTTTTGCGGGCGGTCAGCTCGTAGTCAATAATTTTGTACGCAGTCGGGTTTTTGTATTTTATAATAATTTTACTTGTGTACTAAGTGTTGGCTACCGCCGCAGCCGCGGGGCATTGAGCCTATAATATTGCTTGGCTCCTACTCATCGGATTGAGATACGAAGTACACCAGTTTTTAAGTTAAAACCTAAGCTATCCAACAGTGACAATCGCATCGCAATCGGTCCAGTAGTTTTAACGTGATGCGTGAAGAACAGACATTAAAAGTGTGGTACTAAGTTTTGAAGGCCAGTTGGCAGCGTGTTGCCATTACCCTGTTCAACATCAAGGGATCTTGCATATCCTGGCAACTATAGGTACCGGCCATCTACAGCGTTTGTCTTCCACTCTATCCACGCTATGTAGGCGAAATTGTGGCAACCACGCACGAAATAAAGTAAAAAAAATGATCTCTAGGTAGCAGTTTTATCATCATGCGTCGATTCCTCACTTCAGTATGTGATTTAAACAGCTTATCAAATTTTAATCTTCCATTAACTGATGTTAATCTCAATTATAATTAATTTGCGAGTACTAACAAGAATTTTCGAACAGATACACAATCTAGATCTTAGATTTGGGATTTGGATAAGAACACCCACAGCGCATAGTTTTCGTTGGGCGTTGTCGCTGTTTTGCATTTTAATTTACGCCCAATGAACACAAATCCAAGAATTATCCGCATTAGCTGGACTCGGAAAGTTTCAAATGTAAGGGTTATCCAACGAGTCGTTAAGAGCCGGGGCATACTGCGAAACATCAAGAAAAGAAAAATTGGGTATCTTGGGAGCCAACGAACCAACTGCTCCAACTCATCAACTGATAATGATGGACAAAGTAGAAGACAAACGACGTTTCACTGAGCGAAGCGAGATCTTCTATAGTCAAACTTCGGCGTTTGTATGCATGTATGTTTGTTCAACGATAATTTTCGAACCATTCATCCGATTTTGATGAAATTTGTTAGGTAGTTAGGTAATAATAATAGAAATTTGGATTCGTATAAGAGCTGAATCGGTTTGGGTGTTGTTTAGATATTGGGGTCTAAAAGCCCAAAAGGTTACTAATTTAACATAGTTGATTAGTTCAAATTGGGTGACACATGAATGGGTTTTACTTGAATATTTTATTTCCTTAAATTTATAGGTTTTGTAGTTTTGAATATATAAAATGTAAATAAAAATCAGTGCAACGTGTCGTGAGGTCTAAGTAGTATTACTAAGATAAGAAATTATTATTATTTTTTGCTTTATTACATGCAGATTTCTTGCAATGTCCTGTTAAATTATTATATGATCACAAATTGACAATTGTCAAATCACAGTAACTTATTTATAATTAGGTATCAATATCTTTTAGATGTCACAACGTTGCATTTTGTTTAAGCAAATATTACTCATAGCATGTGTAATAGATATTATATTAAAATTATATGAATAACAATAAGTACCTATCTAAGTATTTATTTGTTAAAAGAACATAGGTATATTAAAAAATAACGTAATATTTTTTTTAACAATGTTAACAAACTCTTCACAGTTCACTGTTTAACGAAATAACCAAAAACTGTTTGAAAAACACGAAAAGTTGACAAATTATAACATAGTTTTCAGGGCACTTTAGTCTACAGGGCTTTTTAGTCTATGGGTATCTAAACAAATGTACCTGAATATATGTAAGTATGTATGTTGATCCACGATCCACGTATAACTCAGAAACTACAAGTCTGATTGCAATAATTATTTTTGGAAATATTTCAACTTAGGGAGTACCTATTCAAGTTACATCAAAAACGGTTCATTAATTAATAATATATGGATCTTACTACATTTGTAAACACATGTGCAAGCATGTGTGTAACGGTATAAATTAATTTATGTCTGTACCTACATTATTATTTTGCCCAATTCAATCTTATCGAACTTTATAACTAAATATAAGTATGTTTATTCACAGGAATTTATAACTACAATCTGTTAAGCAATAAAATAATTTTATTTTATCAAATCAACTAGTCAAGTAATATCATAAATTTCTTAATTGATATGATTTAACTTTCATTATTGATAAAGTCTTGAATGTGTCATTTTAACATACAGGTATTAATTACCTCGATTAAGAAAAATGGTTGTTTGAGGAGATCCATAACATCGATGGGTCCAAAAAATACCGGGTGGAGCTGTGTCGGGCGCACGGCCGTTTGTTTATCGTGAAACGTCTACGCCACGCACAAATCGCGAGTAATTCCGAACTAAAGATCACAAAAACATCCATTTTGCTGATTTTGCTCTGTTTTACCGATTTTGACGATAAATAAATATTACATAATCGTGCTGACTATATTCTATTTTACACTAATATTATAACGAGTAAAGATTTGTTTTTTTTGTATATTTTTATGTTTCTTTGTGATGAATAAACTCAAAAAATACTAAACTGATTTTAAAAATTATTTCACCTGTAGTAAGCTACATTATCAAGAAAAACATGAGCAGTATTTTATTTTTCAAAAAGTTGGAGTGTTCCACGAAAATCGCAATAATGTAAACCAAGGAATGAAAAATGACGATTACCTATTCGCTATAAGGAACCGAATGATATGTTGCCGTGGAAACGAAATAATAACAAGTCTGTCAAAAAGCACCACGAGCGTTGGTGCCGAAAATTTTGAATTACGCATGTAGTCTTGTATTATAATGCTTATAATAAGAATAATGCCCCAGTGTGAGCGCTGCCCGTGCGAAGCCGGGGCGAGTCACTAGTAACCTAAAAATGACATTAAAATTAGATCTCTCGAGCATTTAACTACAGAGTAATAAAAGCGAGGCGATAATATACTCGTAGACCTTTTTGTAACGGTTCAGTTTTTTGTCCCCACGTTCCCTTATTTATCGTTGATGTATCGGCACCATAGACGACTGCATCATCATTTTAGCCTTTACAAGTCCACTGCTGAACATAGGCATCCCCCAAAAAGCGCTATGACGAACGGTCTTGTGCCGCCTCCATCCACTTCATTTAATTCACTCATTTAAGTGAAAGTATGTACGAAACACCTACTATGTATCTTGTTGTACTTATAAAATCTATGCGTAGCACATTTTTCGTGACATATTGACATATAAATTTACCTAATCTACTTTTATTCAAAATACATTTTTAAACTTGAACTTTTGTGAATTTTAATGAAGCACTGTGAAACAGCCTATAGTCTAAATAGTATACAGTCGTTATTTCATAATGCTAGTTTCAATTTATTGGATGTACAAGAAGTTTATGATGACCCGCTTTCATCGCGGCCCAGTGTATTATATTTCCGTGTCCCTAGACGTTTGTCGCTCTCAGATCTCAAGTAAATTTTTATTTACCTATTTTGGATCTACGATTTGTACTTACTTTACTTAAATAAATGAGCAAGTAGTAGAGTAATATATACATGGTGTAGGTAATTTTACCCTATGGCATAGAAACTAAAACTTTATTAATATAGGTATCAAAATCAGTTTTTATTTAGATTGATATTAATATTGAACTTGTTTTTTTACTGTAAGTTACGTGTCTTCACCTATTGAATAACTAAAAAAAAACTCTGTCTGCAGGATTTGAAGTAGGTACACAATAAGTCATCCAAAAATTTGATTTAACATTGCTACTAAATGACTCACAGCTTTTCCACAAAACACTTAACGTTTATCATCGCTACTAATTGAATTAGATCTATTTGATACTAAACAGTGCTGATGAACAAGTATTAGCGGCACAGATCAAAGCGTAACAAAGGAGCCGACACCGTTTTGATTGTACATAAATTGCTGTAATGCGATTTTCCAAATCAGTGTTAGCTTAGTCGTTGTGGAGACATGGAATTAAATTGGATTTATTAATTAGGTATCTTAATTATTTTAGCTATAATTATAACAATTCATAGAGCCAATATTTACAACCTGATTTAAACTAGTAATCACCAAATCAACTACATTCCTTTTCATACACACCTTGTTGCTCTTTCAGTAGAATAGTTTAGTCAACTAAACAAATAAGAAAAAAGTCTTACTAGTTCAGTCGACTAAATAAATAGTTTAGTCAACTGAACTTATGGGAAAAAAGTCACACTAGTTCAGTAGACTAAATAAATAGTTAAGTGAACTGAACAAATGGGAAAAAAGTCTCACTAGTTCAGTCGACTAAATAAATAGTTAAGTGAACTGAACAAATGGGAAAAAAGTCTCACTAGTTCAGTCGACTAAATAAATAGTTAAGTGAACTGAACAAATGGGAAAAAAGTCTCACTAGTTCAGTGGACAAAATAAATGGGAAACATGTCTCATTAATTCAGTCGACAGATTATATGGGAAAAAGTCTCACTAGTTTAGCCAACTGAACTGGACAACTTAATGGGAATAGACGTAAAATATAACTTTCTGATCTTCTTTTTTTATCTCCACATTTAAGACTACTCCTTTACAACTAAGTATTTATTAGATTAATTATATAGATTTTTGTTTGTTTGTCGTATAGTGCTGGTCTCTGATGTCAGAGTTTATCAAGCCGCCCGAGGGCCTCTGACATGGCTTAACGACTGCTATTAATCAATAACAGCCGGGACCGACAGCTTAACGTGCTTTCCGAAGCATTGAGCGATGGAAAACCGCACATAACTCAGAAAAGTCATTGGTGCGGAGCCTAGGTTTTGAACTCGGTATCGTGGGATTCTAAATTGCACTATAGAACCGTTAGTTAGGCCACCATCGCCCATATATGGATGAAAAAAATTAAACTTATAAATTCATCATATCTGTTATGGAGCTCTGTTTCGAACCAAAAATACCTAATTTGATTGGAAACAAGAGAGTTCTTCTTATCACAATTGAATGCGGTAAGGCCTGCACAGACGTCTCGCTTGAGATGTAATTCCCCTACCAGCCTAACCTAGCCATCCAAACTCCTTTCTAATGTAAAGAAGAGTGGTCTTGGACTGTTCTTAGCAGGGCCTGGATTCTGTATGACCACTCACGCCAATTCCACGCGAATTCCACGCTGCCTGCGTGGAATCACGAACAAATTCCACGCAGGCGGCGTGGAATTGGCGTCTTAAAATTAGAGAATTAGGCCCCTGGTCTATTCACGTCATAAACAAACATCTCATGGGCTATAGCAAGTTCCACCTTAGACTGTCCACTTTTTCCTGTGCACATTTCTGAATCACGGCTGTCCTTTTAGAGTAGATCAGCAACGTCATGCTGGTTTTGGGCAGGTGCTTCCTACCACTTTTTCGATGTCATCGACCCGTCGTCGTGCCAAAGGTCTTCCACAGAAAGGTGTTCAGTAGCTAGTTATGTATATAATGTGAGTGTGAAGCTGTCTTAGAAAGGATAAAGAACATCTGAGTCTCAGATGTTACGTTAGGTATTATTCTGTGATTAGGGCTAGAACATCTGAGTGGTCGGTATCCGACGTAGGTATTTAACGTCGGATAACGACCACTCAGATGTTCTAACCGTAATCACAGAATAAATAATAGTACTACAACCGTATAATTGGTCGGTATTCGATGTAGGTATTTAGTCGGCGATAGCCAAATCAGAACATCTGTTACGGCTGTTAGTCTCTCGTGCAAGCGCTGTAAGCTCTCGGTGGGTCAGTAGCTGCTGAGGATCCCTCGTGCAGAGGCACTCATACTCATAGGTAAGAAGGAAGAAGGAACTTGGATAGTATTATGAAAACTAACGTGGTTTTTATATATTTTAAAAGGCGAGAACGGGAGTTACTCACTTATTAGTTGAATTATTCCAACTATAGTTTCTAGCAAATCCGGTGGTCTTTCTCGAGGTCTTTATTCTCTATCTGCTATGTTTTACTTTAAATCATATATTTTGTTAGCATAGAGGTTTGGGATTATTATATAAAGCTACATCATTTATCAAATTTACCTTTCTTTCATTAGGCTTTGGCGGAAATAAACTAGGTGCATATTTTCTTTTCGATCCTTTTTTAATATAGATTTCTGCAAAATAGTGTCTGAGTTTTGTCTGAGTCTATCAATTGTCTGTAGTTGTCTTATAGAATTTTGAAGTGCCTATACCCACAGTCTTAGTAAGTAACAATGAATAGGTTACATAGAAATGTATTACACAGGTCAATGATAATTACAATAATAATTAATATCTTTGTGACAATGTTACGTAAAACTCTTTGGCACCACGCCGACCTTCGCTTAGATAACCAAGACAAGATTATAACATCGATCAAATTATCACGAAAGGGAATTAATTCTATTTATGAAACTACGTCACTATAATTCTATATTTTAATACATACTTTCGTGTGTTTGTTTTTACTTCACACAAAACACAAACCCCTCTGATCTAATATTAGAAGGGGTTTGTTTTTATTAAATGGCAACACTGTGTTTTATAGAGGCGCTGCGAGTATAAGTAATCGTAGACGCTAGTATGTACTGTACTATCATTCTACGTAAGTAATGGAGTTGTCTTTAGGCGCGGGTTAGTCCAAACTGTATTACTATTTGTTCGACTATAGAACCTGGGCCCGACTACAGAACTTGGCTTCAATCAGATTGTCACTTTTTTCATAGCAATTTCGGCTCTATCGCAAGGCACTAATGAATTTGACAGCTTGAAATCGATATGATCAACACTGCGTAATACCACTGCAGGTCCCCGACCACAGAACTTGGCTTCAATCATATTCTCACTTTTTTCATAGCAATTTCGACTCTCTGTGCAGATGGAAACAAACCCAAAAATATATATGATCCAATTCTATATTCTAATGATTAATTAACTGCAGCAAAAGCAAACATAATTGAATCATTAAACGTGGGGTAGTTCAAATCTGTTTTGTTTTTGGTTTAATCACGCATGACCATTTTTAATAAGAACAAACAAAGCCAAGGGGAAACCAAGCGTGCAATGATAAAAAGCAGCTATTCACATGTTCCGTAAACACTATCTAGTGAGATATCGTCGTAATATTTGGTCGCCCACTCGCCATTCGACCAAAAACACCACAAGCACAAATAAAAAATGTATATAACCCCCAACCCCGCTTTAGTTCGTAAGCCAGAAATTTATACAGGCCCTAGATTCTAGAATAACAGATAGGATACTTTTCATCATCATCATCATCATCATCCTCCTCGCGGGTGAAACCGCGGGGCGCAGCGGGTAGATAATACAAGCACAAATTAGAAATTTATATAACCTCCGACCCTCGAAGCGAAAACCTTCGTATGCGCGATGCAAACCAATGGCTAACTTCGTACCTAAATAATCGGGAACAATTCGTGGAAATAGAAAACTTTACTAATAAAACTGGCATCATAAGTAAAATCAAAATCAGTACAGATTAATAATTCAATACCTCAAGGAAGTGTCCTTTTTTTTAACCTATGTTGTCCCACTGCTGGGCAAAGGTCCCCCCATTTCCTTCCAGACATCCCGATCCCCTGCAATCTCTGACCATCCCTCCTGGAAGGCATCGAGGTCATCACGCTATCGCTTCCTGGGTCTGCCTCGGCGACGACGCCCCTGATCAGGCACTCATGGCGTGACAACTCTTGCCCAGCGACCTGGGTGCATTCGGCTCACATGTCCCGCCCACTCCCATTTTAGCCTAGCAGTCTTACTCCCCACATCAGCGATTCCTGTTTTTGAGCGAATTGTGGAGTTCGGAACTCTGTCGGTCCTCTTAATTCCTAACACGCTTCGCTCCATTGCTCTTTGGCAAACCTTGAGTTTGGACTTCTGAGATTCGGTCAGTGACCACGTCTGAGCACCATAGGTCAGTACTGGCAAAATACACGTGTCGATGAGTGTTCGCTTTAGTGATAGCGGAAGGTCGCCCTTCATAAGGTCCTTCATGGACCAATAGCTCCTCCAAGAGTTCTCGACTCGGCGATCGATTTCAATATCCTGCCGGTTGCTGAAAGAGACTATATGGCCCAGATAAATATACTCATCGACATAGTGTATCTATTGCCCGTCGACTTCAATCCTACGTGTCGTGCTGTTAGACATCACTTGTGTCTTTGACCGGTTCATCATTAGTCCAACCTCAAGGCTTGCTGTGCTCAGATCTTGGAGCATGTGTTGCAATTCGGCTGCTGTGGGGGCAAAAAGGACAATGTCGTCGGCAAATCGGAGATTAGTGAGTCTCTTGTTACCAATTTCAATGCCCAATGTTGCCCAGGAGACTACTAGAGTTTTAAATACCTCTTCGAGGGTGCTAGTAAATAGTTTGGGAGATAGTGGGTCACCCTGCTTAACGCCTTTTTCAATTTTAAACTGTGGACCAGAAGAATGTAATTTTATATGTGCAGAACTGTTGTTGTAAATTAGTCGGATGAGGTCTATGTAGGTTTTATCTGTTTTGGTTCTCTAAAGCTGAAAATATTGCATGGTGTTTGATGCTGTCAAAAGCCTTCGTGTAATCCACGAAGGCCAGATACAATGGTTTATTAAATTCATTGTATTTTCTAAAATCTGATTTAATGTGTGTAGATGGTATGTTGTGGAGAAGCTGGGACGAAACCCGACTTGTTCTGGTGGTTGATGTTGATCTAGCTTGCTGTCTATACGTTTTTGAATTATTTTAATGAAAGCTTTATAAATATGTGACACTAAACTTATGGGCCTGTAGTTACTGATATTGCTCTTGTCGCCTTTCTTATGGAGCAGTATTATGTTTGAGTGACACATTTTTACTGGAAGTTGACCTTTATGAAGAATGGAATTGAAAAGGTTTGCTAAATAGGGAACTAGAATGGGGGAACCTATTTTTAAAGTTTCTGTCGTAATTCAATCCTCTCCAGGACTTCTGTCATATCGCATAGTTGTCAAGGCGTCGTGTACTTCACCGCCTGTTACAAAAGGTATGGTATCAGAGTGGACGTATTCAGTTTGTGAATCTATTTTGGTAGGATCTGAGTATAAGTTTGTGTAAAATTTTGTGCAAATTTCCAATACATTTGTACGGTTGCTATGCTTTACCCCATTATCGTCTTTTAAGCTGTTTATCCATGACTTGCCAGTAGACATTCCTTGTTTTGCAACTCTTAAAGAAGCATCCCTTTCCAAAGCTTTTTTCACCATGAATGTATTTTATCGTCTTATGTCCTGTCTTATGCTTTTTTAACTTGCTTATCTATTGTTCTGTATTCTTGCGTTCCCATTTCGTTTTCTGTTCTTAAATCTATAAGTTTTATTGCAGCTTGTTTTTCTTTTTCTTGTCTCCTTTTATTGTTGCACTGCTAGTGTGTATGGCTTTAATAATTCTTTCATATTGTAACTCTACATCTTCAACATCTTCAGTATTATCAATTTCTAGGTTACTGAAACTATCTTTAAGCTCTAATTGGAATTTATCAGAGTTGTTTATGAGCGTTTCTTTAACATGTTTGGTAATTTTGTTTTTAAATAAGTATGCTCTATTTATTTTGAAGTCGAATTTAGTTTTGGCTCGCAATGGTCTGTGGTCTGAACTGTATTTTATTTTATTTATTACGCTTATATCTTTAATTATATGATTCTGAGAGCATAGCACAAAATCTATCTCATTTTTTGTTTGGCCGTCAGGTGAGTCCACCGTCACTGAGGACTCTCTTTGAAAAAGCTGTTGGCAATTTTGAGATTTCTTCCAAACGCAAATTGCATTAGGCGAACCCCTCGCTCGTTGCGGTTCCCCAGTCCATATTTACCTAGGATACCTGAGTTATCTGCTTCTTGCCTAGACCCAATCTTCGCGTTGAAATCACCAAGAACTATAACCAAGTCCAAGTGCCACGATGTTCTTCGTAAACTATATCAAGGTGGTCATAATTTGTATTAGCGTTAAGATTTTGTTAGTTATTACCTTGAATTTAAGTATGGCTATTCTTTCTGAATAACCTACAAATTCGACAATGTTATTTTCCACTTTTTTTGCGACTAGAAAACCTACACCGTGCATTCCGCTAGTTTCTCTTATATGAAAAAATACATTGTCTTCGCGTTCTTTAATCTGTTCGCCCTGTTTTCTTACTTCTGCGAGGCCTACAATGTCCCAATTGATATTTTTGAGGGCGTTTTCTAGTTCAAACAGTCGCTCGCCTCTCATCAACGTCCGGACATTATATGTGAATACATTAAGCAAATCGGTACCTTTTACAGTGTTAGCCGTGGTCGTTTGACGGTTTGTCGATCCCGCCCGGAGATTCTTCGCACCCCCAACTCCAATGCTAGTTTGGTGCCCGTCAACGCATAACCAGCAGTTGGAGTCACCAGGAACTTGGGGCCTTTGTCTTAAAGTACTATCCATAATTGGGAGGAATTGGACCGTAACCCACCACGCTGGTCCAGTGCGTGTTGGTGAGTGAACAGTAAGCCTTCTAACTCGGCTCGGGGCTGCCGCCGTTGACACTTCTACGAAACGTTATTCCGCCGCCAACCTAGGTGGATATACTGCCCTTATATCAACCATACCAATGTGGCCTCTAATGTGCTTAATGCCCATAAGTCCAAATTGGTTCAGCTGTGACTCTCTTTGAGAGCTTGTATGTTACGCCGTTGACCCCACAGAGCTCTTCCGCCGTAACAGTTCTGTACATTTCAGCCCAATGCACAGCACCCACTGCAACCTGAGCTCCAAATATGTTGGAGTAGCTTGTACTGAGGGGTTTTTAACGAAGCTTCCTTCTTCGGCCTTTTGGTCCGCGGGAGGTATTTTATTTTCCTCCTACTCTGAAACATCTTTTGTAAAAACATCCGACGAGTGTGCCCCTATCCGCCACCTGGGGACGCGTTCTATAGGGATAAGACTACCCCAAGAAGGAAGTGTCCTATTTTTAATTTATATTAATGACCTTACAAAAACAATTGACGAATCCTGTGTACTGTTCGCGGATGATATTTCCCTTCTGACTCCTTGTAGAAATAATTAAAACCTTAAAACTCAATAAAATACTTACAGATATTATGAACTGGATGACGGACCATAATCTTGACAAAAAATAATCTATATAAAAAATAATACAAGGTAGACCTTATCAAAAAAAAACCCCTTGACATTAATTTTTCTTATAATAATACTAAATGGGAATATGTTGACGTGTGTACTTTGCTAGGCTTAGAAATAGATTCAAATATTAACTGGAAATGTCACGTCCAAAAGATTAAAGCTAAGCTGTCGAGCTTCACATGTGCATTAAGGGAACTGAAAAGGGCGACTGACCTCAACACTGCGTTGTCTGCGTATTATGCGTATGCATACTCGTGGCTAAGGTACGGCATCATCCTGTGGAGCAACAGTGTTGACGCACGGACCTCTTAATTTAAAAAAAAAATGTGTCCGTATTCTTGTAAATTAAAAGTAACCATTTATAAAAGTAACACTTTTAAATATTATAAGCTATTGACATTAATGTCAATTTATATAATATAAATTTGCAATTTCGTTCGGGAATACCCTTTATTATTTTCTAAAAAGGTTGACCAGCCTAGAAGATTCGCGACTAGGTGTAGATATGATCTAGTTGTAACTCCTTCCAAATTAAAAATTCACAGTTCTGGAACAAATAAACTGGCAGTAAAAATTTATAATAAACTACCCGATATAATAAATAAAAAAAGAAGAAAAACATACAATATTTCATAATAACCTAAAGAACTTTTCAATTAATAAATACCCTTGACGAGTATTTAAATGATAAATCTACACATATAATTAATTGATGTAATAGACAATGGCTAGGTCTGCTTGCTACGTTTTGCTATGCCCTGTGAGGGTCATAATGTTGACAACTACACCTTAATGCCTGTGTTTTTTACTATGTACATATGTTTGTTCAATAAATAAATTGAAAATTGAAATTGAACAGAGCTCCATACATTAGAACTAACAGTCCATATAAAACGTCATAAAACTTATAAAAAACGATTATTGCCATCTACCTTTATATTTTATCATCAGAAGTGTTTTTTTAGGAAGGTTTATGCTGTTGTTCTATAACTGAACTCTACAGCGTCACGGTACAGACGGTGGGACGGGCGCGAAAGCGCTCTGCCGCAATGCGTGACGTGGAAAACGCACCCCAAATTTAAGTTTTGGCCACTTGCTCAAGGGCACCCAGGGGTACGAATCTCGCCTTGGACAGTTGCCATTGATTACGGGGGTCTGACTAAACAACCCTGGATCGCTAGTTTTAGGAGTGATCGAGGGGGCCCTGATGAAGTGGTTGGAGCCCTTTGAATTATTTTGGATAACTGACCATCGATTCAGAATACACCTTCGAGAAGAATCGGCAAGAAACTCGAAGGCGAATAAAATCGACTTTAATTACGGGACCTTCGACCTCGCCGGCGAGATCGGTGTCTGTGTCTAATTGTGTTGACAGATGGTGAGGAAGGGTTGGACGAATCTATCGCTGCCTGCACTGCGGCAGCGATTTCATCGTCTGGATCGCTCAAGATGTCTCTAGGGCGTCTACGGAGGGGTCGTACGTCTGTCGCGTCTGTCGAGTAGTCAGATGCCTGGAGTTTTTAGAAGTGTATGTTTATTACTCATTCACGCTCAAAAATTTCAATTTCAATACTCGTTTCACGTCAATATTTCTATATATATATATTTATGTAATATAATAGAAGTGCGCACGGCTTTGCTCGCATGGTTATTTCTCTGGGTTATGATTACCTTACGTACTATTCCAGGACCATTAATCAAAATTCTTTCAACTGTCAAATAGTTTTTTATCGATTGCTCGGCTTCTTATCATCGTATTTCGATATAAAATACCCCAGTATTAAGATATATAAACCCTAAACTAACCAACAGTGAAAACCACATAGCGATCGGTCTATTAGTTTTTACGTGATGCGCGAAAAAACAAACAGATAAACAGACTGACACGATTTTTAAAAACCTTACCTGTATTCTTGAACAGTAGCTTATTTTAAGTCACCTAGACCAATTTTTTGTTTAATTATCTTCTTTCTACAAACTTTTTGTTACCTACTGCTTTATTATAATTATAGATATTTAGAGGATGTAATTGCCTGAAATCGCCGGTATCACATCTATTCCCCCAAAAAACCCTCACGTTCGCTTTGTGCTGTAGTTTAGTTAGGTTACCGTTGTGAGCTCCTGAAGCTCTTTACAACAATGTGCCTAAACTTTTATTTTAGTACGGTCTTTCCAGGCGCTGCAGACTATTTTATATTTTTTTGTCTACGTCACGTACAATTAGATCCGGTCCTGGAACCCTCTCGTTTGCTCTGTACTGGAGTATCGGGTACCGTTGTGAGCTCCAGTACTTCTTCTTTCCAACAATGTGCCTAATCTTTATTTTAACACGGGCTTTTCAAGCGCTGCAGCACCTTTTGTGGTTATTACTTTTACCCACGCCTTATTTTTAAATTTACTTAGTCTTAACTTTTTTTTATAAACTTTTTCATGTTGTATCGAATGTTCTCAACAAGATCTTTACTACGACACCCAAATCGACATTTTAGATAGGGGTATCGCTATCTAAATTATGAGTTATACTGAAATAAAGATCACAAAAACATTAATTTTGCTGATTTTGCTCTGTGCGTCCTCCTGCCCCTCTGTCTTTTGAGAAAAAATAATTACAACATAATTGAGCTAATTAAATAAGCTAAAAAAAATACATCAAAATTTGATCGTTGGACCTTATAGTTACAGAGTTACAGAGTTATGATAGAGAGACGATATCTCTTACCGTTACTTACGGTCGCTCTTTTAATCATGTTACCCCGTACGTATCGGAGTGATTTTGAAGAGGTTTCACGTCAAAAGATAGATTAATAAATAAGAAAGAGAAAAATATAACTTTGCAGCTACTATTACAAATAAAATACATAATCGGAAACGTTTCGTAATTTAAAGTTAAAAACTTGATATTTGCCAAATGCTTTTGATCATAGAAATATTTATATTATATGGCTTTTGATAGATAATTTTGAATACTATGAATGCTTAGACACCTTCGTGCGATTCATTTGCTAACATAATTTGGACACCCTGACAGAGGGAATAAAATTGTAAAAAATTGCTATTTCAACATTTTTAGTGCCATGTGTGCCTAGATCAATATGGTTGGTTTTATCCATGTTTGTATGTTTTGGTCGCTTCATCTAGCCGGTGGGCGTCCTACACTAAGTTTGCCAATTTGCGGTCTCCACTCAAGAACACGTTTACCGCAACGGTTATCGGTTCTGCGGCTAATATGGCCAGCCCACTGCCACTTCAGCTTGCTGATTCTCAGAGCTATGTTGGTTACCTTGGTTCTCTGCCGGATCATCTCGTTTCGAATTCGATTCCTTAGAGAAACACCAATCATAGATCTCTCCATAGCCCGCTGAGCGACTTCAAGTTTGTGAACCAGCCGTACCGTATGTGTCCACGTCTCTGCTACGTAAGTCAATACCGGTAGGACGCACTGATTGTATGCCTTTGATTTTGGCACTGAGGGATAGGCCACGATAAGACCTGACGCAGCTTCCTGAATGCTGCCCAGCTAAATTATTCTATTGGCTTCTTTCTCAAAATTGTTCCGGCTCAGTTGTAAGATTTGCCCTAAGTAAACGTAGTGTTGAACAATCTCGAGAGCAGTGACGTTAACTGTAGAGGATCATGCTCGTTCAGCATGATCTTGGTTTTATCCATGTTCATTCCGAGACCGATTTTCTTGGAAGCCTCAGCTAGGTTATCCAGCATCCAATGCAAATCCTGCAATGATTCTTACATTATGGCGATGTTCGTCTGCAAATCTCAAGTGTGAGGTGTACTCGCCGTTTGTTTTGATGCCCTACAATCCCAGTCCAATGTCTTAAACATGTCTTCCCATGCGTTGGTGAACGATTTCGGGGATATCACAGCCCCTTGTCTCACTCCTCGACGTAGGTTGACATGTTTAGTCTGTTTGTCCTGGATTTGGACAGTAATAGTAGCCGTGTCATACAAGCATCTCAGCACTTGGATATATCGTCATTCTACTTGGCATCGTTGCAGAGATTCTAGAACAGCCCAGGTTTCGATTGAGTCAAAAGCTTTCTCATAGTCCACAAACGCCAAAAACAGGAACCGATTATACTCCTCTTACTTCTGTATAATCTGCCTCTGTATAAAGTTATGAACATATAAATGAATTTATGTTAATCTGATCATTTAAAGTACCTTGAAGGCTTACATATATCTGACGCTGTCTGTACTGTTCATTCTTGTTTTTGCGGAATATTTAATATATTTTTCTGAACCACCTTTTTAAATGTGACCTTTTTCAAGCATATTCTCTTATCTTTCAGGAATTAATATGAGTTATAGTTTCCGATTAATGATACCATTTGGAGATAATATCCAAGACATGAAAAAAAAACCGTTTACTCAGAATTTGCTTTTGGAAAATATCAAGTATGATACAATAAACTAAGATAAAAATAGTTGGCTCTATTGAGAACATAATATAATTGTATACTTGCATGAAAATATTTTCTCAATACATAAAAATCATGTTACTTAAATAGATACAAATGAATGTTAAAATAACCGCTAATGTACTTATATTTAATTTTATTTTCTTCATTTAGGATTGGAAGAAGACATTTGTAGAAATCAAAACAAATACATTCCACATTTTTTTTTGTAATCTGCCGATAAGAGTTTATAGGTAATTACTATAATAATAAAACAAAGAAAATTCAACTTACCGTATAGTTAAACAAATCCTTTATACTCCTTATTAGTAAATATCACAATTATTCACTCTTTTTGGCACACAATTATAAACAATCCACACACTTGTAAGTCCACTAATATCAAGCGATTTGCCAATTTTGATAGTCCGATAACGACTATACATGTGTAGTAATTAATTATATATCATTGATAATAACATGAAGTCATTCATACGTCATTCTTCTGCGAAAGTTTCTAAGTGCGATCCTTTCTTATAACGAATTCAGGAATTTGATTTGAAATGGATATACATCATCATCATCATCATCATCAGCCCGTATTCGTCCTTTGCTGGATGTAGGCCTCTCCTTTTGAACGCCACAAGAAGATGCTGGCTCTCCTCATCCAGTCGCTACCGATCGCTTTTCGCAAGTCGTCACTCCACCTGTCCGGCGGACGCCCTACACTACGTTTGCCTAAACGCGGTCTCCACTCTAAAACTCTTTTACCCCATCGTTTGTCGGTTCTTCGAGTTAAGTGACCGGGCTGGTCACTTAACTCGAAGAACCGACACTTGCCACTTCAGCCATTGCTAATTCTTTGAGCTATGTCGGTTACCTTAGTTCTCTTGCGGATCTCCTCATTTCGGATTCTGTAATCTGTAAATGGATATACACCTTATATATAATATAACCACGTTTTCAGGATCGCTGTCTAAATAAGTTGACTGAAATAAGTTGGGCCATTACCAAGTGCTATATAGACACCTGTATATATTATACAGGAAGGAATATTTAATTAAATTACCATAGAGTGCAATGGGACGCCTCCAGGATTTTGTCCCTTTAATGAGACCACGAAGGAGACCTACTCCTTCGGGACCACCATAACCACCCAAAAGGAAGACCTCGCAAAAATACCAATTATTTTCATTTGGTATTTAACTAAAAAAACTACGTTCATAAAATAGTTTTGAAATGTACAAGCAAAGCCTTTTCACAAGATCTGATCTTCCATTTCATCTGATTGTTCTTAAAATATTGAACCCCGCACCTTCTGCATATCTCGACGACCCTTGAGAGACTGCTTACCATGACCTGCAATTGTAGGTCTAATAACGTTTGTATAAACTTATCATCGAATAAATATACGTAACATCACAGTGCCTAATTCAGGTAAGTAAACAATATATACAATAATTTAAATAAAATGTAAATATTTGTCTAAATGTTAATTTATTAAAACATGGCAACTCCTTATTTATTCAACTACTAATTACAATGGATTAGGCATTATTTAATTTCACAGTGCTTGACCAAGAATATGGCACATCGGAAGTATCGAGGTGGCAGGGCAAGAAAACAGAGTTTACCAGCATTTAGCATAAAATGTTATTTAACTACTCAAAGAAACGTTGACCTTGCCACCAAAGAATATAAAAAACCTTTTTGAAACCTTTCAAAAAAGTGACGTAATAATTTATACGCCTTGTTTCAGCCTACCAGTCGTAAAACCTTGACAATTCAAATATGTAGTGATCAAATGCAAGTAGGTACAAGCTATTCAATTCCGTTTTTCCGACTGATGTACCATTTATTTGTAACTGCAGTACATTTAAAAACTCGCCGTTGCTAGCAGAAATCAATACGTTGTCAAAATATAACGGCAATAACATCTTCTACTAGAGAAATTAAAACCATGAAAACTTCAAAAATATATTTTTGTAGAATTATTTTGCCACGAATTAATTTGTTATACTAGGTTTATACCTAATTTTAATTAATAACTCTTTCAATGTAGTATTTAGTACTTTCAGTTTGTATTTTTCTATAATTGAAATACTACCGTTTGTTAATAATTATCAACGTGTCAAATTTTATCAAATTTGTAGTGTCTTTCATTACCTATAGTTTCATGATATGAATTTATTTTTGTACAAAATAAAATTAACCATTGTATTGAGATCAATGGTATCAACTTTCTGATATCAATGGTAATTATCTGAAATATAACATTTATAACATATACTACAGAACAAATATTAATTAAGAATAGACTCAAATACACTTTTTCTCTATATATTTATGGATTCACATACAATGTTTTTCAAATCATGTTATGCGCAAAAGTCAAAACTATAATTATTGTAATCTTGTAAGGAAACAATGTCTCTATGATAACAATATGTCTATTTGAGTTGAGTAGATGATAGCTACCTTCCTTACCTTAAATAAATTAAATACAGTTTTTACCATTTAAATGTTGTGTAACTAAACATTTATATTTGACTATCGGTGTGCCAAAACTTTTATCCGGAATTATATCATGAAGTATTTCAATAAGTTTTATGAAAAACTGAAATGGGCACTTATACTTGAATCTGAAAAAAATAAAGATTTAAAGCGTCTGACTAAAAAAAAACTCATTAATTCGTGCTACAATATACTTTACTGGATAATACTGTAATACTTTTTTACTTAAATCAAGCAAAGTAATTAAAGCATGACCAGGAATATAAAATTATGTTCATTACTTCAAATTAATAATAAAATTATTTGAAATCTAACGTTCTTGTCTAGTACATTTCGTGTTATTCTAAATTCACAATCTTGTGTAGGTACATTTATACCAAGTTTTGTATACAAGTCAAAATTAAAAAAAAAGAGAGACATAGTTACTTTTGTATTTATAATAGTGTGATAAAAGCTCACATAATTTCCAGTTTCACTGCAGACTTGGATATATGCATAGTTTTAATCTACCTAAAACGTTCGGATTTCATTTCACTCGTACTTTTTGAAGTGCAGGGAAATTAAGGTTGCAAAGAGAAAAGATAAGCAAAGAGCGTGTAACATTTTGGTATCGAGCTTGGAATACATAAGCTTCCGCCATTTTGGTATCGAGCTTGGTACACATAAACTTCCGCCATTTTGGTATCAAGCTTGGTACACATAAGCTTCCGCCATTTTGGTATCGAGCTTGGTATACATAAGCTTCCGCCATTTTGGTATCGAGCTTGGCATACATAAGCTTCCGCCATTTTGGTATCGAGCTTGGTATACATAAGTTTCCGCCATTTTGGTATCGAGCTTGGTATACATAAGCTTCCGCCATTTTGAAAATAACTGGAATTTATGGCCTCATAAATGAAACTAAGGTCAATCGATAGGATCTAAAACCGATAAGCTAGGATCGGAATCGATAGAGTAGATAGATATAAGTGATATACTTTCTGAGTTTAGGTTCAAAAATTATGTTTTTTGTCAGACTTTACGATATATCAATTTGTTGCACAACTATGGGATTGTGCAGCTTAGAGTAGTTGTCTGTGACATTATTTTATCGGACATTAATAGGTATTTAAGGCGCTTCCCTAACCAGGAATAAAAATATAGCAGCACGCGTTTCTAGCAGCTAGCAGCAGGCATTTATTTCTACAACACATTTTGTTTCTTATATTTAGTGCTATCCATACCAATATATAAAAGTGAAACGTTGTCTGTTTGTTTTTTGTTTGGGAGCTTTCACGCGATGACGGTTGGACAGATTTTGATGAAATTTGGAATGGAGATAGCTTATACCCTAGAATAAAACATAGGATACTTTTTATCCCGGAAAATTGTAAGTTTCTACGGGAAAACTGGAAAAGTTGATTAATCTCTGTAAGGGACGGTTGCCATGGAAACGAAATAACAAGTCTGTCAAAAAAATCAAGAGCGTTTGTGCTATAACTACTTTTGCATTGGTTTTTAATATCCTAGAAGAACATAGGATGCTTTTTTCGCGATAAACAGTAGTCCGCGCGGACGAAGTCGCGGTCGGGAAAACTAGTTGATTTATATAACACTTTTGGTTTTTTACATTCTTATCAATTGACACTAGTTTCAATTAAGGCAAAGAAATCGAACTATTTTCAAAATGTCGGAACTTATGTCTGCCAATAAAGTTACACGCTCTCTGGCCATGGGACACTCGCGGGCTCCACATGTGAGGGCATTTAAATAGAAGTCGTGGGCACCGACCACCTGTATTTACCACCGCGCGGGCGTCTGTTACGCGCCACCGCGTCGTACATAGCAGCCGTGTCTGGCTCTTCAGGCAGTCGACCACTTGTGGCTGTGACGTGGGCGAGTGGCTCTTGTGCATCATCAGCCCGTATTCGTCCACTGCTGGACATAGGCCTTTCCCAAAGCACGCCACTGAGCCCGATCTTCGGCTCTTCCTTTCCAACCGCCGCCAGCCATCTTGCGTATGTCGTCGCTACACCTAGCTGGAGGGCGTCCTACATTATGTTTGCCGAGTCGCGGTCTCCACTCAAGAACACGTGGTGGAAGAAGGTTCTATTTAATGTTAACTTTATACAATAAACAATTTTAAAGCATTCGCTATGTGTCTTGCTCAGTAAAAAGCCATAGGTGTTTCACCAAAACAAATGTATACATAACTGTACATAATTGAGTACCTACATCGCTTTTACTGAACACGTCTAAGTATTTGTATTAGAGCGATGGCAGCCGAGTGGTATACTACTGCGAGTTAGAATCCAACGAGATAGGATTCAGTCCTCGGCTCCGTACACCAGTGACTTTTTTAAGCTTCGGAGTCACATTAAGCTGTCGTTGCCGGCTGACACCGATTAATACCAGTCGTTAATTCATATCAGAGGCCCTCGGGCAGTCTGACTAACCAGAGTCCAGCACTACAGCAAACGACAAGCAAACATTTTTATTTGGCTGTTAATTTTGAACAGGTACTCAGTTTTGATAAGCGAACGACTTATTTTCGCTTAATTTTGATCTAAATTTATATACCTATCTTGAGCAGTTAGCTCTAATACGCTTTTATTATGTAATGGTTGGATGAATAATAACCGTGGAATTTCCGCCACTGCTAGTTAAGTGGTGGTATCCATGTGAAACTTTGCAAATGTATGCGAATCCGATGATAATACAATTACATCGTACCATCGAACTGGTCTGATGGTGGAGCTGGAAAAAGGGTAACGGTACCCTTCTAGTTTGGGCTGATTAGATTTGTTTCGACTCATTTCACCTGATGACAAGCATGTTTTTAGTTTTCAAACTATTTAATTGTATAGATATGTAGCAGATTGTAGCAGATTTTATAGGAGATTCTTTCAAGTTAAGTAGGCTTCAGAACAAACGTCGTTTAATTATAAAACTGAATAAACAAATCATCAGCAATTTATTTTAAAATAACATAAATAGTACATGAAAACCATATTTTAAAATCTATTTAAAATACACAGCTTTAGCTATATGCATCGCTATATGCCTTTCACACTTGTTCACACAAATCGCATAGAAAACGCAGCGACCGCCATCTGCTAACACCCGCGCCGCATTATCATTACCATAGTAGCAACAGATTTTCACTACCATCGGAGTCAATTTCTTACAGTACAAAGATCTGTTTAATATTTCCATGTAGTAGAAACATTCTAAAAGACTATCTGTAATTCTGAATTGAATTTCTAGTAGGTACAACAACATCAAAGTAATAAATTCATGGATCTACATTTGTAGTTAGCAAAATTACGCTCTGTTCCAAAAAGGAAAATGCGAGAAAACTTTATAATCATGTATTCAGACCAATGTAACATTATCAACACATGGTTTCATTAAAAACATAATAAAATTTGAATCACGATAATACATTTAAAAAATATGATAATGTCAATTCATTCAAAATGGGCCTGTCTAAAGAGCTTACCTGTAGCAAAATGTAGAAAGCATCTTCAAAAGAAAATGTGATGCGTTAGTCATTTGCTAGCATTCTTATAAAACTAACACCTATCGTTGTTTTAACACTATTAACACATACGACGGCTCGGCTGCGATTCTGTAGCGGCGACTTACACCTTAAACCGTATCATTTCGTCCTAATGTAAAAACGCAACGGTCACGCAGCAAGGAGTGAAATAACAGGCACTTCTCTTTATGATTTGAAGAAAAGAAGATGATTTGATGATGCAAAAGAGTTTATCGTGATAATAAAGCTATGTTTATAAGTAATGAAAATAAAAATGATATGCTTGGAATAAATATTTTTAAATTGTTAACAATGATCATTACGTTACAATATTTTTTGTGAGATATTCCAGATATTGTAAGCTTTTAAATTTGGTTACTTATTATGCAATGAAAAATAGGATATGTTTAAGCATCATCATCCTCTTCAACAACAACCTGTATTAGTCCACTGCTGGACATAGGCCTATCCCAAGGCGCGCCACTGAGCTCGATCTTCGGCTCTTCTCTTCCAGTGACTGCCAGCTACCTTGCGCAGATCATAGCCACATCTTATCCTACATTGCCTATGCGCGGTCTCTAGTGTAGAACTCATGTTTCCCAAAGGTTATCGGTTCTACGACAAATGTAACCAGCCCATTACCACTTCAGCTTGTTTACTGTCTGAGCTATCTCGGTTACCTTAGTAACGGACTGATGAGTTTGGTTCGTGTGTAAGAATCATCATAATCATCAACACTATTAGCCGTAAGACGCCAATTGCTAAGCATAGATCACCTCCTTAGAGCACCAACGAGGCAACGAGTGGTTGCACAATGTGTGTATCCGGCGGCTCGCCAGGCCCAGGCCTCTCACCAGGCCCACCTCGTTGGGGGCCGTCCTACATTGTCTTCCACTCCGTGGCCCCCATTCGAAAAACTTTCTTCCCCAACCAGTCTTCGGTTCTACGAACTATGTGGTCAATTGTCACTTCAACTTACTAATTGTGTGAGCTATGCTAGGATATAAGCCACCTATATTTAATCCTATAATGTAATTTTTATTTTCTTGTCTCGTAATACCACCTAAAATTGTTTCCATAAAACTGCAAAGAAAATCCTATACAAGCATATTTTCCATACTATTCTCTAAGCGATTCAGATATGTAAAGCATTCATAGTACCAGCGTTACAGCTGCGTGTCCGCTGCGTGACCGCTGCGTCTTTAATACCTTAATACACATTTAACAGTTTAGCATTTTAGCGTTCTAGTAAACCCCTGTGGGTAGTTGAGGGGTTGATTCAGGCCCCTTGTGCTAGTATCTGTAGTAGTTAGGTTTGAAGGGGCCGACCTTGTTGAGGCCGAGATACTTGGCCTGCTCGTCCGAGAGTTCGGTGAGATGTGCGTCGAATGTCGGCAGGTGGAGTGAAGCGACGTACTCGTCCATTTTCTTCGGCAGGAGGTACACGTCGGCCTGTGGAAGAATTTTTATGGTTAATTTTGAAAGGATTATTAAGCTGAAGTGGCAGTGGGCTGGTCACATTTGTCGAAGGACGGACACCTGCTGGAGTAGAGGAGACCGCGACATAGTAAACGTAGTGTAGGACGCCCATCGTCTGGAGGAGTGACGACCTGCGGAAGGCGACCGAGGGAAACTGGATGAGAAGAGCCGAAGATCAGGCTCTGTGGCTTTCATTGGAAGAGGCCTGTGTCCAGCAGTGGACGAATACACAATGATAACGATAATGTACACGAGTGTAGGGCATGATGACATGTGGTCCTCTGAATGATAATACGACTAATCCACATTCCGCGGTTCCTGTGAGTACCAGATAAGGGAGGAACTACTTCATCTGATCTTTAGATCTTACTTTTCGTCAGAAAACCGTATGTCTGGATAGCTCAGCTTCCAAACGCTCGGCTACTAATCTGAAGTACCGGAGTTATATTCCCGGCTGAAGCGTTTACATTTTGCACTAACATTTTATGTGATGGCTACTAGCTTGATAATACCAGCGCGCACTTATTGGTCCAATCAAATAGCGCGCGCTTGCGCGGCTGCATGTTACACTGCCAGCTACACACTTCCGGTTACACATTGGTTGCGTTTTTCATGAAATCACTCCCACAGATTGCAGGAAAGCGAGCGGAAAGATGTTACACATCAAAAAGATGAGTAGCATGCGATGAACAAGATGCCTGCCAAGCGTGGTGACTATGGACGAACAACCGTTCGTTGTGGCGTTCCATGAGACTTATGTTCAACAGCGGACGTCTTCCAACGGAAAATAATGTTGATATATGTATGTCGGGGCGATATAGAATTGATCATTTCATGAAATCGTTGCCACATCATGAAAAAGTTATATTTCATGAAATTATCGTTGACATCGTGAAATGGCTAGGCCAGATCAATGAATGATCAGCGTTTAACGATATGAACACATAAACGCACGGCTACCTCATGATATGGTCAAACATTAGTGATCATATCGTAAAATAGTTACATTATCCACCGCTAGAGGCGCTAGGCGGAAGCCCGACTTGGCCGTGATATGTTATAAGGCGCACGTTCGTCTCCGTTTCTTTTATCCTTGATAACCTATCTGTTTGAACACTTTTGGTACCATGAAAACCCCACATTAATGATATACTTTAAATGATATGGCCAAACTTGGATTGAAATATCATTAAACGTTTATGTATCAACGTTATGGTCAATTTTAGCTGACCACATCATGAAATAGAACCATTTCATGAAATGATCAATTCTACCATATGGCCACGACATGTACACGTGTCTTAACAAACAATGCTTCAGGATGATGGATGAGTGCAGTGCGGTGCAGTTCTGCGCAAGATTTTTAATCGACTTCCAAAAGAAGGAGTTTCTCAATTCGATATCAATTGTTTTGGTAGTGTGGTAGGCCTCTTACGAAGAGACCGCCTGGGGGAGTACCACACCTTGGTCAGATATTCAACCGACAAGCAGTAGTGTGTAAACATTTCTGTGTTTCAGTTTGAAGGGCTATGCTTCCAGCGAATTACTGGGCAATCAGCAATGATGTTATATATAAATGTTATATATAAACTGAGGTAGATACGTTGTACCCCGCTCTGCGTGGCAAAGTAAACACAAGCTAATCAGCCTGTGTCGACTTAGTCCCAAACAGAGTGGCAACGACGCAACACGTAAATATAAGCGACTCCCGAAACATGAAAAAATAATAAAAAATGCCATCTTGTTTGTTTAGAAAGCGCACTACATACACTGGGACGTCTGTTAAAGGCAGGAAAGATGTGTCTTTTCATTTTTAAGTACTGTTTACGGTATTGAAAATGGAAAATAATTAATTTCATTTTACCCTAAATCAACTGTTGCTATGTTGCCGCTTCGCTACCTACACGAACGAGACAAGTAGAGGGTTACATGTAAGAGCGACAGAGAGAACGCGATAATGGCGAGTAGCGTTTATAGTTCGTATGATGCTAGGGGATGTTGGGGCTTACCAACGCCTGATAATCGTCAGTCTGCGCTCCGACCCGTAATGGCCACGGCTGACGATCTTCAGCCGGGGACTATAGCGGAGTTGCAACCAAGTTGGATTAGGATAGAGTATTGTATTTGTGTTACATAATTATTTGAAAACAGCTTGAAAAGAGCGATTTTATTGGATAATAAAGAGGTTCGGTCCCAATGGTTTTTTTTTGTGAGTTCAGGTTGTCCTAGCGGGTTCATCGACCGCGTAGTGAGTGATTGTGATTTTTTATTTGTGTTGTTTTTAGTGATTTATAGCTTGTATTTTGCGTCTAATAATACTTTAAAGAACATATTAAAATGATAATGATAAATGATTTTTTATTGCCAAAAGGAGATTAATAAAAGTAAAAACAAATAGGAAAAAAACAAACGGTGAAACATCAAACAAGATTGTCGGCGAACCCCAAACTAGCACGAGGCCTGTATCTTGGGGCTCGAGTGCAAATTTACCAGATAAGTTTGTATCATTTAACTAAACTAAAAGAAAATAATTATAAGGAAAGTATACAGTGGCAATGCAAAAGACGAAATTGTGTAATAATAATAATAATACAATTCGGGACAATTCCACACCACACCTAGCCCCAAACTAGGATACCCTGTAATATGGGCACTAGATAACGGATAAACATACATATTTACGAATATCAACATCCATGACTCGGAAACAAACATTTCTGCTCATCACACAAATGATTGCACCTTGCAGGACTCGAACCCGCGACCGTTTGATTTCGTTCCTAGGATCTCTAGCCACTAGACCAACCGGCCATCAAATGGCCGTCTAATTTAGACATATTTGTTTTTTGCAAAATAATTTTGTGTTTAGTGTCCCGCGAGTGGCGATTGCCACAAAGTGCTTCAAAGTGCCTTTCGTCACTTTTGGCGGGAAAATGTTGTATTTTTCATAGTTTAATAGTATCTTTTTCGATGTTCTTCATTGTTTAGCTATAAAATGGTATATAACATTATGTAATTTATTCTATAAGCAATTCGCAAATATTAAAAAAGTTTTACGGGCGTTTCTCAAGTGTCCGGCGAATATACGGGTGTTCTCCGGGATATATAGAACTACTAGTTTTTCCGCCTGCGACTTCGTCCGCGCGGACTACTGTTTATCGCGAAAAAAAAGCATCCTATGTACTTGTTATATCTATTAAAAACCAATGCAAAAGTAGGTACTTATAGCACCATTCTTGATGTTTTTTACATACTTGTTATTTCGTTTCCATGGCAACCGCTTCTTACACCGAGTAATCGAAGTTTTCCCGTAGAAACGTTCAATTTTCCGGGATAAAAAGTATCCTATGTTTTATTCCAGGGTATAAGCTATCTCTATTCCAAGTTTCATCAAAATCCTTCCAGCCGTAATTGCGTGAAAGCTCCCCAAACAAACAAACAAATAAACAAACAAACAGACAACAACAAGGCCGTCATCGGCTGTGATTGGCGATCGGCCGCTTACTGCAACTCTCTGTAACTGAGAACATATGTGTATCTCTTTCCGACGACGCGGTTCTGTATATCTCTGTGATGTTTTAGCCTCTTCAGTGATGCAAATATAGTTGCTTAAGTTCTATGTAAGTAGCTATAGTACAATTTCGCCATGTTTTTAGTGTTTTATAATGGGTATGACGTCTCTAATCTCATTGGCAATGAGACGTAGAAGCCATGTCTCTGGGTAACGAGCGCAGTGCAGTGACGTGCAAGATTTTGCAACCAAAGTTCTCGGTGGCGCTGCAACTGTTATGGGCAGGCGTGACGCTTACCATCAGGCGAACGAACTGCTCGACTCGTAACCAAACGAAACATAAGTATATATATATAAATATATCCTTGTGGTTGTGGAGAGCGATCAATCTTAAAATTCTTACAATTTCAATTCGGAGCACTGAGTTGGAAAACATATCTTTCGCGAACATTACACTAATATTAGAAAGGCGAAAGTTTGTGTGTATGTTTGTTACTCCTTCACGCTCAAACGGCTGAGCGGATTTGGATGAAATTTGGAATGGAGATAGCTTATACCCTGGAATAACACATTGAATACTTTCATCATCATCACCATCATCCACTCGGGGGAACCACGGGCGCAGCTAGTACTATAATAATTATTAAATGATATGGGTTGTTTAGATGACGTGACACTACGCATGCCGCTGTTGTTTTGCTCTTCTGAATTTTGTAGGAAACAGATAGGTATCTAATGTGTACAAGATTACTCGGGCCAGGGCGGTCGCACTCCGCAACAAGTACAAATAAATTCAAGGACCCAATATTCGGGTCCGTTCAGTCGAGTGTCAAGCGTGCGCTCGATGAGTCGCGCGCCTTGTACTTAGCGATAGACCACCTACTTACGTAAAGTTATTGACAAACTTTATTCGTGTTTTAATTATGAGTACCAAGAAGAAAGCTAGAAAGTACTGCATAGCATTCGGCTGTTTAAATAGTGATAGAAATGACGAATTGTCATTCTTTACGTTTCCAAAGGATATTGAAAGGTAATAAATTGTAATACCTATAATAGGTCCTAGTTATTTAGTTAGATATTGATATTTTTTTTATTACGTAGGTTCCTATAGTTTTATGTTATTTCATTTGTGTTCCATACCGAAGCTACGCATATATAAGATTTTTCCGCGCAGAAATAAAGTCGTTTATTAAATCGATCAACGTAATTTTATAATTGATTATAGTAGGTATTGTTGATCGGAAAATGAATTACTGTGCTGACTTAGTAAGTAGCCTACAACTAATTAGGAATTTATATAATATATGTCTCGTATAATACCTACCTACTTTTAATACCTTTTATTACGTAGGTAGCAATTTATTTTTCACTCATTAAAAAGCATGGAATTCAGACAGGCACCTTTATTCATCAAAGTGCAATACCTATAGGATATAATCATAATCAACCAACGACACGTAGGTAGGTATCTCACTAAAGTTATCGGCGGTCTGAAAACGGGATAGGTAGGTAGTAAAAATGAGGTAGTAGGTCTATTCTAAAAAGAATGTCATTGTATGTAATAGAACTATTTTAATTTATAACAATAAGTAATAACATAATACATTATTACTTATTTATTCTGTTACAATATCGAAGTCATAACATATCACAGAATAATTAGTAGTACAAGTACCTAGTCATATCTTAATACAACCCTACCGAGCGAAAAAGGGACAGAGCGATTCTGAAACGCTTAGAGCAATGGAAGTTCTCGCGCGTTGTGATACGGTGCATTCTAGCCTGCACGCGGTGGGCGAGCGCCTTCTAGGTAAATATAATTGAAAGCTCGCAGCGCCGTGCGAGTTAAATTGCACTTTATAGCGTTGTAGCGAGAGTCGCTATTTATTTAAATGACTTTACTCAGTTAGCCTTCTGTACTTGTACTATTATTTATTCTGTGCTCGGGCGTTATCGGAGTACGTATAGTACTCTTTAACTCAAGACACCTCCCCACACTACACAGTTCTATGAAAAGTCATTCACAGTAAAAGCTGTAAAACTGTGGAATGCACTTCCGCTGGATATCAGACGAGCTAAAATATTACATAGATTTAAAAATATGGTAAAGAATCACTATCTCTCCAATCTAAGTACTGCTACGTAAAAGTATGTATTTAAACCTAATTAGTAATATGTATTATTACTAGTTTATTGTAATAACATGTATTAGTTTATCGTATAAATAGTTATTGATTTATTGTATTTTACAAAAGTATCTATGTAATAGAATGTTATTTTAATGCATCGCCGTCTACTCCTTGTTCTTCCATTACTGTCCATCCAAAGGTTGTCTGGAAGAGATCGCTCTTAGCGATAAGACCGCCCATTGTACTTATTTTAAAGAGATATTTTATGTGTAATAATATCTTTTTAGGTGCAATAAAGTATTAAAGTATCTATAGTAGTCGCAGAGGATCTTTGTGGTTGTGAAGTTAGGCTCTGTGAACGATTGCGCAAGTACTGCTGTGAGGATAAAACAGCATAAAGTAAGAGCGAGATAGAATATTCGAAAAACGTAAGCGAGCAAGGCAGTTATACAATACTGTCTTCACCTTCAACATAGGGATTGCGCCTGAAAATATCAGCTTGCGAAGCGACTTGCAGACAACTTCCGAGCCACAAACTACCGCTGTGACTATTGTATTGTAGATATTTGATCCGAGTAATAATAAAAATCTTGGTGTTATTACTAGCATTGTGACGATGTCAAACCTCTTTCATCATAATCATACCTTTTTGATAGTTGGTCTATATTAATTCCAAATTCAAATAACCTGTCATTCCCACATTATCATTGGATTAGCAAAAACTGAAATTTTACGAAATAATATGTTATAAAATATGTACCTAAATAAGTTTATTACATCTGGAGTCCTTTAAATATATATGATAGTACTTTCGTTCGTAGTTGTTTTGATCCGTATTGTTGAAGCACGAAAAGTCTGTGATAATAACAATACTAGAGCCCCACGGATACACTCTTACCACATATATTAAATTGGGAGAAGACTGAATAGAATAGTCGAGTGCAAGATCTCTGTTTATGAACATCTCCGAGTGCTCCTAATTGTTCCTGTACTTTTATGTTGTCCACTGAGGTTTGGTCCCTGGGCTAGTGGAACAAACCCTAGGACCGCCTCGTGACAGCATAAGTAATTAAGTACTTATCTATGAAGTAGATAGATAGATAATTCTTTATTGAATACCACACAAATAGAAAAAATACAACTAGAAAACAAAATTATTAATAAAGTGTCACAATAGGCAGTCTTATCACTCAGAGCGATTGAGACGTAGTAGCTCATCTATAGAGTGATAAATATAAAAGTATAGAGAAGTAGGTACCTGGTGCCGAACTCCGCTATCACAATTTGTCAGGTCGCTTATGGATCTCTAACGTGAAATTGTTAGCGAACGTGACCGACGGCTTAACGTGGCCTCGAAGCACGGAGCGATAGCAAATTTGCAGATAACTTCTTAAATGTCATTGGTGCGGGCCGAGGATCGAATCCGGTGTTGTTGGATTGTAAAATACACGTATTGTTGGTGTGGGCCGAGGATAGAATCCGGTGTTGTTGGATTGTAAAATACACGTATTGTTGCTCAACCGTCATCTTTCGGAGATATGAGAAATATGAGGCTCAAAGCGAGCGCTTGTGCAGAACCGGTTTTTTGTATAGTGTAACGGTAGCCAGAGCTACCGCTCGTATTTAGCCTTTACTCAGATTTATTTATTTTCATTGGAAGAAACTACAGATAAAATAATAATTTATCGTTATTGTTTAAAAAAAACTAATAGAAATTGCGAAAAAGGAGTAATCTTTATGTAGACAATAACATTTGAAAAGTTTCAAGTATTTAGTGGAAACAGTAGTAGTATTTGCGCAAATATTATGCTACATAACAAGTTTTAAATTATTATTTATTGTTTCTCCCTATCTAGAAGACTCCAAGTTAAAGCTTGCGGCAACACCTCAGCTTGTTGGACCATTTTGGAAATGTATAGCTTACTAGATCAATTATTTTACAATACCAAAGAAGAAACGAAGATAAATAAATATTTCTACCTTTTACCGATGTTGTGGTGTTGTTCAGCAGAAGAAATGATGAACAGCATACGTCCACAAGGCACGGCGAAATGTGTTTTTCTTAGTCCAATTTCAAGTAATAGACTTGTTGCGTAAAGTAAAATGCTACCTAGTAGCTACTACTACCTTATATCGATGCTGCGGCGCGTTGTACAGCTCAATAAGCGCCAGGGCTTGCGTTGCAGCCGTTACTGACACCACGAACGAAGGTAGAGATGAGCAGCAAAGGTTGGCCAGCCGACCTTCCGCTAACAGCACTATGCGCTTGCCGTTCGGCCAGATGATGTGGTCAACCTGCGGAGATGGACGAATCTTTTTTGACCATATACCCAATTCTACTTTCCACTACGTAATATTGAACATTACTAAGGTTCTAGGGCACAATCGTGTGTCTGAAAACCCCGTTCTAGATGTTGCGGCATTGTCCTTGAAAGCCAGTCCTAGTTGAGGCGCCAGGTGTTTACCATCTTTGACCAATTTTTTATCGTATGCCTCCAGAAACTGCCCCAAGGGAAGGCAGTCAATAACACTTTAATACGTGGGGGCTGATACCCATAAGTATTTAACCATCCAAAATTATTTCCTAAACGTGGGGCAGATAGCCATAAGTTTTACCGTCTGCCACCGCGTGGAGGCAGTACGTGGGTTAAGGTGGTAATATACACACTTAGGTATGGCTATCGGCACCCACGTTTTAGGATTGGGGGCAGACGGGTAATATACATGTGTTTGTCGGTCCCACGTATGAAATATGTTGGCAGATGTAATACACTTATGGCTATCAGCCCCCGGGTATGAAAAGTTAAGGCCGATGATAGAACACTTATGGCTATCAGCATCCCATGTCATTTATTTTGTATTATAATTTATTCATCATTCCTCATAATCACTTAACTACAGATTTTTAGATAGGCAGCGCTAGTCTACTCTAAGAAAAGAGTATGAATGGTTTTATCGTTTAGTTAAGTATGCTTCATGACATATACGAGTATGTACATTTAGCGATACATCGTTTGGGTAATGCTACAATTAGGTACGTGTATTTACATCTGAAACACCAAACTAACGTCGACAGCTGGGCACGCACATGCAATTAACATTGAGCGCATGTTAATAAACTCATTAATAACTCGTGTTTATTGTGAGTAATCGTGAATAAGGATCTTAACAGTTAGTTGCTTCTATTGTGAGTCATGCAGTAACACCTGATTGATTAGATGAAACCATAATTGTCTTATAAATTTTCTAAACGAAATACTTGGATTTTGCCATAGTTTAAATATTAATAAAATATACAATATAATACAAATTATACTATAATAATGATGTTGTTATGTTAAGGCATTTTTCTAATATTTTTTGGTTTATTTGGTATCGGAGCATGGTATCCCGTCTATCCCACGGTACATCATAATCCTCATATAACGCTATTCAAGCATTAAAACGCTTGTTTTGTATGGATTTTTTCAACTTAATGCTTGATTAGCCTGTGCGGCAGTTACTGCCGTACTCGGAGACGTCAATTAAATGCACTAAATACACTAAAGAGCATTAAAATCTGTCGAAACTCATCATATATAATGATTTAATGCTAAATAATAGTTAATTGACGTGTCCGCAGTTAGAATTAACTTATATTATATTATTTGACAGACAGGTGAGCAGTTGTTACTACGGACTAAAATGTAATTTAATTATCTATTCCAGACTATGCAGGATCTAAGGATCGTGTAAAATTACGAATAGTACATAAAAGTGCCAAGTACAAGGCTAACAAGACTTACAAGTCTACCACATAGTAGTGTCTAGTACAAAACAACAAGATTTACGTTTCTAGAACATACATATAAGTAAGACAAGACTAACATATCTAGCTATACAATAATGTGTATAGCACATAAAAGAGTCAAGCACAAGACTAAGGTTTGTACCATTTAAGAGTAGACTAACGTATCTAGAACATAAAAGTAACATGTACAAGACAACAAGACTAACGTGTATAGCACACAAAAGTGTCATGTACATTACGACATTGACGCGTATATCACATAAAGGTATCAAGCACAAGACAACAAGATTTTATCATGTCTAACACAGAAGTATGAAGTACAACACAACAAGATTATCGTGTCTAGCACATATATGTAAGACAAGACTAACGTGTGTAGCATATAAAAGTGTCAATTACAAGACATGAAGACAATCACATCTAACAAATACATGGAAGTAATAAGTACAAGACATCGAGATTCACGTATCTAGCAAATAGGAGTATCAAGTAAAAGACAACAAGACTAACGTGTATAGCTTTTAGAAGTATCAAGTACCTACAAGATACGTGTCTGAAGTATCAAGTACAAGACTAATAAAAATATGTATAGCGTATAGAAGTATCCGGTACAAAACAACAAGACTAACGTGTCTAGCACATAAAAATGACAAATAGGTAAACGAGACAACAATACTATCAAGTCTAGCACAATAGAAGTACCAAGTACAAGACAGAAAGACTACACAGCTAGCCCATACAAGTATATCAGTAAAGACTAGTGTCTATAACATGAAACTGTCAAAAAACATTTTTAATGAATGTTTGCATATTTAGTAACTACACATAATACACACTCATTTGTCAATAACATCAAATTGTCAAAAGACTGCACATAATACACACCCATTTGTCAATAGTGTCTATAACATCAAATTGTCAAAAGACTGCACATAATACACACCCATTTGTCAATAGTGTCTATAACATCAAACTGTCAAAAGACTGCACTTATTACACACCCATTTGTCAATAGTGTCTATAACATCAAACTGTCAAAAGACTGCACTTATTACACACCCATTTGTCAATAGAGTGTCTATAACATCAAACTTTCAAAAGACTACACATAATACACATCCATTTATCAATAGAGTGTCTATAACATCAAACTTTCAAAAGACTACACATAATACACATCCATTTATCAATAGAGTGTCTATAACATCAAACTTTCAAAAGACTACACATAATACACATCCATTTATCAATAGGGTGTCTATAACATCAAACTTTCAAAAGACTACACATAATACACATCCATTTATCAATAGAGTGTCTATAACATCAAACTTTCAAAAGACTACACATAATACACATCCATTTATCAATAGAGTGTCTATAACATCAAACTTTCAAAAGACTACACATAATACACATCCATTTATCAATAGAGTGTCTATAACATCAAACTTTCAAAAGACTACACATAATACACATCCATTTATCAATAGAGTGTCTATAACATCAAACTTTCAAAAGACTACACATAATACACATCCATTTATCAATAGAGTGTCTATAACATCAAACTTTCAAAAGACTACACATAATACACATCCATTTATCAATAGAGTGTCTATAACATCAAACTTTCAAAAGACTACACATAATACACATCCATTTATCAATAGAGTGTCTATAACATCAAACTTTCAAAAGACTACACATAATACACATCCATTTATCAATAGAGTGTCTATAACATCAAACTTTCAAAAGACTACACATAATACACATCCATTTATCAATAGAGTGTCTATAACATCAAACTTTCAAAAGACTACACATAATACACATCCATTTATCAATAGAGTGTCTATAACATCAAACTTTCAAAAGACTACACATAATACACATCCATTTATCAATAGAGTGTCTATAACATCAAACTTTCAAAAGACTACACATAATACACATCCATTTATCAATAGAGTGTCTATAACATCAAACTTTCAAAAGACTACACATAATACACATCCATTTATCAATAGAGTGTCTATAACATCAAACTTTCAAAAGACTACACATAATACACATCCATTTATCAATAGAGTGTCTATAACATCAAACTTTCAAAAGACTACACATAATACACATCCATTTATCAATAGAGTGTCTATAACATCAAACTTTCAAAAGACTACACATAATACACATCCATTTATCAATAGAGTGTCTATAACATCAAACTTTCAAAAGACTACACATAATACACATCCATTTGTCAATAGAGTGTGTATAACATCAAACTGACAAAATACGACACCTAATACACACCCATCTGTCAAAGTCTGCATACTTGTGGTCTCACCTGACTCCGCACGCGTTCCCACAACAAGTCTGGCGTTCGCAGCGAGTGCACGTCTATCTCAGTGTTGCTATGTCCCATGTTACACACGCAACATCCGTTCTTCATGCGCTCCATGTGTTCTCGTGTGACTACGCCCTTGTTTCCGGTTGCTGTGATTACTATGTCCACTTGCCGTATTACCTGCAAGTTTTTTATTCGATTTCAAAGTGGTTATTTTCAAGAGTTATAAAAAGATTTGTTTTTTTTATTTATTTGAATGGATATATATATATATTATATTCAGTGTAGTCCCATGTAAAAAATATTAAAATGCGATTTGTAGTATTTTTAATGAATGGTTGCATATGTAGTAACTCAGTTTGTTCTTCATCATCAACACATACTACATAGTATTAAACAAAGTCGCTTTCCGCGTCTGTCTATATGTCTGTCTCTCTGTCTCCCTGTCTGTATGGCCGCAAACTCTTCCTAAACCACGCAACGGATTTTGATCCGGGTTTCAGCATAAGTTAATTTAATTTTTCATGGAAGGTTTATACATATTATTATATAATACAAGCATACGAGACCTGAACGTAGCGAGGGGGAGGCGGCGAGCGAAGCGAGCCGCTGTCCCCTCAAGCGGAGTGAAGGTCGTGTGCGAGAACTTCACATTTCTCTTCTTTTTTTTCTAAATTACACCCGTTCGAAGCCGGGACGGGGTGCTATTTGGTGTTAGTCATATTCCTTAATCATCTGGATTTCTGGACCGACGTGTTTTTTTTTTCATTGAATGGAGACCTTCAATCTAGTTCCAAATTATTGGCTTACTTTTTTAGTAAATCCATTTTTATCGACTTTTTGGTCGAAATAATTATTTATTAAAACTAATATGGTCACCAACACTTGGCATAGTATAAACATTAGAACATTGCAAGCGCCTTGTTCACGGATAAACTGGGTCGTTTTTACAAGGACACAAAAATCAAACAAACATACATGTTCCGTGTAAAATATTTCGTTTCTAATGGTTACATACAGTGCGGTGATGGCCAAGTGGTACATGCGTTTAACAATCTGACAATACCAGGATTAATCATCGGCCCTGCACCAATTACTTTGAAAATGAAAAAAATGAAAATGAAAATGATTTATTAATGTTAACAAACATCGTAAAACAATTTAGTGCATTCAAAATTGAAATAACATTTTGAGAATTATACCTAGTTAGAAAAATCCTAGTTTAATCCTACTTTTTCATTTTCATTTTTTTCAATTACTTTAAATAAGCTTTTTGTGGATTTGCTTTCGCTTAAGCCATCAGTTAAGCCATCAGTCCCGGTTGCAACAATACATTTGACAGCAGTCGTTAAGCCACGTCAGAGGCCCAGGTTAGAGGTTTTATAAATAACTTACCTCGTTTAGTTTAACGACTCTAAAGCCGTCCATGGCGGCTTGCAGTGCGCATATTGGATCTATTTCTGTTACATACACCTGCGAAAATAAAGGTCAATTTATTTATTGATATCTGGATAGCATCAAATAATTTTAACAAGTAATAGAATTCCGATGAAAATTGGCGAAGCAAATACCTACTTATTATCTTTGTTACACGAAATATTCTTCAGCAGTATGTATGTATGTATGTATAATATACAAACAGCTGAAGAATATTGTTGTCATTATATTATCTCGGGAAATCGGTCATGATTTATTCTAAATATGACTATGCTTTAGAGACTTATTGAGGGCTGTAGTTTCGTATATTTGTTGCGAAGGTTGCAGGCATTCAAGCCAAACTTGGTATCCCATCTTGACCTTACATAATTATGAAGCGAGTAAGTACAATATTTAATTATTTGTTCTCCATAGAGCAAAAGCCTAATTTGTAAATAAAACAGTATGCTAACAGACTCACCACACACCCCAAAGCTTTCAGCGCTTGACAGCATCCTTTCCCGACTTCCCCATAGCCGCATACGACGGACTGTTTTCCGCCGAACATTAGATCTGTGCTGCGCTTGAGGGCGTCTATTATACTCTCTCTGGGAAAGAGTACAGAGTCAAGATTTAATCATGATCACGATCGTTACCTACATCTCATCTTACTTCAAGTAAGACTCAGCGAAACAAGTAGAAGAGTAAAATTGGAGGTAAAGTCTCCCAATTTTTAGACTGTTGTATCAAGTGACTGTAACGCAATTTATTTGCAGTATGAGACTCCTGAGACTACTGTACTTAAGAAATAATTTGTCATAAGATTGATGCTACTAACTAGAAGAATGTTGTGTCATTTTGTCGTATGAGATTCACATGTCTACTGTATATCTACCACAGGACTAATTTTATTGTGCCATAAATCTGATATGTCTACTCCAAGACTGTTGTGTCTAGTTGTATGATCTTATAATGCATTTATTTGCAGTCTGATGTACTCGTATCTATAACCTATATACCGTAGGACTATGTGTTATAAAGACTGACGAAAGTCAAGTCAAGTTGTTGTATGATCCTGTTACGTAATTAGTGTGAGACTCATGTGTTTTCTCTCTATCTACCACTGGACTAATCTTTGACTTTGTGAGACTGATGTGTCTACTCCAAGACTGCCGTGTCTAGTTATCGTATGATCCTATAACGCATTTTATTTGCAGAGACTGATATATCAAGAACCTATAAACTACAGGACTATATATATCATCAGTCTTTATATGTGTCATAAAGACTGATGATTGGGTCTACTACATGACAGTTGTGTCAAGTTGTTGTATTGTATGATCCTGTAAAGTAATTTGTTTGAAGGATGTCTTCTCTCTATCTACCACAAGACTAATGGCTTCATAAGACTGATGTGTCTACTCCAAGGCTGTTGTGTCTAGTTGTCGAATTATGACTACTCACCGACAAGAATAAAGATTGTCGAACTTAGTCTTGGTGACGGAATCGTTGACGTTCATAGCTGGCACGGACAGTTTACTCGCCTTGCTGAGTTGGTACAGACGGTGCACTCCGGTCACACTTTCTTCTACTATACCTGTACGACAAAGAAAATGTTCATCCGTGTGGTTCCGGCTTAATATTAGGTGACCCACCCATTCACATTCCGTGGATTTTGTAAGGAAAGAAAAGAAATTCAGTAAATATACAACAGCCTTTTCTTGAATAATTAGAGTAGTGGTAGGAATCTTCGACGTGAGTCTGCCTGCATTAGTACCACTTCTTTGCCAAATATTCAACCGCCAAGCAGTAGTGTGCTAACATTACTGTGTTTGAAGAGCAATGTTTCTAGCGAAATAACTGGGAACAAGACTTAAAACCAATGTCTCGGAGAGACAAGCGCAATGCAGTGCCGGGCACGTAGACAGAGAAACCAATGTCTACGGCCGCGCAAGATTTTGCAACCAAAGTTCTGGACAAAGTACATGTAGTACTATTATTTATTCTGTGGTGGTATTGCAATTGTTGTGAGCAAGCGTTCTTTTGTACTGATGTCCAAGTCCAAGTTTGCTACCAGGCGAGCAGAAGAAGATACGTGCTGCGTGCAGCAACAAACAACAGTAGCAGCGCCATTTAGTTTAGAAATGGTGAATTAAAAAGTATTTGATGCATGAATGGCGCTGCTTTACAATTCTGTGTAACAGTGTAAATGCCGTAAAAGTTGTGTATTTTAGAAACTTGAATCTTACCTTTAATGTGCTTGAAGGCCTGCGGGTGCTTCTTCAGCATGAGATGGGTAGCGTCCCCCCCATCGTCTAGTATCATATTGGGTTGCCAGGTGGCGGTGGGGGTGCAACACTGGTCTATGCACCACCAGAAGGCTTCTTCGCTTTCGCCACGCCATGCGAATATAGCGTAACCTAAGGGAATAAAGTTACATTCATCAATACAATCAAAATCTACAATCGAGATCATAAAATAATACCAGCAAGAATATCAAATATAAATAGGTATTAGAGTCCAATTGGCGGTCTTATCGCTAAAGAGCGATCTCTTCCATTTCATCATTATAAGCCACTGTGGCACCCTACGAAGCCATTGTTTCTAGCTAAAATTTTTGTCCCAAGTGTTTCTACCAGCACAGCTTATTAGTCTTATTCTACGGCTATTTATACCAAGTTTTTCTAACAGTTCAGCTATTTGTCCATTAGTGCTTCTATCAGCACAGCTGTTCATCCCTGAGTGTTTCTATCAGCTTCCCTATTACAACTGTCTATGAGCCTACTCTACTATCTACTATTCTTACCAGCATGCGCCAAAGCAGCGGCTACTTCGTTCTGCGTGCTATACATGTTGCAAGCAGCCCAGTACATTGTGGCACCCAACGCCGCTAATGTTTTTAACAGTTGACAAGTTGGTAAAACGCATTTATTTTCTGGTTTTTACCAATAGTTTTAGTAAAATCTAGGTTTTACCACTGACGCTTGTTAAATGTTTCGTTTTGGTTAGGTTAGGTTTTGGACTGTTTCTCATAAATGTTTGTATCAGCTCAGCTGTTCGCCCTGAAGTATTTCTAACAGCTCAGCAGTTTTCCTGGCTTTCCTATAACAACTGTTCAATAGTCTACTAGATATTATTACCAGCATGTGCCAAAGCAGCGGCCACCTCGTTCTGCGTGCTGTATATGTTGCAAGCGGCCCAGTGCACTGTGGCACCCAACGCCGCCAGCGTTTCTATCAGCACTGCTGTTTGAGCGTTTATGTGTGTGCATCCCACTATCTGTAAGAGGATATCACTCTTATTAACTTATTATCCAGGCTAGTGGTGATTCTTCGCAAGAATTCGCTTGTGAACTAGCAAGTACCACCGCTTTATAGGATAACCACCACCAAGCCATATTGGGCAAACCTTTCTAGGCTGTGTTCTGATTACAAAGACTCTAGGAATGGGACTGGCTCTCAAAGACTGCTGCAGGAACTCCACGGAAAGGGGTCGACAGGGAAGGTGGTCCACCAGAAAGTACCCTACTAACCATGTCTTATGCCGAGGTACAGGTGACAGTGCAAGCCAATGTCCAAATAGACTTAGCAAAACAGCAAACGTGGGCACGTGATGGGCACGACCGAATACGATTAGGTATAAGTTAAATTCAGTACGTAGCTCGTGTGGTTGCGTCCAAGCCGTGCGTGTATTTTAATGCATTCTCGGACAATTGATAATTGCCGGGACAGTAGCTGCTTCACTCATTGTATGACCGGCCAAGGCGAGGTGAGCTACTACCTGGCGTATATTCAGTGGCAGTAGGTATCTTCTGTCATATATCTGCACAAACAAAACCTCCGCAATGGCAACAGAATTTTTGGAGCTATCCAAAATAGATTCTAAAAACTGAGATTATACCAAAAGAAGGTAATAATTGATGAATCGTTGGATACCTTAGCATCTTTCAAAGGTTTATCCTCCTTAGCTCTAGCCCTCAGAGCAATAATCCCAGGCATCTCCTGCTCGGCTATCTCGATCTCCCGTCTTCCAAAGGCATGCTGCTCGATGTTCCTGACACAGTACGGTGGGTTCACCTGGCCGGCTGCGATTGTCTTCTCGTGGGGCTGGACGCCTTCGTCCTCGTCTGATGACGACCCTGGAAGTAGAGGAAGTGAGTTCTTATTGTAATTTAAGACAAGGAACAAGGAGAAATCATTGCTTTTTTTTTTTAAAGAGTTACATTCAGGCAGCTTGTTTGCTTCCAACAAAGGTTTTCCTGATGCGATGCCGATTATGAAAATCCGTTTTGACACTCTTTGAAGGATCATTTTAGTTTGCTCATTATGTTCTACCTTCGAGCAGACAACTAACTTTGGTTGTGTGCTCGAAGTATTCTGTTACAAAAAACAATTTCGTGATATTGTTTATTTTTGGGCCAGGCTATTTATACTTAGAAATAACTAGCTGATGCCCGCGGATTCGCACGCGTGGTCTTTTCTCTAGGTTAAAAGTAATCTGTGCTATACCAGGACCTAAGATACCAATATACCAACATTTGATCAAAATTTCTTCAGCCAAAAATATTTTTCGATTGCTCGGCTTCTACTCATCGGATTGAGACACCAAGTACGTTTTTAAGTCAAAGTTACAGTAGTACGTTTTTAAGTCAAACGTCTGTCAGTCTGAAAACCAAGTCACTTAAACTTAAGTCAGTCTGAAAACCACATCGCAATCGGTCCAGTAGATTTTACGTGATGCGCGAACAAACATACAGACAAACTAAAAAACAAACAGACAGATATGAAATAAAAAAAAAACTTGTTCAGTAGCTTATTTTAAGTATCACCTTTTTTTTAATTATATTCTTTGTACAGACTTTTTCATTCCTATTGCTTTATGTTTTTGTTTATTATAAGTATAATAAAGCAGTAAGGAACAAAATGTCAGTTAAAACAAGATAGAAAAAATAGTTTGATGACTTAAAATGAGCAAAAGTACAAGAATGTAACGTTTTTAAAAATCGTGCCTGTCTGTCTGTCTATTCGCGCATCACGTAAAACCGACTGAACCGATTGAAATACGGTTGAATTAGCTTAGGTTTCGACACTACATATTATGAACGCAATCCGATGAGTGGAAGCTAATAAAATATTTTTGACGTCTACAGAAAACTTTCATAAATTTTTTTTAATGCTGCTTTAGGTACTGGACCTGGTATACCATATAGGGTACTTTTGAACCTAGAAAATTGTCGACACGGGCAAAGCTGCGGGCACAGCTAGTAAAATACAAATTTGTACTATAAAGTAGCAAGCTAATGGACGTGATTTACAATGGAAAATTCTTGCTTAGCATGTCATCATATTTGGCCTTTGTCAGTTCAAAGCTTCTATTAGTATCTCTCAAACCACTGCTCTAAAAGCCTAACTCTTGTTATTTCTGCTGCGCCAACTTGAATAGGTACCCATAATTTTTCGCTCCAACCAAGGACTCATCTAACCCAAATCCCAACGGCTACCAGTTCTGCGATAGTGTGGCCAAGATGTAGGCGTCAACAAATGGCTCTGATGTTAATTTTATATTGCTCAGACTCCACGTCCTTATCTTTCGTCATAACTGATGCAAACCCTTAACCTTTTATATCTTCGCGCATTTAACCATCAACTCCGTTAGTTGGCCATAAGTGTATTAACGTCTGCCCCCATTTAGTATAAGTGGGGGCAGATAGCCATAAGTGTATTAACGTCTGTCCTCATTTAGTATAAGTGGGGGCAGATAGCCATAAGTATATTACCGTCTGCCCCCATATAGAATATGTAGGGTAGATAGAGCTATAAGTGTATAAACGTCTAACCCCAGTTACAATAAGTTTTTTTTTATTACGGTCTAGGCAATCGTTTGAGCACGTTCTCACCTGATGGAAAGCAATGATGCGGACGAAGGTGTAGAGCACGCTTGCCTAGTAGATACCTATTAACTCTTGAATTGAAAACACCTGGGTTATATTTTACCGGAAACACTGACGAGGGCAGAGCATTCCATTCCTTTGCAGTTCTTATAATAAATGAAGAAGCGTAACGCTTCGTTTACGTGGTGGCAAATAGTCATGAGTTTTACCGTAACTGATGCCCTTTATATTATTGTCTTCGAGCATTTAACCAACTCCGTTAGTTGGCTATAAGTGTATTAATGTCTGCCGCCATTTAGAATGCGTAGGGGCAGATAGCCATAGCCATAATTGTATTACCGTCTGCCCCCAGTTACAACACGTGGGTCAGTTAGTCATAAGGTTTACTGTCTGCCGCCGCGTGGAGGCAGTTCGCGGGGCAGATAGTAATAAATCGGTTAAAAGCTCGTAGTTCTATATATCCTGTGCGCAAACAAAGTAAACTTACAAAATTCACTCTTCCCAGACACAACTGAATGCCGTTTCTTCAAGTTGGGCTTCTCGTCTTCATCTTCTGCCATTTCTTTGAGGATGGGACAGGCGCCGCTCTTGTTCTTTATGATACCCGTAGACATTTTGTACACTTTGACTTTAAACGTTTAATTTTGTGCACTTGTTTTATTTTATTTATTTTGTACACTATATTAGTATTTTTTGCAGAAATAAACTAAGTAAGAATTTTACATTAATAAATAACAAATTGGAGTGAAAAATACTTTTTCCATTTACTTATATTATCTGTTTTTTATGTATACAATACATAGATATTATTGTTAGCTCGTTTTAGAATGTCAGTGTGTGAGTTTGTTTCAAGTGTTTGTAAAAAATATAAGAATCCAAATATTTTCAGTGACCTCAATATTGTGGACATAATATCCATTTGAAACTTTGGAAATGTATGTAATTCTTATGACTTAATCTTCTTTACAATGATTGTTATTAACATTATGAATGACCTGAGATAACAGTGTTGGTGACCTTTAAATCAAATAAATAACAATATAATTAAATTATATCATGGTATCATCGAGCTGATCTGATAATTGAGCTGGAAACGGAACCCAAGAATGGCTACGAGTAAACTCAGCGTTTGTTTTTTTTTTTATTTGAAACTATGTTGTATGTGTGTTATTAATCCCTCCTTCCACTTTAATTAAAATATTTGTTATTAGCATATCTATATTACCCATCCAAAAGTTGCCTGATAGCGATCGCCTTTAGCGACAAGGCCGCCCCGCCCATTTACATTTCTTTTACTATTGTTATTTTATTTTTGATGGTGTGTACAATAAAGATTACTTAAAATATTGTTCTTTTATTTTTTGTGGTGTGTACTCGTACAATGAAGATTTCTTAATATATTGTTCCTTTGTTTTTGATGGTGTGTACTTATAGGGTGTGTACAATAAAGTCGTTACAGCGGTGCCAGATTGACTACCTGTTTATCGAAATGTTGAATCTGTCCGTCTTCAGGATCGAAGCAAGAATTCTATCCAGCTGCAAAAAGGGGTGAGACAGGGAGACGTTATTTCTCCGAAACTGTTCACCTCTGCACTGGAAGATATATTCAAGCTTCTGAACTGGAACGGATATAGTTAATACTATGTTAATACATCAATGGCAAATGCATCACTCACCTTCGATTTTCTGATGATATAGTCATCATGGCAGAAACCCTGGAAGACCTAAGCACAATGCTCAGTGACCTCAATATTGTTTCCTAACAGGTGGGTCTTAAAATGAACATGGGCAAGACGAACATTATGTCAAATGCCCATGTCGTACCCATGCCGGTTTATGTTGGGAACGATATTATCGAAGCTATTGATCACTATGTCTACTTAGGTCAGACGATCCAACTGGGTAGATCCAACTTCGACAAAGAGGTCAACCGACGAATCCAACTCGGATGGGCAGCGTTCGGGAAATTACACCATAACGTGTTCGCTAACTATTGGTCTCACACACAAGCTCAGAGTTGCGCAGCGTGCAATGGAGAGAGCTATGCTCGATGTTTCACTATGTGATAAAATCCGAAATGAGGAATTCCGCTCTCAGAGTTTGCAAGTTGAAGTGGCAATGGGCAGGCCATATAGTTCGCAGAACCGACGACCGCTGGGGAATAAAGGTTCTCGAATGGCGACCACGAACAAGCAAGCAAAGTGTTGGGAGACCCCCCACACTATGGACTGACAACATTGTAGCCATCACAGGAAGCCGGTGGATGGAGGTGGCACAAGATCGCTCATCATGGCGCTCTTTGGTGGAGGCCTATGTTCAGCAGTGGACTTCTAAAGGCTGACATAATAATGATGATGGTACAATAAAGATTTCTTAAAATATTGTTCTTTGAGGTTTTATGGTGTGTACAATAAAGATTTCTTAAAATATTGTTCCTTTATTTTTGATGGTGTATACAATAAAGATTTCTTAAAATATTGTTCCTTTATTTTTGATGGTGTGTACAATAAAGATTTCTTAAAATATTGTTCCTTTATTTTTGGTGGTGTGTACAAAAAATAATTTATCTATCTATCTATCATGGTTTAGCGTTTGACCAAATATCTCTATGATCGAAGGTGCTAAGCTCACGCAGTCTACCCCCAAATTAGCAGACTTTACCTACAAATTTTGATGGTTATCTTTGAGTAAAATATACTCATGCTCATAAAGAGTTAGGATAAAATATATTTAAAATATATGTAATTACAATATAAATTGCTTTGACGTCGATCTGTAAATAGAATTACCAAAAAGAAACTGGAACCTTATTCCATTTCCTTAGCAAATGTACAAAGCTAAACACCCACACACACCAAACAATACCCTCATAAAATCGATTATCCCACTCGAATACGCGTATCGATAACGAATCGTTCACTGAAACCGTATCGTACAGTTTACGTAAACGTACTTGAGCAACGTTACGTATGTACGTTATTCCTGGAACCCTGGCCTTGCAAATGCAATTAAAATGCTGAATGTGTAGGTATTGTTAATAGTCGTCTATGTAAACAGTTTTTAGCATTGGTAATTGCAATGGAGTATTTTGATATAGCAAAGTTTTTTTTATGGGTTAGTCAACATTGGATCTATTCGCAAAATGGCTTACCATTAAAATGAAGACCTAATCGCCGAATGACTTATTCTTAAAAAGCCCTGTTCGCTGTTCCCTGTTAAAATGTATGTGGGGACCCCCACATAAATTTTGACGAATTGTAGTTAAGTTCGTATACGATTTAGGGGTTGTTGAGATATCAAGGTCTAAAATCCCAAAAGGAGCGTTAAAATTTCAATCAAGTGGGGTGAAACAATTATGAAAGAGATTTATTAATAAACTGCGAACAGGGCTTTTTAAGAATAAGTCATTCGGCGATTAGGTCTTCATTTTAATGGTATGCCATTATGCGAATAGATCCAATGTTGACTAACCCATAAAAAAATCTTAAAAAAATAAATTATTTTTGAATATGTAAGTTAGAAGACAAAATAAAATAAAACTTCATGTATAACCATTAATTTATCTATGGTATAACTAATCCATACCAATATATAAAAGTGAAATGTTGTCTGTTTGTTTGTTTGTTTGGGGAGCTTTCACGCGATAACGGCTGGATGGATTTTGATGAAATTTGGAATGGAGATAGGTTATACCCTGAAATAAAACATAGGATACTTTTTATCCCGGAAAATTTTAAGTTTTCACGGGAAAACTGGAAAATGTTGATAACTAGCTTTAAGGAACGGTTGCCATAGAAACGAAATAACAATTCTTTGAAAAAACATCAAGAGCGTTGGTGCTATACCTACTTTTGCATTGGTTTTTAATATCCTAGAAGAATGTAGAATGCTTTTTTTCGCGATAAACTGTAGTCCGCGTGGACGAAGTCGCGGGCGGGTAAGCTAGTAAATAATAATGATAAATATTTTTGTCTACTAAGATCGTCAGCACACTTTAATCAATTTTGATGTACTTATCTCGGTATTAAAATTAGAGTCAATATTATACAGTCATCATACTTATGATAAATTTTCTTTTGATATTTGTGATATACCTCAATAAAAATTTACCTAATGTTTTACCCCCTTACTTATAAAAAGTTATGCATATGTTTATGTTTCTGTTTCTGTTTCAGTTTCTGTTTCTGTTCTGTTGTTTTCGTTGTTGTTGCATTGTTTGAGTAAATTCTTATTATACTAAGCTGGTTTTATTTAAATTCCTCGCATTGTTTGAGTAAAGCACTATACAAGCCTTGGTCCGCAATGGCTGCCCTGCTGGCCACGCTATGATGGCCTCGAGCTTTGCTTAGTTAAGTTATCGGCCTTCAAGCTTCGCCATCATTGCAGCCCTTGCTGTCCGCGCTATAAAGGCCTCGACCTTTGGTCTCGGCCTTCATTCCAGCATGGCCATCAAGGGCTGCAATGCTGACCGCGCTGTGATGGCCTCGAACTCTCTAGCTACGCTCTCGAACATCATCATCGCTGCCAGCAACGCAGTCATTACAGACCGCGGCAGTAATGTACTATTACGTCAGTGCAGTGGACAGAAAAACACTCAATAATCGTTAAAAGTAAAGCGGTAACTGAGACAGGGGAAACGAAACATTGGTCGTCGAGCAACAAGATGGGCCGACGATATCGCTGGATCGGATTGGCACTGGACCGAGGCGAATGGCGTGCTAAAAGAAAGGCCTATACTATACCCAGCAGTGGGATGCAGTGGGAACCGATGATGATGATTAATGTACTCTTATTTACTTACTTTCTATACATCTGGTATCCGGTCGGATAGTGGTGACTATCCCACCAGGTAACGGTACTGGACAGTTACTAAAGTCGTAGGACAACGAATAAATGCTATCGCACTAAAGAGGCCAGATAGGAAAAAAAGCAAAAAAAAAACATCGCAATACACCGAGGTTAACTGGAAGATAATGTTTGCTAGCATTAAGTTCGCCTATATGCCTATCTATTGTGTGCAATAAATAATTTTCTATCTATAGGGATACCGCATAGTTTTTGGAAATCTGATTATTTTGCACAGAGATGCAGTACATAATTGAGAATCCCATAATATCCCATTTTGAGATATTAGGACGAATTATCGCCCCCCTTAATAAAGCTTTAAGCTTTAAAACAATAATAAATTTAAAAGCACTGATAATAAAGCTCGAAAGTAATGGTGGTGATGAGTAAAATGCATCATGATAAATCCATACCAATATATAAAAGTAAGTCTATTTGTTTGTTTGTTTGTTTATTTATTTGTTTGGAAAGCTTTTTCGCGATAACGGCTGGACGGATTTTGATGAAATTTGGAATGGACATAGCTTATACCCTAGAATAAAACACAATACATAGGATACTTTTTATCCTGGAAATTTGTAAGTAACCACGGGAAAACTGAAAAACTGAAAAAAAGTTGATTACTCGCTGTACTCCTAAGAAACGGTTGCTATGGAAACGAAATAACAAGTCTGTCAAAAAACATCAAGAGCGTTTGTGCTATACATACGATTGCAACATAGGATGTTTTTTTTCCAGTCAGTAGTCCGCGCGGACGTAGTCGCGGGCGGGAAAGCTTGTAACTAATATTATAAAGAGGAAATATTAGATTTTTGTTATGTTTGTTTGTAATGGATAAACTCAAAAAATAGCTTATCGATTTTAACATTTCTTTCACCTATAGAAAGCTACATTATCAGCGAGCAATATGGGCAGCAAATTATTTTAAAAAAAATTGGAGATCCGTAAGAAATTGGAATAATGTAGCCCAAGGTATCAAAAATACGCCTATAAATTGGTCGATTACTGGCAGTAAAAAATGGAATGACATGTTGCCGTGGAAACAAATAACAAGTCTATCATAAAGTAACATGAGCGTTGCTGCCAAATATTTAGAATTACGCTTACTGGCACGTTACGTTTTAAAAAAAATTACGTCGAGTATAATAATGCTAAAAGTAAATAAATAATAGTTAAAAAAAACTAAAAAACACGCTTTATATAGAAAACCAAACTAAAAAATAGAAAATAAATTTTAATAGTGTATATGAGAAAAAAATGATTTATTTAAAAAAAAACGTGGGGTGCATGGGTCAATAGTTATAAATATTTCATTGACAGATATGAGAAGAAGGATTATCATTTCGATAATATCTTAAAAAGCACCCCACGCTTTTTTTAAATAAAACATTTTATTCTTATTTACACTATTAAAATTTATTTTCAATTTTTTAGTTTGGTTTTCTATATAATATTTTTAAACTATTATTTATTTTCTACTTTTTAGTTTTTTTTTTCGAGTTATTGCATTGTAATCGGTCTTTGACAGGTGTGCAAAATTTGAATGAAATCTGACCGTTTAAAGTGGGTCAAAATAGCGTCCATAGGAGTCGGTTACAAACATACAAGTGAAGCTAATATAAAGCGTATAAAAAATGCCGCGGTATGAGCGCTACCCGTGCGAAGCCGGGGCGAGTCACTAGTAATAATATAAAATGATTAACTTTATTTGTAGTTATTTAGTCCGACTTAAAAACAGAAGTTTTTACCCGCAACTTCGGTTGGATGGACTACCAAACTATTTTTTTAATTCCCTTTTTTTTAAGTTAATAGACGATTTACGATAGATTCATATAAATTTCTTTAATTTTTTGGTTAATCTTTTTGAAGTCGATTTATAGTTAGTATTTATTCCACAACTAATTCAACTAACTAAATATATGACAAACACTAACACAGTATCACTTTCTGCACAGACTATACCACACACCTCAACACAATATTGATAAATGAACACATACTGAACAACGACGACCACGCTTTCACATGAGAGGCACAATGTATTTAGTGTCGGAGGCATCGAATGTCCATTGAGGCACTCAGGCATTCCATACAGTGCACTCTAATGGAGGGGGCTATGCAGAGAGTAGTCATTTAGATATGTTTGGATTCGAGATATTTACAAAACAGCATATTTTTTCTTTCTTTCTGTCATTTTGGTCTCTTGGAACACGCATCACGCTGAAACTACATGACTGATTTTGATGCAACTTGCCTTAATTATAATCACTAAATAGATGTTCCTTTGAAATTTCTACCTACCAGCTGCATTACTGGCAGTTAGACCTTTCATCATCAGCCTATATCTGTCCACTGTTGGACGTAGGCCTCTCCTAATGCACGCCACTGAGCTCTGTCTTCAGCTCTCCTCATCCATTCTCTTCCAGCCGCTTTTCAAAGGTCGTCACTCCACCTTGCCACAGCGCTACCTACATACACTACGTTTGTCTAAACGTGGTCTCCACTCGATAACTCATCTATCCCAAAGGTTATCGGCTCTACGGGAAATGTGACCAGCCCACTGCCACTTGAGCTTGCCTATCCTTAGAGCTATGTCAGTCACCTTGGTTCTCCGACAGATATCTTCATTACGAATCTTGTCCCTCAGAGAAACTCCAAGCATAGCTCTCTCTCCATAGCTCGCTTCTATCGTCACTTCTATTAAAATTAGGTACTAATATTGCCACCCTATTGAGTAAATTCGATTTCCATGCCGTATCGATCGATTCGCTCCACTTTATAGCATTATTCGCTACACCGCTCTGGCTGGTGTTTTCCGGAGGAAACTGCACTTGTGAAGATTGGATGAACTGATCGGATTTCAACAGCAAGAGAAAAAAATAAAAGTGCTATTACATTTTTTGACGAAAAAAGCAACAAAATGCAGATTTTGGCGGTCTTATTCTAATGCAAATGCGAGCAATGAAATGGACTCAAGACATCATGCACGCCATCGTTTTAGAAAAATCGATAGAAATTAAAATTACGGAACTATAGCAGTAACTTATGTATCGATAAGGTATGGTATTTTTAGCACAAATATACTCATACGCTGTAAAAACACGGGAATCGACTTGTTAGTTTGTCGTATAAAAAGCAATCTCGTGACCGCACTTTACTGGGTCTATTTCACGTTATGTCAGATAAAACGTAGAGCTCAAAGGTTTGTTATCTAGGTCTGGGTTGGAATCAATTAACAAGTGTGTCGAGAGACTATACCACGGACATATTACTCCGTATCCACAAGACAGATCTAAGTACCTAAGTGTTTGAATCAAAACATCAACTAAAAATGGATTAAATAAAGAAAAATTATGAAAATTATATGGGACCACACTAAAAATACATTACAAATTAAAAAAAAACGTTAAGAAATCCCGGAGATACGAGTGAAAAAAGTTGACTTACGAATCTCCTTTAGAAATCTTAGGAGGATCTTATTACTGGCATGTGATGTCAGAGTTTGTCATACCGCCCGAGGACCTCTAAAATGGCTTAACGACTGCTGTTAATCAATAATAGCCGGGACCGACAGCTTAACGTGACCTTCGAAGCTCCGGAACGATGAAAATCCGCACATAACTTAGCAAAAAATGTTCCCGAGGACTGAACCTGGTAACGTTAGATTCTAACTTGCACTAGTATACTGCTCGGCTATTCACGCGTCGCTCTACTTTAGCTTTAGTTCCAACTTGACAGTCTCCAGCGACAGGAAATCATATAGAGGCTTTACGAGACATCTTATAGATAGATAGGCCCTACCGAAGGCGAAAAGGCGAAAGGGCAATATAACAGGAATATTTCTAACGATAAGAACAAAAGTCAATTACGTTATGGATTTGCCTAAAGGTCACGGTTCTGGATTTGGCAGTTATTTCCAGCTGTTCTATTTCTGAATTCTGAAGCACCGAATGCATAAATTTCGAATGCCACAGGGTGAATTATCTAAGACTTGAGAATTTCGACCTGTTAACTTGGTTACAGGTATTTTTTTTAATATAGGTAAGCTAGATTGTAACCAAACTGTGTATTAACATATTGTACGCAAAGCTGTTCCGTAACATATATACTAACTAACAAAGCCGATGGACCTAGGGATTTGAAATTAAGACAAAATATGCCTTGAGTAGGCTGCACTAAGGAAGGTTTTTTTTTATTTCTACACCCTAAGGGGGTATGCAGGGAAGGCAAAGATTGCACGGCAGAACAGCCGCTGTGCGCAGCTAGTCTAATTATATTATCCAAGAGAAAAATGATTAAATAAAAAAAACAGTGCAAACTGAACATAGCTATAATTCAGTGACAATTTATTATTAACGTTTTTTATGTTACAAACACGAATAGTTCATAATATAACACAAACGCGTTTTAATCGAGAAGAACCTTCCAAAGGACGAAAGCCAATTCCAACATAGGTCAAGGTTCACCGAAGCTATTACTATTTTCTCCATCTACGTCTGACACCATAATCAGAATTCCTCAGAACTGCCAAGTATATTAAGCCACTAGCTAGCGCGCCCCGCAGGTTTGCCCGCGTGCAATCTTTGCAATCATCACAGAATTAATAATAGTTCAGTCCCATAGGAATACAATGTCAACATTTTCATTATTTCTACCAAATTTTAAATCTGTCAGTCAATATGTCACGGTACTGTTTTATAGGTATAAATAACATAGAAGATAATATAAGATGTATGATGTACCTATTTAACTGGAAAAAATTTTTAGTAAAGATAATAAATGACATGCCGATCTTGCATAATACCGTTCTAGGGACGAAACAGAGCACAAGCTCTAGACAATACTACATACTACGCCATTCCTACTCTATGACAGACATTCGTAATTTTTCGCTTTTGCATGCATAAATCATCAGTACTTTATTAGCAAAGAAAGTCACCAATCGCGTCTGTCTGTCTTTGCACTAATATCTCAAAAAATACTTAACGGATTTTTTTCCAATTTTCACCTAAACGGAGGCTGATTCAAGAGGGTTTTATATTTAAGGTACTTATAATTATTCATAAGTGTGTCTTGTATACATTAATTCGACCTAGGGAAGGCGAATATTCTCATCAGAATCGGAAAAAACAACAGTCTGTTTTACGTTCGCTACGTTATTAAGTTACTATTAGAGTTTTAGGAAAGATATGTATGAATGTATTGTAGTATCTATATACTTATAATAAATCAATACGAACGAAAAAGTCTGTACAAAGAAGATAATTCAAAAAATAATGTTCTAGGGTACTGAACAAGAATATAACATATTTAAAAATCGTGTCTGTCTGTTTGTATGTATGTTTGTTCGAGCATCACGTAAAAACTACTGGACCGATTGTGATGCGGTTTTCACTGTTTTTTTTTAATATTTTTTATTGTACAATTACACTCTGCGGATACCAGGGCCCGCACTTTTTTGTTGCTTAATTTATTATGTTACATTTTCTTTCATTTATACAAGGTTAGAAAAAATACTCTAGATGTCATATTTTTTTTTTTAATATATGTATATATATATATATATATATATATATATACATATATTAAATATATATATATATATATTACTTCACTGTTACACTAGTTTTCACTGTTAGATAGCTTAGGGTTTGACTTAAAAACTGGGGTACTTGGTATCTCAATCCGATGAGTAGAAGCCGAGCAATCGATAAAAATATTTTTGACGGCTGAAGGAATTTTGATCAAATGTTGGTATATTGGTATTTTAGGTCATTGTATAGCACATGGCGTTCTTTAAACCTAGAGAAATGACCACTTACTGACTATCTTCGCCTTATTAGATCCGATTTGGATGGGTATTTTTTTATTTGAAAGGTTAACTTTAAGTTGGTCTTATAAAAATTTGGTAAAGATCTGATGAGCATCTGATGAGCATCCCCTGACGACAATAAAACAAATTATTTGTTTAACCTGTATACCAAGTTTCGTCTAGATCGGCTGAGAAATGCGACTTGTAAAGGAGAACAGAGATCCGGACGGACATACGAAAGCATTTTTGCCCAAGCTGAATCGGCGACGATTCACTCGCGCAGTTGTAAAGGCAAAAAATCGTTTTCATGTGCCGATTCACAGCTGATTCTGGTATGGGAAAAAAAACATCCCTGTCTGGATATACCGGGGCTTGGTTATCACGCTCTCTAGATTTCAATTCATTTCACTGACTACAGTAGGTACTTCTCCTTTCCCAAAGCGGTCCTTTCAGAATGACCTTTCCCAAAATGTAACTGGCAGTGACCTAAGGTACTGCTATAGCATTATTTTCCATGACGTTTCTAGGTCGCCAGACTGCACAAGTACGTAAACGAGGTCTGACATGTGCTCGTTTATGTTTACTTATAATTATGCTAGACATATAAACAGTTTTGTTAATAACTTTAATGCAGAACGGCACAGTTTTGAAACGTATGGATTCAAAACTACTTTTACCCAAATTATTCCCTTAACTAGAAATTCAAACGGTACTAATTGACGTTTGTTTGTAGTATGAAGCAGGGTATCTGGTGTCAAAGTTTGTCAGGCCGCCCAAGGGCATCTGACATGGCTTAACTACAAATTGATGATGATGATATAATCGTTTGGACAGCATTGCTTTGCGGTTGAATATCTGGCAATGGTGTAGTACTTTCACAGGCGGATTCGTGCAAAAGAAGTCTACAGTACCATACAAATTATGCTATCCATTTCCTGAACTCCTTTAGCTGGTTCTCACAGCACCCTTGGGATGAGAAGTGGTTAAAGGCCAAAAAACCTACAAAGATAACGAGGGAAGCAAATACTATCACCTTCCTCTAATGCATGCTTACTTGTCGTATGAGGTAGTGCTGGCCTCTAGCGTCAGAATTCGTTAGGCCGCCCAAGGGCCTCTGACATGGCTTAACGACTGCTATTAATCAAGCGACAGCAAAATCCGCTCATAACTTGGAAAAGTAACAGGCGCGGAGCCGAGGATCGGCCGAACGTCTATTGCGGAGACAAAACTCAGAAGACGTATAAATAATGGGTAGTGGGTTTGGGACCAAAATAAACGGTTTTTATATGAACAGGCGGAAACACGTTGTTAAACACAAAGTGCATGTGAAAGCAAGCTCACACCGAATTAGGTCAGAGGAACGGAAGCACTAATTGCACCACAGAGTAACGAGATACAGAAAAAAGCATCTACTGGGACCTCGTGAATCGTACCGTTTTTTACCTGACTACGGCGAAGCAAGGGAAGGATAATAGTTTAATAGTCTATGTATATGTGGATATTCTACCATAGCCTCGCTCCCTCAGACCAAATATTTGGTCCGATTTTGACATTCGAGGTACCAAAAGATTCGTCTTCATCGCAAGAGTGAGTGTCATAGGCTAATTATTACCCGACCGAGTAAAAAATAGCCTAGTTAGTTTTGTTTTTGAATTTATGTCTTGTTTACCTAGCCAGTTCACACCGCAATCAAAATTCCAAATGGCCTTTGGTTGAAATCTTGACTCCGATATATCAATACCTAACTCCCTAATCGATACAGCTCATATACCCAACCACATAAAAGTTATTTCAATACAAGAAAATATGACTCTTTATTGCACATCATCGTTTTTTTTTTAAATTAATAAACTACTACATAAAAATTTAAAGAAAAAAATATAACCAAACGAGTTCAGTTTTTTTAGTTTTTTGCAGCTTATTCGCAAATGTTATTGGACCTACAGAAATTAACAGCTCGTGAATCACGTGATGTCCGATCTGTCCGGATCATGTGACTTGACCTTGACTAGTGAGAGTTGGACGGTGCGGCTTGGTAATACCTTGCATGTTCAGGGTTTCGTACTTCAAATCAAAGACCTTATTGTATAGCCATAAGACTCGTTCCATGAAGCGCTAATAAAGTTTGTAATAGGAAATGTTGAATCGTATAAAAAACATGTGTAAGTTTTTAGTATTTGTTGTGAAAATATTTGTATTACTTTTAGTGTTTAGGTACTACAAGCTGGAGACGGACAATCAGACAGCGTTGCCACAGCAATAGGGTTCTGTTTCCCTTTGGGTACGGAACTCTAGGTTAGTCAGAGTAACGATACAGTAAAGTGGTGGATCTTTACTGAAACTTCCTACAGTCGATTTTTTAATCGGGACGGAGTAAACTGACAGATCGTAATGTCACTTTGTAAAATAATGTTGCACGCTTTCATGTTGTAGTGATGGTAGTTTTACAGTTCAAAAAACCGGAACTATGAACATAAATATTGAAAAGCTCAGATTTCTTTATAAAAAACGTCTTAACGAACAAGCATTCACTGCTAAAAATTAAAATAACACACGTGGTTATTTCTCTAGGTTAAAAGTACTCTATGTACTATTCCAAGATCTAAAATACCAATATTTGATCAAAATTCATTCAGCTATCAGAAAGTTTTTATTGATTGCTCAGCTTCTACTCATCGAATTGAGATACCTACTAGTACACCAGTTTTTAACTCAAACCATAAGCTATCCAATAGTGAAAACCGCATCGCAATCGGTACAGTAGTATTTTAAGTAATGCGCGAACAATAAACTTACAGACAAACAGACAACCGAACATGTTTTTTTTTAAATGTTATATTCTTTTTCAGTAGCTTATTTAAAGTACCACACCATTTTCTTTTTAATTATCTTCTTTGTACATACTTTTTCATACTTATTGCTATGTTATAAATATTGATGTATCTACTGCAATCTATACTTATAATAAAGCAGTTAGTAACAAAAATTCTGTACAATTAAGATAATTGTCAACAACACAAGGACTTAAAATAAGCTACGGAACAAGTTTTTTTTTAATTGCTCTTTTCTGTCCTTTTAGTTTGTATGCGGATCACGTAAAAACTCCTGGACCAATTACGATTCAGTTTTCACTGTTGGATAGCTTAAGGTTGACTTAAAAACTGGTGTACTTGGTATATCACTTCCATAAGTAGAAGTCGAGTAACCGATAAAAAAACATCTGAACGAAATTCGATGATATTGGTACTTTTAGTTCTGGAATAACACATAGGATCCTAATAAAAATTATATAATATTTTTTTAATGTAAATATACTTTTTTTCTAATGAAAATTACCGCGAAAAATTGCCACGCAGGCAAAACTATGGGCACAACTAGTCTATAATTATATAGCTTTCAGCCGATTACTATGGTGGCCTATACTGTACGGCCGTTAATGCACAACCTGAAACAGTTCAATGAACTGAACTAAATCTGTTTTACCACTGCACTATTTTTATTTCATGAAAAAGTGGTAGCACCGGTAATGTCAGTTTACTCAGTCTCGATAAAGTTCTACTTTTGGAGAGAACACGAAATGGCACGTATTTTAAATTTTTATTAAGGATAGTTGTATCAGTTTCCTACACTCGAGCACGTTAACGAACACCTAATCACATCACACTAATCACATCACATCACACTACATAATAACAGCGAAAGTGTGTTGGTTCCTCGAAAAACTAGCGACACGGATTGATGTGATTTCGTTCATAGATACATTAAGGACCAGAGTGCGATGTGAGGTAGGCCACGGTTAATTATCCACCGATATTACACAGTAACACACGAGAAACACAAGTTTGAGAAAAAACACAAAAATAACAACGTCACATTTTCGCATTCCCGCCAGAGCTCCTAAAGGCTTGTTCAGTTCAGTTCAGGGTGGCGCAGTGCAGTGCCGTACGAGGCGTTCCAAAAGTTCTGGGTCATCAGGTGAACGACCTGCTACGTTGGTTGCATAAGAAAATGTGCACTAATTCTTATGTAGGTATGAAACGCCCAGCGGCTTTACCCGCGTGATTATTTCTCTGGGTTGATAGTTACCTATATATGTTATACGAAGACTAAAAGTGCCTTATATAACTTAGCACCTTTCATAAAAATATTCATTTATGTGTCAAATAGTTTTCGGTTTCGACCTATCGGATACAAAGTACACTTAGTGAAAACCGCATTTAAACCGGTGCAGTAGTTTTTACAGCAGACAGACTTTTTTCACAATGTTATATTCTTGTTCAGTAGCTTATTTTAAGTCACCTAGGCCAAATTTTTGTTTAATTATTTTCGTAGCAAACAGTTTTTTGTAACTTACTACTTTTGCTTTATTATCCCTGCGTTCGAGAAGATGAGATAGCGTTGTGGGCAATTTCGAAATGTACATTTTTAACAAGCCGTTTTCTTTGACACTACCGATCCTTTCCAAACTGAATGAAAAACGACCCTATTCCTGACGAAAAAAAGGCGGATTTTTCTATGTCAACATTACATCGAATTTTGCAAAACGATCGAAAGCGTTCAGAGCACTAATTTCGCCCACAAATGGCCAAAGGGAACGCCAATTGTGATCATATTTAGCGTTTTTAACAGTTATTTTCACCAATTGTTACAAAAGGAACGGCCCCTATAAGTACAGAGTATACAGATTAGCTAATAATACTGTACGGTAGGTACTGTACCTAGTCTACTTAGATTCTGAGACTATTAATGCTGGTCTGAGACTGTACCGCAGAATCAATAATAGTACAACAGGTACTAATAGATTTATAAATGTAATTGGATGTGTGGTCCTCAATAGCACCGTGGCATAGCACGGTGTAATAACTAAAAAATTGTCCTTCATCATGATGCACACTACCCTATGTCTCCTTGGCAAATTTTATCAACATCGGTTCAGCAGTTTAGTCGCAAGAGAACAAGAGACGGAGCTGAATATCTTTTGCACTGATTTATTCCAAATAATGCCAAAACTTCATCTTGAAAACAAGGTACCAGCTTGCAACTAAAATAAGCAAATCGAAATCAGTGGCCCTATTACAGAACTTGGCTTCAATCAGATTGTCACTTTTTTCATAGGAAAATCGACTCTATCGGAAAGCATTATTGAATTTGACGGCTTGAAACCGTCATGATCAACATTACGTAATCGCACTGCAAGTCCATCCGATTGCGAACTATGATCTACGATGCCACAGACCGACATACAAAGGCTTAACCACAGAATAAATAATAGTACAAGGCTTAACTTACAACACAATTTTTTAACGGATTAAAATTAAATAATTTATAAATACGATACGTACACGTAGATTCACGACATTGACTCAAAATCATTTGTTTAGTTTTATGGGCACTAAAAGGGCCCTATGAATATCAAATAAGGCGAACCATCCCAAAAGAAGTTCTCAAAGGAGAACGTAAAAGGTTTCATGACCTTTTTATTATTGTCCTTGGCGATTTAAACAGCTGCGTGGAAACTTTGTATGAAAACAACAGGAAAGTAAAGGAAAAAAATACCGACCGCAAAAAGACGCAGGTGCTCCTTTCGACCTGTATGTTTTTTAAATGTTTTTGTATGAATTCGTATGAGGCCAATTCAAGTGATTCGTTTGATGATACTCTTCAGTTGATCCCATAAAAAAGTCATAACTAGTTCAACACTTGCTTTTTAGTAAATACATTTTATCTCGAATGTTTATATTTATAGAATTATTTATTTATTTCAAATAAGGAGTAGGCACAGAATAAAATAATATTGAATAGATCTAGTTATATAAGTATGCACCTACTAAATTTATAGTAGAATATTCATTGAGAGTCTAGACCCCACAATTATTATATCCCAATGAAACGTAGAAAAACGTAAAAAAATATAAAAATTGTTTTTTTTTTCTAGTTTACGACTTCGTTTCGTACGATTTCCATCCATCCAAGTAGGTACCAGAAACTTCCAAAGCTCACTCAGATATCACGCTCTGCTAATGACCGGATATGGTATTAGCCGATTTAAAAAAAGAACATGTAAAAATTATATCACCAATTAATCAAATTACGGATTAGATATTATCATAATTATATGGACAGTTCCGAGAAGCCACTGTTAACACAGTCCGTAAACAATTCCTAGAAATCTATTTATCGATTTTTTAACACTTCACTATCACAAAACTGGCAGTAAAGGTCATGGCGCGAATTCGAAAAAAAAGAAATAAAATACGTTGTGCCGGCGGAAAGCGCGCCAAAACTGTGACGATGTCTTGCCGCGAGAATGTTAGCGCTCGACAAGTGTGGAGAGGGGTTTAGTAAAATAAACTTTAAAATATGTAGGTAATGAAATCTTGTTTGATTGACGTTATCTCGGTTTAACCCGATTTGACGGTGAAGTGGACGACGTGATTGCAACATTCTTCAATTTACTATTGTAGTTTTTAAATTTTTCATAATATTTCATGCTATACTTGTTGTTGTTTTTTCGCGTTTTAGTGTTTCAACGGAAGACACGAGAACGAATTCGGTGATAAAAACCTTCACATTCAAGGTTTAAACTAGCTTTATGCAATCAATGCCCCCTAGTTGGCATATTATACGTAACACAATAATAGGTAATACAAGTTATTCAAGGGTACTAATTGTTATTATAATTAATAGCGTATGTTTATAAGTAGCTATCTGTTATTATATATTAACATATAAACATGCACTTGGCAAATGTTTACCACTTCAAGAAAAAATCATCAAGGTTAAACAAATGTTTAAAGTAAGTAATAAATTTTAAGCATAAATAACTATAAATTATTTTAGGGTTCTGCACATAGGTAGAGCGATCAATGGGTTAGTATTTTTTATTTTTGCATAAAAATTTCAGCGATCATTTATGTATAAACTGACCGCTGCGTTATTTTTTTTACACAAATGTAACATTAGAAGTTAAGTAAACCTTACCTGGTATAATGTACATAACTTAAGTTTAGCTCCTACTTAGGTTATCACTCATGAGTTTAGTGAGACCCTTTCACAAATGGAATAATGTACTGCAATCAATGCAAGTCCTCACCACCATCATCAGTCGCAAGACGCACACTGCTGACCATTGGCGAACGGTTGGCCGAATGGTTAGTGAACCTGACTGCGAAGTCAACTTACAGTCGCGGGTTCAAATCCCGCTAGGTGCAATCATTTGTGTGATGAGTAGAAATGTTTGTTTCTGAGTCATGGATGTATTCGTATCTACATATGTTTATCCCATTGTCTAGTACCCATAGTACAGGGTATCCTAGTTTAGGGCTAGGTAATTGGTGAGAACTGTCCCGTTTTTATTTAGACCGAGCGAGCGAAGCGAGTTCAAGTCTCTGCTTCAATTACCATCAATTCGCTTTAAATCTGTCAGTTTTTTGGTATTCCTCTCAGGTCGTATTTTACAACCGATCAGGACGAAACTTGGTAAACAGGTTTTACGTTTTGTCATTTTTAGTTGACAGCAATTTTTGATTGGGAGGGGGGGGGGGGTGGTACTTCCTCCAAATGGGGCAATAAGGGGGCTACAGAATATCTTCGCTTTATTAGATCCAATTAAGATGGTTTTTTTTTGTATTTGAACGGTAGTAACTTTAAATTGGTCTCATAAATTTTCGTGAAGATCTGATTCGCCATTTATTGTATATGCGCGTGAATTTGCTTTGGACTAGATTTTGGCGCCATAATTTACTTTACATTAGTACCTAACCAATCTAATGTGTTTTTTTTATAATCAAATGGTTTATCCTTATTAAAAATATAATATAGATGTGTTAAACATGTGAAAACAGTGTACGTAAGGAGAATTTGACTCCATCTGACATCACGGAACACCAACGACCATGACGGCTCGTTCGTTTATATGTTTGTATGTTTGTAACCGACTCCTATGGACGCTATTTTGACCCACTTTAAACGGTCAGATTTCATTCAAATTTTGCACACCTGTCAAAGACAGATGACAATGCAATAATTCGAAAAAAAAAACTAAAAAGTAGAAAATAAATAATAGTTTAAAAAAACTAAAAAACACGCTTTATATGTTTTATTTCAAAAAAATCGTGGGGTGCATGGGTCAATAGTTATAAATATTTCATTGACAGATATGAGAATTTACACTATTAAAATTTATTTTCTATTTTTTAGTTTGGTTTTCTGCGTGTTTTTTAGTTTTTTTAAACTTTTATTTATGTTCTACATTTTAGCTTCTTTTTTTTTCGAATTATTGCATTGTCATCGGTCTTTGACAGATGTGCAAAATTTAAATGAAATCTGATCGTTTAAAGTGGGTCAAAATAGCGTCCAAAGGAGTCGGTTACAAACATACAAACATACAAGTGAAGCTAATATAAAGCGTATAAAAAGCCTGCCTTGCCTATAAAGTCATTATTTGGCGTGCGCTGCGAAAACTATTCATGAGAAATAATATAATATCTAGGCAAGTATTATACATAGTTATAAATAGTTACATCATAAATCTCTTTTTTTTGTGTAGTTGCTTGTACCTAATGAAAAAAACTCAAAAAACACTTAACCGAGTAACATGGGTAGTCTTATTACTTTTTTAAATTAGAGACACGAAAATTACAATAATTTAACAAGGTATTAAAAAATGCCGATATAAGTCTTATTTGCGCCGCGCTGAGAAAACTAAAGATGATACACAAAATATTGTAAGTACCTGCCATATTTTTATAGTAAAGGATTTTGTTTTATTATGTACGGGATAAGGACCCGCGGGCCCGCAGCCTGGATCCTCCAATATAATAAATAATAGTAATATAATAAGTATTATAATATTACCCAATTTTTTAACAACTAAACAATGCTTTTATATATTATTATATTTTTTTATAACATGTTATGGCCAACGAGGATTTTGGCTAAAAAACATAGTAGTACAGTTACCCCTACCAAGGAGGTTTTAATTCAGTGTGGCCGTTTTTTAGGATCTACTCCCATATAAGTCTAGAATACGGCTACTCCTCGTGTGATAAACCCACACTCGTCTTTTAATAATCCCAATTATATGACAGTTGCATAAACTACTATTATCAGAGCATTATTATGGCAGCAGTCTCTATAAAAAAACAGCATCACCTGGCAGGACACGACAACGCCCGTGAAAAGCACGTGACTGAAATTTCACATTGTTGGGCTTCTGCCTACCTATTACGACACTGCGTGCGACCAAACAAGGGCAAACACGGCCCTTGGACGAAAGCAAATACTGTGCTTAGGAAAATTACTGGGCATATCATGAGAGTTCAAAACCAATGAACCTATGATTGTTATTAGTTTTTCTGTATAATATATTCCATTTTTATTAATGTCTCACAATTTTTTTATTATTGAATACTGAACCAACATTGGCAAATTGGAACCTCATATTATTAGTCAGCATCCATCCATCACTGCCACAGGCAATTTTTTCTTGTTCAAATTAAGTAGAACATCTCTCTGAAGACTCGATCTAAGCGCACACAAGCATACATTATATCATTGTAGCTGGTAGTACTTGATGTACATTTTCCCTTGTCCCTCTTTGTCCCATCTATTCTAAAAACGCTGATTGGTTCCTCGATAAATGGGAGCAATGTAGGTCTTTTCTGTTCTAGACTTTCAGAGAGGGCAATAATGAATTTTGAATTTGGAAGATGAATTTTGTTCATTGGGTCGCGCGGCATGCTGTCCGTATTTAAAAAAAGAAACATGTGAATGTGTATAGAGAGAAAGAAAACTGAATCATCAATGTCATCGTCACGGAGACCAGGAATATTGACAGTACAAAAACTGAATACGAAAATGAGTTCATCAAGTTCAAGTAGCAAAAGTATTATACTATTTAAATCTGAAAATATAAGAAACTACGCAATAAAATGTGGCACAGAATCTGTTACCTACTAAATCCCGGTAAAAATATTTGAAAGCTTATAACGATTTTATCGAGTGGGAAAATGCAAAAGGAGCGAAGTCTTTTTCGGAATCTAAACCTTTTTTCAAGAGTTACCAAAATTTAAGCAACCTTGACCCTTAGGAGGTCAGTACCAATAATGACATTCAAATCGAGATCTACTCAAAATTTATAACACAATATCTAAAGAGATTGTCTGACGGACAAATCAAAGAAGTCCAATCAAAGAATTAAGTAAGTGAATATTATAATTTTTTTGTTAGACATAAGTACCTAGTTTATTTTGAGTTGTTTATTTTTAATCTAATTAATACCCTTTAAAATAAATATATGAGTTGTAAAGTATCCAAAGGTGACTTTTATTTCTTTTTCTAGGGTGGAAAAGTAGAGTGTATCACTCGGACGTTCAGGATTTTTCAAAATAGTACCCTCGCCATAAAAACATTGTTTTGCTCCTTTGTCATACAATCTACTATTTCGTAACCGCATAAATATAACAGATTACAATTTCCTCGTCAACATGCCCCCTTGAGACGAGTAGACACAAAATCGCATGAACTCTAACCTCATTGTGGAAGTGGCATCTAATGGGTATGAAAGCCTGTGCGGGGTTTCTTTATTCCATTACAAGCGTATTTGCCCACGACTTTGCCTGTGTATATAGAGTGTCATAGGCTATTCTTTACCCGATTACGGCGAAGCAAAAGAAGGATTATGTGGTCAAAATAAAAATTTGGTCCGATTTTGACAAGCGAGGTATCAATCGATTAGTCTTCATCGCAAGAGTGTCATAGGCTATTTTTTACTCAACCGTGGTCGGGTTTTAGTTTTTGAACTTATGTATTGTTTAATTTTGCTTTAAAATTACTTGTTCATATCTTGTTATATCGTTTGAAACTTTCACAAATGATATAGCGTAGCGTCTGAACAGGCCCTAAAGGCCTAATAGACGCGCCACAACAAAGCCACAGAGTTTTTCCGTTCACAAAATTAAGTTCGTGTGAATGGCGGCACTGCAGGGCCCTTATCGACACAAATTAATTAATTATTTAATTATTGCATACAACTATGTCGATAGATGAGGAAACATTTTTCCTCGTTGCCAAATCAGTTAGGCAAACCTAGTTAGGCCTCGAGGAAACGCCCACCCCAATTTATTAGAAAATAATATATGAACTACTGAGAAGTTATAGTTCTGAATAGATCCACTTTAACTTTATTGGAAAAAAGGAACTATCAAGAAGAAGAAAAACTCTCAGTAGATCCATATTAAATTAATACTTTGTAAAAACGGATCTAATGAGAAAAAATATTCTCCTTATATCCATTTTACATCTATATATTTATGACCGGATCTTATGAGACAATAAAATGTCAATAGATCCATTAGCACTGAATCTAACGAGAATTATCCGTTTTCTGCAAGGAATTTCGTGGGGCATAGCACCCAGCTGCTTTGCGTTGTGGCCACTAAATAGCCACTAAATCGTGTGATTGTGTGATGGTTTTGCAATAGGAAAAGCTTAATAACTGAATCGTATTTCAGAGAGGTTATAAGTAATTTTTTGGCACAACGAACGCTACTATGAAGTTCAGAGAGCACGAATTTTTGTTGCTATCATTTGATTATTGTGATATGTGGTTTCGTTTGTAGCAGCGACGTTGTCGATTTTTATTATTGACCTACACGTTCGTGACACGATCAAACGCGACTGCAAGATGTATTACGTGTTAATGGAACTACTTTGTAATCGACTTTACCAACAGGAGACTGTTTATTTTTTATAGCAATTAACGCCTGCTTAGCGTAAACATACATTTTTTTTTTGTATAAAAACATGTTAGTTTCTGTTTATGTTCAACGGAACGTACGTTTACGTTCACGGAAAAAATGAGTATTTTTTTTACAAAAAAATGCCACCTTTTTCCTTCAAAATAAATTTTCAATATCGCTCTATATTGAAAATTTATTTTTTGTATGAAATGGTATATGTACTCTCCAGGTGGACCTATATAAATTGTATCAAAATCGGTTCGAAGTTTTTCGAGAATAAATAGGTATTTTTAGTAAATCCATTTGATTTTGTGTTTATATTGCCTCAAATATCTAAGATTTCTTTACCGATTTGGATGGTTGTTGTTTTATTCAAAAGGGTAGACTTTCAGTGTTGTCCCAAATAAACATCATCAAAATTGGTTCGTTTGTAGTCGATTTTTTGTACTTTAGTATTTTGTACAACACTTGTTATTATTAAAAGCTTTTATTTAACTTCACTTGTATGTATATATGTATGCCCTGGAATTTTTTGCAATCAATATTTCACCCACTTCCACTCAAGCTGTCGGGCTGAAATTTGGCACACAAGTTTTGTTCTCGTGAGAATGCGCGATTATTTAAATTCCGCCATTTTTAATCCAATATGGCGTACTTCACAAAATGGCGATTGATAATTTCCACAGCAACCCCTATGATATGGGTATCAAATGAAAGGGCTTGATGAGCGGATGAGCGAAACACAATCAGTGACGTCATTCTAAATCCAATATGGCGAACGTCATAAAATGACGATTTATAATTTCTATAGTTCCCTATGTTATGAGTATCAAATGAAAGGACTTGATGAACAAAACACAATAATAAACTTGTGACGTTCCATGGCTACAGCATTTTATCATTATTTTTTATTCTTATTTAATATCATTTTGAGCCCGGCCACATTTTTGCCGTTGGGAGTGGTTGTGATTGTGGCGCATCTGCTTATGCCGGGTCCAAACCAAGAGAACGAGTGCGAACGAAGGCTACCGTGCGAAAGCGAACAAATCAATGTGGACGACTTAACGAAAGCGAGCGAGAGCCAACGTAGGCCTTCGTTCGCATTTGGCCGTGCTCCGCCGCGTGTCGGTACATCAAAAGGATTATAGCGAGCGAGCGCACGCGGTGTGTCTGTGTACGAACGGGCGAATGCTGCAGCGACCGTTGCACGGAACGGACGTCTCGCGCATACATTTTTAGGAAGGTTCATTCTTAAGTACTATGTTTTCTTGACGTAAGTATGGAATGGTCGAATGAAAATCCTCTGAGGCTCATAGAGCTTTATAGGCAAAAACCTGGGCTGTGGGATTCAAAATATAATAGCAATAATAAATACTTATCAGGGGCAGCTTCACGAAGTTTTTGTAATTTCCCCATACGGAGCAAAAAACTCCCCAAAAAGATACTATTTCAGCAATTTTCCCAAACTATTTTGAAATTACATAATCCTTATATGGGTAATTATCATATAGGTAAATAAAGTGTGATTTATAAATAAATAAAATATAGTTTTAATTGTTTTTTTGGTGCGCCTCTTATATCTTAATTGTATTAGGCATAAATTTAACGTTAATTGAATTGAAAATAAATAAAAAAATAAAATATTTTAAATGTCACGGTCCGTGTAATGTGACATTATCGTTTTCTAACAAAAAGTACAATTAAATAAAGAAACGAATCTTTAGCTGTTAAATGTATAAATTCACTAAAAAACATAGCATACATATAGCTTTAGGCAGTCATCTTGTCTCAGCCCAGTTTTAGTACGCTAATGCAAGGATCTGTGGAGCTACATTTATTAAAAGTAATTTGTTAACAAAATAAGCATAACGTGTCACAGCTGTGAATATTCTGTGTATATATATAAACCTCTAACTTAAATTCCTGATAACATGAGTTGCGTAATGTAGTACATACAGTTTTTTCCTAAATTATATTAATCGCATGGTGTTTATTTTTAGTTATAAAATGGCGGTAACAACGTCAAAATATCACGTCCATAGTTGTTACATCCGTAATTTCACTGTGACTACGGTTGTGTCATTTATAATACTTTTGGGTTTGGTTTGTGTAAGTAATGGTCAGATCCGTAGTCGAGATATCAAATCTGTATTATAATAATTAGTTTTCTCTTTTTTAAGGATGTCCAGTGCCCAAACAGAAAACAAAAAAAAGTTTGTATGTTATTTTGATTAATAACTTTTTGATAATGACCCATTTAACGATCTATTTATTAATATTTACATTGAAATAAAACACCTTACCACCCTAGCAACAACGCGCAACACTACATCATTTTAAAATGATGAATTATGTGCGATGCGAAAAAGTCACATACGGAGTGGCGTTTGTGTAGAAAGTGTCAGTAGGGTTAAGTATTGTTATCTCATTCACGCTACAGTCTGCTTATGTCTATATCTGATGCACACGAAGCACGACAGTGGGAATGTAGCTGTGTTTGCCTGAAGTAGTATCTAGTCCAGTTTTTGTTTATTTGGTCTTTAAAACGTGCCGTATGCCCTTTAACTAGATCTATGTTAAAGTGATTTTGTCTTTTTGTTTCCCCAAAGATTACCCAAACATATCAATTTTCCCCAAAATGGGGAAAAAAACCCCAGATCTGGTCACCCTAATTCGCCGTGGTTCGCCGATTGTCGCCGGGTTCACACGCGTTCACTTAGTGTGGACACTACGACGAAACCGAGCGAGCGTGCGGTACTAATCGGCGAATCTATTTGCTTTCGCTGGCTCTCGTTCTCTTGGTGTGGACCCGGCATTAGGGCCTACGCTCTCCGACTGACAAGGCGTGAAGACGAGGCGTAGGCAAATTTATGTATTCTATAAACATCAATTTATGTGTATAGTACTTACTTGATTAGATGATTTTGTATTTGTGACGTGGCGATGCGTTCACTGTTTCATTACCTGTCTCATTATATTCGCTCCTGCCGGCGGCGCGGCGCGGCGAAATGGCGCAAAACCCAATTTTGTAACTACATTATGGGTTAGGTGTATTTACAACCATGCACGAGGAAGATATTAAGGTACGATTGCAGAACCGACTAAAAGGGAAATTTATACTTATAGTAAAGCAGTAAGTAACAAAAAGTGTGTACAACGAACATAATTAAAAAATATTGGTCTATAGGGGACTGAAAAAATAATCTACTGTACAAGAATATAACGTTTCTAAAAATAAAGTCTGTCTGTTTGTTTGTTCGTTTGCTCGCGCATCATGTAAAAACTACTGGACCGATTGCGATGTGATTTTCACTGTTGGATAGTTTAGGGTTTAACTTAAAACTGGTGTACTTTATATCTCAATCCGATGATTAAAAGCCGTGCAATCGTTAAAAAAACTATTTGACAGCTGAAGAAATATTGAGTATTGGTATTTAAGGTCCTGGAATAGTACATAAGATAATACCTTATAAGACCTTTACCCTTTAACCCTCTAAATTGCTGACTCTTATGCAACAACTCTCTATGCCCGCGTCTTTGCCCGCGTAGTCAAAATTCATGTGTTTTTTATGCGCGTTACCCTAATTATTTTCAAAAATAAACGTAACCTAAGTTACTCCTTATAAAATCAGCTATCTGCCAGTGAAAGTCCCGTGAAAATCGGTACGAGCATACGAGACCTGAACGTAGCGAGGGGGGACGTAGCATCCCTCGAAGCGTAGTGAAGGTCGAGTGTGCGAGAACAAAATTTTTCACCTCATTATTTTTCTTAATTTCACCCGAACGAAGCCGGTGCGTTTCGCTTGTTATAAATATTTTAGTCCTGCGGATGTCTTTTTAAGCAGCTTTGCACAGACCCCAGCTGTTTCATTTGGCTTTTATGCACTCACTGAAAATTAGACTCCCTTATTGGACAGTCGTGTAACAAACATTTTTTCGACGGAACCCAGCTTTCAGTAATAGTGACGTGCATCGCATATCATGTTTGTGACAAGAACAATATTTGTCCATTCACTATCAGAAAGGTCGGTGACACAAACGTGTTAAAAACCATATGATGGTGATTATGATTATTAAAGATATTAACGTCACACAGTGTGATGCTGGTGAAGTGTCAATATTTGTTTGTCCGCGTGTCTTCTTGGCAGGCAGAGTAAAAATATAAATAAACGAGACTACATTTTTTTACAATTCAGAGATAGATCACTGTAGAATATTTGCCTAGGTATTCATTGTTTTTAAACGGTTTTATTTAGCTTGACCTGTTTGTTGATTTTTGTTTGTTTATTTGCTTGTTTGGGTCAAATCTAGTAATTGAATGATTTACCTCCTTCCTGTTGACCAATTGATCTGAAATTTGGTACACACCTTTATTTTTGGTGACAATACAATTATGTATATTAAATATCATTGTAAATTCAAAATGACCGCCGCCACAAAATGGCGGATTACTTCTTTTTTTTCAACCTTCATCAAATGCAATATCAAATGCAAGGGCTTGACAAGTAGAATACAATACACTTTAGAAATAACTAACTAAAAAACTTGAACATAAAACCTGAGTAATAGAAATTCGACTCGCCCCACGATTTCATTGTATTTTTATACGCTTTATATTAGCTTCACTTGTATGTTTGTATGTTTGTAACCGACTCCTTTGGACGCTAGTTTGACCCACTTTAAACGGTCAGAATTCATTCAAATTTTACACACCTGTCAAAGACCGATGACAATGCAATAATTCGAAAAAAAATATAAAAAAATTAAAAAGTTTAAAATAAATAATAGTTTAAAAAACTAAAAAATACGCTTTAAATAGAAAACAATGTTTTATTTAAAAAAAAACGTGGGGTGCTTCTCATATCTGTCAATGAAATATTTATAACTATTGACCCATGCACCCCACGTTTTTTTTTAAATAAAACATTTTCTATATAAAGCGTGTTTTTTAGTTTTTTTAAACTATTTAGCTTTTAGTACATAATATAATACCGTATAATTTTAAATCATTTTTTACACGTTTTATTTAGGAAGAATGCAGAATGTGAAAAACGGGGTAGGTAGGTTATGAAATAACGAACATGTCGAGATCTCAATTCGGAGCGCACTACTAATATACTAAACTAAATCAAAAGCAGTGTAGCCATTTGTATAAGGGACTGTCTGTAAGGGACTGCGAACATAGGGCCGTGTAAGGTGTAGGGGGAAGTGCAATATAGCACTTTTATATTCGTCGGCATAGTTTGGTTGATTGTATTTTACCCATTGATATTAATATTACCTGCTTGTTGCTTCTCCATTGGACAACCTGCATCGCAGGTCGGTTTTAGTGTTTTTTACACGACAGCCCAATAAAGGAGTTTAATGTTTTCAGGGTTCATGTACGTTTGCATGTACCTATGTGAGTTTCTAGACATTTTGGGACACTAGACATTGTGAGCCTGAACGCTTTATTCCACCATAACTTTGAAATGCCTGAACAGATTTGGATGTATCGTTAGAATCCTTACATCTACTTACAAAAAAAACAATATGGCAGCTCTCCATTTTCATATGCGAATAAAATTCAACACGAAGTGTACAATATGGGTATCAAGTTGTAGTACTTGATGAGCACATTCCAACCATGTATAATTTCTTAGCATAAGTTCGTTTTTGGCAGGGCAGTCCCGGTTTGTTTTATATATATCACTTGTTGAATCAAGACTTCAACATTCTTGATCAAGACATGGATAATAATATCCAGAAGAGAGTTCTTCTTCTGCAGGAGCAACATAATCATGTGTTTTAGAGCCAAATAGACTTCTTGGTTATGGCTTCTGTGGCTTGTTGTAACCATTCTGACAATTTATATTTCATGCTAGTTGCATCAATCAATATACATGGTATAAAATAAAACAAAGTCGCTTTCCGCGTCTGTCTATCTGTCTGTCTCTCTGTCTGTTTGGTCACTAACTCCTAAACCATAAAACGGATTTTGATGCGGTCATCGCCATCAGTTAGAAAAAAAAAACCTCAACCTCTATATAATTCTCTTCAACCAAAATCAATATTTTTCAATATATTTTTTTGAGGAAGGCTTATATTATATTATATGAGCATACGAGACCTGAACTTAGAGAGAGGGAGGTGGCGAGCGAAGCGAGCTACCGACCGGGTGGTGAAGGTCGAGTATGCGAGAACTTAACATTTTTCACCTGTGCGAAGCCGGGGCGGGGCGCTAGTAAACTATAAAGATGGTGTAAGAAAATGGTCGGTGGTGAAGAGGGAATATCAACCAGAATTATAAGAACCAAGATGATTTATGTAAAACGAACAGGACAACTCATAAATCTTATTTTAGTTTGATACACATTGAATAGACACGACTATCATATTTACATAGTTGCATGAACTAGAAACTCCTCTAGTCAGCACCAGTTGGGTGCTACAGAACTGAAAATCGATCGCCCTCCAATCGGTTACAAGCTAACGTGACAAAGACATTGGAGATGAATACAACATGAAAACTTTGAAACTGAAAATAGGAGATACCAGAAAGTGCTAAATAAATTTTCTTATAATCTTGTTCAGTAGCTTATTGAAAAGTGGTTTTGCTAGATGATGAAACAAGATTGTCTTGTCTCAGGTTTGCGAACTTAAAACGGACCTTTTTTGTGTCTTCTGTATCCCAAATTGGAACACAGAAGACACATTGTTGAATCTCTAGCACAATATTCCAGGATAAGGATTCAACTATTTTCTAACTTGCCAACCAGAAGGTGCTAAATAAATTTTCTTACATAATATTAGTTTATGAAACGGTTGCATAATGAAGGGAATTAAAACATGAGAGTGAGTTTTTTAATAGTATCACTCGAGTGTTTTAATACCTAGTTATGCGCCGTTTCATACACTACTTTATCTACACTCATGCAATAGAAAATTACTTTTAATGAAAAAAAATATGTCGATATATTTTCTTGATTTTGCTGGTAAGAGCTCGTTCGTCATATTCGTTGCTGTTCCGTGACGTCAGGTGGAGTCAAATTCTCCTCACAAACACTGTTTTCACATGTTTAATACATCTTAGTCACATTTTTAATCAGGATAAAACATTTGATTAATAACAACAAAACACATTCAATTGGTTAGGTACTAATGTAAAGTAAATTATGGCGCCAAAATCCAGTCCACAGCGAATTCATACGGTCTAAAACGCGCCGCCATAGATAATAAATGGTGAAAACCCTCGTAGTGCGGAGACAAACCAGTGCTGTTATGGGAAAAAATATATATTATAACATTGTTTAGTTCAAAAAACAGTGTTACAATGTATTTTTTTTCTTATTAGAGACGTGTCGTGCGTAATGTATGTCATTATTTTAGAGTTCATAATCCGAATTTTACTATATGAGTGTAGATTAAAGTATATTATGATACAAGTGAGCTATGTTTTTCATTACACTCGAGGCGGTATTATTCGCGCGAGCCGTAGATAAGGGAGCCGAGAGTGTAATGAACAGCATGAACACGCGTTTTTTTTTGACGTTTTTCAACACAGTTGCGAGGAAAAACAGACTTTTATTGTTATTAACTTTTAATTATTGAAACAATTAGTGAAAGTACAATTCTCAAAATGATACCAATCAGTTTTTCTCTCTAGATTTTGATGCCAACAGGCTAACACTCGCGTTTCGTGACTCGATTAGTATTTCCGGTGGGTTCAAATCTACGTATTGCTCTTCTTCCCTACTAGAAGTTGTCATTTTTGATAATAAATAACCGCACTTTATGGAAAATGACGTGCTAGTTGTGTTTTTCCGCGCTACCTGTAAATAAAGCCACTGGCAAAACCGCTATGCTGTTTTCACTGTTGAATAGCTTAGGTTTGGACTTAAAAACCGATGAGTACCAATAGAAACCAAGATAAAAACTATCGGACGGCTGAACGAAATTTGATATTTTGTAATAAACTTTATAGGTACTTTTGGTCCTGAATAACACATAGGTTACTTTTAACCCAGAAAAATGACCACGCGGGCAAAGCCGCTGGCACAGCTAGTAATAATAATATATTGCCATATAAAAGTATGACTGAACATACACACAAAAAAAAATAGGTCAGTCGAATTGAGAATCTCCGACTTTTGAAAGTCGGTTAATAATTAAACTTTTTTGAACAACAATAATTTCAGACATTCGAAACAAGTGAAAAATTGTGCAGGTTGTTCATGTATGATAGTAAGCGCCTCTGAAGAGCAAATTTCTTGTCGGTTCTTCTTGAATGGTTTCTGAGTGATTCAATCCTTGATAATAAACATTAGATTCGTTGATTGAAACTGAAAGCCTCTGCCACTCTAGTCCGACCGCTGCAGTGCCATTTCCCTGCATAGGTACAATTGATTGGTCAAGCGGGCGGGCCAAGCCAAGCGGGCGCAGTCGATACGAGCAATATACATTGTAGGTATGTTGTGATACAATGTATATTGGTGTATAGGTATAGTCATTAGTGCAGTTCTAATTGAATGAGAGCGATGCGCGATGGTGACCGAGATGTATACTAGTGAGGGTTTACCAACGACACCGTACGAAATAAGGTCGCATATTGTACGAAACGATGTAAGAAACTTCGTAAATTAGAGTAGGTAGGTAGAGTAGGTACGCAGGTTCGGTTCTCGGCTCAGCACCAATTACTTTTCTATGTTTTATGTACCTAATAGATTTCCCGCCCACGACTTTGTCCACGCGGACTACTGTTTATCGCGAAAAAAGCATCCTATATTCTTCTAGGATATTAAAAACCAATGCAAAAGTAGCTCCAATGCTCTTGATGTTTTTTGACATACTTGTTATTTCGTTTTCATGGCAACCGCTTCTTACAAAAAGTAACAAACATTTTTTTTACAGTTTTTCCAGCTTTCCCGTGGAAACTTACAATTTTCCGGGATAAAAAGTATCCTATGTTTATTCCAGAATATAAGCTATCTCTATTCCAAATTTCATCAAAGTCCATCCAGCCTTTATCGCGTGAAAGCTCCCCAAACAAACAAAACAAACAAAAAACAAACAGACAACGTTTCACTTTTATATATTGGTACGGATTAATAGCTGTGCCCGCGGCTTTGTCCGCGTGGTCATTTCGCTGAGTTAAAAGTAATCGTTATTCCAGTATGAACACTACCGTATAAAGTACAAAATACCAAATTTCGTTAGCCGTCTGATAGTTTTTATCGATTGCTCGGCTTCCACTCATCGGATTGAGATACCAAGTACACCAGTTTTTAAGTCAAACCCTAAGCTATTCAAAAAAAAAACTGCATCGCAATCGGTTCAGTAGTTTTTACGTGACGTCGTGCGTCACACACGAACAGACAAACAGACAGACACGATTTAAAAAGTTTTATTCCTGTTACAGTAGCTTATTTGGAGTCCCTTTGACCATATTTTTTTATTATCTTTTTTGAATACACTTTTTGTTACTTACTATTATAAGTATAGATATGCGGATTTCCCTAGCTCCGTTCTTCGGAGGGCACGCCCGTTTGTTATTATTGATTCGTAGCAGTCGTTGAGCCATGTCAGGGTGGCCCTCGGGCCGCCTGAGACGGACGGCATAACAAACTATGATGGCAGAGGCCAGCGCTACCTCAAATGACAAGCAAACAAGTTCCAAACGTTACCAACACACGTTAGTATTATTTTGGTTACTTCGTTCCAGTTCGTTTCGTTACCAGTTAAAGCTATAGCCACCAAGCCTACCACCCTCAAACAGAAACTTTGTGACACAGCAGTCTTCAGGGTGCTCCGATACAGGATAATCTGTGGTATCGGCAGTTTTTTTTTTTTTTTTTTTAGAAAGGATATGTGCTGTTGGTCTATAACTGACCTCTACAGCGTCACCGGACGGTGGGGCGGGCGCAAAAGCGCTCCGCCGCAATGCGTGACGCAGAAGGCGCACGCCAAAGTTAAGTTTTTGGCCACTTGCTCAAGGGCACCCAGGGGGTACGAACCTCGGCTTGGACAGTTGCCATTGATTACTTGGGGAGTATCGAACTAAGCTTGGGGAGTATCGAACTAAACTTGGGGAGTATCGAACTAAACTTGGGGAGTATCGAACTAAGCTTGGGGAGTATCGAACTAAACTTGGGGAGTATCGAACTAAACTTGGGGAGTATCGAACTAAAAGTATCGGCAGCTGTCTTTGACAGCCTAAATACAACAGATTTGCCACCGACTCGCAAAGTAAGTACAGCAGCCCGATTACAGAACTTGGCTGCAATCAGATTGTCACTTTTTTCATAGCAAAATCGACTCTATCGCAAAGCATTATTGAATTTTACGGCTTGAAACCGTCATGATCAACATTACGTAATCGCACTGCCGTAGTCGCAGCCAATGTATATGTTTGTGAAGTTAGGCTCTGTGACGATTGCGCAGGTACTGCTGTGGGGATAAAATAGCATAAAGTAAAAGCGAGATAGAATATGCGAAAAACGTAAGCGAGTGAGCGAGGCAGTTATACAATGCTGTCTTCACCTTCAACATTGGGATTGCGCCTGAAAAATAGTAGTTTGCGCAGCCACTAGCAGATAACTTCCGAGACACATACTTTCGCTGCGCCTACTATAAGTTTTTTTTTTAAACCTGGTGGTTTTGATCTCGGGGTACAAATGTTGAAACATCGGCATGAAGAAGAAGAAGTAAGAAGATGGCCGTCCTTGTAATTTCTACTATTGTTAGCAGGATCTATCGCTATTTTTTATCTACAGAGATGTACTAAGTGCTAATCCCAAAAGGGGCAGTCGGAGTCTGCGGGCCCTCCTTGTAAAACCACTACGTCTTATTTGGTATTAGAACTAAGATAGGCGAGAGCACATTTTTAAATTCGCTGTATTTTAGTATTTATTTTGAACTAAAACTATAAACATTAGAAATGGGGTATTTAAATGTTTTTAATAAGATCGAACATTAAAAAAAAGTTCATGTCCTGTCATTTAATTTCTTCATAAATAATGTTTTTTGTTTTTTTGCTAAAATAGAGGCTTCTCGAGGCACCCAATCGATTAGTTCACGAAAATTAGTCAAACACCATAAACACGTATGTAAAGGTGATGATTACACTAGCTAGACACTAAACTATATTATAGGGAAATAATTTGCCTATCTGATAATTTTCAAAAGGAAAAATTTGGAACACGAACGGGATTTGAACCCGCATACATCCAAATACACTCCCAAATGCCTATGCGCGGCAGCTCATGCCTCTAACCAATTCGGCTACCGCACTACTGCATCATAACCCAATTTTTTCCCTTGGTATCTCTAACCGTCTTACGGGGACGTAACGCCATCTGTGCGATGAAAATAACACAACGAGCAGTACAGAAAGATAACGCCTCCTATTTTTTTCTTCTTATATTTCATTTGAAAATTATCAGAATGCTCACATCTAATCCGCACTCTACACATGACATTTCAGCAAAATATTAGTTTGTCGCGTAGGCGTAGGGAGATATAATAGTTTCGAACGATGACGTCAGAAGTTCGGAACTAATTGATGTGATGACGTTTTCGTTTAGTGTGACGCACACAGCGTATTGATTGACGTCATTCGAATTCAAGAGAATTCTATGGAGAGAGCTATGCTTGGAGTTTCTTTGAAGGACAAGATTCGTAATGAAGATATCCGACGGAGAACCAAGGTAACCGACATAGCTCGAAGGATAAGCAAACTGAAGTGGCAGTGGGCTGGTTACATTTCCCGAAGAACTGATAACCGTTGGGGTAGACGAGTTCTCGAGTGGAGACCACGTTTAGGCAAACTTAGTGTAGGACTCCCTGTGGCCAGGTGGAGTGACGCCCTGCGAAAAGCGGTTGGAAGAAAATGGATGAGGAGAGCTGAAGAATGAAATACTGTTCGTTGGTAAGCCAATCGCGCATCACTTGAGAATGGTTGTACCGATTTAGCTTTTGTTAGAGTTCCATACCTCAACAAAAAAAAGGAACACTTATCGGATCACTTCGTTGTCCGTCAGTCCGTCTGTCTGTCTGTCTGTCTGTCAAGACCCTTTTTCTCAGGAACTCATAGAGTTATCATGTTGAAATTAATAGTTAATACTCAAGTCTGCTGTCCCATAAAGATGAAAAAAACAAACTTTCGTTTATGCCGCATATTTTGACACTCGCAAGGGAATCAAACCATATAGTGTACTTCCGTTGACTTATGGCCGGGTCCTATATCTTAAAACGAAGAATTAACTGTCTGTAGACTTTTGACATAAACTTCATACAAAAAACGTCAACAAGTAACGAGACGTTGGAAAAACGACTCGTTTCATTTTTATAGGAATGGGGAGTTAGAAATCATGAAATTTGGCAATAAGTAAATGTCTTATTGCACAAGTAAAGTGAAAAATCTGATCAAAATTCCTTCAGGCGTCAAAGTTTTTATCGATTGTTCGGCTTCTACTCATCGAATTGAGATACCAAGTACACCAGTTTTTAAGTCAAACCCCAAGCTATCCAACAGTGAAAACCTCATCGTAATCGGTCCAGTAGTTTTTAAGTGATACGCGAACAAACATATAGACAAACAGACTAACAGATAGACACGAATTTTAAAAATGTTATATTCTTGTTCAGTAGCTTATTTTAAGTACTCTAGACCATTTTTTTTTATTATCTCCTTTGTACAGACTTTTTCGTTCTTATTGCTTTATTATAGGTATAGATATTTGAATATCTTGATACAGGCTTGACCTAGTATCGATACTTTGGAAGTGTCGGAGTACGGCTGAGCCTCAAGGCGGCGAGAAAACGAGTAATCCTATAAAAGGAGGGTTTGTAAGCGAAACCGGAACGTACCTACTTGGGTAGCTTGGATGGATCTTCAGGGCCTGCGTGGGTTTCCTAACAAATTGTGACGAGTGAATTTAGTTCTGAATGTTAGATATTATTACTAGCATGATGTGCTCCAATAACTGAAATGAATACTAGACAGAAAGATATTGAAGCCCGTAAGCAAAAAAGCTTTTATTAAACTTGCAATTCAAATTCAAATTCAAATTTTTATTGCATTCCTTAATGTAAAAATAAGATAGTAATAAACATATATATAGACAGATAGATAAACGCTTTATTGCACACCAAATAAATCATACACAAGAATAGACATTTAACTTAAATAGAGTACAATGGGCGGTCTTATCGCTTAAAGCAGTTTCTTCCAGACAACCGTTGAATGGAGAGGAATACATTTAATTGTCATGGACGGTGGTGCTCAATAATAAACAAAAATAAATAAATCTAAAAGGTACATGAACTTAAACAACTAATTTAGTACAATAATAATCTAGTACAATAGTAATCTAGTATCTAATACAATTACAGATCATTATGGACCCTGTCGGGCACAGCAAGTAGAAGAGAGCAGGAGTTATATACCTACATTAGTTATACCTATAACAGTATCAATAATGTTAAAATAAATTTAGATTCCTACTTTAGTTAGTTAACATTTTAATATTGTTTGTTATCTTTCAAGACATCGTGCAAAGAATAATAACATTTTTTAATTATAAAAAGTTTTAATTTAGCGAAAAATATATTTTCCTTTTCAATTTCTTTTATACTTTTCGGGATGTTGTTATAAATTTTAATCGACATTAGTTTAGTTTGGAGTTTGGTAGCGCTAATCTTTCCTTGTGCCTCAGAATGGCCGCGCGGAGATTTCAATTTTCACCCCCACTTCCCCGCGTGCATTAATCGCGATAAACGAAAAAACGGTGTTCTATCTAAGTCTACAAGCTCCCTCTATTTAGAATTAAGAAAACTACTTTATATTCTCAAAATCTATACCTAGTAAACCGCCATCTACACGAGAACTCGGTTCGCAACACAGGTTTGTATGACACAGTATAATTAACTACAGTACAGCAGATCAGCAATAGTACAGTAGTATCGTATGGTAGTAAAGGTTTGATAAATTGATATATAGGCAAATTTACGACTGACTAGCTAGTGGCTATTTAATAAGAGGTGGTAGAAGATTTTTACAGATGGTGACTGATCAAAGTATGATGATTTAGTAGAAATAGATCTGGTTATATTAGTATACAATGTGTAATAATATTAGGTGACAATATTAAACACTAGCTCATGCCCATGGCTTCGCACGCGTGGTCATTTTAATATATAGCCTATGACACTCACAAATAACGTGGCTAAATATTGGTATAAGAATTTTCAAAATCGGTTCAGTAGATCCAGAGATTACCCCCTACAACCTCACAAACTCACAAACTTTACTTCTTTATAATATTATATAGTATAGATTAGTTATTTTATATTAAAAACCCTTAGTTAGTATTTTTTTTTAGAAGTATAGATGTATATAGGTATTATATTAATTAACCACTTATACTATAAAACTTACTTTGAAATTACAAAAAAAACTATTTCATACATATTGCAATGTCAACTCGATTAAAATGAATGAAACAGTAGTAATTTTTTTGTGACCAAAGAGCTGGTCTGATAATAAAGGAATGGCAGTTGTTAGTGTATGGCAAGTATTCAGTACTGAGATGTGGTGGCTACCTTCATTATCAAATAGAAGGTAGTAAGAAGTTGGAGCTGGTGATGGTAGGTGGTAACTCATAGTGGCAGGTGGTAAACAATGGTTATATGAGTTGGTGGCAGGTGATGTCGCTTGCTTTGTAGTTGTGGTTTGTAGCTCTGGTTAATGGCAAAGAAGATGAACTAATTTATTGTAAGTATATCAAAATAATAAAATAAAAATATTTAAGGAATGTGAATAGGTACAAAGTCAAAGTATTTTATTGTAAATAGGCAAAATAATAGCGCTTTTACAATTCAAAATTAACATCTCATGAAAAAAGAAATACATAAAATATTATAAATAGATCCAATCAATAAAACTTAGGTAAACTAAGACTGCTTTGAGTTTGAAAAGGAAGTTTCCCTTTCATGTGCCAACAGAGTTAAATCTCACAATGTAAAAGGAAATAAATACCCTTCTAAATTTACCAGTACTTCGGAAATACACCCATTACAAGAAACTCTACGAGGATGTAATTTTTTCCATATTTGTTCATTCTTTTGATGAGATTTACTCTTCGCCCAAGTCCTCCCCAAATCCAAAACCCCGAGAGCTTTCAGTTTGAGCTCCAAAATCGCTTCCAAATCCTTACCGAATGCAATACAGTGGACGAACTAAACAACGGGCTGGTGGAAACTGTTCACGCGGTCGGGTCGGAGTTCTTTAAGATCAACCGCAAAAATAGAACACGGAAACTTTCTGAGCATACACTCAAACTTATTACGTATTATGAACTCAAACCATACAAAGTTTCATTTGTATTCATTCAATAGTGTTGGCGTGATGCACGGTCAAGATACAGACAGACAAAACTTGACAAAACATCTAGATACACATTGAATTCACACCCAATCTATAACAATAACACCAAACACTAACTTACTTATTTGATTTTAAAAACTAATGTGAGTTAAATTCATATTACAAATCTCAATAAAAAGGATAATAAAAAAACGGTGTTTAGTCGTAGTATTAAAATTTTAAAATTCCGCGCAGTACAAAATTGTACTGCGCGGAATTATTAATCATTGCATAACCATTGCATAACTTTTTATAAGTAAGGGGGTTAATGTTTAAAAGTGTGGGTACTTATTAAAAAAAAAAAAAAAAATTTAATCGACTTTAGTTTAGTTAAGAGTTTGGTAGCGCTAATCTTTCCTTGTGCCTTAGATTAAATGGGCAAGTAAATTTTAAATTTTTAAAAGTGTGGGTACATTTTTACAAATTTACAAACTTCTGATGTATATCGAAGTAAATGTTGTGCTCAATAAAGTATGGTCTGCAGCTATATCAACAACAATATTCGTAAAAACATTCACCAAAATCTTAACGCATTTTTTTGCAGTATAAAAAGTATTAAAAGAATTGCATGTATGTCTGTATGTATGTTTGTTTTGGTCATATCTTGCAAGCTGAATTAGAACCACTTCCTCTTATCTTATCCTATATCCTCCTTTCGCTGACAATGCATTTTTATGGTAAGCGTGAACTGAAACGACATCCACGAACAGTTCCAGATAACGGAACTTTTCAATGGTTAACAGCACATGCAGAATGCAGACACGAAATTTTGTGTACGCATAATATTATGCTAGCCGGTTTGAAGTTTTACCATGACATGGTTGCTGCACTCCAGGTTGGCTAATAAGAAAAAAAAACACTGTCACACTGTTTTTTTGTACTAAACAATGTTATTATATATATATTTTTTCCCATAATAGCACCCGGGTTGGCTCCGCACAACGAGGGTTTCTCCATTTAGTTTCTATGGCGGCGCGTATTACACCGTATGCGCATGAATTCGCTCTGGACTGGATTTTGGTGCCATAATTTACTTTACATTATTACCTGACCATTTTAATGTATTATTGTAGATAATAAGTTGAATCCTGTTTAAAAATGTCCGACAGCATAATTAAAGAGGATAATTTAACTCCACCTGACATAACGGAAACAGAAACTTACATGACGAACGAGCTCTTACCGGCAAAATCAAGAGAATATTACGACATTATTTTTTTTATTAAATGTTCCTATTGCATGAGTGTAGATAAAGTAGTGTATGAAACGGCACATAACTAGGTATTAAAACACTCGAGTGATACCATCGTTAGCCGTCATTATGCAACCGTTATTACTACTATTTTTAATGTTTTTAAATTAACTTATTAAGATGCAGTGCAGCCTTGACTTGATGTATCTGAATCTACGAATAATAATAATAAATCCGACTTCAACATTAATGAAGTATTAGCGTTTTAGTTAAATGAGGTCTATGATTGTTGGTGTCAAGCTTGGAAGCAAAACCAAAATACGAATATAAAAGTTTTTTTTTAAATTACTTTGATTGACGAGACGGCCAGGTCGCTAGTCTGATGGTAAGGGTCACGCCTGCCCGTAACGGTTACAGTGCCACCTAGAACCTTGGTTGCAAAATCTTGCGTGTCACTGCACTGCACTCGTCATTCTGAGAAATTGGTTGTTAAATCTCATCTCATTGCCCAGTAATTTCGCTGGAAACATTGCCCTTCAAACCGAAACAGAAATATTTACACACTACCGATTGGTGGTTGAATATCTGACAAAAGAACTTAATGCATGGGTTAGAAGCATGGAAGCTGCGTTGACTCTCTTTACGAGAATGAGCTAAGTTCTGCTAGTGAAGAGAAAAGTTCTCAAAGTCAAAGTATTTAATCGTAAATAGGCAAAATAATAGCACTTTAACAAGTCAAAATTAACATCTCATTAACAAGGAATTAGAAATAGTTCAAATCAATAAAATTTAGAAAAGGAAGTACCCTTCTGACTGTACTGGTGCTTCGGAAATACGCCCAATAGAGAAGAGAGCACCAAGAAACACACTACGGTGTTTTTTTTCCATATTTGAAATGGAAGAAAATACATTCTGAATGAATTTCTCAGAAAATTGGACTTACGGAAGACGGAAGGCAGGTGAAGTGTCAGAAATAATAGGAAATTCGAAGAGATCTTTGCTGACCTTAACATCATCATCATCATCATCATCATTGTCGGCCGACCCGACAATCTCTGACACCAGAGGCCAGCACTATCTCATACGATAAGCAAGTGATAGATTCTTGGGATCATTATTACTGTATATAAATCAAACCTAAGTTTGGTGATGTTATCCTTAAATAAATAAAATAAATAAAATAAATATATTCGGGACATTTTCACACCAATTATCTAGCCCCAAACTAGGATACCCTGTGCTATGGGCACTAGATAACGGATAAACATACATACATAAGAATATTACATCCATGACTCGAAAACAAACATTTCTGCTCATCACACAAATGATTGCACCTTGCAGGATTCGAACCCGCGACCGTTCGATTTCGTACCTAGGATCTCTAGCCACGAGACCAACCGGTCGTCTTAGGTTAGGATAAGCCTACGGTTAGGCTAAACCTTGTTTAGCATATTAAATAAAGTTTCAACGCTATGGTGTTGTTATTTATTTATCTTTTAACCAAATAGCAAGTGAAACTAATTCATAACCTGACAATATACAAGCAAGTTGCTATATCATAAAAGCTTGAAATTTACTCAGAGGTTTAGTACCTATCTAAAATATACTGAATAGAATAGCATAACCTAAGGAGTATTCATAGAAACAAAGAAATTTAATTATTATATTTTTATTGATTCTACCACCAGATTCGGAATACACTACATAGAATAACTGGCAAGAAACTATGTAGCGAATATATTTTTATCATCATTATTTACAATTATAATTAACACATTATTATTGTCATACTAACAACCTATATGTGATACTTGGTCATAGTGATATTTTATTATCATTTTACAATCACCACAGTTACACCTGGCACAATAATAGCATTTAAAAAAATGATCCTGACCTAATCATTTCGAACACAATCACATTGACCATATTGGTTATAATAACATCACATTGAACCGACAGTACCTATGTAGTATTTGTATACTCTTTGGTACCTATTTACAAAATAATCAGTTACACATAATAAACATGAGACAAGGAAACAGTAGCAGAACACTATAGTAATATCAATAGTACTTAACCTGCCAGAATCCTGTTGGTGCCTTCCTGGTGGTGTTGGTGCACAGTAAAAGTGAACATTGCTAAGCCATCTTTATAAAATAACGGAAAAATATCATACCACCTCACTATATTTTTCCACCAGATCGACCATTCAGGAATCATCAATGGCGTCTGGCGTGACGGAAATGTTCAATTCACTTCTACTTACATTTGGATATCAATAATAATCGTATTTTAAATATTGTAAGACAATTTTAAATCATTATAATTTTTATGGAATTATATTTACAGATATTTCAGAGCTATAACAATCTGCCATCATTAATTAGTATATACACAACTTTTCACAAAAGACTTGGTAATTATACTTAGAATAATGAATAACTCTATTAAGCATTTTAAACATCATTATATAACTCTATAATCATAAATTTGAAGCTTTTGCATAATAAGTTGTTTTATAGATTCAACCACATTATCGGTTTCGTTCAGAAACATATTTTTTTATTACCACAGATTACAAACTCACCATAGATCTAAGAAAAGACAAATTTACAAATAGATTCAATCGGTTGTCACTTTTGGCTTGACAAGCAATATGTTATGATACCGTAAGTGATAAGGTTATTCAGTGAGAAAATTAATTACATTGTTAAATATTATGTTACAATCTAACACAAGCAAGCAAGCAAGTGGTGCTTGATGGACGGCGTTGCTGTTGATGCCGAAGCAAAAGTTTAATTTTAGTTTTAGGGTCATGGACCCTCTTTATAGATACGTATTACTTACATGTTAACTAATATTATACCTGATAAATAAAATATTTCCATCTTGTCTTTTTTTAGTTAACCACAGACATTATGGTAAATAGCAATATCATCTGCATACACAAGTTATTTGGCAAACTGTTTACTGGATAAATATCTCTATTCTGTACTTGGGTTTATGTTTTATACAAATAAGAAGGGATGTATTCAGGAAAAGGATGAGGCGAGGGGGGGTTGTAGAAAGGGGGTATTGCCCCATTTGCGTGTAACATATAACTTCAAACAAGCTACATTTACTTAACATTATCAATAGATGACTTAGCGTCCCACCAAAACTCATGCATGGGAAGGAGAGATTCGGATTACGAGGTAGGGCGATTGATAACTGTATGCACCAACGCGGCCGAGGCAGACGGTTACACCTACGACTACCGACCCCCCACGTTTTGGTAATGGAGGCAGACGGTAATACACTTGACCAAGAATACCTTAACAGAGAAGATTCCATATCTATACTTATAATAAAACTGTAACGGGTCCAATTCTGTACATTGAAGATATTTAGAAAAAAAATATTTGACCTTACTCTAGATTCGATACTGAAGCCAAAACTGTATTTTTTCATTTTTGTCTGTCTGTTTGTCTATCTGTATCTTGGCTAGGCATCACGCCGAAACTACTGAATGAATTTAAATGAAACTTGGTATGATTTGAGTTCTTACTACGAGGTAGGACATAGGCTACTTTTCATCCCGAAAAATGAAAGGGTTCCCGCAGGATTGGGGTTTAAAGTTAACTCAAAAAACACTTACCACTCTGAAACTACTGGTCGGATTTTGATGCAACTTGGCACAGTCATAGTTTATATAATGGGTTAAAATTGAGGATACTATTTATCCCGAAAAAATAAAGAGTTCCTGCGGGATATTGTCCCAAATTCTGTAAATAAAAGATATTTTGTAAATTTTTTGGGGGCCGTTCTATATTCAATACTAAAGCTTTAACAGTTTTTTTTTTATTTTTGTTCCTGTGTCTGTCTGTACGTCTGTCTTTCTGTACCTTGGAAGTGCATCACGCCGAAAATTCTCAATGAATTCAAATGAAATTTGGTATGATTTGAGTTCATACTTTGAGGTAGGACATAGATTACTTACCATCCCGATAAATTAAAGGGTTCCTGCAGGATAGGCGTTGAAAGTTATTTAAAAGAACACGTATCACGCTGAAACTACTTGACGGATTTTGTTGAAACTTGGCTCAGTTATAGTTTATATAATGGGTAAAAATTGAGGATACTTAATATCCCGAAAAATAATGTATTCCTTCGGGATAATGTGCAAAATTCTGTAAATTGAAGATATTATGTAAAAAAAAAATATTTGCATATCGAAAAATTTATGGGTTATTATTTAGGGGTTGAAACTTATTTAAAAGAACACGTACCACGCTGAAAGTAATGGACGGGTTTTGATGCAACTTGGCACTGTCTTAAATTATATGATGGGTTAAAATTGAGGACACATTTTTATCCCGAAAAAGTAAAGGGTTTCTGCGGGATATGGGTCCAAAGTTATGTTAATAATTAAGTAATAAAAATATTTTTTGGATGGTTCTTTAGATTCGATACTGAAGCCGAACTGTTTTACTTTTTAATTTTGTCTGTCTGTTTGTCCGTATCTTGACCGCGCATCGCACCCAAACTACTAAATGGATTCAAATGAAAAAAATGCCCTTGGGTGCTTAAAAAAGGTATTGAAATATTTTTTTGTTAATCTTTTCTTTCTTTCTGTTTGTCTGTATGTTTGTTTGTTCACGCATCACGTAAAAACTACTGAACCGATTGCGATGCGGTTTTCATTGTTAGATAGCTTAGGATTTTATTTAAATCTGGTGTAATTGGTATCTCAATCTGGTGAGTTAGAAGCAGAGCAATTGATAAAGTATTTTTGACGGCTGAAGAAATTTTGTTCAAATGTTGGTATATTGGTCCTGGAATAGCACATTATGGTACCTACTTTGAACCTAAAGAAAAGAACACGCGTGCGAAGCCGCGGGTACAGCTAGTTTCTCAATAAAATGGTTCACTAGTTTTTGAGCGGGAAATGGAAGACTGATTGCTCTACTAGCTAATTACATGTTGCTAGTTCATACGAGGCGGTCAATGAAAGTTGTGACGTCACACCGCATACGAGCCGCGAATTATTTTGCTTTCAAAAAGGATGCAGAAAAAACGGATTAACTTTTTTTTCAAAACTCTAGTTTGGGGCTATAAATTAGGTATTTGGTGTGGAAGAATATATTTATTTATTTATTTTTAATTCTGACACCAGGCTTCATAGCAAGCTTAGTGTAATTATTATAAGCATAAATGAAAAAAAAATACTTCTCTATTGGGAAAACGATGCAGATTTACTATCTGCCCCAACGAACGGCCACGGCATGGGGGCAGACAGTAATACTTAGGACTATCGGCCACCACGGATAAGAAATGGCGGCAGACGTTGATACACATATGGCTATCGGCCCCCACGTAAGTATGAGAAATGGTGGCAGACGGTAACACACGTTTGGCTACCGGCCTCAATTTTTTTTTTTATTTGTTCTGTTTTCTTGTAAATAAACTAAGAATGATGCAGATGATGTACTAAAAGAATGCTAAAGTACCAAAAAATAAACTATGTGTACTGTGTTCTACTTGTCAAGCCCTTTCATTTGATATCCATATTGAGGGGATTAAAAAAACCACCATATTGAGCGGTGATCTTGGATTTGGAATTTTTATGATGTACTGTATTCTGCTAGTTAAGCCCTTTCATTTAAACCATACTAGAAAAAAAATGTAATCTGCAATTTTGTCGCGGCGGCCATCTTGGGTTTACAATGATACTGAATATACATAATTATATTGTCATCAGAACTAAAGGTGTGTACCAAATTTCAGATCAATCGGTCAACAGAAAGATGATAAAATTTCAATTACTAAATTTGTGATCGGAGGTCCTTCGAGGGTTTATACCAGCTCACAGGGACTCCAAGCACACAATAATATGACCGTATCACGGAACACATCCTAAAGGGTTTCAATAGGAAACCAAAACCCCAAACCACGATGGCCGTCTTCCTAGACGTGGCGAAGGCTTTTGACAAGGTCTGGCACGCCGGGCTGATATACAAGCTGTATCAGCTCGGGTTGCCAGATCGTCTTGTGCTCATAGTACAAGACTACCTCACCAGCCGGAGCTTCTGCTATCGTGTCGAGGGCAACCGATCATCCCCCCACCCCATCAGAGCCGGAGTCCCTCAGGGCTCCGTGCTGTCTCCACTTCTGTTCACGCTTTACACAAGCGATTTCCCCCGCATCCCCAAAGTAGAGATCGCTCTCTTTGCGGACGACACCGCGATTTATACCACCGGATGGAATCCAACTATTCTACAAAGAGACATCCAACGAACGCTCCGAGCGCTCGATGGATGGTTTCGTAAGTGGCGAATAACGATTAATCCCGAGAAGAGCGTAGCGATGCGTTTCACTCACGGGGTTAAACGCTATTTCCCAATTAAACAAGTCAGGATCAATGACCGACCCATACCGTGGGAAAAGTCAGTTAAATACTTAGGAGTCACCCTTGACTATCGACTCAACTTCAATGATCACATCCACGCCGTCCACAAAAGGGCGGCATTCTACCTATACCGCCTCGCGTTACTCCTAGGCAGGCGCAGTAAAATGTCTCTTAGAAATAATTTGACACTCTACAAAACCTGCGTCCGACCGACAATGACATACTCGTCCGTAGCATTTGCTCACGCCTCCCGCATCTCCCTAGAGAAACTTCAGATTTTACAAAATAAATTCGTTCGCGGTGCATTAGATGCCCCCTGGTATCAGAGGAACATCGACCTGCACAATGATCTCGAGCTTCCCTCGATAGTTCAATATATGAAAAATGGCTCTCGCCGCTACTTTGACGCGGCACTCCATCACCCCAACCCTCTAGTAGTTCAGGCCTCTGACTACACGACAGACGCGACAACAGACGCACGGCCCCTTCGTAGACGCCCTAGAGACATCTTGAGCGATCCGGACGATGAAATCGCTGCCGCAGTGCAGGCAGCGATTGATTCGCCCACTCCGTCATCTTCACCATCTTTCAACACAATTAGACACAGACACCGACCTCGCCGGATGCGAGGTCGAAGGTCCCGTAATTAATGTCGACTTTATTCGCCTTCGAGTTTCTTGCCGATTCTTCTCGAAGGTGTATTCCGAATCGGTGGTCAGTTATGCAATTCATTTAAAGGGCTCCAGCCATTTCATGAGGGCCCCCTCGATCACTACCAAACAGTAGAGATCGAGGGGTGTTTAGTTCGATACTCCCCAAGTAATCAATGGCAACTGTCCAAGCCGAGGTTCGTACCCCCTGGGTGCCCTTGAGCAAGTGGCCAAAAACTTAACTTTGGCGTGCGCCTTCTGCGTCACGCATTGCGGCGGAGCGCTTTTGCGCCTGCCCCACCGTCCGGTGACGCTGTAGAGGTCAGTTATAGACCAACAGCACATATCCTATCTAAAAAAAAAAAAAAAAAAAAAACAATAATATGAAGTAGTTACAGAGGAAACTCCGTGGTGCGAGCCGCCCTTTTAGCTTTGGATAGTAGATTTCTCTCTCATAGAAAACAATAGGCTCGCAGCTGAAGTTGAAGCCTGAAGATCTTGCACTCGGTTATTCTATTTCTATTCAGTCTTCTCCCAATTTAATATCTTTGGTTAGTGTACCATTGAGGCTCTAGTATTGCTATCATCCCAGCTTTTCGTTCGTCAACAATCAACAATACGGATCAAAACAACCACGAACGAAAATACTATCATATTATATTTAATGGACTCTAGATGTTATAAACTTATTTAGGTACCTACACATTTTATAACATATTATTTCCAAAAACTCGAGTTTTTGTGAATCCAATGAAAATGTAAGAATGACAGGTTAATATTTGAATTAAGAATATGCAGCGACAATCGACAATACAGTGATAGACTATGAAAAAAGTTGTATTGTTCATGAAACAGTAAAAAAAAATTTACCAAAAAACAACAAACAGGGCAAGCTAAATAAAACTGTTTCAAAATGGGGGCCGTCGGTAATACACTTATGGCTATAGGCCCTCACACCTAGTTTTTTTTTTATTAAACTCCGGATGTCATATACCTAAATTTATTGTAAAATATGTTTACTTACAATTATTTTATCAATTACTTATTAAGTTAATAATTACATGAATAAATCGTACTAGCTAAAAAGTAAAAAAAAAGTAAACTGTGTAGTAAAAAAAGTAAGTAGTGCAGTAAGTAAAAAAAAAACCTATCCTGCCAAAAATGAACTTATGCGTTGGAATGTGCTTATCAAGGCCTTCAATTTGATTCCCATATTGTAAAAATCGAATAATATATCTTTTGCATTTGAAAATGGAGTCATACTGCCGCCATATTTTTTTATTTTTTTAAATCTTAACCTGTTACTTTACTCGGGGGGATGTAAGGATTCTAACGATACCCTATACGTCTAAATCTGTTGAGGCATTTAAAAGTTATGGTGGAATAAAGAAACTCACATACATACAAACATACATGAATCCTAAAAACATTACACTCCTTTGTTTGGGCAGTCGTGTAAAAATACCTAATGCTAGAGAATTTCTACAGGTCATCCAGCGGCGGAGTAAGTTTTTTTTATTTTTTCGGCACGTTCGCGCTCACCTCCAATTTCAAGGGGAGTGAACCCCAAATTAATCCATTACTACATTCAGGCTTTCCATAGTCATCATACAAATTGCCGAGGCGCAAGAAAATGCCTCAGAAAACCACCCTTGTACTATTATTTATTCTGTGACCTAGGTAAAAATTGCAGTTAAAATTACTAAATTTTTAATGTTAACTGGAAACTACATGGACTTTTTTGACAATTTTTGCTTATTTTTAATACCCGAAAAACGTTTCCATAAAGTAGATTTTTCGAAAAACTGAAATAGGTGTCACTAGGAGTCTTTCGAGCACCACAGCTTTTCAGAGTTGCAAACTTGGGTACCTATAAACACTCACAGGGGTCCTAACAACTTATAACACCCCCCCCCCCCTTTGCTTCCAAGCGCGAACCCCCCCCCCCCCCCCCCCTAAGTGAAATCCTGGCTACGGCCTTGCGAAGCCTCGGACATTATAATAATGAAATCTGCTTCTCGTAGCAGTACATAAAATACACTATCCAGTGTATCATGGAATATATCTCACGTTTCGCCTCCTACGTAAGCACAGAATAAATAATACTACAAGTAACCTAAGTACCTACTTATCCGTTACGCTGCGAAGATCAACCATTCGTTATTGGTTCTAGGCTGCTCAGTAGTCTTAACCGAATGTATCCAGTACTTCCAGTTAAGTAACTGCCTGCCAATACCTATTGTTACTATGGTCGAGCTTTGCCAGTTATCTGCAAGGTCATAATCATCATGTCTGCGGGCCAGCTGACATCTCAAGCGTCATACAAGTAGGTTCTAATTATTTAATCGAGATTGAACTGTAAATTTAATTTTAAAAATCTTTCCGAATTATTTTATGGTTGCTCCTGACTACCGTCATCGTATCTAGAAACAGAAAAGTACGTCGTGAACTCGAGGCTGGTCCGGGATTTAAATGCCTACTATAGCCCGGAAACGCAGGGTTACCTATAAGTTTTCTACTTACGTATAATATACATACATAATAAAAAAACAATACGTAGATACGGATACGGTTTTGATATTAATAATTATAACCTCATTTAATTAAAATGTTCGCAGCGACTCGGCAAAAGAATGAAACTGAATCGCTACTCGAAACTCGATGGCGAATAATAACTGATTATGAATTACGGGAACTTCGACCTCTCCGGCGAGGTCGGTGTCTGTATCTACGTGTTGATATTCCCCCTGGCGGGTTGCCAGAGGTGGAAGGATTGAGAGAGGCCATCGCTGCCAATACTTTGGTTGCGATGGCGTCATCCGGATCGTCCAAGACATCGCGTGGGCGTATACGGAGGGTTCCAGCAGGCTCTTACCAGCACAGACATTTGTAATTTTGTGCGTGCTGTGGTGCGTGCGTATTGGCACGCACACTTATAAGCCGCAGTTTGGTACTGCTCTATGAAGATAACATACTTTTCTGTTTCTACTATGCTATCGAACTTTGTTTTATTGGAGAACATTTCCAAACTCTTTTGATTTGTTGTCGATTTAACGATCTCGGGCCAACTCAATCGAACTATATCAAAAGGGCACGTTGATGTTTGGAAGATCAGTTTGATGCTGGAGCCACCTCTGGATGACATTACAATAACATTCGTATTTCGAGCAACGTTTGAAGTTGTTTTTCATGAGGTTTTAAAATATATTAAATTTTCATAACTGAAAATTGAAGAAATTTGAAAACCAGAAGGTATTATGCATCTGGCCAAGCAGGCCAAGAGTTGAATCTTGTTTTTTGGTTTCATGATACCTAGAAACATTGATGTATATGTTACTATCGTCCTAAAAATGCTTTGTGTAATAACATTTATTGGATTTATAAAATATGCCTTTGCATAACTCTCGTTTTTTTTTGTAAATTAGACTGCAAATTATTTTAAATATTTCTGTTACGTATTCTCTTACGTATTATCTTTTTTTAATTAGTTAATGGTATTATTTTAGGCTACTTTAAATAAATATTTGAGAATTTTATTGCAAACGTATTTAATGTCAAATCAAATCAAATTAATTAATGTGAACATAGGTGGTGATAAAATAAATTTGAATAAATAGTTAACTACTTTCAACATTTTATCATCATCATCAGCTTATATTTTAGTCCACTGCTGGACCTAGACCTCTCCCGCGGCGCGCCACTGAGCCCGATCATTGGCTCTTCTCTTCCAATGACTGCCAGCTACATTGCGCAGATCGTCGCTTCATCTAGCCGGAGCGCGTGCTACACTACGTTTGCTGATTCGCGATCTCCACTCTAGAACTCGTCTACCCCAACAGTTATCAGTTCTACGACATATGTGACCAGCCCATTGCCACTTCAGCTTGCTTATTCTCTGAGCTACGTCAGTTACCTCAGTTCTCTGCCGAATCACCTCATTTCAGATTCGATCTCTCAGAGAAACTCCGACCATAGCTCGTTCCATAGCTCGCTGAGCGACCTTGAACCTGTGGATCAGTCGCACCGTCAGTGTCCACGTTTCGGCTCCGTATTACGGGTATGGGTCATTACGGGTAGGACGCACTGTTGTCTTCAGGCATTGTGGAATGAGCAACGAGAAGACTTGACAACGTTTTCGAAAAGCTGCCCAGCCCAGCTGAATCCTCCTACTGGCTTCCATCTCTCCTTTTGAGAAGGAACTCAACTTTTTAGGCATTCAATCATTCAAAAAAGTAAACAGAAAAAGAAAATAAACAATAAAAAATTAAAATTAAAAAAACAATAATATTCAGTCTTAGAAACAATAATAGCATGTCATAAAATTAAATTAAAACTGCAACACAGCTCTCGAAACCCTTCAGCCATCCACACCAACGTTACACCCTTACGTCGCCTATGCTGGCGGCCCTTATAGGGGGCCCGTTTAGTGGGTGGCAAGTCACCACCTGCCTTCATATTTTAAATTGAGACGGAATTGGCAGGTGCTGGAGTCTCTTACCATAGACCGGTTTTATAATCCATAAAAAACACTTCCATAGTCCAGTTAATGTTTGCAATTTAACAATAGTTCTTCATAACTTTGTATTCTCAACTCGTATTTTGTGTATTATTTAAGTTAAAAGGGCCTCAATGTTGGCTATGGCTCCACTAAAGCCTGTTACAGGTCCGGGCATAGACCCGAGATGTAGAATAAATGTACTTACAAATAATAATGTTAATAATATAATTTTTAGTAGGTACTTACGTTTTTATTTTGTTTTTATAGTGTCTTGTTCTAATATACGTTTTTATTCTTATTCTTACTGAAGAAAAGAAACAAACAAAAATTCCTATATTTTATATGGTTCAATGTATAGAAAATTTCATTAATTTTTATATCACACTTAATTGACATCCCTTCACACTTTAGTATGTCTTTTAGATTAAAAACGTCTCTAATTTTAATTTAAAAATATTTATTTTCTCTTTATTATTCTTGGAATATGGTTATTTATTTATTTATTCATCAAGTTGAAAATAGTAAGCTTACAGTATTGACCAAAACGGTAACTATCGTAACTAATTCGTTAAAATTAAATTAAATTTGTTATTAATTGATCTCAAATTGTCATTAAAAATATCGACATCTTGGAACTCGTGCATAAAATCAATCAAATTGACAATAGTCTATGCGTCTATGAATTTTAGGTACGGGGGCTTCGGCAACTTCTACTTATCTGGATAGCAAGAAGTGCTGAGGGAAAGATTAAAGAGATGCAAGAGCGGCACCTCCAATGCAGATGAACAATCTTTCACCAAATATGGTGGTATAGCATCCGGACCGGCAGCCGAGGCTAAAGTTGTAAATACGAGGGGCCATACAAAACATGCTATTGTTTAATAATGCCGTTATATTGGGGGAATGCGTATTTTAATAGTGTCGTTTACTAATCAGCAACTCAAACTTAAATTTCATTTAACAAAGACATAAATTTAATATATGTATAAAAGCTTGGCAACGTTAACAAATTAAGTGTTATAAAATGTGGCTTACAGCTGTCTACTTATCTTTAAAATAAATAAGTACAAAAAAATATATGTATTGTATTCCTGTAGGTGTACTTATTATTAGTCAAGTTGTATAAATGTATATTAAAAGGATACGATTCAAATAAAAATTAATTATAATTCATAACAAATAATGTCAATATAATATATTAATAGATACAAAATTGTCAATTAAAAAACAACCAAAAAAAAAGTATCATGTCAAACAAAAATAAACTTTGTGAAGCATTGCCATCCGTACAAATCTCAACAAGCAACAAGCTCAATTCGTACAATTGGTGTTTATTTAGTAGTTTGTACAGAATTTTGTTTTACATAACATCAATTCGTACAAAAACGTTGTGCAATTTCTTTGTTAATCAAATTCGTTCAACTTATCGATTTGTATAAATCAGCATTTCATACAATCGATAACAATAAATAAATAGTGGCTAAACTGTACGAATTGAGCATTTGTACGGACGGCGAAGTATCGCCGATTTTTTTCATCTTGGAAATTCTCAATTCCATGATAAAAAATAATGAAAAGTAAAGAAAATTAAGTCGGGAAAACAAATAATAAGTAGTCAGGATAACAATTGAACATCCAGAAGACAAAAGATAGTCAGGATAACAAATTAAATGAAGTAAATAAATGAAACGTTCTTAATCATTTGCAACCAAAATAATATGGAAAAACTTATATACTTCTTATTTTTATATTTTTTTTCGATATTTTTATGCACGCCTACATCCCTTCTCATGTACCATTTATGTGGATGACTGGTAGAAAATGCTTTAACATAAAGTCCTCCTTTTGTACTTTCTTAGTTGGTCTCGTGGCTAGAGATCCTAGGTACGAAATCGAACAGTCGCGGGTTCGAATCCTGCAAGGTGCAATCATTTGTGTGATGAGCAGAAATGTTTGTTTCCGAGTCATAGATGTTAATATACTTATCTATGTATGTTTATCCGTTATCTAGTACCCATAGCACAGGGTATCCTAGTTTGGGACTAGATAATTGGTGTGGAAATGTCCCGAATATATTATTATATATTATTATTAGTGCAATAATGTATTAAATAAATTAGCTATGCAGACTCAATATTGTAATACTTCTCGTGATTCGCCGATATTCTGGTAGTAAGGCTTTTTTTTGTCATTAAATATCTCCTTTTAGACTAGACATTCTGTAATATCTATATCTGTATCTGTATTTGCTACATCAAAAAATCTAAATATCCAATGACTGTTCGTATTCCCTATAAGCGTTTTTACTATTTCGGTGTAGGTAAGTATTATAATAATTTACACCATGATACTTTTATCCCAGAAAAGTGACCACGCAGGTAACGCCGCAAGGCGAACCTAGAGAGTAATTGCGGCGATTGCAGAATTGTACCAATCGCTCATTGTACGAACAGATAATTTGTGTGAATAGAGAATTGTACAAATTGAGCATTTGAACGGATGGCGATGCTTCCAAACTTTTTCAAGACGTACGTAGGAATTGTCTATGGTCAAGAAACGTGAACATGATCAACAGTAAAAAAATATAATCCACGAATTCCTCAAAACTAGAAAACTTCCGCTCAATAAGCCACTGCTTCACTGTGTACCTATTTAATTTTGAAGGATGATACAAAAGCAGACGAAAATAATGTTGTAGACGGTTGGCCCCATCACAATATGTTTATAGAAACTACACCATACTATTTTATTTATGACTTAAATTAGATTTGTACCATTTTACTCTTAAACAAACCAAGGAATTCACAAGATTCTCATTTCAACAGAAATTGGCAGAATTTATTTTAGAAAAGGTAATTTTTTATGGCAATATTTTTAGTAGGCACCTCTGTTATTAGTAAATAAACGTATTGCCATGAAAATATTGAAAGGCGCTCAATGTTGCAAAAAATATAATTAATTACTCACCAGTATAAGAAGTAGAGCTGTAAGAATCCGCAGAAGAAGCTGACAGAGATCTGCTTCTATATCTGGCCGACTTCTTAAGTGCCCCGGATTTCCCGCGTTGGCCCTCGAATTTTCCCGCCGTGCCATCGGTATTACCCCCTCGCACTTGCCCTGGGTCTGTCACTGGACTATCACTGGGCACATTCGCTGCGATAATACTTTCTTTCCTTGATGACGACTGTGAATGATTCGGCTCGCCAACGCCATGGCCCTCCGACATTTTAAAAAAACTATTTCTGCTTGTATTATTTTTTTGGCTTGTGATGAAGTTCCGGACGCACAAATCGATATAATAAACTTTTTAATCGTTTAATCGACAAAATTACGTCACAATATTAAAAAATATAAATGTCAGTAAATAAAAACAACCGCAGTGGCGATTTTTAATAAATGCGCCCTATTCAAAGGAAATTCACGGACTTTGGTAATTTGCTGTGGTATTTATAATTTAGTTCTTATCATTAAAATCATTTGTAGCAAATCAAATAGGAAAATATAATTGAAAAATTGAACAATTTCAGTATTTCCACCCGCACTAATTCGTACACCCCTCACCCATCGTTTCACCCCCGAAACTGAAATGTCATTTTTCGATCGGTTTTCCACGAGGGATTTAAATCGGTAAAATAGTTTAGACTAATGCTACCAAACAAAAAACCTTTTACCGGTTTCCACCGTTATTTAATCATCTCGAAGACTCGAACGCAAGGATAGTGACCTGTGTTAATTGTCAATAGTATAAATAGCTTATTGTGATAAAATGACGATATTTTAATATATTTTTATTGTTGAGATAAAAGTTACGATTTATTATATACGTACTACGTTAAACTTTCAAAATTATGTAATTAGATTGATTGGGCACTTTGGGCAAGTATTTATAATTTTCGGAATATGCGTAATGGTAATGATATCCTCGAGGCACAGTGATGCTTCTAGAAAGCGGTGCACGCATACCTTGATTGACTGATAAGTAATGATTTTAGTTTATTTTTAAGTTAGTCATGGTTTTATAAAATCTCAGCTTTTGACCCCCGACTGAGAAAATATGTCATAATACAACCAGTTACAATAAGATTTTCATTAATTTATAATGATAAGCTCATTACAACTGGTTGCGTAAGAGGTTTCGTAATTGAGGCCCTATGGCCCGTACTACCTAACTTTTAACCTACAGTTGCAATTAAAATTAATCAGTTTATAATTTCATAATCGGTAACTGACACATCTAAATTGCTAACTATTAATTGAAAAGCCATGAAAGTAGGACAAGACAAGCAGCGTAATCCCATCATACTAATTGTTATGATTGAAATTGTTGGTTCAAAGTAGGTAATATGGGCATAAAAAATAGGCAACTGCATTCTTCTGTGTATTATTAGCAATTATTTAGAGAGTTATGAATTCTCTAAGATAACCTACTACAGTGATCACCAAGATTTCTGCCTAGCGCGGTTATTATAGCCAAAAAAGTACCTACCTAAGTTTTAAAAGCTTTTGAAAATGACATGGTACAACTTAGCTTACTATGATGGATAATTTAAATATCTGATTACATGAAACTCAGTGCGTGTAATTAAAAAAACAATAAGATCGGTAACCTTCCGACATTTCATTTATTTCATTATTCGTCCCATCACTACTCTCACCAATATGGAAGTGAAATGAAACGTATGACAACCGCTTCTCGCGACAAAACAATTAGAAAATAAATAAGTCAAAAGTTTGTTTTAAATCTATTTTTGGTGAGTAAATGTTTATTTTCTAACTTTCTAAACATTCAAGCTACACGTTCACGATGGCATCAACAAATTTAGTCATGTTAAATTTCATCCAAACCTTAAAAAATTACTCATCGTTGGGTTTTACCGGCAGTCCGAAGTTTTTTCCACAATTCAAGACCATTCCTATTTAAATGTCATCCAGAAAAGTGTTGAATGAAACACGTTGAATATATCTCGTGAGATTTCATTTATATTTTGTGCTCATCTTGTTTTCTAGGTCGCGAAATTCATTGTTCTATTCGTCAAATTTTATAACTGTATTTTCCTCGTTTGTTTTGGTATCTATTTGCGCTTCCATCTCATTGTGTGGTTATTAACGTGATGGTATGATTTGTGTCTTGGTTGTGTACTTCATGTTATTATCAAGGCTACTTTTGCTATCAGGTGCTTTGTGTATTGCTAGCATTTATCTGAGATAAATAATCTCTGTTGTGTCAAAAGTACTCAGTATGCTTTTGTTCAAAACTATACTTCGCTGGTCTTTATATTTCAATTACTTTACTATGCATTTCCTTGCTGAAATGATGCTAGATGTAGGTATATTACACAGTTCTAATTAAAAGTGGAAAGATAGGGTAACTGCTTCTCGGGGGTAGACCGCAAGAATTAGGTGCCACGCACACAATTGGTCTTCTTTGGCCTTAGTCACAATCAGAATTGCATTTGTGTAGCACTTGTTACCAATGACTCATTTTCCTAGAGTCTGCGCTTGTATCTCTATCTTTGTTGTTGATGCACATGAAGCACAACGATCAGAATGTTGCAGTGTGAGTGTTTGTGTGTAGTTTTATATAGTCCAGATTTTGTTTAAGTAATATTGAGAATACCCTTTAACTAAATCTATGGTATAGTATATTTATATTATGATGACCAAATAAATACTGAACATTGTGGGACTGAACATAACAGGACAGGACTCTTATTTTTTATATTTTTTTTACTGTGCACTATATTCTCGGAGACTAGAACATTATCAGCTAGAACAACTCTATTTATAAAGCATTCGGATTTCTCAAAAAAAAACTCACAGATAAACTCCAAGCATAGCTCTCTTTAGCTTATTGTGTAACATTGAGCTTAAGCACACGCACGCACTCCGCAACTAGTACAAATAAATTCAAGGACCCAATATTCGGGTCCATTCAGTTGAGTGGAAAGCGTGCGCTCGCTGAGTTGCGCGCCTTGTACTTAGACAACAAACTTTATTCGTGTTTTAATTATGAGTACCAAGAAGAAAGCTAGAAAGTACTGCATAGCATTCGGCTGTTTGAATAGTGATAGAAAGTTAAATTTAAAGTTTTTTTTTTTAATTTTCGAGTTTAATTGCACTTTATAGCGTTGTAGCGAGAGTCGCTATTTATTTAAATGACTTTACTCAGTTAGCCTTCTGTACTTGTACTATTATTTATTCTGTGGCTGAAGTCTAAAAGTTTTCTAAAGGGAAAATTAGGATCAAATATGCGATTTGGCTGTTAAGACCGAAGGGCACCCACCCAGCTTCTACAGGTTTTGCCTTACATAGTTTATTCTGTGGTTAATAAAAAGAGACCAGAATTATTGGATTTGGTTATGGTTTAGTATGGTAGAAACGTTTTCTCCCAAAACGCGAATGTATGGCAAAACCTGTAGAAGCCGCGTGTGTGCCCTATTCTCTTAAATCGCATCATCCGTGCCTGTGTGGCACATGACTTTAACCAACCAATTGAGGTTATGAATGAGGCGAATACTTAGCAACCATATTTGTCTGTCACAACCCCAATTCAAAGCTTTCATATTCAGGTTCTGTGGTATTTTGGAAGAGAAATTGTTAAATATGCAATATATTGCATTGTCATAGTCTTTTATAGTTCTCTTATAGGTACTATGTTAGATTAAGTATCTTTAAGTGGAAATTCCGACAATGGTAGCAATTCGGACATGCCCTAAACTAAACTTAATATCTTCAAGTGTAATTTAAACCTTTTTGGCTTCGTAACAAGGTATTTTTGCCTCTGGCATCTTGCCTCGCTCACTAAACTATCACTAAAGCCTGTCAGCGTAAAATCAACTTTGTTTTCCGGCGACGAGAGTCCCGATTTGTCCAAACTCTGTCTCAGAGCGTGTCCGAATTTACCCAAACCCTATTAGACAGCATGTTAAAAACCTGTTTTAATTAATTTATTTTAAGCGGTGCAGTTAATTTACGTTTTGGTTAAATTTACGTAAGTTTAGAAAAGATGCTAGGGGCAAAAAGACCTTGTTACGAAGTCGACAAGGTTTAAATTACATTTGAAGAAATTTAGTCTAGTTTAGTTTAAGGAGTAAAATGACGGAATGAGCAGTTTTCCATTAGGCATTACATACTTACTTGATGCGCGGGCACTTTTCCGCAATTAGGCCGTATGTCGGCCCTTTTTGTGTGATGGGTGGTGCTGCTATTCAATGCAGCCACCCAATGTCTTCCAGGAAGGCCAGCAGCTCCTGTATTCTGGTGCAGGCTTCCTGTAGGGTTCCCGGTGCTCCCAGGAAATGCGCTCTCTGATTCGCCACGCTACTGCACTCCAAGATCACATGTGTGGCCGTTTCTTCAGTTTCCATGTCGGGGGCTGTCTGTAAAGCCTATAGTAAATAGGTGTTTATCCATTAGGCACTGTCAGTTTAGTTCTATCGTCGTCAAGAGATGGCGCTCGCGTAACTTTTGGTATCAACTGAACGTAGTAATCGAAAGCAGGTAAAAACAGTGTTTTACCTTAAAAATACACAAACCACGAGCGAATCAAACAAACAACAAGTTGTTTGTGTAGTGAAATTTGTTATTTGTTCATTTTTATTATAACATGGCAGTTTTGACATATTCAGATTTTATTTACCCCTATAGTAAAGCAAATAAATTAAATCTAAATAAAACGGTCCATTTTCTTTGCATTATTAGCTGTAATATAGAATATCAAGAAGGTAGAAAATACTACCAATAAATACTATAGGTAATGAATTTGTTAAAAAACTGACGCACAACTTGCTATAAACAAGGGCATAAGCAGATTTGAAGTAAGCGTAATTCAAAATCTTTGGTCATACCCAAGGCAGTTCTATGTACATAAAGACCTTCCTTGGTCTTACCAAACTACAGTACTGTTACCAAAACTGTCGCCAACGCCATCTGGCGAGAGATAAATAATGCTAAAATGACACTTGGAAAACCGCTCATTGCTGCCATTACATTTAAAGAAAGTCTAGTTTAGTTTTGGGGGAAATTTGGTATATAGATACTTTAGGTCCTGGAATGACACATAAGGTTCTCTTCATCATCATTGTCATTGTACATGCGAGTAAATAGTTGGGGTGCAGCTCTCGGAATATGAAAACAAGGGGAAGTGGTATACACTACACCATGTACATTGGAACCAATGTCGCCAAACTAAAAACAAATAAAATAAAAGCCCTATTCTGCTCTACTAACAAACCATACTTGTAATTGTGTATGTATTGTTGAGAAGATTTAAGCATGATTTTAATTGTTTTTACGAATCATATTTGAAAATAATGCGTTAACAACTGTTTCATAGAGTTTATTTTTACCTACGAAATATTTGTATGCAAGTTAGGATTTCGTGTGCGTAACTGTGGCACAGGTTACCCGCACATGTTGAACTTCCACTTGTTTTTTTCTATTCTGTGGTGTGTCTAGAAACAGCTAAAACATATTTGAACCAACTTCAATAAAAGAAGGACATTTCCAATTGACCTGCATTTTTTTATATGTTCACTCATATATCTCTTTGTTTTCTGAACCGATTTAGATGATTCATTTTTATTTGAAAGAGTACCATAAGTGTGGTCTAAATCTACCAAAATTGATATAGTTGATCAATCAGAAATTGAACTTCTAAAAGGATATTCTCAGGACATCTGTTTTTTGTATGTATGTTCGTTCAGCCATATATCCTAGATATCTGAACTGATTTGGATTTTTGTTTTTTTAATTGAAAGGGTAGAATTTTGTTAAAATTGGTACAGTAGTTATTAAGAGAGTCCATTTGAAGTCAACTCAAAGAATTATATTATCTGTTTCCAGTATTTCCAATATTATGTCCGGAGTGGGCCGTGGACGCGGGTACACGGGCCGGCACCAACAAGCGCGGCCGGGCGCCGCTGGTGACGACGCCGCGCGCTCCCTGCACGACGCCAGCCCTAGGGCTTCAGGTAGGGCTACCAAGCTCTTACTAATAAGTACTAGATTAATCAAACAACACAGTACCATGTCTGGAGAGTACCTCCAAAGCGACACCATGCGTTCCCTGCACGACGCTAGCCCAAGGGCTTCAAGTAGGGCTCCTATGTCTATCCAATAATCATAAATCAAATCAATTGTTGTGTATAAATATAAATATTAAGATAATTCGAAAATTAGTTACACTTTTTTTTCCCTTCCGGCCGCAATTTTCGATCGCGTAGTTCGATCAAGCGAACCACTATTATTTAGGTCCTTACTGTCCGGTTGAATGATCGAGCCATGCAGATATTTGTTATGATTAAGCGCATTACGAGGAATATAGAAATAAATGGACATTTCATATCGGTAATTACTTTAACGGTGCAGGTAATGGTTTGTCACGCAAAGCTAGTTTGTTTGTTCACGCTTTCAAAATAAATAAAAATCTATAATGAACGGATTGGTCACCTACTAGGGCCAACTATAACTTATGTATGTACATATTTCTAGTACAAATAGAGTCTTTGCCTAGAGGGAAAAATCCAAAAAACTTATCAGCCAAATATTTTTATTAAATACCGAATCATTAATATTTATAATAATTTTCTAATAGAAAAATTTGGATCACGGACGAGATTCGAACTCGAATACTGTGCCTCAGCGCGGCACATGCCTTTACCAATTCGGCTACAACCAAATCTTTCCACTAGCGTCTTTGAATCAAATTTTTCCATAAGAAAATTATTATATATATTTACGCTATCATCATCATCATCATCATGTCAGCCCTTAGAAGTCCACTGCTGAACATAGGCCTTCCCCAAAGAGTGCCATGACGAGCGATCTTGTGCCACCTCCATCCACCGACTTCCTGCGATAGCTACAATGTCGTTGGTCCATCGTGTGGGGGGTCTCCCCACACTTCGCTTGCTTGATCGTGGTGGCCATTCGAGAACCTTTATTCCCCAACGGTTGTCGGTGCTGCGAACTATATGGCCTGCCCATTGCCACTTCAACTTGCAAACTCTGAGAGCTATGTCGGTAACCTTCGTTCTTCTACGGATTTCCTCATTTCTGATTCTATCATGTAGTGAAACACCGAGCATAGCTCTCTCCATTGCACGCTGCGCAACTCTGAGCTTATGTATGAGACCAATAGTTAGAGACCACGTCTCAGTGCCGTATGTCATCACTATGTTCGTAGTTATTCCTTTTAATAACTACGAACTAACTACAGTATAAACAATTATATATAAATGATTATGTTAACAATATCAGTAACTACTACTATAACCGAGGTTATAATAACAAGTATTTACCATATAATCAATGACCTACGAGGAATTGCAAATCATCATAGTTTTATTGATTGAACCACCAGGACTTAACAATCCTCGTGGTTCGCTTGATTTTTAATGATCTAACCGTAAGGACCTTAAAATCCTCGTGGTTCCCTTGATCGAACTACACCATTGAACCTCGTGGCTTGAGCGTTTTTTTCTATTCGAACACGTACTGCTGCACTCAATAACTACAATTGACGCTAATAAGCATTAAAATCTATCAAATCCATACAAAAATAACGATTTAATTTTAATGCTAGGTAAGAATTCTGAAAGTCACAGAGTGCAGCATATAAATGAATAATAATAATCTATCAATACTTATAATCCATACCAATATATAAAAGTGAAACGTCTGTTTGTTTGTTTGGGGAGCTTTCACGCGATAACAGCTGGACGGATTTCGATGAAATTTGGAATGCAGATAACTTATACCCTAGTAGAAAACATAGGATACTTTATATCCCGGAAAAATCCACGGGAAAAATAGAACTCGCTGTAAGGAACGGTTGCCATAGAAACGAAATAACAAGTCCGTCAAAAATCATCAAGAGCGTTGGTGCCACAGATAAAGTCAACAAGCCACGGAGGCCATAACCAAGAAGTCTAAGTCTACTTTTGCATTGGGTTTTAATATCCTAGAAGAACGTAAGTAGGATGCTTTTTTCGCGATAAACTGTAGTCCGCGTGGACGAAGTCGCGGGTGGGTTAGCTAGTAAAGCAATAAGAACGAAAAAGTCTGTACAGAGAAGAGAATTACAAAAATTATGTATGGTACTTAAAATAAGCTGCTGAAACAGAATATAACTTTTTTTTTAAATCGTGTCTGCCTGCTTTTTGCAGGGACTCTATATGCGATACTGAATCAAAAACTTATTTTTTTGTCCCTCTTTCTGTCTCTATCTTAACCGCGCATCACGCTGAAACTACTGAATGAATTCAACTGAAACTTGGTATGATTTGAGTTCATACTAAAAGGTAGGACATTGGACGCTTTTCATCCCGAAAAATTAAAGGTTCCCGCAGGATATTGGTTAAAAGTTATTTAAAAGAATCACGCTGAAACCACTGGACCGATTTTGATGCAACTTGACACAGTCCTAGTTTATGTGATGGGTTAAAATTGAGGATACATTTATACCGAAAAAATAAAACGTTCCTGCGACATCCAAAGTTATTTTAATTTTGAAGTTATAAATACTTATAATAAAGCAGCAAGTAAGAAAAACTCTGTACAAAGATGATAATTAATAAAAAAAATGGTCTAGGGTATATAAAATAAGCTATTTAACAAGTTTTTTTTTAATCATCTGGCTTCCTCTGGAACACCATTCCCCACAGTGCGATTCAGCTAGAAAACCTTACTGCACTGCAACATGGGGGGATGTGGGGGAAGGATAGGGGAAGTGAGGCAAGGTGGGGGAAAGTGAGGAGAGGGTAGAGGGAAGTAGATGAATAGTGGTGATGTCGGGGAAAGGTGCGGGAAGTGGGGCAGGTAGTGTGAAATGAGGGAAGGCTGAAGGAAGGGTGGGGGCAGATTGGGAGAAAGGGGTGAAATTGAAAAGGGGTAGGAAGTGCGGAAAGAGTGAGGGGAAGTGGATGGTAGGGAAGAAATAAGGGAAGGGTAGGAAGAAAGGGGGAATGGTGGGGGGAAGTGGGAGAAAGGTTAGGAACTGGTGGTAATTTTTTTAAACCAAGATGGCGGACATGTTGCCTCACTGAAAGGTAAAGATCACGTTGCAGTGCAGGTTAGGTTTTCTAGCTGAATCGCACTGTTGTGGTTGTGATTAAATCGGAATGGTTTTCGAGAGTAAGGGGGCAGGTCTGTCCGTCTAAATGTTTTTTTGTTCGCGCATCACGTAAAAACTAATTAACCGATTGCAATTCGGGTTTCTCTATTGAATAGCTAATGGCTTAACATAAAAACTGGTCTAATTGGTATCTAAATCACATAAGTAGAAGCCGAGCAATCAATAAAAAACTTATTGAAGAAATTAAGAATTCTTTGCTGAAGAAATTTTGATCAAATGTTTGTATATTGGTATTTTAGGTCTTTGAATAGCACATAGAGTACTTTTATCCTGGAAAATGACGCCGCGGGTACAGCTAGTCGTTAATATAGTTAATAGTTAGTTCGTTATTAATTTATATAGTTAATTATATATCATTTAAAATGTTCGCAGGGTTATTGCGTCCTAACTAGGTTTTAAATTGTAAAATCAAGCCATTTTTAAGATTTTCTTAAGTGTTATCTCACTTTACAGACTCCAGAGAACGCGAGAAGCGAGACGTCGACACAGAGAAAGAGAGAGAAGACATTCGAGAGATGGAAAGAAAAGAGAGGGAGCTAGAAGATGACCTTGCTTTAATGGAGAACCTAGAGTCCATATCTGCTGAAGACGACGCAGCGCTGAAGGAGTTACTCTATGTCGATGAACAATATCAGCCGTTGTTAGCTTTGGTAAGTTTTAAGGGCTCCGTAGGTCCGAATGAAAAATAAATAATAGTTTAAAAAACTAAAAAACAAGCTTTATATAGAAAACCAAACTAAAAAATAGAAAAAAAATGCATGGGTCAATAGATATAAATATTTCATTGACAGATATGAGAAGCACCCCATACTGTTTTTAAAATAAAACTTTTTTTTCTTTTTTACACTATTAAAATTTATTTTCTACTCTTTTTTTCTTCGAATTATTGCATTGTCATCGGTCTTTGACAGGTGTGCAAAATTTGAATGAAATCTGACCGTTTAAAGTGGGTCAAAATAGCGTCCAAAGGAGTCGGTTACAAACACAAACATACAAGTGAAGCTAATATAAATCGTATAAAAACGGAATTTTTATAGGATCACTCGTGTTTCTGTCCGTCCGTCTGTCACAGCTAATATGCTCCGGATCTACTGGACTAATTATGTTCGAGCTGCAAGATTCGATCGAGTAGTCCAATCAAGCGAACCACGAGGATTTTTAGGTACTTATGGTTTGATTCAATAATCGAACTGTGCAGATTATGTTATTTTATGTCCACACGGTTCGATTAAGCGAACTACGAAGAATATGGAAATAAATGGTCTTTTCATATTAGTAATTACTTTTATGGTGCAGGTTCATCACGTGAAGCTAGTTGTTTATTCAGGCTTTCAAAATAATAATAAATCTATAATGTTCGGATTGGTCACCTACTAGGGCCACAAAAAACGTATGTACCAATTTCTAGTACAAATGGAGTCTTTGCCTAGAGGGAAAAATCCAAAAAACGAATCAGCCAAATATTTTTATGAAATACAGAATCATTAATATTCCTTTTAATAAAGATCCTGTATTTAAAAAAAAACAGAGGTTTCACAAAATCAGTAACAGATTTACGGGGGCTGGTTACCCATTAACCCTATTGTTTAGATGTCCTAAAGGATGTTGAAATAATATAAGGTGATAATTTAACACCATTTATTGCGTTAAATGATCACATCCAAACGAAATACGACGTAAAATTATTCTACAACTATCACTTATACCATTGCAAATGGTTAGCTGCTGGACTTAGTACTCACCCCTGACCCATTGATAGACCTTCAGATATATGAGTGTAGCTTCTTGAAGGTCGCAGAAAATAGGACAATGACCTAGCGTCATTCCTTTTTATATTAATGTCACGGTAATGAAGTGGGTCTCCCAATGGCTCAAGCGTGAAGCTATGTTTTAATTGAGTTGTCACTGGTGCCGATTCTGAGTGCACCAATTAAAATTAAACTAAATTTGACAGTTCTAAAATTGTTGCTGTCCCTTTCGTTTCCCAAAGGTTTGAAAGTGACAGCAATAATTTTAGAGCTGTCAAATTTAGTTTTAGTTTTAATTGGTGCACTCAGAATCGACACCACTGTCTTGTCAGATAGACAGCGACATAGACATTTTGCACACTTGATGTATGGTGCGTTCGAGTTGAAATAACACCCATACGCCACACTAACTGCAGTATGAACCTTTATATATAACGATTAGATATATTATTAGATTAACAATATCAGTAACTGCTACCATAAACGAGGTTATAATACTAAGAGGAATTGTAAATCCTCATAGTTCGATTGATCGAACCACTAGGACTTAACAATCCTCGTGGTTTGCTTGATTTTCAATGATCGAACTAAGAGGAAATACAAATCCACGTAGTTCGATTGATCGAACCGTAAGGACTTAAAAATTCTCGTGGTTTGCTTGATCGAACTACGCGATCGAGCCTCGCGGGCGGAGCGGACAACTTGACTTGCGTTACCGCAGTTCAATAGTTATCAGACTCGGGGCCCAGGTGAAAAAAGCATTGGATTAATAATTATACAGATGCACACTTTTTGATGTGATTTCAGCTGGAGCAGTTCTTGCCGTCAGAAGATGGAATACAGTTCAACAGGAAACTGCGGCACTTTGAGACCACCATCACCAATATGTGCCCTGATGAAAACAGATTACAGTGAGTTTCTCTAATTTACTTTTACTTGCTTCGCCCCACGGTTATACTCGCGAAAAGTATCCTGTGTGTTTTTCCAGGACCAAAAGTATATATGTACCAAATTTCATTTAAATCCGTTCAGCAGTTTCAGCGTGAAGAAACTGCGTGCGGTTTCCATCGCTCCGTGCTTCCTAGGGCACGTTAAGCCTTGTCTGACGGCCTTTGGGCGGCCTGACAAACTCTGACATAAGAGGCCAGCACTACTACCTCATACGACAAACAAACAAAGCGTGAAGAAGTAATACATTATTTATTTACTGAAAACCACCATCCCTTACGTCGTTATTCTTCTCCGTGCACGGTTGTCTGGAAATCGCTCTGAGCGATAAGACCGCCCCTTGTGACACTTATTGTTAAACTGTATTTTTAGTCGATGTACTTCTAAACATATACTCACTCACAAACTTTCGCATAAGTACATACAGTAGTCGCAGCCAATCTATATTATGTTTGTGAAGTTGGTTGGTGCAGGTACTGTTGTGGGGATAAAACAGCCAAAAGTAAGAGCGAGATAAAATATGCGAAAAACTTAAGTCAGTGACCGAGGCAGTTATACAATGCTGTCTTCACCTTCAACGTTGGGATTGCGCCTGTAAAATAGCAGTTTGTGCAGCGACTAGCAGACAACTTCCGAGACATACTTCCGCTGCGACTACAGTACTAATATTATAAAAGGAACCTAAGACTGTCTGTTGTTTCTGTCACAAATAAATAACTGAACCGAGCTTGATGAAATTGTGTTGTTTTGTTTTTCGTAAACTGTTTGCCCATTTAGGGTAGACCTAAACCTTTTCTTTTGTATTTAGGAATTTCTGTTCTTATGAAACATAAACTATATTTAGAACAAAAAGAGAACAGAATTTTTTGTTTTTTTTTTTTTATTGTAAGCCTATTTTCTTTATTTATTTTGTTTTTCTTCAGTCAACTCTATTAGCCACCAGGAAAAAAATTCCCAAAGTAATTACTAAAAACATAAATTAAAAAACGTCTTTACATTATTGTGTTTTTGGTACACACTCTGTTGCTCTCTGAACCCAACCTTCTTGTAAACTTTTAAGGCTTTTGACGATTAATATTAATTCTCCATTAATTCCTTTCCAGACAAGCCTTCGCAACATTCCGAGCCGCAGCCCTGCTTAACCCTGTAACCGCCCGCAAGCTAGCCGGCGTGGGCGCGTCATTCACTCGTCAGCAGCGCCAACAGTTGTTGCGCACTGCGCTCCTCAACGTCATCATGCAGGGCACATACTCTAGTAAGCACTGTGTATCCTAGTGCTAGCCGTGGCTTTCCTAAACCAAGTGAACCGCAAGCTAGCCAGCGTGGGCGCGTCATTCACTCGCCAGCAGCGCCAACAGTTGTTGCGCACTGAGCTCCTCAACGTCATCATGCAGGGCACATACTCTAGTAAGCACTGTGTATCCTAGTGCTAGCCGTGGCTTTCTTAAACCAAGTGAACCGCAAGCTAGCCGGTGTGGGTGCATAGTTCACTTGCCAACAGCGCCAACAGTTGCTGCGCACTGTGTATCCTCCAGCGAGCCGCGGATATCCTAAACCCAGTGAGCCGCAAGCTAGCCGTTTAGGGCGCATCATTCATTTGCCAGCAGCGCCAACAGTTGTTACGCACTGCGTTCAACGTCATCATGCAGGCACATACTCTAGTAAGCACTGTGTATCCAACAGCGAGCCGCGGCTATCCTAAACCCAGAGAGCATCAAGCTAGCTGGCGTGGGCGCATCGTTCATTCGCCAGCAGCGCTAACAGTTGTTACGCACTGCGTTCAACGTCATCATGCAGGCACATACTCTAGTAAGCATTGTATATCCTACAGTGAGCCGCGGCTATCCAAAACCCAGAGAGCCGCAATTGAATGAGTGTAGTGAAGTTGTCTGTCTCCTCTAGTATTACATTTCATCTATTCCTTATTGTGTTTTCCAGAACTGGACATTCTCGAACGCGCCAACCCACTGTTTCTGATAAACGCTGCAAACCTCATGGGGGACTATTTTGCGGGTACGTACATAGATAAACAAAAAACAATTAACAGTCGTAGATAAATAAACAAATTTGAGCGTAGCCATTTTCAGATTAATTATTTATTATTGCGGGCCATATTATTATTAGATGCTTTTATTGAAATTGTATTTTTGTCCTTAACCCGTCAATTGTCGCGCTATATCTGTTCTGGTGTCACTTGGTGGGGGAGAGGGGGAAGGTATTTTTTTGTTTACTTCTTTTTAGGGCCCTCAATAAACCTTTCTTATATTTATTATGAAAGTAATTATATAATTCGATGATTGAAATAGAGACATCATTAGAGATCGTCTAGTCTAAGACTGAACGCCTCTCCAATGTGTTTACGCCCACATGCAATGTAGGTGTATATCTACACTAATATTATAAAGAGGAAAGATTTGATTGTTTGTTTGTAAAGGATAAATTCAAAAAAATACAGACCCGATTTAAAAAAATCTTTCACAGAATGAAACCTAAATTATCAGCGAGTAACACTAGAAGGATTTTATTTTTCAAAAAATTAGAGTTCCCTTCGACAATTGCAATAATGAAACCCGAGGTATTAAATTTTGCAAAAAAACTCGATTACTTTGTGTCACAAACCAAAGAGTATATAAATAGTACGTAAGATCACAAACTAAGAAGGAGGTTCGGGTCTTTGTATATGGAACGTTGCCATGGAAACAAAATCACAAAACATCTAATAATCATTGACGTAGGAAATGCTCTATGCTAATAATACACGAAATAGTAACCGTAATTCAACCTCCTTGCGTTTAACAGAATAATACTATTGACGAAATGTTACGTGAGTATAAACATTTTGTGTAAGAAATTGTTCTATTTGTCCAAATAAAGTACCTACTCATTTTATCTTTCTATTTATCTACCCGTGCGAAGCCGGGGCGGGTCGCTAGTACCTAATAAAAACAAATGGGTCGTCATCGTTGGTCGTTAGTCACAGAATAACTAATAATGGTAACTCGGCAAACGGTCGGATCTGTTGATCAACGGTTAATATATGACGCCAACGCGCGACAGAGCGGACTTGTCGTTCCATGCGACGCGCGCTCGTGCCATTCAATGCAGTGACTGATTGCATGATTAGTTGACAAATAAGTACGCGGACGATTCCAAGTTTACAGTAAAATCGCAAGTAAAGTGTTGCAATAAGTATTTCCTCTCACACATTGAAACAAACAAGTGTAGTGGAGGGGCGTTCATTATACGCTTTATTTATATTAGCTTCACTTGTATGTTTGTAAGTTTGTAACCGACTCCTTTGGACGCTATATTGACCCACTTTAAACGGTCAGATTTCATTCAAATTTTGCACACCTGTCAAAGACCGATGACAATGCAATAATTAAAAGTAAAAAATAAATAATACTTTGAAAAAACTAAAACACACGCTTTATTATTAGAAAATAAATTTTAATAGAATAATTAATAAAAAAATGTTTTATATAAAAAAAAGCGTGGGGTGCTTTTTAAGATATTATCGAAATGATAATCCTTCTTCTCATATCTGTCAATGAAATAATTATAACTATTGACCCATGCACCCCACGATTTTTTTGAAATAAAACTTTTGTTTTATTTACACTATTAAAATTTATTTTCTATTTTTTAGTTTGGTTTTCTATATAAAGCGTGTTTTTTAGTTTTTTTAACTATTATTTATTTAATCTCCAGCTAGCGAGCTTCTTTATTTATGACAACACACAACAATAAACAACTTAAACAAGCATAATCAAAAGTGCTAAAAAAACATACTGTGTACAAATACAAAACTAAAATTAGGAAAAAAAAGTGAGTATGGTTGCTAAACAAGCAACCATACTCAATTTTTTTTCTAATTTTAGTTTTGTATTTGTACACAGTATGATTTTTTAATTAGGAAAAAAAAGTGAGTATGGTTGCTAAACAAGCAACCATACTCAATTTTTTTTCCTAATTTTAACATCGAGATCCTAAATGGTCATTCGAAATAAAAAATGATAAGAGAAACCTAAAGATGATTTTCAAATACCTATTCAATGATACCCCACGAAACATAGTTCGTTGAGTTTTTATTTCTTTTCACAATATGGCGTCTGGTTGTCGCCATATTGAATTTTAACTGTCAATCTAATAGATTAACGTAAGAATATCAAAATCGGTCCACGCGTTTGGTCTATATAGTACCACAAAGCCCGAAGCCGTAAAAAACATAGCCCGATAAATACAATATTCTCCGCTCAGTCTGCTAAAAAACTGTGTTTTGTCACAAATAAATAATAGTTTAAAAAAAACTAAAAAACACGCTTTATATAGAAAACCAAACTAAAAAATAGAAAATAAATTTTAATAGTGTAATTAAGAAAAAAATGTTTATTTAAAAAAAAGCGTTCTCATATCTGTCAATGAAATATTTATAACTATTGACCCATGCACCCCACGACTTTTTTGAAATAAAACATTTTTTCTTAATTACACTATTAAAATTTATTTTCTAATAATAAAGCGTGTTTTTTTAGTTTTTTAAAACTATTATTTATTTTCTACGTTTTAGTTATTTTTTTATTATTTTTTTTCGAATTAATGCATTGTCATCGGTCTTTGACATGTGTGCAAAATTTGAATGAAATCTGACCGTTTAAAGTGGGTCAAAATAGCTTCCAAAGGAGTCGGTTACAAACATACAAACATACTCGTACAAACATACAAGTGAAGCTAATATAAAGCGTATAAAAAGGGTCCCTTCTCACCAACCGCTAAGGCACTGAAATTGAAAACAGACAACCGAAAACTATTGGTCCGGTGTCCCCGTGCCCTAGAACTTTCAATCACAGTTTTCCACACTATCCACGTCATTTCTTTCTTTACCATTTTTTTTTTAAATTTATGTATGTTTAAAAATAGTACAAATAAATAAACACGTTGCACACGTGTTTATTTATTTGTACTATTTTTAATTGTCTTTTATTTGTCTGTTTCTGCTTCAAAGATGCGGAAAACATATTCGGTAGGTTTTTTTACAACCTGTATATTCCGGGTTAATGACTATACTAGCTTTTGCCCGTGACTTCGTCCGCGAGGATTACAGTTTCTCTCCATACCAAGTTTCATCAAGATCCGTTCAGCCGATTAGTCATGAAAGGGTAACAAACAGAGAGACAGAGTTAGTTTGGATTGTTTAACCACACTATAAACAAAATCAACTCAACCAGCTTCAAATCCTGTTTGTATTTGAAGCTTATTTCACTTTTAAGTTAACACTAAAGTGCACGAGACTAATCAACATTGAACCATAAATGGGCATGAATACATATGGTTCAATATTTTCCTCAAATACAAGAAAAAATAGTACAGTATATAACTGTATTGGTAACAATCGGTATTTTTACCAATATAAGAAATGAAATGAACAAATTTTACCTTATAAATCTATCTATACTTAAAATAAAGTAAGTACAAAAAACTGTACAATGAAGATAATTAAATAAATTGTCTATGGTACCTAATAAGCTACTGAACTTGAATATAACATTTTTTAAATCGTGTCTGTCTCTTTGTTAGTTTGTCTGTATGTTTGTTCGCGCATCACGTAAGAACTACTGGACTGAATGCGATGCAGTTCACTGTTGGATAGCTTAGGGTTTGACTGGGGTACTTGGTATCTTAATCCGATGATTAGATGCAGAGCAATTGATAAAAACTATTTCACGGCTGAACGTATTTTAAAGAAATGTAGTATTTGTACTTTATAGGTACTTTTGGTCCTGGAATAACACGTGTGGGCTACTTTTAAATTAAAAGACCACGCGGGCAAAGCCGTGGGCACAGCTAGTAAACAAAAACGTTAACTACAAATTCAACAGACTCTGGGCATCATCTCGTTTTTATTAGGAATTAGTTTTCCCCCCGCGACTTCGTCCGCGCGGACTACTGTTTATCGCGAAAAAAAAACATGATTTTTGATAGACTTGTTATTTCGTTTCCATGGCAACCACAGACCATTCTGTGATGGCAACCGTTCCTTACAATGAGTAATAAACATTTTCTAGTTTTCCCGTAGAAACTTACAATTTTCTGGGATAAAAAGTATCCAATGTTTTATTCCAGGGTATAAGCTATCTCCATTCTAAATTTCATCAAAATCCGTCCAGCGGTTACCGCGTGAAAGCTCCCCAAACAAGCAAACAGACAACGTTTCACTTATATATATTGGTATGAATGCAAGATATCTAGCATCTATTTGGTTTGGTGTCTTATTGAAACAGCATTCAAAGTGTTCGACAATATATCGATATTTATCTTATTACATAATTTTCCCTACTTTAGACCAGGGTTGATTCATTTAAATCAAGTGTTTTTTTATTAAAATCAGTGATATAAATCTTTTATTTTCCATAAAAGTTCATCTTTTAATTAAAATCATAATGTTATGAGACTACAAATTAAAAAAGCTTATTTAAATATGTAATGTATTTTTGTTCTTACAAAATTCGTTTCCCCAAAGATTAGGCAAAAATATTTTTTTGCCCTTAAATGGGGAAAAAACCCCTAAACTGCCGGCGAACCAAAATCAGCACATTTGCCGTTCGGTTCGGACATTTGTGGGCGAAATTAGCGTTCTCAAATGTTTCCGATCACTGTTTGCTTGCATCTTATGACATAGGTACTATTATTTATTTTGTGATGATAGTTAAAAAAAAACAGACAGGAAAAGTGACTTCATTCCGCAGGGAATAGAGCAGATAAGCAAGTAAGTCAAAACTGTTTACAGCAAAAAACACGAAATATTTAATAAAAATCCAAAAAATTCAATAAATCATGCTTTATTTATTTTATTTAAAAAAAAATACAAAAACCAAAAAAACATCATTTTTATCAACCCTGCTTAGATTAGACCCTTAGAAAAAAACTTGGTTAAACGCTCATGCTGCAAACTTATTGAAAACTAGCTGTGCCCGCGGCTTCGCACGCGTGGTCATTTATCTAGGTTAAAAGTACTCTATGAGCTATTCCAAGACCTAATCATACCAATATATGTACCAACATTTGATCATAATTCCTTCAGCCGTCAAAAAGTTTTTATCTATTGCTCGGCTTTCTACTCATCGGATTTAGATACCAAGTATCCCAGTAACCCTAAACTATCCAACAGTGAAACCCGCATCGCAATCGGTCCAGTAGTTTTTAGTGATGTGCGAACAAACATACAGATAAACAAACAGAAAGACACGATTTAAAAAAATGTTATATTATGCAGTAGCTTAATTTAAGTACCATATAGACTTTTTTTTCAATTGGCGTCTTTGTACAGACTGTTTTGTACATATTGCTTTATTATAAGTATAGATTTATTTTGACGTCCGGTGTCCATTTGCCGTAGGGGTCGGTACGCTACTAGAGGGGGCGGGGATGAGTATTCGAGGAATACACGAGAAGAGAGCGCTCAGGAGCGCGAAATAAAAAAATACTACAGTGTTAAAACCTGGGCTAAGCAGTCCACGCGTGCACTCTAGTGTTAACAACTAAGGATATATTTTTAAAACAATTATATCACATAACCGACTTACCATCTTTTTATAAACTCAGTGGTCCTTTCCATTTCCAGAGGCGCGTCTCTGCAACGGCAACAAGGTGCACATACTGGCGTCTCCGCTACTGCACTACATGAGAGCGTTGCTGGCCAGCGATGACCTAAGGGCACATAGGAGTTTGGCTACACAGGTAAATGTTGCAAATGCAGACAAAGAACAAACATTTATTTGATTACCAGTCCATTTGTCTGGGTTAAAAGTAATCTATTCCAGGACCAAAATACCAAACCATATTAAATACCAAATTTCGTTCAGCCTTCGGATAGTTCAATTAATCGGCTTCTAATTATCGTATTATGCCAAGTACCCCCGTTTTTAAGTCAAAACCTAAGCTATCTAATAGTGAAAACCGCATCGCATTATTCTTTCCATTAGTTTTTACGTGATGCGCGAACAGACAATGTTTTTTTTATATTAAGTCCCCTCGACCATATTTTTCGTTATCTTTGTACAGACTTTGCGTTACTTTGTTTTATTATAAGTTTGGGTTAGCTGCCCCCATTTGGATATTTTCAAATAAACGTTTGTTAATGTTTCACACTATTTTCGGTTTAGTCCTGAAAAAGTAACAAATAGATAGATACTTCACTTCACTTTGGCATCCATACATATAATAAAGCAGTAAGTAACAAAAAGTCTGTAAAAATAAGATAATAATAAAAAATGCTCTGGGGAACTGGGCTTCTACAGTTTTTTTTACTGTGTCTTTATATCTGTTTGTTTCTACGCGCATCAAATAAAGTCTACTGGATCGACTGAAATGAAATTTTCACTGTTGGATAGCTTAGGATTTGACTTAAAATCGTTAGATGAACAACTTAAGTCCAGCAGTGTGAGAGGATGAAGTCTACTTGTGAAGATATGTTGGAGATGCGTGTTGCGAGTGGGGGTGCTCATTGGAAACACTTAGGGTAATGCTCTTATACCTTTTATTAGGTTTATACGAAACAATATTATCAACGACTATTATAAGTGTGCCATATGTGGCGGCTGGGAGGCGACTGTCGGTGCTAGGGGCGGCGTCACTGCCGCACACGAAATATGCTTATATAGCGTTTCCGACAATCGCCTACAATATTCCTCCCCTAAGGAATACATTTTTGACAAAAAAATACTATATAAACGTAAGTTCCTATTTAGGTGTTGACAACCCTACACATTATTACAAAATTTATTCTAAGTTGCAATTTATTGAAACAAACATTTCGATGTAATTGTGCGAATTTAACAATATTCAATAGGTAGACAATTTGTTTTTGTTCAAACTTCCTTCGGTGTCATGTTGTTCGTAGAGTTTTGTTACTTTACATTTACATGTTTTGCAATCACGATTGCTCTATTTCAAAACAAGTAGTTATTATAAACTTAACATATTCTAATTATCCAATACATGGAAGAAAATAGTTCTGTCTTACATTCCGAACTTTTAGGGTATAACAAATATTATATCTAGGATCCCGTTATCACATACAAAGGACATGCGAAAGTCAATATAAGCGCTCTATGATTAAAATACGCACACAAAAATATAATATGAATACATACGGATCTACTTAGTCACTAGTTTAGGCATACTGTACTGCCTGTGGTGCTTGCGATTTTTGATCGGCTTTGTCTGCCTGATTCATTGTTACTGCAGAGACCACGACTCTACTAAGCCATTTATTTGTTCTCTGGTGGCAAAACTTGCACATGATACAGCAACTTATTGCAATCAACATCATTATCAGCACTGTTAACATAATTCCGTAAACTTCGATTTTTTTCTCAACTGAACTTTGACTTGCGTTATTTGCACCATTCTGTACGATGACAGTTTCTTGTTCTTTCGAGTATGTTTTACCCATTTTTAAGCAAAAAGCAACACAATAATATACTTTCGAAACTCTATGGCGTTCAATAATGAAATGATTATAGTCTAAAATTTATCAACAGTTTTATTCGGCAATTTTGCTTATTCTATTTAACCTACTTTTATTCGTTGCTAAGATTTCTACCTATGTAAACTTTGCGATGCGAATCAACCGCTGCGCCCGGTGTATCTGAACTACGGTGGTCTACCATGAAGCGTACTCTGCTATAAAATGAAAAAATCAACCACATATTTACGCCGGCAGTACCTTCGTGATAACGCCTACAAGGAGAAATGTTAAAAAAAAAATTGTTAACACCAGGTCACAGTTCGCATCGCCTAGCCTAGCTTAACTTATACTAAGGACATCGCCTTATTGTACATCATAACACAAAACGTACTGGTTTTTTTATTACGCGACCACTACGCGTCTTATGGTTAAGTTGTAAACGAAGTAAGGGTACCATTTCCTTTCCTTCGCTGTTAATGTTCTATTCTGACATTGCACTTCTGGATTATTATCTTTCACATCATCATTCAGCATAAATGCCGGTTTCAATCTGTCCATTGAAACGAAACCTGTTCTGTTAGGAAACTGTATTTTATATACTTTGTTTTTTTTACTTAATACCCTATATGGACCTTCGTAAGTAGGACAAAGCGATTGTTTTATCATATCATTTCTAAGAAAAAAGTTTTTTAGTCATCATGAACAAAAAATTTACGTGAATTGCAAACTTTTCGCGGCTGCGGTTTTAAACTATTTATTGTATTCTTCAGTTTGTGGACATAAGTATATGGGTCACTAGCTTTTGGACTTACCTGACTGTAAAAATCACCTGGTAATCTCATCGTGTGTCCAAACATCATTTCCGCTGCGCTAATACCGCTGTCGCTTCTGCCAGCTGCACGGAGTCCTAAAAGTGCGGTAGGGAGTTCATCTACCCAAGATGAGTTACCTGTAAGTCGACATCTCAGACTGACTTTCATTGATCTGTGCCATCTCTCGATCATTCCATTTGAACTCGGATGATACGGTGTTGTGTTTACTTTATTTATTCCTAACATTTTCGCTAAACTATTGAACAAATCGCTCATGAACTGTGAACCCATGTCACATGTTAATCTAAGTGGGTTCCCATACCTACAAATCAAATTTTCGTAAAAAGCTTATGCTACAGCTGCGGAAGTAACGCTTACAAGGGGAATAGCCTCAATCCATTTGGTATATCTATCAATAATGGTCAAGCAATATCTGAAATCATTTTCAGTAGTGGGAAGAGGGCCGACTATATCGATGTGTATGTGTTCAAAACGTTCACAAGATGGGAAACTCTCTAAATCCGAAACTGTATGCTGTGTGACCTTGACTTTCTGGCATTGCACGCATGTTTGTACCCACTTGTTGATGTCCTTATTCATTCCTGGCCAAAAAATCTCTGAGTAATCATTTTACGAGTAGTTCGCTTCCCTGGGTGGCTAATATTATGTACGGAATAGAAAGATACTTTTACTGTTAGGTATCAACATTTGCTTAAACTGCAGTTTGCTATTCGAGTCGCTTTGTAATAGCGTAACTTGAGAATCGCTTTCCTGTGCAAGGGCTAATTCCTCGTATTCTATATTGGTTGCACAATTTATAATTTCAACACGATTTAACGCTTCAGCAAATTTGTTGCCTTCTGAACTGATGTACTGTATGTCGCTGGTAAACTCGCTAATATACAATAATTGTCTAGTTCGTCTAGGTGTCTCTTTATCTGTACCTACCTTTGTGAATGCGTACGTTAAAGGCTTGTGGTCTGTAAATACCGTGAGCTGCCGACCTTCTATCATGTTACGAAAATGTACTAAAGCCGTGTAAATTGCCAATAATTCTCTATCGTATGTACTATACTTCGTTTGAGCGTCTGTTAACTTCTTTGAGAAGTAACCTAAAGGTTTCCATTCAGTTCCCACTTTTTGCTGTAAGACTGCACCTAAACATGTATTGGATGCGTCTGTCATGAGTGATAAGCTGGCTTCTGGGACAGGATACGATAACGTAACGGCGCTTTGAAGGCTTACCTTACATTTTTGAAAAGCTGTCTCGGCCTGTGAAGTCCATTCGATTTTAGTCTTATCCTTCCTCTTCGAGTTATGCAAATATTTATTCAGCTCCGCTTGATGGTCTGCTGCACTTTCTACGTGAGATCTATAAAAAATTACCATACCTAGGAAACGCCTTAACTGCTCAACGGTTTCCGGTTTAGGGTACTCGCTGATAGCCTTGACCTTGTCTTCCAGTGGCTGGATTCCTTCCGATGTGACTCTGTAACCCAAAAAATCTATTTCAGTTTGACCGAATGTACATTTAATCAAATTTATAGTCACACCTATCTCGTTGAAACGTTGAAATAGATCGTTTAAGTGCTTTTCGTTCAGTATTTCAGAATCGGATGCTATGATGACGTCATCTATGTAACAAAAAAAGAATGATTCCTCTCCGTTTTCCTGTCGGTGCTCTAAATCCTTTAAAACAGTATTGTTCATGAATCTCTGAAAGGTTTGAGCTGCATTTCTAAGTCCAACAAACGTCATCCTTGGAAACTCGAAAAGTCCAAAAGGTACGATGATAGCTGTTTTCTCAATATCATCAGGATGTACTGGTATTAAATGATAAGCTCGATTAATATCTATGCGACTGAACATTTTCTTACCTGCCAGGCCATATGTGAAATCCTGTAACCTTGGCACAGGGTATCTATCAGCTTTGTTTACTGCGTTCAACTGTCTGTAATCTCCGCAAGGTCGAATCGCGCCATCCTTCTTGGGCACGACATGGAGTGGACTGGACCACGGGCTCTTCGATGGTCTGCAAATCCCGACGTCCTGCATGAAGCTGAACTCTTCTTTCACCTTCTTGTACCTGTCGGGGGGTAATTGCCTAGACCTAGCATGTACGGGTGGTCCCGTCGTCTCGATGTGATGGTATACGGAATGTGACGGATTTTCTCTGAAAAAAATTGGTTTAGTGATATCAGGATATTTTTCTAACAAATCACGATACGGATTATCGGACTGAATACTGGTAATAGACGGTTCGTCATACATTACGATGGTCCCGTTCGTGCGTAAATTTGTTACAGAATCAATGAGTTTTTTATTACAAAAATCTACTAATAACTTATGAGTCTAAAAAGTCTGCGCCGAGTATGGCTTGTTTGACGTCACTTATCACGAATGTCCACTTGAAGCTCTACGCAATCCTAAATTGAGCTCTATTACAGTTACACCGTAAGTCTTAATTTCGGTATTATTTGCTGCAAACAGTTTATATTTACTTTCGCGAAGGTTTTGCGCACTAACTTTGTTCACTGGAATAACAGATACGTTTGCGCCTGTGTCGATTAAAAAGCTAATACCGTTTTCCCTATCAGTAATGCACAAGCGATGGTTATCTGCTAGAGCGATGCAATCCTCCATCGCGCTGGACTGCATCGATGCTAATTTCCCTGGTTCTGGTTTCCGTCTTATTTTCCAGTTGCAAGGTGTCTCACATGTCATGGCTCTCTCTCTGTACCGTAGGTGATATTTACATAACCATTTTGGGTTTTCCGGCGTTATGCGGGGCGTCCTTGACCTCGAACGAAAATTTCGGTAATTTCGACGACCTCCTCTATTGCCTCTAAATGCGCTACGGCCTCGAACTTCGTTGACTTCTCCACGAAGCTGCTGTAATTCCAGCCGCAACATCGCCATTTGCTGTAAAAGGTCAGCTTCCCTGGCTTCCGTAGATGTTACGGCGGTGACTTCTCCGGTACGCAAACTTTCCATGATTCTATCTGCCATGGTGGCCAAATGATCTAGTTTTGTATCTTGGCTGACTGTGAGTACTGCTCGCACTGCTGATGGTAAGCGCGCGAGCCATAAATTTTTAAGAGCCTCGTTTGAAACCTGAGTGTTCCGTGCTAACTCGGTCATTTTCCGCAGTAACTGTGATGGACGCTGTGTTTCCAAGTCCATTTCGCCTACAAGTTTTTGGAATTGTCTTAGTTAGCCGTTTTTGAGGAAAGTGCGGAACGGCTAACAATCGTTGTTTTAACGTCTCGTACTTGTTATCCTCCGGGGGAGACAAAATCAGGTCGCTAACCTGCTGTAACGCGTCGCGGCTCAGCTTGGCCACGACCATATTATATTTGGTAGCATCGCCTTGTTTCTGCGGTGCTACTACGGACTCAAACTGCGCGAACCACATTCGCGGCATGTCCGTCCAAAATTGAGGTACCTTGGATTCCATTCCGATCGCTGCTAAGTCACCGGCGGGCGTTGAAGGCTCCGCTGGTGGTCGCTGAACAGGCGTCGCTGATGATCCAGGAATAGGCGCCGCCGGTCTTATCTGGTTACCGGCGATCATTTTCCACTATGCACTTGTCTTTTACCCGCGTTGTCAACGGGGAATCGCCTCCCGTGGCGCAACAGCGCACTTAATAATTTCACTTTATTTGAGCACGCACCCCACCTTTTTTAAAAAAACGTCGATGGGTCACCACTTGTGAGAGGATGCAGTCTACTTGTGAAGATATGTTGGAGATGCGTGTTGCGAGTGGGTGTGCTCATTGGAAACACTTAGGGTAATGCTCTTATACCTTTTATTAGGTTTATACGAAACAATATTATCAACGACTATTATAAGTGTGCTATATGTGGCGGCTGGGAGGCGACTGTCGGTGCTAGGGGCGGCGTCACTGCCGCACATGAAATATGCTTATTTAGCGTTTCCGACAATCGCCTACAAGCAGCTTTTTTAATTGAGTTGACTTAATCCAACGGATCGGATTGTTCGATCCGATGTAAATTGTCACACAAGTGCGGATTTAAGAAAAAAACCGGCCAAATGCCTGTCGGACTCGCGCACCGAGGGTTCCATACAAACTTGTAGGTCGCAGTCAGTTTACCATCAACAATAAGTAAATAATCGCAAAAAAAAAAACATTTTCGAATTTTCCCCTTTACTTGTGTTATAAGATATTGCTTCTTGCCAAATTTCATGATTCTAGGTCAACGGGAAGTACCTTAGGTTTTGATTCCGTTGCGAGTGTCAAAATATGCGGCATATACGGCCGTATCTTTTGATTGCGTTGACTTAAAGAAGTTTTCTTACAGCTGCAAGGGATTGCAGACTTGCCACTCCAGAGCGAATTCCAGGAAGACTATAGTAAAACCAAACTAAGAAGTCTCCTGACATAAGCACGCCTATGGAGTTCTATAATTATTATTGACAGGCAACCATAGACATAATACAATACTTCATTATTTACAGTAGTGAAGCGACGTTCTCTTTAGCTCCGATATTTTTATTGAGCACATAGATTAAACCACAGATTGTAACGAAGATTAGGTACTCTATTTTGTCTTGACGTTCCTACCGTAAACATAAACTACGCGCGCTGTTATAGTGATTAATTTGACTTGGCTTTGGATTTTGATACTGATAATAGACAGATTATTGAGCAAAAAACATTCATATGTCGATAATGCTAGGGCCGCACAAACGGGAAACGTCATTGCCCATCATCGCGATAAATATTGCGTTAATTATTAACGAGTTAAATTGTGTGTTTTTTTTATTATATGACTCGATTGTTGTTTTAAATGGTAATAATTGCAGTATTCGTCGCCAAGCATCATTTTGTGATGCACGAGCCTTGTAACTTTTATACCTCGGATCCCACAAACATGGCTCTGTTTGCAGTATTTGAGAAACAATGACTTTCTCGTTAGTCCACTCCATATATTATCGAAGACAAACACGTACGTGCGATCCCGTCGCGCTGACGGTGCACAATGACATGACAAATGTACTGTGGCCGCTTCGACGCATTAATTCTCGCGAAATCTCTTTTGATGTACCGCCACTCGGGCTATCGCCTAATGTCAAACGGTAATGGGAATGCCGTTGCAAAATTATCGCGATAACTCGTGGTTACACCAACGTTAAATGTCCATAATCGCGATAATTAACGGCGTTTCCCGTTAGTGTGGCCCCAACATAACATTTCTATAAGACACACACTGAAACATCAATTTATCGATATGAAAGTTATGTTGTATCCCATCACTTTCAGCATACGTCATAAGTGACAGCCTGTACACAGAATCCCCACTAGGTCGGTGTTGAAATCTTCGCTCTAACACATTCTCTAACATTTCCAGTTAATGCAAAATGGGCGGGAACTTCTTTCCGTACTATCGCAAGACCTGGACGAGCTCTCCATCGCCATCCGGCTGCGGATCCTCTCGCCGCCGCCGTGCGGCATCATCTGGCTCCTCCTCAGCGCGGACATGTGCCTCAACAAGTTCCTGCCGCTGCCCAACTCGCTGCAACAGTTCTACGCCTCGCACCTCAAGCTAACAGCCGACGACTCCTACAGCGAAGTCAGCTACGGATCATGGAAGAAAAGCCCCGAGAAGGATTCGGATAACTCAGATTCCGCTGAGAAAATGAGCCACAATCTGTCCAACGTCAGCTTGAATCACGATGACGAAACCAAACCTAAGCTGAGACCGATATTAGGGGCTGGAGCAGGGTTGTTAAGGCAGGAACAAAATGTACCAATCAGTCAAGACAGCTTTGAAACATGGAACACCCAATCTAAGACCAGTCTCACGAAGCGCTACGATCTGAACTCATGGAGACAAGAGGAGGAGAAGAAGGAGGAGCCTCTATACGATCCGACGGTGCTGCCACCCAACTTCACCGAATTTCCTCCGCCGAGATTCAACCAAAACTTCCAAGAGACCTTCAACAATTACTTGCAACAAGGCGACGGTACTTACATAAAAAACAATTACAGCTACAACCAGGAATTCTTTCCGGAACTGCAGCATACCGAACGAACAGTGTCAGAATCAGATCGAAGCGTGACAGACGATAGGACTTTCATACCGGATCGGATTGAAAAATCAGAGAGGGTCAACAACGAAGTGCAAAAGAACAGCAACCGTAAACCTATAGAGAATTGGCGGAAAGAGAAGTCGGAACTTAAAGAAGACTCGAATAAAAAAGCAAATTGGACTCGGCAACACTCGCGAGATAACCTAAGCAGCGAAGAAGAGAAAGATAAACGTTCCTCGTCGAGAAACTCTCGAGATTCGAGACCTATCAATAGACGTAACAGCGGTGAAGCTGAGTCTGGGGCATCGGGGAAAACTCCCCCGAAGCGACACGTTTCAGACGTCCCGAGAAACCACAAGTATTGGGACCATGACGATCGGTGTGACAAAGATTACAACAGTTAGTGATTATAGTTCAGGCATTTGGAAAATAGATGGCGTTTAAAAGTAAGGAATAAAATATGACCATTAATTTTATTTGGAACTATGGAATAAATTATAGTATTTGACTGGTATTTTTTTATTTATAGAATTTCAATTATTTTTATATTATAATTTTGTCTTCCCGTTAAATGATTTGCAGTGATGTATTGTATGTAAATTTTAGTATTTTTATTAACAATCAAAAATACCTTAAATTAATAAAGTTGATTAATATACTGTGACGGCTTAAAATCGATTAGTTAATCACTAGAAATTGTTTTTTTTATATTAACTATTTTTACGACAAAACTATGAATTCTAGTAAATATATAAATTTTCGAAATATTATTCTCTTGCAAAATTTTGTATAAACGCCATCTATTATTCCAAAAAAAAGCAAGGACTATGTATTTTATGCTCGAAATCTTAATAAGTGATAAAATAAGAACATTAGTTAAATTGTAAAGTGAGGAAAACATTTCAGACATACTGAAGTACATATTACGTACATGTAATATGAATATAATGATAAAAATAGTTGACTAAGTTAGATATTTTAGGTTAGTAATAGTTAAATAAATTAATAAGTATGATAGGTTATAAATAACTAATTAAACCATAAAAAAACTTTCTTGAGTTCAATTATGTTTTAATTATTGTCCTCTATAACTGCTAAAGTGCGGTTCTATAGAAGTTCTGAAACTGATCTAAAAGCATAATTTTTGTGCGCATTTCGCTCTACATTATAAATTGAAAACATGTAAATTACAATAATACTTATAAATAAATAAATATAGTCCACTTGAAATTAAATTAACTGATACAAAGGATTGGTCAAAATAATGAGACGTCAAAGAGTACCTTTTCTTTTTTAGTTAGAAGCATTATACAGGTCTATTTTAGTTAGAAGCATTACACAGGTCTATTTTAAATTTAAAAAAACTTCTTTTTTTTAAGTTATCTGTGAAATGATTTTATTTTTATTCTCAGGTTATTCAACTGGCAGTAGCAAGTCCGGTCCTCGTAATTTATCCCTACTATATAATATTTTCTACGATAACATGCCTGGACCATCCAATAAACAAACAGCATTCGCGAAAAAATACAGTTTTTTTGCCCGACTTGTAGTGTCACTAATTCCACATTGACATTCCATTTCATGGAGTAATTTTTAAAATGAAAATCAACTACAGACCGATTTATGTACCTTACTACGAAAAAAAATAACTTATTTTTGTTTACTATTTAAAAGTTAAATAATTATTATATTTCTCAGGATATTTATTCACAGAAATAAACGTCTAAAATCAATACATATTTATTTTAAAAGAAAGTAGAGTGGTGGGAAAACTGCCCAGATTGTTGGCTGATTTAATGAAATGTTTATTATAGCTAATTAAAATCCCATTTATGTAAACAACTATGCGTTGATCGCAATCCGATATGCGCACAAAAACTATACATTCAAATTTAGAACTAAGTTAACTAAAATTAAGAAATGGCGCTTGTTTTGTGCAAAATAATATAATAATTAATGACTAGGTTAATAATTAACCGGATAATTAACGTGTTCAAAAATTCATAAGAATCGTGTAATAAAATAAATAATAATTAAAATGGCGGCCGAACCCTATGCCAAAAGGTTACAACCCTTTTGTCATCGATTTAAATTATAAATAAACACTATGTCGATAATAATAATTTTATATTTATGCTCAACCATCAAATTAACCACCTAAGTACATGACATGTTTAGTTTTAAAAATATTCCTTTTTGTGCTACCTCCAAATAAACAAAACATTCATTTTTTTCCAAAATTTTTTAACCTATTGTGTCCAACTGCTGGGCAAAAGTCTCCACGTTAACGTTCATTTATGTTAAGAAAATTCAAAGTATTCACTCAATTCAGTTCAAATATCTCACAATTAATTAGCTGTATATCTACATTTTTAAACAAAGCTGCAGTATATCTAATTGACTGGTTTTATAACACTTTCATTGCGAGTCATTTTAGCGTGTGGTTTGTACCGTACGCCACAAATAATAGCAAATTGAAATAAAACGTATATATTATATAATACTATATGTTCTTTTTTATAAAGTAACATATATATTATGCAAAAACCGGTTAAGCCAAACATATTTGTCATTGTTATGAAGCGAGCCTACAATTTGTTACATAAATAAAACAATAGACCAAAAATGTTTTGTTCAGTTAAACAAAACATTGTTTTTTTTTTATCTTTTAAGCTAGTTAGGTTGAAAGCTAAAAAAACACGACTGCCCCGCCAAAAACAAACTTAAGTTTTTATGCCAATAAATTATATATTGATGGAATGTGCTTATGTGATGCCCTATTGTAAAATACTTTTTTTTGACATTATGCAGCAATACAGAAATTTTAAAAAAATGCATATGTTATTCGGGATGATGTAAGGACTCTAACCATACCTCATAGGGTATCCTTATGCATCTAAATCTTTTTAGGCGTTTAAAAGCTATGGTGGGATAAATAAACTCACACACATACATACATGAACCCTGAAAACATTAAACTCCTGTTTTGGGCAGTCGTAAAAAGATTTTCGACACAAAAAAGTCATTCAAACATCCTGCTGTGTAGTGTAGATAAATTGTATTTAAATTCATAAAACGAGAGACTCATGATGGACATCATTTTCTCAAAATGTTGACTTGTCATTCCATTGTTGGACAAAAGCATGTATGTGCCACTTTCAAATATTTTGCAATTATGTGTATGTTCAAATTTCTCATAGCTATACTGTGTTATTATTAAATATATTATAAGATATAACAATAATGATGTATGTATATGTTCAATAATAATATTTATTAGCGAAGCATACAAATATATTCTTATATTTGTCAAAAATGGTGTGTGTATTTCGCTGTCTAATGGTGCGAATAAAGGAACCGTATTGTCGTATTACTCACTAAGATGTGCTCATATTTTTCTTGCTGTACCGCATGTTTTCCCGGGATTAAAGTAGCCTGAGTTGGTCTTTGTCTATCTCTGTGCAAAGTTTCACGAAAATCGGTACAGCCGTTTGGTAGATAAAGTTCCAAAAAATACTTCTAAATTTGTAGTTTTTAATATACCACGTAATAAAACAGTTTTAATGTCATTAATTTCTGAGCTATGTTTCAATTAGTTTCCAAGTATCTAGCTCATCGAAAAAATAGCTTAAAATCATTTGCAAAATTTGTACGGAAAACAGACAGACCGACAAGAAAGCTATTTATCTAGAACGCGGTAAATAATACAGCCGAATTGGAAGTCGATAAAAAAAATATATCACGTGTCATAATTTCGTATTCAAATTAATTTAGTATCTAATTTATTAGTTTCGAATCCAACGCGTATTTATTTAGCTTCACGTTCCACAAAGATACAGTAGTCTAAGCGGATCTTTGTGTCTCGGAAGTTGTCTGCTAGTCGCTGCGCAAACTGCTATTTTTCAGGCGCAATCCCAATGTTGAAGGTGAGGACAGCATTGTATAACTGCCTCGCTCACTCGCTTACGTTGTTCGCATAATCTATCTCGCTCTTACTTTATGCTGTTTTATCCCCACAGCAGTACCTGCGCAATCGTTCACAGAGCCTAACTTCACAAACTTAAAGATTCGCTGCGACTACTATACGACGATACGGTTCGAAAGTAGTTTAGTAAAGTAGGTATTTATATGGGACAAACGTACCTGCATAGAATATTATAATGCACAAGTAGGTACTCCAGGTACTATTACTTATTTGTTATTATGTATCGAGCTAGATACATTTTATTATAGGACTATAATTGTAGGTGGTGGGTCAATGAGCCTTTGTGCGGGGACGGGCCTATGGGTCTATGGGTGAGTTTAGCTGACACCTTGATGCTAAAATATGTTTTTTTTGGATCAAAATCAAGACATTGTTTCCAGGTAAAGAAGTGGGATTTTTCAAAACATATAATCCAGTTTCAGTTCTCATCAAATCCCCTTTTGAGTATTTGTCGCTATTTCTGTTTTGGCCATCAAAGCCCCACCAATGATTCTTCATAGAATCACCTGTATACGCGCTTCATCTGCACAAGTCGGTTGCACGGTGCGGACAAAAGAATAACGCTAAAGTATAGTCATTACTAATTCACGATTCCAATAAAAGTTAACCAGTCGTTTTTCCAACGTCTCGTTACTTTTTTGATGTTTGGTTGGACAGTAAGCGAAACGGTTCTAAGATATAGGAACCGGCCCTAAGTCACGCCTAAGTGGCCTAAGCCAATGTGCTTGCTTAGTTAGATTCGTTAAACACAGTGAAATCGAAAACCATATCAAACTAAAGCTCTATAATTGACATTATTTTAAACACCATTTTAAGTATTCCAAATGATAAATTTTAAAGTCAAAATAAATATTAACAAATAACCTTTATTATTACCAGATAAGAAAAACACTTTAGGAATTGAAGTATTTGAAAGTAGGAACAATTTTATTCATTTGAGTTGCTACTGATCTCGAGATCCGATGGGAACGCCAAGCGAGAACAGTTAAAAACTTTTGATATCGAGATCCGATGGTAAGTACCCATTTCATCAGCTGTTTGTTAGAGAGGGGTCACAGAAGTTCACGATGAACGGGGTCATTGACCGCCCGACCGATGTAAACCTACGCGGCGTTCGGTGATCCCGTCACCGCAAATTTCGTATCCAATATAATTAAATATCAAATGCAGAACCGTAGATTTAAACTATGTCATTATTTCGATTTCATACAAAATGTTCTTTATTTGTTAGAGGAAAACTAAACTACAATTGGGCGATAGAATGGACACTATTTTAAGTATTATGACTTATACCTAGAAAGCTCACAAACCACTCTATTGATTACAAACTAAAGGGTAGAGTAGGAACCAATCTTTATAGCGGCTGAGAAGTTAGGCGCAAGGCGCTGCGCAATAGCTAATTTTAGGGTAAGCAGGCATCGGAGAAGTGAGAGGCCGGGGCACACCCTCCCGCTAGCCCGCCGCATCCCGCGCGCGCCCGCCGCATTTGTGCTTGTGTGCACGCTACATCCGTACGCTGCACACATGCATGCGATTCTGGTAAAGTACAGTCTAGTTCGTTATTTTAAAGTTGTTTGTTACCAACCAATACAATCCACCAACACGATATCAGCATATATTCCGATATTAATATTATTGTGTTGACGTATGTTAACATAATTTCATGATTGATTAAAAAATAATGAATAGGTTAACGCGTTAAGTGTCGACGCTAATTTAGCTACTAGAAACATAGCTATAGACATAACTTTTTTTTATCATTGCATTATTTGTATGTACTTAACACATATATTTTTTCAATCATAACATTATTTGCATGTGATATGTAAGTAAGTATGGTTTATGTAGTTTATTAAATATGTATGTAGGTATATTGATTTTTATTTTGCATGTATTGTTTTGCACCACCGTCCTTTTTTAATTCGTAATTTCTGTCCATCCAAAGGTTGTCTGGAAAATATCACTTTTAGCGATAAGGCCTATTTTTATATTAAATTCTTGTATATTTGTTCTATAATTCTGGTGTAATAACTGTTTTTTATTATTACCATGTTCTACAAGTAGGTAGTTAAAAAAATACTCTAATAATTGCGAACCTTACTGTACCAGCGCGAAGTCACACTCGCAGCGCGCTTCACAGCCGCCATTAAGATTGGTTCCTACTATAGTTAGGCGTTGGTAGGCAGTATAAATATAGCTTTTCCCCAATTTTGGACATGCTTACAGCATAAGCATAACTATATCTAAGTTAGTAAAGATTAGCTTATTTGTGAACATTGTTATTTTGTTGCTAAGGTCAAGTTTTGGCTGAGCAACATATTTATCTGGGCTAAAACACGTAACATTAGGGCCGTCGCACATCACAACGACACAATATAACGCATTGTAAGCAAGCTTTAATTTTATTGTGTTATGTATACAGCACATTTTACAGAATGAAGCGACGTACGCGAGGTACTTTTGTTACTTTGTAAAATGTTTTTTACGTTACACTAATAAAGCTCATATTTCAATGGAGTCGACTCGGCTCGGCTTAGCGACAACTATTTGTAACAAAGTTTTACGTGACTTGTTATTCGTTCGATCAACAATGGACTATTCACGTATAGATGAACGTTTAGAAAGTTAGAAAACTTAATTATGGATTCTAGACATATTCTATACTAAATATAACACTAGGCAATGCGTATCTATAATAGCTAGCGGAATAATGTAGATTTTTTAAGATTTCTCATCTAGTTTTTTTTCTTTTGCTTTGTAAATTTTTAAAGTTTGTGAGAGACTGAAAATTAGAAAATGTGATTTTTAAACGTTGGCACTTAACCTCTTGTTGTTAAACCGCGTTCCGGTTTTTAAGCAGACTCTTTCTGTAGTTGACGAACGCAGCGCGATGCTGCGCGAAAGTTGCAATGCAAGGTTCTGGGTGACACTGTAACTGTTTTACAGACAAAATAAAGAAACCCTTTTTTATGAAATGACAATGAAATTAAGTTTGATGATTACAGACAGTAGCTACTGTAGGCGCGACAAACATATACTTGATCTTATTTTATTTACCTGTAAGTAATATGTCCCACTGCTGGGCAAAGTCTTCCCAATGGTCTTCCCGCACCAACCCTATAGTTTTCGGTCTAGCCATTAAAAAAAAAACTTTAATATGATAATTTTTCAGTCTCACACAAAACGTGTTTAGTAAAAAATTACGTAATGATTTTGTAAATCATTCAAAATATTGTTTTGAAAAAAACTATAATGATTTTTCAAAATGGCGTCATGACGACGTGGTTTAATTTAAAAATTATGTTAAATACTTAAATAAAATTGGAATTTAATTTCACAATATCGTTTTATTTCCATAATAAATAGATACATTTAAGCGATTTACAGTATTAAAAAATACATTTAATATACACAAAACTTTTCTTATATTATTCATGTGACCGTATTCGATTCAATTCGTGTTTTACGAACATTACTCACTCGTATTAGATTCGTATTCATATTTCTTACGAACTTAATAAATGTTCGTAAAAACACGAACATTCATCGAATACGAGTGAGTGCACAAACGCCGTAATTATTTGTTTTAATATCGCCAATATTTTGATTATTGATTAATCAACGGTTAAAACTGAAACATTTTATGCCAGCATTTTCAACCGTTGTTTAACCAGCCCCAGCCAGTTCTCTTTCTTCTTTTGATTAATTCTTGCTGAGTAATTTGCTAACAATATTAAATTTAAATTGCTAACATAAAAGTAAGTACTTAATTGAATACGGTTAGTTACTTTGACAACATTGCTCTAATTATACATCTCCCTTTTAATTATCAAGGAACATTCAATTATATTATAATGAGATAAAAAAATATTAAAATAAAAAACGGAATTCCGATTAAAATAAAGAAAGACAAAACACTAACACGTTTTTTTTTAACCTGGGACTAGGTATTCCGTATATCTGTATTCATCTGGATATCATTTAAAACTAGTCTATGTACGGAGTAATAAGCAGTTAAATATGTATTGTACACCATTATTCAAAAATACACAATACAGGAAAAATAGTAAACTAACAAAGCACACTGAGTGGAGCTATTTCTAAAATCTATCTACTCCAGCCAACGTTTGGATGCTGAGAAATAATTTATTTTAGTTAGTATTCCGCCTTTATATCACTAGTACCATTGGGCAGTATCATTAATGGTACCAATGACACTAGTTTGTATCGCTATACCATTAATGGTACCAATGACACTAGTACCATTAATGGTACCAATGACACTAGTACCATTAATGGTACCAATAACACTAGTACCATTAATGGTACCGATGACACTAGTTTGTATCGCTAGTACCATTAATGGTAGCAATGACACTAGTTTGTATTGCTAGTACCATTAATGGTACTAATGAAACTAGTTTGTATCGCTAGTACCATTAATGGTACTAGTGAGTAGTGACACTACATGTGCGAAACAAAGAGGATTTTCCAAAAACAGGCCCGAAAAAAAAGCCATCTAGCAGTGAATATTTTTATATATGTCAGTATTTAATTTTATAAGTTGAAGCTTATGTATAAATTACTTAATACTATTTAGTGCGCTTATTCATTATCAATAGGTAATCGTGCTTCGGAGGGCACGTTAAGCCGTCGGTCCCGCTTGTTAATGGTTGATAGCAGTAGTTAAGCCACGTCAGAGGCGCTTGGGCGGCCTGACACACATTCGACAATTCCGACATACATACATACCCAACTTCCGAAACTTCCCATAACATAATTAAGGTACCTACACATTACATTAAAAATAAAGATTGGTTAAGTACCTACATTGATTTTAGGATTAAGTACATTAGTATGTAAAAAAACAATGTACATTTTGCAAATGCGAGGTTTCCTAAAACAATACTATTAAAAAAATAAAAAATATGCTTTCATGCCTTATGTAAAAGGAGTGACGGATGATAAAGTCGGTGCTTTATTAAAGGACTTGTCTATCAAGACCGTTTATACTCCTTTATCCAAGTTAGCAAGGCATGTTAGAACACCGAAAGATGTCATTCCTTTTCAAATTCCTGGCGTTTATAAGATAGATTGCAGCTGCGGTAGTTCCTACATTGGACAAACCAAGCGTACTATAGCGGAAAGGGTCAAAGAACACATTGCATCTGTAAAGAACCGCCACATAAATAAATCTGCAATCGCTGAGCATTTGCTCGAATCGGGCTCTAATCACTGGATTGAACCGAAGATCCTCTCCACGGAACTTCACTACTACTCCAGGATTGTACGTGAAGCGGTTGAAATTAAAAAGTATCCCAATTTCAACCGAGAGGATGGTTTCAAGTTGGCTGCGTCCTGGAATCCCGTGATAAGCAAGTGTTCGCGTCGCGGTTTATGTCAGAAGATATCTGCAGATGTCGTTAGTGTCGTGTGTCGTGACAATTCTAAATTTTTACTAAACCAAATGCGGGTACTTGGAGACAACGCTCGCCCTTCTCGACGCTGACACCCGCTACTTCAGTCTTCTCGTGACCACGATCAATGAAAATTGATCGAAACGTCGAGGTAAATAAATATTAAGTTTTCAGCGTGATTAAGTCCCGTTTAAATATTTAACTAAATACTATAAAGTATGTAGGTATAATACCCGAGCATGAGATAAAATTGCAAAGTACTGTAACATCAAAGTTTAAAAAAGCGCCCAGGAGGATAGTCGCTTGACGAGATCTTCGCAAAGGAAAGTAGGTATTTAGTAAATGTATTGCTATCTCCTTCTCTCCCCACGATCTCCTATACGAGCGATAGAGAAAGTTGCTAGTCGTGAGTTTTAGTAGTACAGTACAGTTTTTGATAGAATTGGTGTTTTGGGGAAAGCATTTTCCACCCCGCTTAATCTTTTGTTATTAGTGTCATTCGCATGAATAGAATACGTACGTAGTAGATATACGTAGTACGTTTATACGCACCTCCTTTTTTTTAAAGAAATCTTTGATGTTTTTTAATTCGTCTTAGTTTTAACGCAAAAAACGTTATGGTACTAATAACTTTGAATTGGGTGAAAAATGCAGACAAATATGGACTAAACATACATAACATTCGCACACAACACATTGAAGTTTTAACTACTTTGATTAATCTATTTTTTTTTCTTATGTAACTGTAATAAAAGCATTCAATTTATATATAGATTGAGCCCTAAAACTGACTGACTGTGCATGTACAGTAAATGCCTACCAATATTTATTTTCACTACAAGCGTTTTTATTTATGTAGGTATTGCAAAGTGTAAAGAAAGCGTGTGGCAGTGAACACTGTAACTGAATCTTAATAATGATATATTTTATAATTAACATTTATTAATAATTATACATAGATATAATTATGACTAGACTAATTCAAATAGGCCATCTCCAATGGAAATACTAAAGCACAATTAGTACTACAATTATTCAAATGCGTTTCTCTCATAATACTTAATCTTACATAACTAAAGAACGGACACACTAGTGACAATGTGAGACACACCTACATTTTGTGATCCTACTGTACAGCACAAGGGACAGGATGCGTTAGAGACACTGTGAGACATTTACTGTATATGTCACAAGTGACAGGATGCGTGAGACACGATGAGACACCCTTCTGTACGCTACTACAAGTGAATAAAGACTGAACCACTGCTACTGTATGGTACAAATGACAGGATGCATTAGAGATACTGTAAGACACTTCTACTGTATATGGTACAAGGGACAAATTACGTTAGGGTTAGAGACAATGTGATACACTTCTAGTGTATGTCACTCGCAAATGACACGATGCGTGAGAGACACGGTGAGACAACCTTATGTATGCTACAAGTGATAAAAACACTGAACCACTTCTAATATAGTACAAATGGCAGGACGAGTTAGAGATACTGTTAAACACTCCTACTGTATAGTACAAATGACAGGATGCGTTAGAGATACTGTTAGACATTCCTACTGTAAGGTACAAGTGACAGGATGGTGTTAGAGAAACTATGAGACAATTATATTGTATGTCACAAGAGATAGGATAAGTAAAAGACACTGTCAGACACTCCCTCTGTAAGGAACAAGTGACAGGATGCGTTAGAGACATTAAACGATACTTCTACTGTATGGAATGCGTTACTGTATGGAATGTGACGGCAAAAAAGCCGCGCCTCATCATAATACCGAGTCTCTACAACACTCAGCGCTGGTATTCTGGCACGACCCAACAGGAACAGGATGTTGTTGTCTGGTACAGTAACAGGATGCGTGGTAGACAATCCTACTGTATGGCACAAGTGATGGGATGTGTCAGCAAGTAGTTGAGGAGCACAGGCGTCCCCGCGGCCACTTCCAAGTTCATAGAGTCCGGGGCTTCAGCACTTCCAGCGGACGACACGGACATCTTCTGCGGTTCCAGGAGGAGGTCTGTTGAGGTGTTATCTTCTGGCACTTGGTCTACGAATACCTGGGAAATAAAGGTCATCATAAGCATATCACAGCCAAGCCAAGCATCACGCTGGGCCAGTTGAGAGCTAAGTAGTTATGAGGATATTGTCATAGAATTTCGAGGAACTCCGACATGTCTAAAAAGACAAACCGCTTGATGTGGAGCCATTTGAATTAAGATCGTAAATGTTAAGATAAACCTTTTGCTTCAATTATTTCAAGTAAATGCTTCAATTGTGGACCTTTTCATTTCCGATTTCATTCCGCGTAACCGACATTCTGAATTCAAATTAATATTTCGAACAAGTGTTGGCGTTTATCAAAGAAACTAGTACATTTACGAACCGGAAATCTGTTTAGGGTAATCTATTTACAATATTATTTGTAACATTTAGATTATTTTAGATAATTAAAGTATTTAATTTATTTATTAATTTATTCTACATTATTATTATTTATTTATTTATTTATTAAATAATTTATTCTACATTAAATTATTTAAATTACATCAAAAGTCATCAAAAGTGAAGCGTTTTCTTCAGATTAGTATTTAAATGAAAAGTTTATGCCTATTTTTATTAATAACCAATTGACTCACATTAATAATCTGCCTCTCCATAACCCCCTAAACGATTTAGGTCATATTATCTTCATGATTATCAGATCAAAGGGTCCAAAATCGTTATTGTCGAACAAACATACACACAAACGAAAGTCAAGTTGATTAGAAATATAGACATCGCTTCGCTCGGTCTAATAAAACACATTTGAAGCACAGTCGGAGGGCACGTTAAGCTGTCGGTCCGGCTGATCTTGATTAAACTTGGCCCTCATGCGGCCTGACAAGCTCTGACACGAGAGACCAGCCAAGCAAGAGAAGTCATAATGCAGCCAGCGACAAGCGCTGTACGTACTTCATCATCGTCATCACTTTCCTCCACGGGCGGCGGCGGCGGCGGCTGCATGGCTTGCGCGAGGTAGTGCAGGTACTCGCTGTCGTCTTCAGAGCTGCAGTCTTCTTCGTCTTCGTCGCACTCGAAGTAACGGCTCTGGAACCACAAACAGTATTTACTTAGTATTTCAATTATTGGGACAGAATATGTGCACCCCTGTCCGCAGCTCAAGGGTCAATACGAGTACCTACGGGTACATTTCGAGGGTCATAAACATTGCGTTTCGTGAGCAAGGGCGAGCATTTTTTGCCTCATTTACACGCCCAAAGTACGAAATGGCAAATAAAAGAAATAAAAATGTACATCCAAAAAGGACGATTATGTTTTTGTTAAATAAATTGAAAATTTCAATCTATATTTAGGTACTGCTTAACCGCCCGTGACTTCGTCCGCTCGAAAAAAAAAAAAGCAAAAAAAGCATCCTATGTTCTTCTAGGATATTAAAAACCAATGCAAAAGTATGTATAGTACCAACGCTCCTACGAATAAGTAATAAGTTATTTATTCGTAGCAACGCTCTTGTTTTTCAACAGACTTGTTATTTCGTTTCCATGGCAACCGTTACTTACAGCGAGTAATCAACATTTTCCAGTATTCCCGTGGAAACTTAAAAATCTTGGAGATAAAAAGTATCCTATGTTTTATTTCAGGGTATAGCCATTACAAATTTCATCAAAATCCGTCCAGCCGTTATCGCGTGAAAGCTCCCCAAACAAACAAACAGACAACGTTTCACTTTTATACAGGATGGATTTTTGAGACGGGACAGTAAGAGCACCTTAACCGTTATAGTTACAGAAAAACGCTCTTATGCTCAGACCAAATATTACTGAAGGTATCTATCCTCCTAGCCCCTAGGAGACCATCCATAACTTCTTATAACAAACAGGATCGATTGGCATTAAAAAAAGTTTTTGTGTAAAATTACTATTTTCTTGCTGACTGTACATTTTTTTCCAAAATCTGTGAATGCAGTTCAAAATATTTTCAAAAGTTACGGATGGTCTCCTAGGAGCGTTTTGCTGTTACTATAACGGTAAGATACCTGCCCTTACTGTCCCGTCTGAAAAATCCACCCTGGATTGGATTGGTATGGATTGCTCGAAGTAACAAAAAATCTGTACAGTGAAGTTATTTACAACAAAATTGCTCAAGGGGACTTAAAAACAAAAGCTGTACAATAATATGACATTTGTTAAATGGTGTCTGCCTAATGGTTCTCGCTTCACCTGAAATACTGAACCGATTGAAATGCTGTTTTCACTGTTGGATAAAAAAAAATGAACAAAATAGAAAATATGTAGCTTACTTCCGCCAAAATTGTTAGTCAGACAAATGATAAATGGTAAAATTAACAAAAGTAAAACCCCACGCTAAACAAACCCTACCCAAATTGAACTATTGTAAAATATAAATGAAAAGAAAGCTAAGGCCTATTTTATCTGATAGTCTTTTACCTATCATACTTCTTTCCATGGAGTCCAATGCGTCCGTCAATGTCTTTTGTGGTTAGATCTGCAGGAGAGATTATTTGACCTAGGTATATGTATTCATTGACATAGTCAATTACTTAGGTTGTTATTTATCCTCATAGGTTCTTGCTTCTCTGTCGTCATAGCTTTGGTCTTTTGTGTGTTCATGACTAATCCCACCTTGCGGCTTGCTCTATCTAGGTCATTCATCATCATCTGCAGGCCTTCACTTGTTGGTAATAGGATTATCAGATCGTCCGCAAATCTTAAGTGTGATAGATTTTCACCGTTAATGGACAGCCCACATTTTTCCCAATCTAACTGACGAAAGATCTCCTCGAGAACTGCTGTGAAAAGTTTCGGAGCGAGGGGGTCGCCCTGGCGCATTCCTTTCCTTCTTTCTCTAATTAAATTTTTTATTATAGATGTTTTTTAGTATTCTGATGTATTTGTTTTCAATATCTTGGTTCATAAGTGCTTGCCAGATCTTTTCATGCTCTATTGTGTCGAATGCCTTACTGTAGTCCACAAAACAGTAATAGAAGGTGAAGTTATAGGTACTCTAATACTCTTTGCTTTTTTCAAATAATTGTTTGATAACATAAATGTGGTGTAAAGTCGAGTACCCACTTCTGAATCTTGCCTGTTCTCTTGGCTGACATAAGGTTTTATAATTTAACTGTTTTAGAATCGATTAGACTGGTCAAAAATCTAGATTTTTGCGTAGTATCTCTAAAAATTATAGAAAAAGAGGCGTGTAAAGTTATGCGGATTTGAGCATAACTTTACCACCTTTCATTTGTCAAGCCAATTTAAGACTTAAGAGGCTGGTTTTAAGAATCAAGCATGAAAAGGGAGCAAAGATGCGATCCAAAACATAAAAGTCATTAGCCTGTTCATATGTGAAGTGGGCAATGTTGGGCTGGCTTTTATTTAAACTTTCATACAAAAAGGTCATAGGAGTTAGGGCTGTGCCATTAAATGCAATCTAATAACGTTGGGCAATGTTGGCACTGTTGATTCTATGTCACACTAAACTTGCCCAAGACCATAACTTGAAAAATGAAAGACATTTTTTAGACTGAAATCTTCCTTATTTCAATGAGGTTTTCTTATGCTGTCAGTCTTTTTGATGTACCCTAAGTAGTTTTGGCGCTCACGGAGAAGCATATGGTAACGAAATTTGCACCACTTTCACACACACTACTTTAACTTAACCTGTTGCCTAAATGAAAGGGGTTTAAAACTTCTGATGTACCCGTGTTAGCCAGTATAAATAACGTAGATTCCTATAAAAAATCTAAAAACGTCAAAAGACATGATATTTATTTTGAAAATCGATTTAATGTTATTTATTGTACGTGGATAAAGATTGGAAGGGTGGGTAAAGTTGGGGGATTTCACTGTACTCATTCACTATTATTCTAATTGTCACCATATTTGTCATCAATGTTAAATATATCACGATAAAAAGTATAAAAACAAAAGATCACTTTAAAAGAAAAATATAAATAACTTAACTATAATAGGCAAGTACATAAAACTCATGAGGTTTAAGAAATGTTTTATTTCACATAAGAATAAAATTCGTTTATATGTCTTGTTTGTCTAATATTATTAGCTGGTTTTATTTTCATAAGTAAAATGACAAAGTTGAATAATTCGGCTTGTACTTTAATATTAACTAATTGGTTAATATATGATATGTATCCTAAATATTTTAAACTTTGTATAATAAATATTGATTATTTGTTTTTTTTTATTATTTTATTCAAAACAAGCGGTAGGTACCGAGGTCTTGAAATGACATAAGTTTAATATTCGGTCAACATTCGGCACATCAACCGAATATTCGGCCGAATACCGAACATATTGTTACGCTCGATTCTTAGAAAAACAGAAGGTACTAAAATTGTCCAGGAGCCGCGGTCGGATGACGCAATACCTATATCTACAGGAACCTTCTGGAACACACCAGTGGAGCGTAAGTACTTACGGAAGTTTCCAGAGCGCGCGGTAGGTATATAACTATGGGTGGTACCTATGGGTGCGGCGCGGCGCGGCAACTTCAAAAGCGCCACCGACCTTGATAATTCAAATACCTCCCGACTACTGCTAGTACATACGAGTACGTACGAGTACCTTCTGGAAACTTCCGTTGCGGCATAAATTGGGCGCGCATCGGCTGCCTGGGACAATATTGACTTGGCATTGAATAATCGTTTACCAGCTTGCATAACGGAGGTTCCTAGTCTCAATTCTTTCAAAAACAAGTTGAAGAGCTGGCTTTTCGACCAAACCTTTTATACTTATGACGAATTTCACTAAATGACATTGTATTAAGACATTTTTCTTTTTTTAAATTATTTGTGATTGTCTTAATATTATTATGTTTTGATGTTTTTTAATTAATTGTTACAATTTAGTTTTTTCTTATTATTATTTTTTGAGTACTTTTTATTAATTGATGTGTATTTTATTACGAATAAATGACCATTGACCATTCGGAACGAAACGATCAAAGTGATTCGAAGCGAGTATTCAGTGATGATTGATAAGAGAGTTAAAAAGTTATTGTTGGATTAATTTATTTTTGTGGTTTCGTTTTTTTTTGTGTAATTGGCGTACATTAATTTTATCCGAATCCCAGCTCGTAAAAATATATAACCATGCCGAATATGTCGAATACGAATAATTAACGAATATTCGGCGCATCTCTAATACCCAAATTATAATTTTCCGAATTTTTTGAAGATCGAGCTCAGTAGCTTTCATTAAGAGAGGGCCTACATCCAGCAGTGGACAATTAGAGGCTAATGATGATGATGATTGTCAATTTCGAAGTAAAATCTTTTTTTCGTATTTGAATATGGAGCCATACTAACACACCATACTGTTTCTTTTTTCAAAAAAATAGCATATGTTACTCGGGGGATGTAAAGATTCTAACGATACCATACGTCTAAATCGGTTCAGGTATTTAAAAGTTATGGTGGAATAAAGATACTGTCATACATACAAACATACATGAATCCTAAACACATTACACTCCTTTTTTGGGCAGACGTGTAAAAAGTCCACTTAAGCGGGTTTTACTCGTAGCCGGCGCAGTTATTTTTATGTTACGGAGATAAGTACGTAGTTACTACTATTATAATCATTATTGATATTATTTATTCTGTGCTCTACTAAGCAAGCAAGTTCATGTTAAGAGATAAAACTTCGATATTTTAACATCGATATTGCATTAAATAAGTCAAACATAATCGATAACATATCGATATCGATGTCACGAACACCTATGTAATCTAAAGACAATGGCTGAGTTCTGTCTGAATATATTTTTGCGAAGCGATCCTATTTGTATTGAATTTGTAATTAATAATAATTATATAATATATTCGGGACATTTCCACACCAATTATCTAGCCCCAAACTAGGATACCCTGTGCTATGGGCACTAGATAACGGATAAACATACATAGATAAGAATATTACATCCATGACTCGGAAACAAACATTTCTGCTCATCACACAAATGATTGCACCTTGCAGGATTCGAACCCGCGACCCTACGATTTCGTACCCAGGATCTCTAGCTACGAGACCAACCGGTCGTCAATTGATTAAAATATCTAAGAATCGTCACGATATTATAATAAACAAAATCGGATCGAAACGTGTCAGCTCAGCTCACAGTCAATTGTCAAAAAAAAATTGGAACTTCTAGCTTGTTCTGTGTTGGAACAAGTTATAAATTCCAATATGTTTTGTCCCCAATTTGATAATTTCTTTAAATCCTGTGATTTTATGATAGTATAATTCTTGATGACAATGTGTGCAAAAAATATCGATATAAGCCGACATCGTTGTTTTTTGTTCGATAAATATCGAGTACTTGACGACTGGTTGGTTTCGTGGCTAGAGATCCTAGGTACGAAATCGTACGGTCGCGGGTTCGAATCCTGCAAGGTGCAATCATTTGTGTGATGAGCAGAAATGTTTGTTTCCGAGTCATGGATGTAATATTCTTATCTATGTATGTTTATCCGTTATCTAGTGCCCATAGCACAGGGTATCCTAGTTTGGGGCTAGATAATTGGTGTGGAAATGTCCCGAATATATTTATTTTTATTTTATTTACTTATCGATAATTGAGGTTCAGCCACAGAATAAATAATAGTACAAGTTCAGCTAGCGATGTAAAGTGTCAACACATCGATGTTTTTTTATTATCGATCATCCCTCCCTAATTCTTTAAGCGTCTATTTGATTATTGAGTAGTTTGAAAAAACCAAGCGCCACGATAAAAATCCTTTTAAGATTGTCACTTTCCACCGCAGTATTAGTCAGCGTTCAAATCTTCGCGGTATGCTATGATCGAGTGAATGAAACGTTTGCGAGTTTTAAGGATAGACAGCGCCATCTAGTTAGTATTTAAGATAAGAACTAAACAATATATTTACGATATTTCAAAGACATCAATTATAATTTAAGAAAAATAAAAAACACGCTTTAGTCCAATAGAGACGTCATACCCATTATAAAACACTAAAAACACGGCGAAATTGTACTATAGCTACATACATAAAACATGAACAACTATAATTGCATCACTGAAGAGGCTGAAAGATCACAGAGATATACAGAACAGCGTCGTCAGAAAGAGATAAACATATGTTCTCAGTTACAGTGAGTAGCAGTGAGCGGCCGATCGCCAATCACCGCCGATGACGGCCTGTGAAGTCACTTGCGTCGGCTAGCATCTTAAGTAAACTGGGGCAAAATGGATAGAAGGGTTTATTCAAGCCGAAAATAAAATGAATATTTTGAAAAATAAATACTTTCATAATAATAGTTCTATATATCCTGGAAGTGTCCGGCGAACATACGGGTGTATGTTCGCCGGCGTCATTTTCATATTTTTTTTTGTGAATTGCTCATATTATACATTACATAATGTTATATACCATTGATATTACCATTTATTGCTCGGATGGGCAGCATTCGGGAAATTACGCCATATCTTCTCGTCGCAGATACCGCAGAGCCTCAAGACGAAAGTTTATAATCAGTGCGTGTTGCCAGTGATGACATACGGCACTGAGACGTGGCCGCTAACTATTGGTCTCATACAGAATCTCAGAGCTGAGCAGCGTGCAATGGAGAGAGCTATGCTCGGTGTTTCACTACGTGATAGAATCAGAAATGAGGAAATCCGTAGAAGAACGAAGGTTACCGACATAGCTCTCAGAGTTTGCAAGTTGAAGTGGCAATGGGCAGGCCATATAGTTCGCAGAACCGACAACCACTGGGGAATAATGGTTCTGGAATGGCGACCATGAACAAGCAAGCGAAGTGTGGGGAGACCCCCCACTCGATGGACCGACGACATTGAAGCCATCGCAGGAAGTCGGTGGATGGAGGTGGCACAAGATCGCTCGTCATGGCGCTCTTTGGGGGAGGCCTATGTTCAGCAGTGGACTTCTAAAGGCTGACATGATGATGATGATGATGATGATGATATAACATTTTATAGCTAAAACAATAAAGAACTTCGAATAAAATAAGATTAAACTATCAAAAAATACTCTCACGTTAACATTATCCCGTCAAAAGAGACGAAAGGCACTTAGAAGCACTTTGTGACAATCGTCACTCGCGGGACACTAAAAACACAAAATTATTTTAATATCTTCCTTACAGTATTATTAGAAGTAATAATACAAAATGAAAGCTATTAATCACTAAAAACAACACAAATTAAAAATCAAGCGGTCGTTGATCTCACTAGGACAACCTGAACTCGCAAAAAAACAATTAGGACCGAAGCACTTTATTATCCAATAAAATTGCTCGTTTCAAGCTGTTTTTAAATATATGTAACACTAGCTGCGCCCCGCGGCTTCACCCGCGTGAGGGATGATGATGATGATGATGATGATGATGAAAAGTATCATATGTGTTATTCCATGGTATAAGCTATCTCCATTCCAAATGTTATCAAAATCCGTTCAGCTGTTTGAGAGTGAAGTATGATGATGAAAATTGTATTAACCCCCGGCCCCCAAAGCACGCAAGCCGTTTTAGACATTATCATTTTGAATAAGCTCAACCATATTAATAATTATGGCTCGGCTTGGCACCGCCTTCAAAAAAACTCTGTCTTATCTTATGTTGTATTGATGCATTATTATTACGTTGGTAATTTCGAAAAAGTGATGCTGTTCTGGTTCAATTGTAATTATTTATTCTTTTGAGTGGTTGTTTACAGAATATTATGAAGTCGATTTAATGTTTTTGGAAAAATATTTTATTTTTTGATTTTTTAGTGGCCTAAGCAAACATCAGAAAGAATATATGCCAAAGAAAATAGTAGACACTCACTCAGTTTAGACTCGAAGCGTTGGTAAATTAAAACCAAGGATTAATAAAACCTACACATATAACAACTGAATTAAATTTGACCATTTTCCATCATTTAGGTTGGGTTCAGAATCGTGCCGCACGAATTGCGATAAAATGATGGGTGGAACATGTAGCGGGGAGCCCCTTCTTCAAATTGTATTTTGCTTTTTATGCGGAAATTTATATTTTTTGGAATAATTGAAATTTAAAATTTGAAATTATATTATTATGGACCGCAATTAGTGGCTAAAAGGATATGTATTCAGGCCCAAAAATGTTTCGTAGGCTCATAACGGTTTGTCTCTTTCTGTCTCATATATGCAAGAACGAGACCGTTACCTACCCTCCCTCCCCCCTTAATTCGTGCAGCACGATTCTAAACAATACCCCATCATTTTGTTGTTGCGTTCCTGTGACTACCTTCCGGCTCTATCATCAGACCCTGAAAACCACTTAACACCAGAGAACTCATTAAGACAAATCAAATGAGCCCAAACCCGAAAGGGTTCCATCATTTTGTTGTTGAGTTCCTGTGACTACCTTCCAGCTCCATCATCAGACCCTGAATACCACATAAAACCAGAGATCTCATGAAGACAAACCAAATGAGCCTAAACTCGAAGGGATTCCATCATCCGATTGTGTAGTTCCTTTGACTACTACTACTTTTACTACTACTACTACTACTACTACTACTGTAGTTTTTAATTGTCATCAGAACTACATCCATGTGCATAACTTCAGCATCTTTGGACGTCCTTAAATTGTTTAAAATTGACTTGCAATCCAGTCCTAAACATTATAATACAGTGAATTTAAGTAAAGCTTGTTTAAAGATACTAAACCAATTTTGATGAAATTTATACAGTACCACACTAAAAGTACTTACTCAAGTAAAAACAATCGTCTTATTCGGTTCAGAATTCCCAAGATATTAGAGAACAGAAACTATAAAACAAATTGATTTTCTTATAAAACTACTGAACCAATTTTGATGTAGTTTATATGGGACTACACGGAAAGTTTGCCCTTTTGAATAAAAAAACAACCATCGAAATCAGTTTAGAAATATTAGAGATAAACACAAAATAAGGGCAATATAAACACAAAATCGAATGGATTTACTCAACAAAACTATTTATTCTCGAAAAACTGCTGAACCAATTTTGATACAATTTATATGGGACCACCACCTGGAAAGTATATGCTTTCAAACAAAAAAACTATTTTTAAAATCTGTCCGCTATTGACGGAGATATCGACCGACAAACATAAAAAAAAAACTCACGGAATAAAGTCGATTTTACTATGTCAACATGTCATCGAAACTTGCAAAACGAACGGTGATCGAAAACGTTCAGAACGCTTATTTCGTCCACAAATGCCCAAAGGAAACGCCAATTGTGATCATATTTAGCGTTTTTAACAGTTATTTTTGCCAATTGTTTCAAAACGAACGGCCCAATGATAGTATTTGAGCTGCCGAATTTAGTTCTTTTTTACGTCCGGTAGAGGCGCTTATCAAATCTGTTACAAAATGCTTACGCTAACGATACGAACACTGTCTCGCAAATATTCGTGATTGCCCTACAGACCCTGCAGAGCAATTACCTATCTTGTTTCATTATGCAAAAAGCAATATTTCATAGCACTTTCGACTCTAACGCAACGCGTTAGTGATAGTGATACTGAAAATCTGATTGTAACCAAGACAGATAATAGCACTACTGGGCCCCGTGGCCCAATTACAGAACTTGGTTACAATCGGATTATCACTTTTTTCATAGCAAATTCGACTCTATCGCAAGGCATTAGTGGTTGCGATATTGAGAATTCGATTGAAGCCAAGTTATGTGGTCGGGCCGCCGACCACAGAACTTGGCTTCAATCAGATTGTCCCTTTTTTATAGCAATTTCGACTCTATCGCAAATCATTAATGAATTTGACGGCTTGAAACCGATATGATCAATATTGCGTAATAGCACTGCTGGAGTGAAAGTACCTTTATTATTCGAAGTACCCTAATTAAGTTAATCTTTAGCCTCTTTTAGTGACATCAATAAACTTTTAACTTTCAAATCGTTATTTTTGTATGGACATTGACATAGGTACATAATTTAGTGCAAATAAAATATAAAATTGACGTCTCTTGCTTCAGTGCTATAGCAGGTACCTAACTATACATAGGTAGCATCTACCAGGTAGGTACCAGGTAACCTGCAGGTAGGTACCTACATACCTAAGTTAGGTTATGAACCTACTCACTTTAATTTCTGCAGGTATGTCGAAACATTTGTCACCTCCATTCAAAAAACCTCTTATACCAGACCTAGGCTCGTCGTTAGAGTTGGTATAAGCTGATGTTTGTGGCAGCGCAAAAAATCATAGAATAATGCATTTTTTCTTTGTATAATTTCAGTTCGTATAATATCATTATCCGCTGCTAGAGGCATTAGAAGGAAGCCCAACGTGGCCGTAATAGGTTAGAAGACGAAGGCAGGAGCGAAGGACGTTTTTTTTTAGCTTTGAAAACTTTACTTTATTTCATACTTAACCTCAAGTATATTTTTTGCTTTTTCTCTAAAAAATGGGTTTTTGCCACCCTCCCTTACAGGGGGAGAGTCATTGCCCCTCCCCCTCCCCCCTCCTCACCCCTAAGAATATATAGACATATACCGATTCTAAAGTCCTTCCCAGGCCTATATGGCCTCTACCAGAACCAATGTAAGATCTTGCGTCAGTCGATACTTCCCGATAAATACTTGGGTAGAGGATGTGAATGCATGCGATGTATCCCGCAGTGAATGTAACATACGTCTACTCTACGTGAAAAGCGAGGTGATCACGCTCGTCAATTTCTTCTTGGCAACGTCTTCGTCTCCAAGCTTTACAAATTATACAATAGTTTTGAACCAAACAAGCTACCTAAGACGTTATACTTCTACCTTTAGAACACAGTCTATCGAATGCTCTGTTGCTCTCGTTAAGTTACCGAAGTTATCCTATCATCGTGTAGTGTTGTGTAACGGTTAACCTTACATACAATTACGAAAGATTAACTTAATTCTGCTTTGTCTGAAATTATCAATATTAGGGCACCAACAAGACTTTCTCCGTCAACGTCATCAGTGATAGCTGCATTGGAATTACATAAGCTAATGTGATTTGTTGCAATCCGATTTTCAAAGTAATATCAACTCTAACGCGCCACAATAAGTGTACTTAACGCGGCGCGTTACTAGAGTTATAATGAAAATCTAAATGCAACAAGTTATTTAACAGGTACCCTGGTTTAGCAGCTGTGCTTGTACTGGCGCAAGCTTTACTAACGATCGTGTAAATCGTGTTGCAATCGGTTCCTGAATTATGATTTTTATCAAAAGCGAAAGTTCATTTAATTTTAAAAACTATCGCGAGTGAAATTCATATTAAATATATAAATAAAACGACTAAAAACTCACGAAATAGAAGATCGGAAATACTCCGACCAGTTTTGGATTATTTTGAAGTGCTTCCATCTGGGAGTGTTATGCCGACAAGCCGCGACGAGCGAACAACGAATCAACTGCAAGCCGTACAGAGCAGAGCGCAGCAGTTGCTGGGCCGCCCACGCTTTGCCAGTGCAAGCTGTCGTTCGTAACACTCGTCGTGGCTTCTCGGCATAGCACTCCCAGATGAAGGACTTCAAATAGTCCGTAACTGGTCGGAGTATTTCCGATCTTCTATTTAATAAGTTTTAGCCGTTTTTTATATACTTTTTTCTTATGTTTATTTGTGATTCAGCTAATATAAATGGCTTGTTCCTGAAGTAGCTTATGAGGCAAACAATCGCCTTTCAGATTTTTTCATCGCTGATTCTCGTCCTGTGTAGCCTAAATGGCGAAATCGCCTACGTTGGCCACACTGACGCCAGCCAACTTAGCAAAAAATGAACTGTTAGCCAACTGTAAGCAGTGTGTCTGCCAGCCAGCCCGTTCACTTAGACGTTCGAGGACGCACGGATCACCCGCGCGTACACTCGAAATCGTTCACGACGTCGTCGGGCGTTCGCCTGGGTCATCCGAAAAATAGTAGTGGAGAGGAGGAATAGTATGAAACTGACACTTGACAGTTGTCAGTTGTATGTGGACGTCCAAAGTCGTTCACTAACTCCGGCAGCCCGATTCCATAACTTGGCTTCAATCGAATTCTCAGTATCGCAACCACTAATGCCTTGCGATAGAGTCGAAATTGCTATGAAAAAAGTGATAATCCGATTGTAGCCAAGTTCTGTAATTGGGCCACTGACGATCGAACGATAATCGCACGGATGATTCGAGCGTGTAAGTGAACACAGGGGTGCGTTTAAGTCAATTATCCAGTATAAAATTTAAACTGACTAAACGTCAAACACCCCGTTCAAGCACACCGCGAGGCGAAAAATTAACCAGACTAAAATTTAATCTGCCCCGTTCACGGGCGTCCGCTGGTATAAGTTTTCGCCTGGCTAGGATAAATTTTAGCGAGCTTTTGAGGTCGCTAAATTTTAGTCTGCTGTCAGAATGACAGCTGTTTGTCATTCGATTCATGGTTAGATTAAATTTGTTGATTGTTTTATTCGTAAATACTATCTATACTTATAATAATGCAGTAACATAAATTCTGTACAACGAATATAATATAAAAATGATCTATGGGACATAAATAAATTAACTAAACATAAATTTGACAAGTCGACAATTGAATTTGACAGATAAACCTATGACTCCGTTCAGCGAACCCTCGCTGGTTAAATTTTATCCGGTGAAAATTTCGCCGACTTGCTTAAACGCACCCCAGCGTAAGCCCAGCTGTCAAGTGTCAATGAATGAACGTCAAATAAAATAGGCAAAATAATGACGAACTGTTTTTGTGATTCCAGTGGATAAAAATCGAATTAAATTCCACCAAAACAAACAAAACCCCAGCTGTGATGAGGAAAAACAGGCGATAACGATTGCCTGTGAATCATTGTGTCAAATCCCGCCCTAATAAGCCAAGCGCCAATGTTTGCTGCATTGGCGAAAAAATCCTTTGTTTTCGTCCTGTTAATTACGTTTTCTCAACAATGGCAGCTGCTCTAGCGAACGATTCTCCGAAATACAAGAACAGCCTGATTTGCTGCAGTCCTAGAAGCGTGGAAGCTGCGTCTTTGACCGAATCTTCTTCAACTTCGGGGTGCGTTTCCGCGGACGATAATTCAGACGCCAACTACGTACCCAAGTCGATAGCTAACAAGAAGTTAAAAATACACAATTCAGCAACCAAAGAAGAAATTGACAAAGCAATAATTCAGTGTAAAGAGCTAGTTTTGAGCAATCCACAGTGTTCGGAAGAGAGAAAATGGTTAGTGCGTTATTTAGTTGAGTTGAGAATAAGATTGCAAGATTTAAGTGATAACGATGGGCAGAATAGAGTGAGAGTATCGATAAAAGGTCACCATTTTGAGCAGCAGACATGTTCGACTAACCGTAAGCAATATTGCGATCACTGCAGTGGCGTTATTTGGAGCATAGTTCAGAGTTCTTACATTTGTACCGACTGTGGATATATATGTCACTACAAATGCGTAGATCACATATGCCGTGTATGTGCTCATGTTGTCATGACCGAAAAAGGTCAATTTGAAATGGCAATATGCCCTGAAAAAGGTCTTGCTGGTCAAGATTACAAATGTGCCGAATGCTACACAGCTTTAACATTCAAGGACACATGGAACGAGCCAAGGTTATGTGACTACACTGGGCTTTACTACTGCGCTACATGCCATTGGAACGATTCATTCACAATACCAGCTAGAGTTGTGCACAATTGGGATTGGGAGAAGCGCTATGTGTCACGTTTAGCATATCAAATGCTACAACTTTCTTGGACTAGGCCTTATATTGACATTGAGAGCATAAATTCGAGGTTGTTCAACTTTATTGCGGAGTTAGATTGGGTCCATAAGATGCGAAGAGATTTGCAATGGATGAGAAGGTATCTCTGTAGTTGTGTAGAAGGTACAAATCTTCTGTCTCCGTTGTTTGTCCAATTAGGAGATGTCAACAAAAAGTACAGCATGGCTCATTTACAAGCGATCAACGATGGTTCTTTAGAGACCCAACTCACGGAATTGACTGAAGTTTGCCGTGCTCATATTACGAAATGTGCATTGTGCTCGGGAAAAGGCTATTTGTGCGAAATCTGTGGGAACAATGAAATTCTGTACCCGTTTGATAGCGGAGCAATACTGTGTGAAAAATGTAACTCAATGTACCATAGAAGTTGCTGGTTACGCAAAGGAGAAAAGTGTCTCCGATGTGTGCGACTTGAAGAACGTAAAAAAACCAAAGTACCTTCCACCCCAGACTCAAATTTAGAATATGAAATAGACAGATTTGTTGATTAGCTGTGTTTTTTTTACATAATTTGCAACCAGTTTGTATAGTTTTGTTTTTCTTTTAACGTTTAATATTGTGCTGTTTTAACAAATGCTAAGTTTATACCTACATATATGAATAAAAATTATTTCTGAAGTAATATATTTTTTCATTAGATAATTTTGTGCAAAAATACAAAAAAACAAACAAAAAGATTATCAATAAAAGTTACTTGAAACAGACAATTAATACATGATTATATTAGATAAAGAACATAACCTTAGAGTAGAATATAATATAAGTATGTCTTTTATACACATATTCTCGTTATTAACGAAATATTAGGGGCATGACATATTTATTTATTTATGTTATCGATATGTAGTATGACATTTTTATTTTTTTATATGTATCTTACTTAATAAATTATACACATGCTGAAAAAATAAATCAATATTATAGCTTCCAATATAAAAAATTCTGGTCCTAAGTAAAAAAAAAAAACAGTATTTTGTTTCGTGTACAGTATCATTTTTTTGTATATTCTGATAAATTATACATTTCTATACCTGTTACATTACAATGGCTCCTTTCGCTAATTTATCAGCACCTCATTACCTTGAATACCAATATGTGGAGGTATCTTTGCAATCACAGATTCACACCACTTTGTAAAATATATAGTTTCTTTAAAATGGCATACCTACATATGCTACTGAAACACTTCTAGCGACTTAGACGTATCAAGCTATATGCTGTAAGGAACTTCGGCAGTCTGTGAATATAACGACTTCCTTAGTCTCTAATGTGATAGTAAGATAGTGTTTCCGAGATCGCAAGTAATTCCACCACAGACCTTATATCTGTGAATTCCACTGACATTGATCACACACACTTATATTAGACTTATACTTGCTAGAACTAAGGAAAAATTTTAAGATTGTAAAATATTATAAATTACCAAAAAGGAACAATAACATTAAATTTGGTGCTATATTTTCAGCAATAACAATTTGTGAGCAAATAGAAGCTTTAAATAAATGTTAAAAATAATATGACCTAATAATAATAATTTTTATAATATTTTTATCTGCTTTTATTTAAAGAAATATTGTAAAAAATTTAAATTTAAGATAAAAAGATAAATAAAGTGAATAATAATAAAAACATTATAAAATAATGTCTTGTTCACACAGGGCTTAAGTTGGCCAATAAAAGATGTCTTCAATCACTAATAAAGTAGGCCTGACAATTAATTTTAAGCTCACTTATCGAAAAAAAAGTTGTGCTTTTTTGAATTAACAAGTAAAGAGTTTTGCTTATTATTAATTCTAAGTGTGTAATAAATAAGCATATAATATGTACTAAGTATAATACTTAATTTTTATTTAAACCTGTATAGGAATATGGTGGCCATTTTCAATTTTTTTGGTCATTTTATTTGTGCCTTTTGCAGTTATTCTAGGAATACTAAAGGTTTATGGAACCTTTTTTATTAAATTAAATGAGAGAGACAAATAAAATATCTGCCTGTTATAAAATATGTTTAATTTCAAATTCAATAAGGTACAGTGGGAACCTAAATAATAACATTTTATTTGAGTAGTAGGAATACTATTAGACTTTTGATTAAATTTCTAGATAATCCATAACGTTAAAATAATTTGAATTAAATTAATTGATTTAGATGTGGGTTTTATAAAACGATAACGCATAACGCTGAATCACATGGAGCAGGAACTAAGTATACTTGTTGTTTGTAGGTTAATCTACAAAAGTAAGTCCAGGCCATTAGCATACAACACGAATAAGTACTTGTGTTATTACTTATTCATAGAGCAGTACCTATAGATTCGCAGTAGGTAGGTACCTATTGTAGCTGCTACTTGTGAGTCTTCCATGATTCACACATTATACAGATGTGTCTCTGTTTCTTGGCTCATAACAAGAACGACTGATACGATTCAGATGTGATTTTTATTGAACAATAGGTTATAGGTAGATAAGTTGCCACAAATGAACTGAACAGCAACAATTTCAGTACCTATTTATTTGAAATCATTAAGAATTAATTCATCCATGGGTGTTGGATGAATTAATTCTTAATTCCGATGTACCCATGGTTCCGTTGTACCCATGGATGTTCTCATTGCTTAAAGCAATCTGTTCCGGACAACATTTGGATGGTCAATATCAGAGTTCCAACATACCTGGCACTCCAGACACTTTTTTTTCTTTTAGTTTTTTGTCACATTCTAGTTAATCGTTTGACCACAATCTAACCTGATGGAAAGCGATGATGTGGTCGAAGGTGAAGCTCGCTTGCCTAGTAGATACCTATTCACTCTTGACTTGAACACACCTGTGTTATATTTTACCGGAAACACTGACGAGGGCAGGGCATTCCAGTCCAAATCCTTCGCAGTTCTTATAAAAAATTAAGAAGCGTAACGCTTCGTTCTTGTGCGAGGTATTTCAACCATAAAAGGATGGCGCTTTGCCGATCGTCTAGTCGTACGGTACCTAATGAAAAGGTGATGGGGAATCAGATTGTGCAGTTCTTGTGCTCTCCAATGAGCCTCATAGCACGTCTCTCGGCTCAACTTTCCAAATTTTGTAAGTTGTAGAAGGATAAGGGAGGTTGGGAGAAGGATGGGGTGGGAGGGGGGGGTCTCCCCCACGGAAGGGGGATAGCGTTAAGAAAAAAAAAAACTAGGTTATGTTTCGAAAAAAATGTAAAGAATTGACACTGGGAGGGGTGGGGCAGGTTGGAAAAGGAATAAAAATGTATCTTCGGTATGGGCTCTCGCCAGAACTCTCGCGAGGTCGCCGCTCGGCAAACCGACACCAACATTGGGCATTCCAACATGAGTAGATTAGTTTCTAAAAGAGTCACAGAACCGACACAGAGCACCCCAATGCCACCTGGTCTTGTGGTCCCTACCCCTAGAGTGTAGGTATATAAAAAGAGCGCAGCCAGAAGCTCCTGAGTGGAGCAAGACGAAGCGACGCTCAGGGGCGACCTCGCGAGAGTTCTGGCGAGAGCCCACACCGAAGACAAATTTTTATTCCTTTTCCAACCTGCCCCACCCCTTCCAGTGTCAATTCTCTACATTTTTTCGAAACATAACCTTGTTTTATTTTATGTTTTTATTTGTTATCGCCATCCCCCCCTTCCTTGGGGGAGCCCCCCCTACCACCCCCGTCCACCTCCCACCCTTTCCTAACCCTTCTACAACTTACAAATATTGGAAAGTCCTTCCCGTCTCTCAATTGAATCCAAAGCCTCGAGCTGATACTTGGCAGAACCGTCCCAGAGGCACAGAATAAATAATAGTACAAGTACCAGAGGTGACAGCAGTACTCCATACAAGATCGGACCTGTGCTTGGTAAAGATTAAAAACCTGTCCCGGCGTGAAGTACCTACCGCCTAACCTTAGACAAAATACTTACCAAGATTCTTTGCATCTGCCTTGGCTTTGGATTCAATGTAAAACCGAAAATTCAGGTTCGATGTGAGTTTGATACCCAAAAGCTCCAGATGGTCGCCTAATGGTATTGTTAAACTTTGGAAAGACAGAGATCGGTTAAGAGGACTCTTTTTAGCAGAGTACAAACACGCCTGCGTTTTAGTAGCATTAAACTTAACCAAGTTAACATCGCCCCAATTGGACGGAATACGTATGAAATTTTGAATGACGTTTTTGCGAATGTCTATTCCTCTTAGTCTTTTCGTCGTATGCTTACATCCTCGAAGGGTCGTTTCTGCGAATGGTACGTTTGCTGGAATGGTCAAATCTGCGAAGGTTTATTCCTGTGAAGAGTCGTTTGCTCGAATATTGTAATAAACGAGCTATATACATACTGCCTACATATTTGCTGTTTATATCTCAATTTGTTCTTACCTATTAACTTTTAGATTATCGATTAAGGGGCAGAAATGGGCAAATGACACAAAGTAATCCCGATCCTGTTCAAAAACGACTCACTATTTCCTACTAAAATTAAAATATATGATACTAGAGGATATAAGGAACTAAGTATAAGTCATTGTCCCCAAAACATGAATGCACTTATTAGGCTCGATGAAAAAAAATGTCAAACACACCTCTGAAAATTAAACAGATCCGTAAATACCTATATCCTACATTTAATGGTATTTCGATATGATATTGTACCTAAATATTACTTGTTTATTAAGAAATCGTGTTATTGTACTATTTTTTTGGAAAGACTAACTATTTATGTGTAATTGAGTTTTTTCTAGAATGTCGCTTACGCTCTTTAATTCGGAGCGATATCAATTTCGTGCCGCACTACTCTTTAACGGCAATCTACGTATTTTGCTTCGCGGTCTCTGCCAATTCTGCCATTCCGCGGCGAGCCGTGTTGCTAGGTGGACCTACGCTACTATTGTCCGTTTTGACTTGGAGCTTGTAAGTGAATGAAAAAATGGGTAAATCCAAAGAAAAACACCCCAGATCTTTAGAGAAGCTTTACAAAGATCGCCACAAGCGTATGATCGCTAAAATAAGTACGTAACATAATAGTTGCTGTTATTGACAATGATGTATTTTTTTGATGAATATACCTATTGTGAGCCTTATCCCAATTTCATAAAGTACAAATTCATGTGAGAACTTCTGAAAATGTACAATTTAAATTATATTACTTTTGTCGAACAAAAACAAGGAATCAGTTTACAGGACTGTAGTATTCACAGTACAGTGTGGTATTCATTAGTCACAGTACAGAGTACAAACAGTAGGCAAACACGCTACCCAAATCACACGCTTTACTTAGGCTAAAATTGGTAACACAGCCACACACTCAACTACTCGAGAATAAAGTACTATTATATTATCGTTTCTTTCAGATCTAATAATTTCAATATCTTTTACAAAGCATTACCAAGTACTAAGCCTAATCAAGGAGTTGGTGATAATGTTCAAATCGTTGAAACGTAAATATATTTGTCTGTAGGTAGAAAGAAACATGAAAAAAAAAGTGTTCGCAATATTCGCATTAGATACTTACTAACTGCGTCTTATACAATTTAAGGTACCTAGATACGTGCTAAATAAAAATATACTTATCCACGAGTATGCGTTTGTGTGTGTGTTTTTTTTTAGATCTGACCTTATATTGCTTAGCAATATCGTGCCATGTACAGGTATTGTAGAAGAAGACTATGACACTTTGCTGTGTCACACTACAACTGTCGAAAGGTTAATTAGTACAAATATCAATAAAACGCCTAAAAACAGTTTTTTTTTTACTAGCCCTTTTATTGAGATTTGTTATATGAATTTAACTCACGTTAGTTTTTAAAATCAAATAGGTTAGTTAGTGTTTGGTGTTATTGTTGTAGATTGGGTGTGATAATTGAATGTGTATCTAGATGTTTAGTGTGTCTGTCTGTACCTTGGCCGTGCATCACGCGGATACTACTAAATGAATACACATGAAACTTGGTGTGATTTGAGTTCATACTACGAACGTAGGATACTTTTCATCCCGGAAAATCAAAGGGTTCCCATAGGGCTTTTGAAAGTTATTTAAAACAACACGTATCACGTTAAAAATACTAAACGGATTTTGATACAACTTGGCACAGTCATAGATTATATGATTCGTTAAAATTGAGGGTACCTTTTATCCCGAAAAAATAAAGGGTTCCTGCGGGATCGGGGGCCAAAGCTATGTTAATTTTGAAGTTTTAAAGAAAAATGTTTGGAGGGTACTCTATATTCCATACAGAAGCTAAAACTGTTTTTGTCCGTCTGTCTGTCTTTCTTTATTGAGACCGCGCATCACGCCGAAAATACTATTTTAATTCAAAATTTAGGTTGAAATTGAAGACACATTTTATCCCGAAAATATCATGGGTTCCTTTTTTTAACCCCTAGCTCCAAAGATATGTTAATTTTGAAGTAATCAATATCTGTACTTATAATAAAGCAATAAGTATAAGTCTGTACAACGATTATTAAAAAAAAATGGTCTAAAATACTTTGGGCCGTGGCGGTCTTGGCTTAGAATAAGACCCCTCCCAATCCTCCCGTGGATGTCGTAAGGGGCGACTAAGGGAATATACACTGGAAGATGGGCAACAGCGTCCTACGAGTACATATTTGTAATACTGCGGTCACCAATCCGCCGCCGAGCGTGGTGACTACAGCAAACCCCCCCCAATATGATAAACGCACTAAAAAGACGGCCCTTGGGGACTCGTCTTTTCAGTGGTGGCTCCATTGTTCCTGGCACCGGTAGCAGCGGTAACGGTGGAGCAGGTGGTGCTAAGAATCCCCGGCAGAGATCCAGCTATCCACCTTCACGATCTCTGGACCTGGCAACCTATAACGCGCGCACCTTGAGAACCGATGAGAAGTTGATAGAGCTGGAAGAAGTAGTAAGTAAGTTGCGCTGGGGTATTATAGGGTTATCAGAAGTCCGAAAAGAGGGAGAGGATACGATGATCCTCAATTCCGGCAACTTACTCTGTTACCGGGAGGGTGACCTGCAGTCCCAACACGGTATCGGGTTTCCAGTCCACAAGCCCCTCGTCAACAACATTGTGAAGATCAAAAGCGTTTTGAGCAGGGTGGCATACCTTATACTCAGAATTACCGAACGGTGTTCGGCGACGGACTCGTGGTCACACCGCTTTGTCATACTTGTGTGACCACAAGGAATTATTCGTTGAAGGTCATACATGTATACACCCCACACTTAAAACGCCTGGACGATGAAGTGGAGGCTATGTACAACGACATTTCTAATGCCATACATGCTCCGAAAACATACTTCACAGTAGTGATGGGGGACTTCAACGCACGGCTGGGCATGAGGAAGGCGATAAACTGAGAGTTGGATAGTGTGGATTTTGACAGCAGAACCAAAGAGGTCAGCGATTGGCTGGCATGAAAAAGTAGGAACTCTTTATGATGAACTCCTTTTTCAATAAGCTCCCGTCCAGGAAATGGTAGTGGCTGCACCCCGGTGGTCATGAGCGCGAGATAGATTTCATTTTGACGACCAATAGGCATATATTCAATGATGTCTCATATCAATAGGGTAAGACTGGCAGCGATCACCGCATGGTAAGAGCCTCATTGAATATCAACGTAAAGCGTAAGAGGTCTCGGTTGGTGAGATCTACTCTTCGCCCAAGTCCTGCCCAAATCCAAAACCCCGAGAGCTTTCAGTTGGTACTCCAAAATTGCTTCCAAATCCTTACTGAATGCAATACAGTGGACGAACTAAACAACGGGCTAGTGGAAATTATTAACGCGGTCTGGTCTGAATTATTTAAGACCCACCGCAAAAATAGAACACAGAAACTATCTGACCATACACTCCAACTTTTGGCAGAACGCGGCGAGTTGAAGCTGCAGTCTTCAGTGGATATGTCGAGTTACAGCTTGCTTAATAAACCCCCCCCTGGTGCCTTGGTGCTCTTAAGCTGAGCTCACTCAATATCACTGGCTTTGACGAAACGATGCTCCCACTGTTGGTCTTCAGCTTCGTCAACAAGCTTTGCCCAATAGACAGATTGTTTCGCTCTACTGCATTCATAATACAATTAATATTATAAGAACACAAATCGTGTTGCATCTACTTGGAGATCTGTTTATTAAGCATGCTGTTACTTGACATATCCACTGAAGACTGCAGCCTCATCTCACCTCGTTCACCCATAAGTTTGAGTGTACTCGTATGCTCAGAGAGTTTCCGTGTTCTATTTTTGCGGTTGATTTTAATGAACTCCGACCCGACCGCGTGAACAATTTCCACCAGCCCGTTGTTTAGAGTTTAGTTCTTCCACTGTATCGCATTCGGTAAGGATTTGGAAGCGATTTTGGAGCTCAAACTGAAAGCTCTCGGGGGGGGGGATTTGGGGAGGACTTGGGCGAAGAGTAAATCTCATCAAAAGAATGAACAAATATGGAAAAATAATACATCCTCGTAGAGTTTCTTGGTGCTCTCTTCTCTAACGGGTGTATTTGCGAAGCACCGGTAGATTTAGAAGGGTATTTATTTATTTTTACATTGTGAGATTTAACTCTGTTGGCACATGAAAGGGACATTTCCTTTCATGTGCCAACAAACTCAAAGCAGTCTTAGTTTACCTAAGTTTTATTGATTGGATCTATTTATAATATTTTATGTATTTCTCTATTATTTTGCCTATTTACAGTAAAATACTTTGACTTTGTGCCTATTCGTGTTCTTTTAATATTTTTTATTTTATTATTTTGATATACTTACAATAAATTAGTTCATCTTCTTTGCCATTAACCAGAGCTACAAACCACAACTACAAAGCAACCGACATGCCACCAACTCATATAACCATTGTTTACCACCTGCCACTATGAGTTACCACCTACCATCACCAGCTCCAACTTCTTACTACCTTCTATTTGATAATGAAGGTAGCCACCACATCTCAGTACCGAATATTTGCCGTACACCAATAACTGGCATTCCTTTATTATGAGACCAGTTCTTTGGTCACAAAAAAATACTACTGTTTCATTCGTTTTAATCGAGTTGACATTGCAATATGTATGTTTTTTTTTGTAATTTCAATGTATATCTTATAGTATAAGTGGTTAATTAATATAATACCTATACTATATACATACTATATACCTATAATTCTATACTAATCTATATTAAATACTATATAATATTATAAAGAAGTAAAGTTTGTGAAGTTGTAGGGGGTAATCTCTAGACCTACTGAACCGATTTTGAAAATTCTTTTACCAATAGAAAGCCACGTTATTTGTGAGTGTCATAGGTTATTTATTAAAATGACCACGCGTGCGAAGCCATTAGCATCAAGTAGTGTTTAATATTGACACCTAATATTATTACACATTGTATACTAATATAACCAGATCTATTCCTACTAAATCATCATACTTTGAACAGTCACCACCTGCAAAAATCTTCTACCACCTCTCATTAAATAGTCACTAGCTAGTCAGTCGTAAATTTGCCTATATATCAATTTATCAAACCTTTACTACCATACGATACTACTGTACTATTGCTGGTCTGCTGTACTGTAGTTAATTATACTGTGTCATACAAACCTGTGTTGCGAACCGAGTTCTCGTGTAGATGGCGGTTTACTAGGTATAGATTTTGAGAATATAAAGTAGTTTTCTTAATTCTAAATAGAGAGAGCTTGTGGACTTAGAACGCCGTTGTTTCGCTTATCGCAATTAATGCACGCGGGGAAGTGGGGGTGAAAATTGAAATCTCCGCGCGGCCATTCTGGGCCTTCAAACAACTAAAAGTACCAAGCTATACTAGCTTACTTTTAGTTGTATTATATTGTTAGTAGGAGTTGTTTTTTTTTCAAGTCAAGACTCATTTGGTGGCAGTCAAAGCAAGGAGGACTTCTACTCAAGGGCTTGTTAAAGTTCTATAGTATAGTAAGTGCTATTTGATATTATACTGTTTACTTGCAATAAATGATTTAAATAAAAAAAACTATGTAAGATACGTACTGAGTTAATGACAGACCACGACCACAGACTAAACCGGAGGACCTACAGACTTGAAATTTGGAACGTTCGAACTTTCTATTTTGTATATGAGTATTACGCATTTTCAACAATATTACAAACATCGGTACGCATGAACATGTTCTTTTTAAGTAGGTAAAAAAATTGGAATTAAAGCAAACGTACTTCGCAAATTTGACCATTCGCAGAAACGACCCTTCGAGAATGTAAGCATTCGATGAATAGACATTCGCAAAAACGTCATTAGGAGGTGACTACGTATCCCCAATCGGACACGGCTTCTAAGGCTAAATTCAAACGGTCCACCATAGCCTCTCTCTGAATCTAGACAGCGTCGCAGCTGGCTTGAGCATTGGAACTGTATCTCTCAACCACAGTACTGTCATCTGCATACCCAAAGGTACCGGGCTTCAAAAGGTCATTAATGTGCAGTAAAAACAGTGTAGGCGAGAGATCCGATTCTTGAGGCACACCAGCATTGATGGCCATTTGATCAGACGAGCAGCCCTCTAGGACTACTGGAATAGATGGTTCCCTAAAAAAAACCTGCAAGACTCCCTGCACATGCAAGCCATCAGTCACAAAAGCAGTTGCCTCAGGTACCGCTCCCGCTCGTTATAAGCTTCTTCTTGTACAGTTCCAACATACCTGACACTCCAGACCAGACACCTGCAAGACTCCCTGTACATGCAAGCCGTCAGTCACTGCAGGTGCCTCAGGTACTGCACCCGCTCGTTGTAAAGCTTCTTATTGTACAGTTCCAACATACCTGACACTCCAAACACCTGCAAGACTCCCTGTACGTGCAAGCCGTCAGACACTGCAGGTGCCGCAGGTACTGCACCCGCTCGTTGTGAAGCTTCTTCTTGCGGCGGGAAAGCGATGAGAGGAACGCGAGCAGTGAGATGCGGCTCTGCTTAGATTTTGGTGTGGCACTGTGGGAGATATTTCTTGTAACTAATTTTGTTGACGAATATCCTACACGGGGCAACTGAATAGGTACAAGCATCGACCCTATAATAGGATCAATGGGTACAAGACAAGTTAAAAAACTAAAACCTAAAAAGTTCCCTATGACACTTTAGCGATGAAGACGAATCGACTGATACCCAATCATGTTATTATATATAAACTGAGGTAGATACGTTGTACCCCGCTCTGCGTGGCGAACCAAACACAAGCTAATCAGCCTGTATTGATTTAGTCCAATACAGAGTAGCAACGACGCAAAACGTAAATACACGCGCCTTCAGAAACATTAAATATTAATCAAAAATGCCATCTTGTGTATTTAGAAAGCGTACTACATACACTGAGACGACTGTGAAAGGCAGGAAGGATGTGTCTTTTCATTTTTAAGTACTGTTTAGGGTATTGAAAATGGAAAATAATAAATTTCATTTTACTCTAAATCAACTGTTGCGATGTTGTCGCTTCGCCACCTACACGAACGAGACAAGTAGCGGGTTACGTGTAAGAGCGACAGAGAGACCGTGATAATGGCGCTCAGCGTTGTTAGTTAGTATTATGCTAGGGGATGTTGGGGCTGACGATCGTCAGTCTGCGCTCCGACCCATAAATGCCACGTTTGACGATCTTCAGTCGGGGAGTCAAGCGGAGTTGTGACCCTATTTGTATTGGATTAGGATAGAGTATTGTATTTGTGTTACATACATTTGAAACGAGCGATTTTTTTTTGGATATTATAGAGGTTTGGTACCAATCTTTTTTTTTGTGAGTTCTGGGAGTTAGAACATGAAATTTGACCGAGCGAGTTCATCGACCGCGTAGTGAGTTGGAATTGTTTGTGTTATTTTTAGTGATTTATAGCTTGTATTTTGTGTTTTTTCGTCTAATAATACTGTAATGAACATATTAAAATAATTTTGTGTTTAGTGTCCCGCGACTGACGATTGTCACTAAGTGTTTCAAAGTGCCTTTCGTCACTTTTGGCGGGATAATGTTAACAAGAGTATATTTTTGATAGTTTAATAGTATATTTTTCGATGTCCTTTATTGTTTTAGCTATAAAATGGTAAATAACATTATGTAATTTATTCTATAGGCAATTCACAAAAAAAATAGTTTTGCACGGGTCTCAATACTGTCCGGCAAACATACGGAAGTTCTCTGGGATATGTAGAACTGTTATTGCTTTTGTTCTATGTAAGTAGCTATAGTACAATTTTGCCGTGTATTTAGTGTTTTATAATGGGTATGACATGTCTATTGTTAAAATCTCATTGTTGATACCTCGCATGTCAAAATAGGACCACGTTTTTAGTTTGAACACATAACCCATAATTTTCTTCGCCGTAGTCGGGTAAAAAAAACCTATTACACGAGACCATAGAGAAGCTAACAGACGGCGTGATATGTTTTGTTTCATTCACTCAACAAAGAACGCATCAAATAATAATTGCACTTGTAAGAAAGAGATGGAGCTACGAGTAGGTACCATATTGTTGTCCTTAACCCCGTACGACCTAACAAGTCATTTGGCTTTAAATTTGATGGCAGACAATGCGACTTTGCGAACTGCCAGGTAAAGTTTTATAATTACCTGAGGTCCGACCTCCTCGCTTACATTACGGCGGGAGTGTGACTATACAATACCGATAGCCGTTGGGGTAGACGAGTCCTCGAGTGGAGACCACGTTTAGGCAAAAGTAATACGCTCTGTGGCGAGGTGGAATGACGACCTGCGAAAAGCGGCTGGAAGAAAATGGATGAGAGCTGAAGCCGAGCTCAGAGGCGTGCATTGGGAGAGGCCTAGGTCCAGCAGTGGACCGATATAGGCTGATGACGATGAAGAGACATTGGGAGCCTACTAAATACTCTCGTCTTTGCTCAAGGCACTTTGAAAGTAATTTATTAGTCCGAAAAATGACAAGAACTGTATTGTTATGTAATGCTGTCTCAACACTTTATTTAATGGAGGTAGGTATGCTTAAAATATACTGTAGCATTTTCAGCTATTTTTTTGTTTTAGATGGCCTAGTTTTTCTAGCCTGCATTAGTCCACTGTTGGATGTAGGCCTCTCCTAATGCGCGCCACTGAACCCGATCTTCGGCTCTTCTCATGTAACTGCTGCCAGCTATTTTGCGTAAATCGTCACTCCGTCTGGCCAGAGCATGCGTTCGCTTAAAATTTCAGAACCGGCTCTGACTTTTTATGAGGAATCTAGCTCTATCTGTCGCCCACAGTATGAACTCTTTGCTGCTTAGTATACCATCACTCTAAAAATAGTAGGAAAAAATATTTTTGTTTTATTGCAATATAGGATGGTTTCCTATATTGCAATAAAACAAAAATATTTTTTCCTACTATTTTTAGAGTGACGTGAACGAGGGGCTTAACACGCTGTTATGTAGTCTTATACTCCCACTTTAGCGTTGAAGTCTCTCGTATCAACGTTGAAGTGAGCCCTCCTGGTAATACGAGTATTAAGGGCCTTGGATATTTCATCGTCCGAGTGCGATGAAATTGGTGCGTAGACCTGTATCACCTTGAGAGTATATCTCTTGGAGAGTTTAATAATGAGGTACGCGACCCTAGTCGACACACTACAGACTTCTTCAACGTTTTTAGCGAGGACTTTATGAACGAGGAACCCAACGCCGCCTTTGGGATTGCCCGATTTCAGGGTAATGGTGTCCTCCGCTCTATCCAGATTTCACACAATCCTAAAATGTGCCACCTGATGTTCTCCAGTTCTACTTCCAGCTGTGCCAAATGCTCGTCTAGCCGAAGAGTGCGTCTATTAAACGTAGCCAAGTTCAGTCGTTGTTGGTGGCCTTCCGTAACCCGGGATTTTTTAGCACCTGCCGTTACCATGACCGCCACCTTGGTCAGGAATAGCAGAGCTGCCGAGAACTGGGGCCGTTTTTTGTGGTCCATGTCATCATGAGGAAATGTCCGTGATCGTCACGCTGGGCTGGCGGGTTGGCGAAATTTGCCAGAATTTGATGAAAGGGTGTAAATAATAATGAGATGGATTATAATATGAATTTTAAATACTCTTTTTTTTTAATTATCCTTTCATAATCAGAAAATGTAAATGAAGTGGCCTGGAATTACTAACGGGCGCCTTCACAAACAAAATCTGCCTAATTTGTGGGTAACATAGTCGAAGTGGTAACACTGATGCGTGAATGAAAGGGCGTGTAGCCACAGAATAAATAATAGCAGAAGTTGCACTCGTGCAACAATTAATAGGAATAGCGACTCTTGCTACTAAGCAACAAAGTACAATTTAGAACTACTTACCTACCTACCTACTTAAGTATTTTAGGTTATCGTGTTGTTCACAAATAAAATTTAATTCCTTTTTTATTGAATTAGACCCAGTTTAAAATAAATTTAACATTTTACGTTTGATAAGATAGTTTTTAAAAGAATTGTTATGCGTTTCATACATGTTAGATAATTACGAGAGCAACTTGAAAATGTGATTTTTTGTTTGTTGAGATATCTTGACGATTTTGGAGTCTAATGAAAGGTCTAGGTCTAAAACCATGATATATTCCCAACTGCCCCATTAACGTCCCCATCAATGTATCCGTTTGAATCAATGATGTTATATATAAACTGAGGTAGATACGTTGTACCCCGCTCTGCATGGCGAAGTAAACACAAGCTGATCAGCCTGTGTTGATTTAGTCCCAAACAGCAACGACGCAACACGTAAATACACGCGACTTCATAAACATGCAAGTCACTGAGACGACTGTGAAAGGTAGGAAGGATGTGTCTTTTCATTTTTAAGTACTGTTTACGGTATTGAAAATGGAAAATAATAAATTTCATTTACTCTAAATCAACTGTTGCGATGTTGTCGCTTTCGCCACCTACACGAACGAGACAAGTATCGGGTTACGTGTAAGAGCGACAGACAGAACGTGATAATGGCGCTCAGCGTTGTTAGTTAGTATTATGCTAGGGGATGTTGGGGCTTACCAACGGCTGCCGATCGTCAGTCTGCGCTCCGACCCGTAAATGCCACGGCTCTCATAAGCATTCAGTGCCTAACGCGATATTCACCTAAACGTTGCCGCTTTCTTCTAACGCGTAACTCTGTCGCTGTTTGGCGCGGAGTGACGCGCTAGTTGCGGTTCTATGGTTGTCGGCTTGCCACTGCTACTATAACTATACTATAATATAATATTCATCGTTTATCTACCTACTTGACCACGTTGGTAATCTATCTTATGTTTGATGCGTATGATGACACGGTCAAGTAGGTAGATAGAAAATGAATATTAAAGTCCGTATTTTGTAATTAACAAATGAAAACAAACCTTCAATCTTTAGGCTACCTAGATACCTCTTTGTTTAACATTCTTAATTAACTTACAATAATAATAATTTCACATTTTGCACTAATTTTGTAAAAGTTCGTAGAACAAAAACATTAAAGAAAACTGGTTGTTTACATTTTCACTATACTAATTCTTAATTATCTCCTAAATACGTAGACCGATTTACATGATTCAAACCAATGAGATTTTACCAATAGAGACGTCATACCCATTATAAAACGGCGAAATTGTACTATAGCTAGGTACTTACATAGAACTTAAGCAACTATATTTGTATCACTGAAGAGGCTAAAAGATCACAGAGATGTACAGAACCGCGTCGTCTCACAAAAAAAAAGATAGGGACCAAACCACTTTATTATCCAAAAAAATCGCTCGTTTCAAATTTATGTAACATAAATACAATACTCTATCCTAATCCAATACAAATAGGGTCACAACTCCGCTAGACTCCCCGACTGACGAACGTCAGCCGTGGCATTTACGGGTCGGAGCGCAGACTGACGATCGGCAGCCGTTGGTAAGCCCCAACATCCCCTAGCATAATACTGACTAACAACGCTGAGCGCCATTATCACGTTCTGTCTGTCGCTCTTACACGTAACCCGATACTTGTCTCGTTCGTGTAGGTGGCGAAGCGACAACATCGCAACAGTTGATTTAGAGTAAATGAAATTTATTATTTTCCATTTTCTTTACCGTAAACAGTACTTAAAAATGAAAAGACACATCCTTCCTACCTTTCACAGTCGTCTCAGTGACTTGCATGTTTATGAAGTCGCGTGTATTTACGTGTTGCGTCGTTGCCACTCTGTTTGGGACTAAATCAACACAGGCTGATCAGCTTGTGTTTACTTCGCCACGCAGAGCGGGGTACAACGTATCTACCTCAGTTTATATATAACATCATTGATTCAAACGGATACATTGATGGGGACGTTAATGGGGCAGTTGGGAATATATCATGGTTTTAGACCTAGACCTTTCATTAGACTCCAAAATCGTCAAGATATCTCAACAAACTAAAAATCACATTTTCAAGTTGCTCTCGTAATTATCTAACATGTATGAAACGCATAACAATTCTTTTAAAAACTATCTTATCAAACGTAAAATGTTAAATTTATTTTAAACTGGGTCTAATTCAATAAAAAAGGAATTAAATTTTATTTGTGAACAACACGATAACCTAAAATACTTAAGTAGGTAGGTAGGTAAGTAGTTCTAAAATACAACGCAAAAATGTGTGTGACATGACTCCTTGAAATAAAAATTAATTTTGAAATACCTAAGTACTTTTTTTTATTTAGATTTGATTAATGTCTGCGATCGCAATTGCATCGAATTTTAAGTCTTTCGGGTATCTAGTACCTATAATTAGCTTACCAAAAAATGTTTGCTATTTCTGACTTGAGGCAAATGCGTGATAGAGACGCGCTTGCCCCATCAAGGTGTGACGCACTTTTCTCTTTGTATAATTTAAAAGCTATAATTTTCAAATTACAAAAACTCGATATTTCACTAAATATTAGAAAAATAATTACATAAAATGTGAAGAATAACATTGATTAAATAACCTTATCTTAACTGATTCACAAAAAATATCAACAATGTTAAGATTTTTACAGTTTTATGTCATGTTACTCATATCTGAAGCTTAGTTCATATGACACTGGAAACACAATGGCTTTTTATGTTAACCCAAGACGAGACAGGCCATCTAAGATTTAATTTTGAAACTAAATTTGTGTCGGGCTTGAAGGAAAGATGTCGTTTTATTGAAATACTTAACTGGTTTCTGAGATTTTGATGGTGGAGGCACTTGCCCCGTAGAGGCACTTACCCCAACTGACGTTATGCATGTGGTTATGTCATGGACCTAGAGTAAGGGATGTTCCACCATATTGTAGCATCGCCCCTATTGGTCCGATTATGATAATCTTGGTATCAATCGATTCGTCAGGTATAGTGTCATAGGCTATTTTTTTCCAGACTACGGCGAAGCAAAGGGAGGGTTATATGTTCAAACTAAAAACTTGGTCCGATTTTGTCAAACGAGGTATCAATCGATTTGTCTTCATCTTTAGAGTGTCATAGGCTATTTTTACCGTAGTCTGGTTTTAGTTATTGAACTTGAGTCTTGTTAATTTATTTTTCGATGTTTAGATTATGGGATTTCCGCAAAAAATACTCACTTGTCAACATTGTTCAGGGCCGCCGGCTTCATGTCCTCACACAGAGCCGTCTCGCTAGATCGTCGTTTGCAGCGTCTCTTGACGCCATCTTTGTCTTCTGGCACTGATGAAGACAAACAAACAACGATATTAAACATTCTCATCTCAATCCATGCTATCCATAGGGATGTACCTAATAATGTTACTAGTCCTGTACAAAATAGTACCTATGGTACAAAAAATCGACTTCAAATGAATTTTGGTCTCTTCTCTATCGGGCTTATTTCCGAAGCACCGGTAGAGCCAGAAGGGTGTTACCTTTTCCTGTGTAAGATTGAACATCACATGAAAGGGAAATTTTCTTTTCAAACTCAAAGCATACTTAGTTTACCTAAATTTTATTGATTTGATCTATTTCTAATATTTTATGTATTTCTCCTTATTCATGACTCATGAGATGTTAATTTTGACTTGTAAAAGTGCTATTATTTTTTCCAATTTACTTTGAAATACTTTGACTTTGACATTACCTAACTAAAACATAATAAAAAAAACTGATCCAATTTTATTACAATTTATAGGGGCCAACCTGGAGCACTACTCTTTCAAATAAAAAAAATAATTAAAAATCGTTCCGCAATTTTCGGAGAAATCGGTGAATAAGGTTTAAAAAAAATGGTCTAGGTTACTAAGAATAAGCTACTGAACAAGAATATAACATTTTTTAAAATCATATCTGTCTGTCTGTTTGTCTATGTGTTTGTTTGTTCGCAGTTCCACGCATTACGTAAAAACTACTGGACCGATTGCGATGCAGTTTTTACTGTTGGATAGTTTAGGATTTGCCTTAAAACTGAGGTACTTGGTATCTCAATCCGATGAATAGAAGCCAAGCAATCGAAAAAAACTTCTTGACGGCTGAAGGTATTTTGATCAAATGTTGGTGTATTGATATTTTAGGTACTTTTAACCTAGAGAAATGACCACGCTTGCGAAGCCGCGGGTACAGCTAGTACATTATAAATACACACAGTCAAATATAGACAATAGCGACGCTCCAATACAAGCGCTATAGAAGAAGCGATAGAGCGAAATCGGGGGTCAAAAGTCTTCGTACAACAGCTTGGTCGTACCCATCTGACGAAGTTGACCACATCAAGCGGGAAAGTTGTCGTTTCTAAGCCGGAGATTCTCGCGGAAGTTGAAGATTTCTATGGCCGACTGTACGTGTCACACGCGTCGCAACCCGAACCCGATATCGAGGATTCTAGGGCTACTCTGACCCGCCACTATACCGCAGCTCTGCCAGAAGTCAGCCTTGACGAAATCGAAATGGCTTTGAAACAGCTCAAAAATGGAAAAGCCGCGGGTGATGACGGAAGTACGGAGCTCCTAAAGTCAGGAGGTACTCCCTCGCTTAAAGAGCTTCAGCGTATGTTTATTCTCGTAAGAGTGTGGTCGTCCTATTTTTCATAAAAAACAAGACCCTTTTGAAAAACTATCGGCCCATTTCCCTCCTGAGCCATGTCTACAAGCTGTTTTAGAGAGTCATAACGAATCGTCTTGCGCGGAGATTCGACGAATTCCAGCCAACAGAGCAGGCTGGGTTCCGGGGAGAATACGGCACCAGAGACCACATCCATACAGTGCGGCAGATTATACAGAAGACATAAGAGTATAATCAGCCCCAGTGCCTGGCGTTTGTGGACTATGAGAAAGCCTTTGATTCTATCGAGACTTGGTCTGTTTTGGAGTCCCTGCAACGATGCCAAGTCGACTGGCGGTATATCCATGTGTTGAGATGTCTGTATGCCGCCGCAACAATGACCTTCGAAGTACAGAACCAGCAGACTAAGCATATCCCCCTGCATCGAGGTGTGAGACAAGGGGACGTTATTTCTCCGAAATTGTTCTCAAATGCATTGGAGGATATGTTTAAGACTCTGTACTGGAAAGGATGTGGCATTAACATTAACGGTGAGTACATCTAACAATTGAGATTCACAGATGACATCGTCATTGTGGCAGAAAAATTTGCAGGACTTGCAACAGATGTTGGACAGACTAGCTGATTCTTCTCAAAGCATTGGTCTTCGGATGAACTTGGACAAAACAAAGGTTATATTCAACGAACATGTTATTCCGGAACCAATTGCTGTTAACGGAACTGCTCTCGAGGTTGTTCAGGAATATGTTTATCTTGGCCAAACTTTACAACTAGGTAAAAACAACTTCGAGAGAGAGACCTGCAGAAGAATACAGGTGGGCTGGGCAGCATTTGCGAAACTTCGTCGAGTCTTGTCGTCGCCAATACCGCAAAGTTTGAAGACAAAAGTCTTCAACCAGTGTGTCCTACCTGTTATGACATACGGAGCCGAGTCGTGGACACTCACGGTACGACTAGTCCACCAATATAAGGTCGCTCAGCGGGCTATGGAAAGGGCTATGCTTGGAGTTTCTCTGAAAGATCGTATCCGGAATGAGGTGATCCGGCAGAGAACCAGAGTTGTCGACTTAGCCCTTAGGATAAGTAAGCTGAAGTGGCAGTGGCCTGGTCATATTTGTCTAAGGACTGACCGTTGGGGTAGACGTGTTTTTGAGTGGAGACCGCGGCTCGGTAAACGTAGTGTAGGGCGCTCTCCAGCTAGGTGGAGTGACGGTATACGCAAAGTGGCTGGCAGCAGTTGGAAGAGAAGAGCCGAAGATCGGGCTCGGTGGCGTGCTTTGGGAGAGGCCTATGTCCACCTGTGGACTGATACGGACTGATGATGATGAAACATAGAACGTCCTCCTTTTGAAAAGTCGATTAATAAAAGTGAAAGTCACCATGTCTGGGTGCTACATTTTCACGCCTAAACGGCAGAACCGATCTTTATGAAATTTGGCATGGATATAGAACCCTGGAGAAGGGCAAAGAATATATTTTGTAGACCGGACATAAGTGTGGGCAAAATCTATTACTTATCTAATACCTACGTTGAGAAGTACCTAAACTACAGGATTACATCACAACCAGTTGTAGCTATAATAGTTTGTTAGCTTTCTCCAATGAGGTCCATATTATGATGACCGTGACCTCAGATCAGTCCGATCTGTAGGTATCCAATATTGAGTTTTTAAAGTTTTCGAAAACGAAATGTATTTTCGTTTAGTTCCATACATTTTCTTTAGTTCCTGTAAGTTTCCGCAAATGTATGGAACTAAACGAAACAACATTTCGTTTTCGAAAACTATAAAAACTCGTACTGGTCCTCCCCGACGTTATGGTCAAGAAAGAGAACTGCCCCCAAGCTCCCAGCACAAATAGGTACGAAATGAATAGAGTGCGTTTGAGTTCGGTTCTGAGAATTTGTCAATTTTTGTAAGGAACTGACAGTTACCGTGACGATAAAATCACTATTTAGGGTTGTTTTAGTAGTTAAACCCAAACTTAAAACTACTTGCTTTTATATTTAAAATTTTAAAGCACTTTTACAAGTCAAAATCTTAAATGTCTCTTGGAAAATAAATATATAATAACTAGACCAAATCAATAAATTAGACCAACCATACTAAACTTTGAGTTGGAAATGAAAATTTCCCGTTTTTTCTTTTTCATTGAACCACTCACAGGAACAGGAAATAAATAACCTTCCGACTCTACCGGTCGATGCACTCTCTATATATGGCCTGAGGGCTGTAGGTCGGTGCTTCGGAAATGCCCGTTCGAGAAGAAAGCACGAAGAAACTCTACGGGAATGTAATTTTTGTCAATACCTTTTTTTTGTTAACTAGATGTATACAGAAATTTTAATAATAGTACACTTTTATAAGTTATTTGGGCCAACTCATTGAACCAAATTCAACCGTAAGCGTAATCAACCCGCTGCAGCAGGGTTATCGCTGGTAGTTGTTCTATCTCACGAAGGCGGGTTGGTCTTGATTGTCCGTGTATTCACAGAATAAATGATAGTACATGGTATATTTTTATTTATTCAATTCATCAACAATTTACATTGTGTCGAAATATTAATTACAATTATTAAAATACAATTACAATTAAGTTTATTAAATTCACTAACACGAATTGAAAATAATATTATAATATAATTATGACTCTAACTTACTCTGAAATGTTTACATTTGCCTGTTCCGGTCGTTTAAATAGTCAGAAATAGAATAATAATTTTTCGTCATTAAATACTTCTGTATTTTTTTCTTAAATTGGTAGCCACTGTAAACTGTTTTTAACTCAACTGATAATTTATTGAACAGTTTAACAGCCTGATAGCGGACACTATGTTCAGCTATACGTAAACAAGGATTAAAATCATCCTTAAATATCCTTATAGTGTACATACATTGTTACTGTGTGCGTAAGCTCAGGAGCAGCAGCTCGGGTGATTGCGCTTACGCACATAGATATGTGCACATGCACATTTGTATCAAGGCTAACCCGCCTTCGTGAGATAGAACAACTGTATCACCGATTTATGATAATCATAAAGGAGAGTTTTTAACCGACTTCAAAAAAGGCTGTTTTATTTATTTACTAGCTGTACCCGCGGCTTTGCCCGCGTGGTCATTTTATTTAAAAGTAGCCCACACGTTTTATTCCAGGACCAAAAGCCAAACCACAACCAGACCAGTTGTAGGTTTGGTCCAGGTCCAGAGGACCAGGAGGACCAGGACCAAACCTACAAAGTACAATATTATACTACATTTCTTCAAAATTCGTTCAGCCGTTAAATAGTTTTTTATCGATTGCTTGGCATCTAATCATCGGGATAAGGCACTGCCTTGCCTTTTTATAACGCATATTCTGTGAAGTACGGAGTGCCGTACTTCTCAGAATATGCGTTATAACACACTTGCACGTGCACGTATTGCAATGAAATAAACGCATATAATAAAATATGAAATAAACGCTTATAATACAATGTGAAATAAACGCTAGAATAAACGCTCCGCGTTCCACTGCAAGGCAGTGCGTGCAAGGCCTAAGATACCAAGTACCCAAGTTTTTAAATCAGCGCAAGGGCTTGAGAGCAGGGCCTCGATTCTGTATGACCACTCACGCCAATTCCACGCCACCTGCGTGGAATTAGGGAAGGTGGGTATTTACGCGACCAGGTTTTTAAACCAGGTTTTGGCTTGTAAGTACGCCGCCCTGGTGCCCTGGTCGCCCCGTCCGCACCTACATACTCGGTGGCTGGTTCGGCATGGCTTCGGCTGAGTTCGGCCGCACTCGGCCAGCCGGGTCACAAGAAGCTAGGTGGCCGATACATCGCTCAAAAAACTTGCAAGGCTTCGAAGTTTTTTTAAGCAAACACAATTGTGCTCTATATTTACATAAGCGCACGGGTCAATTTCCTATGCAAGTATTTTTTAATTTCAATTCCACGCTTCCAAGTACTTTTTTCGCAAACACGATTGTGCTCCTTATTTATATGGACACGAAGATCAATTTCCTATGCAAGTATTTTCTACTTTCAAGTTGAAAGTATTTTGAACCCTGGTTTTTATAATGAAAGATTCATGACATGAATGAGTTAAAAATATTTTTTTAATTAATAAATTACTATTTTACTATAAATAATTCAATTAATTTCGCTGCGCGTTTTACAACTGAAGTCGACTTATTCTATCAAAAAACACAAAAAACATCTAAATATGTTTTAAGAGCCTCTATGGACCATAAAGTAAAAAAAGAAGAAAAGATGTTGTACGAGTTCATTCAACGTTCAAACCACTTCGTAACAAACCGCTTGCGTGTTTTAAGGGTAGACAACGCCATCTAGTTTAAATGAAGTAACTTGTTATCATGAACGTCTTGTTATTGAGTAGAGAAAATTATCTCCGAAGGTAAGGTGGCACAGATTAGAGAGTAATTAAGGTGGTGAGGTAAATTGGATGGGGCATCAAGGGTAGGTCATTATTATGAGGTCCATACGAACAAATTTTAATGCAACGAAACATTGTGTTCTTAGTACAAATTATTTTTTATGATGTTTCACAGAACGACGTACTTACTGGCACTTTAACTGGCTCTTAATAATTACCTACCCTACCTACCTACTTTTTGAGCTTTTTCAACACGATATGAGGATTGATTTGAAAAAATAAAAGTTTTCTATACTTTCTCTGTGAAGAGCAATACATGTAACTACCTCTGTATGTACACATTTCAATACCGACAACCACAGATTACCCCCTAATAAAAGTTTTCTATACTTTCTCTGTGAAGAGCAATACATGTACCTACCTCTGTATGAACACATTTCAATACCGACAACCACAGATTACCCCCTAATAAAAGTTTTCTATACTTTCTCTGTGAAGAGCAATACATGTACCTACCTCTGTATGTACACATTTCAATACCGACAACCACACTAATCTGTGCCGACAACTAACCATTTTGCCAGTAAGACATTATGAAGAAACCTCCGATATAATTATATAATTATGTAGGTACGTAGATAGTACATTATAATATCTCAATGGAAGAAACATAATAAAAAAACCCAGTACCTATAATGTATATACATACTCAGAAAACTTGCAACGCTTCGAAGTATTTTTTACGCAAAAGCAATTGTGGTCTTTATTTATGCATACCCACGGATCAATTTCCTATTCAATTATTTTTTACTTTCATTTCAAAAGAGCGATGGTGGCCTAATGGTTCTATAGTGCAATTTAGAATCCAACGATACCGGGTTCAAAACCTTTTCTTTCTTCTTCTTTTCGAAGTTATGTGCGGTTTTCCATCGCTCCGTGCTTCGGAGGGCACGTTAAGCTGTGTCGGTCCCGGCTGTTATTGGTTAATAGCAGTCGTTAAGCCATGTCAGAGGCCCTCGGGCGGCCTGACAAACTCTGACATCAGAGGCCAGCACTACCTCATACGACAAACAAACAATTTCAAGGCTTCAGAGTACTTTTTCACACACGCGATAGTGCTCCTTTTATATATAGAGACAAAGATCAATTTGCTATGCAAGTATTTTCTACTTTCAAGGCTTCCAAGTACTTTTATTTTGCAAACACGATTGTTCTTCTTATTTATATGACGGCAAAAATCAATTTCCTATGCAAGTATTTTCTACTTTCAAGGCTTTAATCTGTTTCTACAGAAAGCACTTGAAAGTATTTTGAACCCAGGTTTTTCACCCTGGTGTTTGAAGATGGACGTACTTGAAAGCCCTGGTGCTGGATATTGCGAGTATGACCCATGCCTACGTGGAATTTGTTCGTGATTCCAATTTCCACGCAGGCAGCGAGGAATTGGCGTCTTGAAATTATAGAATTAGGCCCCTGGCGGTCGTGCTAGTGCTAGTGTGGGCCGAATCCGAAAGACCTGATAAATTTGAATTTAGCGGGACCCTTGGTTGCAGGAATGAAATGATTGCGTGTTTTAAGGTCAATCAGCGCCATCTAGTTAAATCGGAGGGAGAACTTTGATGCCTTTGGTTTATTCGCTTGAGTTGTTGATGCCATTGTGCTGAACTTTGATGCCTTTGGTTTATTCGCTTGAGTTGTTGATGCCATTGTGCTATCTATACTCGTACCAAACTCGTACTATACCATCTCGATTACCTCAGCTTGCAAACATAAAAAACCGCACCTAAGTCGGACCATTCGTTTGGATACCTCCCATTATATATATTGTTTTCAAACAAAACTTGACGGTTTACTTCAGGAAATTACATAAGCCTTAAAAAAATCAAAGAAAATGTAAAAAAAGGCACAAAATATGTAAATGCTTATATATATTGAGGCAAAACATTAATAGCAGCGCGTGGATTCGATCCATGTGCCTCTGGGTTGCAAGCCAGACACCGCTTCTACTGTGCCACTCTGACTTGTGGCATAGGTGCCGAATTTACGGTACCGTTTTATAAACGGATGTGCAATTATTATTCCTTTCAAATTAACATAAGTTTAGACTCATATCCCGCAGGAATCCCGTATTTATTCGTGATTAAAAGTATCATTCATTTTAACACCTATCCCGCAGGAACCCTATATTTTTTGGGGATAAAAAGAATCAATAATTTCAATACATTAACTGTACTTTGACTGTGCCAAGTTACTTCAAAATCCGTACGGTAGTTTCAGCGTGATATGTGTGTTTTTTAAATAACTTTCAACCGCTATCCTGCGGGAACCATTATTTTTTTCGGGACAAAAAGTATTCTAAATGTTAATCCATAACATAAGCTATGATTGTGCTAAGTTGCATCAAAATCCGTCGGGTAGTTTCTGCGTGATGCGTGTTCAAAGAGACAGACAGACAGACAGACAGACAGACAAAAAATAAACAATAAAACTTTTTTGCACTCCATATCGATTTTGAAGTTCATCTCAATTAAAATTTTCAAAAAATATTTAATGTACAGATTTAGCCCAGTTACAGATTTATTATAGTATAGAGTAAGTTTTCCAACAGACTAAACACAGTAAATTAAATATTAACAGGAACAAAAAACAAAAACATAGTGTTAGTCCACTAAAAGGAAAACACATCATGCAAAAAATAAAAATTCAATAACGCCATAAAGCGACGCGTCCACACGCATATCCGCTCATCCCAATACAAGGTACTCGTAGGTGCACTATAGGGCCAGGATATAAACTGATAAGTATTTAGAGATAATAAGTAACAAGTAAAATAAAAATATTATTTAACAATAAAGGAGGTTATCAAGTTAACGCCATAATATGTATAATATTGTTGAAAATTCGTAGTCTACAAATATTATTCTGTCAGTTTAGGTGAGCTGAGCATCAAGTACATAATCAAAGGTGAGCATCATAAACAAATGTGCAGAATTTCGTGAATGTACCTACTCGTATGTACATTCACGAAACACATACACACACATGCATTACATGTTTGTCCAAGTATATCTCAGAAAATACAAGTCTGACTGCAATAATTTTTGTTGCAATGGTTTCGGTATTATTCAACGGAATAGTAGATATATGTTTCATCAAAATCGGTTTAGTTGTTTATAAGATATGGAGAACGGAATTAAGTAGGTATTAAATTTCATTCTTAGGCCGGCTATGTAACTAAAAAGTATGAAATAAAAACTAATTTAAAAGAACAGACATGTTTTTGACAACAACTTTTTGAGATCTGTGCCGGCCACTTTAACTGACACTGCTTTGCACCAACCTCAAAAAGCATGTGCCTTGTTTCTTTCTTTTAAATTTTATAAGATGTTGTTTTTTATTAATTAGTTATTTATTGAGTGAAAAATTAAGACGATCTCCCAGACACGGCCGTCATTAAGTTGGAACCAGCTGTTCGGTAGGTATATCTATTTAAACAACGTTATTTAAACAGATTTTGAAATTCTAATAATACTAGTCCCACGGACTTCTCTAGTTTCCACGCAATTTGTCTTCATTGAAAAAGAGCGGAAAAAACGGCCGAAAAAACAGCTGAAAAATAGGTATGTACTCATAAGTAGGTACCTAAGTAAACATATACGTACCTGTTTTCAGCTAGGAAGAGTTCCCGATAAACGAAGAACTCTTTCTCTATATAGAACAAAATACTGCCGAAAAAACCGAAAATACTCGCACGTACACATTTTCTTACATACCTCTCTCTCTCTCTCTCTCTCTCTCTCTCTCTCTCTCTCTCTCTCTCTCTCTCTCTTTTCTGAAAGAAGTTATGGGACCTAGCAGTAGAAACGCAACAGACCAATAATGCTGAACAGTATCCTACCTGTGCCATTACCACAATAATTCCCTGCAACGCCATTCATGTAGTTATCAGTCTGCTGCTCCTTGTTCCACAGGCCCTGGATGGACGGGTTCTGGTAGATCGTCTCTGTCGACTCGTTACCGTTCTCCACGTCATATTGAGATTCTGGTTGTTGGAGGACCTAAAATAATAGCGATTATAAGCTTAGAGCAACTTATTTTTTAGCAGTTAACGCCTGCTTAGCGACAACATATCTATGTAATAATTTGCTAAAGGAAAAATTTGGTGAGTTCAAAATACTAGTAATGGATGGCGTTACCGTCCCCGTAAGACAAATTCAGTATCTAAATAGAAAAAATTTGGACGATGATGCACTGCTCACGATAGCCGAGTTGGTTAGAGGCATGGATGTATGCGGGTTCGAACGCCATCCGTGATCCAAATTTTTATAGTTAAAAAATAATTAGTGAAACTTAGTTATATTTTTGCTAATGGACGGACGCGGACTGGATTCAGTTGGAAGAGAGCGTGTGCCGCGTATAGGAATAGACTAGCTGTGCCCGCGGCTTTGCCCGCGTGATCAAAATTCATGTGTTATTTTTTGCGCGGAACCCTAATACTTTAAAAAAATAAAAAGTAGCCTATGTTACTCCTTGCCGTGGCGGTCTCGGCTTAGAATAAGACCCCTCCCAATCCTCCCGTGGATGTCGTAAGAGGTGACTAAGGGATTACACACCAGATCCGGAGGATGGGCAGCAGCGTCCTCCGAGCACATATTTGCTACACTGCGGTCACCAATCCGTCTGCCAAGCGTGGTGACTATGGCAAATAATACTACTACTACTTGTATTACGAACGCAATAGAGCGGAACAAGGGCTCCAAAGTGTTCGCAAGAGATCTGTCTATTGGGCAAAGCCTGTTGACGAAGCTGAAAACCGACAATGGCAGCATCGTTTCGTCGAAGCCAGAGATTTTGAGTGAGCTTGAGAAGTTCTATGGACAATTATACACCTCATCGCATAGTCCTCCTAGCACGACTAGCGATGCAAGAGCCCGTTTGACCCGACATTATACCGAAGATATCCCGGACGTCAGCCTATACGAGATCAGAATGGCTCTCAAACAGCTTAAGAGCAACAAGGCACCAGGGGAGGACGAAATAACGACAGAGCTACTGAAAGCGGGTGGAACACCGGTACTTAAAGTCCTTCAGAAGCTGTTTAACTCCGTCATCCTCGAGGACACTACACCAGATGCGTCGCACAGAAGCGTAAGAAAGGTGATAAAACCCTCTTGAAGAATTACAGGCCCATTTCGCTGCTGAGCCACGTGTATAAGCTGTTTTTCGAGAGTAGTAACAAACCGTCTCGCTCGTAGGTTTGACGACTTTCAGCCTCCCGAACAAGCTGGATTCCGGAAAGGCTTTAGCACCGTAGACCACATCCATACGCTCCGGCAGATTATACAGAAGACCGAAGAGTATAATCGGCCACTATGTCTAGCGTTTGTGGATTACGAAAAAGCCTTTGATTCAATCGAGACCTGGGCAGTGCTACAGTCATTACAGCGGTGCCAGATTGATTACCGGTACTTCGAAGTATTGAAGTGTTTGTACAGCAAGGCCACCATGACAGTCCGTCTTCAGGATCAGAGCACGAATTCTATCCACGTGCAAAAAGGGGTGAGACAGGGAGACGTTATTTCTCCGTAACTGTTCACATCTGCACTGGAAGATATATTCAAGCTTCTGAACTGGAACGGATATGGTGTTAACATCAATGGCGAATACGTCAGTCACCTTCGATTTGCTGATGATATAGTCATCATGGCAGAAGCCCTGGAAGACTTAAGCACGATGCTCAGTAACCTCAATATTGTTTCCTAACAGGTGGGTCTTAAAATGAACATGGGCAAGACGAACATCATGTCAAATGCCTATGTCGTACTCATGCCGGTTTATGTTGGGAACGATATTATCGAAGCTGTTGATCACTATGTCTACTTAGGTCAGACGATCCAAATGGGTAGATCCAACTTCGACAAAGAGGTCAACCGACGAATCCAACTCGGATGGGCAGCGTTCGGGAATACCGTCGGTAATTTCTCGTCGCAGATACCGCAGAGCCTCAAGACGAAAGTTTATAATCAGTGCGTGTTGCCAGTGATGATATACGGCACTGAGACGTGGTCGCTAACTATTGGTCTCATACACAATCTCAGAGTTGCGCAGCGTGCAATGGAGAGAGCTATGCTCGGTGTTTCACTACGTGCTAGAATCAGAAATGAGGAAATCCGTAGAAGAACGAAGGTTACCGACATAGCTCTCAGAGTTTGCAAGTTGAAGTGGCAATAGGCAGGCCATATAGTTCGCAGAACCGACAACCGCTGGGGAATAAAGGTTCTCGAATGGCGACCACGAACAAGCAAGCAAAGTGTGGGGAGACCCCCCACACGATGGACCGACGACATTGTAGCCATCGCAGGAAGTCGGTGGATGGAGGTGGCACAAAATCGCTCATCATGGTGCTCTTTGGGGGAGGCCGATCTTCAGCATTGGACTTCTAAAGGCTGACATGATGATGATGATGATGATGTTACTCCTTATAATCTTCCAGTAAAAGTCCCGTCAAATTGATCCAGCCGTTTCGGAGATTAGCGGGAACAAACAGACAGACAAAAACTTAAAAAAATGTGTATGTATCGTATATAATTTCATATGCATTCGGTGAAAAAACTGTTATTTTGACATTACAAAAAGACACTACAATTTTATTTATTTGTGTTGATGTTTAGACTAGAAGACTAGATGGCCGCGGGTTTAAATAAGGCGCGCTGACAATTTTTTCCTTAAGTCGACCTACCTACAAAATTGTAACTAAAGGCTGGTGTCTTTTATTATACAACTAAGTTGCAAGACGAGCAGGTTGTTTGACTAATGAAAGCGTTAATAATTATTGCATTATACTGGCATCCTGGTATCAGAGATTGACAGGCTGCCCATGGGCTACTGCTATTAAATATTGGCATCCTGGTATCAGAGATTGACAGGCTGCCCATGGGCGACTGCTATTAAATTTTGGCATCCTGGTATCAGAGATTGACAGGCTGCCCATGGGCGACTGCTATTAAATATTGGTATCCTGGTATCAGATATTGACAGGCTGCCCATGGGCGACTGCTATTAAATATTGGCATCCTGGTACCAGAGATTGCCAGGCTGCCCATGGGCGACTGCTATTAAATATTGGCATCCTGGTATCAGAGATTGTCAGGCTGGCCATGGGCGACTGTCATTAAATATTGGCATCCTGGTATCAGATTGTCAGGCTGCCCATGGGCGACTGGTATTAAATTTTGGCATCCTGGTATCAGAGATTGTCAGGCTACCCATGGGCGACTTCTATTAAATTTTGGTATTCTGGATCAATGGCCTAACGTGCCTTGCGAAATACGCCACACTAAGTAATGAAGTTTTTTTTTATTTTCATGCAAATTACGATACCCTGAACTATGAGTACTAAACAACGGATAAACATACATAGATACGAATATTACATCCATGACTCGGAAAAAAATTATTTTAGCTCGTTACACAAATGATTACACCTTGCGGGATTCGAACCCACGACCGTTGGTTGACTTCAAAGGCAGGGTCACTAAACATTCTGCCATCCGGTTGTCAAATTGGGGACGTTCGTTTTGATGCAAAATTATCGAAAATAACAGTTAAAAACGTTAAATTTGTTTCGATCAGCGTTCGCTTTGGACGTGACAGTTAAATTTGACATCGGAAAAGCGACTTTATTCTCTAGGTTTTAGGGTCGTTTTTCATTTGGTTTGGATAGGATCATTAGTGTCAAAATGACAATCAAAACAGCCCAAAACGCCACTTCATCATCTCGAATGCAGGGATTGTGCACTACGCTATGATGGGAAGTTTTGCGAATGGGAAATTCTGTGAATGGGACGTTTTGCGAATAGGACATTCCGCGAATATGTCTTTTTGCAAAAGGGACGTTTTGAGTATGGGACATTTTGCGAACGGGACGTTTTGTGACTCCTGCCTGATACATTTCTAATAGGACATTCTGCGCCTAAGTAAAAATATTTTATTAAATAAATAAAAAGAAACTTGTTTTATTAATATTTAATTTTATTGTAATATTCTGCCTGGAAGAGATCGCTGCTTAGTGATAAAGCCGCCAATTGCACTTTTTTAAGGTCTATGTTGATGTGTTATAATTTAAGTTTTTTAGTGCAAAAAATAATTATTATATATAATAATAATAATAAACACTGTAGTGCACCAGGATTAAGGGAAAAAAATATACATGAATCTATAATTAATCGATCTATCTATCTAGGCCTATATGTAGTGACCGACTGCCTGGAGTTAATTTTCTGTAAAATCAGTAGATCTTCCGCATCCCCAACATCGAGTAGGAACAAATCTTCATGGCGGCTGAGAAATTAGGCGCAAGGCGCAGCGCAATAGCAAATTTTAGGTGTGAGCGGGCTTTGGAGTGGTGAGAGGCCGGGGCACACCCTCCCGCTAGCCCACCGCATCCCGCGCGCGCCCGCCGGGGTTGTGCTTGTGTGCACGCTACATCCGTACGATGCACACATGCATGCGATTCTGGTCAAGTACAGTCTAGTTTGTTATTTAAAAGTTGTTTGTTACCACAACCAATACAATCCACCAACACGATATCAGCATATATTCCGATATTAATATTATTGTGTTGACGTATGTTAACATAATGTCATGATTGGTTAAAAAATAATGAATAGGTTAACAGATAAGTGTCGACGCTAATTTAGCTACTAGAAACATAGCTGTATGTATAACTTTTTTTTATCATTCAATTATTTGTATGTACTTAACACATATATTTTTTCAATCATAACAATATTTGCATGTGACATGTAAGTATGGTTCATGTCGTTTATTAAATATGTATGTAGGTATATTAATTTTTATTTTGCATGATTTATTGAATTGTTTTGCACCACCGTCCTTTTTTAGTTCGTAATTTCTGTCCATTCAAAGGTTGTCTGGAAAAAAATTCTTTTAGCGATAAGACCACCCGTTTTGCCTATTTTTATATAAAATTCTTGTATATTTGTTCCATAATTCTGGTGTAATAAATTGTTTCTTATTATGTGCATGTTCTACAAGTAGGTAGTAAAAAAAAAAACTCTAATAATTGCGAACCTTACTGTACCAGCGCGAAGTCACACTCGCAGCGTTCACAGCCGCCATTAAGATTGGTTCCTACTACTACTTGTAATAGAAAAGACGCGGCACGGATGCGGGCGGGCCCGCGGGCTTGCGTTGTCAATGTAACGTTTTATACTTACAATTAAAGAGAAACCCTATCCATGCGCAGCCGGGGCGGATCGCTAGTACCTACTATAACTAGAATCCTTTCAAAGTAAGTAGGTACCTACTTGCATACGTTAGGTACCTACTTACATACGTAAAACTTTCGTAAATTTACCTGGTAATGAGCTCGCGACCCAAGGAAAAAAACTGCGCCTGATCCTGCAGTGGCCATCGCTCGTCGGTCTGTAAGAAAATAATTTAAAAAAAACAACAGTATTTCTACATAATATCCTATTAATAGTTCGGCAGTAAGTCTGCCCCATACAAAATTTAATATGGACTAAATACTCATTAAGGGATAGCAAAAATTAATAAGCTATAGGTACCTTCTATTTTATTTTATATACCTACCTATAAAACTGTACGTACTCTGACAGACAACGCAGAGCCACACATTTGAAAAACATCCTTTAATGAACATTTTTTATTACAAAAATCGGTGAACAACATCGGACAATATTATATCAATACGTTTTAAAATATTCGGCGAATTATGTTTATAATTTATAAATTGATAAGTTAGTTGATAGAAGATAGTAGTGTTGTGGTAACTTTTCTTGTTTTGCGACTTTTGTCGTTGACTGTACATTAGAGAGGATTATTCGAAATTCCATCAAATTATTGAGGCAAAGTCGTGGGCCGCAATAGGTATTAGGTACCCCTCTTAACTTTTAAAAGTATACTCCTTGCATTGCATTTATTTAAAAGGACGATCGAAAGAGTAGGTATATTACCGGAATACCGGAACGGTCTATCCATGGGACTAAGCATGGTACCAACCAAACATATATTTAAGCTAAGTAAATAGGTAGTTACCTAAAATAAAAATGAACTATTTCAAAAACACATCTTTAAGCTTGATACAATGTAAGTACTTTAATTTATTATACGGCCTTCTAATCAAGTAAATCGTTTTTTTTTAAACAATAAGAAATAATAAGAAGGCTAACAATCGGGAAAAAAAACAAAGTGTGAACAAACCATACATTAATTTATGATAGTTTCGTCATATGTGTATTACACATATGGTTTTGTTCTCAGAAAAGTTCATATTGCAAGCAAACAAACAAAATAGTGTTACATCTATCTAATATGCAAAAAAAAAAAGAAGACGAATATTATTGAGGAAGAAAAAGGAGTAAAAATACGCACAGAAAAATAAATTTAGTACTTTTTACCTGCAGAAGCCAAGGAGATGTAGGCAATATTTTATGTTATGTAAGGCCCTTTTTTATTTAAATTACGTTTAGCATTAGTAATTTCTTCGTGTTATTTGCTGTAAATCTAAATAGTGTTTTCCAAATAATTATGTTTAGCTTGAATTGATTGTTTGACGCTGTTTTGACTTGCGCAGTAGGTGCTCTCTAATTTAGGGGTTGTCATCGTTCAGAAAAGCTACCCTGGATAAGGTAATAGGTAGGTAACATTTTACTTTGAAATTTAATTTGCATTTCGTTTGAATTTAGCTTGTCAGTTTTGTTTCAGTGTTTTCCGATTTCAGCAAACAAAAGTGACAACTACTGGTTTTTCCATAGTTGTAGTGGATCATCATAATATCTTTTGGCGAAAGGTTCGCGAATATAGTCTTAAACATAATGTCACATTTGAGTTTCTTATTCTGTTTGATAGATGTCGTTATTTTGCGCTGGTATGACAAAATAACAAACTAATTTTTAATCATATTAACTCAGCGCATTATTTTCAATCTATTAGTTAAATTCAAATGACATAAGTAAATGAAAAAAAAACACAGCACATTTCGATTTTGCTAACCTACCTACTCAGCATTAGCCAAAAGATCTTAATCAAAAATTTAAGATCATCTTTATCGAGATTTGAACCACTTCCCTGAATGCAACAAAATGACAACCTTACCATACAATATACTTTACGAAAAACAAATGAAAAAATAAAGTAAAAATGGAATCAAATCCACCACTACGATACGGAAGCATACATCCATAAGTTTATCAAGTTCAAGCATTCGTAATTCTTTAACGTCCAACCCACAGTTCTTCTTCCAACTTCTTCTAGTTTCATTGGTGACGGACTCCCTGCGAGTTGGTGCGAATTTCTTGTATACGTACGAATGGCTGAGAAAATATCGTTAGCGCGATGCAGGCAATTGTAAATTGGGTAGAAAGACAGACAATTTTGTTTTCGAATTATTCAAGGAATAAGTTTTAATTATTGTGTTAATTTAAACTACATTTTTTCAGTAGTATGATTGACCACCTATATGCCTGAAATATAAAAATTGAAGTAGAGTTGTATTGGACTGTAAATAAGGTTCTAATAAGTTTTTTTTTATCCTGGTTCATTTTAATATTTGGAAAGATTAATACTTAAAGATTTAAATTAGGTAGAGTCGTACAAATTGTTCTTATCCATTACATACATTTGTAATTATTTTAAAATTAAAACTAGACCGATAATAATAAAGAGCACGAGTAATAAAGAACCCTGACGTCAAACTCTAAGAACTTGAAACAAGGTCAGATTTAGTTAAATCTGCAATATACTTTAAACCCACCACATTTTTTTAGTAGGGCTTTGTAGAAGACTATCTTAGAATTAATAAAAGAATACTTCTTTAACACATGGAAGTTACAAATTTATAATCGTTAAGAAACAAATGTAGAGTCGCGTAAAATAAATTTGATAACGAGTCTCTGTATGATGCTACTCTACGAACTTAACGTAAAATAAAAGGTCAGAGTAGACTTAACGCCCCGGCCTGGTGCCGGGGCGTTAAGTCTAGTCTACGGCAATGCCTCGCTTTGGCGTTACGTTGTAAATATTTAGTATTCTGTGCTTACGGCGCGTGGTCAAACCGCCGTCACCGCACATACGTCTTGCGGTTGCCGTGGCTACGGCAGGTGGGCTCCACTTGCTCCTAGCGGCCTGCTCACCCACGTCCAGTGTTGGAAATATAAGGTACACAAAAAAATAAAAGGACAGTGTTAGTAAAAATATCTAAAACTATTCTTTTTAATTTAACCTGATCAACACCAGTTTAGGCAAACTTTACTACTCTTCTAAGTGTAACATTTTTTGAATATTACTTTCGCTGTAAGAATTTAATCTTATAACATTCTTCAGTAGGAATAAAATCAGTACAATTCATATATTTTACTATCTATGAACTCTTTTACCTATTACATAGAGTGCAATATAATGTAAAGTAATTTTCTACGGAGTTCATTTAGTCCAAAAGCATCTAAAATCAAGGTACTTACTTCATATCAATAAGATAATATTAGCGTCACATGATTTTGACCCTTATTGACATAATCAGATTTGGTAAGATTTGCGTTGCACGATTTTAACCCTTATTGACATTATCAGATTTAGTAAGAATCGGCATTAACTGTGTTCATTTAGTCAAAATACGATAAAAAGCAAGGTACTTAGTTCATGTAAATAAGGTCGAAAATCATCTGACACTTTTAAATGGTTTTGGAGCTATTACATTCCAAAAATTTGCGTTGCACAATTTTGACCCTTATTAACATAATCAGATTTCACAATTCGTTAAAATATATTAACGTTAGTAAATATTTATCACATGAACAATGCGCGAGCGCATAATTTATTTTCAAGGGTCATAAGCTCAAATAAAATAAATAAAGGCATATAAAGGAGCCAAAAAAATATATAAAATCACACATAATAAATTAGTATAATTAAAAGAGGATATAATATACATATAAATTTACCTATTTTTACCAAATTACACGTTTGGGCTTCATTTATGAGATACATGGGACTTAAGGGAATTAAAATCTTAGTAGTCCAGTTAAAGGAACCTCTGGGAAAAAAACCTACAAAAAAACATACTGAACAACCACAGCGGGACTACTGGGAATACACCAAGTATAGACGTCAACCAAGCCGCCATACCGTAAGGGAGGCGTTCCGCTGCCGATCCGTTGTCGGAGCGTTAAGTCTGCTTTGACCCTAAAAGGTCCGGCTTCTGTAACAATGCACGCTCTAGCATAACACAAGTCTACAAACATTATGATCTACATTTAGACTTGTTACAGTTAAAAATTGTATGCAGATGCACTATTAAGTAGAAATGATTAGGTACTCAACATCAAAAAGCTTTTAATTAATTGGGAAATTTTGTTGAAACAGTAATAATAAGTTAGACAATAAAACAGAACCTCAAAATAGAATATTAAATCAATACTTTAACAAATGAAGTAATAATGATGCAAAAAGTTTTGCTGCTATACTAAATTATATAAATAGTATTTGAAATTGTGTCATTCGTATAAAATATCATATATGACATTCGCATGTGTACACATAAATGCTTAATTTTCCTTAATATAAAATCTAATAATCTTTTTACAAAATTTGTTGTGCACAAAATATTTGTAGTGTAGTCGGAATTGAACCAGATATTTCAATACCAAATTATTTATTCAACCGCGTATTAGTTGAAATAAACTCTACACTTTAACTGTAAGGCTGATTTATACTTCGTTTAGCGAGTTAACTTGCTACTTCAACAAGTTTAGTTCTTATCATCGCTTGGACAGGGATTTACCAGTTAAGTAGTAAGTTAACGATTAGGTACAGTAAATAGAAAGACGTTCTATTTTTTCGGCGAGTCATGTACAAGTTCATCCCGCCTCGCGCCCTTGCGTCTCCCATACCCCAGCCATTAAACTCGCCGCACGGCCGTCCACGTTGAAACACTGAAACTTGGAGCTAAACTCGCCCGTCTGTTTGGACACAACTTATTACTTAACCGAACTAAATCGTTTAAGTAGCAACTTAACTCGCTACTTAACTAAACAAAGTATAAATCAGCCTTTAGCCTAATAAATTTATATTGATGTTACAGTAGAGTAGTTGATTACAAGAGTTCTATTCGACTGATTAGTGGTATAAAATTTATTTTTTATTATTAATAAACTAAAATCTTGGTCTGATTTTGACAAACGAGGTATCAGTCGATTTGTCTTCATAGCAAGAGTGTCTTAGACTATGTTTTACTAGACAGTAGTAGAGTTTTAGTTTTCTATATTTATCTTGTTTTTTTTACTTTTTAAATTGACAGTACGTTTTATTTTAGTAGGGTATAACCTCTTTTATGTAGATTTATTATTGGTAATATTAATATTGCAGTTAGTAACTTAAGATTTTAGCAAAGTCTGAAATCTGTTGAGTTATCTATGAAACCATCTAAAGCGAATGATAATTTCATTAAAACTCCGAAATACAAGTACATAGAGTCACGATTCTAAGCCTGATACATCAATTAGCCACTCTGAGTCACCTCAGTCCACCTTTACATCAAATCATGACGTCAGCCCAGGAACTAACCAATAATAGCTCGAGGCCTGCATCGCACAATCGACATTTTCACGTTCATTCTCTGCTATACAAGTTCCAGTTATAACATGTTAGGAGAGTCCCAAGCTACTCAGTTAACCGGTCGTGGCAGGGGGCCGGTCTAAGCCCCTGTCATCTGATGTGTCGACTTGTATTAAGACGTCATGAATGGATAATAATATAAAATGGATAATGAATATAATTTGTCAAACAATTCTGTAAAATGAAAAACGAGAAGTCAGTTCTTCTCACCATCACTGAAGTAGCTGCTTTGACTCTCTTTTTGCAAGTTTATGGATGAACTTAACAATTTATCTTGTTTACAATGTACATATTAACGTTCTTGAAATATTTATGAAAATAAATGTAATATTTCTCATTTTGTAATCTGAGTTTTATATTGTTCATTTTTTTTTGTAATCTGAGTCGTACAGGGAAGTATGTATAATTTCGAATTAGTAAATAATAGTAGTTTTAGATAGTTAAAAATTAACACAAGTAGTCAGCATCAAAACATAATATGGCTCAATACGCGCGGTACTTGTGGTTACCAAAACTCAGTACAAAAACCGATTTCACCACGCGTGCAGTTACTGAGTCTTTGAAAAAATATTTCAAAATAAATAAACATCTTTTTTATTAACAACTATATCTCTAGTTTACGTCATTACAGACTCTACATTAATTTTATTTTTATCGGATAATTTAATACACATTTTTTGAAGTGACTTTTTTGGTACTTAACATCTGACCAAATCAATTGAATCCTTGTTAGCAAAAATGCACCAATGCCCGATTGTAATTTATTACCTTTTGTTCGAACTCGATTGCGCTTGGTATTTTTCTAATGGTAGAGTCAATGATCTTCGATTGGACCTTGTAAAGCAATCTAAATTTACCATAGTGACCAAACTTTTGCATATTAAAATGTTTCCCCTTAAGTATATTAATATTATAATTATTATGCAATAAAAACTAGCGCTACCCTTTAACCTATTCATTTCTTCCAATAAATAAAGATTAAAAAAAAACGTTTTGAAAATACTAACTTTTTTTAACACATTTCACTTAATATATATTTATTGAAAAAGAGCCATTTATAAATATAGTATAAAAACAAATGTTTAGACCATTATAGGTTCATTAGTTTTAATTTTAGTTCATTTGTGCGTGTATTTTTTATGTATCTATTCTTTATTATCACTTTCTATCTTTAGAATTAGAGTAAGATTTGTTAATTAAAACAGTGTTTGTAGTAAACGTATACTCATTTCACGTAAACTTTTGATTTTTGATAGCATTATTAATCATTAATTCTAATTTTTGTTTCTATGTAGACAAAGGAGAAACTAAATTTAAAAAAAACTATACGAAACTGCGTCATGCAGGTTCGATTCCCAACTGACTTAAATTGTTATCTATTATTACAAGAAAAAGTTAAGTTAACACTTTTTATTTTTCGTTGAAGTGTCACTTTTTTATATTCAATACAGAGTAAGAAATAGACAAAATATTAAAAAAAAATAAGGTCAGCGTATATCATATTAATTTGTCAGGAAAAATGTGAAAAACTTCAGAGTTAAGTACATTAAAATTAACAAAAGAAGGTCAAATCAGCTACTGACGTGATGATGAGACCGTGGCCTCTCTTAGCATTTTCTTGACATATTTGACATTATTTATTTTTACCATAATATGATTGCTTATTACGCTTCAACATATCTGATAGCAAGGAATTAGACCGGATCCTCGCCAAGACCGGCTTACGTAGTAACTACGGACCTCCCGAGCAAAGTTCATCTGAAGCCATATTTGTAACTTGTGGCAGAGAAAATTTCAATTGCGCGATGCAGGATTTGAATTTCTTCGTTATTATTTCGTGGTTCCAAAAAGTTTTTTGTATAATAAATTAGCAATTTGAAGTTAGAATTGCTAAGAGTATGTGCAAGTTTTTTTTTTAAATTTTGGTCTTTGTCTTTTACGAGTTATTTGCAAATGTTTTTTCAAATCGTTTTATATGAAAATACCACTAGAGCGAAAGAGATAGCTGAAATCACTTCCCGCCATTTCTAGAGCGCATGTGCAAGTCTCTGTGCGTTGAAAGTCAAACTCTATCAATTAAATTATCTGCCTACGTTTTCCTTGGTGTGACCCTGATTGACTCTACTGTCACTATGCTAGAGCGAGACCAGACGATTGGCACATTTACACAAGTGTGACAGAGAGATGTGTACAGAGAAAAATTTACACAGCAAAAAAATGCTTAGCTCGTTTTTAATTTCTGTAATAGCCAAAATTATTAATTTATATTCGTTCGTCATGATCGTGACTCGTCTGTATTACAATATACGGGGTAGTAGAAATATTACATTGGCAACTTTTTTATTTGGTAGAAAATTGTCACATTTGGTAGAAATTAAATATTTGTTAAAAAAAATACATATATAAGATGGCGGAGGCATATTTCTTCATCTGAGTCCTCTGGATATCACAGATACTTTGTAAATACGGGGTGGATATCACCACCTTATTTCTTGAAATTTCAAGTGTTTACAATAAGTTTCCTGTTTCCATTGTTGCCATTGTAAGTATGTAGATTTTACATTGTTGCAATAATAAAATTAAAATCAATGGAAAAATAGAAACACCAAAGATCGGTGTTGCAATGAAAATCGACATTTTGGGTTTAGATTTTGATTTGAATTACAAGTTTTATCATCAGCTGTTTTATTGTTGTGAAAACTTGTAAAAACTAATAAGCCGGTCTGTCTGTAGGGGATGGTTTGATGATAATGTAACAACATTCTCGACCAATCCATCCATCTCGACCGCGACGACACGATGCTCGTTATATCGGCATATTGTCTTCTTCCATCGGAATTCCAAATTTCTGAAACTAAATTTAATTTGAGACTGGATTTTGAGTTTACACTAAGTTGGGGGTGAATTCATAGAAAAAGGCAGTATGGATGGTGGAGCTTCGCTCAGGTACTACCTACGTAATTGAGAATCCTTTACATCCATTTCTTGACAAAATCCTTCTATAATTTTATTGTTATTGAATGAGAGAGATAGGGCTGAACCTACTCTTGAGTATCATGTACCATAACATTCCAACTGCTAGGACACATCAGGCTTATTTCTTAGAGAGTGAAGTTATCTGATTTTGAAGTGATAGTGAAACGGGGTGACGGATCAATTTTAATCAAGAATTTTGTAAAGAAAAAATATATATAATCCCTTGGTGGTATGTTAGTGCACACTTTTGTCCGCCTTGCTAGCAGAAACTGTTGCTAAGCCTTATTGGGGGAGTTCCAGTAACAAAGCTTGAGAGCCAGTCCCATTTTAGGCACCGCGCGTTTATCATCTTCCAACACATCATCACTTAGCACCAGGAGAGATACCATATTAAAAAAAGTTATATTCTTGTTCTGTAGCTTATTTAAAGTCCCCTAGACCAATTCTTTATAAATATTTTCTTTGTACAGTATTTTTGTTATATAGCTTAGATTTTGAGAGTGATTCTTGGCTGTCTAATTCATGGTCTACATTCTTCTAGCATCTCAATCATTAGATTGTGACTTTAGTAGGTAGTCTTGGATCAGAATATTGTGTACAATGAGCATCATCATCAGCCTATATTCGTCTAGTGCTCAATGTAGGCTTCTCCAATCTATGAGCCTGATCTTCATCTCTTCTCATCCGCAAGTAACGCTATCTCTAATAATAATAATAATTATTATTTATAATTTTTCAGAAGTAAATCATGTCAGACGAAGAAACGCAAATAGTGCACACAGAAGAAGGTCAGATGCTGACAGCGGAATATAAAGATGGTGAGCAAAGTATTTTAATCCTTTGCGTTCCACGAGTGTCACATAAATTGTTTTCCTATTGCTTCAAAAGTTAGTAGAAGTTGAAGTGTTAATCTACTTGCAAAGGACTTTCCCCAGGGAAAATGCAAAGTTTTCGTGGGGTAATGGGAAATTTTCGGGTGGAGCCGTAGGACAAACCTGCTAGTATCTATTGAAAACACCATATTTTGTTTTCGCAAGACTTTTACAAATATTTTGCCTTGCTTGATTTAATGATGAGCTGTGCCAATGGCTTCGCCTGCGTGGACAGTTTTCTGGGATAAAAGCACCTTTAAAGTACGAAATACAAAATTGGTTCAGCCGTCAAATAGTATTTATTGATTGCTTCTATCTATCAGGTTGAGATACAAACTACACCAGATTTTAATTCAAAACCAATCCAATAGAAACTGCATTTCAATTAGTCCAGTAGTTTTTATGTGATGCTGAAACTTTCAGACAGACACACTCAATTTTTCATATGTTAAGATTATGTTCAGTAGGTAGGTAGCTCATTTTAAGTAACATATACAATTTTTTAATCGAATCCTAAAAGGAGGAGGTTCTCAAGTAGTTTTTTTTTATTTATTTGTTTCCTCGTATCTCTAAAACTACAGAAAAGATACAGTTAAAAAATAAATCAATTTGTAGGATTACGATACGATACGATACGAAACACTTTATTGTAATTACCAGTTAGAAAACATATACATTGTAATTGAATTAAAACTATGGTAGTTCAATGGGCGGTCTTAACGCTTAAAGCAATTTCTTCCAGACAACCTTTGGATGGACAGTAAGAAGTAAAATAAATAGACGGCAGCATACAATTCTAACAATTCACATTAGTTGATACAACTTAAATTATACAATACAAACATTTAAATTGTACTACATAAAATTAATATACTAATATATATATAAAAATATATCTATGATAATATACTAATATATATCAATATCAAATACATAAATATTAATAAAAAAAAAAATAGTAGCAGTGTTGTCAAAGTTTGGATAAGGTTATATAGTGACCTATTAGGATTAAAATAATTAAATTATTTAATTTTAGTGGGTTTATTAGGTCCCATTTTTATTTTAATCAAAATTGGTTCTGTAATTTTTCACAAATACTTATTTTTAATGTATATTTTTTTCATTATCTTCTTTGTACAGGCATTTTCTTACTGACTGCTTTGTTATAAGATAAGTAAAGATGCAGGCTGTCTTTATTACTGACTGCTTTGTTATAAGATAAGTAAAGATGCAGGCTGTCTTTATTACTGACTGCTTTGTTATAAGATAAGTAAAGATGCAGGCTGTCTTTATTACTGACTGCTTTGTTATAAGATAAGTAAAGATGCAGGCTGTCTTTATTACTGACTGCTTTGTTTTATGATAAGTAAAGATGCAGGCTGTCTTTATTAATGACTGCTTTGTTATAAGATAAGTAAAGATGCAGGCTGTCTTTATTACTGACTGCTTTGTTATAAGATAAGTAAAGATGCAGGCTGTCTTTATTACTTACTGCTTTATTATAAGATAAGTAAAGATGCAGGCTGTCTTTATACCCCTTTAATTGTTTTAAATGCATCGGTGTACTTTATGTTGGTGATCAAATAAATACATAATTTGATTCTACTAATTTTACATTAAAAGAAACAATGTTTACAATACAATACAACAACTCTTTATTGCACACCAAGCAAAAAAAAACCAATAAAGACTTAAAAACTAAAATGCACAATCGGCGGCCTTATTGCTAAACAGTAATCTCTTCCAGGCAACCTTTGGATGGAAAGAAGTACTTACTTTACTTTGGTTTTAATTTTGGATAAAAGTTTTAATGTTGCACATTTCAGGGAAGCTTCAAATCGTGGAGGTCACAGCTTTTGATAAAGGAGTAAGTAGTTTTTATTAGCACTTTTTGACCATGCAATGTGAGGTCTCCATAGCAACTCGGACAATTCATTATTGGTATTTATGTATGTTTGTTTTAAATCCGTCTTTTGTATGGTTCTGGACAAGGTTTATTGCTAATAATTATTGTTAATTGACTTCTCCATTGATAGATTGGTCACATTTCCGGTAGAACCGATACGCGTTGAGGTAGACGAGTTCTCGAGTGGAGACCACGTTTAGGCAAACGTAGTGTAGGAGGCCCTGTGGCCAGGTGGAGTGACGACCTGAGAAAAGCGACTGGCAGAAAATGGATGCGGAAAGCTGAAGACCGAGCTAAATGGCGTGCGTGAGACCTACGTCCAGCAGTGGACAGATATAGGCTGATGATGATAATAACATCTTCATTTGGAGGAAATATTACTTGAGAGTACTCTAGGCGTGCATTTATAAGGTTTTTTTTAATTCCATCCCTAACGGGTGTACGGGGTTGGCAAAGTATGCACGCAGAAAAAGCTGCGTGGCGCAGCTAATACCCGATAAAATACTAGTAGGAGTTGAGCTAGGGTGGGGGGAGAGGGGGTAGCAGGAGGTAGCCCTCCCGACCGCCCCCATAACTTCTGCAACTTGATTCTATAGCCAACCCTATCTCATAAACTAAGCGTCTCCGCGGGAGGAGTGGGGGGGGGGGGGGTACTAGGTGGTAGCCCTCCACCTCCATTTTATACCCAACCCCTAATAACGATTGTACTTTTTATAGAATGAGTCTCACATACTACCAGACCTGAACTCTGACGAACAGACAAAATATCTGCAAGTATTGGATTCCAGTAAGGGTGTTGTACATTTGGACCTGCTCAACTTTACCCTGGTCAAGTAAGTCAAATATTAATAACTAGCTTTCCCGCCCGCGACTTCGTCCGCGCGGACTTCTGTTTATCGCGAATAAAGCATCCTATTTTCTTCTAGGATATTAAAAACCAATGCAAAAGTAGATATAGCACCACTACTTAGTATTATTAGGTATTCTGTGGCACCACTCTTGTTGTTTATGTTATTTCGTTTCCATGACATCCGTTTCTTACAGCGAGTAATCAACATTTGACCAGTTTTTCCTGTTTTCCCGTGGAAACTTACAATTTTCCGGGATAAAAAGTATCCTATGTTTTATTCTAGGGTATAAGCTAGCTCCATTCCAAGTTTCACCCAAATCCGTCCAGCCGTTATCGCGTGAAAGCTCCCCAAACAAACAAACAGACAATGTTTCACTTTTATATATTGGTATGGATGGTCGCGAAAAAAGCATCCTATGTTCTTCTAAGATATTAAAAACCAATGCAAAAGTAGATATAGCATAGGTATAGGCCGAATGTTGGTATATTGGTATTTTAGTTCTTGGAACAGCACATAGAGTACTTTTAACCTAGAGAAATGATCACGCGTGCGAAGCCGCGGACACAACTAGCTTATAATATTTTTACTGCCGTTTCTCATTGTTTATAAGATTTGAAGTGCTCTTGATGTTTTTTGACATACTTGTTATTTCGTTTCCATGACAACCGTTTCTTACAACGAGTAATCAACATTTTTCCAGTTTTCCCGTGGTAACTTGCAATTTTCTGGGATAAAAAATATCCTGTTTTATTCCAGGGTATAAGCTATCTCCATTCCAAATTTCATCAAAATCCGTCCAGCCGTTATCGTGTGAAAGCTCCCCAAACAGTCAAACAAACAACGTTTAAATTGTATATATTGGTATGGATTAACAGGAGGTCTCCAAGCCAACTTGAACGAACCAGCTTTTCTTATAATTTTTCTAAAGGAAAAATTCGGATGATACTCGAACCCGTGCCTCTACTTAACTGCGCGGCACATACTCTTTACCAATTAAGCCATCTTAATCTCCATCATCACTCTCCAAATTATTCCTTCAGTTATTTTTTATTGTTTAGTAATGTTTAGGTTTGGTTTAAGTAAATTAGTTGAATCGGTTTGGGAGCTTTTGCAGTATTGGGGTCTAAATGACCAAAAAGGTTTTTTAGGTCATGTCATTTGGACTACTTAGGGTAGTGATTCTCTATAAGAGAAACTTGTTAGTTTTTTTTCACTTTTTGTCTTATCCTTTGGCTTAATGCTCGGAGTTTCTCTGAAGGACCTGAAGGACACCTGCAATGAGGTGACCCGATAAAGAACCAAAGTAACCAACATCGTCTCGAAAGGATAAGCAAGCTAAAGTGGCGATAGGCCGGTCACATAACTCAAACCGACAACCGTTGGATAAAAGATTGGAGGCCGCGTTTGGGCAAACGTAGTGTAGAACTCCCGCCAGCAGGTTGAGTGACGACCACGCCAGTGACTGTATGAGAAGAGCCGAAGATCGGGCTCAGCGGCGTTCACTAGGAGTGCCTACGTCCAGCAGTGTACGAATAAAGGATGATGATCGTAATTTCAGGTGCGACGACGGTGACAGTGCTTCGTACCAAGTCGTGGGCACGTCTTCTTCAGACGATGGTGAGACGCTCACTTGTGTGCTGTCCAGTGAAGATATGGAAGGTAATAATAATTGATATCCATACTTATAATAAACAAGCACAAATAAAAAAATATATAACCCTCTACCCCCCACCCACTTTTCTCAGACCCATGTAACTAAGAACCATCTCGATCACATCAGGTTTCAAACATTATTAAAACCGCATCAAAATTGGTCCACTCGTTTGGGAGCAACGATTCACACACCCCCCCTTCCCCCACTATAGCTAAGAACCATATCGATCACATCAGTTTTCAAACCAAAAATACCGCATCAAAATCGGTCCATTCATTTGGGAGCAACGATGCCATAGACACACAGCAACACACACACACACACACACACACATACACATACACACACACACAGACACACACATACACACACACACACACACACACACACAGTGACACGGTGATACACACCCTAAACCTTAAACTTATAACACCCGTCTCCTTGTTCGGGGGTTAAAAACATACATACAGTCGAACATATAACAGTCTCCTTTTGTGAAGTCGATTAAAAAGCGAAAGTAACTCTCTGTTTGTTATCTTTTCACAACTGAACGGCTGTACCGATCTTGATGAAATTTGGCATGGAGATAGTTGAACCCTGGCGAAGGATATAGAATTTTTAAAAGCTTTTATATAACGTCACTCGTAAGCATGTATGTATTTCCTGTAATTTTGTAATCAATATTTCACCCATTTCCGCTGAAGCTATAGGTCTGAACTTTGGCACACACGTTTGGTACTGTGACAAATGCACGATTATTTAAATGTCGCATTCGTCCGCCATTTTTAATCCAATATGGCGGACGTTACAAAATGGCGATATATAATTTCCACAGCAACCCCTATGATATGGGTATCAAATGAGAGGGCTTGATGAGCGAAACACAATAAGTAAAGTGACGTCATTCTAAATCCAATATAGCGGACGTCACAAAATGGCGATATATCATTTCCACAGCAACCCCTATGATATGGATATCAAATGAAAGGGCTTGATGAGCGAAACACTAAACATGGCTACCGCATAGAATCTCCTTTTTTATTTAATTTGTATTTATTATAGCGATAAACTGTTTACGCATCTATACTTATAATAAAGCAATAGGAACGAAATAGTTAGTACAATGAAGATAATAAAAAAAAAGGTCTGCGGCACTTAAAATAAGCTACTGGAGAGCTGAAGCTCGAGCTCAGTGGTGTGCATTAGGAGAGGCCTACTTCCAGCAGTGGACAGATATAGGCTGATGATGATGATGATGATGATGATGAAAGCGCACTCCCACGGCTCTTAAGTTATAAATTACTAAAATATTTAAAAATTCTTGTTTATGACTTTTTAGTCCACTCTATGACCGTAGTTTTTGAACTTATATTTTATATCTCCGAAGCACGGAGCGATGAAAATCCGCGCATAACTTTAAAAAGTCAAAAGCCGAGTAGCGAACCCAGTATCATTGGTTTCTTCGGCGCATTAGTGCACTTTGCCAACTGCGCTCTAACTTGTACTTCTACTCAATAAGGATAACGAATGAACTTGTATTCTTTTAGATAATGGCAACCAAGATTCTTACGTGATGGTGAACACGGAAGAAGGGAATGATCCACTCGTATATCTCCAGTCTTCTCTACAGCAGATCAACACCCAACAGAATTTGAGGAAACCTGATAGCAAGGTAGGCCTTATGGTGAAAACTGATAATACGATTGGCTCGTATGGTGAAAACTGATACCGACTGTACCTTATATTTCAAAATCAAGAATCTAAAACAGTTAGCTTCTTTTTAGTTTTGTTCGCCGTCGGGTTTTTTGTTTTTTTTTAATAATTATATTAAGTATTTTAGTTTCCCTTATATATTTTTGGAATGGTCTTTTAAATACCATCTTTTTATATCTCACTCTATAGGTTTTGGTTATTTTTTGTTTCGTCGGAAATGCAATATGGCAGTTATAAGCTGCCATATTAGTTTTCTTGAAACTTCATAATATCCAATAGCACTCTCGTGATCAAGACGGAATCCAAAATGATAAGTACCTCATTTATCAAAATCTATCAAGCCGTTTAGGCTGTAGGACGCGACTAAGAGAAAACTAATATTCGTCAATCACGAGAGTGCTAGAGGATATAATTTAAGAACCGGTTGGTCTAGTGGCTAGAGACCCTAGGTACGAAATCAAACAGTTGCTGGTTCGAATCCTGCAAGATGCAATCATTTATGTGATGAGCAGAAATGTTTGTTTCCGAGTGATGGATGTAATATTGGTATCTATGTATGTTTTCCGTTATCTAGTGCCCATAGTACAGGGTTTCCTAGTTTGGGGCTAGGTAATTGTTGTGGCATTATCCCGAATAAAAAAATAATAAAAAAACGATACGGTCAGTTGGGGCAAGTGCGGCTGGCATCGATATCTCAGAAATTAACAGATATAAGTATTGATGAAACCGACCTCTGTCCACAATAGGAGAAATTAAACCAGTTCCAAGAAAAATACACATGGCGTTACTCGAGTGGAAGATGATTTGACGCCATCTTTATTTTACAGTGATGTTTCACTGTGCTTTGAAGTTGACATGTGCTTTGCTGTACTCAAAATTTCAGTTTTTTCAAAGGTGTCCCTGATTTGTAAAACTTAAGAGTTTTCATTGTATTTTTAGCTTCAATTTATGTAGTTACTGCATTTGTATCTTGCAAAATATTCTAATATGCCGGTTTGAAAAACATAACCTCAAATTGTATGGTTTGGGAACGTGCGGCGCTATGACGCACTTGCCCCAGATCAGAGGTTCTCAACCTTAGTCTTTGTCTCGTGATTTTATTTCCTTTACAAAATCCTATAAGTATGTTCAACTAACTGATCATGACAATTTTTTAGTTCTTCCCTTATCGAACTGAGCAATATGTTTAAAAATGTATCTTTTAAGTAATAAAAGAATATAAGTGGTTATTTTATTTTGTAAAAATTTGAAACGTATATTTCGCATAACCAAAACCACAGCGAAAGTTCATTCAATTTAATCATTAAAAAATGTTCTGTACCACTTTGAAAATGTGCCGCACTTTCCCCATATCACATTTTTTAGCGTTTTTGTAATAGACGTTATTACTATGTAACAGAGTCGAATGTTGTCTTACATTTTAACTATTCTCTAACTGATAGAAATATTTCTAGTCTTGTACTGGTAAATAAGTACTACTGCCGCTCTTGCCCCATTTTGGTGGGAAAGTTCAGCTAGGGATGAGATTCCAAAAAAAACATGAAATACCTAAAAAACTTTATCAAATTACCAAAATGATTAATTTCTTACGGATATTAATCAGGCTATTTGGTATAAAACTGAATTATTTAAAAATTTACATAGCATCAACCCTAATCGAGTTCAAAGTGAACTTATGCCGCACTTGCCCCTACTACTGACCTTACCTCATTTATCACAATCTATCAAGCCGGCATCGAGAGTCTAGGCGACTTAAACTAAGCAACATCAAGAACAAGAATATCTCATTTTTAATGGTGTCTGCCTGTATGTTAGCACATCTCGTAAAAACGATTGAAATGTTGTTGTCACTGTTGGATAGCTTAAAATCTGGTGTACTTGGTATCTCAATCCGATGTGTAGAGCCGAGCAATTGATAAAAACTATCTGACGGCCGAAGGAATTTCGATCAAATGTTGGTATATTAGTAGATTAGTTATTTGAACAGCACATATAGTACTTTTAACCTAGAGATATGACAACGCATGCGAAGCCGCGGGCACAACTAGCTTATAATATTTTTATTTCTTTTTCTCCTTGTTTATAAGATTTGAAGTTTTTGCCTTCTTATGCTATAAATGCTAAAGTTCGTGTGTATGTATGTTTGTTAACAATGAGCGTATAAACGGCTGAAAGGATTTCGATGAAATTTTGTATATTATAGAGAAGTACTTCAATTACATATTCTCTTTTATCATTATTATCATAATCCACACGTATGAAACCGCAAGGCGCAGCTAGTATAAAATACTATATACTTTTCATTTTACTTTTTACCGGAGAACGGCGAAGCAAGGGAAGGGTAATGAGTTTAAGAGTCTATATATGTATGAATGTATGTATGTGTGTGGATGTTTCATCAAGCGTCGCCCCTATTGGTTTGATTTTGACAAGCGAGGTGCCAATCGATTCGTCTTCAGTACCCCTAGTACGAGTTTTTAGTGTTTGAAAACGAAATGTAGTTTCGTTTAGTTCCATACATTTATTGGCAGTGCCTCTAGCGAAAACTTGCAGGAACTAAAATCGGCAGAACGTGTTTTATCAAAATATGGTAGTATTAGAATTCGATAAAAAACCGTGTATTTGACAAGTGACGTATTCGATCACTATCAAAGTATTTTTAATCGTTAGATAAATTTTCGTGAGAGCTTTTTTATATTATTATGTTAACTAGACGGTATCTTGCATGGAGGTTAGCCTCGGAGGCTGTAGAAGTTGACCGTCGCGAAAAGGACCGACAGGAGCTTATACCTACGTAGGCGTAGATTAATTACACCCAGCCGCATCTCTGACACGCATTTAGTGCAGAGTATCGGCTCACTAAAGGGCGTCACAGACGATTAAAATACTATAATATTTGATGTTACGATATCCGCATATAAAATATTATAGCATCTTAGGGTATCACACACGGTTAAGATACGATAATATATTGAAATTATTCATTCGCTCGCAGGCCGTCCTAGGTGCCACACGTATTTTTTTACCGCTTTCTATATATTTACAGAATGATAAAATATGAGTAATACGGTTTCACTATTAAATTCATTAGATTGCTCATCAGACGACTATTCTGATTTCGAATTTGATAATCAAATTGCATTAGCGCACTGTAAAAGGCGACCAATTTGGATATAAAATCCCATTAAATCTAGAAAAAGCTGCGGTGAATTTAATCTTTCCGCAGATCTTTCTACAAAAAAAAAACAAACTTATTTTATGAAGTCAATGGAAAGTTTTCTCGAAATTGAAAACAAGTGAAACAAAATACGAACATGTGGGAGAACATTTGTACAGAACAACGACTTGCAGTATGCTAAGAACCATCTCGTTTACCTCAGCTTTCAAACATAAAAAACCGCAGCTTTCAAACATAAAAAACCGCAGCTTTCAAACATAAAAAACCGCAGCTTTCAAACATAAAAAACCGCAGCTAAATTGGTCCATTCGTTCAAAAGCTACGATTCGCACTGCTCTTCTCCCCCCCCCCCTCCATCCCCCAATTACAGCAATGCATAATGAATCATCTTGTTTACCCCAGCTTCCAAACATAAAAAAACCACAGCTAAATCTGTCCATTTGTTTGGAAGCTACGATTTTCACCCCCCCCCTTTTTCTTTCTCCCCTCCCCCTCCCTCTCTCCATATATCTAAGAATCATCTCGATAATATCAGCTTTCGAACAGAAAAAAACAACAGCTAAATCGGTCCATTTGTTTGGAAGCTACGATTTTCACCCCCTTTTCTTTCTCACCTCCCCCTCCCCCCTCCCTCTCCCCATATATCTAAGAACCATCTTGATCATATCAGCTTTCGAACAGAAAAAACCGCATCAAAATCGGTCCATTCGTTTGGGAGCTATGATGCCACACACACAAACAAACACACACACACACACACACACACACACACAGTGATACACACCCTAAACTTATAACACCCGTCTCTTTGTTCAGGGATTAAAAAAAACCTTCACGAATACAAAACAGAGCAACCTGTAGAGCATTTACGATATATTTTCTATCTTAAGATAGTATATTAATATATATTTTGTATCTTTTACGATATATTTCGTATCTTAAGATGACATCTTTTAATAAATTCCATATCGCTCGATATCTTAAGATACTGTAAGATGCAATTATATATTATCCTCGCCGTTTGTGATGGTTCATATAAAATGTATAGCGAGCGATATTTTATCTTAAGATAAAATATTATCGTATCTTAGTCGTCTGTGACGCGCTTAAAGAAGGGTTTGTTTCTCTGCAATACTCTGCGGGAAAATACAAGTCTCAGGAACTCTCAAATAATCTCTAGAGACCAAGGTAAGTTAATAGAATATACTTTCCTACTTTATCTTATTTCGAACTTATATTTTTGTAGCACCTACAACAAAACTTCCAAAAAAAAATTTTGTGCGAAGTACTATGTTCCAATCTACCTACTTTACAAGTTTAATGTCGTGATGACGTCACATCGATTTATATTTCACCAAATACGGCTCAATTGATAAAACAAACACTTATTCCAGGATTTCCGGCTAGTACTTAATGATCAAAAATCAAGCATTATACTCGTATCGAAGCTAGATGTCGTGCTTGAGGCATAAAGTCAATGATGTTATTAACTAAAACATCATTGCGTAAAAACGATATAAAATTGGTACTTAGGTTTTGTTGGATTACTTTGGTCCGTAACTTCGTAAGTACTGAACGAAATTAAAGACCAAAGGTACCGGGAGAAACAGAAAAATACGTTTTATCCAATTAAACGTAAATCGATAATATTTTTTTACATACGAAAAACAAAACGTCAAACACGGTGGACTTTTTGTTTTGTCTCTTTTTTTGCTTGTGGAGTCTTCTCCACAAAGATATAAATCTGTAAGAGATATAAATATGTAGTGTGAAGTACGTTCAATCGAGCTATTCGTAGGTTTTTATCGTATAAACTTCATTTGAAAATATGGTCTCATCCTACCGATTACAACCAAAACTGATAGTTTAGCGAGCTCATGAAAACTTTTTCCGTTTTCTTAATGTGCAAACTCGTACTAGGCGTATAGGTATAGAATGTCATAGGATAAAATATATGGTCTGTGGTCATAGACATTGCATTGAAGAGTGCAAGAGTGATTGAGGGCGAGTTCACATTGAAGTAGATGGCGAGTGTCGAGTCGAGTGACGCATTTTGGTGGAAAATAATGAATAGTTCTGAAGCAAATTACTAGATGGCAATCATTAATGAGCCGCATTTTCTGAATCGCGGTGACAAGATTCTCTGCAAACAAGCGGGACGTTTGAAAACGGTGGTACAGGTGGGTCCTACTACCAGACCGATATAATCATGTCCATTAGCGGGTTTTGGAAACATCAGAAACAACACAGTTCCTTTCCTCCACAGTCCACAGGTACGCCGGTCCTTAGGCCGTTACATAATTAAGTCAATGTTACATTTTTTTAGCTTGACCTGCACTGCAGGGCGACCGCTGTTGAGCAATCGTAACATATGGAATTGTAATGCAGGGTTGGATTCAGACCATAAGAAAATTATTGTCTATGGAAAATCGAGCTTTTGGACCAGAGTTTTTTTACCCGAGTATGGGAAGGGTAATGAGTTTAACAGTCTATGTATGTACGAGTTATGTACGTATGTATGTAGGTGTATGGACGTCATAGGCTTTTTTTTTTTACTCAACTACGGCCAAACTAAGGAAGGGTTATGTATTCAAACTAAAAACTTGGACCGATTTTGACAAGCGAGGTATCCATCGATTCGTCTTCATTTATAGTGTCATAGGCAAAAAAAACGACTACTGCGAAGCACTTACTTACACGACCGTAATCGAGTTTTAGTTTTGAACTTACCTTGTTTATATGTTGATAGCTTTTAGCGATAAGACCGCCCATAGTGCCTATTTTTTAAATATTTTCCTATATATTTGTCCTTTAATTTTGGTCTCTATGACACTAAAAAGAATTTTTCATAATTTATCATATCATTAAGTGTTTAAAAGTGTTCATTATTATTATGTTGTTAGGACCCCCGTGAGTGTTTATAGGTAGGTACCCAAGTTTGGAAACTTATCTTGTTTATATGTTGATAGCTTTTAGCGATAAGACCGCCCATAGTGCCTATTTTTTAAATATTTTCCTATATATTTGTCCTTTAATTTTGGTCTCTATGACACTAAAAAGGATTTTTCATAATTTATCATATCATTAAGTGTTTAAAAGTGTTCATTATTATTATGTTGTTAGGACCCCTGTGAGTGTTTATAGGTAGGTACCCAAGTTTGGAAAACTGAAAATCTTGTGCTACTCCCGTGGTACTCGAAATTGTGGCGCTGGTTTTGTTTTTTTTTTCATAAAAACTACTCTATTAGAGCGATTTTCGGGTATCTTTAATCAACACCTTTATATAGGACACAAAATTTGATACATTTTACAAGCTCAACTTGAACTCTGGTCCAGCCAGTGTTGTGGAGATACAGCCAGTCAAAGATGGGCAATTTTTCCAAAAAATATGGATAATAATAGGTTTGGTAATTTCCAAGATAAGTTTAAACTTAAAAAGTTTTAAGTCTAAACTTTTTTCTAGATAAGTCATGAGAGAGTAATTTGTAGAGAAATTAATTAGCTTCGATCAATATCATTCAATTAGCTAAAACGGTGCCCTTGCGCCTCATAGTTTCCTCAAAAACTAAAAGTAAAGATAAGTACCGGGAAACACTGCCATAAAGTAGTTTTTTTTCGAAAAAACTGAAACAAGTGCTAGAATTTCAAGCATACCGTGCTGCTTTTAGCTCAGTGTTGCAAATTTGGATATAAACTACTCTCGCTCATAGGTCTTAACAATATAAAAAATACGTAGATACATTGCGATATTTGATGGTTTAATTGAAAACATTAATTGGTAAATACTTAATTTTACCTTCTATATAATAGAATTTCCATGTCGTTTCCAGTTTAAATTAAAAAAATATGTAATTTTAACTGCACTTTTACCTATAGTTAAAATTCATTATAAATTGAGCTTCCAGTCTTTCCGTATATAAAACGGTGGCTGGTGCTAAGGAATTTTGGGGGGGTTGAACCCTCCCCCCTGCCTACGGCCTTGTGCACCATAGCGTCGCCCCTGTTGACAAGTCTTTATCGCAAGAGTTTCATAGGTATTTTTTACCCAACTGTAGTCGGGTTTTAGTGTTCAACCGACTTCAAGAAGAGGTTCTCAATTCGACTCGTATGTTTTTTCCTACGGCAATTGGGGACAGATTTAAAAAAAAAAAATTGGTTATGCCTCAGGAGTAGTTCCATTTAAATTTCATAAAAATATTCCACCTCTAAGGGTGGAAAATTAGGGGATTAATTAATTTATTTTTTTTCCATTTAAATTTCATGAAAATATTCCACCTCTAAGGGTGGAAAATTAGGGGATTACTTAATTTTATTTTTTTCCATTTAAATTTCATGAAAATATTCCACCTCTAAGGGTGGAAAATTAGAGGATTACTTAATTTTATTTTTTTCCATTTAAATTTCATGAAAATATTCCACCTCTAAGGGTGGAAAATTAGGGGATTACTTAATTTTATTTTTTTCCATTTAAATTTCATGAAAATATTCCACCTCTAAGGGTGGAAAATTAGAGGATTACTTAATTTTATTTTTTTCCATTTAAATTTCATGAAAATATTCCACCTCTAAGGGTGGAAAATTAGGGGATTACTTAATTTTATTATTAACCATTTAAATTTCATGAAAATATTCCACCTCTAAGGGTGGAAAATTAGGGGATTACTTAATTTTATTTTTTCCATTTAAATTTCATGAAAATATTCCACCTCTAAGGGTGGAAAATTAAGGGATTACTTAATTATTTTTTTTTCATTTAAATTTCATGAAAATATTCCACCTCTAAGGGTGGAAAATTAGGGGATTACTTAATTTTAATAACTTCATTTTATTCAAATGTGGGTCGATTTTGCTATTTTTTTATTATAGAATGGGATATGCTTTAGGTTTGGTCCCATATATGTAATTTGGTGAAGATCTGATAAAAACCTTTGGAGGTACAAAGGAACTCCTCAATGGATAACAGCAAGTCACTTGCGATTGCTGTAATCGCATGTTCATGTATTGTTCACGCCACTCAAAATAAGGATATAAAAAAAACAAAACCGGCTTCAAAATGAATAAAATAATCTTATGTGGGAAACAGCTAAGGAAGCCGGTGCCCAATAATCTTATGTGGGAAACAGCTAAGGAAGCCGGTGCCCAATAATCTTATGTGGGAAACAGCTAAGGAAAGCCGGTGCCCAATAATCTTATGTGGGAAACAGCGAAGGAAGCCGGTGCCCAATAATCTTATGTGGGAAACAGCTAAGGAAAGCCGGTGCCCAATAATCTTATGTGGGAAACAGATAAGGAAGCCGGTGCCCAATTTTCTTAAATCTAACCACAAGATTATTTTTTGAACTTAAGTCTTGTTTCATACTTATGGTTTTGTATTTGGTTACAGAAACAACTGACGCCCACGGAGATTTTGGAAAAGGCAAAAGCGTTACAAAAAGCAAAGTAAGTTTTAGTACTTATCCGTTAAATGTTATCTATTCTAATGCAGTTGGTTACTAAATATTGTTTTGAACCAATTTTTACTTCAAAAGGATTTACAATTGTGATGAAATTTGTAAGGGACCTTACTTCATGTTCCCTTAAATACCTTCTTATGCAACTGTTATTTTTTTATTTATTCGACTGCTCGGAATTAGGGTAGTTTTCTGTGTTTTAGGGTGGGCCACTTATGTATTAAGAAAAATTAAATGTTGGATAATATGGATTTGTAATAGTTATAAAAATATGCTATACTATGAGGGTATTATAATCACTAAACATCATTACTATTGAATATCATATTCAGCCTCCGGATTGATCTTAAAAAACACATAAATTAAAAAAAAAAGTCGTATTATGCCTATAGGAGTGCTGATCAAAGTTAATTTTCGTATGTTTTACATTTAAACACGAGAACACAAACCATTTATATCTATTATGATAAAGAAAATTAAAAATCATTACCGAGAATCTATATTATTGCACTAAAAATCCTTTTTGCTTTCGAATTTGAGCTCTTTGCGAGACTACTTAAACCTAAGCATTAAAAAAAGTTTTTTTGAAGCTTTCTCTTGCAGATTTACTGCACGAAGAACGTGCTGCTTCAGGGACAGTCTTAACAGCACATTCGACTGCTTGCGGTAGACTTAGCAGAGAAAGTACTCGTTCTCCTTTCTGAGCAACAAATAATTGCAACTCGTCGTCACTTACAGCCCCGAGTAGAAGTTTGTTTTTGTCAATTACTGATGCAGTGGAGCTGGTTGCTTCCAAAACTGCTGAGGCTACGGCTGCTCCTGCTCTTTCTGATACACCATACCTGTCACAAGTTTTGGCGGTCATAGAATAATTTGTACTGGCAGCGGGAGTTCGCGGAGCAATGGTTTTCTTAAGCGTTAGTATTTCGTCTTCATAATCAGGCTCACTGGAATCGATGGAAGTGGAAGGATCAAGTTGAGCGATGTTAGGGTTATTATGGCATTTTAGCATGTATTCAAGCTTTAACAGCTTCATTTTTAAACTTTTTGTGGCTTGTTTTGTAGCAGAGGCGTCACATTACATATGTTTTTTTTCTTCATTCAATTACGGAGTCGCATTCATTTCTCGGCACCTTTTAATCTTTAGGGCAAGTACAGCTGACTAAGTTTGTGCATTTACAAGCGCAAATATCAAATAGGCCTAATAATAATGACGGCCGTTTGGTCTAGTGGCTAGTAACCCTAGGAACGAAATCAAACGGTCGCGGGTTCGAATCCTGCAAGGTGCAATCATTTGTGTGATGAGCAAAAATGTTTGTTTCCGAGTCATGGATGTTGATATTCGTATTTATTTATGTATGTTTATCCGTTATCCAGTGCCCATATTACAGGGTATCCTAGTTTGGGGCTAGGTAATTGGTGTGGAATTGTCCCGAATATATTTATTTTATTTATTTATTTAATAGGCCAGTACGCTGAAATTCTTCCAATTTTTTCTGAGGTATTTTGGGGTGTGATTTAAGAAGAATTTTGCACTTGACGTGACTATACCAAAAGTGTCAGTCTTGTATGTAAAACGATGGGAATAAAATCTTTCGCCCATATATTATTTCAATTTTGTCCTTCACAATGATCGCAATCTCTTGAAAAACTGGTACTTTCCGAGTCTGTTTATTAAATTTTAACTGTCGCCTCGTCCACTCGTAATACTTTATAACATCTCCATGAGTTGGCAATATGTTGTCTTTGATGTCACATATTTCCCCAAGCAAAGGACATTTTGTCGTATTTCGCGTGCGTTCAACTTGTACAACGACCTACCACATTATTAGCCGCAGTCTATCTGACCGGCGAAATTGTCAAGCACGTAAAGTGCAATCAGCGCCTCCCGCGCCCTCACCTACAACTAATTAGACAAAATCGTTTATTTCGTTTGTTTTAGTAATAACGCTTGTTGTTAGTTATGTTAGCTTTCAAGTAATGTAATAATAAAGCCATTATTATAAAAGTAATCATTAGTTAATCGTTCCTGAAATCACATCCAAAAACATTATTTTTCGTTATTTCAAAGTGAATCCGGAGACAGATAAGAGAGACTGATAATATTTTGCATAAGTGATTTCTACCCTATCTAGCACCTTTTTATCACTATTAGATTAAATATATCCAAAAAAATGATGAACCCACCCTAGTGTGTATGCTTGTATGTATGATCATTTGGCGCATCCTATAGCCTAAATAGCGCGTAATAGATTTTGATGAAAGAGGTTATCATTGCTTGATTAATCAATCTCGATAGTGACATAGTATTAAAGTAAATGTCAAAAAATCCAACATGGCGGCTGTTAGACGCCATATTGACTTGTTTTTTATTTCCAATCCATATGGAGTGGGGGCTTAAATTAAAGGACTTTTATACATACAGACATCACAATTTTTTTTTTTTTTTTTATTTAAAACTTTCTTTGAACTAATATTTTCCCACCCTCAGAGCCCTTTTACAGAGAGAAAACGAGACAAGATCAAGCACCCGCGGCCGCAAGCGCAAGTCTGACCTCCCCCCTCCTATGGAGCTACTCTCCTCCCCCAACTTCAAGCTGTATCTATACAGCTGTAAGTTGTGCAGCTTCAAGTGCAACGCTATCAAGGAGATGTCTAAACATAAGGTGAGGGAGAACGAACATTATTTTATTAAATAAAGTGGGTAAGTCATAAGTATTTTATTCGTAAAAGAATTAGATAAGTCGCAAGGCTTTATTCATAAAAGAATTGGGTAAATAATTAGTATTTCATTTATCAAAGAATTGGTATGTCATAAGTATTTTATTCATCAAAGAGTTAAAAAAGTCTTAAATATTTTATGTATAAAGAATTAGGTAATTCGTAAGTATTTTATGTATTAAAGAATCAGGTAAGTCATAAGTGTTTTATGTATCAAAGAATCAGGTAAGTCATAAGTATTTTATTCATCTAAGAATTAAGTAAGTCATAAGTATTTTATTCGTAAAAGAATTAGATAAGTCGCAAGTCTTTATTCATTTAAACTGTAGAAACGTTGCCACTCGTCTCCAACCCTAACCCCCCCCCCCCCCCCCCCATAAACAAATAAAGTGGTGTGGTAGGATTATTTGTTTTAGTTGTCAACACTTGGAAGCCGTGGGCAACACCTAGTTACAACATTAGCGTGATCTTTATTCGCAGGCCATGGAGCATGGCGCGGGCAAAGGCCGAGGGAACGGAGGGCGAAGCGCCGCGGCGACGTTACAATGCGCGCAGTGTCCCTTCCGCGGCAGCGTACATTCACAGGTTGGTTTGTTTGTTTGTTTGTTTGTCGTATGAAAATCGCAGCTCCCAAATGAATAGACCGATTTTGATGAGGTTATTTATGTTTGAAAACTGATGTGATGGATGGTAGACATGGGCTCCGCCACCAAAAATAGAGGCGGCGGCGCGCCGGCAAAAATCGCGTGGCGGCGGTGCGGCTCCGGTGGCGTGGATGATTGCATAGAAGTTGAAAAAAAAACCTCTTCATTCATAAAATACACAAAAATTTAAAAAAAAAAAAACGCCTTTCTTTTCAAAAACAAAATGTATAAATATATAAGGCACCCCTCTGCAATTAGACACAAACAAATACCGACCTACCTTTTCAATTCCACATTTACATTTCTTATAATTATGGGAACTCTTCCACTACCCTTGAAGATAAATCTCACGGACATGTGCATTCTTACCATCCTCACATACTGAGTACAAACCTAGTCTTTGACATATCTTCAGAGGTCCGCCCTCGGGGTATTTGCCAGTGAGCTAAAGAGCGCAATATTCTAGACGTCAAGAAGCCTGAAGTTGGACTGGGTAGGACTTGTCTGTCGCAAGCCGCCAGAACTTTGGGCTAAAACAACATCTGAATGGGTACTGCACAGACGCTGGATTGAAAAGGAATTTGCATTAATAGCAATGGCGAACATCTCACACTTACGATTTGCCGATGATATCGTCCTAATGGAGGAGTCGCTGCTAGACTTGCAAAGTATGATGACCAACCTAGTTGATGCTTTTCGACGCATCGGTCTCGGAATGGACATATATAAGATCATGTTTAACGATCTTATTGACCCGGAACCGATTCCAGTCAATGATTCACCTCTTGAAGTTGTCCAAATATATGTTTACCTTGGGCAAATATTGAAATGAGATAGGAACAACCTTGAGCAGGAAGCCAACAGAAGAATTCAGATGGGTTGGGCAGCATTTGGCAAGATTCGTCAGGTCTTCTCATCATCCATTCCGCAGTGCCTGAAGACAGAAGTCTTCAATCAGTGTGTCCTACCAGTCATAACCTACGGAGCCGAGACGTGGACACTCACAGTCACAGTCAAACTAGTCCACAAATTAAAGGTCGCTCAGCGATCTGTGGAGAGAAATATGCTTGGAGTTTCTCTGAAGGACAAGATTAATAATGAAGATATCCGACATAGCTTTATAAGTATAAGCAAGCTAAAGTGGCAGTGGGCTGGTCACATTTCCCGATGAACCGATAACCGTTGGAGTTGACGAGTTCTCGAGTGGAGACCACGTATAGGCAAACGAAGTGTACGACACACTGTGGCCAGATGGAGTGGCGACCTGCAAAAAGCGGAGAAGAAAACGGGTGAGGAGAGCTGAAGACCGAGCTCAGTGGCGTGCATTAGAAGAGGCCTACGTCCAGCAGTGGGCATTTATAGACAATCATGATGAATACACAAAACGGCGTCGCGGCAGACCGAGAAGATGGCGGCAGACCGAGAAGATGGCGGCACGACCTTGAGTCCCACTTTAAAGAGTGGTCATCCATTGCATAAGATCGCGATATGTGGAAAAGGGCTAGGGAGAGCTTTTGCCCTGCAGTGGGACACCGTAAGCTATTATTAATATCATCCCACAGCTGAGCAAAGGTTTCTCTTCCCTCCTTCCAAATTTTCCGGTCTATAGTTTTAGTTCGCCATTATTTCTAGTACGCGTCAAGTTCGTTTCGCCACCGTCGTCTAGGCCGGCCAATCTGTCGCTTGACGCCTTGCGGGATCCATTCCGTGATAGATTTAGCCCACAGCTCGTCTGACATACGACAGTCGTGTCCAAGCCAGTCCCATTTAAGCATGGCTGCTTTTTGGGTTACGACGGCGATCTGAGCCTTAGAGCGCAGTATTGTATTTCTGATACGGTCTGTCAGTTTTACTTCCAAGATACTGCGCTCCATCGTCGCTGGCAAACCTCGAGCGTGGACCTTTGTTGAAAGTTAAAGACCAAGTCTGAGCGCCATATGTGAGGATGGGGGGTATCCACGTGTCCATGAGTTCACGTTTTAGGCACATGGGTAAGTTAACCTTCATTAAATCCTTCATAGCCCAATAGCTCCTCCAGGCGTTGTCGGTGCGTCTAGCAACTTCTGTGTCTTTTCTTGCCTGGAAGAAGACTATTTGGCCAAGATGTACGTACTCCTGGACATATTTAATCTCCACATCCCCTATGCGTACCTTGCGCTTGGTGGTTTTAGTCATGAGCTTGGTCTTTAACATACTCGTATTCATACTGAGTCCGACCTCGAGGCTTGCATTGTTTAGGTCTTCAAGCATTTGTTTTGCAATGGGGGTGACAATCGTAGCTCTCAAGCGGTTGGAACAATTTTTTTGTTTGAAAACTGATGTGATCGAGATTAGTCGGGGATTATATACATTTTTAATTTGTGCTTGTTCACTATCAAATCGACGATGAACTTATCGAATTCGATATCGAATCGAATTTGACGTCATACCATAGGATTACAACTGCGTTAATGCAATTAACAGCGCAGTTATCGAAACAGTTTCCGAACGTTCGATTATTTTCATCGGTAACTTATAGAGCTCCCCTCACCTTTCTTCCCCTTCACTCCTCCTATATCCCTCCACTCTCCACCAAGGAAAAACGTACGTTACGGGTAGATTGTAAAAACCCTTACATTACTATTTAACTGATAGATTACAATTTAACGAATCCTAATTGGATAGATTGTAAAAAAAACTAAAATCGTCAGCGGACACGCTATTCGCTAGCTGATGGACCAATCAGTGCGTAGTACTAAGATTTTACAGGTAATATCGCTTGTTATATTGAAAACCTTTTCCTTATTGGTCGGTCTAGGTTTGTCACCATAGAGCTACAAATTAAATAGAAGGTCACGAAACGGAATCGGAGCAGCCCGACCTCCACGTGGTCCGACCTTGGCCTACCCCCGGGTGCAATGCCAAAACGCGGAGCCAGAAGATCCTAAGCGAAATGAGTGGTGCACGAGGCCTGAACGTATATAAGGAGGGGGGAAATGACGAGCAAAGCGAGCCGTCGACGCCCTAAGCGGAGTGAAGGTCGAGTGTGGGAGTGGAGCGAAGGGACGACGATGCGAGAGTTCTGGCGAAAGCCCGTTTACAAATTAACGATGAATTTTAGTCCTTGAGGTCGGTGTGAATGATGTCGAGATCATTTGCATTTGACTGTCTGTTTAATTTGTAACTCTATGGTGATAAACACGAGTTTGACTAATCAAGGTCAGGTTCACAATTTGACAGTGGCGATAGAATCTCAGAAATCGGATTAATTGTAATATACTGTGCACGGATTGGTTGGTAATATTCGATCGCGCATGTTCGTTCACAATTTTTCGTATGTTTGTAATAAAGCGAATTACAATCCCTCAGATTGTAATCTATTCGTTCTTACAATAAACGGGCGACACGTACAACACAAACTCAATCGTCCCTAAGTTACCGATTCGATTCGTTTTTGACTACGGTAGAATACCTTAAGGTGGATGGTCCACGACATGAGTTTCACTAGATGGTGCTAAATGTCAATATGTGCACAATTATTATTTGTTTGCTTTTAATTGCAATCAGATATTTAACCTTAAGTTTCAATTGTAAATCTAATATTTTAACCGTATTCATTCCTCATAAATTTGTGTTCAGACTTTGAGTTAAGTCTTGAACCCAAATTTTTAGGGAACGAATACGATTAATATATTAGTTTAACAATGAAAACCATATATCAAACATTAACATCTTGTTTTAACCGCGAAATAAAGTTTTAAATCTAGCCTGACTGCAATTTAAGGCCCAAAGAAATAAATTAAGCTAATATTGTCATTAGCGCCATCTAGTGAAAATCATGTCATGGACCATCCACCTTAATCGAAATCCAATCGAATTTTCAGCTTGATTGTTCTGATTAAATCTAAAGTAAACTTAAGATACGACAGCGATATCCAATCGAATTGATTGGTTCCTTATCGAAAAGTTCTGAATCGTGGAACAGGCTGGATAAAAACAAGTTACAAAAAGTCACTTATTGGTATATGCTTTTTCTTTGCGTATGTTTCTTTTTTTAGTTATATAAGTGTTGCATGAATGAACATCTTTATTACATACTACATGCATGTTATATGACCAATAAATCTTTGTATTCTAATCTGTACAATGAAGATAATGTATACTTATAATAAAGCAGTAGGTTACAAATATTCTGTACAAAGAATATAATAAAAATTAAATAACTCTAAATAAGCTACTGAAGAAGTTTTTTATTAAGTCTTATTTGGCTGTCTGTCTTTTCTCTCACCACCAAGTAACTACTGGACTGATTGCGATGTAGTTTTCACTGTTGGATAGCTTAGGTTTTAACTTAAAACCTGGTGTACTTTGTATATCTATCTGTCCGGTGAATAGAGCAATCGATAAAAACTATTTGTCCACTCATCGGAATTCGATGAAAATGCATTGTATTGTACTTTATATATAATTGGTCCTGGAATAAAACAGCTTACCTTTCCACAGAAGAATATCCACGCGGGCAAAGCCAGCTCGCAGCTAGTTTAGTAATTTAAACATAATTAGTGAAATTTGAATATATTGACATAACGGTTTTCTTTGTTTTTTCAGCTAATGAAACACGTGCAGCACGTTCATTTAACGGAAAAAAAAGAAACCATAAGGAGTAAGTTATTTAAAAGCATAAAAATACATTTTAGTAGCGATATTGCTGTTACTTGTCTGACACAAATCAGATTCGTGAACGGGAGCCACTGGTGGGGACTGGTCCAGCCTAGGTACTGTTTTATTGTGTTAGCAGTAGCGAGTGCTTGCAAAACCATATTTTACAATTTTTGCTGTTCTTCCCAACTACGGAAACCCTATTGGATACTAGATGAACATTTCTACATTGAATTTATTATAAACAGCATAAAAACTCCATACTTAGTTGTTATTTTGTACCCTGGTAATTATTTAGAATGTTTTCGTAAGTGTCCTTAATTAGTTGTCCAGCTCAGATAAAACTCAGGAGAAACGATGTTCTAAGTTTTCATGAATTAAGGCCGGGTGTCAGTGAATTTTATGTCCTTCTCATCCGTGATGAAGTAGAGCGGGAAATATGATAATTTAAGGATTTATTTATTTGTAGGAAAACTAAAGCTTTGAATTAAAAAGTTTTAGCCATTTTCTCAATCATAATAAGCTCTTTCTCTTGGTATATCTTTGATATCAGTTAGTGACGGGGTCTCTTTCCAATCAATATTCTAAGCATAAAGTAGTGTTATCTTTGATTTTATTTTCTATCGAGTGAATTCATACTAATCATGTTTCTGTGTTTACAAAGTACGAGATAATATGTCAAATTTTGATGTGATACCAATTTCATAGTTCTGGGTTAATTATAAAACAAGATACAGACGTTCAAAAATGATCGAAAATTGCTAAAAGTGCTAGAACCGGGCCTTAAGTGAGCAGTAAACATTTTTCGTGATTTTATGCTTGTAACAACAACAATGTATACCTACATGGCAACATAGACTTTACCAACAAACGCTCATGAATAAAATGGTTATGCAACAAATAGGAAAATATTTTAAACATTTAGTACGTTGTCCTTAATTAGTTGGCTACCACTATATATATATTTTTTTAAATCGTGTCCATCTGTTTGTTCGCGCATCACGTAAAAACTACTGGACTGATTGCGATGCGGTTTTCATTGTTGGATAGCCTTGTGTTTGACTTTTCTGGTGTCTCAATCCGATAAGTAAAGGGTATTTTTTTTAGAGGTGTAGAACTTTGAAATGGAATAAAACAAAGATGATTATTTAAATTGACATGAAATTTACTGTATTCGAAAGATAATCTTCTGGCATTATAATTTAAATATGACTTCTGGAATATGACCGCCACGGCTGGCTCGGACGTAGTCCAATCTGGAGGTCCAATTTTCGATGACCTTTTCCAACATTTGTGGCCATATATCGGCAATAACGCGGCGAATGTTGTCCTCCAAGTGGTCAATCGTTTCGGGCTTATCGGCGTAGACTAGCGACTTCACATATCCCCACAGTAAATAGTCAAGCGGCGTTAAATCGCAGGATCTTTGTGGCCAATTCACGGGTCCGAAACATGAAGCTATGCGGTTACCAAACGTTTCCTTCAATAAATCAATTGTGGCACGAGCTGTATGACATGTTGCCCCGTCTTGTTGAAACCACAGCTCCTGCACATCATGATTATTCAATTGATGAACGTCAGTAATCATGGCTCTATAGCGATCACCATTGACTGTGACGTTCTGGCCAGCATCGTTTTTAAAGAAGTACAGACCAATTATTCCACCAGCCCATAAAGCACACCAAACAGACAGTTTTTCAGGATGTAACGGTGTCTCAACATAAGCTTGAGGATTATCATCACTCCAAATACGGCAGTTTTGCAGCAGCAATGCGCGATACGTTTATTGACGTATCCATTTAACCAAAAGTGAGCTTCATCGCTAAACAAAATTAGCTTAAGAAAATCGGGATCAACGGCAATTTGGTTTTGCGCCCATTCACCGAATCTACGCCTTGCTAGGTGATCGTGTGGCTTCAATTCTTGCACGAGTTGGATTTTGTAAGCACGCAAACCAAGATCATTCCGCAAAATCTTCCATAAGTGGATGGACACATGTCCAACTCCTGTGCACGAAGGCGGATAGACTGATTCGGGTCTTCCTCTACGCTACGCTCTACAGCAGCAATGAATTCTTCTGTACGCACTGTACGACGTCTCAGTGGATGCGTATTATAATTTAGAGGAAACGTGGTCCGAAAACGTTCCATAGTTAATCGAATTAATTGCTGTGATGGACGATTATGTTGACCGTAAAATGGACGTAGTGCGCGATACGTATTTCGAACAGAACCATGACTTTCAAAATAATATTTGCACAATTTGGAAGCGTTGTTCAGGCGTCATTCTATTCATGTTGAAATGCCAAACCAAACTAAACCTAAATCACGTGACAGCTGACAAAATGGCCGTCAGTTAAAAAAGTGTTGCCAACTTAAAGTCCTATACCTTTAAAAAAACACCCGTTAGAAGCCGGGCAATCGATAGAAAACGACTTGAGGTCTCAATGAAGTTTGAAAATTACTACGCGGCCAACGTCGCGGGCACAGCTAGTAATTATTATAAATGCGAAAGTTTGTGAGTGAGTATGTTTGTTACTTCTTCACTCTGAAATAGCTGAACGGATTTTGATGCAATTTTGTTAGTTACTTCTACGGTCCTGGAATAAAACATTTGATACTTTTCATCATAATTGTCTACGCGTATGAAACAGCAGGGCGCAGCTAGTTGATTGATAACTTGTAACCCCCAGGAGAACTTTGTCTGGACTCTGAGGAGGTGGCGGATGCGGATGTACTTGTATGCGGAGCGTGCGGGTTCGAATCCAGCGACCGGGACGACTTCCGGAAACACATAGAGCGGGTCCATGGAGTTAACGTAATGGTGGAAGCTTCTATGTTGTAAGTACTTACAGCATTATTATGTTCGTGTAAAATGTGACCATATGACCTCGCTAGGCATATTTTTTTATTTCGCTTAATATTAATGTACATTATTTCGATGACCCTTGCTGGGCAATTTATTATTTCAGTTCTTGTTATTATATCTATATTTTCGGATTTTCATTAAAAACACTTTAATATGAGACCCCACTCGAAAAGGTTTGTTTTTTCCGCCGAGACAATATGGCGTCTAGCGGCCGCCATATTGGATTTCTGACACTATATATCGGGTCATTGTCATAATCCCCACTGGTTTATGACAATATATTATATCCAAGACGAATATAATGACATAATATTATCAAAAACCAGCAAGCTTTTTAGGTTATACAATACGCCGTACATCCGGAAAATCTGGGCATTCAGACAAAAAGAGCGGGAATAATGGCTATTAACGATTTTTTTATTTGTTTCAGGTCTATAGAAGAAACTTCAAATTCCAACTGACAAACATAAAAGCTCGCATTACTTTTTGACCACGACTTGAAATGTTTGCTGATGTACTAGAAATACTAAGTTTAGTGTTGACTACACATGTAGGGGAAGATGCTTAGCGTTGGCACTCCCCCATATATTGGTTTCTTCGAAAATGAAAACTTAAGCCATATTTAGAAGATAGTGGCGAAAAAAATATATCGAGCGAGCCTTACTGCAGACGCATATGATGTGTAGCATCTGACATCTCACCTTGGTAATAAGCAACATTGACATATTCCAGCACCGCGCGTGCTCATTGGTCAACTGTGAATCTGCAACTACTTCAGCTGACCTATAGAACTTACTATTCGTCAGAAAATCGTATGTCTTGCTAGTTCAGCCGAGAACCGTTCGGCTGATAGTTTTACGTACCTGAGTTCTATTCACGACTGAAGTGTTTATTTCGCACAAAAAAAGTGATGGCTTCTGGCTTGATAACACCGCGCGCGCTCATTGGTCAAATCAAATAGCGCGCGCTTCCTGTTACAACATTTTCACGAAATCTCTCCATAGATAGGAAAGCGAGCGGAAAAACTAAATATGCCTTCAATATCTTTGGGGTATTTTACCCTAAATGTTCAGATATATATATTCCGGGTTCGCCGGAGGACGAATTGTTCATATAAACGTAATACCAAAATAATTTGTAATTGAAGCATATTTCCACAATAATGCTATTACACTTAGGTTCTGTTTTTTTTCTTTTCAAAATACCTGGCACGAAATGTAAGCGAAGTGGAACCCCAAAAAAGCATTTATTTGCGTGAAGCCTTTAAAATAATTATTGTTTTAAACCAAAAAATCGACTTCAATAAACGTATTTAGCAAAATACACAACCAGTTTATTTACGGAATGTACCTATAGTATAAATTAGTGAATGTACATTAAAAAAAAACATCAGCTTTAGAAAAAAAGTACCTTTTATGAGGTCGGTTAGTGGCATTTATTTGCGTGAAGTTTATTTATAATGTAAAAAAACTGACAATGGTTAATCATAAGATGTACCTGTTATTAAGTACAATAATTTAAATATACTATAAGTTATCAATGTGGTGGTTGTATTTGTTTTCTTTGATACGCCGCTGTACATAGTCACAATGGACAGCCATATCGTACACAGCGGTCTCTGCCAGGCAATCGCGCATGTTTCTGTATACATCAAAGACAACCGATAAAATCGATAAGTTATTAACAAATAAGGTAAATCGATGAGCCGTCTTATCATCTTCCAGGCAACCTTTGGCCGGACAGAAATGGTTTGTAAACTAGTATTGTAAATAAAAGAAAGCATTTTTATTCTTATTAACTATTTTATTTCAGTCATCACTAAAATCCATTCATACTTATACATTCGAATTATAATATACACAAATCTTATATATTCTATTTCCGCTCAGAAAAATAATATTGATTGTACGTTACACCCAGTTCACACGTTGCGGTGTACCAAAACCTTATAAATGTGTGAAAATAATACATTACCTAAAAACATCCCTGTAGAGTTTAATAATACACATGTTAATGTCAAATACGAAAGATAACAGTGCCAATGATATGTCCCACGATCATCAAACGGATAAGAATAATAAAAACACAAATAATTAATAAGAAACTAGGCTGGACCAGTTCCCACAAGCAGCATTTGTTCACGAGTATGACTTATGTACCAGCCTCAACAATTTTAAAGGGAAGGGCACGAAGCCGCCGCTAGTCAAGACATTTTAGAAAGAAAGAATTTAAAGTGGCTTATAATCAGCCCAAAAGACGCTAATTTTCATATAAACATGGTAATTTCATATGTTAAACCTAGTTTGTGTTTAGGTCTAAACAGGACTCGTATAAAAAAACCGTATCGGAAAACCGCAACGTTTGAACGAGGGTTTAAACCTTAGACTAGATGTAGCAGTTAGGGACACTTCCTCTCTAACTGTCCTTTGCCGCCCTCGTCGTATTCTTGAGAAGATATCCACATCTGCTGGAAGGATCCGATTGAAGCCAGAATTGATCCGCCTGAAACAGAGAACACTACTTGATAAGATCCGTAACGAGGAAATCCGTAGAAGAACCAAGGCTATCGACATAGCTCTCAGAATTTGAAAGTTGAAGTGGCAATGGGCAGGCCATATAGTTCGCAGAGCCGACCGCTGGGGAATAAAGGTACACGATGGACCGACTACATTATAGCCATCGCAGGAAGTCGGTGGATGGAGGTGGCACAAAATCGCTCGTCATGGCGCTCTTTGGGGGAGGCCTATGTTCAGCAGTGGACTTCGAAAGGCTGAAATGACGAAGCGGCCTAACATAAAAGTGTTTACTTCTCTATGGTATCCGAGCCTAATGTTTCAAAGAGTTTAAAAAAAGTGCCGGGAAAGAAGCACTGATGATGTCTTTCCTTGGCAGTATGTTTGGTTGTCTTACTGAAAGTTAAATATGTCATGAAGTGAACAGGAAAAAATACTTTCTCCTAACACATTAATGGTAAGAAACGCAAAGAAAGTTGCTCAGCAGATAAAGCCGCCAAAATCTTGGCAAATATATTTTAAAACGAGAACTTTTCCCGTACATTTGGTACAAAATGAAACGTGAATATAAAATTCATCACCTGTCTCTTGGCCCGATCAATGCAAAAGCACGGAAGTCTCGTCCGTAATAAAAAATACATTCCTAGGTTATTTTCATGTACTGACCTATCCAAGCAGCAAACCGCCTCTCGGCCGGCGAGGGCGCCGCGTGCGACTTCAGCCGGTGACTGGAGGGCGCCCGGGTGGCGAGCTCCTTGGCGAGACGCTCCGCCCAGCCCCCCGTGTTAGCGGCGCCCCCGCACACCACCACAGAGCCCCACAGCGCGGGCCGCGCATCCGCGTCGCAGGCCGACGCTGCCGCGCATACTGATCAAACGTTTTATAATAACTAATCAGGACTATTTTGAAATTGTGTAACATGGTCGTTAACATTTAACATTGTTTGTTTGTCTTATGAGGTAGTTCTGGCCTCTAGTGTCAGAGATTGCCGAGGGCCTCTGACATGGCTTAACGACTGCTATTAATCAATAACAGCCGGGACCGACAGCGTAACGTGCCCTCCGAAGCACGAAGTGATGGAAAACCGCACATAACTAAGGAAAGTCATAGGTGCGGTGCCGAGGTCCGAACCCCGTATCATTGGTCGGTATCGATTCTTAGTCGCACTTAGTATCATCCAACATTAGAAACAGGATATTAGCTTTTTTTTGTTAATACTTTCCTTAAAACAACATCAAATTTAAAAAAGAACCTCCGACCCTCCCACCCCTCATAAGCTAAGAACCATCTTGATTACATCAGCTTTCAAACAGAAAAAAAAACACATCCAAATCGGTCCATTCTTTTGGGAGCTACGATGCCACAGACACACGGATATTGTGATATATATATATAATATATATACATACACACCCTAAACTTATAACATCCCTCTCTTTGGAGTTCGGGAGTTTTTTAATTAAGAGACAGGATGATATGACGCTCGAAATAGCTCACTTACTACTTACTATTTCGAGCGTAATAGTTAAGTGGATGAGATATGAAATGGGAAAGTGGTCCAATGTTGATGAGGTAAGTTATTGTTGATGAGGTAAGTTATGCGATGTTGATGAAGTAAGTTATGCGATATTGATGAGATGAGAAATGCTATATTGAAAGAAAGAAAGACAGAAAAGACATTTATTCACAACAAAAAATATTTAATTAAAACACAATAAATAAATGCAAAGAAAATTGTCATGAATCGGTCCCAACTCAGCGTTATGCTGGTTGTAATCGACAGATCAACAACCAGCGCTGGTCTTCCGTTGGGGCCGGTAGGTGACGTCACGGGTCTCTCCACGACCAGTGTTACGTGTCGTCTTAAACAACCCTAAATACAATAAACCATGTGGCAACATAGTATATATCTTAAAGAGGCAAGTAAATAATAAATATCTACATTTAAAAATATATTATAAATAATTACATATTATACCTATATATTATATTATTATAGTGAACTATGCTGTACAACAACACATAAATTAGTGTAAACATTAGTTGCGCAAAATTTAAAAAGCACTAGTATCTTTACAGAGTGTTTCCCGACTAATCTGGTGTTTACATATGAATATTTTTAACTTGTTTCTAAAACTATGAACGTTTTGCAGGTTCCTTATCGGCGGAGGGATATTATTCCAGCATTTAGTTGCTGCGTACCGGAAACTACCTCTAAAAGCGACTGAACGATGCCGCTGCGTGGTGAGATGCATCGCGCATTGCCGGAACCCATACTCCCTCCTGCTGGACCAGGACAACTTTTCAAAAAGATACGAGGGAGCTTCATGTTTTATGACTCCAAACAAAAGACAAGCTAAATGCAATTTACGACGGTGTTTCATTTTTAGCAAGGAGTGTTTATTTAAGTATGGAGTCACATGAGCCCTCAACGGAATGTCAAAGCAGAAACCAGCACAGGCATTCTGCACTCGCTGTATAAGTTTTTGCGATTTTACTAGCAGGCGTGGGCCAATAACTGAGTCCATGTAGTTTAACTAGATAAAATGAGTGACTCAACTAGCTGGATTCGCAAAGCTTCCTTTAAAAACGGTCTCATTCTATATAGAACCTTCAACTTATAAAAACAGCTCTTAATTGAATTTGCAACGTGCTTTTCGAACCGTAGGTCACAGTCCATAAACAAACCCAAGTTACGTGCTTCATACACACGTTCAATGGGTTCATCCATAAGCATAACACTTGCAGAAGGACTAAGATTCGCCAACTGCTTATTGCTACCAAAGATTAGATACTTAGTTTTAATGGGGTTAAGCAACAGGCAGTTGTCTGTCGACCAGGTAGCTATACTTGCAAGATCTTCATTAAGATTACTTATTTGATTTTTACTTATTGATTTCAGACGGCTTACAGGAAACATAAACTTGTATGTCGTCCGCATATATGTGAAATTTGCAATGCTCAATATGCATTATTAAATCAGCTGAGTACAAAATTAATAGTATTGGTCCTAAAATGGATCCCTGAGGAATACCTCTATTAACAGCAATTTTATCAGAACAAAGTAAAGAACCATCACTACAACCGATCTTTACAAACTGATGACGATTACTAAGGTAATTATTAAACCATTGCAAAGCTTCATTGTCAAAACCATAGTAACTCAATTTAGACATCAGTAAATTAATATTTATGGAATCAAAAGCCCTAGAAAAATCTAATAATACTAGCAAGGTACACTTTCCTTCATCTCTTGAGCAAAGTATATTGTCAGTCACATCTAGCAAGGCAGTAATGGTACTGCGACCCTTCCTAAAACCTGACTGTACTTCTGGCAACATATATTTTTTTTCGAGATAATCCGTTAAATGAGCACAAACAACTTTTTCCATGATCTTTGATAAACATGACAAAATACTTATCGGTCTCAGATCTTTTAGATCGACTGGATTTGAATGCTTAGGCAAAGGACGCACAATAGCAAGCTTCCAAATATCAGGAAATGTAGATGTCCTAATAGATGTATTTAACAAATCACCTATAGCGTCAATTGAATAGGGAAATCAGCATGTCCAAAGAAATTGCTTCACAACCCTCTGCATTAGATTTCAAACTTTTAATTATACTTATCATTCGGTCTAAACTTACCAGCTCGATATGGAAAACTGCGTCACTAAATTTATGATGCTCAATAAATGTCAGCCGTGAGATAGAAACATCTGAAGTACCTGGTATTGTCAAAAAATGATTGTTTAATAAGTTTGGATTATTGAAAAATGGAGCTAGTTCATTGTTGTTACCAGGTAGTAGCGTACTTTTAAGATTTTTCCACAAAAGTTTAGGATCGTGTATTTTATTGATGTTAAATCTAAAATAAGCGGACTTTTCGTAAAAGAGTGCTTGGTTCACTGTTGATTTAAAGGTCTTGTAGTATTCTTTTTTAACCTCAGATTTATTTTTTGATAATCAGCTGCAGCCTGATCGCGTAGCCTCATCATAAGTTTGATCGTGTCAGTAATCCAGGGGTAGGAGCGATCTTTGACGATGACTGTCCGCGCAGGCGCATGCAGATTGAAAAAAAAACCACAATATTGTGATTTAAGATGTTGACCATATCGTTAACGTTACTAGTCTGCATTAATTTGGTCCCACCCTACAGTTTGCAAGTCATTATTTAATTTATCAACTGAAATATTTTTCAATGGCCTATATGTTATGGTTCGAGGTAAAGGTTTTTCTCGTTTAATGTAACACTCGCAAACCACAAGACAGTGTCCAAAAAGTGACCCTACATGTTCCGTGGTAATATTTTTAATGCGTAAATCCGTACAAATAACGTCGATAAGAGTCTGGCTTGTTTCAGTGAAGTGAGTCGGTATTGTTTTAAATTAAGGCACGATAAAAATAAATTAAATTTGTTATTCTTTATGTCATCTTTACAAAATAAATTAATATTAAAATCTTCTAATAAAATTAAATTGTCATGATTGGGAATAGAACTAATCGAGTCAGTGATAGCATCAAGAAATAAATCAATATTCATCCAAGGCGGATGATATGCCGTGCCCATTGCTAGCTTCTTTCCGTTAAGGGTTATAGTGAGCCACATTTGTTCAACTGACTTGTGCAGTGGATCTACCGGGTGAGACCAGGTGCGAACGCTAACGGCCCGCTTAATATAGAATCCCACACCACCTCCGCGCAAGCGGACATCTCGCGGCTGCGGAATATGGCTTAATCTGTACCCCGGAATCACGGGAGCTTTATTGGATTCACCCGGACAAAGCCAGGATTCATTGATAGCAAGCAAGTCAATATTATTACGAGTGACGGAGGATATAATATTATCATGATTTGTGCCGAGGGATGTACAATGCAGGTGCATTGTACAAACTAATTTTTAACTTCTTGTTATCCATCATAAAAGCCATAAAAGAAAAATAGACACAGTGTGCTATAATGTAGTAGTAAAGGATTAGATATTACTTTATTGTAAGATGCTGTAAAAAATGCAACAAGAAATGTTATTTCTAGAACGTAGTAAGCTCGTAAATGTTTTTGATCTTTACAAACTGATGTCGAGTATATATAGTATTTCAAGCAAAAGTGTTTTGCCGATAGTAATTGTAAATATTGTGTAATAAGTATATATATATTGCGATCATGGATTTCTAAAATAAAATAAAATATAACATAATAAACCACATAATTAAACAAAGTGTATTGTAGTAACAATCTGTAAGTACAAGTAACTGAGTCGTCAAACAGTACCAGACTCAAAAACACGGCTAAAGTCCGCCTCCGAACGTTTTGGATACACTTGTTTTCCATCCGCCTGCCTCGCAAAGACGCGACCTCGCTTGGTCCACGAGTACCGCCACTGTTGCTTGCGACATTCCTCATTACCTCATTAATTCTAGGTGCAACTTTCTCCTCCAACGTAACCAATCTCTGCTCAAAGCCTTCCATCCGCTCACCCATGCTAGCCATGGAAGAAAGAAACTTCTTGCGGAACTCGCGTACCTCGGCCATATATTCGGCGAGCTCCCGGCGCATATCCTGAACGTCAGAGTCCCCGACCGTAGATTTCGCTTGCGTAGATTTGAGCTTTTTTATTATTTCCGGCGGATGAGCAGAGCCAACCACGACAACCTCAGTGGAAGGCAACTGAGCGTCGGGAGTAGCCCCACTGATGTTCTTTAGGGGAGTTCTACTATTGTCACCTTTACGTAATTTCCGCTTACATTCAGGGCAAGTCCAGAGATACAACCGCGTTATCAGGAATCGCCACACAACCTTTGTGGTACATGCATGGGCAAGACGTACATAAAGCGGCACTTGTCAGTGACAGGTACTTTCCACAAGCTGTGCACTTCGGCATCGCAGGTTTTGAATATAATACAATCTTATTATTTCAGCTACTAGCCGCAAGAAGGCGCGTAAATAAACAAATCGCTACCAAGTGCCGATTTATTTTTGAAGTGAAAAGAAAATCCAATCTACCCACTTCTTAGGAAAACACCAATATGTGATAGCACTGATATAAATTGATTGATTATTCACTATCCCGAGCGCGTTAGAGTGCACGAACACACACCCAGATACTTTAAGCGAAACGGCACAAAGTGATAATACTTTTACAGTGAATAAAAACGATTTAGGATTTTTACGGTCGTGAATAAGCACGAGCGTACATTGATGTAAGGCCGTCCGTGGCGTCATTGAAGATGTGTGTGAGTGATGTTATTTTAGTTTTACCGATGTTGATGTGGTAAGTTATGCGATGTTGATGAAGTAAGTTATGCGATATTGATGAGATGAGAGATGCTATATTGAAGATGTGTGTAAGTGATGGTAGGGTGAGTGATGTTATTTAAGTTTTAACGATGTTGATGAGGTAAGTTATGCGATGTTGATGAGGTAAGTTATGCGATGTTGATGTGGTAAGTTATGCGATGTTGATGAAGTAACTTATGCGATATTGATGAGATGAGAGATGCTATATTGAAGATGTGTGTAAGTGATGGTAGGGTGAGTGATGTTATTTTAGTTTTACCGAGGTGTGGTGCTCCGAGCGAGTGTTCGAACAGACACTCGGTGAGCTTGAACCGTTCAGGACCGAAGTCCTGATGGTAGCCGCCGGGAAACTCGTAGTGCACGCCGGGGACCACGGCGGCCGTGCGCTCGTCGTACGCACTTTCTGATATCTGCAAATATTATACATACTTATAAAAAAAAAGTAACTGTCTCTGTGTCTGTCTGTTTCTTTAACCTTTTTAGGTCTAAACGGCTGAACCGATACAGTTATCAGGCGACAAGGGTTTTATAGAATAAAGTTTAAAAAATTCAGAATTTTGTTTATATACAATATAGAAGTTTTATTTTTATTTATTATTTATACAAAAACACTGTGGTTCTTAGGAGTACCTTGACCAATGCAGTGAAAAAAAATGTGATCTTTCTTACTACCTTGCCGTGAACCAGGTTTCGAAAGTTTTACTGATGATGATACATTTTTATATTAAAAATTAAAAAAAGATGTGGTACTGCTTCGTACATTGCCTGGATAAGGATTAAAAGACAAAAACGGGAGTGACTCCGGAGTATCAGTTGAATTATTCCAACAATAGTTTCAACCACATGCGCTGGCTTCCAAGGCGAGTACGGTACGCTCGCGAACGTGTCTCGCCTCGCACAGAAACTATAGTTGAAGCAATAGTTGGAATTCAACTGACAAATGTCCAGTAACTCCTGTTTTTGACATTTTAAATGTATAATAAGTCAATTTAAATTGTAAAGTCACGAGAACCAAACATGTGTGCCAAATTTCAGTTCGATAGCTTCAGTGGAAGTGGGTGAAATGTTGATTGCAAAATACTAGGACATAGGTACATACATACAAGTGAAGTTAAATAAAAAAATCACGTTGGCTGAACCGATCTTGATGAAATTTGGCATGGAGGTAGTTCGAATCCTGGGAAAGGACATTGGTTACTTTTTATCGCGATAAACTGTAGAACGGGCGCACAAAGTCGTAAAAGCTAGTATGTACTCTCATAATATTGAATAGGATTCTGAGGACTGGTCATCATCATCATCATTTTCAACAGGAAGACGTCCACAGGTCTCCACCATAGAACGCCACAACGAGGGATTGCTCGCTCTTTGCCTATTTTAGTTTTTCATCTTTGTAGAAAGGACACGGCCTGTTTTGCTAGCGCTTTCTGCCTAGTTATTAAAAGTTCATGTTCATCAATAATTTAATGTTATTTGTATTGAAGATTACCCTATTACTAATTGCAAATGAGCAACATCTCTCAAGAACTTCTAGTTTTAAAGATAATGACAAGATACTTTTTTACAAGTTGAAACGCTTAGAAATAGCTATAGAGGCTCTCAGGCACTCCATTTGAATTTGTTTTGAGAAAATCTTTTGAATTATAGAGTGTTTCATTGAATAATTACTATTTTTAGATATAATCTTTACATAGCCCACTCAAAATTCATTTTTACATACTTACCTCAATTGATAGCCATCGTGTGAGCTTCGTAAGTAAATGCGTTGATAGTGAGGATACATTATACCTTCGCAAACTTTGCGTGGCTATCATGTGGCTATACTGCAGTAGATACACCTCAATCAAATCAGTCGCATAAATATTTATCCAAAACGTGAGCAAAAATGAGTCCGTAGTAACGAACGATGGTAAAGATATATTTGTAGAAGAAATCAGTCCTTGAGAAAAGCGAAGGTCATAGGTTTTATACTGAACTAACAAGATCAGAATTATATGGTGTACCATACACACGAATGCAAGCGCAACGGAGTCAATGCATAACTACTTGTGATAACTACTAAAACGTAGTGATTATATTCTCTTTGATAACTACAAAATGCAAAAAAGTATTCACAAGTGACATGACATTGTGTGATGTGACAGATGTCTGATATTTCTCGTAGTCCGTTTTTGCTAAGTGAAAAGCAAATTCGTATTGAATTATTTGTAAGAATGAAATAACAAACAAATAATCAAGTCAAATAATGTTGCAATTTACAATATTATTTTTAATAAACATTATGTGCATTCACTTTAATTATTGATTCATTTTTCATTTATAAGTTTATTTATCATCGTACATACATTTCGTTGAACAGAAAGTAAGACATTCAAAATGTCGTTGATTTTCAGATAGAATTATTTAATTACTTTTAATAGCAGCCCTTTAAAGCCTGGAGTTTTAGACATACATAACACATGCCGTAATTTCTATATATATTTTGTGAATATTAATAATTACCTGCAAAGTACGTTCTAGGCAAAAACTGGCCATGTCCTTTAAAGGATAATAAAAAAAGAAGTGTTTTCGCTTCTTATGCTCGTACTTTTTTTTTATGCTGGGTGCAAGCGGAATTAACTGCATTTTATGCTCTACTGCATGACAGTGTTTTACTTCTCTAATTCTCTATGGTGTCAGACCCGAGCCTGAGTAGTTTTTTAAACTACTAGTAATAACTAGTAGTTTTTTAAACTGTTACACGTTAAATTAATAGTTAATTCCTCGTCAACTGAGGACCGAAGGACTTAAGTACTTAAAAAAATACTAACGTCAATTAATTCTACGCAGTACAATATTGATGCGTACAGCTACTATTCATTAAGTACTTATTTTTTAATAAGTAAACCAGCATGCAACCGCATCTACAACTTTAGTTTTTGATTTAGCGTTTTTGGTTTAATTTAAGATGAGTTTTCGTAGTCAGTCAGCATGGCTACTGAACCCTACCACAGAATAAATAATAGTACAAGTACAGAAGGATAACTGAGTAAAGTCATTTAAATACATAGTAACTCTTGCTACAACGCAATAAAGTGCAATTTAACTCGCACAGCGCTGCGATCTTTTAATTATATTTACCTAGAAGGCGGTCACCCATTGCGTGCAGGCTAGAATGTACCGTATCACAACGCGCGAGAGCTTCCATTGCTCTAACCGTTTCAGAATCGCTCTATCACTTTTTCGCTCGGCAGGGTTGTATCAAGATATAACTAGGTACTTGCATTGTAATTATTGTGTGATATGATATGACTTAGATATTGTAACAGAATAAACAATTATGTAATAACGTATTATTTTTTTACTTATTATTATAAATGTTGACAGATCTATTAACTACATATACTGACATTATTATCAGAATAGACCTAGTACCTCATTATTTGATTATAACTTTGATGAATAAAAGGTGCCTGTCTGAATTCCATGCTTAATAATGAATGAAAAAGAAATGGCTACCTACGTAATAAAATGTCAGTATGTAGGTATTTTACGAGACTTGTCAGTGGACAACGTAAAAGGACAGGAACAATTAGGAGCACATGGAGATGTTGATAAACAGAGATCTTGCACTCGACTATTCTATTCAGTCTTCTCTCAATTTAATATATTTGGTAAGAGTGTATCCTTGGGGCTCTAGTATTGTTATTATCATCGACTTTTCGTACTTCAACAATATGGATCAAAACAACCACTAACGAAGGTATTATCATATAGTACCTGGATGACCGAGCTTTGCTCGGAATTTCTTCTTTTTTTTTTTTGGTAAATTGTGTTTTTTTAATTAGAAATTATATTTAAATATGAAATGATGAAATATGAATAATATTTTTCGATCTTACCGACATAATAATAAAAAAATATGAACTGATTATTTAAATAACAAATCACTTGTGCAATTAGTTTAATCTTATATTAGAAATAAATACTTCATTTTTTACAGTTTATCAACCTATTACGTAAGTATAGAAAAAAAAAAGTTGATGTTTAAGTTGATTATCGATAAAGCGTCCCCGAAACCCCCTGTATACTAAAGTTCATGAAAATCGTTGGAGCAGTTTCCGAGATTCAGATTATATATATATATTTATATACAAGAATTTCTCGTTTAAAGATATAAGATATTTAAAATACTCAGACTCAAGACAGTTGTAATAAACTTAGTTAGGTATTTTATAACATATTATTTCTTAAAATTGCAGTTTTGCTAATCCCATGACAATATAGGAATGACAGATTATGACAAACTATCATAAAATAAAAAAAAATTGAAATACTAATGACAAACTATCAAATGGAATGAAATGGATTATGAAGGAATTAAGAAGGAATCAAAACATTAGGTTTATTTAAAAAAAAAGAAAAAATGTTAAAGAAAAAATAAGTAGAAGTTAATAATAAAAAATATATATATATATAATAAGGGTAATAAAGTTGAAATAGTAAAATAATTGATTAAAATCATGGATATGCTGAGCTGAAAAGGAATTTTTAGACTCTGGCCAATTTTCAAAGAAACTTGCACAAACTCCTTTGAATTTTTGTTGTTGAACAATTTGGGTTATCGCCTTTAATTTTTTTGGTGAACATGTTTATTTACAATGTCAATATACAATTGATTGGATTCCTAGATGCTTTCAAATTCATAAATCACACATTCATTCATCATCATTCATAGTCTTATTCCCATTCCTTGGAAATAATAAAGAGGAACCTTAAATATCAATAAGGTTACTCGTGGAACCAATACAGTGTAGTGTAGGCCTATTTATACAGTCACTATCCGCTGATTAGGGTGATTATGTGAGTGTATGTGTATGTGTGGTGAGTGTGTGGTGTGTGATGTGTAAATGTATGTATGTGTATATTTATATACAATTAGTTTGCTAAAATGGTACGACGTGCCTGTAGCACGTGTATGTACATAGTAAACGTTGTGTTAGAACGTTAAAATAATATAAGTAAGGTAGGTAGGTAGGTAATAGCTATAAGATAATACTGGTTTTGTGACCTAGGCTTGGTTTATAGAGTAATTACATTTGCCGCTCTTTTCAGTGTTGGAAGTTTTGTGAGTAGGTGTAGTAAATAATAATATATGGAACTGGTTTCGCTTTATACTGAACATTATGATTATAAATAAAAAAGTACATAGCTAACAAGTAGGGTATTAGCTACTTAAAGTATGTAGTAAGCAAAATAGCACTGAAAAGCAATACGTAGGAACTAGAAGTCATATTCATGATGAATCCGAAAAGTTAATGAAGTGAATAAAAGAAAAATAAGCTAAAAATGTGGACATTACTCCGTAAAGGAAAATATATTAAAATTACATTATTTAAAACTTAAATTAAGGTTATTTGTAAGTAGGGAACCTACAATGGTCATAAGTAGGTATTTAAATATATGGTAAGGTACGGGAATGTGAAAGCAATGTAACTTTCATAGTACGGTAATAATAATCGTTGGGGCTCTAGTATTGTTATTATCACCGACTTTTCGTGCTTCAACAATACGGATCAAAACAACCACTAACGAAGGTACTATCATATATATTTAAAAGACTCCAGTTGTTATAAACTTAGTTAGGTATTTTATAACATATTATTTCGTAAAATTGCAGTTTTGCTAATCCCATGACAATATAGGAATGACAGGTTATTTGAATTTAGAATTAATAATGACAAACTATCAAATGGAATGAAATAGATAATGAAAAAATTAAGAATTATAGAGGTTTCACATCGTCACATCTTCTTAGTACTCATAATTAAGTAAAGAATAAAATTTGACAAAAACTTTACGTAAGTAGGTATTTTATCGTAAGCACACGGCGCGCGACTCATCGAGCGCATGCTTGACACTCTACTGAATCAACCGCACTATTGGGGCCGCAAAGTGTAGGTATTATATTTGTACTAGTTTCGGAGTGCGACTGGCCTGACCCTACCTTATAATTCTGACTTTAACATCGGTATCAATATGAGAAGATATAGAATCGGTATCTTGCATTGCATCTATCGGATCGGAACATCTCAACGCCACCGTTTTTTTTATTATATGTCTGTGGCAAAGACAAATAATGTTGTGTACTAAAAACCCTTACACTTACGACCTTTACATAATATAGACAGAATAACAAACCGCGGTAAAGAAAGTAAAAAATAATAAAATACGTACGTACGTACCTTTAACTTTGCCATAATCTTTCTATTATTATTGTTTATACAATACAAAGCGGAATGTTAAAATTTTAATATGTTAATTTTTGAGTTTCTTAAATTTATTTTATACCACGATAAATGAAAATAAGGTCTTCGTTGTCAATAATTACATTTTATGTCATACAAAATGGCGTTTCAAATTCGCACTGCAGTTTTCACTGCAGTCCGCTGCCTAAATTGAATTAAATATTTCAAGATGTAAAAATAACAAAAAAGAAAAAAAAAGGATGAATTTTTTTTCTTAAAATTAAGATGTTTATTTGTTTGCGTTTGCATTGTAATTGTAGCAGCCTTTGATCGCGCCGACATTTTGATCGCGTCGCGCTCGTTGGGCTGCCTCACGCTGACTGAGCGCAGAAACTTTTTTTTTTTAGGAATGATTAATGCTGTTGGCCTTATCGGCAGCTTGGCTCTACAGCTTGAACCGGGCTTGGGGGCGGGCGCTAACAAGCACTCCACCGCAAAGAGCGCAGAAACCAGTAACGCTGACTTTTAAGTCGTTTTTGGGGACATATCTACCTCCTTTATTCCTTTCCGCTGAGTCCGCGTAGTCATTTCATTTAAAAGTAGACTATATCGTGTTATGCCAGGACCAAAAGTACATTTATTCAAAATTCGTTAAAAAACTATTTGACATAGTTTTTTGTCGACTGCTCGGATTCTAGTCATCGAATCAAGTACACCAGATTTTAAGTCAAATCCTAAGCTATCTAATAGTGAAAACAACATTTTAAACCGCATCGCAATCGGTCCAGTAGTTTTTACAAGATGGGCGAATAAACATACAAACAGACAGATTGACACGAATTAAAAAAATGTTATATTATGAATATAACATTTTTTTCAAAAAATTCAATAGCTTAATTTACAAAAAAAAATGTACTTTTGGTACTTACTGCTTTATTATAAGTATAGATGTCATAGATAGTAGTACTGTATGTATATGTACCTGTGCGATGCAATGTACAAAGTCCTCGTACTGCCGCTTGAGCATGTACTGCTGCCACGACTGCGTCAGGCCGGCGGGGAGGGTCTTCAGGGTGTAGCGCGCGCGCTCGCGCTCGCGGATCACTTCCTTACTCTGAAACATGGTGGTTTAAAGTCAAAGTATGTATTTTAAATAGGCACAAGTACATCATCAAAGTAAGAGAAATAAGAATAATTAAAAAAAACGTAAGTACGTGCAACAAATGTAAGTTTGAAAAAATGTGTTAATAACTTTAGTACTTGCAATTGGACAATTAATTAGAAACAAAGTGTACTTTTCTTCTAAATTTGATTTTAAATTAGAATTCATCTTTATTATGCTCATCACTTTAGGCAGATTCCCGTCCTTATTCATTTAGGTTACATTTTGAATCTGAGATTTAAAAAAATTTGGTAAATACAAGAGCTGTGCAGCTACAAAAAAAAAATTTGGGAATTTTCATTTCAAACGAAAATGGTTTACAGAAAAATAGCCGTTCACTTAGTGTTCCGTAAAGACGCCAACGTAGTGTTCGTAACGCCATTGCACATTATAAACAGTTTGTGAACATTGATAATGTACCTAGAAAAGCGCGACAAAGGAACACCACTGTTCGAGAAGACAGGATTGTGGTTCGTTTAGCTAAGATGGACCCCTTTAAAGGTTCAAATATTATTAGAAAAGAAATCTTTTCCCAGGACGACCCTCGCAACGTGTCCTCAAGACTTGTCCGTAGGCGGTTGGTTGAAGGCAAATTGTTCGGAAGACTTGCTAGGAAGGTACCACTTCTTACTACGCAACACAGCGAAAATCGTCTAGCCTTCGCTAGAAAGTATGGCAGTTGGACTGTTCAACAATGGAAAAAAGTTTTATTTTCGGATGAAACTAAAATAAATTTGGTGAATTCTGATAGAAAACGAAATGTTCGACGAGCAATTAACGAAGCTTTGAATAACAAGTACACAAAAAAGACAGTAAAGCATGGCGGTGGAAATGTTAAAGTGTGGGGATGTTTCTCTGGATACGGGGTTGGTCCGGTGAGGAAGATTCAAGGGCAAATGGATCAATATCAATACAAATAAATCTTAGAAGAAACTATGATTCCTTATGCCGACGGAAATTTACCAGTATCTTGGATTTTCCACGATAATGACCCCAAACATACAGCAAACAGCGTAACAGTGTTTCTCAGAAAGCAATCGGTGACAATGTTGGAGTGGCCTGCTAACAGTCCGGATTTAAATCCGATAGAGAATTTGTGGAACACCGTGAAGAAAACACTATCAGTTGTATATCACTAACATGAACCAACTTTACGACGTATTTGTTGATGTTTGGGAGGGTATTGTAATGGAAACGTGTCAAAATTGATAGAATCCATGCCGCGTCGTAAATATGTAATCGACAAAAGAGGCTATCCTACCAAGTACTATTACTACTCATGAATATGTTATTCATAGTCTTCATTTTATGTTTTATCCAAAGTATTATCATTTGTTGAAGTTTTTAGTATTTATTTCATATGTTTCTAATTAGTTGTCCGGCGAAGTTTGTTGTATAAATGTTGGTCTTTTATAAAAAATACCATTGTTTGTTGTTACTAAACTTATATTTTTATACTATAGAAGAACTAACGCTTCCATATAAATAATTAAAAACCTTCTTTTGCTAGTAAAAAAATAGTTAACAAGTTAAATGTTTAATAATAATGAGAGCGTAAACTACACTCTCATTATTATTGTTGTAATATTATGTTTCTAATTCTATGACCACCACTGTAATATATAAAAGTGAAACGTTGTTTGTTTGTTTGGGGAGCTTTCACGAGATAACGGCTGGACGGATTTTGATGAAATTTGGAATGGAGATGGCTTATACCCTAGAATAAAACATAGGATACTTTTTATCCTGGAAAATTGTAAGTTTCCAAAGGAAAACTGGGAAATGTTGATTACTCGCTGTAAGGAACGGTTACCATGGAAACGAAATAACATGTCTGTCATAAAACTTCAAGAGCATTGGTGCTATACCTACTTTTGCATTGGTTTTTAATATGCTAGAAGAACATATGATGCTTTTTTTCGCGATACGCAGAGTCCGCGCGGACGAAGTCGCGGACGGGAAAGCTAATTAAAGATAAAAGTGCGCCAATGAGACGTCCCATATTCATCAAAATGACAAAAAATAATAATAATAAACCAGGCTGGAGCAGTCCCCACAAGCAGCACCCGTTCACGAGTATGACTTGTGTATAGCGGTTTAGTTTGTGTGCTACTGCTAGTGCGGTTGTTCTAACAACTTGACTATGCAAGGTTGGGTCTACAGATATTTACTGAGTGCAATCTTTGCAAACTCGTACTAAACTGATAAACGACAAAAAAATACACTTTTTAACCCCCGAACAGAGAGTCGGGTGTGTATCACTGACTTGCGCGTGTGTGTGGCATCGTAGCTCCCAAACGAATGGACCGATTTAGCTGCGGTTTGTTATGTTTGAAAGCTGGGGTAAACGAGATGGTTCTTAGTTAACGTCAATCGATTTGTCTTAATCTTGCGAGTGCTACTAAAGACATGGCAGTAATCAACATTTTAAATGGCGACAACCAGACGCCATATTGTGAATAAGAAAAAAAAAACGAGGAACTATGTTAAGGGGTATCATTGAATAGGTATTTGAAAATCATCTTTAGGTTTCTCTTATCATGTTTCATTTCAAATGACCATTTAGGATCTATAACGATTTAAAGTTAGTCAGCAACCATTCTCACTTAATTTTTTTGTACGAAGTCGGGTTTTTTAGATCTTTCGATTATGCCTTATTGAACTATATTTCATGTGATAATACTATATAATGTTGACATGGGTTGCCACCAACCTGTATGCTGTATATCGGTAACATCTGTACGTGCTGGTTGTTGAGCATGGTCTTGGCTTGCGCCACGAGGTGGTCGCCGCCCACCGGCGAGCGCGCGGCCGCGCTCACCAACGCGTACCTGAAATCAAACACTACAGTGAGGGCTTTTATCAATAACTACCTGTATCCCGCGATTTGCCTAAAATTGCATCAAAATTCTTTCAGCCCGTTATGGAACTGAGTGGTGAAAAACAAACATAAATAGGTACTTTCTTATACTCTCGTAGGTAAAGTTTTTTTTTAATTCTTTATCTTTTAAAATAAACCTAACAGATATTAATTAAATAGCACTAAGGACACCACTGAGGTTTGTAGAAGTAATGCTACTAGAGAGTTATAGTCGATAGCTTCTAAGTTATACAAAATAAAAAACTTAAAATAAACTGGATCTAGGTAAATACGTGCAGTTCTAGTAATATAACCTTATATTAAGTTATTGGTAGTTTTCTATATTGGCTAAGAAGTGAGATTTTAATTTAGACTTAATATTTTTTGAAGTGATGCTATTAATGAGATCAGTAAGTAGTTTATTAAGTAAACGAGGAACTAGATAACTAGCTGTCCTCTCGCCGTATGCATTCCGAGAGCGCGGCATCAACAACCGGTTTTGAGCAACTGCCCGCGTGTATACAGTGTGTTTAATTTCTTGTCTGATTTTTTCATTAAAAAAGTGTTCTTTGAGTAGATTATATTTAAATTGAGTATGTACTGGTAAAATTTTGCAATGCCTAAAAAGCCCTATGTCATCATTTTGAAATTGAAGTTTAATTTTAGTAGATACGTTATTCTTGAGAATTTTTAATTGGAGTCTGTATATTTGATTTAGATATGTAGTGTATGTACGACCGTAGCTGCTTAGCCCATACTGAATGTAGGATTCAGCCAGTGAGTTGTATAACATTAGTTTGACCTTAAAAGGGATACGATTTTTAAGGATAATAATATTCGCAATGAATTGCCTTAGTTTATTGCACACACGCTCGATATGATTTGACCAATTAAACTTGCTATCAATGGACAAGCCTAGGTACGTTTGATTTCTTAAAATTTCAATACAGGGGCAGCTACATGTACTCGCAGATTTGGCATGTAAGCAACCATGGGAGTAGGCTACAATTTTTTGTAAAGGAACGTTTTTGATGTAGGGGGATTTTATTACAATTAGTTTAGTTTTGCTAACGTTAAGTACCAAACCAGCATCGTGACACCATTGATTTAGGACGTTCAAGTCTGACTGAAGGTATTCGCGGACTTTTTGAGGGTCTTGATCTACAGCTACGAGACACGTGTCATCGGCGAACTGATAGCATGTAGAGTAGTTAATACAGTTGCTCATTTCATTATCATAGGACAGAAAATGAAGAGGGCCCAGGACGGACCCTTGAGCCGTGCCTTCTGTCGCTATTAAGGGTTCACTGTAAGTATTATCGACCTTAACAGTCTATTAACAGTAGATGTTCTATTTTTTAGGTAGTTTTCGCACCATCTGTTCAAAGATCCTCGTATACCACAGATATCTAGCTTATTTACCAGCTGCCTGTGCTCTAAGGTATCAAACTCACGTGAAAAAGAACAGACTGGGGGTGACCAAAACCGCCACACACCCGTCTAGTGAGTGTCCTAAAGCGGAGAGGGGTAGATTAGGGAGGGTGTCCTATTTCTAAACCCCGACCGCAAAGAGAGGAGTGCTATAACTTTAAAGTGTGTATCCATCTGTGTCTGTGTGTGGCATCGTAGCTCCCAAACGAATAGACGGTTTTTATTCAGTTTTAAAGCTGATGTGATCGAGATGGTTCATAGCTATAATTTGTGTCGAGGGTTATTTAATTGTGTATACAGACATGTTGCAGCACCCTAACCTACCGTCGCGTCCTACCTTAACCTACCCTCGCGTCCTACCCTAACCTACCCTCGCGGCCTACCGTTACCGATATATAAAATGCGTATGTTGAATGTATACAATCAAAGCGTTTTTCTACAAGCAAAGCTCTGGATTCACGATGTACTGTGATTGATTATGTCAATAAATAAAAATATAAGTTCAAAAACTAAAACCCGACTACGGGTTTAGTGTAATAAAACTTCACAAACAAGAATATTCAAATGTTTTAGAAAAATAAAGCTAGGTTCGTAGGAGCGCGATATAAATTTCATTTAATTCCCTTTCATAGTTTTTTTTCACTTCACACCCACCCACATACATACATACATACATACCGGTTAAAATCATAATCCTCCTTTTTGCTTCGCCGTAGTCGGGTAAAAATGTATTTGTATTTATTTTTAGTACACCCGATACCAACTCTTCCACATCAACATCATCAGCCTATTGTCGTCCACTGCTTGACGTAGGCCTCTCCTAGTGAACGCCAATGAGCCCGATCTTCGGCTCTCCTCATCCAGTTCCTCGCCCTCTCTTCGAACTTCACACAACCCTAGACTGTACCACCCTATCTTTTCCAGTTCCGTTTCGAGCTGTGCCATGTTCTCGTCAAGCCTGAGCGTTCGTCCGTTGTACGTTGCCAAGGTCAGTTATGCGTGGTGGCATACGGTAGCCCGGGGATTATTTGCACCCCCTGCCCTGCCGTTACCGTGACCGCCACCTTGGTCAGGAAATCAAGGCCGCCGGGAACTAGGAGCCGTTTTTTATTGTGTCTATCATTTTGGAGGTTTTGCCCATAGTCGCCACGCTGGGCATGCGGGTTGGCGACCGCAGAAAGTTGCTTCTCGCACCAGTGACGCTGTTGCCATCAATGGCCTATAGAATTTAGCTACGCCGTTGTCCAGATGGTTATACCGCCATTGGTCGGTCGTCAGAGCCTCGTTTGTTGTTCGGCAGGATGCACCGCGAGCAGGTGAGGTTGACTTGGGGCTTTTAGGTGATAGTTTGTCCCCTTACATGCCTTGAAAAGAACTCTTCCAATATCGTCACAAATGTAAGGTGAAGGTAAACAATGAGCAAATTTTTTTTTTATGATTTAGCATTATTATGTGATACTAGCTGTACCCGCGGCTTCGCACGCATGGTCATTTCTCTTGGTTAAAAGTACTCTATGTACTATTCCAAGACCTACTACCAATTTGATCAAAATCCCTTCAGCCGTTAAAAGTTTTTATCGGTTGCTCGGCTTCTACTCATCGGATTGAGATACCAAGTCCGTTTTTAAGTCAACCCCTAAGCTAGCCAACAGTTAAAGCCGCATCGCAATCGGTCCAGTAGTTTTTACGTGATGCGCGAACGAACAAACATACAGACAGACAGACATGATTTATAAATCATAATAAACAATGTTCAGTTGCTTCATTTAAGTACCCTAGACCATTTTTTTTTAAATTATCTTCTTTGAACAGAATTTTTCGTACTTATTGCTTTATTATAGATATAGATGTTCTCGCTAAGCAGGCAGGTTAGCTTAGCGAGAACATATCTTATAATTTTCTAAAGGAAAAATTTGGCTCATATCTGGGATACGAACCCGCGTCATCCAAGCCTCTAAGCGGCACATGCCTTTAACCAATTCGGCTACCGTGACCACTACGTCGTCATTCCCCTAAGTTTCTAAATCCGACTTACGGGGACGGTAACGCCATCTAATGGTAGTGTTTTGAACTGACCGACCGAACACGGCTAGTATTGCAATAGACTTCGTGTCGTAAAGATAACGCACGTGTGGGTTCGTTCGTCTTAATCCAAACTTTTCCTTTAGAAAATTATTAGATAATTTATTCATTTGAAACCATATGTCGGGATCTACAGGCTCTGCATTGGCTAAAGGTATATATATAAAAGTGAAACGTTGTCTGTTTGTTTCCCCCTTCACACAATATCAACTGGACGGATTTTGATGAAATTTGGAACGGAGATAGCTCTATATATACTACTTACATTGGATCCTTTTCATCATCACAATCATCATCCCTCACGCGGGTGCAACCGCGGGGCGCAGTATTCTACAGAGCTAGTTATATTCTCACCCATCTATAACCGGCACGGCTGACGTCTGGCTGGCGCCGGCGTCGACAACCAAGGCAGTGGACTTGCCGTTGGCGAACGCTGCCAGCACCGCGTTCTTTACCAAGAAGAACGCGGGCGCGTTGTACTTCTCGAACAGCAGCTCTGCGAGCTTCTCTCTCGCTGGTCGCGTCGTCCACACCGCCTCGGTGAACAGAGCCGGGTGGTGCTCGGACGGTGACCGGATTACCTGCACACAGCATTAGTTTAAGTGGCATTATGCTGGTCACATCTGTCGAAGACTGACTGAACGAGTTCTAGAGTGGAGACCGTGATTAGGCAAAGGTAGTGTAGGAAGCCCGCCGGCAGGTGGGGTGACGACTGCTGGCAGCGACTGGATGGGGAGAGCCGAAGATCGGGCTCTATGGCGTTCACAAGCCAAGGTGGTTATTATTCAGCCGCTCGCATGAACCAGCCACACCGTGAGTGTCCAAGTTTCGGCACCGTAGGCACAGAATAAATTACATTAAGTATTAAAATTACATTAATTACATATTTTAAATTACATTAATTACATCAAGTACATTGTATTGTATTGTATTGTACATTGTACAGAAGGATAACTGAGTAAAGTGATTTAAATACAAAGCAACTCTCGCTACAACGCAATAAAGTGCAATTTAACTCGTACAGCGCTGCAATCTTTAAATTATATTTACCTAGAAGGCGCTCACCCATTGCGTGCAGGCTAGAATGTACCGTATGACAATGCGCGAGAGCTTCCATTGCTCTAACCGTTTCAGAATTGCTCTGTCACTTTTTCGCTCGGCAGGGTTGTATCAAGATATGAGTAGGTACCTGTACTAGTAATTATTCTGTGATATGATACGACTTAGATATTGTAACAGAATAAACAATTATGTAATCATGTATTATGTTTTTACATAATATTATAAATGTTGATAGATCTATTAACTACATAGAATGACATTCTTATCAGAATAGACCTAGTACCTCATTATTAGGTATTGCACTTTGATGAATAAAAGGTGCCTGACTGAATTCCATGCTTAATAATGAATGAAAAAGAAATGGCTACCTACGTAATACAATGTCATGTAAATGTGTGTGTAGGTATTTTACGAGACTTGTCAGACCGAATGCTATGCAGTACATTCTAGGTTTCTTCTTAGTACTCACAATTAAGAAAAGAATTACATTTTACAAAAAACTTTACGTAAGTAGGTACTTTATCGAAAGCACACGACGCGTGACTCATCGAGCGCAGGCTTGACACTCTACTGAATTAGCCGCAATATTGCGGCCGCAAAGTGTAGGTATAATATTTGTACTTGTTGCGGAGTGCGACTGGCCTGCCTTAGGTCATGCCTCGTATATAGTTATTCTAAGAGTGCACTTTTTGATTAAAAGATAAAAACACGTGTTTTGAGCGAGTTGTGGCCTCATAATCAGACTACGGACCAGGGGCCCGTTCACTTATACGTTCGAGGACGCACGGATCACCCGCGCGTACACTCAAAATCGTTCACGGCTTCGTCGGGCGTTCGCCTGGGTCATCCGAAAAATAGTAGTGGAGGGGAGGAATAGTATGAAACTGACACTTGACAGTTGTCAGTTCTATGTGGACGTCCAAAGTCGTTCACTATCTCCGGATGATCGAGCGATAATCGCACGGATGATTCGAGCGTGTAAGTGAACACAGCCCGGATGATCGAGCGATAATCGCACGGATGATTCGAGCGTGTAAGTGAACACAGCCAAGGAGGGATATGATTTTTGCTGCATGGTTTTGTTTATGTATTTATGTTTGTATATTCCCGCACAGGACGCCTAAACTTTTAAAGTGCTAGCTTTAGCCCGCGCGGATTACAATTTATCGCGATACAAAGTATCCTTCCCCAGGGTTTAAACTATCTTCATACCAAATTTCAACAGGATCGTTTTAGCCATTTAGTCGTGAAAACGTAACAGAAAGAAAAACCTACATACTTCTGCTATCTAAGGGGAAAAACATAAAAAAGTACATAAAGAAAAACCTTTAGAAAATTATTAGATTATGTTCACGATTCATGTTCAAGTAGGTTTAAGGTTACATTTTCCCACTCCCCACTCCCCTGCCACCTACCCTGCACTCTGCCTCCCGCTACCCGCAATAAGCACTGAAGTGCCTGCGTAACAAGGTTAAATTTCGCGAGCGCTGTTTGAACACACAATTTAGCTTGGAACTAAACGACGTATGTCTCAAAAGTTATTTATTTTATTGGCAGGCTAATAATTTAAATTTTGTCTTAATCTTAGATGATAAACTATATTTTCTTGCTGTGAGATTTATTTTAGAGATAAAACTTAAGCTGTTGAGTGGAAAAATGTAAATATTACTGAAAATAATGTAATTTTTGATACGAAAATGTATCGAATGAAATTCTGTTAATCATGATTTTGTCTTAGTCATAAAGAGATAAAGATCCCAAAAACATGTATGTTGAGTTTCACATTTATCAGGTTTGTGGTTGACCCAACATATTTATGGAAAAAACCCTTAAAAGCAGAGCCTGGTCTTAATGCTAGAATCATAAAAAAAATGTATGTATTTTAAACCAATATGGTGTCCATGGTACTACATAAAGTTATGGACTAAAATACTAAAATCATCGGATTCTATGGATATCAAATTCAAGAAAAAAGATAATTTTTAAAACATACAATTCATGTGGCAACAAAGTATGGTGTAGTAATACTTTCATTCCATGTGGTCGGATTTTGTGACATAAGACATTTTAACACGTTTTTATTAAGTCACTTTCTTGTCTGTTGTTCCGGGTGGAATCTTGCAACTCAAATTTCGAGCACTTCCCGATTAGCCATCTGGCTGAAACTTTCAGGGTAACTCACACGTTGAAGACAAAACAAAAAAAAAACTGTTTTTAGATTAATTTATAATCTATATTTGCAGCTTGTTATCTTGTTTGTTTCCAATGATTACCTTAGCATAGCAGTAATCCAACATCTTCTCAAACAGGTCCCAGTTGTCAATCTGACCATCCTTCATGTACGTCTGTATCTCCATGTTGGGGCGCGGCACGTGAAGCTCGTTCACGTCTATGTAGTGACGGAGCTCACCGCCTGACTTTGCACCTGATACAGGAAAACTTAAAACTATTATTTGGACAATCATTTCTTGATGGTCTAAATGTACTTTAAGCTATATAAATACTTAAATAAAATACGCTAAAATGGATCTGCCCAAAGAACCTTTCCCATTTGATTGGAATGGACTGTTGCAGTCCCATAAGTTGAGACTATTTTTCAGGAACTTTGAAAAGCCAATTTTGTGCCAATTACTTTTATAACTTTGAAGGGAAGTATATTTATCAGGTATCAATAGAGGTATATAACACAGAGCCTTAAGAAAAAAGGCACTGTGTCTTTTATTCACACCAATATGTATAAAAATGAAACATTGTTTGTTTCTTTGCTTGTGGAGCATTCACGTCAAAACAGCTAATCCGATTTTGATAAAACTTTATAAATAGGTACTGAACAATATAGAGACCACCACAGGATACTTTTTATCCCGGAAAATGGTAAATTGCCACGGGAAAACTGGAAAATTTCAATTACTCACTGTAAGGTATGGAATGACATGTTGCCGTGGAAACGAAATAATAACAAGCATCAATTGCATTAGTTTTTAACATCCTAGATGAGCATTGAATGTTTTTCTATCCTGATAAACTGTAGTCACGGGCGAAAGCTAGTACCTTACATACCTTCAATCAGTGTGTACCTACAGAGCTAAAACGTGGACACTTACAGTCAGACTTATCTACAAATTCAAGGTCAATCAGTTAGCTATGTAGAGAGCTACGCTTGGAGTTTCTTTGAAGGACAAGATTCATAATAAAGTTAATCCACAGAGAACGAAGGTAACTTACTTAGCTTTGTTTAAGTATTTACCAAAGAACCAATAACCGCTGGGGTAGACGAGTATTCGAGTGGAGACTATGTTTAGCCAAATGTAGTGTAGAGCCCTGTGGCCAGGTGACAACCTGAGAAAAGCGAACAACTGGATGCAGAGAGCTGAAGACCGAGCTAAGTGGTGTGCATTAGTAGAGGCCTACGTCCACAAGTGGACAAGCATAGGCTGATAATGATGAAGATGAGAGGTATATAAATTAGGGTTATTAGGGGTTCAAGATAGAAGCTTCACCGAGTTACATATAAATAAATAATTAAGGGGCACATAGGGAACCCTGCAGGAGTTCGACACCGAAATACGAGAATTGCTGGCCGTCCTGGAGGACATTGAGTGGCTGCATTGACAGGCAGCATCACCCAATACTCAAAAAGGGCTGACATCCAGCCAAATTGCGTAAAAGAGCCTGTGCACTAAGTACATATAAATAAATCAATCCATATGGTTATAAAATGGTCCCGCGCTCCAGCTGTTGCAGCTGGCTATTCCCATCAATTTGATGGCTCCATCAAAACAGCACATCATAGATGATAATATTTGAAGACTCAACTTGAATGATGAAGGGTTTACTCAAAAATTATAACTTAATCTATAAGCCATTATGTTATAACCCAGGTGTGTTCAAATCTAGAGTGAATAGGTATCTACTAGGCAAGTGTGCTACACCTTCGTTCGTTTTATGTTTAACTTAAACATTTTTTTAACTTATTTTATTTTATACTAGGCTATTGTTTGACTACAATCTCACCTGATGGAAAGCGGCAATATGGACGAAGGAGTATTTTATTACAACAAAGTTAACAATTAACAACATGTGGCGAATCGAATTTCTATTACCTACTACTTGAGTAATAGCAATTCGACTTGCCACATGTCGCTACGCTACGCCCCAAAACTCTGTGAAAGAGTACTCCTGAAGAGAATGGATCCAGCAAATTAACTAATTTTAATATTGTTGGTTTTGGCTTTCTATTTTATCAGTTGTTTTTTCAATGCGGTTTTCATAGTTAGATTGCCTGGCTTAAGGAACCCTAAGTCTCCGACACGCACTTGGCCGGTATTTTTTTATATATACCTTAGTCACTGAGAGTAATTCCCTAATTTCTCTCTCTCTTGTCGAACAACCAATTGGACCCTTCCAACAATTGGTTCTAGTTACCTCTTGTTGATTATACTGTTGCTTTAAAAGTCTAGGACATCAGTTACTGTGGTGAAAACCTAACCTTCTCAAAAATGTTTATTAATACAAAAAATCACTCCTGAACTTACCGCTTTGCGTGACGTTGCCATCAGGAACTTTTTCCTCGGCATCTGGTATGTGAGTAGCAGGTCCAACTCCAATAACGGCGGGAATATCAGCCTTCGGAGTGTCTTCTTGAGCGTAACCGACGCGCAACGAATGGTGCCCAGGATCAAACACTAGCGCGCCTATCTCATCACCACCATATAACATCCCGTTCGGAGCGCTCATTTTTAGGCAAAAAACAAGCGCTTTTCCGGGTTAAATCTCGGTATTTCCAATAAACCCGAATTGCGGCCACTTGTTTTGTTGATTGATTGCTGAATGAACGAAACTAATGAATTAATGAGTTATTGTCAAAGTTGATGGCACAGGTAAATTAATTCCACAGATTGAGCGACGGTGACGATTGCGACGGGGCCGTTCGTTTTGTAACAAATGGCGAAAATAACTGTTAAAAACGCAATATTATGATCACATTTATCGTTCGCTTTAGACATTTGTAGGCGAAATTAACGTTCTGAACGTTTTCAAACACCGTTCGTTTTGCATGTTTCGATGACATGTCGACTTTATTCCGTCTACGATAAGGTCGTTTTTCATTCAGTCTAGAAAGGATCGTTAGTGTCAAAAGTTGCAAAAATGGCAAAAGTGTTGAAAATGTTCAAAGAGAACGCCTCGTTAAAAATGTACATATCGAAACTGCCCACAACACCATCTCATTATCTCGAACGCAGGGGATTTGGGTACGTACGTTATACGTTTATAGTTTTATACCCCATCCCCGAACGATGCCCGTCTCATCGTTCGGGGATGGGGTTATAAGTTTAGAGTATGTATCACTCACTCAGTGTGTTGCGAGGGTGTGTGAGTGTGTGTGAGTGTGTCTGTCTGTGGCATCGTAGCTCCCAAACGAATAGACCGATTTTGATGCGTTTTTTTCTGTTTGAAAGCTGATGTGATCGAGATGGTGGCGAGGGGGAGATGAGAAAAGGGGGGTGCGAATCGTAGCTTTCGAACGAATGGACCGATTCAGCTGCGGTTTTTCATGTTTGAAAACTGATGTGATTGACATTGTTCTTAGCTATATCGGAGGGGGGGAGGAAAGTTGAGAAAAGGGGGGGTGAGAATCATATATTTCTAACGAATGAACCAATTAAGCTGCTGATTTTTATGTTTTAAAAATGAGATAAACAAGATGTTCTGAGCTAAAATGGGGGGGGGGGGAAGGAGGGGGGATGAGGATCATAGCTCTTAAACGAATGGACCAAATTTGATGTGGTTTTTCATGTTTGAAAACTGATGTGATCGAGATGGTTCTCAGCTACATGGGGGGGGGGGAGTTGAGTAAAGGGGGGGGGGAGTTGAGAAAAGGGGAGTTGAGAAAGGGGGGTTGAGAAAAGGGCGAGTTGATAAAAGGGGGGGGGGGAGTTGAGAAAAGGGGGGGGTGAGAATCGTATTTTCCAGACGAATGGACTAATTTAGCTGCGGTTTTTCAAGTTTCAACGCTGAGGTATGCAAAATGGTTACATTTCGAAACTGTCCATAGGCCACAACGCCATCTTATCATCTCGAACGTAGGGTAGGTAGTTCATACTCGCACCGAAGTGAACACAGCCAAGTATTTGAAAAAACCGATAACGAAACGAAAATATTATAAAACCACTTAAAATTCTTAGAAAATTTTGTTTGTTTCATGTAAACAAAACAAGTTTTATTGAATATAAACAGTAAACAAGCAAAGACCATAATTAAAGTGCGTATAAAATTTCACGTGAAAATGTCTAGTGTTTCGGTGACTTCAAACAATCGAGAGGTAATTGGACTTTACAACAACAAAGGTCCTTCCCTTCTTGTCAGTCATAATCTTAGTATCTTCTCTACTATGTTCTCCGTTTCTTCCGACTCCTCCCTCATGAATATATCCAGCATGAATAGGCTGGTCCATTCTTGAAAAGTTCCTAGTTCCTATCATCAGACGAGATAAGTTAAACGCAAACCTAACACTATAGATATTATAATAAATATACTGGTCTATTATTTCAGAAAGATGTGCAAGAACTAAAAGAAGAGCTAGAAGCAGTCCTTGCCATGAACAACTATCTTCGGACGTATTTGGATAACATACGGATCTTCAAGCGAAACCTCGCCGCAATGAACAGTAACTGCAAACAGCTTAGTAAAGTCAACTCGCAGTGGATTGATGTGATTAGTAATATGAAATGATGGTTAATAAACTGTAAGGTTACTTTTGTCTTTCTATGCTTAGTCGAGATGGGGACGGTAAGGCCTGCGCTGGCATCCCGCTTAGGGTGTATTGTGTATTTTCCACTGCCAGTCTACCCTAGCCATACCAGCTGCTCTATGTAGCGTAGTGTGTTCATGGTGTCACTGGGACACCTGTTTCACAAAGACAAAGATGGTGGTGAAAATGAAGATAAAAGTACTAATAAGTTAGGGTAAGGCATTGAGACTAAACATGCATTCCAGCTGTATTTCTGAATTCTTCTTTGCCATTTTTTTGCAAACATTCCACTGTACCTACAGATTCTGGTTAGGCTAGTGCAACCTGCTGACTGCTTTGTGATTGCCAAGTCTGAGAGTCAATTCTTGCTATAGATACCTGATGCCTGTTCAGTAGCTTATTTTAAGTACCATAGTCCATATTTTTTTTTATCTACATTTTAGACTTTTTGGTACTCAATGCTATAACTAATCTATAAAAGAGGAAAGATTTGATCTTTTGTATGTTTGTAAGTAATGGATAAACTCAAAAAATAATAAAAAAAAAAAAAAAACTTTCACCTATAGAAAGCTTCATTATCAGTGTCTAACATGGGCAGAAATTAAATTATCAAAAAAATTGAGATCTCTACGAAAATTGCAATAAACTAACCCAAAGTATCAAAAAATTTGCTGCAGTGTGAACGTTACCCGTGAGAAGCTGAGACGAGTCACTAGTTATTAACATTTTTATTTAACTTGCCCTGTTTGTTGTTTTTTGTTTGTTTGTTTGGGTCAAATTTAGTAATTAAAATTTTACCGCCTTCCTGTAGACCGATTGATCCGAAATTTGTTACACCACTTTAGTTTGGTTGGCAATACAATTAAGTATAAAGCCAAGTAAATCCAATCATTGTAAATCCAAGATGGCCGTCGCCATAAAGTGGCGGATAACTTGTTTTTTTTCAATATCCTCAATATGATTATCAAATGGAAGGGCTTAACTAGTAGAACACATACACTTTAGAAATAACTAAACAAAAAACTAAAAAATTGAAAATAAAAATGGAAAAAATAATCAAGTTTAAAGTTTTTACCGTAAAGAAACATATAATGTTTACTACATTATAAGATTAAAAAAAAATAAACATGGGCAGTAGCATATCCTGAGTAATGGAAATTCAACTCCTCACATGATTTTATTTTTTAGTTTTTACTACATTACTTACAAACAACAAAACCGTTTATTTACTTAAAATGTTAGGGGTGCTAATGTTATTTCGGATATATCGGTATTAACCCATATATCCGAAATGACCTGATTTCTGCTGTAAGTTCGATAATTTCGGATAGTTACAGATATTTTATACAATTCTATTATGAAGAATAATTTCTTGAATTGAATCATTCTTCTAAAATGGATAATTTACCGAATGGCCCACATTCGGTAAATTATCCATTTTAGAAGAAGCAAAACGCTAGTCTCACTCGCTCATGTGAGTAGAGTTGATGAACTTTTACCAGTTTTAAATGATGTTTAAGTTAACATTGTTTGTATATTGTGTGAGGTAGTGCTGGCCTCAGGTGTCAGAGTTAGTCAGGCCACCCAAGGGCCTCTGACATGGCATAATAACTGCTATTTATCAATAACAGCCGGGACCGACAGCCTAAAGTGCCCTCCGAAGCATGTAGCGATAGAAAACCGTACGTAGCTTAGAAAAGTAATTGATGCCGAGCCCAGGACAGAATCTAGTATTGTTGGATTCTATTCTCGCACCAGTAAACAACTAGGTTAAGATTGCTCTATGCTAAGCCACCATTGTTCTAATAGTTAAGATTTAGGTACTACTAACACATATCTACAAGAAGTTGATTGTTTTATTTATCAGGACACATAGGCAGTAAATGCTGTTTTTATTTAGGTACCATTGGTTTAATTTGGGCTGGTACATTTCTTCACCAAACATATCATAGGAATTATCCGAAATATCCAAATCAAAAAGTTTACTAAGCAATTTTAGTGTTCAATTTTCCTAAACCTGATACAGAATTTAAAATACTATAGATATAATTTATAATTCAATAAAGAATGTATCCAATTGAAAAAAATTACCATATACCAATTATATTATTTTCAATGTTCAAATCCATATCGTAACTTATGCAGATATGGATTTAAACATTATAGAAATAGGGATATCCAAAATATCTAGGAGTAAATTAATACATTCATTATATTTTCGCTAGTACAACAATGATTAAATTCCAATTATTCCTTAGTGGTTTCGCTAACTTCTGTTGTTGAAACTTCTTGTATAGTCACCCTAGTTGTTTTCTCTGAAAATAGGAAAATATAATGTTAAAATAATGTCTTAACTACTTCCATCCTCCAGATCTAAATTTTGTAGAAATCTCATCAAGTTTGGTAACAACACAATATTTTGATGTATGACTGATGATGGAGCCAGGAATGACAATACATGGAACTGTGTGAGAATACATGGAAACTGTGTAAAGATACATGGAAACTGTGTGAGAATACATGAAAATGTGTGACAATACATGGTACTGTGTGACAATACATGGAAACTGTAACAATACATATAAAATGTGTGACAATACATGGAAACGTGTGACAATACATGGAACTGTGTGACAATTCATGGAACTGTGTGACAATACATGGTACTATGTGACAATACATGTAAACTTTAGTACCTTAATACAATGAAAAACACGGGTACATGATAACAACTGATTTATTTTCAACAATTTAAAGCCCTATGTACATCATGTTAATTAATATAGTAGCATGAGCATTATTATAGAGCATAGATGATTAATTGGCAATAGAGATTGTCAGAATATTTAGGTATGTTAATTTCAAAATATGATGCCATTTACTTCACTGGGCATGCTGGGTTACTCCCTTTCTCCCCACCAGATTTTCCCACCATTATGTAGAGAAAGGTTTTTTTTTCTTCCCAATGGAATGACAAAGCTGGTGGGGAGAAAGGTAGAGATACCCGACCTGTTTACTGCTAATCACGTGTCTTGTTTAATTCTTGTTTCATTCATAAAATGATTGTTTAACTGCAAGGGGCTATAATCTACACGGTGAAAAGGACTAGAGAATACAACTAAGAAAATATCAAGCTAGGCTAGCCATTTTATACCATTTTTATACCATTGGTTACTATTTGCATTTATAAACATCCTAAAAATACTTTCCTAGTTGCAAAGAATAAAATTTTAAATAAATTAGGGTACGAAACGTTTATTACCAATAATACAAACTGAGTACTGCGGAGTGTCACAGGGTAGCCCGTACACCAGTCCGTTGAGGTGGTCTTGTCGATCCAAGTTAAGGCATGGACTGTCCATCGTGAATTCTTCATCCAGCCAGGGTGGGATCTGCCAAGGATAAGGATTAAGGAAGGAAACTGTACTTTTTGACGAGCGGTTGACCGAGTGGCTAGTGACTCTGACTGCGAAGTCAAATGTTGCGGGTTCAAATCCCGCAAGGTGCAAACATATATGTGATGAGAACAAATGTTTGTTTCCAAGTCATGGGTATATTTTGTAACTTTTGAACTTTCGCAATTCGAACACATAGTTATATATGTAAACGAGACTTAATCGCGCTGAAAACTTAATATATATTTACCTCGACGTTTCGATCAAGTTGAATTGATCGTGGTCGTGGTGGTTGATCGAAACGTCGAGGTAAATAAATATTAAGTTTTCAGCGCGAATAATTCCCGTTTAAATATATAACTATGGGTAAGTATATTTGTTGGTATTTATGTATTATCCATTGACTAGTACAGGGTATCCTAGTTTGGGGCTAAATTATCATTGGGGGTCAATTTAATGTCCTGAATTCTATATTATTCGTAGCCTGAATTATATTTATTTCTGAACCATGTACGATGCGGGTTTGAACCCCGTGACAGGACAAAACATTTTTTCGAGCATTTTTTTTTTAGTACATGTTTGCATCCATACTACAATTCTCATTTCATTCTCATTTTCTGAAAGTAGGCTAAGCCCATGGAATAGTGTAAATTTCAATCAGTGTAAGAATTTTCAATATCGGAGCAGAAGTTCCAGAGATTACACTGTACAAATACAAACTTCTATATTATGTAAACTAGATGTGCACGCGGCTTTTCAGCGTGGTAATTTCTGGGTAAAGTATGTAACCTATGTGGTATTCCATTCCATTTCATCAAAATTTTGTTCTGCCGTCAAATAGTTTGTTATCGGTTGCTAAGCTTCTACCTGTCGGATTGAGATACAAAGTACATGATGTTAAGTCAAAACCTAAGCTATCCAACACTGAAAACCGCATTTCAGTCAGTCCAGTAGGTTCTTACGCGATGCGCGAACATACAGACAGACAAACACAATTTTTCAAAATAATATTATTTTTAAATTATTTTTTCATAATTAGCTTCGTTGTACAGACTTTTTTTTACGTACTGCTTTATTAGATATAAATTAATAATAATTTAGTCATCTAATTTCCATCTAATTATTAAATATAAATGGCTGAGCTAAGGCGGAAAGAGCCACTCTAAGTGCCTATTTTAGAAATCACCAGTTTACAGTAAGCTCGCGGGAGCCCGCTTAACGGTGCGGACGGCCTAAAAGTCGGCGTTACCCCCGCACCGAGCCATTAGATGTTCACACATCAAAATACTTTGCCGTCTGTTGCCCGGCATAATAATAGGACCAACCCTGCTCACCCCGCGGGTGCTATGAGAACCAGCTAAGGGAATTCAGGAAATGAGCAACAGCATATTTCTGTGTATTATCACCAACAATGCGATCACCAAGACGCCTGCAAGCTTGATTATGGCAAAAGGGGTTTATGTTACAGAAACGGCGAGCAACCTCGTTGTGGCTTTATGGAGGAGTCCGGTTTTAATCATGAGATAATTCCAGTAGGCACTTACATAAACATTCCCAGAGTCTGCAAAAGTCCTGGAATCGGGCACTCTCTTGCCGTTGATGGGGTTGAACCACCCGTAGTAAACCGCGTCAGTGGCGACATCTTTTGTCATGTTGAGTCGTCCGGAGATCCAGATGTGATTCACAGCTGCACAGAAATGTTAAAGTAACCTTAAAATTGTGAAAACCTAAATGTAATGTAACAAGCAATAATTCGAAAGAAGTAGATTGCAATGCAGTTCGTTTTAATCACCTATATGATCACGAACGAAGTAGGTTCGTATAATGTATTCGTAGCGAGCGGAAAAAGAAAATACTCGTTTTACAAATTTGTCAATAGATGGCGCTAAATTCAATTGACATTCGTTATTTTCTTCATCTCTAATGGTTTAGATTGCGCTTAAACCAAAGTCCAAACTTACGTTCCTCTATAATATCCTCTCCCGTAATTAGTAGTAGTTGGACTAGCACATCTATACTATCCACGGACTTATTCTTCCTATTCTTCTTATTCTTCCAATATTTCTTATTTTACCGTAATTTAGTTCTCCTTATTGGCTAAAAGATGGCGCTAAAACCAACTCACGTTCCTCCTTATTCTCTCCCATGAGCAGCAGCAGTTGGACTAGAACATCTCTGTTATCAAGGGAAGGGAGCGTGCCGTTCATTTTTAAGCAGTTTTCATAGGCGTGCTGCCAGTATTGGAACTGCCGGACTAGCACGTAGTAGTACAGGTCATCGCTAGGTGGCGCTAGTGATGATCGTAGAATGGAGAGCCCTGAAAAAAATGGAAGTTATAAAATACCTACCTTCTAGGTGTGAAATGAGCATGCAAGAGGGTAGAACGTAGGTACTTAATGATTCTCCGAAAAAAAAAAAACCACCCACCCGTATTTACTTCAAAGTTCATCCCTGATCATTGCGCATAGCTTGCAACAGTGCACACTACCGCATCGGAAACTCAAATAATTAGGTAGGTACATGGGAAACAACCCGTTTCTATAGAGTTCCTATTATAGCAACAGTTAAAAAAAACAAAATATTTTTTTATATTGGTTGCATGTCGCCATGAGTATTGTGCATCTTGAAAGTATTTTACTTTAAAACAGTAGTGTCCAAAATACCATTACCTGTCTCACCTTGGTAGCAGATGAACTGCAACTTTCTGTCACACCTTGCCTCCATGAACACTGGCGGGTGCGACAGGTGACGATCTAGTTGGAGACATCCGCTCTGTTTTATTGCTGTTCTGTCTCTGTAAGGTGGAACATGAAAAGGTTTAGTTTTTTTTTTGGATCTTACTCTATATTCAATACTGAAGCCAAAACTGTTTTTTTTTTTTTCATTTTTGTCTGTCTGTCTGTCTGTCTGTCTGTCTGTATCTTAGCTAGGCATCACGCCGAAACTACTGAATGAATTTAAATGAAACTTGGTATGATTTGAGTTCATATTACGAGGTAGGACATAGGCTACTTTTCATCCCGAAAAATTAAAGGGTTCCCGCAGGATTGGGGTTGAAAGTTATTTCAAAAAACACCACTCTGAAACTACTGGACGGATTTTGATGCAACTTGGCAAAGTCATAGTTTATATGATGGGTTAAAATTGAGGATACTTTTTATCCCGAAAAAAATAAAGAGTTCCTGCGGGATAATGTACCAAATTCTGTAAATTAATGATATTTTGTAAAAAAAAATGGGGGCCGTTCTATATTCAATACTAAAGCCAAAACTGTATTTTTTTAATTTTGTCTTTCTGCCTGTCTGTCCGTCTGTCTGTCTGCACCTTGGAAGTGCATCACGCCCAAAATACTCAATGAATTCAAATGAAATTTGGTATGATTTGAGTTCATACTTTGAGGTAGGACATAGGATACTTTTCATCCCAGAAAATTAAAGGGTTCCTGCTGCGTTAAAAGTTATTTAAAATAACATGTGTCACGCTGAAACTACTTGACGGATTTTGTTGAAACTTGGCACAGTTATAGTTTTTATAATGGGTAAAAATGGAGGATACTTTTTATCCCGAAAAATAAAGTGTTCCTTCGGGATAATGTCCAAAATTCTGTAAATTGAAGATATTATGTATTTTTGTTGGAGGACGTTCTATTTTCAATACTTAAGCCAATACTGTATTTTTTTATTTTTGTCTGTCTGTCTGTCTGTCCGTCTGTTTGTGTGTATTGGATACTTATCATCCCGAAAAAATTAAGTGTTCCTGCAGGATAGAGGTGGAAAATTATTTAAAAGAACACTTAGCACGCTGAAACTATTGGACGGATGTTGATGCAACTTGGCACAGACATAGTTTATAAGATAGGTGAAAATTATGGATACATTTTGTCCCGAAAAAATAAAGGGTTCCTGTGGGATATGGGTCCAAATTCTGTACATTAAAGATATAGTGTTTTTTTTTTGTTGGATGTTTCTCTATATTCAATTATGAAGCCTAAACTGTATGTTTTTTCATTTTTGTCTGTATCTTAGCCGCACATCACGCTGCCGGAACTACTGGATTAATTCAAAAGAAACTTGGTATAATTTGAGTTCGTACTACGAGGTAGGACATAGGATACTTTACATATCGAAAAATTTATGGGTTATTATTTAGGGGTTGAAAGAACACGTACCACGCTGAAAGTAATGGACGGGTTTTGATGCAACTTGGCACCGTCTTAAGTTATATGGTGGGTTTAAATTGAGGACACGTTTTATCCCGAATAAGTAAAGGGTTTCTGAGGGATATGGGTCCAAAGTCATCTTAATATTTAAGTAATAAATATTTTTTTGGATGGTTCTCTATATTCGATACTGAAGCCAAACTGTTTTACTTTTTAATTTTGGTCTGTCTGTTTGTCCGTATCTTGACCGCGCATCGCACCCAAACAACTAAATGAAATCAAATGAAAAAAATGCTCTTGGGTGCTTAGAAAAGGTATTGAAAAAATATTGTTTTTGTTAATCGTGTCTTTCTTTCTTTCTGTTTGTCTATATGTTTGTTTGTTCACGCATCACGTAAAAACGACGCGACCGGTTGCAATGCGGTTTTCATTATTAGATAGCTTAGAGTTTGATTTAAATCTGGTGTAATTGGTATCTCAACCTTGTGAGCAAGAAGCCGAGCAATTGATAAAGTATTTTTGACGGCTGAAGAAATTTTGTTCAAATGTTGGTATATTGGTCCTGGAATAGCACATTGTGGCACTTTAAACCTAAAGAAAAGAACACGCGTGCAAAGCCGCGGGTACAGCTAGTATTATATATATGGGTACTGTTTGCATTGTCTGTTTAACGAAAATAAATATATTGGATTGTAAAAATATAAAATTATCGCAAGTCGCTTTTATTGAACAGGTCTTATCTAATGCGGGTCCAAAGCCCAGCTGGGTGTTTGTAAGTTGGCGTCTGAAAGATGCTGATCGCCATGTCTACCCTATTTCACCCATCCATGTTCTTGACTCCTACACCCGGGACATGAATCAAGTAGATACAAGTAGTTCTTACCTCATGGGAGGCCAGAGCGCCGCCGGTGTGTCGGAGTAGGCGGGGGTCTGGAAGATGCTGATCCCCGTGTCTACCCATCTCCATCGCCCCAGGGTACCCTTGGCACCCACCCACGCGTTCTCTATGCCTGGAACGTTAATGATATGATTAGACAGTTATTTCCTGTCCAGGAAAACGTAAGATCAATTTTCACTTACTGGGTCGAGTCTTCAGCATAGCCATTCCCAGTTTTCTCATACATTTCATGGTGGCTATATTAGCTAACCTGAAACATTTAATATGTAGATACAAGATTAATATAAAATCCATACCGGCATAAAGATTTCTCACAAGTAAGTACACGTAGTTGCTGATGAATTAATTTTGCGAGGCGTGAAGTTGTAAGTACGATTCCTACTATTCGATGCCCAAAGTAATGAGTGCTTAGACCGTGGTCTTCGTAGATCCTGATTCCCTAGATACAAGGAATACTAGTTTTAGTCTGATTCTATGTATGTGTTCATGAAGAGTTAAAATAAAAGATGAATATTGCAGTGAAGACTAGCGTAGCCCATGCGAATTAACTCCTGTCTTGATCTAATTGGCCTGGTCTTTCCCACTAACTATAACTAACAGTGGTAGCAATTCGAACATACAGTAAACTAGAATTAATTTCTTCAAATGTAATTTAAACCTTGTCGACTTCGAAACAAGGTATTTTTGCCCTTGGCATCTATTCTAAACTTACTTCAATTAGAGCTGCACCGCTTAAAATAACGTAATTAAAACAGGTATTTAACTCGCTGTCTAACAGCGATTGGATAAATTCGGACAGGTTCTGAGACACGTTTGGACAAATCGGTACTCTCGCCGCGTGGAAACAAAATTGATTCTACGCTGAAAGACCTTAAGAGATAGTTTAGTGAGTGAGGAAAAGATACCAGGGGCAAAAATACCTTGTTACGAAGTCAACAAGGTTTAAATTACATTTGAAAAAAAAAAGTTTAGTTTAGTGTATGTCCGAATCGCTACCATTTGTCTACCATCAGTTGAAAAAAGCTTGCCGCCAAGCCTCTTTTCGGGTATTTTAGCAGCAGTCTTCAAGGAAAGTCTCTCAAGAGATAGTTCAAGTGCGTTTTTATGAGACCGTTCAAGCGTTTTTACCATCCTGCACAAGTACTGAGACAGTTAAGCGTGATTACCACAGACAGTTCAAGCGTGTTTAGCATCCTGCACAAGTACAGATACAGTTAAGCGTGTTTATAAGAGACAGTTCAAGCGTGTTTACCATCATGCACAAGTACTGCACATAATAAAAGGGTGACGATGCGCCGAGCGTCTGGTTGTTCGGTAATGGAATGGTGATGGAGGGAATGATGTGGAAATGATATCAATACGCGCTAAACGTTTTGCTTCATATTTTTTCATAAGAACAACAAAGGAGTGGAACGCCTTGATGCCGTCATCGATATTTCTGTTAAAATATAGCCTTTAAGTGTTCAAGTTAAGAGTGAATAGGTAGGTATATACCACAGGTATATAAAATAATATATAAAATTGCTTCTTACAGAAATGACTCCTTCACTTAACCAAAATTATCGAACATGTTGGGTACATGATATTAAACATGTTGAGGTCTACTGAGGGAGAGTTTGAAATGTTATACAAAAAATGCGTAAATGTCGTAATTAAAAACGACGATAAATTTCACATTGGAAAGAGTTTATTATATATAGAGGCTATTCAATATCAATACCTCATCCCAGTGATCCAGCCAAATAATGCGCGTGTCCGTTCGCATGGCTAACCGCTAGCCTACTATCGAGGCGCCAAGCGTCCCAGTAAGCGAGTGGTGGGGCCGCGCGCATTATATGCAATGTGTTGGTTCACTAGGATGAATCATCTAAGCGGTCAACTAACGTCTTGCTGCTAAGCGTGCCACTTGCGGTGAAGCCGAAGCTTTGGAACATCGTGCTACAACTTGGATAACATCTCGCTTCCCATCAGGAGAGATCGTGGTCACGTCCATACCGTATCGAGATAGTAGTTAAATGATAGCCCCCGTAACAATAGTTCCTCACGTCATGTCCCTGAGCAGACAGTAAGCCGCGGCCTGCTGCCAGTCCACCCTGCCGTCAAAGACCCGATACAGTCCGGTCCGACACCGCACAGTCTTCAGCTCCTTCACTTTCACTTCGTGGTGGGACTCTGGGGGGTTAAAAGTATATTATCTTATTAGCCAGTGTCAGTAGGTAGGTACTCTGCTGGATATAGACAATAAGGGCGCGGATGAACTAGGCAAACAGTGTTAGCGCGCCCATAACTATTTTGAATTTAGCATTCACACAACGCATACTACGCAGTTTGTGGCTACGGCGCTGCGGCGGCGGCGACAGTACCAAACACAGTCAAACAGCTGGTTTTGTGACCTTTCAAATCAAGGCAAATCGTTTTTGCTTGCAATTTGCTTACATACGGCGTTGTCAAAATGCCCACCGGTGGGAACAGCTTGGCGGGGATTATGCAAAGAATCGATGTGAATATTTTGAGACAACCCAAAAAATTATGTTAACCAATAGAGTGACGGGGTCCCATCTTCATGAAACAAATTGAACAACATCTCGCATCTCTCTAAGTTTTTTGAAGTTCAAATTTTTACGCTCGCTTTGCTCGAGCCGTTCCAATACTAATATTAGGTGCTCGCTTCGCTCAAAGCATTTAAATATTGAATTTCTGTACTTTTTGTGCTCTCTTGCCTTTTTAAACAACATTGATAATTTTCTAAAATAAAAAAAATACTTCGTACCTACCTAAATTTTTCCTACTGATCTACATAATATCTCTAATATTATTACTATTAGTTACCTCTCTCGCACGCGAAGGGTCTTTCAAGCGCGCACGGTAAGTCGAGAAACACCGGCTTGTCGTGTTGCACGCGCTCGAGCGCTACGCAATCCGCTCCGCCTTCTGGCACGGGGACGTGCGTGCGGTTCAGCCACTGCGACCGACATGAAATATTTTCTTTGTTTATTAGAATTTTTGGCGTGGAATGGATGTCTCTCTTTCTTCCTTTTATTACATGCGTGAGTACCTAACCGAGAAATACTGAGAGACATACTGATATTATAAAAGCGAGAGTTAATCTGTCTATCTGTCTGTTTGTTAGCTTTTTACGTTTTTTTGTTTGTTGTTTTTTTTATTTTTATTTTGATGTAAATGGATATCGAGATAGTTTGAAACCTGGGGTAGGACGTCAGAAGCGAAGAGAAAGAAGAGAAGAAGAAGAAAAGATCAAAAGAAAAGAGATCAAAAGAGAGGAAGAGAACGCGTTAAGCAATAAGACCGCCCATTATATTACCTTATTTAAGTTTTATATTGATTACCTTATTTAAGTTTTTTATTATTTCTTTGTTTTTTGGTATACAATAAAGTATTTCGTATCGTATCGTATCAGATACGTTTTATCGCGATAGAATTTAGTCCCCACGCGCAAAGTCGCTGACAAAACCCAGTTTCATATATCTTTTCTTTTTACTAAACTAGGTGTTTGGTGAGAGAGTAGTAGCAATAGCGGCCTAAAGGAGTAGGAGGGGTGAGGGTCACCAAAATAGCTCAAATTAACTCGTTTTTCGTGTTGTTGTTTCAACTATTGTGCCCTGAGATGGGGGCTGTTTTGGTTGAAACATGCAATGTTGATAGGATTAGCGAGACACCACGCGCATGGTCACATGCTCACGCACGCACCGCGCATGATGCGCCGGGCGTTTTAGAACATAGCGATTGTTTAATTAAAACGCGTCTCGGAAGGCTCCTTGCCTTACTCTGTAATGCACACATAATCAATTACTCATTCGAAACCCTTTGTCTATCTATCCACATCAATATATATAAGTGAAACGTCTGTTTGGGGAGCTTTCACGCGATAACGGCTGGTCGGATTTTCAGAAATTTGGAAGAGATAGCTTATATCCTGGATTAAAACATAGGATACTTTTTATCTCGGAAAATGGCAAGTTTCCACGGGAAAACTAGAAAATGACGATTACTCGCTGTAAGGAACTGTTGCCATGGAAACGAAATAATAACAAGTCAGTCAAAAAGCATCAAGAGCGTTGGCGCTATACTTTTGCATTGGTTTTGAATACTAGATGAACACTATGATGCTTTTTTTCGTGATAAACTTTAGTCCACGTGGACGAAGTCGCGGGCGAAAGCTAGTGTTCAATAATTTCATACAAGCCGATTCGATAGTAGGTAATGGATTTAGTCAAAAGAAAAGCTTTTACTCGCTTCGCTCTCGTCAGCAATCATTGCCCGAAACATTTCTAGATAAAATCCTTCTCTATCAAGTAGCTATTTCTTACCACAGGATACTTCCTCCCAGGGTCAACGTCTTCACTCGGCAGGACATCCAGGGCTGTACGTCGCAGCTCCACACCCCGGTACCATCTGTAGCCAGATGGGTCTTCATCAGAATCCCGGCGCGCCCCCACCCATATCGAGTCGATGGCTGCAACATTTATTAAGTATATATTTTTGCTCGCTTCGCGCATGACGTCAGTCATGGCTTTAAAAAGAAACAGCTCTCTAGAACTATACCCAACGGTTGTCAGCTCTTTGAGAGATGTGACCCGCCCATTGCCACTTCGGTGTGTCTGATTCTTTGAGCTATGTCGGATATTATGGTTCTCCGTCATAGCGGATGTAGTCCTACAGAGAAACTCCAAACATAGCTCTATCCATAGCTCAAAGTTTCTTCGTAGTTTCGGATTGCTCCCTAATAAATGTCAATTACCTCTGCAGACAACATTATTTATTAATTAAAATTGTACTCACCGAACTGTGATTCTGACAGCGCTTCTGCCAAGAACTCTGCCTTTTCTTTTGTGTCCAAAACTGCCAATGTACCATTATGGTGACCCCTAAAAATAGAAATAAAGTGTGAACCAAAATTCGTCTCATAGTAGAGTAACCCCTTCACCCCGCGGGTGCTGTGAGGACCAGCATAGGGAATATTTACAATAAACAGCAGCATGCCTCAGTGTAAGCATCATCTACTGCGATCACTAAGCCAAGCGTGGTGGTTATGGCAAAATCTCCTTACTGCGATATATGTATATATCGCTATAGCTTTGATATATTTGGGATTTTGCTATTGCTTTGATATAGCTTAGGGTTTGACTTAAAACTGGGGTACTTGATATATAAATCCGATGATTAGATGCCGAGCAATCGATAAAAAACTATTTGAAGAAGAAAGTATATTGTACTTTATAGGTACTTTTCGTCCTGGAATAACACGTATGGGCTACTTTTAAATGAATTGACCACACGGGCAAAGCCGCGGGTACAGCTAGTACAACATAAGATAACAAAGACATTTTTGAAGTGGGTGCCTGAAATATGAGAGAATATTAACACCAAAACAAATCGATTTACTAATAAAAATATTTTTTTTTTTTTTTTACGGACTAGACAATCGTTTGACCATGATCTCACCTGATGGAAAGCGATGATGTGGTTGAAGGTGTAGCACGCTTGCCTAGTAGATACCTATTCACTCTTGACTTGAACACACCGGGGTTATAATTTACCGGAAACACTGACGAGGGCAGGGCATTCCACTCCTTTGCAGTTCTTATAATAAATGAAGAAGCGTAACGTTTCGTTCTTGTGCGAGGTATTTCAACCATGAAAGGGTGGCGCTTTGCTGATCGTCTAGTCGTACGGTGATGGAAAGGTGATGGGGGAATCAGGTTGTGCCGTTCTTGTGCACACTCTCCATAGTGCAATCTGTAGAATACCGCCAGGCTTGCTACCTCACGTCGATGCGCCAGACTTTGAAGCTTACTCTTTACCAGAGTGTCATCCCCAATGAGCCTGATAGCACGTCTCTCAATTGAATCCAAAGAGGTGGCAGCAGTACTCCATACAATATCGGACCTGTGCTTGATAAAGATTCAAAAGCTGTCCCGGTGTGAAGTACCGCCTAGCCTTAGACAAAATACCAAGTTTTTTTTGCAGCTACCTTGGCTTTGGATTCAATATAAGACCCAAAATTCAGGTTTGATGTGAGTTCGACACCCAAAAGCTCCAAATGGTCGCATATTGGTATTGTTACACTTTGGAAAGACGGAGATCGGCTTAGAGGACTCTTTTTAGCAGAAATCAAAACACGCCTGCGTTTTAGTAGCATTAAACTTAACCAGGTTAGCATAGCCCCAATCAGACACGGCTTCTAAGGCTAAATTTAAACGGTCTACCATAGCCTCTCTCTGAAACTGGACAGCGTCACAGCTGGCTTGAGCATTGGAAGTGTATCTCTCAACTACAGTACTGTCATCAGCATACCCAAAGGTACCGGGCTTCAGAAGGTCATTAATGTGCAGTAAAAACAGTGTAGCCGAGAGAAGCGATCCCTGAGGTACACCGGCATTGATAGCCATTTGATCAGACGAGCAGCCCTTTAAGACTACTCGAATAGATCGTTCCCTCAAGAAATCAACTATCGCAAGAAGATCCCCAGTAGACCGGTTTCGGAAATCCGTATTGCTGGTCACTGAGAAGATCATTGTCTTCAAGATATGCCAAGAGCCTAATGTTTATGACACGCTCCATACACTTACAGAGTAAGGAGGTTATCGAGATGGGACGATAATTGGCCGGATCAGCACGACTACCCTTCTTTGGTACTGGTTGTACATTGGCAAGCTTCCAGCTCTTCGGAACTTTACCTGAGTGAAGAGAGAGGCGGTACAAACGCGTTAAGATGGGAGACAATTCGGGTGCACAGTTTTTCAACACAATCGCTGGAATACCATCAGGACCACTGGCCTTGTTCACATCTAGAAGTCGAAGCGTTCTGAGGACCTCCTTCTGGCGAATGCGAATTTCGGGCATAAAAACCCCGCAATGAGGAAGGCTGGAAGGTGTCTTGCCAGAAGCATCTAGATGCGAGGCTTCTGCAAAAACAGAAGCAAATAAATTCGCTTTGTCTCCAGCAGTGTGAGCTAGTGATCCATCAGGTTTCAGCAATGGTGGCAGTGAGGGGCGGCAGAAGTTTACTTCGACCGACTTGGCCAGGGACCAAAAAGCTTTGCTACCCGCGGGGTATGAAGCCAGTTTGGCCCCAATTCGACTTACGTGATCAAAATGGGCCTTCCTAATCTTCTTGCAGGTCTTAGAGGCAACGTTAAATTTTCTCTTCTTAGCCCGAATATCAGAAGACTTGCGCTTTCGAGCATCAGCCCAGTCTAGATATACCGCACGCTTTAGAGCCACAGCATGACCACAGCTGGATCCAAACCAAGGCTGAGCTTTGCTGGAAAGAGTCTTGTCACTGAATGGAATAAAATATTCCATTGCCTGACATATTACCTCTGTAACAGCAGACGCGCAAGTCGACGGGTCCTGGGAGTGAAACACACCAAGCCAAGCCAAGAACAGCCGCCAAGGATACGATGCAAGGAATTGCCGCATCTCGTCCCAATCTGCTGAGTTGTATCTCCACACGCGCCTATTTCCCTTAAGGCTAGGATCAGGTGGGGAATACACTGAGACGGACTTAACCAGGCAGTGATCAGAGCTCCCCACCTCTTGGTAGCTCTACTATACTGATACGGAGTATCGGTCTGGTTCAGTCGTCATCAACAGGTCGAGACAGTTGGCAGTGTCACCGTCACGGTCAGGTACCCGTTTCGGCTCCTGCACCAGCTGAGAGAGATCTAACGCCAGAGCAAGCTTCCGCGTCTCTCTACCAGCGTGGTCGGTTTTTTGGTATGGGACAAGCCACTCCTTGTGGTGGGCGTTAAAATCCCCCAAAAACACCAATTGAGCAGACGGGTAACGCTGGTGGGCCACACTTGCCGCCTCACCTAGATAGTCTACCAATAAAGTCGTCCCTCGATCTCCGCTGTGTGAGTGGTACACACAAGCATACACAATTTTATCTATGCCCGTGTTCACCAGCACCCAAATCACCGAGAAGTTAGGGTGCTCAAGATTTCGGAGACGCAGACAGCAAATGTCATCACGGGCGTATACACAAACGCCGGCATTTGGGATAAATAGATGCTTTAAGATATAGCCTGGGTAATCCAAGTACGCCGTATCAGCTGGACATCCTATCTGCGTCTCCGACAAGAAGAACAAGTGGGGCTTAGAGGTCTCCAGATGATAATGGACCAGTTGGAGTTGGGATTGAATCCCGCGAATATTCACAAGATCCACTTTAAGTGTGAGAACATGCATCTGCCGTTTTAACTTATATCTTCTTTGGACTTTTTTCATGATGTGTTTTTGTGAATAGGTTGGACGAGTAATAGCAAACGAGATGTCGGAATGGCTAACCCACGGAAGTCAAGGCATAACTACGCCATTGAAGAACTTGCGTGGAGACTGCGGGGACGCACGAACCCCCCTGAAATAATTCATCAGTTCCTCACATCCGGTCGCCAGCCGGCCCAATGGATCATTTCAGGATTTTTCACAAGCGGCGGGGCAGCCTTTCGTAGCTGGCTAAACTACTACTTGGGCCCCCTACAACTTGCGGTCGGCCAGCAGAGAACACCGTGCTTCGGATCCCGCTACCCTCCAAAGCAAGGCCTCCGACGCAGAAACACCATGATTCTGATCACGGTCCACCCTACCAACACAACTGAACATCATGATGGAACACGACAAATCGTTTGGCATCAAGACTTTGTCCAGAGGGTGGTAATATAAAAAGCCGGCGGCCGAAGCCTACCACCAGGTGATTCGGTTGCTCTTTTGGCACCACCCGAGGGTCACGTGTAGGACATCGAGGGCTGAATCCTACGGACGCGAGCAAACAATAAACCCTCAAAAAACTAAACCATTATTGATTAAACTACAATGAAATATACAAAAAATATACTGAAACAGTTTTTTTAATTGGAAGGTTTCGTAGTCATACATTTTAAAACTAAAAAGAGATATGAGGAAACAAACATACATACAAAAACAGACGACTTAAGTCCTTCTTAACTTAACGACCTTCTTTTTTTGGAAATCGATTAAAATAATATACATAGTAAACCGTTTTTGATGATAATGCTAGTTTTAGTGACCATTACAGTTTAAAATCTAAATAATACTTAAAAAAAACTCGACAATAATTATATTACAGCGCAAACTCATAAAATTAGCTTCAGACCCACCGTACCCCTGGCTTTACCCCTGGTGGTACGGTGGGTTTTTTTAAAGTTAAACGATACCACTAAAAGAATTCACTCTATTCCTTCAAATGTGGCGCGCACTTTATAAAAGCTTTTTTTATTTAACTTGCAATGTTTGTATGTATGTACGTTTGTTTAGGTCAAATCTTGCAAGCTGAACTAGAACCACTTCCTCGGATACTACGGAGTTGAATTTTTGCTTGTTGGTTCAGTTCCGATATGACAATGCATTTTTATGGTAAGCATGACCTGAACCGACATCCAGGAACAGCTCCAGATAAAGGAACTCTTCAACGGTCAACAGCACAGTCACCAAATTTTGTGTATGTATTATATTATGATAACCGGTTTAAAGTTTTACCATGACATGGTTGCTGCACTGCGGGTTGGCTCCTGACTTATCAATATTGAAATATCCGTACTCATCGATACGGATATTTCAGCATAGACACGAAATGTTGTAGACGCATTTCATTGTGATAGCCCTTTTAAGTTTTTTCATGACATGTCTACTGCATAAAAGCTTTAATTTAATGTTTTTTAATGAACTTATTCCATAAGTACCTACTTAACAATGCATCTGAACTTTGGACTCAAGTCACCGCTTTTTGTTTACATACCCGCATAATATTTTTGCATTCTCCCAAGTCACGAAGAGATTCTGTATGAGATATTCCTTGTCTTTGTAGACGTAGGATTCCCAGCGGTCCGAAAACGATGCAGGAACTGTAACATATAACTCTATTTAGGAAAAATTAGGGCTTAAAAGGGTTTCTTTCCACACAAAATGTACAAGGAGGATTTAATGCTAAGTAGCATTTCGTACCAGTTACTCTGGACGTGCAAGAATGGTGGCGGTTTTATGAAACGCTCGTTGTGGCAATATAAGATGGAGGCCTATGTTATTATGGTGACGTTAATTATATTACAATAAATGAAAAACAAAGTACCTGTATATTGCTCATGATAACTCGCTGCGCACAAGCCGCAGATGAAAAATAAAAGCAATACATTATTAAATATCGAACACATTTTCCCGCGTTGTAGCCACAGATTTCTTCAGGCACGTCTGAGACTAACTTTGACCAACCGTTCTTTCGAAAAGATAAAATGGCACTTGTTTATGATTGAGAAAACCGTTGCGTAACTTTCAATGGAGTTATTATAGTTACTTATCAATAATATTTATACAGCATTAGATTTCCGATGACTAATAACCTAGATCTTGAAAAGTATTGGTAAAGCTGCCTTTCCACTATGGCGAAGTAAGTGACGCATCGGAGCGAGGAGCTGAGAAAAATTTGTTTATTAGACTGCATGACTGAGTAGTGATGAACGAAGAAAAAAAATTGTAGCTTACTCAAGCCAAACTGTAAGTCTAACCAATGAATGTCAAATAAATGAAAACATAAAATTAAAACATAACTAGAAACTACTACTACTAACGTAAAATAAAAAGATATGGCCAACAGGCCTTATCTATCTTTACTACCTACCCAATATAAATATAAAACCCTACTCAGTCAGAATATTAGAATTTGGTGGAAAAAAAACAAATAAAAACATGGTATATGTTTTTCAAGTCTGTCCAAGTTTCAATATATGTTATGTATACCACAAAGTCTGACAGCAATTAGTCATGCTTTTACAATTACTTTGTGAGATTATCCTGGCCTTTTAAGTCTTACCATTTACCACTGACTAACAACAAAACAAACTTAGGTGTTTGAGATGGAACCAGACCAACATGGCCCTTTTTTCGATATGATCATTCAGACAAGTAACGCGTCGCGTTACCATATCTTCATGGAATTGTTGGTGAATTGTCGTAATGGCGTCAAACGTTTTCTGCAACGAATTTTGTGTGGCTAAGCGCCTTGGTAACAAACTGGCTTGGTTTCATATAGCCTGGAAGGTAGAACGTATAATCTGTTAAAAATCCCTTTAATTTTCCGCTTCATAGGTTCGCATTATGCCGTGATAGAAATAAATTCCCCTGGTGGCTTTTTCGTTTTCGCTCCGCTCCGCAACTTCGCACAGCTATGGTGGACAGCCACCCTAATGGTAAATAAATGGACACCTGTGCCGGATTTTCACACCGATCCACTAGTGTACTACTATACAGATTACCTACCTATACTAACATGAAAATCTAGATGAGACTGAGATACCCGGGCATGTTATGCGGAGAGACATGTCAGAGGAGAGTGATGTTTAAATGAATGTTAATCATAAAAAAAAAAAAAAGTTTAATGTTTATGTAAATGTTTAAATGAATGTCAATGGAAGGCCAAAAAAGAATTTATGGATTGTGTGAGAGATGACATGCTGTGTAAGAAGAGAGTGAATACTGAGATGACGGCTAATAGGGACAAATGGTAGAAAAGTACTTGTTTTGCCGACCCCATATTTAATAGTAGGATAAGGAGCCCCAAA